>CM075354.1:128766500-130135500 GCA_037693485.1 Kitagawia praeruptora
GAATGCTTCATTGATTGAATTGCCTGGGATTGATAAAAATAAAATAGGCTATCCTAAGTCCATGACCAAACTCATTTTTGGTAATTTGGAAACTAGGAATGATGTGGATGTAAGACTGAATATAACTCCCCATATGGAGGGTTTGTTTAGAACTTATCCCCACAACATGCCAACATTTGATGCAAAATCTAAGTTAGCACAGCCCAAGCAAGTAGAACAAAATGCTAACCCAGGGCCTGCTAACCAACCCTCTCAACCAAACACTCTACCACATACTGAGCCAACTGCATCATCCTCTCAAAAGGGTGATGTTAGTAAAAAGAAGAGAAAGGAAGTAATGTCTGCACCATTAAATATCTTATCTGAAGCAGCATTAGCTGTTGAATTAGGGCTAGAAAGTGAGGAACCTGAGTCACCCTTACCAAAGCCAAAGAAGAGGAAAACTAAGACCACCTCTTCAGTCACACAAATGGCTGAAGTTGTAAAATCAGGGGCACACAGCTCACTAGGTGTATCCTCTCAACAGGGTGCACCTATAGAATCAAGCATCCTCCCCAATGCACCTTCTTGTACAGAGTCAGCACATGGGAGTGATAAGGCTGGCACTACACTGAGTGGAGAGCACATCACACTTGAAACTCCCTCTATCTCTCAGGGGGAGTTGCCAAAATCTACTCTTAAACACACTTCACTTCCAGAATCTAACACTGAAATTTCTTTGGAACCTGCAACTCAGGCAACTGAGATGCAAGGCATTGATCATCAAGAATTCTTTTCTCTTGATGAGCCAATAATTTCAAGTGACTTAGTGCATGACACTTTGCTCACCACTCAGAACCCACTTTTAGATGGTGAGGGAATGCATGCTGAGGCATCTCCTGATGACACCATCAAAAACACAGAGGTTCCACTAGTTCTTACTAGAGACTCTGTGCCTGTGTCAACTGCTGGTGTAATTCATCCCACTTCTGTGGTGACACCAGTAGTAGAGTCAATCCATCCGGTTACAGAAGTTGCATCTGTAACTGAGGAGTCTAGCTTGCCTAGCTCTAGCTCTGACTTTATGTCACAATGGCTGAAGCCTGTGCAACATGACAGTGCTTTAGGATCAGGGTCTGTTCCACAACAATTGACGGTTGAAGCACTTCAAAGCTTAATTGTGGATCAGATTCCTGAGTTCACAAAGATTGCTCAGAACCTTCTCACTGCAGACATGCCTAATCCAGACTATGAGGCTATTCTGTTATGCCATAGGGATGATGTGGAGTTGCAGAAGACAAAGATCATTGATGATGCTGAGAGAGATGGCAACATAGATGCCTGGTTGCAAGGAAAATATGATATTACTCTTGATGAAGCACTTCAGTATCTCAGGGAGGAATACCTCACTTCACTAGGTTCCAATGCCAAATCTCTGACCCCTGGTGAAGTGTATGAGGCTATGAATGATTCACACAAGGGATTCCTCAAGGCTGCACACTATCTTGGAAAAGGAGTCAAAACTGAGGTCAATAGAGTGTGTGATAAGACAACCACCACAGTAGGAGAAATCAAGAGGACCTTTGATGCCAAATTCCCTCAGCTAGACAGTGTGTTCAAGGACCTCAAACACTGCAACACCACCTGCACCAAAATGGACAATGGGCTAGCTCTGCTAAAGGATACTGTCACAGGTCTGGGGCATCAATTTCAAATTCTATCTGATCAAACCATAGATGCCAATGCCATGCTGAGGACCATGTTCAAAAATCTATATGGAGACAGACTGATCACTGAAGTCCCAGTACATGACATGACTAGATTTGAAGTGCAGAGACTCAAAGAACAATCCCTTTCTGGCTTCAAATCTACTGAGTTATTCAGCAAAGTAGATGCACTTGAGAAGGAGGTGGCTACTCTTACTAAGTCCAATGCTCATCTTGCAGACAAGGTTGCACTTCTAAATGACCAGTTGGACACTCAAGCATCCACCACAGCTGATGTCCTTCTGCATCAACAATCCATGTTAGCTGCTATGATGAAGCATATGGGTCTCCCTCTACCTGACGAATCTTCAATCCCAAAGGACATTTCTACAGCCTCTGTGCCTGACAACAAGCCTAAGGGGGAGAAGAGGACAAGGAACTCAAATACAAAGGGGGAGAAAGGCATAAAAATAAATGAGGGTGGTCAACAAAGAGCTTCAAAATCTCTACCTAATGTGCCAGGCAAAGGAAAATCCAAAGTGGATGAGCCCCCATCTACCTTGCCAGTTGTCACTCTACCAACTGTGCACATCACTACTCCTGGAGGACAAAAGCAATCCATAACTACCACAGTGGTTGCAGGGAGTATGCCATCTGACAAACCTCCAACCTCTATATCTGAGAGTGCCAAGCCTGTAGAAGTTAAAGTTGTTACTGAGGCCAAGCTACAAGAAGTTTCCAACTCAGATGTTTATCATGATAAAGCCTTCTTGGAGTTTCTGAAAGCCACAAAGGAACAGGTTGGTGACACTCAGTTCTATCTGAGGGAGGTGAAGAAGCAGATTGACTACATCACTGTCATCCCCAAGAAAGTCAATAATCTATGGGTCAAGGAGATAGTGATGATATCCAAATTAAAGATATGGCATCTAACATACAAGACTCTACAAGACCTAAAACACTCAGAGATAGATGCCATACTTGAGCTTATTGAGAAGAGGAATGAGAACAGCAAGAGTCTGTTTGATGATTTGAGGAATGACCAACCTTCAAGGCTACCAGAAGTGATCAAGAAGCCATGGACAATCATTTATCAGTCTGGCACCAGAATTGAAGATATCAAGCAATTGGTCATTCCCCATGATCTCACCTCTAGAAATCACAGACTGATCATTGCTATCATTGATCAATTACAGAAGAAGGTTGGAGCCAGAAATGCTGAAGAAACTGAGGCACTGCACATCCTCAGAACTTTTATAGCAACTGGTGAAATTCCAGAGATGGCTCAACCTAGGAGAAATAAGGATGATGATTCTGAAGACAAAGGTGATGGGAGGAGAAGACATCACAGGAGAGATAAGGGTGATGAAGACAAGAAGAAGAAGGGTGACAAGGATAAGAAGAATGATGATGACCAAGGAAGAGTCTATGAGAGGAAGATTGGAAAACAACAAGCCTTAGGCATTGCTAGCAGTAACCTCACCACAATACAAGACTCTAAGTCTAGGGTGAATACTGTTAGTGGTGACCTAGCAAAATCTACATCTATGGCTTCTGCAACTGTTTTGCCACCTCAAGAAGAGAAGAAGATTCAAGTCAAGAAACCATGTGTATGTTTCAGAAAGCAAACTGCTAATGGAATACTACTATGGTCTACCAACAAAGGTCAAAGATTTCTGCCAAGCAACCATGTCAAGAGGATGAATTTTAAACATGTTGCAAGAAAGGTGAAGCTATCCAAATCTAAGGCACTGACAATTATCCCAGGATTAAACCTACCACCTCTGGATGAAAGCTATGATGAAGACCAACTGCAGTTTCTATGGGCTCAAAGAATCTATCATGTTGCCATTGTTGATGATTTTCTTGAAGTTAAGTATTCTGATGGAAGACAGAAGAAATTCAGACAAGGAACATGCCAGCACTGGGGCAGGCTGTATGACATAGAAAGGATAATTGCAATGTTGGATTCTGAAGACAGAGTGGAAAGGGTGTGGAAGCTGGAGTTAATTGACTTTGTCAAGATGAAAAGAGATCACCAGGCAGAAATGAGAAAGAACAGTGAAAAGCTACTAAAGAAAAGGGAGGAGGAGTTTGCTGCAATGGAAGCTAAGGCTGATGAGTTGAGAGCTATGGGTCTGTGTAGAGTCAAGTTTAATCCTTACATCATTGAGTACAAGAAGTATGGTAGAAATGTGAAGATTAGAATGGACTACATCAGTTCCTACTCTGAGAAACAGCTAAATGAAGTGCTCAAGGATTTATCAGGCTCTCCTCTAATTGAAGAACTCACTGCAATGGAAGATATCATTCTTGCCATGGAAGAAATTGCAAAGAAGAAAGCCAAAGAAGCTGGAGATAGGATGAAAAATGAGAATCTGCAAGCCAAAGCTCAAGAGATGAATCCAAAAGGATATGGCTAAGTAGTTCCTCATAACTTGTAAGAATACTTCTATGTAGTTTCTTCAATCAAATTCATACCTGTACCTTTAAAAGCTTTATCTTTATGTATGTTAGGCTTGTTATCAGACATGAAATTGTGACTAAGGGTCTCACTCACAATTTGGGGGAGATTGTTAGTTACAGAGGCATGCCTGTACACATCTAATAACAAGCCTAATTGTTTGTAATGCTTTGCATTACTTACATGACCTCTTAACTGAGGGAACCTCTAGTTGTAGAGTTTCTGTTTGTATTGTACTTGTAGTAGGCATCAAATCCTAGTTGTGTAACTGTACTTATAGAATCTAGAATAATGCTTGAAAGAAGTTCCAAGGTTCATGCCTCAAGCAAGGAGTTAAAGACTGTCAAATAATCACAGTTGGGATTTGAAGAAATGAAGAATTTGCCTAAGTACCAATTCGAGAAGTATATTTGTCTATTCGAGAAGTCCAGCATTCGAGAAGTCAGGGATTCGATATCTCAAGACACTATTCGATATCTCTGAATATACTGTTCGATATCTCATTCGATATCTCAGGGATTCGATATGTCTACTACTCTATTCGAGAACTCAAGAAGTCAACAAGTCAAGATGGTATTCGAGTTCTCAAGGAGTCAACAAGTCAAAGTTTCATTCGATATCTCAAGGACTCAGAAAGCTATTCGATATCTCGAGGATTCGATAAGTCAAATGTTCTATTCGACAACTATAGGAATCCTGATGAAAAAGAGCTATTCGAGAAGTAATTCGATATGTCAATATAACAGTATTCGAGAACTCAGAGTTATCGATCAATTCAATTCTAGTTCTCGAATCACTTACTTAGTCACTTCTCGAATACATTCTTGGAGACAAAATACTGAAGAAATTGTACAAGTCAGAAACCTGCAACAAGCCAATGCACTTTATGGACCACAATCTGTAACGTGCTCTGGAAAGCCTACAAGGAAGCTTGGAGAGATATAGAAGAGACAAGGAGCTAAAGAAGTGGATCTAAATAGGCTATGCAAAGTCAAATCTGTAACCGTTTGGACGCTTACTCAAAAAGGATAGACAGACTAGAAAGTAATTTGTTTAGCTACCTTATTTGCAGTAAGTAGGCTGTATCCATGTTCTATAAGGACACAGCCTCACTTCATAACTTAGTAACTTTGTGAGTCAAGTTTTTCATACACTGTAAGCTATATCTCTCTGAGAAAAACGAAGCTGAGAATACTACCATTTGTATTCAAAGATTGTAGCAACCTTTATCTAATAATACATTAGATTAAAGTGATATTGTGTCTTGTGTTGTTTCTTTATCCGCACCTAGACTTCTACACACACAGGCACTTATCTGCTACATAGACTCAATCCAAGAAAAGTTCAAGAATCCATTCACCCCCCCTCTGTATTCTTTTACCGTATTCAATACTCAACACGATCCTTAGTTGTCATCGATCAAGTTCGATTTCTGAACTTTACTTCCATATATTTTGTCTTTGTACAATTATAAACTAAAACAGAAATATAGTAACATCATAAACTTGTTGTATGTAATATTTCTATTAAATTATAAAAAAATTTATAAAATTACTAATGATTCTCGGTGTAGGGTGCCTATTTGCCTATTTTGAAAAAATGAAACACATTTGAGCTCACAATCAAAAAATGTTTCACATTTTATTATTCTTATTATCATCGTTTACTACTTAAGATACTTAGATAGTCAGATGCATAATTTGTAAGAAAGAAAAAATTTATCGATAATTATGTATGAATAGAATAAACTAAAACTTTACTTAATTGATTGGAAAAGTTAATTATTGAAATCATAAAATGTAAAATTTCGAAAGTTTATTGTCATTTGAAATTTGGGAAAAAAACTTTAGGTTAAACTTGAAAATAAAATAATATAAACAACTAGTTTTCATGGAACTTAAGTCAAAATTTGAAAACTCGACAAGAATCCAATAAACTTGATAAAAGCTCGAAAACTAGCTTAAAAATCACGGAGAATAAGAATCATGTAGATTAAGAATCACGAGCCATGCCTCATGTAGAATAAGAATCACGGAGAATGTTTTATGAAAACATAACTAACATAGGTTTCGGTGATTTAACTCAGTAAAGTCGCTACCTTGGGATTAACTCCCCTACTCTTCTTTGTAGTAGGGCAGAGCATGGGCCGGTTCGGTCCGGTTTTAAGGTAAAACCGCAACCGGAACCATAAATCCCCGGTTTCTAAAATCGAAAACTGTAACCACCAGTTCGGTGTCGGTTTCGATTTCGAAACCCCGGTTCGGTTTGAAACCGCAACCAAGTTGGTAGTAAGAGTTTGAATAATCATAGTTGTGTTATTGAAGTTTTTGTATTTGAACATAACCCAAAAGAAGCTTATAATAAATTAACCTAATGCGCCAAAAATTAAGCAAACACATAAGAGCATCTCCAAGAGTTTTTTAGTTCACTCCTAAATATATTATAAACAATTAAGCTCTTAGCAAGTTATTACATTGATTTGTGTGTCAACTCCAACAATGCTTTGTATTATGGCTCTTTATTTATATTTTATTCATATTTCAATTCCACTTGGACAAACAATCAATAGATGAGAGAGAAGAACCACTATTTTACTAATAAAATATTAAGTTAAGAGCTACTAGTTGCTCCTAAAATAGAGGAGAAAGAAGAAGCTCTTAACTTTTTAAAGAGCCTCTAAGAATCTTTTGGAGCTTGATTTTTATTCTCTCTCCTCATTTTTTGAGTTAAGAGCTACAATAGGAAGACTCTTGGAGATGCTCTAAAGATCATATGTGTATATTATGACAAGAAAGACTTCAAGATAAGATTTATGTTGTAGAACAATACTTTGGCAATTAGATCTTCTCCCCTACATTATGAAGATAACTGATGCCAAAACCACAACAAATAGGACTAAGGAATGGAGCCTATGATCGTTCAGCCTTTGAGTTTAGGCTGTATTTTGGAGTCACTAAGATCAAGACCACTTCCCTGCAAGGCTAGAATCACTCGTGTTCATGATTTCCAGAACATTTACAATGCTCTCACAGTTCGCATTATATGAACAAGACAGCAGACAATCCAATATAAATCCTAGCGAGGGGAATGTAGAATGTATGATGCTAGCTCAGCATTGTATCAAGATCTCTAACAACTAACAGCAAAGTTTATATAAACATAATATCTGTTTTGGCTGATGGCTAACTATATCACAGAAGTTAAACTCACAAAATGATAAAAGCCAGTATCAACTTCAAACAACCAGCCATACTCGTAAGACTGTTCAGATCAGATATAATGTCCAAATTTGTTGCAGTTCCATAGACAGAGAAGCAAAGCAATATCCTTGGTAGTTGGTATGCAATCCTGTGTACTTTACCAGAATTGCACTAGAATCACTACAAGATGTGTTTAAAAAATATGCATATCTTTGAGAGATACACATATCTAACATGCGTCTCTTGAAAAGATCATTCGAAAATGCATATTTGAGAGGCACATATTTGTATTTGACATTTGTATTTTGAAGTTACACATTTAGGACGTGGATCTCCAAAAAAAATGTTTAACATGAATAAAAGTCCCAAATCATTTTGAGACAATACTTCCCACACAACAGATATGCAATTGTAGTTGGATTTGTGTATTCAAACTTTAATCAGGTAAATATACCATACAAAGTATAAACTACAAAAGATCTTGGCTATGGTTAGACAAGATTATAGATTTATACTCACAGTTTACACAACTGGGATAGAAATGGGAACAAACGTACATCAGAACAGTTATTAACTACTGGTCAATGGGGATCACCCTTTTGCCAAACTATACCAGACTTTTTATTCTGAAGTTCCATTACCATTTCGGTCTACACCTGCGTTTCTATTTCAGTTGCATTACTAGCCATCTTTTCGACTTCTGCTTTCCCGTTCCCTATTACCTTGTGGTCAAGATGCTTCAACACGTCTGAAACCCTTACTGCCAAACTGTGCTTTGCAGCTGGGGAAACACCATGCTCCCCAATGATTGAGTCCAGTACTGCTTCTGCCAATTGTTTATTGTCTATCACAGCTTTGCTATCTTCTGGTATAGAAGAATCCTTGGAGAAGCCGATCTATATTGGACAAACAAGTTAGGAATAAAAAGAATGAAAGAGTACAGAACGTGATAGAACTAGATACGAACGAAGATAGCAAAATCGCTAATCAGATTTACGGAGCGTTTTATAATTGACATGGCTGCTAGAAAAGTTCTAAAAGCCAAAACACACTATTGCACAGAGAAACGGTATTAGTCCATAGTTTTGAGCCTGGTAGGGAATCCTCTGCCAGGTCCAAATATGCTATAGGTCCAACAAAAAAAAAAAACTGTTGATTAGAGTTAAAAATTACAAACGCTTTGTTTTCTTCTTATTAGACTTGTATACTAGTAACCAGATGTTATTTCACTAAAACTTGTAGGGAATCATCAATTTAAAATCTAAAGCTTCTGCGAATTAGGAGCACATACCGTCAATGATCCAGCAGATGATTGTGTGAAGAGAATTGAGGAGCCCGGAGGAAAATTTTCATCTTTGAAAACTTCAAGAAACTTTTCAATGGCTTTTGCCTCTTCATCAGTATAGCTACCAATTGCTTTCCAATGAGCAACACAGTTTTCTGCCACTTTCTCTGAATACTGTTTACCAGTTAACGGCAAGATTGTAGTCACACGTGTAAACTTATCGAAGGGACCTGCAAAACAGTTTATCACAATACTGTGATTAATTTCTAATTTCACCTTTAATAATTGCAACATAAATTTGGTAGTCGAAATTTCATACTATTCATTAATTATATCTAGCATTCCTTTGTTCATTTTTTATGCTTAAAAATTCAGAATTGACACAAGGTGTTAAAACTGCTGCAATGTCAGAATTCTCAGAAGAAGGGATAACTTCAAACAAATTACCAAATGATTTATGTTTACCTTGGACAATTTCTAAAACAACTAGATGCAGGGTTGGGGGTCAAGAAACGACATAATCTTAATATACAACGATGAAAGAAACTCAGAATGAGAGACAATGTGCTGTATAAAGTTATCTAACCAGTTTTCAGCGAATTCATTATTCTTTAGAAGAATGTACTAAATTAACAACATGAAGGTGTCATGTAAAGTTACAAACAATGAAATAAAACATACTCCAATTATACTCTGTTTGATAGCATGCATTATATGAATGGACACAGATTTTATATAATTGGTTCCTTCCAAGTTCCAAACAATGTCTCCAAAATAGCTCTCTGGAACTTATTGTACTTTCTCACACGGATTAATTTCCAAAACAATTTTCAATACACAAAAAATCAATGATATGTTGTTAAACTTCAGCAGAATCTTGTTGGCATACGTATAGAATTCCTAACAGATTTGTATAATACTAAACCTCTATAAATTAACCATTTCTTTAGAAATATTTTATTAGTCGAAGCAAAAAAATGTGTACCTGCTACAATTAGAACCAGGCAATAGGATCAATTTTATATGCATTAAAGTATTAAAAATATGGAGCTCTAACCAGTGACGATGTCATTGAAGAAAGGGACGGATCCCGTCAACTCATCTGCCGTCTTGCCCTTCCACTTAAGGGCGAGTGATGGAATTGCAGACTCCTCCAAGTACACACCAATGGCCGTAAATTTTATAAACTTCCCCTGGATTTCCATGCCTCTCACACCTGCAAACATCCACACATTAATAACAGCATTTTTTCCCATCAAAATTGAAAATGTCCAAGATATATATGATTGCGCTCTATGGAGAACCAAAGCACCACAAGATTTATTGTCATTCACTTTTAAATATTTTGCAGAACAATACACGCAAAAAAGAAAACTTAAGAACAATTATCACATATTTTCACGTTAAAATAGTTCTCATTTTAATATACATAAATATTTTTCTTACGCTAGGCAAGAAGATCGAAATCTGATAAACACTCTGTACACATATATAAAATATACAAAGAGAGACATGCATATGTGTTATGTGTACCTGCGCCGGCAAGGAAAAAGGTGTGACAAGTGCCAGGAGGTTTGACCGTGGCCGGAAAAACATGATTTTCGACCTGAATATCTGTAATGGAAGGAGACATGGTTGAAATGAAGTGTAATGCTTTTCCATTCCCTATAACCTCGTGGTCAAGATGCTTCAACACGCCCGAAACCCTTACCGCCAAACTGCGCTTTGTGGCTGGGGAAACA
The DNA here is from genome assembly GCA_037693485.1 of Kitagawia praeruptora. NCBI lineage: Eukaryota > Viridiplantae > Streptophyta > Magnoliopsida > Apiales > Apiaceae > Kitagawia > Kitagawia praeruptora. Next base: position 128,776,877 of record CM075354.1, read on the forward strand.
CCATGCTCCCCAATGATTGAGTCCAGTACTGCTTCTGCCAATTGTTTATTGTCTATCACAGCTTTGCCGTCTTTCGGTATAGAAGAATCCTTGGAGAAGCCGATCTATATTGGACAAACAAGTTAGAAATATAAAGAATATGAGTACAGAACGTAACAGAACTAGATACAAAAGTAGATACCAAAATCAGTAATTAGATCAACTGAGCGTTTTCTCTTTGACAAGGGAGCTAGAAAAGTTCTAAAACCCCAAACAGTCTATTTGCACAGGAAAACGGTATGAGTGCATAGTTTCAAGCCTGGCAAGGGAATCCTCTGCCAGGTGCAATAGCTCCAACCAAAATAAAGCAGTTGATCAGAGATGAAAATTATGAACACTTTGTTTTCTTCCTTGTTAGACTTGTATACCGGTAACCAGGTGTTATTTCACTAAAACTTGTCGGAAATCATCAATTCAGAATTTACAGCTTCTGTGAATTTGGAGCACTTACGGTCAATGATCCAGCAGGTGATTGTGTGAAGAGAATTGAGGAGCCCGGAGGAAAATCTTCATCTTTGAAAACTTCAAGAAACTTGTCAATGGCTTTTGCCTCTTCATCAGTATAGCTACCGATTGCCTTCCAATGAGCAACACAGTTTTCTGCCACTTTCTCTGAATACTGTTTACCAGTTAACGGCAAGATCGTAGTCACACGTGTAAACTTACCAAAGGGACCTGCAAAACAGGTTATCACAATACTGTGATCAATTTCTAGTTTTACCTTTTACAATTGCAACATAAGTTTGGTATTGGAAAATTCATAGTTCATAGCATTCATTAGTTATATTAAGCATTCCTCTGTTCATTTTTATGCTTAAAAATTCAGAATTGGCTCAAAAGGGTTAAAACTGCTGCGATGTCAGAATGATTAGAAGAAGGGATAACTTCAAACAAATTACCAAATGATTTATGTTTATCTTCGACAATCTGAAAAGCAACTAAATACAAGGGTTAGGGGGTCAAGAAACATCATAATCTTATACTACTACGACTAAAAAAAAATCTCAGAATGAGAGACAATGTGCTGTATACAGTCATCAATCCAGTTTACCACAAACTTTAGAATTCATTATTCAAAAGAAGAATGTAACAAATTAACAACATGAAGGTGTCATGTAAAGTTACAATATGACATAAAACGTGCTCCTAGAATACTCTGTTTGCTTTATATGACTGGGGTACTGATTATAAATACTTGGTTCCTTCCGAGTTCCAAATAATGTCCCCAAACTAACTCTCTGGCACTAACTGCACTTTCTCACACGGACTAATTTCCAAAACAATGTCAGCACACAAGAAAAATCTTGTTAAACTTCAGCAGAATCTTGTTGGCATACGTATGGCATTCCTAACTGATCACTTGATATGTTACGTGCATTCAAATGAAATAGTCCTAAACCTCTATAAATTAACCACTTGATTAGAATAATTTTAACCCAAGCTAAAAAAATGTACCTAATACAAATAGAATTAGGTAGTATCTAATAGATGGAGCTCTAACCAGTAACGATGTCATTGAAGAACGGGACGGATCCCGTCAACTCCTCTGCCGTCTTGCCCTTCCACTTCGTTGCGAGTGACGGAATTGCAGAGTCCTCTAAGTACACAGCAATGGCCGTAAATTTTATAAACTTCCCCTGGATTTCCATGCCTCTCACACCTGCAAACATCCGCATATTAATCACAATTTTTTTCCATCAAAATAGAAAATGTCCAAGCTATATATATGGTTACGCTCCATGGTATGACAATAATTATTATCATGCACTTTCAAATTTTTTGTACAACAATACTCACAAAAGAAAAAGCTTAACAACAATTCTCAGTATTTTCACGCTAAACTTGAATATACATAAATATTTTTCTAATGAGGCAATAAGATAAAAATCTGTTAGAGAGAGACATGCATATGTTGTTTATGTACCTGCGCCGGCAAGGAAAAAGGTATGACAAGTGGCGGGAGGTTTGACAGTGGCCGGAAAAACAAGATTTTCGACCTGAATATCTGTAACGGAAGGAGACATGGTAGGAATCAAGTGTAATGTTGGAGGAACAGCAACGGCAGTGAAGTGAATACAGTATTAAAATAATTTAGATAGAGAGAGAGAGAGGATGTATGAATAGGTACAGATTGTGATAAATTTAGTGAGAGGTTGTGTAGGGTTGGGTAATGTCATGCGACCACATGTACTTTTGTTAAGTAGAGTTATACATATAGTCCAACTTAAATAGGGATTTGTCGTTTGTAGGGTAACATTTTGGCATTCTGTATAGTGTATAATATTATCCCTTCGTCCTCATTTCCATTCAATTGTTTACACTTTTTCAAAAGATATCTGACATACATTTTAAGCTTCATTTTAAGAATAATTTATTTTTAAAATTTTATTTTCTTGTATAAAAATATACACATTAAATTTTTATACAAAAAAAAATTCAAAATAAATTATGAAACCATCCTTAAAATGCACCTTAAAATGCGTGCCGGACAATTCTTAAAATGTGTAAACAATTGGATGAGACAAAGGGAGTAATTTATTGAGAAAAATTACAAGCTTTTTCTAATTTTTATTAATTTTTTATTTAAAAACTTAGGATTTTTTAAATTTATTCACAATAACAATATGCACCATATTAACATAGATTAATCTTTAATTGTATATCTCATATTCATATAAGAAAATAAGGAAGAAAAGGAACCAAATATCACAATTTTAAATTAAATAGTTTAAATTATTCTAGCTCATGATCCCAAATATAAAACTAAAAAACTACTTTGTTAAATTTCTTAGCATGTAAAATATATATTAAATTATGAATTGTGAGTTAAAATCAATGTGGCAGATTTCGGAAATTGGAATTATTCGGTTGAGGTAACGATTTACGATTTATCAGGTGATTCGGTTGAAAAATCGGCGATTTATCGGTGATTTTTCCAAAATCAGCCAAATCGGTTCCAAAATTTTAACCGATTTTTAATCGATTTATCGACGATTTTTTTGGAAATCGGCCGATTTCTATAACAATGGCTTAAAACTTAAATATGTCTAAAAAAGATAAAATTTGAATAATGTCAATAAATTGACTTTTATGTCAGAAAAACTTATTCCCTCCGGTCCAATGAATTGTATACATTGGGGGATGGAGGCGTGACATGCATTTTGAGGCTCCTAACTATTATAGTTAAATAATTTATTTTTACAATTTTCTTTTTTTGTATAAAATTAAAACAATCATTTTCTATATAAAAAAGAAAATTATAAAAATAAGTTATGAAACTATACTAGTTATTCATCTTAAAATACGTGTCAGACATTGTAAACGAAATGTATAGAAATGAATGGAAGTAGGGAGTATACAACTTGAAGAAAGAAGGACAAGAAAATGAAAACCATTTAATAAAGTCATAAACCGGCCATGCTGTTACGTGGGCTTTAAATTCACCAACCAGCCCAACCACCATCTCTGATTGTTAGGTGCAAGCTGCGGTGGTGATCGTCCCTGCCCCCATCTTTCAAAATATTGGAGTATAACCTGGAGTCCTGGACAGGACAACCAGGTATCTTTTTTAATTTTATAAATAGAGTATCTTTTTTAATTTTATAAATCGAGAATAAGTTAAAACCACTCACTTGTATTTTTCTTTTTGAAAGAATATTATGTTCTGAAATCAATTCAGAAAATTATGTGAGATTAAAAAGATTTTTTCGTATAAATACATGTGAATATTATTTTATTTAGAATAATTTACATATGTATAAAATTGTCACCATTTTTTTGTACTAAAAAAACTCTACCTTCAGGTAATTTTCTTAAAATAACCTCATAATCTTTTTCTCTTTTTAAGAAAATATATATATGTATTTTTTCGAGGAGATAATTTACTTATTTCGCAGAAATAGAAAGACCTGCCATTGACTTGTAAGTTATTAAAACAAAAATTGATTGAAAATAATATGTAGGAAGTTTTTTCTTGTTTTTATGAAAGAAAAATGCTACAGCCACCAAATTAGTTCCCAAATTTTGACACCAAATGACATGACATTAATTTGATTGGTTACAATAATAATGGGCCCGCCAGGACCATCCAGTTAAAATATCACAAAATGCCAACTAATTAGTGCCACATCATTTGGTGTCAAAATTTAGTACCCAATTTGGTGGCTGTAGCATTACTCTTTATGAAAAGCAAAACAGAATTCATTACTAATTAGAAGGTTACATTATGATCAAAATCCACTCCAAGGTCTAAAACATTAACAGAACCATAACAAACTAAAGTAAAAGCCCACTAAGAGGCCCTGCAAGGCTTCAACTAAGAAAACTAAAAAATCTTACACACCCATCACCCATGATACTTCAACTCCAGCTTCAGAACCAAGATCAAGCATTCTCCTCTTCGATCTGGCCAACTTCTTCCACATCCCTGGACTATATACTCCCTTTGAAAACGAAAGCAGAGAGCTTTGGGTCCTAGGAGACAATGAGGGAATGAAGATGGACCACAATTCAATTCTTAACTCGAAACATAGATATTTCATTTATGTTCTTATGCACATGATTTTATACACTAATTTTCACTTCGACCCCGTATGTGGTACGGACCCCTTAGACATGTTGATAATTTGAGATATAAAATGAAGAATAAGGGTAGTTTGAGGAACCCAAAGACCTCCGAAGAGAATAACTCTATTTGCTAAACAACTGATATCTTATTCATCAGAATACTAACCTATATATAATGAAGTACAACACTAAAAATGCTAATGCAGTTACATGAAAGTAGGAAACTAACATCCTAAACAATAGCTAAATGGCTAATTTGTAGGAACACTAAAGACACTACCAGTAAGGACTTTATTCAACTAACTATTGACCTATTCACACCCACGTTTGTAACATCATGTAAAACCTTTAAGGCCATAGCAACTGATAAACTTCATGAGTCCCAAATAGGACCAAATGCAGGGATTCCTGAGGCCTTGCAAGCATCTAAAATATCTCTACTTCCTTCCGGATTACTAGTAACAATCACAACTTCAGCTCCCCATTTCTTAGCAGCATCGACACTCATTTGAGACACATTAGGCCGCCCAACAACTGCCGTATCATATACAATTACCTTCTCTTTAGGAAACCCACTGACCATTTCTTGAATTTCTTTGCCAAAGTTTTGCTCAATCCCTTTAGCCACCCAAAGCACTCAAACATCAGCCGAGCATGGTTGTAACAAAAAGGAAAGGAAAACACAAATACCTGACCCTGTAGACACTACCAAAACTCTGTCATACATGTTTACTAGATAAGGCAGCAGCCCTGCAAAGTGAACCCGTCGAACCCATAAATGTTTTGGAGGTTTCGATACTAGTGTTTTTGGGAAGTCGCCAACAGCACCAGCAAGCATCATTTGCTCATGTTTATTGTCAGAAATTATGCCAAACGCATGCCATTCAGATAATGGTGAAGGACTAACTCTTCCTAGTAAACCGGCCTTGACTCCACCGTCAAACTTTATCAATGAAGCATGACCAGATGGTGCAGAGACCCTAACAGAGACACGTCTCACAGTTATCCATGGGAGGAATGATAGGATTGTGATAGCAAGAGTTAGCCAAAACTCTTGTTGTCTGATCAATTTAGATTGGTCTTTGTATGAATTTATTTCGGGATCGTAAGTGATTGTGAGAATAATAAAGGCCCAAAGAGTCCTAAATTTGTCCACCCCGCAAATATGTGAGTTCTTTCAAATACATTATGGTAGAGATGTCGAACAAGGGGAAATGCTGCCAAGCAAGACAAGCACAGAAGTCCAAGGATTGTCGAAGCAACCCCGATAATCTCTGGTGAAGTGTTGTATTTATCTTTGAGAGTTAGCACTAAAGCATATGTAAGCCATGCAACTGAAGACACTCCGCAACCACTATGTATGCCTCCAAGAGATTGCAAAAGAGATGTTATGACCAATTTTAAGCGAAGAGGCACCCAATGTAGATATCAATAGAATGATTAATATCTGAATGAGAAATAGAGAATGCAACAGAACATAGTGCAGAGCAAAATCTGAATATATTAGAGTGAATTATCTGAGATAAAAACTTAAACCTAGAGAAAACACACACCTAGATATATAGGTGATTACATACCCGCAAAATACTCCTAACTGACCCACTACATCAGACTGCAAATAAAACCAACTATCCTGAATACAAGCTAACACTACTGAACGTGCACTAACTAATTGACTAGGTCAATTGACTTATTCAAAAATAAATAATACTGAAAACTAGGACACTTAAGAAAATATAAGAAGTTTGAGTTTAAATTCCAACAGCCTCCCTTAAACTCAAAATTTCAGCATTGCACACACCCAATTTCTTCTTCAATCTATGGAAAAGTTCTGTCTTCAAAGGCTTTGTAAGAATGTCAGCAACCTGTTCTTCGGACTTGCAAAACTCAACTACGATTTCTTTATCACTGACAAGATCACGAATATTATGAACTTTGATGTCAATGTGTTTGCTACGATCATGGAAGACTGGATTCTTTGTAAGAGCAATGGCTGATTTATTGTCACAAAAAATCATTGTTGGATGAGCTTGATTTTGATTCACTTCTCCAAGTAATCTTCGCAGCCAAACAGCTTGAGTTGCACAGGATGCTGCTGCCATATATTCGGCCTCCGCTGTTGACAAAGCAACTACTTGTTGCTTCTTTGATGACCAGGATATCACCGCTGAACCAAGATGAAACGCATAACCAGTAGTACTTTTTCTGTCTTCCACATCACCTGCCCAATCGCTATCGGAGAATCCAACAAGATTGCATTCGTAACCAGCTTCATAAAAAATACCTTCACTGCAAGTACCTTTAATATATCGGAGAATCCGTTTTGCAGCTTGCAAATGAGCTTGACGCGGTGCTTCCATAAATCTGCTAATAAGACCAACTCCAAATGCAATATCGGGTCTCGTAGCTGTTAAGTACCGCAGACTACCGACTAAACTTCTGTAAGTAGAAGCATCTACTAATTCACCAGAACCATCTTTGTCCAAATGCAACCGTGCATCAAGAGGAGTCCGAATAGAGTTACAGGATTCCATCTTGAACCGTGCTAGTAAATCAGTAGCATATTTCTTTTGCGAGAGAAAAATGCCAGCTTGTGTTTGCATTACTTCAAGACCCAGAAAATATGACATAAGACCCAAGTCAGTCATCTCAAAGTTTCTGGTCATAGCCTCCCTGAACTCATCAATCATAAGAGAACTATTTCCAGTAAATATTAAATCATCCACGTACAAACTAACAATCAGCATGTCTCCATTCGTGTTAGTCTTGATAAATAAAGTTGGTTCATATGGACACTTATGAAAACCATTTTCCCGGAAATAAGATTCGATACGAGAGTACCACGCCCTTGGAGCTTGTTTAAGCCCATATAATGCTTTCTTAAGCTTCAAAACCTTGGCTTCCTGACCTTTTTTCACATAACCAGTTGGTTGATCTACGTACACTTCTTCTGCAAGAACCCCATTCAGAAAAGCAGACTTTACGTCCATTTGATGAATCTTCCATTGTTTTTGAGCTGCCAGAGCAATCACCATTCGAATTGTATCAAGCCTTGCTACTGGTGCAAAGACTTCATAATAATCGATTCCCGGTTTCTGCTTGTACCCCTTGACCACCAATCGAGCTTTCAACCTGTCCACCTTACCATCGGGTTTATACTTGGTTTTATAAACCCATTTGACACCAATAGATTTCTTTCCTTCGGGTAAATCAGTCAACTCCCATGTATCGTTCTTTTCAATTGACTGAATTTCTTCGTTCATTGCTTGGACCCAACCATCATCTTTTGTCGCTTCTTTATATGTGACAGGATCACAATCTGCAAATAATGCGAAGTTGACAAGCTCTTCATCTGAAACATCATTGTCATTTGTTACAACATAATCTTCTAAACGAGCAGGCAACACACGTGGACGTGTAGAGACCCTTGATGCACCAGTATGAGTAAAGCTATCAGAATTTCGATTTGAAGAATCATGTTGAAAATTTTGATTCGAATTACTCGAATTCTGATTTGGTGCAGGCTCCTCTTCAAAATTAATACCCATCTGAACCTTCTCACTGCCCCAATTCCAAGCTTCTTCCTCGTTAAACTGGACATCTCTGCTTACAATTATTTCATTTGTAAGCGGATTAAGTAACTTGTACCCCTTAGTTCCATCACCATAACCAATGAAAATACATTTCTCACTTTTATCGTCCAGCTTCTTTCGTTTCTCAACTGGGATATGAGCATATCCTACACAGCCAAATACACGAAGATTTTCCACATCCGGCTTGCGACCACTCCAAGCTTCTTCAAGAGTTGTATCAAGCACACTTTTAGTTGGACACCGATTCAATAAATACACTGCACAAGAGACAGCTTCAGCCCAAAAGTGTTTAGGTAAGTTTTTACCTTTCAACATACTACGCGCCATCTTAACAATGGTACGGTTCTTCCTTTCAGAAATTCCATTTTGCTGTGGCGTATATCTAGCTGTAAACTGATGCTTAATCCCATGAACTTTGCAAAAATCAGAAAAAGCATTTGATGTATACTCACCTCCCCTATCTGTTCGAAGCACTTTCAGAGAATAACCACCTTGTTTTTCAACAAAAGCTTTGAATGCTTTAAAGGTTTCAAAGGCTTCTGATTTTTCTTTCAGCATATAAACCCATGTTTTCCTACTAAAATCATCAATAAAAGTAAGAAAGTATCGATTACCTCCATGTGATGCAACCTCCATTGGTCCACAAATATCAGAATGCACAAGCTCTAAATGCTTTGTAGCTCTCCAAGATTTTCCAACTGGAAAAGAATCCCGATGTTGTTTACCCAGAATACACCCTTCGCACACATGGTCAGAAGTTTCCAACAAAGGTAGACCAGTAACCATCTTCTTTTTAGCTAGTAATCTTAAACCAGTAAAATTAAGATGGCCAAACCGAAAATGCCACAACCAATTAGCATTCTAAACTAGAGTACTAAAGGCGTAAACCATCTCAGTTTGCAAAGACAACGGAAACATGCGATTTTTAGTCATTTTAACCTTGGCAACAAGCTCATTATTTTCATTTTCAATGGTACAAAAACCCTTGTCAATAACAATACGAAACCCTTTCTCAGAAAGTTGTCCCAAACTTAATAAATGCCAATGCAAACTAGGTACATAATACACATCAGTAAGATTTTCATGAGAACCATTTTTAAGTCGAATGAGAATTGTACCTTTACCCATTATCGACAGAGTTGACTTGTTTCCCAATCTGACCGCACCTTGGACAGATTCATCTAAAGAATTGAACAACTCCTTCTTAGAACACATATGATTTGTTGCACCTGTATCCAAGTACCACGTGTCGGGCTGCGTATCTTCTAAAGCATTACAAGCTAGTAACAGAGTTTCTTGCTCCTGGACATCATCTTGAACACAATTTGCTTGTTCAAAAATTTTCTTTGGCAATTTAACTCGACATTCTGATCGATAATGACCAGTTCTCTTACAACAAAAACACTGAACTTTAGATTTGTCAAACCGACGAGTTTCAAAATTTTGTTGATTAGAGTTTCGATCTTTCCAAGAACTTGTGGAAGCATTAGACTTACCCCATTTTACTTTTCCACCTTTAGAATCACTTTTGTTGGTCACGATCGCCTTAGTTTGTAAAGCCCGTTCTAACGAATCTGTTGATCTTAGATTCATTCTATACTCATGAGAACAAAGTGAACTTGACAATCCTTCAATTGTCATGGTGTTAAGATCCCTTCCCTCCTCAATCGCAGCAACAACATAATCAAAACGACATGTTAAAGACCTCAAAATCTTTTGAATAACACGCAAATCATCTAATTTTTCACCATTGACTCGCAACTGATTAACCACAGATTGTATTCTAGCAAAATAATCACTAATAGATTCAGAATCATTCATAGAGAGAGACTCAAATTCACCTCGTAAAGTTTGCAACCTTACACTTTTCATATTCTAGCAAAATAATCACTAATAGATTCAGAATCATTCATAGAGAGAGACTCAAATTCACCTCGTAAAGTTTGCAACCTTACACTTTTCACCTTCTCATCCCCCTTGTAAGAGTTCTGCAAAACTTCCCACGCAGCTTTAGATGTTGTTGCACTTGATATCTTTTCAAAAACAACCTCATCGACAGCTTGATAGAGAAAAAACAAAGCTTTCTTGTCCTTCTTTCTATTTTCTTTCAGAGTATCCTTCTGTGCTTGAGTGAGGGCTGCAACCGCAGCTTGATCTTGAGGTTCAACGTACCCTTGTTCGATAATTTCGGACAACTCCTGAAAGCCAAACAAAGCCTTCATCTGGATACACCATTGATCAAAATTTTTTCCACAAAATTTCGGAAGTTGTGGTTGACTTAATCCGTTCATGATTGTGACCTGCTTACTAGCAATCTGGTACAAAAAATGAACACTGGATAACCTTGCTCTGATACCAAATGTAGATATCAATAGAATGATTAATATCTGAATGAGAAATAGAGAATGCAACAGAACATAGTGCAGAGCAAAATCTGAATATATTAGAGTGAATTATCTGAGATAAAAACTTAAACCTAGAGAAAACACACACCTAGATATATAGGTGATTACATACCCGCAAAATACTCCTAACTGACCCACTACATCAGACTGCAAATAAAACCAACTATCCTGAATACAAGCTAACACTACTGAACGTGCACTAACTAATTGACTAGGTCAATTGACTTATTCAAAAATAAATAATACTGAAAACTAGGACACTTAAGAAAATATAAGAAGTTTGAGTTTAAATTCCAACACCCAAGACCAGCCAAACAAATTTACAGCCATCCAAAAGACAATTCGTAAAAATGCCTCACTTCGACACAATGTCAAAGCAAGAATATTTCCTATGGAAAATACAGCAGCATGGTTTCTTGCATATGAAAAATTCTCAGTTTCAGCAAAAACCAAACCAATTAAATTGAGTGTCAAGCAAACCATGAAAAGTCTCTTATAAACCGTAAACAATCCTTGATCGAGCAACATAATCGACAATCGGGATTGTTTTGGTTTAGCAACTTTCTGTGGTGGTTCGCATTTTGCACAAGGTGGTGGTTGTGGAAGTACATGATCATGACCATGGCCTTCTTCCATGCTAGGAAGCACGGTCACGGCAAAACAGATGCCGTATGCGTGTCGGACACGGCACCGACACGCGACACGGCACCGACACGCCAACATATACATACCTCTCTCCATATATATAAATATATGACACGTTAAATCAATATATATACATAATCCAATTCCAATATATTACTACATACATCTATAAATATATACTCCTTGTAAAAGAAACTTTATTATTAATATGAATGAAGTTGTTCAATATTTGACATATAAAAATCATATATTATTATTATTATTATTATTATTATTATTATTATTATTTTTTGCCGTGTCCCGTATCCAGGACTCTTTGATGATTGGCGAATCCCCGTGTCCCGTATCCCGTGTCACCGCACCCGAGTCGGTGCTTCCTAGCTTCCATGTCAACTAGTACATCAATGTCATCATAGAAATCGTCATAATCCTCAACACCAACGTCACAGAAATGGCTACTAGCCTTGGCTAACAGACCGCAGATTCATGCTCAATGTGGGTACAATTTTCGAACTGCTTTCACTAATTGAAAATCTTGAACTAGGAGGTGGATGTTCTTCTAGAGCATGTGCATGTTCTATGCGTGCCTTAGTATGTGTGTTTTACTTAGTCCTTGGCTTGCGTAGTGGTCATTGCTAGAACTAGCCCTAGCCTCAGCATCTCAAATGCAGCCATTGAAACCTTTTTTATGCCTTCTCTGCTTCTATCTTTTATCGAACCATATCTAGCTTTCCAAAAAAAAAAACCTAGCTAGTGAAGATTTCTCGAACTAACAATAAACCTTAGCCACACTAGAATAAAGTTGAATCCAGTTTCACGGAAAAATGAAAGTTTCCTCAACCAGCTATCTAGATAAATAATAATTAAAATTGCATATCAACAGATTTCATCCCTTTGGTAATCACATACAAAACAAATTCAGAACATTAACAAGTAATATGACATCAACTTAGCTAATTTAGTCCTTGTGCAACTCGCCCTGGTATCTCTTCTTCCCAGAAATAATAATCACGTCTCCTGTCCCTCGCTTAAGATCATCTCCTTCCCGGTTTATATTGTTAAAGAAGGAACTCCTACTTAACTTGAGTAATTAATATCCCTTCTTGTGCCACTCTCATATCCCGAAAAGAAAGCAATTTGAGTAGCAAGGAAGTAACAGAGCACTCTCTTCCACGACTAGAGGTTGCCTGAATGGATTTAGTTGAATCTGTAATGAAGACAATGAGCAGTTTTAATTGAATTAGTTAATGTGAGCTTTTAAATAGTTCCAAATACTTATAACTAATAGTAACATACTGGAACTGCGAGAGGACGGCCTGTTGTAGTGCTTATGCAAGAAGCTGCAAGATGTGAAGCTTCTTCACAGTAATCAGTAAAAACTGCTGGAATATTCAACTCCTTTATTAACTCCTGAAGTATGATAACAGGTTTAGCAAGTAAGCACACGGCATTCTATAGAAGCAAGAGATGAGAGTACCAGAACATACAATGGTTGGTGATAACAGGTTTAGCAAGTAAGCACAAGGCATTCTATATAAGCAAGAGATGAGAGTACCAGAACATACAATGGTTGGTGACCAGCTTGAGTAGGCAGCAATACCGGAATTTGGAGCAATGATTAAATGAGGCAGAGAGTCCTGCCCGTCAAATGGATTCTAATGAGCATTTGGTAGGAGGAGCAAAGAGATTATGCATACTGATATTTAAAAACCCTGCTTACCCAACCTTAGCAAGGTCTTTGTAACAATCATGATAGTAACCTGCATGAAGCCTTATTGTAACTCCCGAAGTTGATGGACCAGAGCTGGAATTCTCTTCAGAAGATTTGCAAACGCAATCTGTCTCATTGCATTGGGCATACTGATCAAGTTCAATTCTCTCATCATTCCTGATCAACCCACATAAATTTTATTTCAATTTGTTATAAGAAAATATTTCCTTAAATAAATCTAATTATCAGCTATCATGCCAGTATAAAAAAGCGAGAAAAAATAATAGAGTACTGCAATGTCTATCATATGTAAACTTAAGAGCCAGAACGTACAACATCACAGACCTGTTTCAGGGATCAACTTTTAAAGTATGAAACTTTTCGGCAAGTTTTAACCCAACAAACAGAGACATACTGCTACAAAATCTGACCTATATTCCGGAACTTCAGGTCCTACAAGCTCCAAGCGAACTTGTATGCCAGGGAAAAGAGCACGCAATTCACGGAACACATCAAGTTGAGAAAGCTCCTTATCAGGTCCTAAAAATATACATAATCAACAATATTAAATTGGTCAACAAACAATCAGAGACGGAATTGGGGGGGGGGGGCACGGGGTGGCGGCCGTCCCCCCAAAATTCTAAAACCTACAAATTTTGTATGTATATAATTAAAAAATCTTCGATTCGTCCCCCCAATTTTACAAAAAAGTTCATTTAGTTCCCTTATTTTTTCAAATATTTTCATTTCATTTAGTTCTCATTTTTTTTACAAAATCTTCATTTAGTCCCCTATTTTTTACAAAAATCTTCATTTATTCCCCTGTTTTTTACAAAAAAAATTCTGATTTAGAATTTTTCGATGACCAAAAAATTTGACTCCGATGACCAGAAAATTTGGCCCCCCCAATTTATATTCCTCGTTCCGTCCCTGCAAACAATACTACATCAATTGACAAGGAGAACATACTATATATTGGATGTAATTTGATAATGTTACTTGTGTGAACAGGCAACTTTTTTATGGGATGAAATATGTGCAGAAAGAGAGAAGACTAATCATGTGTCATCCAAAGTAAAACAATACCAAGGTAGTGTATATTCAGCTCAGCAATAGCCTTGAGATTCAAGCTTCTTGATAGAGTTAGTTGAGCTGCCCAATATAGGGTAAGAGGCTGTAAATATAAAACAATTAGATAGTACAACAGCTAAAAGGTGCTAGACATGAGTAATACTTGCAATCGATTTCATATGACATACATAAAGCTGCCCAGTGGCGGATGCAGACATTTTTTCCTGTGGGGGCACTTAACTTTTTTTTGGTGGGGGCATTTTGTAAAATATACACATTTATATCATAAATTTTGAAAAAAAATCGATAATTTTTATTTCTTTGGGGGCACATGTCCCCGTAGGCCCCTACATGAATCCGCCCTTGAAGCTGCCCTAAATGCCAGAACAGAAGAATCTCGAATAGCCAAAATGTGCGTGTTCACCCAATGCAGATAGAAAAAGTTTAGGTGGCCAAGGTATATAAAAATTTAAACTGTAATAAAGAATGGTTTGACATGCAAAAATTGTTGAATTTGGCAGATAGCATTACATAGAAGACAATACACACCAAGTGAAGAAGGATAGCCACTGGTGAATGTAGTGGGATGCACCTCCATTCATAGTAGTCCTCCCAAGTGTCTAATTGCTTCTGTAATGGAGACAGAGGTTCTGCATCAGACAAATCAAAATTAACATCACAGCAGCTAATTAGAATCTAGGCACAAGGCTAACAGCAAGCGATATGTACCTCCACATGGGCACAACACACTTGCAAGACACCAACCCTCCATCAACCTACCAATATCATCGAAATGAAAAATAAATGGCTTATAAGATTTGATTAATGCCAAAACTGTTCTTCTATATCTAAGCTTTATAAAAGAAAAATTATCATTGTCATGCAGATAGAGAAATTAAATGATCTTGCTTCAGTAAAAATTTAAGACGTATCCGACTGGTTACATTTTTCCTACCAAATTGCACATATATAGGAGATAAACCCATAGAATATGTATCGCTGTACTTGTAGAAAAAATAATAATTTAAAACCTTGAAATGTTAGAAGAACCAACCGATGTCCCACATTGACACTCAACCATCCACATCTTCACACGATGTACTCCTCGATTCTCTAGGAACGAACATCGAGTTTCCCTTCTTTCTAATACCTACAAAACTCCATCAAACATGATCACACTTATCAATTACCACCCCAACACTCGAATAAAAAAACCATCTACCGTTAATTACCTCGACAGTAGCATCTCGAGCAAATGTGAAAGGAAAGTCATTAAGTTCATCAGCATGCTTCATTTGTTCCCCTAATCTCTCGCATTCTTGTTTATGAACACTCCAATGTGCAATCTACAATGCAAATATAAAATACACTCATATTATAAAACTTTTCGCATAAATTTATTAATTTATGAAATTGTAAAGCAGTGTAGCTAATATTATGTTATGTTTACAACCGGAAAGTCTTCGACAAAATGTATGTAACAAGCCTGGCCTAGCAATTATCCCTGCTCTAAGCAAATGTCTATAGTTCGAGACAATCACCATGAGTATTTAAATTTCTCGAAAAAATAAACAGTTACACATAAAAATTACTGTAATTGATAGCCAAAAGTTTTAAAATATATGTAAAATTGAGGAGGGACCTGGTGAGAAACGGAGCAATAAGCAACTGCGCCACAACGCGCACAGCGTCTTGTGGGTGGGGCCAAGCACCGCCGTGTTGTTCCTTTGCCGGCGCACTCCATTTTTCCGGTGAGCGATACTTTTTGGTCCAAACACGGATGTCTATCTCTTATCTTACTCTGGGCTTTCGTCGAACACTGTGCTTATAATTGTTGGGCCTGTTTGGTATGTGGTCCGCTTTATTTTTAAATGTTACACGGTTTATTGGAGGGTTTTTTTTTAAAAATACCCCTCATTCAAATTATTTTTTAAAAAATACTACCACTTTTAAAACTATTTATAAAAATACCTTTTTTTAATTCTTCTTTTCAAAAATACGATTTGCAACCTCATTTATAATTTCAGGCAGCGCATCCGTGTGAATTGCAAATGAGGTTGCAATGATTACAACTGAAAACTGAGGTTGCAATAATTATTGAAAATAATGATTATATAAAAATTAAATATAATATAAAATAAAAGTTATTACTCCCTCCGTTTCAATTTAAGTGTCCTGTTTTGACTTTTGGTACTGTTTATTCTAAGCGATTGACTACTAATTTATGCATAATCTATAATACCAAATATAGTCATGAGTGATCTTGTTGGATTCGTATTTATGAGTACTTTAATACAGTGAAGTTTTTATATTTAATACTAATACGAAATTGAAGATATTAACGATTAAAAATGTGTGTTGGCAAACGTGTCCAGAAGAAACAGGACACATAAATTGAAACAGAGGGAGTACATTATAAAAGAAACCGTGCATTTATAAGTTAGTTATTAAAGGCATCCAATAATAGTGTGAAAGCATCATTTGACTCA
This sequence comes from Kitagawia praeruptora, assembly GCA_037693485.1. Lineage (NCBI taxonomy): Eukaryota > Viridiplantae > Streptophyta > Magnoliopsida > Apiales > Apiaceae > Kitagawia > Kitagawia praeruptora. The sequence goes on from CM075354.1 coordinate 128,793,396, forward strand.
AGCACTACAAATTCATCAATGGTCACCAAGGATTTAACAGATTTTTCATGAACTTTCTTTTTGGGAAAAACAATCGTAAAATAATAAACTTACGAAACCCTAACGCATTGATTATGGAGATTAGAATCGTTATCTTAAGAAGCTTTACGTATTGATGACAGATGGAGGTCCTAGATTGCAATCACCACGCAGTCCTTATAACAAGATCTGCGTCTCCAAAGTAATCCACACGAACGTCCAATCGTCCACCAGAATATTAAACCTTATCATGGAAGACCTGATTGCCGATTTCATCGGAAAGATGGGTTTGGCTGTGCAACAATTAAGCGAGTTGGTACTAGCCGATCGATGCCTTTCTCTCTCTCTAGCCTCTCAAAGAATAGAACAGCTAGGGTTTTGCTAAAACATTTTTGCAAAGTTGTACACTAAACCATACATCATTATGTATTTATAGGGAGAGTTGGGCCTTAAAACCATAAATCGTTTGGGCTTCACTAAACCAATCTGATTTAGGTTTTAATGTTAAATTCGAATTCCTTTTAAATAATTAATTAAGACCAGCTCAATTAATTAAATAACCAATTTCGAATTTTAATGATTTAAATTCGTAATTTAAATTAAAACTCCTTTTAAACGTTCTTATTGTGTAACCCTTTAGGTTATTATTATGTTGGCAATAATTTTATTATCCAATAATAAAATTATAAATAATGAGCGGAATTTAGTAATACATCATTGCTACCCAAGTAATAAAAATAATTGGTGATCCAATTAAACCTTTCGTGATTAATGTTTTCGTGTAATATAATCCCTTTAACCAAATATTATAGATTAAACTCGAGGCATGTTCTTCAATCATCCTCTTCAACATTTAATCCGGATTTTCTTGATCAATGAGTAGACTATTAAAACAAATCTATATTTGAGAATGGCCATGCATTTTCATTGTCTCACTCAATCAAGAGGCCAATAATATCTCTCCTAATAATAGGAGGGTTAAATCCTTTGTCTATAATTCATATTTCTCATACGTCTCATAATATACCCGATGTCCACTTTTATCATCACCCGGTCAAAGGTAACTTTTAATGTAGTCAAAGTATATTAATCCTCGTATAGAAATATAATGATCTCAAGTCTAAGGATCATTACACCATTATCACTGTGAGTTTTTCTAATGACATTATTAACATGTAGAATTTCACTGTGGGTTTATCTAGTGCCATGTATAATATTACATGCACCTATTATACATGTAATATACTTAGAAAGACTTAGCATGTTGACTTTCAGTTCTTACATGTGGTACAAACAAATAGGACTTGCCATGTTAGAAACATGTGCCATGACTTTCACTTGACTTTCACTTTCACTTGCTAGATGCTAAATTGCTATTGCTATTTCTATAATATAGAACCAAAAAGTGAATTTTGGTGCTAAAATAAAACTCATCCTCCAAAGCTAGTTCTATAACTAGTTTCAAATTTAACCAATTCTTTTAACTTTTACCTAACTCTTTTAACTTCTATTGAATATTCTAGTTAAATGATGATGTGGCATGGATGCATAAATGCATCCTTGGTTTCAAATTTAGCACCAAGGATGCATAATATAGCAATAGCATCAAGGATGCATCCAACTATAGCACCCCTTTGGAGATGAGTTTTTTAGCACTTGGTGCTATAATATAGCAATAGCACCAAGGATAGCATTGCATTGTGTTGGTCCCGGAGTATTGCAGAAGGGGGGATTGAATGCAATACTGATAAAATTCAATCTTTAAAACAACAACAATGATAAAGATTAAGAGTTATCAGTAGATGTATGCAAGCAATAAGTGAAACAAGATTTCTCACAAAATAAATGTTTTATTTATCTTGTGTGAAGTGTTGCTACAACCTAGAGAAAAGTTTCTCCAGCTTCGTTGTCTCAAGAGAGATTACAAGATTGCTTCGTGTGCGTACATGTGTATAGAAAAGAATCTGAGATGTGTATCTAAGTAAACTAAGATACTCTGTTGTCTCTATCGCATGGGGTGTTGAGCTGCTGTCGTTTTCAAGTGGCAGCTCATTACAATTTGCACACCCATGTGACTTTCCTAAATTACTATACATACATGATAAACCTTACAAGTAAACCAACCTAGATTCTTTCTATTTCTAGCTAATACAATTCTAGTAGATGTGGATTTAACATACACCTCGAATTGACCAGCCTTGTCTTGTGAATCTCTTAAGCTTCTGTCGTAGTCTTTGCAGGTCTGCTACAAACGATAGAGTGTTGCAGCAAATCTGTTTCTTGAACATGTAACCTGTCACGGGTTTTGACTGAGAAAAATACCCAAGTCAAATAATTCAATGTGACAGTAACCTTAACCGCCGAGTCTGCTGTCAAAGGAATCTTCAGTAGTTGACAGTACGAGGTCCCGCCAATGTTGCTGTCGGAACTCCAGACTTGCTATCAAGTGTGAGATTGTTACTGTCCCATCCTTCAGCCAATGTTGCTGTCAGATATAGCTTTGTCGTGACTTTGCAACATTTGTCTTCTTGTAACCTTACTGTCAAGAACATGACAGTAACTTTTATTATTGCTGTCTTCTGGATGTATTCCTTGAGGCTTGAACAAATGTATGAACTTCTCCCAAATCATACAATTAGTATATGACAACAATTATTCGATTACAAAGAAATACTCTGGCTGTGACAGTATGTTCAACTTAGTAAAAATTAAGTACAGGGAAATGTAGTTAAGTTGTCTCTATGTTATCACCCATAAATCCCAACACATTGGACTTGCTCTTATGCATGTGTATTTGGAACTGATATTGTTACTCACCTTGAATTATGCTAGAAAAGTGAGGAAGAAGTCACTGATACCGAACAAACAGAAAACTGGTTTTCGTGGACATCTGCACTACGGATATATGGTGAGTAATATTCATTTTGTATACTTCATTTCATCTCAGTTCTTTCTATCCCTTTCTTGCATGACTGTTGATTGAGTTGGTAATTGGTATAATTTGTTTTTGCAAAGTAACGAACTTTTTTGCTACATATTTGATAGTAGAAATGGAGATTTGAGCTCAGATTAATAATTTGGAAATTGGTGCCTGACTCTATAGGAATGCATTGAAGCATTGTTGTGGGACAATATATTTACCTTCACACATGCACATATATATTTACACACACAAATACTCCCTCCGTTCCTAAATGTAAGTCGTTTTAGGCATTTAGAAAATATAGTTCGACCTAGTATTTTTTTTAAATTTTCTTTTTCTGAATATATATATATATATATATATATATAAATATTAAATTTTTATTCAGAAAAAGAAAATTTTAAAAATATTAAGTTCAACTATATTTTCTAAATTCCTAAAGATACGTGAAAAAACTCAAAGGCCTTACATTTAAGAGCAGATGGAGTATAATCCTTGATATAAATCAGAAATTGTCTAATATTTATCCATTGAATTTTTTGCTTACATTGTTCACACTAGTTCTGCAGATATGTTTTTTACCCTGGACAAAGATCAAAATGTTAGCTTGAGTAAGCAGGAGCTTCGGGATTATGAAGATGGGACATTGACAGATATTTTTATAGAGAGAGGTATGTAATACTTTAAATTGCTCAGCTGTTTCTTCCCACATCTTACAAGTAATATTGCTCGAATTATTTGACTCATTCACTGCTCCTTTTGTTACTAGTGAAAAAATGTTACTCTTTCGCATTTCTTAGTTTCTAAGACAATCTTTTAGCAATTTCTCATTAGGGACAATAAATGTTGGGCTTATATTTTATCTAGTAAGCAATTAAACAATTTTTACATATTCTATAATTGAATATACTTCTATGACATTCACTATATCCCACTCACTATATCCCACTCGAGAACACTATAGCAGGGTAAGATGTACGTAGCCTTATTCCTACCCTTTAGGATTGAGAGGCTCTTCTCTAAAAAAGACAATATTCCCTATGACGAGGCTTGAACCCTCAATATCTAGTTACCATGAGGGAGGGGTATCCACTAGGATTTAGCTGTTAGACTACAGGCATACACAAGATAGAAGTTTCTATATGAAGACAACATTAAAATGTTCAGTTATTTACTTGTTATGTTGGTTAGAATTAGTTCATTATTTCCTTGTTTCTCTGTAAATACAAGAAGTGAAAATTGGAAAAAGATGTTGAAACTAATTTCTCTTCATCTAAATTATTTAGTTGCTTCTTCATAGAAGTCCTTGAGTTTGTACCGTGTGTGTGCGTGTGTGCATGCATATGTTCATGTAGAGTATGAAATCTTATATAGGTTTCGTCCTATTATATGTAGCTTTTGAAGAGCATGTTGGTCGTGGCAAAACTTGAGGAACTAATGCCCGTGAGATGGACTTTGATTGCTTTCTCGACTTTGCTTTGGCCTTAGAAAACAAAGATACCCCAGAGGGATTAACATATATATTCCGTTGTCTCGATCTCCATGAAAGGGGATTCCTTGAGACAGCTGATATTGACACGCTTTTAAGGTTAACACTTGCAATATTTCTTTTAACTATTATTCTTTTCGTCCATAAATTTCAAGTAGCCTGGTCTTTTTAAAAGAGATACATGAATAAAAATAAATGTCATAGAGCACACTTTTCATGCACGTGTATAATGGTTGAAGTGTTATTGTTACCGAGTTACATCCTAAACAGGGATGTTTAACAATCACAAGATACATGAATAAAACACTTTTCATGCAACGGTATTTTAAGCCAACAAAGGGTTGGTGCAGTGGTCGAGGTCTTGGCTTCTCTAAGAGAGCTCAAGAGTTCGACTCCTGGCGGTGCGTGAGTTCAACTAACAAAAAAAAAATTAATCAGAGGATTTTGGGTGCTTAGAGCATCCCCAACGGTATTTTGTAAAAATAATTGGCTAAATATTGATTATGTAAAATTTGTTGAATTTGTAACATGTTTTACTCCAATGGGGTTGATTATATTTGTTGTCTATATTTTAAAGATGATATGTTATTATTATTTTAAGTTGTTAAAAATAGAATTTATAATTTAAATATGGTAATTGATGTGTAGTTTTATTACACGTTGCTAAAGGTTCGACAAATAGCCAACCTATTGTATGATTGTCAAAATTTTTCCCAAAAAGTTTGGGTTAAATATCTTGTTGGTCACTGAAATCAGGTTGATGTATCAAGATGGTCACTGAACTAAAATTAGACTCATGTAGGTCACTAACTTGAGTTGATAGTACAATTCGATAATCTTGTTAATAGTGATGAAGAACTGAATGAATTTAAGAAATCACGTAATTTATTTAAGAAGAAATTGGCTAGTGAGAAGTTTATGAATGTTAGCAGTCATGAGTCTAGCTTTGAGAGTGATGAACTGAGATCGGTTGATTCATCGTATGAAGATTAAATTAGCAGGAAAGGGTTTATTTGTTCAAAAAAATCACACAACATATCGAATTGTACCATCTACTCAAGTTAGTGACCTACATGTGTCCAATTTCAGTTCAGTGATCATCTTGATACATTAAGCTGACATCAATGACCAACAAGATATTTAACCCCAAAAAGTTTTGTCTCATTGGAGTGGACAAAATTTTACAAATGTTCTATAATTCTTATTTAAGGTAATTTATCTTAATTTTTACCTAATTAAGAGCTTTACATGGTTGGAAATGCTATTACTTGCTTAAATTGCATGCAAACATGACTAATAGCATATTCATGGGATCATTGTTGGATAGTTCAATTATTTGTAGGGTTGTAAAAGAATTGTATTTGAGTTATGTTTGTTTTGGCTTGAATTAGATAGACTTGGTTTAAGGGTTAAATATCAAAGTGGTCATTGGAATGAAGTTGATATATCATTTTACTCACCGATTTTAACGGAATGTCATTTGAATTATTTAAGTCATAATAAATATCAAATAGATAACTCCAAATATGTTTCGAAAAATAAAAATATTTTTTGTTGATTCTGCACATTTTGTTTTAATGCTATTGCAATCAAATGAAATTTTTTTAAAATTCTATTATTTTAGATAATATATTTATAATTTAAAAAGTTTATTTATTATTTATTTTTAATTAAAACAAGAAAAATGACTATAAAATTAAAAATGAATAGTAAATGAATTTTTAAAAATCTAAATATATTATCTGAAATACTAGAATTTAACAACTTTTCATTTGGTTGTGGTAGCATTCAAGAAAAATGTGCAGAACTAAAAAATATTATTTTTAGTTTTCGAACACATATTTAGAGTTATCTGTTTGATACTCCCTCGTCCCTCTGAATTCTTAACATTTACATTCAAGGTGCATTTTAAGGATAGTTCTATAACTTATTTTTGATATTTTCTTTTTTTGTATAAAAATAGAACAATTCTACTTTTATACAAAAAATAAAATATCAAAAAAAAGTTATAGAATTATCCTTAAAATGCGCTAGATGCCTAGATACGTTGTTTTTTATGTTAAGAAATGAGAGGAACACATAGAGTATTTATTATGACTTTACTGATACCCCATTGAAATTGGTGAGTGAAATGATATATGGGCTTGTGACCACTTTTTTTATATTTAACCCTTGGTTAATATGTTATCGAGTTCCGAAAAGAAAATATATTTGATAATATTATCGGATATTGTTCAGTTCGTCAAGGAATTGCTCAAGTTCGATAAATTAAGTTTGATTCGCTTATGAGTTAATGAGTGTGGTTGTAAAAGAATGAAAGTGCACCATATCTGTTCGAGCCTGGCTCGGTCTGAACAATGGTATCTCACTGTTAAGGAATTGCAAGTTCGACAAATTAAGTTCGATTCGTATTGGTGATTCTTGTGGGTGTTGTGCAAGCCAAGGTTTAGTACATGTGCAAGGCATGCAAGGCATGTTATTATTCCTCCATCATGTGATGTGCAAGGCATGCAAGGCATGATTCCTAGAGTACATGTTAGTTTATTCTCTACATTTTTGGTTATAAATGTAAGCTGAATTCATTCAGCAAAGACACACAATGAAATCAACATTGTAGCATGGTATTAGAGACAGGAGATGCAACCCCTCCCTCAAGTTCATCTTCTTCCATAATCATGCCGAGTCAACTCATCCATGACTCGTCTTCGATTTATTTTCTCCACCCCTCCGATGGCCCTCAAAACTCCCTCACCAAATACGTACTAACAGGGGACAACTACGATGTCTGGGAGAAGGATGTAATCAATGCTCTTGAAGGAAAGAACAAATTTGGATTCATCTCCAATGAATTCCCGCGTCCTTCGGGAACAACAACTCCCGAATTTGCGGCATGGAAAGCCAATAACTATACAATCTGTTCATGGATCTTCAACTCCGTGGATACCTCCATTCAACCAAGCGTGGTGTCACACAAGATTGCATCAGAAATGTGGAAAGACATTAAAGAACGCTACGCCATTCTCAACGGGCCGCGTATCAACCAATTGAAGTCTGAATATCAAGCACTCCGTCAAAAGGGGATGTCTGTTGTCGCCTACTACAATAAATTCACAGCAATATGGGACGAACTCTACGGATCTGAGGATGTCACATGTGGTTGCACTTGTGATGCAGCTTCGAAAATAAAAGCTCGGGCTGATAAAGAGAAAACTCACGATTTTGTCCTTGGTCTCGATGACGATCAGTATGGCGCTCTTCGCACACAAATCCTAAGCATGGAACCCTTTCCATCACTTAACAAAGCGTTTGCCTTGGCCACCCAAGAAGAATGCCATAAAACAATAATCCGGGGACGCGACGACAAATCAGACATTGTCAGCTTTGCAGTTCACTCATCGACTTCTACACCATCGAAACAAGTCCATCTTCCAACTTCATCAACAGCAGCAATCACTTGCACTTACTGTGGACGTCTCGGTCATGACTATGATGTGTGTTTTCGACGTGTTGGCTTCCCATCAGGAGGTACGCGTGGGCGTGGCTGTGGTGGACGTGGACGTGGACGAAGTGGAGCACTTTCTGGACGTGGATCACAAATTTCTGCAACAGCAAACGCTGCTTAAACTCCAAACACCGAGAGTACATATGGCACACCACCTACAACCGCTGCAACCTCGATCCCAGGATTGAGCAATGACCAAGTCAAGCGACTTCTTAGTATGCTTGACACTCCTGTTCCCCTGCCTTCATTAACAGGTAACCATTATGAACATACCACACCATGGTTACTGGATAGTGGTGCATCTCACCACATGACAGGAACCTTGGACCACCTCTTTCAATGCTCGGATATCGTACCGTCCCCGGTCACTCTTCCTGATGGAATACACACCACAGCAACTAAGCAAGGGAGTGTGCGACTAAGTCACCACTTGGTCCTTTATAATGTTCTATTTGTCCCAAACATCAAATGCAATCTTATCTCTGTTGGACAACTTGCTCGTGACAGCAACTGTAATGTACTATTTACTGATTTTTTTTGTGTCTTGCAGGACCGCACTACGAGGATGCCGATTGGTCTGGGTAAAGCACAGGACGGGGTGTATTGTTTTCGGCCAGTAACACACAACATAGCCACTCATGCAACTGTAGCAGAAAATCTGATTCTTCTTCACCAGCGTCTCGGGCATCCTTCAAGTGAAAATTTGGCTTTTATTTCAAATTCTAGCAAAAATAGTAAGATGAAGAAATTAGTGTCATCATGTGATACGTGTTTTCGAGCTAAACAAACTCGTGGTATGTTTCCTTTGAGTGATAATAAAGCTTCAGCCATATTTGATTTAATACATTGTGATTTATGGGGTCCGTACTCTACCACTTCAAGCACTGGCTTCAATTATTTTTTAACAATTGTCGATGACCATTCCCGTGCTGTTTGGACATATATGCTTACCGATAAGCTTCAAGTAACTAGCTCGATGCAACATTTTGTCACTATGATCCGCACACAGTTCTCAAAAACAATCAAAGTCGTCCGGAGTGACAACGGCACGGAGTTTGTCAACAAAACACTAAAAAATTACTATAATGACAATGGCATCCTAGTACATACATCATGCCCAGGAACCCCTCAACAAAATGGGCGTGTTGAACGCAAGCACAGAAACATACTAGAAGTGGCACGAGCCCTCATGTTTCAAGCATCTATTCCAATCAAACTTTGGGCTGAATGTGTACAAGCAGCTGTTCATCTCATCAATTGCACCCCCACTACATTACTACAAGGAAAATCGCCGTATGAAGTTCTATTTGGGTCTCCCCCAAATTTACAAATGTTGCGGGTTTTCGGATGTTTGTGTTACACTCACAACAACCCACGAGTCAAAGATAAATTCGGAGAGCGGAGTATCAAGTGTGTGTTCTTGGGATACCCATTTGGCAAGAAAGGTTGGATAGTAATGAACTTGGAGACTAATAAGATATTTGTCTCCCGCGACGTTCGATTTGTTGAAAATGTATTCCCATTTGCCACACCGCCAACTCCAGACACTACTTCTACTATTTCTACATATACTGACTTGGACATGACTCAATGGGTCTCCACTCAACCTTCAGCCGACAGGGGGAGTCCAGCAGAAAGGGGGAGTTCACCAACCTCGCAAATGGCACAACAAGATAACCACTCGATGCCTACCAATGAACAGGTCTCGTCCACCCCTGATCACGAGCCTGACTCGGTTGCTGCCCCTAGTACCTACACACAACCTCAGCGAGATCGTCGCCGCCCTCCATATTTACAGGATTATGTGTGTTACTCGGCACGTCCTCTACACCCCGCCACGTCTGACCCAGCCTCGACATCTTCAGGTACGCGGTTCCCTATGGCCAATTATGTTTCTTATGATGCTTTTTCTCCTAACCATAAGAAATATATTGCTGCTGTTACTACAAATATTGAGCCTAGGACATTTAAAGAAGCAATAAAACATGATCATTGGCGGAAAGCTATGCAACAAGAAATCATAGCTCTCGACAAAAATCATACATGGGACATCTCTCCTCTTCCCCCGGGACGAAAAGCAATTGGATGCCAATGGATATTCAAGACAAAGTATAAATCTGATGGTACCTTTGAACGAAACAAAGCCCGTCTTGTCGTATTGGGCAACCATCAAAAGGAAGGAGAAGATTTTACGGACACATTCGCTCCGGTTGCCAAAATGACCAGTGTCCGTACCTTTCTGGCAGTAGCAGTAGCACTCAATTGGGATATTCATCAGCTTGACGTCAACAACGCGTTTCTCCATGGGGATTTACACGAAGAAGTTTACATGCGTCTTCCACCAGGTTACTCTTCTACTCCTGGTATGGTGTGTCGTCTTCGCAAATCATTATATGGACTACGACAATCACCTCGCAATTGGTTCGCTAAACTAAGCGCTGCTCTTCGTCGTTATGGTTTCAAGCAGTCTCATGCAGACCACACATTATTCACTTATCGAAATGGCAAAGACTCATTGTCTCTCCTAGTCTACGTTGATGACATCCTAGTGGCTAGTAGTAATCCTACTCTTGGACAATCCTTCAAGAAATATCTAGATAATTGTTTTCAACTCAAGGACTTGGGCCCAGTTAAATTTTTTCTTGGGATTGAATGTGCTCGGTCTCCAGAAGGTTTGTACCTCAGTCAACGTCAATATGCCTTAGACATTCTTCGTGACACAGGGCTCTCAGCTGCAAAACCAGTTGATACACCTCTTCCTATGAATCACAAACTTGCTCTAGCAACTGGTAATCTACATCACGATCCATCCCAATATCGACGTCTTGTGGGTCGACTTATTTATTTAACAATCACCCGGCCAGACCTCTCATATTCTGTGCATATTCTCTCACAGTTCATGCAGGCACCTCGCCAGGAACACTATGATGTGGCCTTACGTGTTCTTCGCTATCTTAAAGGTAGACCAGGGCAAGGTCTTCTTCTTCACGCTAATAACAACCTCCAACTGTCTGCTTATTGTGATTCTGATTGGGCAAGCTGCCCCATCTCTCGTCGGTCTGTGAGCGGTTACTTCATCATGTTAGGCTCATCCCCGATATCATGGAAAACAAAGAAACAAAACACTGTGTCTCGATCATCCGCCGAGGCTGAATATCGTGCTATGGCTTACACATGTGCTGAAATAAAATGGCTACGGTACTTGCTTGCTTCCCTTGGAGTCTCACACCAACAACCTGCTCGTTTATTTTGTGACAATATGGCAGCCATTTACATTGCAGCCAATCCAGTCTTCCATGAGCGATCAAAGCACATCGATATTGATTGTCACTTCATCAGAGAATTGCTTCTTCAGGGTGTTATTAAAACTGCTCATATAAGTACAAAACATCAGCTAGCTGACATGTTTACAAAGTCTCTCGGAAGTCCATCGTTTCTTTTTTTATTATCCAAGTTGGGCGCACGTAACCTTCATGCTCCAACTTGAGGGGGAGTATTGGTGATTCTTGTGGGTGTTGTGCAAGCCAAGGTTTAGTACATGTGCAAGGCATGCAAGGCATGTTATTATTCCTCCATCATGTGATGTGCAAGGCATGCAAGGCATGATTCCTAGAGTACATGTTAGTTTATTCTCTACATTTTTGGTTATAAATGTAAGCTGAATTCATTCAGCAAAGACACACAATGAAATCAACATTGTAGCAATTCGCTTATGAGTGTGGTTGTAAAAGAATGAAAGTGCACCATGTATGTTAGAGTCTGGCTCGGTCTGAACAATGTTGTTGTTGTGTTTGGTATCTCACTGTGAGCATTTTCGCTTCCCAGTTGCCCACTGTTAGAAAGCACTAAGCAGCAATTCACATAACTTTCCTCAGTGAACCAAACAACTTCTAACTGTGGGTTCAAGAAACAATAACTGAAATTTGCAGAATACACATATTCATGTGTAGATTTTTATCTGCAGAGACACCAGCACCAGGCCACCACCACCTACACACACACACACACACATAAAGAAAGACATCAAGGTATATCTCTTGAGAAAAGGATGGTACAGTACTTCCAAGTATCAAGGTATATCTCTTGAGAAAAGGATGGTACAGTACCAAAGTATCAAGAATTTCCAAAGTTTCATTGTGGGAAATACTGTTTGTTAATAACAAAAGGGACCCTGTTGATAAATCATAAAGCTTTCCACATTTAGATATTGTAATCAAAGTTCCCTTTTAGAGGCGACATTATCATTCTGGGGCTACCACCTACCACTGCATATAGCCGAAGGCCACATAAGGTGGTGGATGAAGAGGCCCCATATCCCAAATTCTTGTGTAGTCAGCTTCATAAAAATTCCTAAGCAAAGGCTCTTGTCTTAGCTACAATATTCTTATTAGTAACTATGACATTTCGTGGCACAGCATGTTTGATGGTTTACGACGTCTGTCATCAGGATAACTGGCAAAGAAGGTCATGAAATGGTATATTAGAGGGTCTGCTTGTTGCTCATGAACCAATCCAGACCAACATTTTGATCTTTATATATTGGTTTGTAGCCCACTTGGGATGAATTTCAAAATGGCTACTTTTGTTCCTCTTGTCTTTCTCCACTTTTAAAAATGTTTGGATATGTTCTTATGTGTATTCGTATTATTTGCTACAATTTTGTTAGACATTCAAGAAATTTGAAAAAAGAGGATATATTTGAAGTTAAGTATTTTTTAGGGTAAGGTAAGGTTAGTTACATTAAATTTTCTCGTCAATAGACTCAATACATAATTGTATTGACACCAGAGTTATGTACATTCGATATGGCCTTACCTTTTAGATGATAAAATAACAAGAAAAAGAATGACCGAACTTCCACTTATCACCACATTATGTGCATTTACACTTTTAGCAGCCACAAAGCTAGCTAAAAACCTGCCAATAACCCGAGTGTTAGGTTTGAGTGAGCCACCTTAATAATGTTAATTATATCCTAAGATCAGCTCTTCAGAACACCTTAAGCTTAAAGGTGTTGGATTTTTTTATTCATTCCTAAGCCCTAATAAAGGAAACTTAAAAAATAGACGTGTTCAACAGAAGAACCAAAAAATATCTTGAGCATCACAGACAACACTTGCTTCATTGCCTTTCCCACCATAGAGTGTCGGGGAAGTGTTTTAATCCTCACTCCTAGGCTAAAAAAAACGCAAACGCAAACGCAACGTACTCAGTATATCCCGTGTAGCACAGGGTCTGAGGAGGGTAAGATAGTACGCAGCCTTGCCCCTACGCATGCGTAGAGAGATTGTTTCCGGTGTTTGACTATGCTTCTTAAAACATATACGCATTATAACACAAGCAACATGCACACGCGCAAACACCCCCCCCCCCCAACACACACAGAGGAGAGAGAGCCCGCACACACGCACCCCCCCACCCCCAGAGAGAGAGAGAGAGATTCTATCACTTGAGAGAGAGAGAGGCCTCAGACATTCTATCACGAGAGAGAGAGAGAGAGAGAGGCCTCAGACATTCTATCACTTCATTATTAGACGCTATATTATTCTGACTTCTAATTTCAGCTTGAGTACCCTTTTATGATATTACGTTCGGACATGCCTATGGACACTCGACACTTCAGTTTATTTGTGCTCAGACTTCCAACCTAATCCTAGTAAACATTGAATTCACACACATGCACCACCATAAACAATGGTAATGACTATAAGTTCGGTTGCAGAAAACCAGGTTTTAAGAAATGAGTTCACATTAAATTTATACTTTTGTTTGGCATAGTGCATATTTCAGACGAAACAGAGCCTCAACAATAACTTTTAGTGGCATCATTGGCTAAAAGGTGTAAAAATAATATATAATGCTATCAGACAGAAGTGGCCCTTCAACCCTTCATCCCCTAATTCAGTCATCCAAATTATGTAAGTCTTCTTTATATGCAGCATCTAACCATTTAACATATGAGTCGATGTTAAAAAGTAATTGTCGAGCAACATATCTGCAGTTAAAATACCTTGAATCATATAACTCTTGAAACTGGTATGCTGTGACAAAATGTTTACGATTTGAAGCAAAATATTTGTTGCAAGTTCTATGCTGACTTCAAGACTTCAGCAGTAACTCATTCACCTTTTCCTTCCTCTGGGTAGCCATCGACAAGGTCCGCTAATCAGGCCATGATACAAAGTAAAAGTGAATCTTGGTGTTGATGCATCCAGTGCTCAAGAAGAACCTGAGCCACAATAGGCACAATGATTACTGTACGACCAATAAAATCAAAACCTGTTAATATGACCAATGATTCTATTCATAGCTTTTTCAACTATTTTGTTAAAATACAAGTATCTAATCCTATAGAGACATTAATAATCAATAAAGATGAATCACAAAAGTTGGAGAAGAAGACATGGATGACTGTCGAGCAATACAAGAATTTTGACGATTATTATAATTGACACTGCTGAAATAAAGTATATATCTGAAAATTTAAGAAAATGTTCCTTTTCCAGAATCTTTACTTCTTATAAACTGGAAAAGAAAACACTACTTTCATCTACTACGTCCTTCCCCTATATAAACCTCGGTTTACATACAACTAAACTACACAAGGCATAGTTCACAAACAAACTTACACTAAGAGAAAACAAGTGTGAAATGGCTGCGAATTTCATTTCATGTGACCATGCAGATGAAGATTATATTGATATGGCACTGAGCTCAAACAGCAGCATTTTCTGCCATGCCATGAGCTCTCCTCCTCATCCTATGGAATTTGAATTCCAGATGTTCCCTAGCTTTTCAGAAAGCGACACAACTACTTCTCCAGCTGATGAACTCTTCTACAAAGGGAAGCTTCTTCCACTTCACCTCCCACCTCGTTTACAGATGGTTGAGAAACTGCTGCAGAATGCCAACTCCTATGATAAATATGCAGATTCTTTTGATGAGTTTTTTAGCACTCCATTGGAAAATACCACCCCTGCAAGCACCACCCCCTTTGAATCCTGTAATATCTCACCTTATGAATCTTGTCAGGTTAGTCAAGAACTGAATCCTGATGAGTATTTATTTGAGTATTCTACTGAAGCAAGTGATTGCGTTGCTGTTCACCGTAAAAAGTCATGGACAAGAAAACTTAAGTTGATTAAGCAGTCGTCCCTCGGTTCAACGATGAAGGCTTCCCATACTTATCTGAAATCTTTGTTTAATAAGTCTGGATGTTCAAACGAGTTTTCTGCAGCAGCTTCAACAGGGGAACGAGCAACTCCTATGGCAAAAGAATGCACAAATGATTACAGAAAAGTTGAAAGAGAAGCACTTGGAAAAATACATACAAGCAAATACAAAATGTCAGCCAAGAGAAGCTTAAAGAATGGACAAAATCCTGAGAATGGCATTGGTCATCATAGAAGGTCATTCACTGGTGCCATCAAACGGCTTTCAACAACCAAGTCTTCATCTTTCTCCTCTTCGGTTGGCTCTTTCTCATCTTCAAGCTCAAGTGCTTCGAATGGGTTTCAAGAATCACAGTCATTCAAGCTACATGGCAGTTCATATTCAGATATTGAAAATTCAATACAGAGTGCAATTGCTCATTGCAAGAGTTCTCAGCAGCTGTTTCATTCGAGAAAAGATTTAAGTGATATGGAATCATATTCATTCCCCTCTTCTAGGATTACGTATGAGGACAGAGAAAGATATGAAATTTGCCAGGTTTAATGATTGGAGAACGATTATAAATAATTCATAGATATTAATTTGATCATGCTCCTTTTCCATCATTTGTTCATACTTTTGTGCAAGTCCATTCCTATTCATTAAATGTATTGAGATTGGCAGGGTTTTCTGGCATTATTAATTAGAAAATATAACAAGGGTCGAGATGGGAAGAACATAACTTTTTAAGAGGAAATTATCAGTTATCAAAAGATTTTCACCGAGACCAAAAAAACTGGGCATCAAGTTCTAACTTTAAAAGAAAAAATTATGTTAATGAATGTAATTGAACAATACAATTAGTTTCTGTTTTCTTGTAACAGAATTACAGTAATATCACACTCTATTCCATAAATTATCAGAGCTCTCACGAGGAGGATAACCGCAAGTAGTAAAAATCAGCAAAAATACGAAACAGAAAGAAAACACTACAAGATTGAGGTTTAGAGTAGAATTAACCTTGGGAGCGACAAGTACGGAAGAGAGAAGAAGGTGAGGTTGAAGCAAAGTGACTAGACAGAGAACTTTGGACAGAAGATTCGCAATCTTAATCAAGTTGTAGACAGTTTAGTCAATAGTTAATTCAGCTTAAATTCGAACATTAATCTCTCCTCCACGCAATTCTTCACATGTTTCCTAACCATCTTCCCCTAAAACACGACCACTTTTTGTACACTTGGAGATCACAAACACAAAACCGTTGAAGAGCCACCTGGGGGTTAGGCCCTCACTTTCATCTCACCGATCTTACACCTTCTATGGGTGAAATGATCAACTGAGATTAGAAGGCATTATTTATCTAATGCTACAAACTGCTATCAAATCCTGATATTCTGTTTACCCACTTCAGAACTTCAAGAGCATATACATGGCACATTTTAACCTCTAGATGTACAACTAGCATGCAACAAATGGCCAACAGTACTAAACATCCAAAATATAGTGCCAGGTGCAGATACTTGAAAAATCACGAAGATGCTGATTGCTGACAAGAACATTGCATATGATATGCTCATCTATAAAAAGTTTGGAAATCATTTTAACAAATATTCCTGCCATGATTGTTTACAATGTTACACGGCATTAAATGTAAGGTTAGTACTTAGACTCTTAAAGTGCATACATCCGGTGAACTTCTGAATCAGAAAAATCAGAATGATGCCATGAGTTGGAACCGCTTCTTGCATGCTTCTCCCTCTTCCTCATTGATCGGACTCTCTTTGACTTCACAACATAGTAAGTCATGGTTCCAAGAACTCCGGCCATTATTACTCCTCCCACGACTGTTACAAGAATTGCTGCCCACTCGTATTTGCGGCCAACGACGATGTAAGAGGATGCCATGAATGCCACAGAAGTGCACACAGAAGCCAGCCACATCAACTTGTTAATTACTTCCACTACCCTCCGTTCTGCTTTCGTTTCACCTCTAACCAGTGTAATTTGAATGACCACAACAGCCAAGGACGTGAAAAGAGCAATGGCGTTAAAGATGAAAAAGATTTTAAAGGACGCCCTGCTCACCACTACAGCCATCCCCTGATTGTTATCTCCACCAGGTACGGTAAATATAGCTGCAAATGCAACTGTGGCAAAAAGCACAGCCACCACAGTCACCGAGTTGGTCGCGTTATTAATCCCTTCTCGGTGAAGCTTCCTGAGCTCTTTAGCAATCCCATGAACATTCTTGTTTGTTCTCTTAGTTTGCTCCAGCTGTGTATGAACGTCTTTCTTTATTTGAGTTACAGTATTCCTCAACTCGTCCCTTGGTTGGTTCAACTCGTTAGCTCTAACAGCACCACGGCGAATGAGGCATGCCCTTATATCTGAGGATTCTTCAGAGAGTGGAAGCCCTTCAGCTATGTCAAGTGCAGTCATGTGATCTCTGGTTGGTGCATTAACATTAATATCAGGGAGGCATAACAACTCATTTACTATCTGCACCAAACAAGAACTGATGTTACTAAATCTTGGATTTTGTAGTTCTACTTTGTGGTATGACCAACAATGTACAAAAATACTAACTAATAGATAAAAGAATTGTAGTATGCTACTAGTGACTTGCTATAGCAAGTAGTGAATAAATGATGAGAACAAATCTTGTAACTATACTTGTTTGCCTGGTGATGCTGATAAAGAGAGTTAACAAAAAATGAGCCGAGAATGTTTTGGCTTTCCATAATTCGAATAAATACTTACACAGACAGTTTCTGAATTTTAAGGATATAACTGCGTTCAAAATATTTAAACTCGAATTCACAATTGTTTGCTATGGCAGCCATCTTCGTATTAGAAGGTCAACTAAGATGACCCAATGATAGTGTGTGTATAAGAAACATCCGAGTACATCATGTACTCGTAATGTACCCCAGCTATTTTTATCTTTCCTATATCCTTCTTTTCTTAAACAAGATCATACACTACTGATATGTGTGATTATAACGCTATATGAAAACTTACAACAGTTGCAACACAAAAAAATAATGAAAATTTAGCATCAACGTTGAATACCTCAGCTCGCTTTTTCCTGGTAGCCACATGCAAGGCTGTGTTACCAAACTTGTCCGGAAGCATAACAATAGCGGCATCAGCTTCAAGCAGTAGCTTCACCGCCTCACAACTATGACCTTTGACAGCCATATGCAATGCAGTCTGTCCTTTTTTATCTGTTCTTCTAGCCAACTGAGGGTCTTTATCTAATAATGACTTCACAATGTCCACATGTCCCCCTCTCGCTGCTAAATGCAATGCATTTTTCCCATTCGATCTGGAAATCTCTAACAAATTACAATCTTTTGACAGCAGTTCATTTACTACAGCTGTATGTCCTCTGGAAGCTGCAGATATAAGAGGAGTTGCGTGCTGTGGGCCGATAGTTTTGCTTAGCTCTGGGTCGTGGTCTAGCAGCACCTGGACAATAGCTGCAATAAAACTTGGATTATGTGATGAAAAATTGGTAAATACATGTGGACTAAATCAGTGAAGATGCTTTCCGAGACAACAAGAATTAACATATTAATCAATCACTGATTTACTGCAACATTTATCATCTGGATGTTCATTTTAGATTGTAATGTATGTGGACAATATAGTCGATGCTGTGATTGAATTAATATATGAACACATTTACTATACAAACTATGAAACTAGTCCCACTTTCATCATATTGTGTGTCACAAAATACCCTTTTTGAGTCCTTGGTCAGCCCCTTATTCCCATGCTGTCTTAACTAGGTGGATTAACTCAACTTTAGAACCAGTTATGTGCCCCTTTTTTGGAGGTAAAAAACCGAATGTAGTACTCCTCTCAATTATCATTAAGTATGACAACATCGACATAAACACAGTCCCTTATATAAATACAAAACTAATTTGGTAGTAAAGCACTTAAGATCCTTAACCTAGATATTCAACACTGATTAATCTAAACACCTAAACACATTTTATACTTAGAGGGCAACTCAAGAGTAATCACATAAAGGAAATTAGACATTAACAAATTTTGAAAAGATAAAGAAGCTCACCATGATGTCCTTGACTAGCAGCCACATGTAAAGGATCTAAATTCGATTTATTCTTCTTCGTCAACGACTCTTTATTCGAGTACTTCAATAACTCCTTAACAACATCAAGATGTCCCTTATCAGCTGCCGTAAAAATTGCAGTTTCTCCTAATTCATTCACCTCAGTCACAATGGATGCCCTAATTTCCGCCACCTCAGTCTCTAAATCCTCCCCACTATACGTCCCAGCCATTTGGTTCACAAAATCACCAAGAATGTGCTTCACAGCAGCAAGATCACCGCGCTGCGCAGCCAAATGCAACTCAGTGTCATTATGTCTGCCTGTCACTTGCTTCACATACTTTTTCCTTCCCTGATCAATTCTCTTGCCAGAATTAGACAGTACAAGTGCTGGTTTAGTTAACGACGAAGGCGACGATGACTGAGACAGCTCGAAACTAGGATTTTGAGCAATATTTGGACTCATTACACCTTTTTCCAAGTCTCTTTCACCTACTGTGCAATAATCAAGAACTCATACAAAATTAGTAATAGAGTTCAAATCAAAGTTCCCACTTGCAATAAAACCAATCATTATAAACATAATTCATCAAAGAATATTCCTTTCTAAGCCATCAGATGAGCTGTACTTATATATTAAAATCTTTGATCTTTTTAACAGGTACTAATGTGGGTGTGATTAGATTAAATTAACAAGCTGTGAAATGGGGGTATCTGTGAATTCGCTAAAAGAAAGGAACTTCAGCCGTCTTCAGGTGATTACATTTGAAAAAAAGTGGTGAAAGATAAATTTCACAAATGTGTGTGTGTGTGTGTGTGTGTGTGTGAGAGAGAGAGAGGGAGGGAGAGGGGGAGGGGGAGGGGGAGGGGGAGAGAGAGAGAGAGAGAGAGAGATTAAAGTTGGAAATGAAATGGGCAAGTGTGAAATAGCAAAAAGATACAAACTTTAAGTGAATAAATACAAAAAAGAAGAGAAACTAACATGAAACATACTTGCATCAATGGCAGAGGAGGACATGCTTCAAGAAAAGAAAAACACCAAATGAGAGAAAGCTGAGCTATTGGATAGTGGAGTAGAAGAAGTATAGGAGGGGGAGGGGGAGGGGAGAGAGAGAGAGAGAGAGAGAGAGAGAGAGAGAGAGAGAGAGAGAGAGATTAAAGTTAGAAATGAAATGGGCAAGTGTGAAATAGCAAAAAGATACAAACTTTAAGTGAATAAATACAAAAAAGAAGAGAAACAAACATGAAACATACTTGCATCAATGGCAGAGGAGGACATGCTTCAAGAAAAGAAAAACACCAAATGAGAGAAAGCTGAGCTATTGGATAGTGGAGTAGAAGAAGTATAGGAGTTTGTGTTTTGTAGGGAATATTAATTGAAAGTGAAGAAGAGTTGTTATAATAATGGAGTGGAACAAGGAAGATAAAGACAGAAACAGAGGAAAGTGCAGAGGAAGTTCCTGAGCAGGCCTTTTGTCTCAGGATTTTGGAGGCTTTTACATTTCAAAAGATATACGAGAAATATTTGTTATTACTCCCTCTGTCTCTAAAACATTTCCCATTTACTAAATTGGGACTATCAAAATACTTTTCCCCTTTCTATTTTAAGCCATAAACAATAATATTCAATACCCACTACTCCACCCACTACTCCTTAAAAATAATATTCAATACCCACTACTCCACCCACTAATCATTACAAATAATATTCAACACCCACTACTCCAAAAAAACAATATTCAATACCTACTATTCCACCCACTACTCCTTAACAATAATATTCAATATCCACTACTCCACCCACTACTCCAAAAAAACAATATTCAATATCCACTACTCCTTAAAAATAATATTCAATACCCACTACTTCTTACAAATAATATTCAATATCCAGTTTTTCTTAAAACCCGTGTTTTTAGTCAAACGGGCAAAGTAAAAAGAGACGGAGGGAGTAGTTATTACCAGTTAAAATTATTTTATAATTTATATGCACATGTTGCACAATCTTGTTTTATATAAGCAGAATGAACGATTTCAAAAAAAAAATTACCACAGTTGTATTTTTTGAAATGTTTCATTTGTCCGTTAAGGAATTATTAAAACTAGTTAAAGTTCAAATTATTGGAAAAAGTAACATATCTACAAAAAAATATCATTTATCTATCCTGTTTATTTTTGTAAGTACGAAAATAAACAAGACATTGACCAATTAAGCACATGTTTTCCAAATTTTTTTGAATCAACGTTCGTGAATTACTCAATATGATTCCGCTTTGATATTGGCCGGGGATTTTTACAGAAATTCTAAAATAAAAGTATACAAACGCTCTCAGTGCCATTGACAACATAATTACTTAATAGAATTGAGTTGCCTTTTATAACGTGGCTTGCTTCACCTTACCATAATCATGAACATTGGCAGTATTATTAGTTTAATTTGTTGGGAATTGACTGGCTTTTGTGGTGTGGGCTTCTTTGGCTTTACGCCAAAGCGGTCTTCTACTGTTACATTCCTGAGTCATCATGACCGCAAATAACTGCGATAGAGATGTGTCCTAGGAAAAGCTATAGCCAATGCAATGCATTTCATATACATCGCTTAACATCTCTAACATGCCTATTGTGTACTACATTCCTTCATATCAGAGTTTTGAAACGGCCAAACTATTCGATCATTTCCCTACTATTTGATGAGTTGACACAGGTATCAAACAATATCACATACTCACCTTGGTTCTTTACCTTGGGGGACGTAATTCTGACACGAATTTTAAGGTGTAATTTGCGGATAGTTTCATAATTTATTTTTTAAATTTTCTTTCTTTGTATAAAAATAGAATTGTTCTATTTTTATACAAAAAAAGAAAATTTAAAAAATAAGTTATGGAACTATACTTTTTAGGAGCCTTAAAATGCGTGTCGAGTAGTGAAAAAGAAATGTAAAGAAATGGGAGGGACAGAGGGAGTATAAAGCAAACATAGATGACCACAGTATCAGGGCTCAAGTCCTGGTTTTGCCATATCGGCCAATAAAATTTAGCACTGAACCCATCTGAAAACCATTTTCCAAGACTAGATGATCACAGTAGATCTCAACCATACCCCAGAAGCCTATCTCAATAACTTTTGACAAATAGATTAATTCACAGACACTAAAAAGAAAATTCTTGAAAACCTTTCCCAAGTAACTCAGCTTTTCCGACCCTCCATGTTGACCTGCGGAAAGAACATTGATTGCCTGGAGCAGTTTTCTCATTCATTTGTGGACAACAGATAACATCGATTTTATTTGGACAAGGGAATATTAAATGTTCTTAAGTTGTGATTGAGCTCCCACAAAAACAAATTAATTAAAAATAGACAAGCCTATGAACCAAGGCACACAAAAGGTCAAGCCACCACCTAGCAGTGGATCAAAAAGACACACACTCCATCGTTATAATAACTATCAGTCTAACATTATACGAGAACTTCATGAGTTTAGTGATGTAAAGGACAACAATACACTTAAATTAAGATCCACCAACACAAGGTGATGGTAAACAGTTCTCTGAACTCAAAACTGGAATTGAGAATTCTAGACACAATACCAAAATCTCGCTCCTTGCAGATTCTAGCCTACACCTTAATTGCATACTTTCGCATTGGGAAGTACTTCTCTTTCTTCTTTTCACGCTCGGTCTTCAACGATGCCTATGCAAATAGAACAATGCCATTACCAACTTTATCCACTTAAAGAAAAGTTCAGTAATTAAGACAAATCTATAGCACTAACAAAAAACCAGAGAATAACAAAAGGTTTGGTCCTTCAGAATTTCAGATTTTCATCACCTCAATATTTATTTTAGTAAATTGAAGTAAAAACCAACATCATACATCTATCTTATATTAACAGCTATCTTACATCAATAGCAATGAAGCATCCAGGTAATCTCACATATATTACTTTCAGCTACAGAATGCATATTACAAAAATAAATCAACTATTTAATAACCACAAAAGATCTGTGGAGAGTAAACAATACCTGATGTTTGGTAAGACGCCTACGAATGGCTCTGGTTTTCTTGGGCCGCAAATCTAGAGGCATGAGTTTCTTGTTCTTGTACACTTCCCTCAAAGCAGCTTTTTGCTTCTGTTGCATAACAGTCAAAACCTGCGCAATTGATGTCCTCACCACCTTACTGCATCACAAACCAACTATATCAAAGGTCAAATACACATATATCCACATTTCGTCATATAACAATATTTTCATAAATTCCTGCCTAGACCCCCAGATCCCTTTAACTTGGTGTCTAGGCCAGCAACTACATAATATGTCACTGTAATTCTTTAAAGAGTATTACACTTCAGAACTGGGATGAATTCATATTTTGTAGACCACGTGCATATTTAAGAAGTGATCCATCATACATAGAGCATAATCATGCATAATCAATTTAATTCTTAAATCTTAATGTAGCACCTACAGAACATATATGGCGCTGGTGTAACCTATACAAAGCATACTGTAACTACTACCCAATTCCCAGTAACTTTGATACAAATCCGACCTTTTCTAAAAAATAGTAATACCACTACAGAACCAAAGCATATGAATTACAGTAGACACACGCAGTAGAAACAAAGAGGAAAATGTGAACTGAACAAGCAAATTAGTCATAGGTGATAAGTTTATTTATTCGTAAACAAATTTTTAATGTAGAACTGAAAAGCATCGAAGAAAACAATTCAACATTTCTAAACTCTCCTTATCAATTTTCACTCAAATTATCCATTAATTCATCTACTAACATTGCTTTAATAAGGCACATAACTAATATCCGCAATTAGTGTCAAACCCCAAAGGTAACAACATAGCACATATTCACAGTTATAATAAACGTACTTTGTATAAAATTTCCCAAATAACATCCAAAATAATATCCAATCTGACATAGAATAACAGATTAAAACCACGAGTCATGAGCTAATCAAACACAAATTCAGTCGCACTCACAAATCACGCAAACAATTACAAATAATCACATAAAAAATGGGACACTAATACCGCACATCGACAATCGACATAAATACAGCAACAAATACATAATCACTTCAACATTCACAATTACGCAAACAATCACAAACAACAACACAAATTACTCTACAAAAAAATAATCGAAAGCTTTCGTAAAAAGAAAGAAACCAACATCTTGGAGAGCTTATTAGGAGCGCCACCAGTGACCTTAGCGACACGGAGAAGAGAGAGCTCAGCTTTGAGATCCTTAAGCTGCGCTAACAAATCTGCCTTCGGTTTTGTCCTCAACTCATGAACCTTGATTCTCGCTGTTACATTTTCATCACCAAACCAAAATTAAAATTAAAATTAACATCTCAAATTAAATCAGATCATTTCCACTTTTTTTCAATTCGAATTGAAACATAAAGTATTGAGTTAACATAATGACTATAATGATAAATTGAAAAATCGAGATTGAGATTGAGATTTTTACCCATTGCTGCGGAGACTGTGCTTTTGTTCTGTGAGGCGTCAAACCCTAGAATAAAATGATGGGGACGAGGTTGCTAGGGTTTTATATTAGTAGTAGTTACTGGGCTCGGCCTTGCTTTATCTGGGTTGGGTTATGGTAAAGTGTTTAGGCCCAGTTTATCTCAAGTTATGTTGAACTGTTTGTTGGGTTGATGGATATCTTTTGTAGTTTGTACTCACCCTCTTGGTTTTGAGTTTGTTTAAATACTTTATTTTTTATTTAAGATTTTGTTATAAGTAATGGTCAAATTAATATATATTTCTCTAATTTGTTTATATGTTTTCATTTTATTTTTATATACTTCTCGATGATACAAATGTTTAATTTTAAATTATTTATTTAGAAAAAGAGATTTATGTTAAGTTCATTGCCAATAAGAGAGTGGATTACAAATTATGAATCACTTGATCAGTTTTTTATTATGTGTCCGTGGAATTATATCTTTATATATAGTAAGTATAAGTAGGATATTATCCAACTTTTTGTAGTATGGTCGTCCATCAAAATAGTATAGATCGTTAGATCTTAAAATAAATATATATGAACCGTTATATCTAAGATTAAAATTTTAGTTTGATTGATATTATGATTATATTCAAAGGATCACGTTCTATTGAAAACATATGTTAGTATGAAACATGTGACAACATAATAATACAAATAAAATGTGAAAAATATGCAGAACAATTATTCTACATTTTTATCACCGTCGATGATGATTGTGACTTAGAGGCTTATAGCATACCAATTCATAGTTTCAATCCCACTATGAGGCATGGAAGTAAGTGGACTATCATGTTCGGTGAGTGCGAATGTGCTAACGATTCTCTGGATTAGTCGAGTTGCGCGAAAGCTGACTCAGACACCGGATTATAAAAAAAAACTTGTTTTGTACATTTTAAAAGAATGTATAACAATTGTTCTCACTGTTCTCATGTATAAATTGTTTTCATCTAAATCATATCCTATATTCAAATATCTAAAAGAAACTTAATAATTAAAACCAAATATAAACAGGCCTTGTAAACTGAATAGAATTATATTTAATATTAAAAATTAAGTTTATTTGCTTAATAGTAGGATTATATATACGAAAAATTAAATTTTAATAATATAAACCAAATATAAGTAGATTTTCTAAATTGAATAGATACTCAATGTAAAATTCGTAACTTTTTTTCTTTTCAATTTTCGAATACAGTAGAACCTCGATAAATGAATATTTAATAAACGAATAACCTCATTAAATGAATAATTTTTTCGGTCCCGATATAATAGAGATAGTGTATTTTTAACCTCGATAAGTGAATAATCTCGATTAATGAATAAAATTTTTCAGTCCCGAGCATATTCATTTATCGAGATCTAACTGTAATTTCAGTTGGATAATAATTGTTATCATCACTAAATTAAAGTTGATTTTTTAAGTTTTGTGTGACATGTAAAATCGCCTAAATCTAATTTTTAGAACTCAAGATATACCAGAAATAGTAAATTGACCATGGGGAATCTAATAAATAATATTGTTTATATATTTATACTCAAATTTGGTTCTTTATTAAGAAAAAAAATTGATTATTTTTTTCTCTTAATAAATTTAAGAGTTTTTTTCAATAAGATATTTAAAAAAGTGTTGATAAATATTAAATTTAATATAAATAAATCTTAATAAATATAAATATTAAGAAAATTTTATTTAATAATATAATTTATGCTATTATAAATATTAAACTCTGGTTGAGGGTGATAAAAAACTCCAGTGTTACTTAAAAAAAATCGTCTATTAATAATTTAATATGGACGGACGGGATTAACATCTTTGCTTTCACCTTAAAGAATTAAATATCGTAATATTGGTTCCTCAAAAGCTTCCTTATAAGTTCATTCGCCTTGAAAAAAGAAGAATCATGTATTCTTCGTGCTGTATCAGATAGTTGTACATTGGTTATTTGATACTCCGTATTTTGATTAGCAAATTCATACGTACGTCAAAGATTACGTCGGTTAATATAAATATTTTTCAAGTCAACGCAACTATAACATCTTAAACTATCTTAAAATATTTTTCAACAAAAGGCCGGTTTAAGAAATTTTATTTTTCAAAAATAAATTAATTGTTTTGGAAAAAATTGCATAAATATATAATTTTTTTTAAATAATTAACTTATTTTTGTAAATTAACGAATATTAAATTTTTCGTAATGTCTAAACTATATCATTTCATTTTAGGGGGTCAACTATATCATCTACATACATATTATACAAGTTTTAATATTGGCTATGAGAAATGCTAGAATTTTTGAAATTATTTTTAAAAATGTTTTCATATATTTAATTGACAATTAATTATTTAATAAAATTGAGATAATTTAATTGGTTGAGTATTATAAAAATAAATAGATCCATCACGTATACATATATGTGTTTTCAAGAATCAAAACATGCTACGTAACAATAAAAACAATTTTGAAAATTATTTTGAGATTTTAAATATTTCTCGTTTAATAGTTAATTGTTTTTTATGATTAAAGTTTACCTCAAATATTAAAATAATAATTGTGAATTAAAACTTAAGAATATGAGACTAACATTACAATTTTTTTTAATAAAAAAAGTGGCTATAGTGCGACTTTAATAAATCGTCATTTTAAATGGAAAGTAGGGCTGTAAATGAGTCGAACCGAGCCGAACTCTTAACTGTTCGTGTATCAGCTCGTTATAAATACATCGAACTCGAACTCGAGCTCGAACTTTTATCGAGCCAATATTTTTGTTTGTGTATCGACTCGTTAAGAAAACTTTTATTCACGAACATGTTCGCGAACAGTTCACGAACATGTCTAACGAGCTACTTTTCACGAATATTCTGTTCATGATTTCGTGTTCATGAGCACCTCAACCATTTTTTTTAGAAAATTTTTTAATGCAATTAAAATAAAAATACATAACGAATCAAATTTAGACTTATCAACGAATCAAATTTGGATCAAATTTAGACTTATCAACAAATCAAATTTGGATCAAATTTAGTTAATACATAACGAACTAATGTTATAATTTATAATGTAACATATGTATAATTTAATTATTATCAATAAAAAAATTATAAATTTAAACAAAGAAAATATAACGAATAGACAAAATAAACTAACATATTATTTCGTTACACTTACTTATACAATTATTTATAAGCTATCGTGAATTCAAAAACTCCCGTTAAATGTTAATGAAATATGTTCAAGAACATATATATATATATATATATATATATATATATATATATATATGAAGTTTGTGAACAAACTTATTAATGAACCATATTTATGAATAAGGTTCACGAACTATATTAACGAACTTGCTCATGAACTATATAATCGAACTTGTTCGCGAACTTTCGAGCCGAACTATGTCGTGTTCGGGTTCAGCTCATTTACGAGACGAACCCCAAAATCGTGTTCATGTTCAACTCGTTTACAAATCGAACCGAACTCGAATCGAACTTTTTTCGAACCGGACACCGAACTATTCGTGAGCGTATCGACTCATTTACAGCCCTAATGGAAAGGAACACAATCACAAAGAGTAACCTGAACTTCAATCTAAGGGGTGATATTGTATTAAGATTTTAAAAGATTTTTAATGATTTTAAGAATCATGATGTATTCAATTTTAATATTTAAAAAATCTTTGTAAGTATGGTGTTATTTAATTAAGATTTTTAAGAAGTACTAACTTATAACCTGTACGATGCATATATTTTTTTTTAAATATGTAACAAATTTTATTTTATGTTACAATTAATATTTCATTTTAATATTAATAATTAAATGTAAATTTAATTAATGATATGCATGATTTTAAACTTATATTATAAAATTTTAAAATAAATATGTCGTTGATAGAATTCGAACCTTGAAATTTTAATAAATTAATTTAATTATATAATATATTTAATCATTAGATCTAACGATTCTGATTTTTTACTAAAAATATAATAGCCATTATTCGTAGTATACGGATTTCTATTATATTTTGTTATTATATCCTTATATATAATATCTTATCCATAATTTTCGTCACTGTACTACCAAATTAATCTCAATCGTAGATCTAATCTTTTTAAAAATAGACGATCAAGATTATATCATATTAAAAAGAAAATTATAATCTAAATATAAAAATGATATTATTTAAAAGGTTGTATTAGAATTGAATTTCGAAAATAAAATTATACTATGAAAAGGATATATTTAAAAAAGGATACAACTGAATTATATTTATTTTTTTATTAATATTAAAAAAAGTTTATATTTACTATTTATGCTCTATCTCAAAATCTAGAAATCAGATTTGGATGATTTTACAAACCACACGAAGGTTATAAAATTATTTTTAATTTAGGGATGATTTAACAATTATTATCCAAATGTAAACACTCAAAATCTCAATAGTTACATTAGTTACATTGATAATCCTATTCAATGCAAAAAAACCAAATTATATATGATTTAAATACATTCACTTTTTTGTCTTTTAGCATAAATACATTTTTTAGTTTACATGTTAAAAGGTAAAATATTTTTCTTGCTAGATCCAACTTTTTTCATATATTTATTTTATGATGTAATGGTTTTTATTTATTTTGTCGTACTGAATACTACCGACTACCAAAATTTGGAACAACATCACTCTTACACTTATTATTACAATTGTCTTTTGTTGTTAGTATAACTATCTTCAAATAATAAGAAGGGTATTTTGATAATTAAAACGAAAAAATAAGTGGATTTTATAAATCGAATAAAATTTTCAACGAAAAAATCTTCAATTTCTTCCTTTTTTCAGCGTAGTTTTAATTGGAAAGTAATTTTTAAACCATCACTAAATTAAAGATTATTTTGTTAATTTCATGTGGGATGTAAAATCGTCAAATCAAATTTAAGAATTCAAGATATAACACAAACATCAAATTAAACGTGTAAAATCTTATATATATATATATATATCAATTTTTTAACAAAAAATTGACAAGTAATTTAATAATATATATGTGAAAATGATAGTGCTAATCATCTCTCTTTCCCTCCAGGTTTCAACTCCTCTTTTATCTCTCTCATTCCTAAGAAGAAAAACCCTGAATTGGTTTCTGATTTTAGACCAATTAGTCTAATTAATAGCACAACAAAATTATTCACGAAGGTGATGGCTCAAAGATTAGGGGAAGTGATTGGTAAAATTGTTGGAATGAACCAGTTTGCGTTCATTAAAGGAAGGCAAGCTTCTGAAAGCATCTTGATTGCTAATGAAGCAATTCATTTACTAAGAACATCAAAGAGAAAAGACTTGATTCTTAAATTGGATTTCGAAAAGGCTTTCGATTCAGTCAATTGGACTTTTCTTCTGAATCTTTTAAAGGTAATGGGTTTTGGTGAAAAATGGATTGCATGGATTAAGGCATATCTAGATTCAATGAGAATATCCATACTTGTGAATGGATCACCATCTAAGGAATTTTCGCCAAAAAGGGGCTTAAGACAAGGTGATCCACTTTCGCCTTTATTTTATAACATTGTGGCAGAGGTGCTGAATTTAATGATCAAGAAAGCAAGCTCGAAAGGTATGTTTAGAGGTATCGTTGTAGATGGTTTATCAGAGCAATTAACTCATTTACAATTTGCGGATGATACTTTATTATTCTTAGAGGGTTCTGTGGAATCTGTTTTAGCTGTTAAGCGTGTCTTGCAGTGTTTTCAATTGCTCACTGGGTTGAAAATTAATTTCAACAAAAGCAGCTTGTTCTCTTGTGATAAGAATTCAAGCCTTGTTTCTGAAGGGGCTAAGTTGCTAGGTTGTTCAGTGGGCATATGGCCTTTAATTTATCTAGGAGCTCCCTTAGGTCTTTCTGCTCGAAGAAAGGTGTTCTGGAATCCTTTGGTTAAAAAGTTTCATAGTAAATTGGCGAATTGGAAATGCTCTTCTTTAAACAAAGCTGGTAGACTTGTCCTCTTAAAATCCACTTTGGATAGTCTCCCTGTGTACTGGTTCAATTTATTCAAGATTCCTAAGGGAGTTGGTTCAGAGATTGATAAAATAAGACGCAACTTTTTCTGGGGTCATCAGGATGCGAATAGGAAGATGCACTATCTGAGATGGAAGAAAATTACACAACCAAAAAAAAATGGAGGTCTTGGCCTGTCTGATATTTTTCAGAAAAATGTATCTCTCCTTGGAAAATGGCATTGGAAATGGTACAAAGATAGAGACAAAATGTGGAATAGTTGGGTTAGATCAAAATACAAATGTTCAGCTGGTGATGCAATAGAAAGGATTTCTAATTCAACCAAAGTCTCTGATTGTATGTCAGGAATACTAGATATTGCTACCAGTTCTGAGTTAAAGAGTTTGTTAGGCCGTAACAATTTTTTGTGGGAAATAAAGGATGGTGACAAGGTGTTGTTCTGGGAAGATTTGTGGCTTAATGAAGGAATATTAATTGTTAGTTACAGAGGCATGCCTGTATACATCTAATAACAAGCCTAATTGTTTGTAATGCTTTGCATTACTTACATGACCTCTTAACTGAGGGAACCTCTAGTTGTAGAGTTTCTGTTTGTATTGTACTTGTAATAGGCATCAAATCC
This sequence comes from Kitagawia praeruptora, assembly GCA_037693485.1. NCBI lineage: Eukaryota > Viridiplantae > Streptophyta > Magnoliopsida > Apiales > Apiaceae > Kitagawia > Kitagawia praeruptora. Next base: position 128,824,740 of record CM075354.1, read on the forward strand.
TAGTTGTGTAACTGTACAAATAGAGTCTAGAATAATGCTTGAAAGAAGTTCCATGGTTCATGCCTCAAGCAAGGAGTTAAAGACTGCCAAATAATCACAGTTGGGATTTGAAGAAATGAAGAATTTGCCTAAGTACCAATTCGAGAAGTATATTTGTCTATTCGAGAAGTCCAGCATTCGAGAAGTCAGAGATTCGATATCTCAAGACACTATTCGATATCTCTGAATACACTGTTCGATATCTCATTTGATATCTCAGGGATTCGATATGTCTACTACTCTATTCGAGAACTCAAGAAGTCAACAAGTCAAGATGGTATTCGAGTTCTCAAAGAGTCAACAAGTCAAAGTTCCATTCGATATCTCAAAGACTCAGAAAGCTATTCGACAACTCGAGGATTCGATAAGTCAAATGCTCTATTCGACAACTCAAGGAATCCTGATGGAAAAGAGCTATTCGAGAAGTGGTTCGATATGTCACTATAACAGTATTCGAGAACTCAGAGTTATCGATCAAGTCAATTCTAGTTCTCGAATCACTTACTTAGTCACTTCTCGAATACATTCTTGGAGACAAAATACTGAAGAAATTGTACAAGTCAGAAACCTGCAACAAGCCAATGCACTTTATGGACCACAACCTGTAACGTGCTCTGGAAAGCCTACAAGGAAGCTTGGAGAGATATAGAAGAGACAAGGAGCTAAAGAAGTGGATCTAAACAGGCTTTGCAAAGTCAAATCTGTAACCGTTTGGACACTTACTCAAAAAGGATAGACAGACTAGAAAGTAATGTGTTTTAGCTACCTTATTTGTAGTAAGCAGGCTGTATCCATGTTCTATAAGGACACAGCCTCACTTCATAACTTAGTAACTTTGTGAGTCAAGTTTTTCATACACTGTTAAGCTATATCTCTCTGAGAAAAACGAAGCTGAGAATACTACCATTTGTATTCACAGATTGTAGCAACCTTTATCTAATATACATTAGATTAAAGTGATATTGTGTCTTGTGTTGTTTATTTATCCGCACCTTAATTTCTGCACACACAGGCACTTATCTGCTACACAGACTCAATCCAAGAAAAGTTCAAGAATCCATTCACCCCCCCCCCCTCTGTATTCTTTTACCGTGTTCAATACTCAACAAGTGGTATCAGAGCGGGCTGTTTATTCAAAAACAGAGAAACGATCATGAGTTCGAATACACCAAAGACTACAGGAACGGTGAAGGTCCCTAAGTTTGATAAAGAAAACTTCAACCTCTGGAAGATAAAGATGATGTTGTTCATCAAAGCCTCTCATCCCTTGTATCCTGAGATTCTCAAGAATGGTCCTTTTGTTCCACAACAAGAGATACCAGAGAAGACTGTTGGAACCATAACAATCCCTAGAGCTTATGAGGCCAAGGATCCATCAAAGTGGACAGAGTCAGAAAGGGAGAAGGTTGCTCTTGACAGCCACCTCATGTTGCTCATCATTGATTCCATGGATATGTCAATGTTTGCAAACATTGCATCATGCACGTCTGCTAAAGAGATGTGGGATCACATTGAGGTGTTGTGTGAAGGGACTGATGAGGTTAAAGAAAACAGGAAACAGATACTGGTCACACAGTATGAAGCTTTCATGGCACAGCCCAAGGAAAGCATCACTGAGATGTTTGAAAGGTTTCACAAGCTAGTTACTGAGTTGCAGATGAATGGAAAGGTTTACAGCACCAAGGAGTTAAATATGAAATTTCTGTTGTCTTCACCAAATCATCTGGAGCAAAGAGTCATTTCCCTAAGAGAGAGAGATTTGAACAAAGTCACCTATGATGTACTCTATGGAGTCCTAAAGACTCATGAACTTGAGTTGCTTCAGAAGAGGGCTATCCAAGCAAACCAAGGTAGGATGATAAACACATCATGTGCCTTGATTGTCAACAAATCCATCCTGGACCTAGAAGCATCTACAAGCCAACTAAGGATAGAGGAGGTGGCAGATGATGAAGAAACTGAAGCTGGGGTGAGTGAACCTGTTGAGGAAAAGGAGGAAGAAGAAGAGGAGTTTTACACTCTGGAAGAACTTGATGGGATGGAAAATACTTCATATGCTTTCATGGCCAGAAAATTTCCAAACATCAGATTTAAAAGAAATCAACCCTTCAAACCCAAAACTCAAAACCATTCAGCCAACAAGAACAAGGCACCTGTGAAACCAAACAGAAATAAGTTCAAAACCGGTTATGTGGATAGGTCATCTGTAAGGTGTTATAGATGCAATGACCTAGGGCATTTTGCCAGTGAATGCAAGAAGCCTAAAAAGAAGGATAGAGATTATCTTGAGCTAGAAGCTAAGTATGAGGCCCTTCTGAAAAAGCAGACACATGGTAAGGCCTACATAGCTGAAGGGAAGTGTTGGGATGATTCCGAGAGTGATGAAGAGGAACAAGAATTCTGCAATTATGCCTTGATGGCCAACTCCAAGGATGACTCATCTTCATCTGATTCTCAGGTACCATCTCTCACTACTATAAACATGTCTGTTTCTGAATACAAATCCATGATTGAACAATTATCTGTTGAAATGTTTAATATTCATACTAGTATGACTGCTGCTAATGAGGAGATTGCTAAACTGTCTACTAGAAATGAAGTATTAACCAAAAAGAATGAGGAACTTGAGCTAACTGCTATGCAAGTAGAAAACCTTAAGAAAGAAGTTGAATATTTGGAGAACAAGGTTCTATGTGCTAGTCAAGTAGAGAAGGCTCTTAGGGATGAATTAGCTGAGAATGAATTCAAACTTAAAACTTTCAAGAAATCATCTGGTTTAGTGCAATCCTACTGTGAGAAAATTGAATCTAAACCTAAAGCAGCTATTGGACTTGACTATGACTCTCTCAAACAAAGGAAAGGCTATGCTGTCATCGAAGAGGACACAGCTGTTCATGAGAAAGTGCCTCACATTTTGAGAAAAACTGAAAATCCAATTTTTAAGGAATCAACATTTGAAATTGATGAGGATGCCTTACTCATCAAGCAAATGTTGAATGATGAGGATGAGGCACAATCTAGTGAACAGCAAGCATCCTCTAAGGGTGAGAGTGCCAAGTCAAAGACCAAGAAGCCAGTAGTTGATAGGCCAAGACCTAAGAAGTTTGTTAAGTTTGTATCAGCTGGGAAGAGTGAATCAGAAAAGGAAGTGACTAAAAAGAAACAGAACAGAAATGGCAAGTTAGGGATTAACAAGGATAACAACTATGCTTATATGCCTAATGCCCCTAGGAAAACTTGTCAGAACTGTTTCAGTACCAACCATCTAACTCATGCATGCAAGAAACCTGTTGGTAGTGTGTCTAAACCTTTCTATGATTGTTCTGTGCCTCTAAGACATAGAGATGCACCCTTCTGTGATAAATTTGACTGTATGCCATGCAATATGAATGTTATGACTAGTTGTTTTAATTTAAGAAGACAGTTCATTGATGGTTGTATCAGTCACAATTCTCACACACACTACACAAGGTCAAAGTCTTCAAGTCCTCCTAAAGCTAGGAAGGTACCTTTGTCACCTAAGTCTGAAACCTCAGGTTCTAAGACTTCCAACAGTGACAAGAAGACTGACACTAAGAAAGTTAACAAGCATGTTGTTTATGATAAAACTGTCTCTAAGTCACATGGACCCAAACTTGTTTGGGTACCAAAGGAAAAGTAATACCTTTGTGTTTGCAGGGCAAAGAAAGTGAGAAGAAGGTCATGTGGATTTTGGACAGTGGATGCTCAAATCATATGACTGGTGATATGGCCCTGCTATCACAGTATGAGGAAAAGGCTGGCCCAATGGTTGCTTTTGGAGATGACAGCATGGGTAACACATTGGGATATGGCAAGCTGAAAGTTGGAAATGTCATCATTGAAGATGTAGCACTAGTCAAGGGGCTCAAGCATAATCTGTTAAGTGTTGGTCAGTTTACTGATAGAGGATTCAAAGTGAATTTTGACAAAGATGAATGTTTGATCACCCACAAGAAGACTGGTGATTTTGCTCTATCTGGAGTAAGGAAGGGAAGCCTGTTTGTAGCCAATATGGACTCTGCAAACAAGGACAAAATTTGTTGCTTTTACTCAAAAGCATCAAATGAAGATTGTTGGCTGTGGCACAAGAAACTATCACACCTGAACTTTAAGGCCATTAATTCTCTAGTCAAAAGAGAGTTAGTGAGAGGCATGCCCACACTTGAATTCTGCCAAGAAGGAGTGTGTGAGGCTTGTCAAAAAGGAAAAATGAAGAGATCAAGCCACAAGTCAAAGACAGTGACATCTGTAACCAAGCCACTACAACTTATCCATATGGATTTGTTTGGGCCTGTTAACATAATGTCACTTGGAAGAAAGAAGTATGCCCTGGTAATGGTTGATGATTTTTCAAGGTATACATGGGTAGAATTTCTGGCATCAAAAGATGAGGCTCCACAAGTAATCATTGAGCATATAAAGAAAGTTGACAAGGAAGCAAAGGCAAACGATGCAAGTGTGATTGCATTGAGGAGTGATAATGGAACAGAGTTCAGAAATGCCACACTTGAAGCATTCTGCAAAGAGAATGGCATTTCTCAGCAATTCTCAGCTCCAAGGACTCCACAACAAAATGGAGTTGTTGAGAGAAAGAATAGAACTCTAATTGAGGCTGCTAGAACAATGTTACTTGATGCAAAAATGCCCACATGTTTTTGGGCTGAGGCTGTGAGCACTGCATGCTATATTCAGAACAGAACCCTCATCAACAAAAACACTGGAAAGACTCCTTACAACTTGATGACTGGAAAGAAGCCTACACTGAAGTATATTCATACTTTTGGAAGCAAATGCTTTGTACTTAAGGACAATTCTGAATATGTTGGAAAGTTTGATGCAAAAGCATTTGAAGGAATTTTTCTTGGCTATTCTATGGAAAGAATTGCATACAAGGTTTATGTCATCAGTCAAAAGAAAGTTATGGAAAGCACAGATGTAACATTTGATGACAGCAAACTACCTGGACTAGAAGAAGCCAATGATGAAGACAAAGATCCATTGAAGTTTGATAATCTAGATGATTCTGATGAAGAGACTGAAACTGGAGTTGAAACTCAAGTTCAACAAACTCAAGTGAATAATGATACAAGAGAAGAATTTGTGCCAATCAATAGTGAAGAAACAAGCATCCAAGACACACCTGTGAGTAATGGCAACTTCACAGGGGGAGGAAATGAGGATGATCATGATGAGGATGATGAAGCAACATCAAGGATGAGAAATTAGGCTGAACACTCAAGGAAATGGGATAGATCACACACTGCAAAGCAAATCATTGGAGATCCTAATGCAGGAGTAAGGACTAGGAGAGCAACTCAAAATGAGTGCCTCTATGGATGTTTTCTATCACAAGTTGAGCCTAAGAAACTTGATGATGCATTGTTGGATCCAGATTGGATTATTGCCATGCAAGAGGAGCTGAATCAATTTGAAAGGAACAAAGTATGGGAACTTGTGCCTGCACCAAAGAATAGAACCATTGTTGGAACAAAATGGGTTCTGAAGAATAAGATGGATGAAGATGGTGTAATAATAAGAAACAAAGCAAGGCTGGTTGCAAAAGGATACTCTCAACAGGAAGGCATTGATTATGATGAGACATTTGCCCCTGTTGCTAGATTGGAAGCCATTAGAATATTCTTGGCATTTGCTGCTCATTCAAACTTTAAAGTTTATCAAATGGATGTCAAGAGTGCATTTCTAAATGGAGAGTTGGAAGAAGAGGTTTATGTGCAACAACCACCTGGCTTTGAGGATCCACATTTCCCAGAATTTGTCTACAGATTGCTTAAGGCACTGTATGGACTTAAGCAAGCTCCAAGAGCATGGTATGATACTCTATCACAATTTCTTCTTGAAAATCAATTCACTCGAGGCACATTGGACAAGACACTGTTTTACAAGAAGCATGGTGATGATATGATCCTAGTTCAAATCTATGTGGATGATATCATTTTTGGTTCTACAAATGAGAAATTGTGTGAGAAATTCTCTAAACTCATGCAGAGCAGATATGAGATGAGTATGATGGGAGAGTTGACATTCTTTCTAGGGTTGCAAGTCAGTCAAAGGAAGGATGGTATCTTTATCAGTCAAACCAAGTACATCAAGGATTTATTGAAGAAGTTTGACTTGGAAGATTGTTCACCTGCCAAGACACCCATGGCCACTGCCACTAAATTGGATGAAGATGCTAAAGGCAAGAGAGTAGATATCTCAGTCTACAGAGGCATGGTTGGTTCTCTACTCTACCTCACTGCAAGTAGGCCAGACATCATGTTTGCTACATGCTTGTGTGCAAGGTTTCAATCAAATCCAAAGGAATCACATTTGATTGCAATAAAAAGGATCTTTAGATATCTGAAGGGCACTCCTAACTTGGGATTATGGTACCCTAAGGACACAGGGTTCAATCTGGTTGGCTACTCTGATGCTGATTATGCTGGATGCAGAGTGGATAGGAAAAGCACCTCAGGAAGCTGCCAGTTTCTTGGACAAAGGTTAGTTTCTTGGTATAGCAAGAAGCAACAATCTGTGTCAACTTCTACAGCTGAGGCTGAATACATAGCTGCTGGAAGTTGCTGTGCTCAAGTGCTTTGGATTAGAAATCAACTTAGAGATTATGGACTTGTGTTGGAAAGAATTCCAATCATGTGTGACAACACAAGTGCAATCTCTATAGTTGCCAATCCTGTCAATCATTCTAGAACAAAGCACATTGACATCAGATATCATTTCATAAGAGAACATGCAACTAATGGAACCATTGAGTTGCATTATGTCTCTACAGATAAACAACTAGCTGATATATTCACTAAGCCATTAGATGAAGCCACCTTCACAAGGTTGGTAAGTGAGATTGGAATGCTGAATTCTTCAGATTCTGGCTAAGTGAATACATCATCTAGATTGTTGCAGCAGTAAACACTTACTTTATCTAAATCCTCAATATTTTTGAAGTAAGTGTTGGCTGAAATATGATTTATAAATATTTCAAATCTGTTGCATATGTTGAAAATCATATTTTTATTAACTTAAAATTTCTATGAAATTTTGAGAAAATCACTATTTGATTTGCTAGGATATTTTTCAATGAATATGTCTGGTAAATTTTTACAAGATAGTGAAAATCAAATTTTTATGAGTGATGGGTATAGTTCGATAAGTCAGACTTCTCGAATGATTCACTATTCGACATCTCTAATAAGTCTCATTAGAGTACTCTTGAGTTCTCGAATAGAGTCTTTCTAAGATATCGAATAGAGGAATTCTAGACTTCTCGAATATAGTAACTGAGTTCTCGAATGATTGAGTTCTCGAACACTATATTTGAGTTCTCGAATCATTTGAAAAGGCTGAATTCTCGCTGAATTTTAACCGATTTTGGATTTTTATCTAAAAATTTAATTCACTCATAAAAACACATTTTATTTAATTTAGAATTATTTCTAAGTTAGATAACTGCCAGCTGTGAGTTTCTATCTGCTTGAGTTATCGATTAAGCCATTCTTGACTTCTCGAATAGTTGTTTTCTACTTCTCGAATGCCTGACTTGTCGATACAAAACAGTCTGCTAATCGACAATTCAAGTACTTCATACTTATACAATCTCACATCTATTCGATTCATTTCATTCGATTTCTCAAGCATCTACACTCTCTAAACCCCTGAAACCCTAGCTACGAAAAGCCAAATTTCTTCTTCAACCTTCAATTTCTTTTCTCTCTTCTACACAAATGGCAACAGTAAAGTTCAACACCAACTTCATCGCTCTCACTAGTGATGTTGAAGCACCCAATGCAAATTTCAAGTGCTTTGTGAAATGGATGGCTGAGTCATATATCAAGGATGCACTCTCTGCCAACCCAACTCTGTATCTCGATATTCTGGAACAATTCTGGAGTACTGCTATTGTGGAGGTTGTAGCCCTAGAAAACGCAATCACTTCCTATGTCATCTACTGCAAGGTTCAAGATAAGGAAATCACTATCACTACTGCAGACATGAACCAAGCACTAGGACTACAACAAGAGTCATTTGACAGAATGGCCACTAACGCAGAGTTGGAGGAATTCTTTGAGTTCATAAACTACTCAGATGGGATTAACCTTGGAAAGCTAAACAGAAAGAATCTGAGAAAGGAGTGGAGCTATGTGTTTGCAACTCTTCTCCAAGTCTTCACTGCCAGGAAATCAAGCTTTGATCAAATCAGTGCACCTGTGCAGCAAATTGGATATGCTTTGGCCTATGGAAAGAAGATAGATGTTGGCCAAATCATACTTCAAGAATTATATGGGAGACTTGGTAAGAACACAACCAAGAGAGGTACTGATATTTTCTTCCCTCGCTTTATTCAATCTGTACTTAATTATAAAAATGCTTCATTGATTGAATTGCCTGAGATTGATAAAAATAAAATAGGCTATCCTAAGTCCATGACCAAACTCATTTTTGGTAACTTGGAAACTAGGAATGATGTGGATGTAAGACTGAACATAACTCCCCATATGGAGAGTTTGTTTAGGACTTACCCCCACAACATGCCAACATTTGATGCAAAATCTAAGTTAGCACAGCCCAAGCAAGTAGAACAAAATGCTAACCCAGGGCCTGCTAACCAACCCTCTCAACCAAACACTCTACCTCTTACTGAGCCAACTGCATCATCCTCTCAAAAGGGTGATGTTAGTAAAAAGAAGAGAAAGGAAGTAATGTCTGCACCTTTAAATATCTTGTCTGAAGCAGCATTAGCTGTTGAATTAGGTCTAGGAAGTGAGGAATCTGAGTTACCCTTACACAGAACAAAGAAGAAGAAAACTAAGACCACCTCTTCAGTCACACAAATGGCTGAAATTGTAAAATCAGGGGCACACAGCTCACTAGGTGTATCCTCTCAACAGGGTGCACCTATAGAATCAAGCATTCTCCCCAATGCACCCTCTTGTATAGAGTCAGCACATGGGAGTGATAAGGCTGGCACAACACTGAGTGGAGAGCACATCACTTTTGAAACTCCCTCTATCTCTCAGGGGGAGTTGCCAAAATCTACTCTAAAACACACTTCTCTTCCAGAATCTAACTCTGAAATTTCTTTGGAACCTGCAACTCAGACAACTGAGATGCAAGGTATTGATCATCAAGAATCCTTTTCGCTTGATGAGCCAATAATTTCAAGTGACTTAGTGCATGACACTTTGTTCACCACTCAGAACCCACATTTAGATGGTGAGGGAATGCATGCTGAGGCATATCCTAATGACACCATCACAAACACAGAGGTTCCCCTAGTTTTTACTAGAGACTCTGTGCCTGTGTCAACTGCTGGTGTAATTCATCCCACTTCTGTGGTGACACCAGTAGTAGAGTCAATCCATCCGGTTACAGAAGTTGCATCTGTAACTGAGGAGACTAGCTTGCCTAGCTCTAGCTCTGACTTCATGTCAACATGGCTGAAGCCTGTGCAACATGACAGTGCTTCAGGATCAGGGTCTGTTCCACAACAATTGACGGTTGAAGCACTTCAAAGCTTAATTGTGGATCAGATTCCTGAGTTCACAAAGATTGCTCAGCACCTTCTCACTGCAGACATGCCCAATCCAGACTATGAGGCTATTCTGTTATGCCATAAGGATGATGTGGAAGTGCAGAAGTCAAAGATCATTGATGATGCTGAGAGAGATGGCAACATAGATGCCTGGTTGCAAGGAAAATATGATATTACTCTCGATGAAGCACTTCAGTATCTCAGGGAGGAATACATCACTTCACTGGGCTCCAATGCAAAATCCCTGTCACCTGGTGAAGTGTATGAAGCTGTAAATGACTCCTACAAGGGTTTCCTCAAGGCTGCACACTATCTTGGCAAGGGAGTCAAAACTGAAGTCAACAGGGTGTGTGATAAGACAGCCACTTCAGTAGCAGAAGTCAAGAGGGCCTTTGATGCTAAATTTCCTCAATTGGACAGTGTGTTCAAGGACATCAAACACTGCAACTCTACCTGCACTCAGGTGGACAATGGGCTGGCTATGCTAAAAGATGCTGTCACAGGTCTGGGGCATCAATTTCAGAATCTATCTGACCAGACTACAGATGCCAATGCCATGCTGAGGATAATGTTCAAAAATCTTTATGGAGATAGACTAGTGACTGATGTCCCTGTGCATGAATTGTCTAAATATGAAGTGAAGAGGCTGCAGGATCAATCTTTATCTGGCTTCAAGGCCAATGAGTTATTCACTAAGGTCAACACTCTTGAGCAGGAGGTAGCTACTCTCACCAAGACCAATGCTCATCTCACAGAAAAGGTTGCATTGCTAAATGATCAGTTGGACACTCAAGCATCCACCACAGCTGATGTCCTTCTGCATCAACAATCCATGTTAGCTGCAATGATGAAGCATATGGGTCTCCCTCTACCTGATGAATCTTCACTCCCAAAGGACATTTCTACAGCCTCTGTGCCTGACAACAAGCCTAAGGGGGAGAAGAAGGCTAGGAACTCAAATTCAAAGGGGGAGACAAAGGGAGAGAAAGGCATAATAATCAAAGAGGGTGGTCAACAAAGGGCTTCTAAGTCTCTAGCAAATGTGCCTGGCAAGGGAAAAGCCAAAGTAGATGAGCCTCCATCTATCTTGCCAGTTGTCACCTTACCAACTGTGCACATCACTACTCCTGGAGGACAAAAGCAATCCATAACTACCACAATGGTTGCAGGGAGTATGCCATCTGACAAACCTCCAATCTCTATATCTGAGAGTGCCAAGCCTGTAGAAGTCAAAGTTGTTACTGAGGCCAAGCTACAAGAAGTTGCTAACTCCAATGACTATCATGATAAAGCCTTCTTGGAGTTTCTGAAAGCCATAAGGGAACAGGTTGGTGACACTCAGTTTTATCTGAGGGAGGTGAAGAAGCAGATAGACTACATCACTGTCATCCCCAAGAAAGTCAACAATATATGGGTCAAGGAGATAGTGATGGTTTCCAAACTAAAGATATGGCATCTAACATACCAGACTCTACAAGACCTAAAGCACTCAGAGATAGATGCCATACTTGAGATCATTGAGAAGAAAAATGAGAACAGCAAGAGTCTGTTTGATGATTTGAGGAATGGTCAACCTACAAGGCTACCAGAAGTGATCAAGAAGCCATGGACAATTATTTATCAGTCTGGTACCAGAATTGAAGATATCAAGCAATTGGTCATTCCTCATGATCTCACCTCCAGAAATCACAGACTGATCATTGCTATCATTGATCAATTACAGAAGAAGGTTGGAGCCAGAAATGCTGAAGAAATTGAGGCACTGCATATCCTCAGAACCTATATTGCAACTGGTGAAATTCCAGAGATGGCTCAACCCAGGAGAAATAAGGATGATGATTCTGAAGACAAAGGTGATGGGAGGAGAAGACATCACAGGAGAGATAAGGGTGATGAAGATAAGAAGAAAAAGGGGGACAAGGATGAAAAGGATGATGATGACCAGGGTAAAACATATGTGAGAAAGAGTGGAAGACAGCAAGCCTTAGGCAATGCTAGCAGTAATCTCACCACAACACAAGACTCTAAGTCTAGGGTGAATACTGTTAGTAGTGACCTAGCAAAATCTACATCTATGGCTTCTGCAACTGTCTTACCATCTCAAGAAAAGAAGAAGATTCAAGTCAAGAAACCATGTGTATGTTTCAGAAAGCAATCTGCTAATGGAATACTACTATGGTCTACCAACCAAGGTCAAAGATTTCTGCCAAGCAACCATGTCAAGAGGATAAAATTTAAACATGCTGCAAGGAGAGTGAAGCTATCCAAATCTAGAGCCCTAACAATCATTCCAGGATTAAAGCTCCAGCCACTTGATGAAGACTTTGATGAAGAGCAACTGCTATTTCTAAGAGCTCAAAAGATATGCTATGCTGCAATTGTGGATGACCACCTTGTAATCAAGTACACTGATGGGAAAGAAATGAAATTCAAACAAGGGGTTGTCAACATTGGGGTAAATTGTATGAGATAGAAAGAATCATTGCATTGCTGGATTCTAAGGACAAGGTGGAGAAAGTATGGAAGCTGGAATTGATTGACTTTGTGAAAATGAAGAAAGAATATGCTGAGAAGATAAGGAAGGGCTGCTATGAGAAATGGTTAGAAAGGGAGAAAGAAATTGATAGACTGGAGATTGAAGCAGAAAAGCTAAGGGCAAAGGGATTGTGTAGAGTTCAGTTTGATCCCTATGTGGTGAAGTATAGGAGGAGAAATGGAGACAATGTCAATATAAGAATGAACCTACTCAGTCACTATCCTGCCAACATTCTGAAGCCAGTGCTTGAAGATTTCAAAAACTCTATTATGATTGAAGAATTGGATGCTATGACAGAAATCATGAGAGCAGTAGATGAGATTGCAAGAAAGGAGAAAGAAAGGAAACAGAAAGCATATGATGATCTACAAGCCAAGGCAATGGAGATGCAATCAAAAGAAAACGGCTAGTACCTCATCATACTGTAAGAAGTATTTATCTTGTAATTTCATTTTTGTGCTCAATCAAATCACATACCTGTACTTTTAAAAGTTTTATCTTTAATGTATGTTAGGCTTGTTATCAGACATGAAATTGTGACTAAGGGTCTCACTCACAATTTGGGGGAGATTGTTTGTAACGCCCCCAAATCCGGGGTCAGGGATTTGGTCGTCACACGGAAAACCTTAATAACAAATCAACTGTTTAACCATATTAAACCATCTGTAGCCATTAATAATTGAGTTACAACATTTGAGACCCCAACCACCAAGCATCTTTTAGGTTATAGGGCTAGAAACAAGAATCAACTCCTTACTACTAGTATAACTTTGTTGAGAAGTACACCAGTAACTAATACTATTTTGCGCAAAGTAACATATATATTACACATCAATATACTTACATATAACTTACTCCAGATATAAACTTTCTAGATCATATCGTCTTCATAAGGCACGCTGCCCGCTTCATCTAAGCCATGCAGATAACCTCGTCCGGCTACCTTCCACTGAAAAGTTAATATTTGAAAACAAGCAAGTATGAGCGAAAGAATTGCTCAGCAAGTTATTACTAGAGTTTAACAAAATATCCCATCAGGTGCATGGGTTTCCAACATTCAACCGATACCTAATATCATTCTTGAACATTTATAACCACGAAATTCTATAGGGAAAGTATAATGTTTGAAAATAATATCAACTAAACAATGTACCAATATAATATAAAAGGTATCGTTACAAGGTAATTAAATAGCCACATCTTGTTTGCGCAGTAATACACCAACATAAGCTTGCTGGTTATTCAATATGAAATCGCTTACTTATTGATAATATAATATCAATTTCTCTTCCAATAATATAATATCAGTCTCTCTGCATCTGTAACAATAATTCCATCATTTCATATCATTTTTCTGTTTTCAGTATAGAAATCTGAAAACCATTCTCAATTCTTTCTTTTAATCTTTTGGGGATATCTGTTGGCGCCAGATAAGTAGGACGATGATCAGTCGCCTGACCGTATCCGCTCTCTGTTTACTACTAGTAGAAGGAATGAAGGCCACCTACTAACATCATCCCTGGAGGAAGGCCACCTGCTAACATCCTCCTGGAGGAAGGCCACCTGCTAACATCCTCCCTTGGCATCTTCGTGCCGAATTATGAATGTTAGACTATGTCGCACACAGCCCTGACATAGCCTCTTACACAAGTTTTATTGCAATCCCCCTTTGTCAATCATTATTCCATTTATACAAATACCATTCCACATTTTTCCATTTCAATTTCCATTTCCATTTCACATTTCACATTTCCATTTGAAAACATTTATAAAGATATATCATCAGTGTATCAATTCAAGACGTACATTCAGTTCACTATGAAATTCCTTAAACACCCTTTTAACAATATTTAATCACCCTTAGAACACTTAGAATATCTAAAGAATAACTATTCAATAATCCCTTTTAAAATGAATATTATAATTAATATTCATTGAATTAAATAACCATTAAAATAACATTTATCAATATCATTACAGACATTTTTAACCAAAAATGTCTCATTTATAACCATCGAAATATCTTTATTATTATTCCGGAACAAAGCGATTTTAAGAAAACATTTTAAAAATAATATTCATCTAATTAAATAAATTTAATTAGACGAATAAGGTTTATTTAATTAGTAGATGCTTCGAGAGGTATCTAATAATTAAATAAACACTAGTTTATTGGTGATGTTGCCATTAGGTTAATTATTGCGAAATTCTTTCTAAAAACTTTGTCCGAGTTTTCGAAAATATACCTCTAAAGATAACCCCTTCCACTTTTCCATTCATATATCAATACCTTTAAAATACACCAACTAAAATACTTTACATGGAAATCCCTTTTTAAGAAAATCTGTAAACATCAACCCTTGTCCCCTTATATAACAAAATATTTATTAATAACGTCTGACAGGGTTTAGAACTCAAAGATCCTCAATTTACACATAACTGTAATATTATAAAATAACTTTAGATAACTGATACCATAATATCATTAAAATAACCATAAATAACAACTGATACCATTCCTTCCCATATCACTTTACTCTTTATCGTATATCACTCTCCATATCACATATATTTCCGGTCAACCATTTTACTTAAAAGTAAACAATTTATCAAGATAGAGATAGAAGAAATCTTGTAAATATGGACTGAAGTCTTATTCCACATATTTCATATATTTCAAAATAAATATACTCTGAACGATAGAGTATGTATAAATAAACTTGCCTCTGGTCCTTAGAATCAAACGGAACACACAGCGAATAAATCCTTGGCGTTTCACCCAAGCAGTTCCATGAACTTTACACGACGTCTCGATCCTTCCTTTTTGATACACGTTGCTCCACTTGATCACGCCCTAACGATACTGTAATTGTTACGAGTACGTGTCAGTCCCCCCCTCGTATCTCGAGTAGGCACAATTCAGAATTACCACTGAATCACTTAAAGTCGTACTATAGTTGTTATCCCTATAGCTGACTACTCAAATACAAATTAATGCACCTAACACATTTAGTCAACTTCACTTAACATATACAATTATAATACTAGTGTCATTCTATGACAACTAAGTTTATAAATAATTCTCAAAACGTATTTAATCCCCGAAACACATAAATCCTTGAATTAACACATAAATCCTCGAAATAAATCACTTAGCACATATACACATAAACAGTTAACACCCAAATCATACATTTAAACCATTGAAATCAGATAAGTTAAATAAATTAAAATGTAGGGGATTTTTAGAAAATTTCGGCATGTAGTATTCGTTTATCGGACTATGGGCTCAGCCCCTCCATGCCAACAAAACAATTTATAACCCTGCTTTTGATAAAATAAAAGCTGCCTCAACTTGCAACAACATAAAAGTAAACAAATAATGAAAAGTACCCGCCCAGACATGCGGCACCTAGCACATAATAATTAACACTACTACTTACGCTACACCAATGATCGTATTTCTCACGCATTTTAATGATACACGTGACAACCAATCATTGATGTTCGTAAGCCCTAGGGAACAACCCCTAGCACTAACTATTACTTACGCTATATCAATGATCACATCACTCAAGTATATTAATTATACTCGTGATAGCTAATCATGGATATTCGTAAGCCCTAGGGATTAGTCGAAAGGAATTACACAAGTCCTTTAAATATTGACATTTAAAAACTTGTGATCTTCTCATAACCCCTAGCACAATTCTAATTATTATCAAATTCTAACATTTAACATGTATCACGTATTCCCATACTTACCAACACCAAGTAATTGACGATTATACATTCAACAAATACTAAGACTTGATTTATACCATTTAGTCAACTCGTATAAACTCCACAATTAATGCCAACATCACTATTTACAATTAGTACATCATATAACTCCAACAATATACGACATATAACAATTAGTACTAATAATCATTTAGCACAAGGTAACTATACTTAGCCAACTCAAATAATTCTTAACATATAATATTCGGCTATAATAATTAACAATTAGCAATTAACAATTTGCACTTAACAACTAACAATTATCCTCTTTCGAATTAAATCACCAAAAATTAATACAATCATCTCGTACTTTATACCATCAATCATAATTAATAATTATCGACCCTCCGAACTAATTCACGAAAATTAATAATTAAACTCGCAATTTCACAACTAATTAAAATTACAATCAACTAATTAAATTACCACAATTAAATACATAATTTAAAAATATAGAAATTATACCCTTTCAATTCCGACCCGCATTTCAAGCCACCGGAACCAATCTCTCCCACCATTTCTCATCTCTCTCTCTCTCTCTCTCTCTCTCTCTCTTCGCGCCACACCAGACCACCCCTGCTTCCCTACTGCTGCTACGCCGCGTCACACCACCGCGCGATGGCCACCACCAGCAGCCAGCGCGGCGGCGGCGCCCCCTCCCCGCCTGCACAGCTCAGTCGACTTCCCTCTCCCCCTTATTCAGTTGCACACACTCACTTATACACACACCCACACTTACACACGCCTATACATACATATATATGTTTCAATTCAAAAACCCCCAATTCAATTTAGAACCCTAATTTCTTCCCCCAATCTCTACTCTCTCTCCCCGTCTGTTTTCTCTCTACCGGGTTATGTTTTTGTGGTGTTATTGGGCTTGGCCCAATAACTTATATTACTACTAACACTTAACTCTGAGCCCAAATAAAACACTACTCATTCTTGTAAAAAAACTAATACACATCTTTTATAAATCGAAATTAAATAGAAAATTGGGAAAATTAAACTTTTCATTTTTAAAATCAAGAATATAAAATTACAAGCACGTACATATTTTCGAAATATTTTTCGGATCAAAAATGAATTAAATATGAATTTTCAAAGTTTTGATCCTTTAAATACAATAAAACTCCTAAAATCATTTTAAAATACTCAATCACCCAAATTAATCCACCCAACACTTTTAAAAACTCAATAAATATATAAAGATAATTTTACAAGAGATTTCATGATTTTTAATTCCTCCGATAATTTTATAAAATTAACAGAGGATCAAAATGCATGATTTAAATATATTTAAATCCTCAAAAATATAAATAAAATACATCAGCCTTCACAGCTCACACAAATCATCATATAAACACATAAACACAACTTCACATACATTCCACCTTCCAACAATAATCACATAATATAGTTCATAATAATACTAAACCAGACAATAATTAAATAATTCGCTTTTGAAATTCCTTGAACTGGAATAATGAACAATAAAATAAAATAAAAAATTTCCTCCTCATTTTAGGAAAAACATTAATATTCTTAAAATAATAATAAAAATCATTTTCTAAAAATTCGGGTTATTACAGTCTACCCCCCTTAAAAGGATTCCGTCCACGGAATCAGCTAAGGCCACTACTGGGATTTCTTAACTCTGTCATCATCCATACTTATTTTGCAAAACCATAGATAACATCCATTCATAAGCAACTCCTCCAAAACTCAATTCAACTATAGGGTATCTATCTGACACATCACTATTCCTTTCACATATATGTGTCGACTAACTTGCCATTATCATACTATACTTGAGAGAGAGATTGAACTAATTACATTAATCATAACATCCATGAGAGAGAGCAAACTAATTCTATCGATACGCCACTGATATTCTATTCGTTTTGGGATTCGCTCATGCTCTTGGCGATTCCGCTCAAATCTAATTTCTATCAGCGAATTTCGACTTGACCGACCTGGTTGGCATCCCCTTGAAATTTATTAGAGATAACAAGAATCATGAAGCTTTGAAAAAGATAGCTGTCATATCAAGACAGATGTCACCCACTGGTGACCATAGGATTATGAGTTTTGAAACAAACCTTATTGGAAATAAGAGAATTTACTGAGATATCAATATGATCATAAGAACTCACGTTGCGTGTCTCAGTTGAGACATTACTAAAGGTAATTAGCCTTCTTGTATTTCACAACTCACAAGTGATGGCGTCCCATCAGACTTCTATCACACAGATAGATAGTCCTTGTGGCCCCTATATGTATAGGGTTGTTCGTCTCAGTGGAAGTTGAGAAGTATGAAAGTAATTCAAAGTCAAGTCAATAACAATCATCTTCTGACAATTAATTCTCAAAGGGACACCTTGGATTAAAATCGAAAAATTTCCAAGGTGCGATTTCCAAAGAAAAGGATAACCAGAAAGATACTGGTATTCAACAAGCAAGTGGTGTTATATCACCATTGAATTATCCACGATTGAAGAAAAGTGAAAGTTTGAAATAATATAATTTGATAGGGCTTAGAAAACCTGAAGGTAAGTATAATGAAAGCCCTTGGCACAATTGAAACCAAATATGACTTAACACAAGTATTAAAGAATAACTTCGAAGAGGAAATATATCCTTTATCAAAATTCTCCCTTAGAGATATGTCAAATAATTCATAGATTGGGGAGGTAATCAAAAAGATTCAACAATGGGGATATTGCCAAGGTCTCCACAGATGCTTTTTATGTCAGCTCCTCTGACGGATAATCGTTCGATCCCAGAGCTGTTCTTTTCCATGCACACCCTAAGGTGCTTGATAACTTACGTCATCGTCGACTCGTAATAGTCACTAAGGATTCAATCATCGACAATAATAATCGCAGGGAATTCTATTTCAACATATCCTTCAACATAGCATTCAAATCTTAACTTAATTATTGGCACTATACCCGGTAGTCCAACATGAACTCTACATGAGCTCCGACGTTCTCACATAACTATACACACTCCTACTCACTCTCGTTTCTAGTTTACTATAACCTCAGCTCTGATACCAACTGTAACGCCCCCAAATCCGGGGTCAGGGATTTGGTCGTCACACGGAAAACCTTAATAACAAATCAACTGTTTAACCACATTAAACCATCTGTAGCCATTAATAATTGAGTTACAACATTTGAGACCCCAACCACCAAGCATCTTTTAGGTTATAGGGCTAGAAACAAGAATCAACTCCTTACTACTAGTATAACTTCGTTGAGAAGTACACCAGTAACTAATACTATTTTGCGCAAAGTAACATATATATTACACATCAATATACTTACATATAACTTACTCCAGATATAAACTTTCTAGATCATATCGTCTTCATAAGGCACGCTGCCCGCTTCATCTAAGCCATGCAGATAACCTCGTCCGGCTACCTTCCACTGAAAAGTTAATATTTGAAAACAAGCAAGTATGAGCGAAAGAATTGCTCAGCAAGTTATTACTAGAGTTTAACAAAATATCCCATCAGGTGCATGGGTTTCCAACATTCAACCGATACCTAATATCATTCTTGAACATTTATAACCACGAAATTCTATAGGGAAAGTATAATGTTTGAAAATAATATCAACTGAACAATGTACCAATATAATATAAAAGGTATCGTTACAAGGTAATTAAATAGCCACATCTTGTTTGCGCAGTAATACACCAACATAAGCTTGCTGGTTATTCAATATGAAATCGCTTACTTATTGATAATATAATATCAATTTCTCTTCCAATAATATAATATCAGTCTCTCTGCATCTGTAACAATAATTCCATCATTTCATATCATTTTTCTGTTTTCAGTATAGAAATCTGAAAACCATTCTCAATTCTTTCTTTTAATCTTTTGGGGATATCTGTTGGCGCCAGATACGTAGGACGATGATCAGTCGCCTGACCGTATCCGCTCTCTGTTTACTACTAGTAGAAGGAATGAAGGCCACCTACTAACATCATCCCTGGAGGAAGGCCACCTGCTAACATCCTCCTGGAGGAAGGCCACCTGCTAACATCCTCCCTTGGCATCTTCGTGCCGAATTATGAATGTTAGACTATGTCGCACACAGCCCTGACATAGCCTCTTACACAAGTTTTATTGCAATCCCCCTTTGTCAATCATTATTCCATTTATACAAATACCATTCCACATTTTTCCATTTCAATTTCCATTTCCATTTCACATTTCACATTTCCATTTGAAAACATTTATAAAGATATATCATCAGTGTATCAATTCAAGACGTACATTCAGTTCACTATGAAATTCCTTAAACACCCTTTTAACAATATTTAATCACCCTTAGAACACTTAGAATATCTAAAGAATAACTATTCAATAATCCCTTTTAAAATGAATATTATAATTAATATTCATTGAATTAAATAACCATTAAAATAACATTTATCAATATCATTACAGACATTTTTAACCAAAAATGTCTCATTTATAACCATCGAAATATCTTTATTATTATTCCGGAACAAAGCGATTTTAAGAAAACATTTTAAAAATAATATTCATCTAATTAAATAAATTTAATTAGACGAATAAGGTTTATTTAATTAGTAGATGCTTCGAGAGGTATCTAATAATTAAATAAACACTAGTTTATTGGTGATGTTGCCATTAGGTTAATTATTGCGAAATTCTTTCTAAAAACTTTGTCCGAGTTTTCGAAAATATACCTCTAAAGATAACCCCTTCCACTTTTCCATTCATATATCAATACCTTTAAAATACACCAACTAAAATACTTTACATGGAAATCCCTTTTTAAGAAAATCTGTAAACATCAACCATTGTCCCCTTATATAACAAAATATTTATTAATAACGTCTGACAGGGTTTAGAACTCAAAGATCCTCAATTTACACATAACTGTAATATTATAAAATAACTTTAGATAACTGATACCATAATATCATTAAAATAACCATAAATAACAACTGATACCATTCCTTCCCATATCACTTTACTCTTTATCGTATATCACTCTCCATATCACATATATTTCCGGTCAACCATTTTACTTAAAAGTAAACAATTTATCAAGATAGAGATAGAAGAAATCTTGTAAATATGGACTGAAGTCTTATTCCACATATTTCATATATTTCAAAATAAATATACTCTGAACGATAGAGTATGTATAAATAAACTTGCCTCTGGTCCTTAGCATCAAACGGAACACACAGCGAATAAATCCTTGGCGTTTCACCCAAGCAGTTCCATGAACTTTACACGACGTCTCGATCCTTCCTTTTTGATACACGTTGCTCCACTTGATCACGCCCTAACGATACTGTAATTGTTACGAGTACGTGTCAGTCCCCCCCTCGTATCTCGAGTAGGCACAATTCAGAATTACCACTGAATCACTTAAAGTCGTACTATAGTTGTTATCCCTATAGCTGACTACTCAAATACAAATTAATGCACCTAACACATTTAGTCAACTTCACTTAACATATACAATTATAATACTAGTGTCATTCTATGACAACTAAGTTTATAAATAATTCTCAAAACGTATTTAATCCCCGAAACACATAAATCCTTGAATTAACACATAAATCCTCGAAATAAATCACTTAGCACATATACACATAAACAGTTAACACCCAAATCACACATTTAAACCATTGAAATCAGATAAGTTAAATAAATTAAAATGCAGGGGATTTTTAGAAAATTTCGGCATGTAGTATTCGTTTATCGGACTATGGGCTCAGCCCCTCCATGCCAACAAAACAATTTATAACCCTGCTTTTGATAAAATAAAAGATGCCTCAACTTGCAGCAACATAAAAGTAAACAAATAATGAAAAGTACCCGCCCAGACATGCGGCACCTAGCACATAATAATTAACACTACTACTTACGCTACACCAATGATCGTATTTCTCACGCATTTTAATGATACACGTGACAACCAATCATTGATGTTCGTAAGCCCTAGGGAACAACCCCTAGCACTAACTATTACTTACGCTATATCAATGATCACATCACTCAAGTATATTAATTATACTCGTGATAGCTAATCATGGATATTCGTAAGCCCTAGGGATTAGTCGAAAGGAATTACACAAGTCCTTTAAATATTGACATTTAAAAACTTGTGATCTTCTCATAACCCCTAGCACAATTCTAATTATTATCAAATTCTAACATTTAACATGTATCACGTATTCCCATACTTACCAACACCAAGTAATTGACGATTATACATTCAACAAATACTAAGACTTGATTTATACCATTTAGTCAACTCGTATAAACTCCACAATTAATGCCAACATCACTATTTACAATTAGTACATCATATAACTCCAACAATATACGACATATAACAATTAGTACTAATAATCATTTAGCACAAGGTAACTATACTTAGCCAACTCAAATAATTCTTAACATATAATATTCGGCTATAATAATTAACAATTAGCAATTAACAATTTGCACTTAACAACTAACAATTATCCTCTTTCGAATTAAATCACCAAAAATTAATACAATCATCTCGTACTTTATACCATCAATCATAATTAATAATTATCGACCCTCCGAACTAATTCACGAAAATTAATAATTAAACTCGCAATTTCACAACTAATTAAAATTACAATCAACTAATTAAATTACCACAATTAAATACATAATTTAAAAATATAGAAATTATACCCTTTCAATTCCGACCCGCATTTCAAGCCACCGGAACCAATCTCTCCCACCATTTCTCATCTCTCTCTCTCTCTCTCTCTCTCTCTCTCTCTCTCTCTTCGCGCCACACCAGACCACCCCTGCTTCCCTACTGCTGCTACGCCGCGTCACACCACCGCGCGATGGCCACCACCAGCAGCCAGCGCGGCGGCGGCGCCCCCTCCCCGCCTGCACAGCTCAGTCGACTTCCCTCTCCCCCTTATTCAGTTGCACACACTCACTTATACACACACCCACACTTACACACGCCTATACATACATATATATGTTTCAATTCAAAAACCCCCAATTCAATTTAGAACCCTAATTTCTTCCCCCAATCTCTACTCTCTCTCCCCGTCTGTTTTCTCTCTACCGGGTTATGTTTTTGTGGTGTTATTGGGCTTGGCCCAATAACTTATATTACTACTAACACTTAACTCTGAGCCCAAATAAAACACTACTCATTCTTGTAAAAAAACTAATACACATCTTTTATAAATCGAAATTAAATAGAAAATTGGGAAAATTAAACTTTTCATTTTTAAAATCAAGAATATAAAATTACAAGCACGTACATATTTTCGAAATATTTTTCGGATCAAAAATGAATTAAATATGAATTTTCAAAGTTTTGATCCTTTAAATACAATAAAACTCCTAAAATCATTTTAAAATACTCAATCACCCAAATTAATCCACCCAACACTTTTAAAAACTCAATAAATATATAAAGATAATTTTACAAGAGATTTCATGATTTTTAATTCCTCCGATAATTTTATAAAATTAACAGAGGATCAAAATGCATGATTTAAATATATTTAAATCCTCAAAAATATAAATAAAATACATCAGCCTTCACAGCTCACACAAATCATCATATAAACACATAAACACAACTTCACATACATTCCACCTTCCAACAATAATCACATAATATAGTTCATAATAATACTAAACCAGACAATAATTAAATAATTCGCTTTTGAAATTCCTTGAACTGGAATAATGAACAATAAAATAAAATAAAAAATTTCCTCCTCATTTTAGGAAAAACATTAATATTCTTAAAATAATAATAAAAATCATTTTCTGAAAATTCGGGTTATTACATTGTTAGTTACAGAGGCATGCCTGTATACATCTAATAACAAGCCTAATTGTTTGTAATGCTTTGCATTACTTACATGACCTCTTAACTGAGGGAACCTCTAGTTGTAGAGTTTCTGTTTGTATTGTACTTGTAATAGGCATCAAATCCTAGTTGTGTAACTGTACAAATAGAGTCTAGAATAATGCTTGAAAGAAGTTCCATGGTTCATGCCTCAAGCAAGGAGTTAAAGACTGCCAAATAATCACAGTTGGGATTTGAAGAAATGAAGAATTTGCCTAAGTACCAATTCGAGAAGTATATTTGTCTATTCGAGAAGTCCAGCATTCGAGAAGTCAGAGATTCGATATCTCAAGACACTATTCGATATCTCTGAATACACTGTTCGATATCTCATTTGATATCTCAGGGATTCGATATGTCTACTACTCTATTCGAGAACTCAAGAAGTCAACAAGTCAAGATGGTATTCGAGTTCTCAAAGAGTCAACAAGTCAAAGTTCCATTCGATATCTCAAAGACTCAGAAAGCTATTCGACAACTCGAGGATTCGATAAGTCAAATGCTCTATTCGACAACTCAAGGAATCCTGATGGAAAAGAGCTATTCGAGAAGTGGTTCGATATGTCACTATAACAGTATTCGAGAACTCAGAGTTATCGATCAAGTCAATTCTAGTTCTCGAATCACTTACTTAGTCACTTCTCGAATACATTCTTGGAGACAAAATACTGAAGAAATTGTACAAGTCAGAAACCTGCAACAAGCCAATGCACTTTATGGACCACAACCTGTAACGTGCTCTGGAAAGCCTACAAGGAAGCTTGGAGAGATATAGAAGAGACAAGGAGCTAAAGAAGTGGATCTAAACAGGCTTTGCAAAGTCAAATCTGTAACCGTTTGGACACTTACTCAAAAAGGATAGACAGACTAGAAAGTAATGTGTTTTAGCTACCTTATTTGTAGTAAGCAGGCTGTATCCATGTTCTATAAGGACACAGCCTCACTTCATAACTTAGTAACTTTGTGAGTCAAGTTTTTCATACACTGTTAAGCTATATCTCTCTGAGAAAAACGAAGCTGAGAATACTACCATTTGTATTCACAGATTGTAGCAACCTTTATCTAATATACATTAGATTAAAGTGATATTGTGTCTTGTGTTGTTTATTTATCCGCACCTTAATTTCTGCACACACAGGCACTTATCTGCTACACAGACTCAATCCAAGAAAAGTTCAAGAATCCATTCACCCCCCCCTCTGTATTCTTTTACCGTGTTCAATACTCAACATTAATGTCTATCTTTCCAAGGCTGTATAATATCTCTAACCTAAAACTTGTAAAGGTTTTAGATTTTAAAGTCCTGATTGAATGTTATCACATACATGGTGAGGTTTTTTAGAGCAGAAAGCTCAGAAGTTGGGAATTGGATCAAGTAAACAGATTAATGGAAATTTGTTCAAAGTTAATCCTCAGACCTGGAAGTGACATTCTAAGTTGGGTACCTTTGAATAAAGACTACACTGCAGCTAATAGCTACATTCTGATAGGTAAAGAAATTTTCGACAAGGAGGTTAGTTGGCATTTCGTATGGAAGATTAAGGTTCCTCCCAAGGTTCATATCTTTTTATGGCAGTACTTCACTAATTCTCTCCCTACGAGTAGCTTTTTAGCTAATAGAATTAATTCTTTTGGCTCCTTCTCAAATATTTGTGGTTGGTGTAAATATGAGGAAGAAACACAATTCCATATTTTTTGGAAATGTGAGTTAGCTTTGTGGGCATGGGATTTTGTCTCCAAGTGGTGGAACATTAGTGTACAGGATTGTCAAAATGCTCAATCGGTAAATATGTCTAGAAGCCCTTCTGTAAGAGTCGCCTGGGAAATTACATGGTCTGCAACCATGTGGACTATTTGGTTATGTAGAAATCAAGCAGTCTTTCAGCATCAAAAAACAAAGAAATCAGAGATGATTTTTCTTATTCTTAACAGGTCTCAGTCTTGGTGCAAAGCTATAAATCTTATTGAAGAATCTCCTATTTGGAAGGTAAATCCTGTAGGGCTTATTTTAAAATCATACAATTTGAGGAAGGAAAATTTGCTAATCAGTAATGCAGAACTCATTGGTTTTGTTGATGGGGCTTGGAAGATGAATAGTAACTCTGAAATTCAAGCTGGGATTGGAGGGTATGTCATGGATTCAGTTGGCAATTTGGTTTTAATCTTTTCAGGTCCTGTGTCAGCCACCTCACCTTTACAATGTGAGATGGAAGCTCTGTTTTTTGTAATCAACAAAATAGCCTTAAGTGAATGGAGTAACAGAAAAAGCATTCTCTACACAGATTCAGCTGAGTTAATTAAAGATATTCGGAGCTGCAAATTCTCTTTTCATAATCAGTGGGATAAGATGACAAAAGAGGCATTCTTAAATACTAAGGTATTTTTCAAAAAAGTGGATAGAATGCTGAATTGTGAAGCAGACAATTTAGCAAAACAGGGAATGAGGAGAAATAAAATCATTTTTGCATGGTGCTGATAGTTTTGGACTGGGCTCAGGCGAGATGTATTGGGCTAAATGTCTTTGGGCTGAGATATCGTTACTAGTATATATTTCCTTTTTGGCTCAGCATGGAGCCAATAATTGGGATCGTTTAGTGGTATTTGAAGCACCTTTTGGACGAGTTCGAGAACTATGGATGAATGACATGGGTTTAGGGCCTTTGGGTGAACAATTTTTGGAAATCTGGGAAGAAGATTTGAATGGGGTTGATGACTTGCTAGAAGAGATTGTCGATCTGATGGATAATAACTAATGTGCTCAGTTTCGGAGGCTGGTCTACTGTTTGGTGATGCTCTCTTGTTTGGTTCTTGGTTTAGTGTCTCTAGTAGTCAGTTTAGTAATGAAGTTGTTTACTTTCTTTTGAGTTAAGTTGTATGTGGTGGGCTTTGTTTTGGTTTTGCTGGTGGTTCATGGATTGATTGTATTGTGCTGGTGTATCCTTATTATCTAATATATCTCCGTTTGCATTTCAAAAAAAATATATATATATATTGAAAATTAAAATAATTATAGATATTATAAAAGGAACCGTGCGTTGCACGGGTTATAAGCTAGTATATATTAATTATTGCTAGATATGATATGATTGGAAGATATGATATGATTGATGTTTTTAGGTGTTCATAAAAGGTAATATCTTCAACTAAAAGTAGATGTGAAAAAGGCAATTGACTAATTACTATTAATTATATTATGTTATTATTTATTTTAGGTGTTTTTATAGTATAGATATCGTATATATTTTTCTTTATAATAAAGGTTAAATAAGTAAATTCACGAAATACTAAAAAACATATACCAAAAAATAGGTACCAAAAATTTCAAAGTTTTGGCTATTATATAACTAATTAATTTTAATTTAACATAATTTAATATACTCATGTTTACGGATTATACCAATGTTTCGTTATTATAAACAACGTATACAGATTATTAATATATTTTATTAATAATTGAAAATATGATGTGATATTTTCGGGTATATATTAATGATTGTAAGATTTGTTTTAAATTAAAAAGGTAATGTGTTTTAATTCGAAAGGAACTATTAATGATTGGAAGATATGATACGATTGATGTTTTTAGGTGTTTATAAAAGGTAATATCTTCAATTAAAAGTAAATGTGAAAAAAGACAATCGACTACTTACCATTAATTATATTATATTATTATTATTTTAGAATTTTTAATAGTATAGATATCCTATATATTTTTCTTTATAATGAAAGGTAAATAAGTAAATTCATGACGTACCAAAAAACAGGTACAAATTTTTTTAATATTTCGGCTTTTATATAATATTATGGATTTAAAAATAGAGCGGTATTGAATTTAAACATTTATAGACTCTTTATAAGTATCATGTTATTCAAAAATTCAATGACTTTTAATGAGAATGATTTGTAATGACATTTAACAAAAATTATAATTACATTCGTTTGAAAAAAAGTCATGAGTTT
The DNA here is from genome assembly GCA_037693485.1 of Kitagawia praeruptora. Taxonomy (NCBI): domain Eukaryota; kingdom Viridiplantae; phylum Streptophyta; class Magnoliopsida; order Apiales; family Apiaceae; genus Kitagawia; species Kitagawia praeruptora. Next base: position 128,852,554 of record CM075354.1, read on the forward strand.
TTTTATAAGATTTGATAACTATATAAAAATCATCTTGAATAATATTGTTTTATTCACTATCAACAATTTTTTTAAAATTTTCTGTCGCTTTTCTTCTCTTTCTTCCTCTTCTTCCATCTCTTTTTCTTCCTCTTCTTGGTTTTCAATTTCCATATTTATATTCATTTTAGTAAACGATATTGTTGAGGGTGCGATCTTTTACAATTTTGTAAAACTAGATCATAACACAAAATACAATAAGAACCGATCAAACATTAAAGTAATTCATTTACTTCTAAAAATATTGTGCTTGCAAAAATTCACACAAAACTCCAATAAAATTAGCTTTGCATCAGAAAAATATTGCTGACTAATGAGTAATGACATAGTTCTGCATCATAATTAGCTATGAATAGTGACAAATATATAATGCTCAGATAAAAATATGCAACGAATACTCAATTTAACAAGAATTATACCTTGTACTCAATTTTCTGGTGGCCGGATTGATCAGAGAGCACACTATCGAAATTGGGTTGTAGTGAAAAAAGATTAAAGGATTTCACAACATAGCCTAATATATGATCTTTGTAGCTAGTCTAGTACACCATAAAATCTATCAAAAAGTCTATGAAAATTTTTAGAAATCATTTTATTAGGAGTAATAAAAAATATTTCGAAATTTTAGTGATTCTACAAGAATCATTAAAAGTCATTACAAGTTATAAAATCCATAAAAGTCATTCCCCAAAAATTGTGATTAAAAGTCGACTTCTGAACCAAATCAAACTTGCTAAAGTTGTCCAGCCTCCAAAGTGCACCATTAGCGGTCTTGGTGATCCAAGAATCATGGGTTCAATCTCGACACATAGTAATTATTTTTCTTCAGTATATACCTTTAACTTGGTCTTCTCAGAAAAATCAAACTCAATTCAAGGTTCGAACTCGACCAAAACCTTTTTTCCAATTCGAATTCAAATTCAACCAACTTCTTAAATTTCTCGAATCGAGCGAAATTTTAAAATTATGATTTGAACAATATAATTTCTTAACTTTCAAATTATGTGTTTATATGCTATCAAATCATTTCTAAAAATCATTAGCTTACTTATTTTATAACAGTGTCGGATTTTAGTTTTCTTATGTTTATTAATTTTTTATAACTCAACTGTACTCTATCCGTCCTTCTATTTTTTTATAGTTATTTTCACAAATTGATACGCATTTTAAAGTGTATATAAAGTATAGTTACATAACTTATTTTTAAAATTTCTTTTTTCAACAAAAATGTAAACATTAAATTTTTGTTTAGAAGAAAAAAATTAAAATCATGTATGCAATTATATTTTATATAAATCTTAAAGTAAATGTCAACTCTTCTATCCAACATGTAAAGAGCTTACGAAAACAGAGATACATAACCACTTTTTCTAAATTCGATGTAAACAAAACTATCAATTTGTAAAGTTTTAGACTAAAGTCATTCTTTTGAACTCGCTACAAACTTTAGACACCATTTGAAAAGTTACTGAACTAAAACACAATTGTATTTGATAATTTCTTATCTTGATATATTGTGCAAGTATACAATATATATAGAACAATCACAAGGCATGTAGAAAGGCAATAATATCACCTAAAAACAGTGGCTTAATTCTAGCAGTTAACATATATGAGAATATCTCAATAATCACATCTTATAATCACATCCTAAATAGATCTAATTCTTGATTTCTAGCATTCCCCCTCAAGTTGGAGCATAGATATCATATATGCCTAACTTGCTTAAAGAATCAACAAAAGATATGTCAGAAACAGCTTTCGTTAGCATGTCAACAAGTTGATCTTGAGACTTCACAAAAGGAAATGTAATAATTTGAGCTTCAAGTTTTTCCTTGATAAAATGTCTATCAACTTCCACATGTTTCGTTCTGTCATGTTGCACCGGATTTTGAGCAATCTCTATAGCCGAGGTGTTATCACAGTACAATTTCATTGCACTTTTAGATCTAATTCCCAAGTCTCTTAACAAATTTCTCAACCACAACAACTCACATACTCCCAATGCATGCCATGCCTCTAAATTCAGATTCTGCACTTGACCTTGCTACTACAGCTTGTTTTTACTTCTCCAAGTCACAAGGTTTCCGCCTACAGAAGTAAAGTATCCTGAAGTTGATCTCGATTGTCAGCAAAACCTGCCCAATCTGCATCCGTGTAACCCTCTACATTGAGATGACCATTTTTGGTGAATAATAAACCTTTACCAGGGGCAGATTTCAAATATCTCAAAACCTGTTCTGCAACATTTACGTGAGGTTTCCGAGGATCATGCATAAACTAACTAAGCACACACACTGCATAACCAATGTCTGGTCTAGTGTGAGACAAGTAAATTAATTTCCCAACAAGTTGTTGATACCTTTGCGTGTCTGTTGATGCTTCATTTTGACAATGAAATAACTTGTGGTTCTGCTCAATTGCAATACTCGCAGGCTTACAACCAAGCAATCCCGTCTCAGTTAACATATCCAATACGTATTTTCTCTGAGATAAGAAAATACCATTCTCCGATCTTGCTACTTCAATTCCAAGAAAGTACTTGAGGTCATCGAGTTGTTTCATTTCAAATTCAGAGGCTAAGTATTGTTGTAGCCTCGTAATTTCATCTATGTCGTCTCCAGTTACCACCATATCATCAACATAGACTATTAAGATAGAAATTTTACCTTTTCTATGTTTAAAAAACAAAGTATGATCAGAATTGCTTTGTTTGTAGCCAAACGTTTTCATAAACTTTGTGAATTTACCGAACCAAGCTCTTAGAGATTGTTTCAATCCATACAAAGTCTTTTTCAGTTTACACACTAATTTAGTGTTCGAGCACTTTTGTATTCCCGGTGGAGGATCCATATACACTTCTTCGTTGAGCTCGTCATGCAAAAAAGCATTTTTTACATCGAACTGAAGAAGTGGCCAATCTTGATTAACTGCCAATGACAACAACACTCTTACAATATTTAGTTTTGCAACTAGCGCAAATATTTCTTGATAATCAACCCCGTATGACTGTGTGTAGCCTTTCGCAACCAACCTCGCCTTGTATCTTTCTATAGTTCCATCAGACTTTTGTTTGACTGTAAACACCCATCTACATAATGGTTTGTTTGCTAGTATAATATTATTTTTACAACGGTAAACATATTACTTATTTTTTTAAAAAAAATAATATAAGGGCCCAAAAGTTCAAGTTCGACTAGGGCCCCTCCATTGCCAGGGCCGCCCCTGCATCCCACTGTTTTTTTTCCTTTTGGTAATGGTACCATCTCCCAAGTATCATTTTTTTCAAGGGCTGACATTTCTTCAGTCATAGCTTCGTTCCATTTGGCATCTTCTAAAGCATCATGTAATCTACTTGGAATAGAGATAGATGATAATCGTGATGCATAAGAAGCATATGACTTGGACAAATTTTTAGAAGAAACATAATTACCAATGGGATATTTAATTTTAGCTCTCAGATCTCGTATCTAGTAGGTGGTACACCCCGATTTGACCGAGGTGGAAGACGATATTGAGACTGAGTATTGATAGGAGAATGAGAACCAGTATGTACCTCTAATGGAATTTCTGAAGACGATTGACTTGGTGATGACATAGTATCAGGGATTGTACTATTATGAGAAGAGTTTTTTGGACATTTTTCTACTGAATTTTCGGAAGAGTCTTCTAAATTTTCTGGAGAGTCAGAGTCTTCTGAATTTTCTAGAGAGTTTTCTACTGAGCTGTTTTCTGAATTATCTGGAGAGTTTTCTACTGAATTTTCTGGTTCTGGAGAGTCTTCTTGTACAAAATCTTCTATATTTTCACGATCAAAACGATCAAAAGCTTCTATATTTTCACGATCAAAATCAAAACGATCAAGAACTTCTACTGAAATTTCCCCCTGAAGTGATGGATCGTTATATGTTTTCTTGTAAAATAATTCTTTTTCACAGAAAGTAACATCTATAGAAACATAGAATCTTTTTGACATTGGATCATAACATTTGTAGCTCTTTCGAGTAAGACCATATCCTACAAACACACACTTTAGAGCACGAGCCTCAAGTTTAGTCTGTTTGTGTGGATGTAAGTGAATGTAAACTAGACATCCAAATATCTTAGGAGGTAGTTTTATTGTTGATGAAAGAGTGTGATGATTACAAAAAACATCTAGTGGTCTCCTAAAATTAAGAACACTTGATGGTGTTCTATTAATCAAGTAGACTGCTGAATTCAAAGCTTCACCCCAAAAACTGCATGAAACATTTCCCTCGATCAATAAATCCCGAACAACTTCTAGCAATTGTTTATTTTTGCACTCAGCAATGCCATTTTGTTGAGGTGAATAAGTACACGATGTTTGATGGATAATGCCTTCTGTTTGCATGAATTCTTTTAATTCTTTTCTGAAATATTCTCCTCCGTTGTCAGAACGAAGAACATTTATTGATGTATCAAATTGTGTCTTTATCATTTTGTGAAAAAGTCTAAAAACATTTTGCACATCACTCTTGTACTTCAATTGATATATCCATGTCATTCGAGTGTAGTCGTCAATGAATGTTATGAACCATCGTATTCCATTATGAGTACTAGTTGGTGCTGGCCCCCAAACATCTGAATGTACTATTAAAAAAGGAGAATTGCTTTATTGTCACTCAAATGAAATGTAGTACGATGATTTTTTGCCATTACACAAGTTTCACAATGAAAATCTGACATATCAAATCCCGTAAATAAAGAGGGAAATAATTTTCTGAGATAAGGAAAAGATGGATGTCCTAGTCTCTTATGCCACAACCATATTTCTTCCTTTTTTAATTATTTATCCCATCATCTTTCACAAAAAAACTTGTTGTCTTTCACCCTTATCTTCCAGATAGTACAATCCTCCAACTTTCTTACCACTGCCAATCGTCTCCCTGGTATTGATGTCCTGGAATGAACAATGGGTATTGGAAAAAAAATGCAAGACAGTTATGAGTTTTTGTTAGTTTTTCAACTGAAAGAAGATTGCCATCTAGAGAGGGTACATATTAGACATCTCTAATAGTTAAAGTAGGAGTCAATGAGATTGTACCAATTCCAACAACAGACGAGGATACACCATTTGCATTGGTTATATTTTTTTTAAGGCATTTAGTGGAAAAATGGCTAAAAATATTACGATCACATGTCATATGATTCGTTGCACCAGAGTCGATTATCCAATCAGTATTTTCAATAAAACATGTACCTGATTTAGCCGCAAATTCTGATGTACTCACAAGATTTCCTCTAGATGTAGTATCATCACCCTTAGTTGTAGATGCCGCTTTTCTTACCTTTTGGATGCCAATATGGATATCCATGAATAGAAAACAAGTATTAATGTTGTGACCAGAACCATTACAATGAGTACACTTACGATCCTTTTTGGATGCAAATGTCCTCTTGGAGACCATCACAACCCCTTCTTCAATTACTTCTCCAAGCATTGCACCTTGTCTATTAGCTTCTTAACAGATTACATCATAGGCACTATGGATATAATACCCCCAATATTTTTATTAAAATATTTAGTTAACTGAATTTATATTATATGAGTTATATGTAAAATTATAATTATGTATAATTTTATTTTAGAAACTTCTAGAAATATAAAATTATAATCATGTATAATTTTATTTTAAAAAACTTCTAGAAATATCTAGAAAATTGTTTCCGAGTCCTAGCCGAATTCTATGGAGATAATTGGTAAGGCTCAGTTTAGTTTTTGAATAAATCATGGTAACCTATTTCTATTAGGTTATACTTATCCTATTATATTTATAAATACAAGTTAGTAGATACGTATATGGTGTTCAGTCACATAAGTACATAGGGAAGGAGAGAAGGTAGTACTATTGATGTAGTATCAATTGAGTTGTTATATTCGCGTGCTATCAGTTTGATTAATTATATTTAATAATTTGGATGTCATGTGCTTAACTATATAGGTACAGGACCATGTTGGTGTTGTAAAATAATTGTAGTAAACAATTGTTAGTGCATCACTTTAACAAATTATTCTAGTAAACTACTTGAGTGGCTTGTACATGTAACCTTGCAGAGAAGAAATAATATAACACATCATGATTTCTCTCATTCATTCTTCATATCACTCTTCATTCTAAATATAGTTTTACAGACCAAGCCTAGAGAGACCTTAAGTGTTTCGGCTGTTCATTGCTAGAGTACGAGCTAGTCTTTGACTTCGAATTCCGGGTCGCTTCATTTTAAGCTAAGCATACTTTTCTTTTAAATTTTTCTTTTGATTACTTGTATGTGTTCATTTGGGCACTAGTAGCTTTAGGTTTAATTTTTCTCAACATTAACTGTCATGGGTGTACATGATTATTTTCATGAATTATTTTGGTATTGTATTTGTTACTATGTAATATAATCCGTTTGCACAATTTAATGAATACTTATTTCATGTTTGTTTTTATTAAAACGAAAATCTATTATGATGTATTTATTTATAAATTTATGTTATATTGAATTAAATTTATATATGTATATAATACTTTATTTTATTAATTTCCAGAATGATATTTATTATAAAAATGGAATACTAGTTTTAGTTTGGGTTTTGAAAAGGGTGACATTTTGACAAGTACGTGTGTACTATGATCAATAATCTTGTCCTATTTTGATTTTACTTTAATTAGTTGTTTTGCCGTACATGTTATTATATCAAATTTTGGTTACATGGTTTTAACATTTTTATACTTTAAATATGAATAATGGGTGTAAGTTGTATGCATAAAACTAGATTAGTAAGCTAATGTTTATTCTTGAACATTTAATCCGTGGCCGTTAATTATAATAATTATATTAAATTTTAGTTTTATTAATTTATATCAAATTTGTTTGTTTGACAATCATGTTCGTACAAGTCTGATACAGTATTAATTGAGGCTGATTAAATGTTTTTTTTATGAAATGGTTATTTCTATTACTATTGTATCATTATTATTAGTTCCGGTGGATATTATCCATTCTAGGGGAATTGTTATTTTGTGATCCTCTTATTTTGTGGCGTTAGAACATTTCCTGGTGTAGCACTGATTGTACTAACCTATACTTGTTCATTAATATTTTAGTAAATGTTTCGCTAATTGATTTTGTATGATTATTTTGCTTACGTAGTAGCTGCAGTTCTGTTGCTTCTGACTAAAGTCTGGAATGTATTGAGCAAGCTAGTGGACTACATAATTTTTTATTATTTTATTAATAATATATATTTGTGGGTATGCTGTGTTATCATGTAATGTTCATGTATTCATTAGATTAAAGTTACACCTTGGCACGATATTTGAATACGTTCCGATATTGATATATGTTTATAAATTCGTTTTTAGATTTACAAAAGAACTATTAGCGGCATACCTTATTCCGGAAACTTTAGTGCTAGTTCAATAATTATATCAGGTGCGAATTCTTGGTTCTCTCTTTTAATTAATAAATATTCGTTAAATTTATTGTGGATTTGTTGTTGCCTTGACTCGTATATATTGTTTTATTTCGCATTTTCTTGCGACATTGTTTATTTTGTTTCGTTTCATGCAACGAGTCAAGCAACCTTTGTAACCTATTTGTTGGGCTCTTAGACCGATCTGTGTGGGTTAATCGCAGACAATGTTCACATGGAGTTCGGAGTAAAGGTGAACTAGGCACCTACTCGTATCGGTGGGTGAGTATACAAGCACGTCTCTGGGGTATGAGATGTGATTAGATCATGATCGCTATTGTACTGTTGGGATGTTTTATACATTCCTTATTTCTTCTTCTGGACTACCGAAGAAGGAACCATTGGCATGTACTTCGCTGGTGATTGGAGTTAGCGAGTATAGTTTTGTGTAAGAGACCCATATTGTACCCACCTTACTTGTTATTCGGCCTTATTTTCAGTTTCATTGTTAACCTAATTGTTTTAAGTTATTATCCTGCCGATTCGTTTAACATCGACAATTGTTTTGGAAATATATTGTTGATCTCTATATCATCTTTCGTTGTATCTTTGTGTTGGTAAGACACAATCCACTCATATTTAAATTTCATGTTTTATTTAGATATTATTCGTACAGAGCGTTTGGCTCACTCTTTATTGTTTCCTTTCCGCAGGTAAATAGGGGTAAAGCGGGAAGAGTGATGAGTGCCACCCAATTACTAGTAGAGCTTTGGTTTAGTAGATTTATTGATCTTGAGAACTCATTTAGTTGGTCTCGAACTGTATTAGCTTCGTTATTTTGGATATTTGAACCACATACTTTCAGTTTGGATTATTGAATTGGTTTATTGCAGTTTATTATGATTTGGAATTGTTTAATCTATGTAGCCTTATTATTAAAATAGTAGGGTGTTACAATGGATATTAGGGAGAGGTTTTGTGGCAAGTACACGACCTTGAGCTCCGTCGAGTTGTGCATCAAGCCAAAAAAATGTACAAACATTCAAAGTTGACTTTGGTGATATATTTTTCAATATCTTTGGCACACTCCATGATATAGTTATCAATATCTTCAAGTTCGTATTTTCTGCAATTTTCCAAAGTAAGAGATAACAGATCCACCATTTTATTTGATTGAAAATACCTCACAGTGCAACTGATATGCTTTTGACGCATCCTGATCAACAGAATAGGTTTGCTTTACTGCCTCCCATATCTCTTTTGCTGTAGCCAGACGAAGAAAGAGAGATATAGTCTCCTTTGTCATTACATCTAGAAGCCAAGATTTGATTAAACAATTTTCATTTTCCCAAGTTTCGTATTCCTCCGACTTAACATCTTTTGGTGCAGCCTTTGTACCCGAGAGGAAACCCCATCGCTTTATTCCACAGATTTTATTTTGAGCATTCAAAGGCCACTCAATATAGTTTGTACCATCAAGATGTTCTGGAGTAATTAAGGAATGAGAAGAATTTTCACCACTATCAGATGGATTACTCATAATGATATAAACAAATAAAAAAAGTTTGTAACGGAAGAAAAAAATAAACCATTGTGAACACAGGACCAAGCTTCAATTTCTAGATTAAACACGAGAGATTGAAGATGGCTCTGATACCATGAACTAAAACACAATTGTATTTGATAATTTCTTATCTTGTAACATCCCGATATTTTTGACTAAAAGGAAACTATAATAAAAGGGAATACTCGTTTATTAATGCCAAAAGTCAACACCAAGTTACAACCAAAAGTCATACATATATTTAAATACAAAATTCATACAAAATTCTGAGGCGCAGCTCCAACAATTATTGAACTAAAAACTTTAAAATCATATTTAAATATCCAAAGCATGCTCGATACGTCCTTATCCAATCTAATTATAAAACCTGAAACATTTAAACGGAGTGAGCTAAAAAGCCCAACAAGTAACTATCATCACTAGGCAAATATTTCAAAATTTTAAGTCATTTTTTTAAAACAAAATTCCATCAATACGATAACAATATACTATACGAAATTCAAAATAACTTTTAACCCCATAGTTTAATGCTAAGGTCACATACCCGGTGACACGGTCATTATACACAAAATTGCTAATACTGCGCCCCTTACTAAGGTATCGATAAAATTGCACATCCCCAAAGGGCCCAAATGTGGTGCGCCATAGTAAGGTATCGAAAGCTAGTTCCGGAACTATAACGCAAGTACTAACGGGTCCAATTCATAGACTAAACTGGGGTTCGAAAACTTTAAAATAAACGATAACAATTCTAAAAATAATATCGCTTAACCAAAATTAACTTTATGAGAACAAAATAATTTTCAGAATATTAAACATTAAAATATATGTTCGAAATTTAAAAAAAAAAAACAAAGAATGAGATAGAAACTTACCTCAAGTCGATGATATGATTACGAACAGATTCAACCTAGATTAATTAAATTCACAGTAACCAGAATCAGTATCAGGCCATATATGCACATACATTATAAAGTACGAGACAAGTCAGAGAGCATGGTTATCATATCAAAATTACATATGTAGGTACAAAATATCTTACTAGCTATTTAACCAAACTAAACAAGTAAGAATTTTATGTACATAAATGATTGCACCACCAATATTGAAAGAAAATCAAGGCAACTCACTACTATATTTAATTAAGAAAATTAATATCTAGATTCTATTGCAAGTGTTTTATAAAAGTACTCTACATAAATTATAGAGTAAAATAAAATATTAATAACAATAATAATAATAATAATAATTATATCCTATATATAATTAGCGTAAGGAGGATCAGGTGGTCTGTGGTCTGGTCGTTTGGGTTTAAAATGTAATTTCATTAGAAATTAGAAATGGGCTACTATGGACTACTGAAACGAGTTGGGCCAGTGGTTTAAAAGCTAAAACTACCAAGTAACTAATGGTATTTTTAATTTAATAAAAACAAGTAGATAAAAAAAGATAAAATAAATAATACATGATAAAACACAAAAAATTAAAGTTGAGAAAATTGTTGTTAACTAAAATTAATGCAAAGATAATTTAGATTAAAGTTTAAAATATAATTTTAAAAAAACCTTACCACAAAAAATAGTTTCAAGAAAACCTAATTTTTAAAAAAAATCATAAAAATATTAATTTTAGATTTTACAACAAACATGTTTTAAAATTTATAATAATAAAAGTCAACACAAATCAATAAACTATCATTTTATTATTTTTGCAAACATTTTAGATTCGATACTTAAATTGTAAATAAATTAAAAAACAATCCAAAAATCCAAAATAAAATATTTAATAGAGAATCTGAATATAATAAGTTCAAAAAATCTTATAACAATTTAATAATTTAAAAGTTACAAAAATATTTAATTTCTTCAAAAATAAAATTTAAAATAAATTAATATAGAATAAATGTAATAAAATATTCATCATCAACTTAATTAGTTATTATTATTATAGGAAAAAGAATCGTAATAGCACAATTAACAAATAAGGATAAAATAACAAAAAATTATAATAATAAATAAATCACAAATTCATTCTTTATATATAATAAACAAGTATACCAAGCATACCATCAGTATCTCAATTCAAAAAATAATTTTTTAAAAAACAAGAATTTTCATTTAATTACAGAAGAATTTTTTTTAAGAAAATATATGGTAACACAAGATATTAAAAAAAATAAACAAAAAAATGTTATAATTGGAAATGACGTATGCGCATGTATGTTAAATTATAATAAGTTATCACATGTATAAATTATATTATATATATTCTAATAAATAGAAAAAAGATGCCAAAAAATATTAAAATATATGTTAGGCTAAACCTTAAAATGTAATTTTCAAAAAAAATTGTTTACAAAATAAAAATGTTTTAAGAAAAATATTATTTTAATAAAAATCATTAAAGATTCTATTTTTAGGTTTGACAATTAACAAACAATGATAAAATAGTAAAAAATTATGATTAAAAATAAGTTGCAAATTCATTTTTTATATATAATAAACAAGTAAACAAAACATATCATCATAATTTCAATTCAAAAAATAATTTTTAAGAAAACAAGTATGTACATTTAATTACAAAACAAAAAAGAAGTCTTTAAGAAAATGTATGGTAAAAAATAATAAATAAATTCATTCTTTATATATAATAAACAAGTATACCAATCATACTATCAGTATTTTAATTCAAAATTGTTTTTTGAAAAAAAAAACAAGAATTTTCATTTAATTTCAAAAGATTTTTAAAAAAAAATATATGGTAACACAAGATATTAAAAAAATATTCAAAAAAACATGTTATAATTGGAAATGACGTATGCGCATGTATGTTAAATTACAATAAGTTCTCACATGTATAAATTATATTATATATATTCTAATAAAGTAATAAATAGAAAAAAGATGCCAAAAACATTAAAATATATGTTAGGCTAAACCTTAAAATGTAATTTTCAAAAAAATTGTTTACAAAATAAAAATGGTTTAAGAAAAATATTATTTTAATAGAAATCATTAAATATTCTATTTTTAGGTTTGACAATTAACAAACAATGATAAAATAGCAAAAAACTATGATTAAAAATAAGTCGCAAATTCATTTTTTATATATAATAAACATGTAAACAAAACATATCATCATAATTTCAATTCAAAAAATAATTTTTAAGAAAACAAGTATGTACATTTAATTACAAAACAAAAAAGAAGTCTTTAGAAAATATATGGTAAAATAATATAATAAAAAGTAATAAAAAACATGTCATAATTGGAAATGACACCAAAATTCACAAAATATAAAATTTAGAGCTTTTTTCATAAATAAATAAGAAAAAGTAAATTTTTGCACATTTACTTTTGTTAAGAATAGCTATTTGCAATTTTACTAAACTATTTGCAATTTTACTATACTAAGTTTCAAAATTGCAAAAATACTAACCCTAACCCTACCCCCTCATTCCCTCCTCTTTCACAGCCGCCTGTTTCACCAGTTGGGTACTTTTTTTTTCTTTTTTAAGATGGGATGCTATTTTGGTGGATTTGGATTTGGGTTGCATGGCCCCGCAGGGGCAACCACTTTCAACTGAACATGCAACTAAATTTCTGATTTCATGTTCCATTTTTCAAAAGTGATTTTCGACCTCATTTTTGGACTCTAATATATATATATATAGTCCAAAAATGAGGTCGAAAATGGAAATTGAAAAATGGAACATGAAATCAGTAATTTAGTTGCATGTTCAGTTGAAAGTGGTTGCCCCTGCGGGGCCATGCAACCCAAATCAGCAACTGAATGCAACCCAAATCAGCAACTGAATGCAACTTTTTTTTTTAAGGTGGGATTCTATTTTGGTGGATTTGGGTTGCATGGCCCCGCAGGGGCAACCACTTTCAACAAGTTGAATATGGTTGCATTTGGTTGAATATTGCCCCTGGCGGGGCCTTGCAACCCAAATCAGCAACTGAATGCAACTTTTTTTTTTTAAGGTGGGATTCTATTTTGGTGGATTTGGGTTGCATGGCCCCGCAGGGGCAACCGCTTTCAACTGAATGCAACCACTTTCAACAAGTTGAATGTGACATTTGGTTGAATATTGCCCCTGGCGGGGCCTTGCAACCCAAATCCACCAAAATCACCCACCTTAAAAAAAGTTGAATGTGGTTGCATTTGGTTGAATATTGCCCCTGGCGGGGCCTTGCAACCCAAATCAGCAACTGAATGCAACTTTTTTTTTAAGGTGGGATTCTATTTGGGTTGCATGGCCCCGCAGGGGCAACCACTTTCAACAAGTTGATTGTGGTTTCATTTGGTTGAATACTGCCCCTGGCGGGGCCTTGCAACCCAAATCCACCAAAATCATCCCACATTTAAAAAAAGTTGCTTGTGGGGTTGCATTTGGTTGAATGTGGTTGCATTCATTTGAATATGGCCCCTGGCGGGGCCTTGCAACCCAAATCCACCAAAATCATCCCACCTTAAAAAAAAAGTTGCATTTGGTTGCATTCGATTGAATGTGGTTGCATTTAGTTGCTGATTTGGGTTGCACGGCCCCACAGGGGCAACCACTTTCAACTGAACATGCAACTAAATTTCTGATTTCATGTTCCAGTTTTCAAAAGTGATTTTCGACCTCATTTTTGGACTCTAATATATATATATATATATATATATATAATGGAAATTGAAAAATGGAACATGAAATCAGAAATTTAGTTGCATGTTCAGTTGAAAGTGGTTGCCCCTGCGGGGCCGTGCAACCCAAATCCACCAAAATAGCATCCCACCCAAAAAAAAAAAAAAAAAGTACACAGGCGTGTGAATTAGTTGGCACATGGAGGGCACATGGAGGGCACATGGGGGGAGGGGTGTAGTATTTTTGCAATTTTGAAACTTAGTATAGTAAAATTGCAATTAATTCAAAGAGATAGTATATTTGCAAATAGAAACTTTAAACATAGTATTTTTTGTAAATATCCTAAAATTTAATATAATACAATTAAAATAAATATATACCAACACAAAAACATAAAAAGATAATATAAACTTTCTTTAAAAAAAATACAAATATCTGTGTGTTCACAATACATAATCACATATATATATAAATAATAGTTAAACCAAAAAGTCCCCATAAAAAGGATATTATATATATTCTAATAAAATTGAAGAAAACTCTCAAAAAAATATGAAATATTAAAACATATGTTAGGCTAAACCTTAAAATATAATTTACAAAAAAATTATTTACCAAATAAAAGTGCTTTAAGAAAAAATCATTTTTATAAAAAAATAAAAATTTTATATAAATAATCAATATTCAAACAAATAAAAAAAATTAATACCACAGATATTTCCAAAAAATTTAAAAAAATGCCTTTAAAAACTATAGAAACACTTCAAGTATTCATATGTAGTCTAATAAAATAGAAAAAATCAAAAATAATTATAAAATAGAAAAAATATTTACAAGAAAAAAATAAATTTATACTCACAAACTATATAACTTATGTATTATTATCATTAAAAGTAAAAACAAACTACTTAATATATTATAAAACTAATTTTTCAAGGGAAAAAAAATATAATTAAAATTATATTATAAAATATTAATAAAATTACCCGTGCATTGCACGGGTATAAAGCTAGTAATAATAATAATAATAATAATAATAATAATAATAATAATAATAATAATAATAATAATAATAATAATAATAATAATAATAATAATAAAATTATAAGACACACTCTACACTCTAGGATGCCACATTTAAAAAAAACAACATGATGGACTTGATAAATGAAAACGGAGAGTAATGATTTAACGTTTTAAAATACGGAGTACATCTCATGCCAAACTAGTTATATACTAAATAGATTTGAAAATAAAACTAGACTAAAATAATTAAACTATTTATATATACATTTATTGTGACGCCCCCGACCCCGGTTTGATTTCCTCTGGAAAGAAACCGGCCCGAGGGTCCGCCAAAACTACATCACAACCTGTTTAATCTGCTAATATTTTTTTTTTTTTTTTGTAAATTTCGGCATGAAGTATTCATAAATAGGACTATCCACCTGCTTTTCAATTCAAAAATTCAACTTTATAACAAAAGTCCATCTCACCAAAAATCGTGCCACGCACATCGCATCTCAACTACTATCTACCATGTACTGTAATTTATACAACTACAAACCAACTATGTCCCGACTTACCTCGAATCAACATACAACCAAGATCCACAACCAGTGCTTCCGCCCAGCCGATTTACAAACTCCAGTAGGTGAAGCGCAACCACTAAGTCAACCACCAGCTCTAATGGTCCATCACTTCTTTTTACCTTTCCTAATATTCTTCTTAAATCTTCAGTATCTTCCTGTGATAATTTATAAAATAAAGGAATGAGCTATAAAGCTCAGCAAGTATATTTTGTAGTGATCCACTGAGGTTTTATAAAATATTTTAGTTTTGGAAATCATTATCACTACACAGTTTATAAAAAATATAACTCACACCGAAACCAGATTCCTGCCAATATGTCAGCACAACATTGATAATTTATAATAAAATATAAAATCATGCCGAAATCCGAGTTCTGCGAAAATATTCATCACAACACAGTTTATAATAAAATATAACTCACACCACAATCAGAGTTCTGCCAAAGTACTCATCCTTTAAAACTGAGTAATCATTTCGTAAATAGTTTGATTTCACAATAATCTGAACCTCAACACAATTTCACAATAATCTGAATCTTAAAGCATTTTTACAATATTGCATATAAGCAATCAACAACATTTCACAATTTATAATAAAATATAAACTTCCCAATTTACGTGAGGAAAAACTGGGCATTCTAGTCACGACAAGTTCATCAAGTTCTACTAGTGGGGGTCCCCGGCCTTTACTTCCTATTTCGGGAAGTTCACAAAATTTCCATTTCTGGAAGTTCTACCAGTGGGGGTCCCCGGCCTTCACTTCCTATTTCGGGAAGTTCACAAAGTTCTACCAAATCTCCATTTCTGGAGGTTCATACTGTCTCCATTTCTGGAGGTTTATACTGTCTCCATTTCTGGAGGTTCTACTGGTCTCCATTTCTGGAGGTTCTACTGTTCCCAATTAAGGGGGTGATTCACTGTCAATGCCAGTCTGCTCAGTTTTCCTCAAAATCACATATCAACATATACTAGTTAAAAACAGTTTAACAGGTATTCATATATAATAATAATATAAAAATCACACTTTAACACCTCGATTTAAATGATATATTTATTTTAAAATCCACATTCACATTCCTACCCGCATAACACAAAATACTCCTAGGGTTTAAAACACAGTAAACATGTTAACAGAAATATAACGCATTATCTTCAATTTATCACAGCAAGATATACTTACAACCACCGTTATCCAAGCAGTCCAACCGTTCATCAACCCACTTCTTCAAAACCTGAACGTGCATCATCAAAGATCTTCAATCACATATTCTCAAGAATACATGTACTCGTATCTTCACAAAGCAACATGACCTTAGAATGATCAAATTCTACTTAGTTCATTTCTAAAATTATTTACTAAAATCAATCACGTATTATTAAGTCTAGGTGAATGGCCTTCCTATAGAAAATTGAACATGACCTTGTCGTAAAATGGACATTCCCCGATGTAAAAACACCTCAAATCAATCCAAAGACATCCACAACACTAATCAATACCCAACCCCATCTCCAATCACAATTCATCAATCACTTTCAACTATTACTCCTTAGAATTTCCAAATCAACCATTAACCACCATTTAAATATATACCGTACTTGACAAACAATTAGATAAGACCAAAACTAACAAATTTCATTCTTTGACCAACATCAAATAAGATCATTAACCCTTTCAAAACGACTCCCCAAAACAGGGAAGACAAACTGGAAAACGAAAATGCAACTGCGCACTCTTTACTCTAACATTTTTCATAAATCGAAAAATACTCATTTTAATACCAAATTTTCCAGATTTCATCTTTGATATCATTTCAATCTCCCATAAAAATTTCATCTTAGAATTAATCGTATATCCAAGCAAACCATTTGCTCAAACTTGCAACAGAACATAGAAATTTCTGCGCTGTGCTACCTTTACCAAAACATTCATAACTCCTTACTCGTATACTCAATGACTTGAAATTTGCGCATAAATAAACTAGAAACCATATAGAACAACTGTATCACAGAGTTACTGCCCAGAACAGCTTCTAACAAACCCAGAATAGCTGAACAGTAGCAATACATAACAGGACAGTTTCATAACTACTATAATCAGCCCTGTTCCAACATCTATATCTCAATTTTTACAAGTCTGGTACATACCATCTTTGGCAACCACAAAGACAAGACATAAACCTACAACTTTCATTCTTTGACCATTATCAAGTAATGCCTTTAACCTCTTCAAAACCCCTTCCCAACGCAGGACATTAGTCCTGGACATTTTAAAAGTTACTGCGCACGGTTTACTCAAACATTTTTAATAATTTGAAAAATAATCATTTTAATACAAAATTTAGTAGAATCCTTCCTGAATATCTAAGCAATCTTGTGTAAAAATTTTAGCTCCAAAACATTTTATTTAAGCCAAAAACGAACTAAATCAACTCCTAAATCGGACATCAAATTCCAGCTTTGCGCATTCTTTACTAAAACTCGCATAACGTTTTACTCGTTAACTCAAATGACACAAGGTTTTCGCGTGGACAATCTAGACTCCGAGTAGAACATTTCTATCCAATACCCACTGTCCAAAACATGGGACAAACATTCACGAATTAACAGAGCAGAACAAACAGTTTCTTCAACCAAACTGATTTTCCAAGCTTTATCAATAATCCACAATTTCTTATTATTCTTAAATACTAATTATCACTAATTATTCACACAACATAATATCCTCAAGAACCCCAAAAATCAGCAAGCCATAACTATATATGCCCATGAATAAATTTACAAAAATCAAAACTTGATACAAGAATTTTATACCTCTTTAATCAACCAAAACTCAAGAACACTACTATTCATCATCTTCTTCACCTTCATCTTCTCCAATTTTTCTCTCCTATCTCCTTGCATCTCTCCAATATCTCTCCATGTAAATCGCTTCTTCTATCTTCTGTAGTGATCCCTTTGAAACAGTTCTGCATCTCTCCCAATATCCAACAATCTCTCCAGCGTTTTCTATCCCTCTATCTCTCCCCCTCTTCTCTCTTCTCCTCTTTTTTTTCTATCCCTCTTTCTTCTTCTTCCATGACTGATTTTTCTTTTGTGGTGGTGATGGGTGGATAAAACCTTATCTCTTTTTATAAATATCTAGCTCACCAAAAGACCAAAATGCCCTTCTTTTTATTACTTATCTATATTTCCATAATTTCATCTCTTTATTCTACTTATAATTGTTTAATCAAAACAATTATCCATTTACTTATCAAAATAAATTCTAGCTCTTTAACTTTATAAAATAAAGTCATCAAATCTCCAAAAATCTCATATTTTAATTAATTACGAGTTCACTTGCAAATTACCGGAAATAAATCCTAAAAATCATCCACCGTCAAATAATTAATATTTGACATCATAATTTAATCCTTAACCAATAAAATAAATTATTCCTCAAAAACCACCATTTATTGACTCGATCTCTAATTTCTTTATTATCTCCAAATCGGTTCAAAATTTAATCGTAATAAGTCTTATTCCAAATAAAATAATCAAAATTAATATCTTCGAAAATCGGGGTGTTACATCCTTCCCCCCTTAGAAAAATTTCGTCCTCGAAATTGAGTGTATCTAGTCTCATAAAGACAAAATGGGATACTTCCCCCCTCATACTGTCTTCTGATCTCCAAGTTCTTCTTTAACATCATAACTTTGTCACATAATATTCATCAAAGGTATTACCTTCATTCTTAATATCTGCTCCTATCAATCATAGTCTCTACGGGGTTTTCTCAAATTTTAAATTCCCTTGAACACGTGTCGGCTCACATTCCCATTTCCTGGTTGACTCTCCAACATGAAAGTTGCTCTAAAGCATTTCTCACCAATACAATCTCTTCTTCACATGAGCTATAGACCTTAATCTTCTTCTAAAATAATTATAAGAATCTTCAAAGGAACATCATCAATTATTCATCACAATCATCACACAAGGATTAAGAAAATGAGTATTCAGACATGATAGGTTCACAAGTTCTACTATTGGGGTTCCCGACCAGCTAACCAACCGGTTAAGCTTAACTTCCAACAAGGAAGCATCAACAATTCACGATATCAATGTAAGAATACTCACTTCTCATCCTAAAATCATCAATCAAAAATCAAGATATCCCTCACGGTCGAAAATCAACAGTAATTCAGTACACACATATACTTACGAATCATCATTTATATGTATCTCCCATTTGAGATTTCATATCAACTTTAGCATCGTAATCATCATATTTCCTTTACATTTCAAAATCATCTCAATACTTGTAATATGGTCTTTCATCAATCGTTAACACGTAACTCTATTGTCATCCACAGGTCACGTTCTACATGATCTATCTGTCATTTATCTCGACTCTTACTACTGGCTTCCAATATATCAAAATCTCTCGATGCATCAAAATTTTCAAAAAGATGCAACAGTCACTATCTGAGGTAGAACCGCAGTCTCTGCGAAATTGAAACTAGCGGACAAAACTACGTCAACAGATATCTAAATAATTTATCAACATTAACGGCGAAAAGAAATCTAAGCGACTCGGACCCTCATACGATATCACATCCTCGATTAACAAAATAATAAATCCTCAAATACTTGAATTCTCAAGAATCCCAAAATTTCCTTAACTCTACTAATATCATCCTCAATCGACAATCTATATCCTCAAATTCTCGTATCAGTAACTAGCAAAGTAAACCCCCGAACAACAATTTATCTCTCCAGTTACTAATATCATCATCATTATAATATATCCAAATTCCGTAATGTCTATACTCCCCAAAATTATCAACCACTGCTGTTTTCAATAAATACCTTTAGAATTAAATCACAAAATCCTAATTTAATCCACGATTTTCAAATGTCTTCATATTCCAAGATCATTATATAATATCCTATCAATTCTTATACATCCATTTCTTCGTCACTTGCTCTCGCTCTTTCTCCTCTTTTTTTCTTCTTTCCAAACTATGTCACACTTGTGACGCCTCCGGTCTAAACTTAATAACCTTTCTCATTCATATACGCTGACAATAATTGAACTTAATTCAATAATATATTCTCAATTTCTATTCATCCCAAAATGCTTATATCAATCTCAATCCACGTCACAATATCAATCTTAAAGAAATCCATACATCATCACTCGAAATACTTAATCTTGAATCCATCATACACGTCACAATGATTTTTCCCAAAAGTTCCTTGTATCAATGTAATCGTTCAAATTCTTATTACTAATAACAATTAAAACCTCATATTCTGAAAATCTTAAATCCCAATATCGCCTAAAATCTCAAAAGAAGGTTCTTAAAAATTAATAACCTCATAATCCTCAAATATTAAAATAAATATTAGTCTATGTCCACAATAACAAAGCGCGTTCTCAAATACAAATATCCATTCGTAGTTGCTAAAATCACATCATCAACAATATTCTAGTTCCCAAAATCCTTACATTCAGGGTTACACGTCTTATCGCCGAACAAAAATTTAAATCCCAAAAGATATCCTCATAGTCGTGTCCAAAAATCCATAAAATAATTATTGCTCCCCAAAGCAATCACATCAAAATGTTATCATGCACTTTACATTAAAACTCTTCTAATTCCCACACATTCATGAATCCATCATATATATATAGTAGTATTCTATCCAAAATCTTATTCGCACAAAATTCCAAAACTCGTGATTTTCCTCACTTCTAATCCTTGAATAATATATTCTCGAACAACGAGATCACATGCCAAAAATCACATCCCCCAATGAATAATCTAGTTGTCAAATCGTATGCTCAATTCTACAAGTTTATCTCCTCAAAACAATTTAAATCCTCAAACAAGAATAGGCACTATCATAGAATTATATATCCTTAAACAATTTCGCACATCACAAAAATCACATGTATCGCTAAATGATCTCCATCATTCCTCAAAAGTATTTCAATAACCTATATCCTCAAAATTGATTCATGCTCTAAAATCCTCAATTTCTTAACCAAAATCCTTGATGAGTATACTTAATGTCTTACTCCTTCGTACTATATCTATATTCAGTAATCCACTATAAACTCCACACGAACCCTTATGCTTTTCAACATTTGCTAAGGATCTTACCAACTCAAGACCCTAAAACTTAATCTTTCTTACCATGCGAGAAACATTCGCACTAACAATCTTATTCCTTGAAAACTTCAAATCCTACACATCCCTTCTTCAAATCCTTAGCTCCTTGACAATTTTCAGTCATACCACACTTTATCTTTATACATATCTCACTCTTCTACTCCATAGCTCTGATACCACCTGTGACGCCCCCGACCCCGGTTTGATTTCCTCTGGAAAGAAACCGGCCCGAGGGTCCGCCAAAACTACATCACAACCTGTTTAATCTGCTAATATTTTTTTTTGTAAATTTCGGCATGAAGTATTCATAAATAGGACTATCCACCTGCTTTTCAATTCAAAAATTCAACTTTATAACAAAAGTCCATCTCACCAAAAATCGTGCCACGCACATCGCATCTCAACTACTATCTACCATGTACTGTAATTTATACAACTACAAACCAACTATGTCCCGACTTACCTCGAATCAACATACAACCAAGATCCACAACCAGTGCTTCCGCCCAGCCGATTTACAAACTCCAGTAGGTGAAGCGCAACCACTAAGTCAACCACCAGCTCTAATGGTCCATCACTTCTTTTTACCTTTCCTAATATTCTTCTTAAATCTTCAGTATCTTCCTGTGATAATTTATAAAATAAAGGAATGAGCTATAAAGCTCAGCAAGTATATTTTGTAGTGATCCACTGAGGTTTTATAAAATATTTTAGTTTTGGAAATCATTATCACTACACAGTTTATAAAAAATATAACTCACACCGAAACCAGATTCCTGCCAATATGTCAGCACAACATTGATAATTTATAATAAAATATAAAATCATGCCGAAATCCGAGTTCTGCGAAAATATTCATCACAACACAGTTTATAATAAAATATAACTCACACCACAATCAGAGTTCTGCCAAAGTACTCATCCTTTAAAACTGAGTAATCATTTCGTAAATAGTTTGATTTCACAATAATCTGAACCTCAACACAATTTCACAATAATCTGAATCTTAAAGCATTTTTACAATATTGCATATAAGCAATCAACAACATTTCACAATTTATAATAAAATATAAACTTCCCAATTTACGTGAGGAAAAACTGGGCATTCTAGTCACGACAAGTTCATCAAGTTCTACTAGTGGGGGTCCCCGGCCTTTACTTCCTATTTCGGGAAGTTCACAAAATTTCCATTTCTGGAAGTTCTACCAGTGGGGGTCCCCGGCCTTCACTTCCTATTTCGGGAAGTTCACAAAGTTCTACCAAATCTCCATTTCTGGAGGTTCATACTGTCTCCATTTCTGGAGGTTTATACTGTCTCCATTTCTGGAGGTTCTACTGGTCTCCATTTCTGGAGGTTCTACTGTTCCCAATTAAGGGGGTGATTCACTGTCAATGCCAGTCTGCTCAGTTTTCCTCAAAATCACATATCAACATATACTAGTTAAAAACAGTTTAACAGGTATTCATATATAATAATAATATAAAAATCACACTTTAACACCTCGATTTAAATGATATATTTATTTTAAAATCCACATTCACATTCCTACCCGCATAACACAAAATACTCCTAGGGTTTAAAACACAGTAAACATGTTAACAGAAATATAACGCATTATCTTCAATTTATCACAGCAAGATATACTTACAACCACCGTTATCCAAGCAGTCCAACCGTTCATCAACCCACTTCTTCAAAACCTGAACGTGCATCATCAAAGATCTTCAATCACATATTCTCAAGAATACATGTACTCGTATCTTCACAAAGCAACATGACCTTAGAATGATCAAATTCTACTTAGTTCATTTCTAAAATTATTTACTAAAATCAATCACGTATTATTAAGTCTAGGTGAATGGCCTTCCTATAGAAAATTGAACATGACCTTGTCGTAAAATGGACATTCCCCGATGTAAAAACACCTCAAATCAATCCAAAGACATCCACAACACTAATCAATACCCAACCCCATCTCCAATCACAATTCATCAATCACTTTCAACTATTACTCCTTAGAATTTCCAAATCAACCATTAACCACCATTTAAATATATACCGTACTTGACAAACAATTAGATAAGACCAAAACTAACAAATTTCATTCTTTGACCAACATCAAATAAGATCATTAACCCTTTCAAAACGACTCCCCAAAACAGGGAAGACAAACTGGAAAACGAAAATGCAACTGCGCACTCTTTACTCTAACATTTTTCATAAATCGAAAAATACTCATTTTAATACCAAATTTTCCAGATTTCATCTTTGATATCATTTCAATCTCCCATAAAAATTTCATCTTAGAATTAATCGTATATCCAAGCAAACCATTTGCTCAAACTTGCAACAGAACATAGAAATTTCTGCGCTGTGCTACCTTTACCAAAACATTCATAACTCCTTACTCGTATACTCAATGACTTGAAATTTGCGCATAAATAAACTAGAAACCATATAGAACAACTGTATCACAGAGTTACTGCCCAGAACAGCTTCTAACAAACCCAGAATAGCTGAACAGTAGCAATACATAACAGGACAGTTTCATAACTACTATAATCAGCCCTGTTCCAACATCTATATCTCAATTTTTACAAGTCTGGTACATACCATCTTTGGCAACCACAAAGACAAGACATAAACCTACAACTTTCATTCTTTGACCATTATCAAGTAATGCCTTTAACCTCTTCAAAACCCCTTCCCAACGCAGGACATTAGTCCTGGACATTTTAAAAGTTACTGCGCACGGTTTACTCAAACATTTTTAATAATTTGAAAAATAATCATTTTAATACAAAATTTAGTAGAATCCTTCCTGAATATCTAAGCAATCTTGTGTAAAAATTTTAGCTCCAAAACATTTTATTTAAGCCAAAAACGAACTAAATCAACTCCTAAATCGGACATCAAATTCCAGCTTTGCGCATTCTTTACTAAAACTCGCATAACGTTTTACTCGTTAACTCAAATGACACAAGGTTTTCGCGTGGACAATCTAGACTCCGAGTAGAACATTTCTATCCAATACCCACTGTCCAAAACATGGGACAAACATTCACGAATTAACAGAGCAGAACAAACAGTTTCTTCAACCAAACTGATTTTCCAAGCTTTATCAATAATCCACAATTTCTTATTATTCTTAAATACTAATTATCACTAATTATTCACACAACATAATATCCTCAAGAACCCCAAAAATCAGCAAGCCATAACTATATATGCCCATGAATAAATTTACAAAAATCAAAACTTGATACAAGAATTTTATACCTCTTTAATCAACCAAAACTCAAGAACACTACTATTCATCATCTTCTTCACCTTCATCTTCTCCAATTTTTCTCTCCTATCTCCTTGCATCTCTCCAATATCTCTCCATGTAAATCGCTTCTTCTATCTTCTGTAGTGATCCCTTTGAAACAGTTCTGCATCTCTCCCAATATCCAACAATCTCTCCAGCGTTTTCTATCCCTCTATCTCTCCCCCTCTTCTCTCTTCTCCTCTTTTTTTTCTATCCCTCTTTCTTCTTCTTCCATGACTGATTTTTCTTTTGTGGTGGTGATGGGTGGATAAAACCTTATCTCTTTTTATAAATATCTAGCTCACCAAAAGACCAAAATGCCCTTCTTTTTATTACTTATCTATATTTCCATAATTTCATCTCTTTATTCTACTTATAATTGTTTAATCAAAACAATTATCCATTTACTTATCAAAATAAATTCTAGCTCTTTAACTTTATAAAATAAAGTCATCAAATCTCCAAAAATCTCATATTTTAATTAATTACGAGTTCACTTGCAAATTACCGGAAATAAATCCTAAAAATCATCCACCGTCAAATAATTAATATTTGACATCATAATTTAATCCTTAACCAATAAAATAAATTATTCCTCAAAAACCACCATTTATTGACTCGATCTCTAATTTCTTTATTATCTCCAAATCGGTTCAAAATTTAATCGTAATAAGTCTTATTCCAAATAAAATAATCAAAATTAATATCTTCGAAAATCGGGGTGTTACATTTATGCATGTGGCCATTTAAGAAAAGAAAAATGCTAAATTTATATAATTTATATAATTTGCCAAATCACTCATGCCATGTCATTTGTGAACTTTTTTGGGGACTAAATTTGGGATCCCTAACACTACTCTTAAGAAAATTACCACTAAAGAATTTAGTTAAGTCACCTTAGAGAGATACTAGAAGGACTGTACATGCAAAAACTGGATTGACATGGACAACCGAGAACAACAGACCCAATAATCATTTCTAATATATATCAACAAGTAATAAATGAAATCAGTTTAATCTGTACTTTTGCAGCCTGCAACTATTCCATATTGTTACATTTTTATCTGTTATAGGCCGCCTTGGCTTTCTTCATTCTGTCTCGTTTGTATTGTTTTGTTTGTTCATAGTCAATTCTAATACCGCAATCGGCAACACTCCTGCGCCCCTACTTCACCGTCATCTGAACTCAAACATAGTCGAATTTCCTAACCTCTCTTCCACCTCTGTCGATCTATCTCCCGTTCTCTTCTCTCCCTTTTTTCTGCAATCACAAAACCTTCCTCCCCGTATTTTGCTTCGTACTCTCAGCTACCTTTTCCCCCGCCCCCCCTTTCTTCTTCCATTTTCGTAGTGACACCTTAGTTTACAACATCAAACCCAATAGCCTCCTCCTTCCAGCCCCTACTCGCCTTAATCCCCCTCCTTCTCCCCTCATTCCCTCCGCCACTACCCCCTTCTTCAACCTCACTTTCTCCTCTTCTTCACCCATCTCAACAGCCAACCCCACCATCGCCTTGAATCACCGCCTCCACAGCTCCGTTTAACCCACCGCCTACCTCCCAGCTTCTACACTCGCATCGCTCCCGTAGTCATTCTTTTCTCTCGTTCGATTCGCCCCCCCACCCCCACCCGCATCTGTGTTTGGTCGTTGTCTCTGTTTTGGTTTCTGTCTCTCTTGTGTTTACATGTATTTTTCTTTTTGTTCTGTATTTGCCTTTTAATCGCCCCTCTGTTTAATTCTATTCTATATTGATACCTTTTAATTTTATTTGTATTTGTATTTTTATATTTATTTCGGCTCTATTTTATTTTATTTTTATTTTCCCTACTTTATGTAATTTTTCATTTTTATTTTTATTTTGACGATGTCGCGTATTTTGCGTGTAGGCAGTTTGAATTTAGGTACCTTAACGGGCAAATTTCTAGAGCTAGTGGACGTGCTGAAGAAGCGGAGAGTGGATGTGGCGTGTATTCAAGAGACGAGGTGGAAAGGAACACACTCCAGAGAAGCGAACGGGTATAAGTTGTGGTACTCAGGCCTTGTCAACTCCAAGAACGGAGTGGGTATTCTGTTGACAAAGGATCTTAAAGACAACGTCGTGGAAGTGAAGAGGTGCAGCGACAGGATTATGTCCGTCAGGGTCGTGGTCGGGGAGAAGGTGGTGAACGTGGTGTGTGCGTATGCCCCTCAAGCCGGTTTGGGCGATGCAGAGAAGGAGGCTTTCTGGGTTTGTTTAGATGAGCTGGTCGGAAATATTCCTGACGACCAATTTGTAATGTTGGGTGGCGATTTCAATGGTCACATTGGAGAAAGGGCAGATGGCTATCCCAGCGCTCATAGGGGTTTTGGTTTCGGGACAAGGAATGTCGGTGGGTCCGCGTTGTTGGAATTTGCTACGGCCCATGAGTTGGTAATTGTGAATTCTGTTTTTCAGAAGAGGGAAGAGCACCTCATCACCTTTAGTAGTGGGGGGCACAACACTCAAATCGATTACCTACTTGTGCGCAATCGGGATGTAAGGGAATGTATGGATTGCAAGGCGTTCCGGAGTGAGGCGTGTGCATCTCAGCACCGGCTGCTGGCCATGGACCTAGTCATGGGGGGTCGAGTTGCTCGCAGGTTGAGAGAGTTCAGACCAAGAATCCTTTGGAAGGATCTGAAGGAAGAGAAGGCGGCCGTATTCAGGGAGTCTCTGTCTAATGAAGGCTGTTTTGCGCGTGGTGGAGATGCTAACAGTAGGTGGACCTACGTGGCGAAGGCTATTCGGTGTGTGGGCGAGAAAGTGGTGGGGGTTTCCTCAGGAAGGTGCAGTGGCCATAAGGAGTCGTGGTGGTGGAACGAGGAGGTGCAAAAGAAAGTTAAGGCTAAACTTGCGCTCTTTAAAGAGCTTTTGTTCATGAGTGCAGGGGCGGAGAGGACGCTGAAGATGGAAGCGTACAAGGTGGCGAGACGAGAGGCAAAAAAGGCCGTGGCGAAAGCCAAAGAGGAAGCCTATGAGGGGCTGTACAAGCGGCTAGATACCAAGGAAGGAGCGAATGCTATCTTTAAACTAGCCAAATCTAGGGAGAGAGGGCGGCGCGACCTGGGTCCTGTTAAGTTTGTTAAGGATGATTCAGGGCAGGTGTTATTGAATGAAGAGGCTATCAAGGAGAGGTGGAGCTCGTACTTCCATTATCTCTTCAATGAGCCTAGGAGGAGTGATTCGGGTGTGGAGCTAGAGGTCCCTCCTTCGTCGGTGCTTTCTATCAGTTCCTGTGAGCGTATCAGCAAGGAGGAAGTCAAGGGTGCCCTTCTTAAAATGGCCAGAGGGAAGGCGGTTGGCCCGGATCAGATCCCAATCGAGGCGTGGCTTTGTCTGGGTGAGGTCGGTGTTCTATGGCTAACAGATTTGTTCAATGATATCCTCTTGGGTGCTAAGATGCCTACTGAATGGAGGCATAGTTTCGTGGTCCCTTTTTTCAAGAACAAAGGCGATGCCCAGAGTTGTAGTAACTACAGGGGCATTAAATTACTCAGTCATACAATGAAACTTTGGGAGAGAGTGGTTGAAAGCCGGATTAGAAGAGAAATTGTAATCTCAGAGAATCAATTTGGCTTTATGCCGGGGAGATCAACGACCGAGGCCATCCATCTAGTCAGACGCCTGATGGAGAAGTTCAGGGAGCGTCGCAGAGACCTTCATATGGTGTTCATTGATCTTGAGAAGGCTTATGATAGCATCCCCCGTGAAGCTATTTGGAAGAGCCTTATAGAGATGGGAGTATCGTCATCGTACGTTAGGGCGATTCAAGACATGTACTCCCAAGCTAGTTCTTGCGTCCGGACCCCAGTGGGTGACTCTCGCTTTTTCCCTGTTGAGATAGGGCTTCATCAGGGGTCGGCCCTAAGTCCTCTTCTTTTCGCCCTTATCCTAGATGTCATGTCGCGAGGGATTCAAGATACCGTCCCTTGGTGCATGCTCTTCGCCGATGATATCGTGTTAGTGGCGGAGTCGAGGGGGGAGGTTAACGAGAAGTTGGAACTTTGGAGATCTACTTTGGAGTCTCAAGGATTACGTATGAGCCGCTCTAAAACCGAATATCTTTGGTGTAACTTCAGTGGTGAGGAGAGCGAAGGAGGAGTGGCAGTTAAGATCCAAGATCAGATCATACCTAGTACGGATAAGTTCAAGTATCTAGGGTCGATCATTCAGGAGGAGGGTGAGGTTGAATATGATGTCAAACATCGTATCAAGGCTGGGTGGCTAAGGTGGAGGGCAGCGTCAGGGGTGATGTGCGACAAGAAGGTCCCTTTAAAGTTGAAAGGGAAATTCTATAGAGCGGCAATCCGGCCGGCGATGCTTTACGGTTCTGAATGTTGGGCGGCGAAGAAGGACATCGAAAGGAAGCTGGAAGCGGCTGAAATGAGGATGTTGCGGTGGTCGTGTGGGCGCACGATGTTAGATAGAATCCCGAATGGGGTGTTTAGGAGCGAGCTTGAAGTGGCGCCTCTTTCTGCGAAAGTCAGGGAAGGGAGGTTAAGATGGTTCGGCCACGTCCGTAGGAGGTTGGCTGGAGCCCCAGTGAGGAGGGTCGAGAGTCTTTCGGTGGATGGGGTGAGGAGGAGAGGCAGACCGAGGAGGTCGTGGGAAGAACAGATTAAGTTGGATCTGAAGGCCTTGAACTTGAATGAGACCATGACAGCTGACAGGTGCTCGTGGAGGCGTCAGATCAGAGTGGTAGATTCCCTTTTAGGGAGCGGCTCCGTTGTGGAGAGCCTCAGAGTTGGTTTGTCTCGATTAGCTTTATCTTAGAAGTTTTGCATTTTTATTTTCTTCTGATTGCCTTGGAACGGTATATTCTTGTATGACTCGGTTGGTTTGGTCTGTTGTCGTTTGCTTGTGTGTTTTTATGCAGGGAACCCGACCGGAGACATTCTCACAATTTGAAAAAGTGGAGAGCATCAGGACCTCAGTATCAGAATTTCAGAATTCCAAGCAGGCGGGTAGGTCCCATGTGGAGAACGCCATGGGCTCAGGTATCGCTTTAAACATTCTTGTACCTTTAAGATTCCTATGTCTTTATCACCCACCGTAACTGTCGTGCACATAGCCGGGGGTCTTCACGGAAACAGCCTCTCCGCCTTAAAAAGCGGGGGCATGGTCTGCGTACAACTTACCCTCCCCAGACCCTGCTCTGAGCGGGATATACTGGGTATGTTTGGTTTGGTTTGGTTAGTGTGAATTGAATAATAAAGGTAAACCAAACCAAACCAAACATACCCAGTATATCCCGCACAGAGCAGGGTCTGGGGAGGGTGAGATGTACGCAGATCATGCCCCTACCTTTTACGGTAAGGAGGCTGTTTCCGTGAAGACCCCCAGCTTAGTGCACAACAGAAAAACAGTGTGTGATATTTAACGACTTCGTAAATTTTGGAAAAGGACGCAGCCATACCTGGGCCCATGATTTTGAACACATGGGACTTACCTACGCGGAGGTTGTCCACTCCGTTCTCGACACATTCTGATCTCGGATGACTCATCGCAAAGATCCCCTGGGATTGACTACTCTACTCTGCAAGACCATTAGATCCACGATGCCACCGCGGTAATCTCCCTGCAATTGCACAACCAGAAAACAGAAGCCAATGAAAAATGAAAAATAAGCACGAAAGAGCCGAAACAACTAAGATAACGCTAGCCGAGATAACCCAACTCTTAGGCTCTCAACAACAGAGCCGCTCCCTAAAAGAGAATCCACCACTCTAATCTGGCGCCTCCAAGCACATCTATCCGCGGTCATGGTCTCATCTAAGTTTAAGGCCTTCATATCCAACCTAAGCTGCTCTTCCCACGACCTCCTCGGTCTACCTCTCCTCCTCACCCCTGCAACCGAAAGACTCTCGACCCTCCTCACTGGGGCTTCAACAAGCCTCCTACGGATGTGACCGAACCATCTCAGCCTCCCTTCCCTAATTTTCGCAGAAAAAGGGGCCACCTCCAGCTCGCTCCTAAAAACTACATTCGGTATTCTGTCCAACATCGTGCGCCCACAAGACCACCGCAACATCCTCATCTCTGCTGCTTCCAACTTGCTCTCGAGGGGCTTCTTTGCTGCCCAACACTCAGAACCATACAACATCGCAGGACGGATTGTCGCTCTATAGAATTTCCCTTTCAACTTTAAAGGTACTTTCTTGTCGCACATCACCCCTGACGCTGCCCTCCACCTTAACCACCCAGCCTTAATACGATGTGAGACATCGTCTTTAATCTCACCTTCCTTCTGGATGATCGAACCCAAATACTTGAACTTATCCGTACAAGGGACGATCTCATCTTCAATCCTAGAGGGTGTTTGGCTTAACTTAAAAATTGTTACTTATCACTTAAAGTGCTACTTACTCACTTTAAGTGAAAAGTGATATTTTTCACTTAAAGTTAGGTGTATCTGTTTGGCTAATTCCACTTAAAGTAAATTTATTTTTAAAAAATTAATTAAAAAAAAAAGAAATTTATATTTTTTTGAAAGTATAAAATACAAATATATGCAAAGAATACAATACAAGTTAAAAGGTGACTCAAATACATAAAAATTGATATGAGAAAAAAAATAAGTGGAAAAAAAGTACCTCCAAGGTACTTTTTTTTTTTGAACTAAAACTAACTTTAAGTGGAAAAATTTAAGGTTAGACAAACAGCACGAAATCACTTTAAGTAGATAAAAAAAAAATTTAAGGGGGGCCAAACGGGCTCCTAACCTCCACCCCTTCCTCTTTGTCCTCACCACTGAAGTTACACCAGAGGTATTCGGTTTTAGACCGGCTCAAACGCAAGCCTTGGGACTCCAAAGTAGATCTCCATAACTCCAACTTCTCGTTCACCTCCCCCTCGACTCCGCCACTGACATGATATCATCAGCGAAGAGCATGCACCAAGGGACGCCATTTTGAATCCCTCGTGACATGACATCAATGATAAGGGCGAAAATGAGTGGACTAAGGGCCGACCCCTGGTAGAGCCCAACCTCAACAGGGAAAAAACGAGAGTCACCCACAGGGGTTCTGACGCAAGAACTAGCTTGGGAGTACATGTCTTGAATCGCCCTAACGTACGACGAAGACACTCTCCTTTCTGCAAAGCTCTTCCAGATAGCTTCACGGGGGATGCTATCATACGCCTTCTCAAGATCAATGAACACCATATGAAGATCTTTACGACGATCCCTGAACTTCTCCATAAGGCGTCTAACGAGATGAATAGCCTCGGTCGTCGATCTCCCAGGCATAAAACCAAATTGATTCTCTGAGATTTCGGCTTCTCTTCTTATCCGACATTCAACCACTCTCTCCCAAAGTTTCATAGTATGACTGAGTAATTTAATACCCCGATAGTTACTGCAACTCTGGGCATCACCTTTGTTCTTGAAAAAAGGGACCATAAAACTACGCCTCCATTCAGCTGGCATCTTAGCACCCAAAAGGAGAGCATTGAACAGATCTGTAAGCCAATGGACGCCAATCTCACCAAGACAAAGCGACACCTCTATTGGGATCTGATCCGGACCAACCGCCTTCCCTCTAGCCATCTTTTAAAGGGCACCCTTGACTTCCTCCTTGCTGATACGCTCACAAGCACCGATAGAAAGCATAGGCGAAAAGGGGACCTCTTGCTCCACACCGACACCACTCCTCCTCGCCTCATTGAAAAGATTATGAAAATATGAACTCCACCTCTCCTTAATGGCGTCTTCATTCACTAACACTTGGCCTGCCTCATCCTTAACAAACTTAACAGAACCCAGGTCGCGCCGCCCTCTCTCCCTAGCTTTAGCTAGTTTAAAGATAGCGTTCGCTCCTTCCTTGGTATCTAGGCGCTTGTACAGTCCCTTATAGGCTTCGTCGTTTGCTTTCGCCACAACCTTTTTTGCCTCTCGTCTCGCCACCTTGTACGCTTCCATCTTCTGACTCCTCTCCGCCCCTGCGCCAATCGACACAAGCTCTTTAAAAAGCACAAGTTTAGCCTTTACTTTCTTTTGAACCTCCTCGTTCCACCACCACGACTCCTTAAGACCACTGAACTTACCTGAGGAAACCCCCACCACCTTCTCACCTACACACCGGATAGCCTCCGCCAAGTTGGTCCACCTAGAATTGGCATCTCCACCACGCGTAAAACAACCTTCGTTGATCAGAGACTCCCTGAATTCGGCCGCCTTCTCGCCCTTCAAATCTTTCTAAAGGATTCTTGGTCTAGCCTCGCTCTTCCTTCGAATAATTCGACCCCCCATGGATAGATCCATGGCCAACAGACGATGTTGGGATGCGCATGCCTCACTCCGGAACACCTTGCAATCCACGCAGTTCCTAACATCACGCCTACGCATAAGAAGGTAATCGATTTGAGTGTTGTGCCCCCCACTACTAAAGGTGATGAGGTGCTCAACCCTCTTCTGAAAAACAGAATTCACAATTACCAACTCCTGAGCTGTAGCAAACTCCAACAACGCGGACCCACTGTCATTCCTAACCCCGAAGCCGAAACCCCCATGAGCGCTGATATAGCCATCTGCCATCTCGCCAATGTGCCCATTAAAATCGCCACCCACCACTATAAGTTGGTCATCAGGAATACTTCCAACCAACTCATCTAAACAGATCCAGAAAGCCTCCTTCTCCGAGTCGCCCAAACCGACTTGAGGGGCATACACACATACCACGTTCACCACCTTCTCCCCAACCACAAATCTTACGGACATGATCCTGTCGTTACACCTCTTTACTTCCACGATGTTGTCTTTTAAATCCTTCGTCAGAAGAATACCCACTCCGTTCCTCGAGCTGGTAAGACCTGAGTACCACAATTTATACCCGTTCGCTTCTCTTGACTGAGCCCCCTTCCACCTAGTCTCTTGAATACATGCCACATCCATTCTTCGCTTCTTCAGCACGTCCACTAACTCCAAAAATTTGCCCGATAAGGTACCTAAATTCAAACTACCAATACGCAAATTACGAGACATCGACAAAACAAACGAGCGAAAACACACACAATACCCACCTAAATGTAGGTAGAATAAAGATCCCAATTTATACGAAATACAAGAATAATACTAATAAATAATACAAATAATAATAATATTAATAATAATGCCGATAATAAATATAATAATAAATGAAATAATAATAATAATAATAATAATAATAATACTAAAAATTGATAACCGAATGAAATAGGAAAAAGAAAAAAAAAACAAGAAACAGGTTGGAAAAAAAGGAGACAGGAAAGGGAGAAGGATAGAGATGATATTGGGTGTTTCTGGGTTTTTGATTTGAATCGAAGTCGGGGAGTAGTATAGAAACGAACTGGTAGAGCAAGGGACAAGCTGGGTGTCTTGCAGCGATTGAAGAATACAATACAAACGAGAAATAGAGGGGGGCTGGGATACAACGGGGAGGTCGCGAGCGGTGATTTAGTTGAGGGGAGGCGACTTGGTTATCAACTTTTGGGTTGTCGATTGTGTTCGCTGGCTCGATTACGACGTTGGTTCGTTTAACTTGTTGTGATTTGAGAGTGGAAAGAAGGGTGTTGAGTGTTGAGGGATGGAGGCTGTGGAAAAGCTATGGAAAGAGGATACAAATTGAGGGAGGAAAACGTTTATACACACAACGAAGATACGGAAAAAAAGAAATGGGGAGACAGGGAAACAAAGCGAGGGCTAAGCTGCAAATATTTTGATTACAATTCCGGCGATACGTCGGTCAGTGGAGCCAATATGAGAAAGACAGCCGATAACGGCTAGTTTTTGTTTTAGTAGAGAGCGATTTTAGTAGAGAGTGTAAGAGAATATTGAACAATAAAGGTGTTTATCTTAATAGAATATTATGAAGAAGCCACTAAAATTTACAACCTAAATGTATATACAAAAATCTCAACACAATATATATGAATTATATATCATATCAAGATATTGTAAAGATCATGCAAAGAATTATAGAACTAGAGAAAGTGAAGAATACCTAGAAAAATGAAGTGCAACTCACTACGACTTTGCTTCTCTTCTCTGTTTTGATGTGTGTCATTTGCTATGAACTAACATGACTTAAATAGTGTTTCTAATACAATTAGCATTAAATAATATCCTCAAATCACTACTCTAATTGATGCTCAATATCATTATGCTCCAATCAAGATTTGATACTCTAATCAATCAAAAACAAAAATCATGGCATTTAATTCACACATTCAAAATTCAAAAATTGTCAACTTAAAATTAAATAATGAAACGTAAATTTATATCTAAAAGATTTCATCAAATCACACCTTCACATGTTTTGACTTGTCAAAGAAAATATTTGTTCATTTTTATTAACAAAATTAATCTAAAAAAATCGGATTATTACAGATATATTGTGCAATTACAATATATACAATATATCTAGAACAATTACAAGACCTATAGAAAGGCAATAATAATCACCTAAAAAACAGTGATTTAATTCTAACAGTTAACCTATATAAGGATATCTCAATAATCACATCCTAAATAGATCTAATTCCTAATTTCTAGTATTTACTAGTACAAAATTTGGTCGAACAGCATGTAATCGGCTCTGTATTTTGGCTCCTTGTATTTTTGGTATAGGAGAACGTTTTGTTTTAAAAAGTGGTACATTTGAATGTAATTTTTCAAAATTGGTACTATTTTTATATAAAAAAAGACAAAAAATATTTATATTAACATTTACTTTTGCTATTTATTTTAAACTAAACCTAATACGGAGTATGAATTTTTCATTCTCTGTTTCAAATTTTAAAATTCTTGGAATCGTCACAAGTACTTAAATATAATGTCAGTAATTATTAATAAAGTAAAAAAAAACTTCAAAAATTTATGTAATAATTCATTTTATTTTATCCATGAAGATTCATCTTACTTAAATTTGTACAAAATTTTCTAGACAACAAGCCATTTTTAGAGGCATGAAAAACATATCTACATAATTGATTTTTTCATACAAAAGTTTTATTGCCAACCATGTTTATGAAACAAAAATATTAGAAAAAAAAGTATTTTTACATTTACCTTTTTGGCCCTAGACCTACATATTCAAAGACGGAAAAGGAAAAAAGTAATTAATGTTGTAAAACGTGTTGCATGTTTACATGGTTGATTGCCATTTTGTCAAAATGGGCTTGCTACCTTTGCCTATAAAAGGCTTATTAGACAATGGAAATAATATACCAAGCAGCTTTTATACACTGCTCTCTCTCTCTCTCTCTCTCTCTCTCTCTTGCTCTCTTTCCCTAAGCAGTTAATGTTAGTAATATAGTTAATAATTTATAACACGTTATCAGCACGAAGCCCTACCGAAACTGAGAAGGTATAATTTTATTTTAATATACATATATGGCCGGAGCACCGCCTACTATACCGGATTTTTAAGGTCGGTTAATCCGCCTACTATACCGGATTTTTATTTACATGGTCGGTTAATCCGCCTACTATACGGGAATCTTTCAAAAAGAAACTCTGAAATTAATGGCCTTAAAAGAGAAATGCCCATATCACTATCAAAATGTGCTTTATTATGTTTTTGATTAATTATTATATATCGGTAAATAACTTTTGTTCACAAGCTAACATATGCATGATTTAAGTTTATTTATTGATCGGAGATAACATGTATACGTAGACGTCCGTACGACGGGTGAATATCCATTTGTTGTTCTATACTTAGATCTGTTTATAATATCAGTAATAATAATGATAAATACATTTATTATTGTGTATCTGTTAACGCACCCGATTAACTAAGAGTTATGTCATATTTATATTTGACTATTTAAGTTTAATAATTTGTGTGTTAAATTCAGATTTAGTATGACAAATCTTACAAGCCTATCGTTCGTTGCGTTGGATATTTCTGGAGATAATTATTTGTCATGGGTACAAGATGTAAAACTACATCTTGGTTCAAAGAAATTAAGCGATACGATAAAGGCTGGAAATAATGCCACGGCTGAAGAAAACTTTACCTCTATTATTTTTCTCCGACACCATATGCATGAAGATTTAAAATCTGAGTACCTAGAAGTTGAGGATCCTTGCATTTTATGGGAAAATTTAAAAGATAGGTTCGATCATCAGAAACTAGTTTATCTACCTGCAGCTGAAAATGATTGGGCTAATCTTAGACTTCAAGATTTCAAAAGTGTTCGGGCTTATAGCTCTGAGTTATTCAAAATAAGTTCTAAGCTCATTTTGTGTGGTGAAAAAGTTACTGAGAAGAGAAAGATCGATAAAACATTATCAACTTTTCATCCCAATAATATCAACTTAGCAGAGATGTATAGGGAGCGCAAATTCACTAAGTTCGGGGATCTTTTATCCACTCTCCTTGTTGCTGAGCAGAATCATGAATTGGTGATTAAGAATCATCAATCTCGTCCAACGGGATCTGCCCCTTTACCTGAAGTAAATAACATGTCATTCCAGCAGAATGTACGTGGAAGAGGGCATAGAGGTGGATGAGGCCAAGGACGATACCGTGGACGAGGTCGAGGTCGCGGAAATTTTCATCCTCATAAAGGCTCTAGTCACCAGAAGTGGCAAGATGAAAAACAGAACAAAGGAAAGGCACCACAAGGAGAAAAAACTAATAATATATGTTTTAAATGTGGAATGGAGGGACACTGGTCACGAAACTGTTATATCCCAGAACATCTTGTTAAACTATATCAAGCATCCATAAAATCAAAAGGGAAAATGGTGGAAACGAATTTCGTCAACAATGAACTAGATAATTCCCCAATAATCACATCTTGTGGAATAAACACTAATGATCAAAATGAATATGAAACTCCCACGTGGGAAGCTGAAGATTAGTTTCATAGAATACCATGAAAACAACACCTAGAGGGGGGGGGTGAATAGGTGTTATAGGCTAACAATGCTTAAATATGAACTGTTTTGAAAAATGCTACAAACAGCTTGCTGGTTGTAAAAGTACAGTTTACAAATGGCACGCTGTTTGTGTTTAATATGTAATGCAGAAGGAATAAAAACAGTAAGCAAAATGAGACACATGATCTTTTACCCAGGTTCGACCCCTAAACCCCTATGGTCTACGTCCTGGTCCCTTACCAAACTTGGTAAGAGAATATATTATTGATCAAATATAAACCGATTACAAGATACAACAATATATCTCCCTTTTACCCTGTTGTTTACAAATGGCTTGCTGTTTGTTGCTATGAACTAACTTTCTAAGAAATTCTTCCCAAGTATTCTTCTCTAGCCTAGTTCGACCCACCCAAACCTATTTGCCAACCTTGTACAACAGCAACACAATTACAACTTGAACGATACAAAGATTTAAATGAATACAACTCAACCTATGAACCCTCTGAAAATATATATATGCGTATATGTAGGGTTTGAGAGGTTTGTAAGATTTTGCAATGAAGGCTTTGTGTTTGAATATATCTTCTTGTTTTCTGCTCGTGTATTGGTTAATAAAAACTGAAGATATTCAGTCTTTAAATAGGTAAACAAGAGTATTTGAATTAAGGCTTGAAATGGCTCCAACGGGAGGAGTATCAAAAAGTTGAATATGAGAATAGATTTGCTTGAAAGTCAAGAACATGAGAGAAGCTGGTAATTCAACTGAAGAAGAAGAAAATGTGGTTCTTGAAGATTTGCTTCATATTTGCATGAAAGTCAAATATGTCATGCTACTTTCTTTAATGTCAAAGCAAAGAATATATTGTTCCCCATGTGTTGAATTTTGCTCTGGCGTGCTAGAATAATTCAGAGGGCTCTTACAATAATCTATATAGTATTCCCTCTTGATGCTCTTTGTTTTTCCGAAAGCATCTTCAATTCCATCAGAAACAATCAGCTTGCTGATTGTGTAATTGGCATGCTGTTTGTGAACATTTGCTTGCTGATTGATATAAACTGATCATGTAATCAGTAAGCTGTTTTATCCTGCAAAACCAAGTTAGAGCAAATACAAATGGCATGCTGTTTTATCCTGCAAAACCAAGTTAGAACAAATACAAATGGCATGCTGTTTTATCCTGCAAAACCAAGTTAAAGCAAATACAAATGGCATGCTGTTTTATCCTGCAAAACCAAGTTAGAACAAATACAAATGGCATGCTGTTTTATCCTGCAAAACCAAGTTAAAGCAGATAAAATGGCATGCTGTTTTATATCTATAAGCCAAATGGCTTACTGATTGTGATCATCAAAACTTAGTAGTTTCAATCTCCCCCTTTTTGATGATTACAATTAATTTAGGAGAATTAGAATAACTCCCCCTAAATCCCTGCATCTCAAAATTAGATATAAAACGATGATCTAACATGTAAGAAATATAACACTAAGGATCATATGTTAAAACATGCATGGTCAGAATAATTAGAAGCCATTCTCCTAAAGTTCTCCCCCTTAATCCATCAAAAACTAAAAATCTTAAGATCAACAAATGATATGCCAGAATGTAGGATAATCAGCATACTAATTATAACATACTGATAGAACAAATGGTAAGCTGATTTGACCAGAAATTACCTTCCAGCGTGCTGATTTACATAGAGCACATACCAAGTTGCATTCGAATGACTGAAAATCTTTCTTCTGCAAGAGGCTTTGTGAAAATATCAGCTAGTTGGAATTCAGTTGGAACAAAGACCAACTCTATCTTGCCCTTATCAACATTATCTCTCAAGAAATGGTGTCGAACATCAATATGCTTCGTTCTTGAGTGATTCACCGGATTTTTAGAAATATTAATGGTGCTAGTATTGTCACAATTTATTGGAATCTTTCCACACTTGATATCAAAGTCCTTTAGTGTTTGAATCATCCATAAAAGTTGAGAACAACAACTACCAGCGGCTAGATACTCCCCTTCGGCCGTGGATAAAGCAACCGAAGTTTGTTTCTTGCATTGCCATGAAACTAGGCTTTGTCCAAGGAATGTACAAACACCACTAATACTTTTTATATCAACTTGACAACCTGCATAATCTGCATCACTATACCCAACAAGATCAAAAGTATTTGTGATAGGATAGAACAAACCAAGAGAAATGGTACCACTTAAATATCGAAATATTCTTTTAATAGCATTTAAGTGAGACTCTTTAGGGTTTGATTGAAACCTTGCACAAACACATACACTATACATTATGTCAGGTCTAGAAGCAGTTAAATATAGTAAACTTCCAATCATACCTCGATATCTTTTAATATCAACATCCTTACCACTTTCATCTACAAACAGCTTGCTGTTTTGGATCATAGGTGTTGATTTTGATTTAACATCTTCATAACCGAATCTCTTGAGTAGATTCTTTGCGTACTTGGATTAATGTATAAAAATTCCATCCTTAGATTGCTTGATTTGAAGACCCAAGAAATAATTGAGCTCACCCATCATGCTCATTTCGAACTCACTATGCATACACTTAGAAAACCACTTACACATAGATTCATTAGTAGCTCAAAAAATAATATCATCCACATATATTTGTACAACAAGAATATCTTTACCATTTTGCTTAATAAATAATGTGGGATCGATTTTACCTCGAGTGAATCCATTTTTGAGAAGAAACTTACTAAGCCTTTTGTACCAAGCCCTAGGAGCCTGCTTTAAACCATAAAGAGCCTTCTTTAGCTTGAACACATAGTCCGGATATTGTTCATGCTCGAATCCAGGAGGTTGTTTGACATAAACTTCCTCTTCTAGCAAGCCATTTAGAAATGCACTCTTTACGTCCATTTGATATAGCTTGAATTTCTTGAAACATGCATAGGCAAGAAGCATCCTTATTGATTCCAAACGTGCAACAGGAGCATATGTTTGATCAAAGTCAATGCCTTCTTGTTGATTATATCCTTGAGCCACAAGCCTTGCTTTATTTCGGGTAACGGTGCCAAATTCATCAACTTTATTCTTAAACACCCATTTTGTTCCAATGATTGAAGCATCTTCTGGTGGATTGACAAGTTCCCAAACTTCACATCTTTCAAACTGATTTAATTCTTCTTGCATATCCATGATCCAATTCTCATCTTTTAATGCTTCATTGATATTTTTGGGTTCTTCTTGAGCTAGAAAGGCTGCATGAGCACAATAATTTGCTTTTCCTCTTCTTGTAGTGATTCCATCAGTAATATCACCAATGACCAACTCCGGAGGATGATTCTTGACCGTTCTTGTTGCCCTCGGTAAAGAATGTTGAGCTATTTCTTCATGAGTTGTCCTTCTTATCTTTGTTGGAGGTGACTGATCTTCTCCATCATAGAGAGGTAGTTTTTCAGTAGCCCTTGATCCTCTAGGACCTTCCAAAGTCATTTTTGCCATTTTAGAGATTGTATCTTCCACTTTAGCTTGCTGATTTGAACTTCCAGCTTGCTGATTGTCAGTGTTTACATCATCTTTAGCTTGCTGATTTTCCGTTTCCTCTTCATCTTCAGTTTGCTATTTTGAACCTCCATCTTGCTGTTCTGCACTTCTAGCTTGCTGATTAGCACTTCCAGCTTGCTGATTTGCACTTCCAGCTTGCTGATTTGCACTTCCATCTTGCTGTTTTGCACTTCTAGCTTGCTGATTAGCACTTCCAGCTTGCTGATTTGCACTTCCAGCTTGCTGATTAGCACTTCCAGCTTGCTGATTTGCACTTCCAGCTTGCTGATTTGCACTTCCAGCTTGCTGATTTGCAGTAGCTTGAGATTGCATACCTGTAAATTCTTCCTCATATCTTGGTAGATCGTTGTTAGGTTCTTGAAAGGTAACATCAATAGATTCTTCAACAATATGCTTATTAACATTATAAACTCTATAAGCTCTACTTGTTAAAGAATAACCAAGAAATATAGCTTCATAAGATTTAGCATCGAATTTACCATCTTTTCCAATTGTCTTGAGCACAAAACACTTAGAGCCAAAAATCTTGAAGTAACTGATATTTGGCTTCTTGTTTCTCAACAATTTATATGGAGTTTTATTCAAAATTGGCCTGATTATGATTCGATTCAACAAATAGCATGCCGTATTCACCGCTTCGGCCCAAAAACTCCTAGGTAGCTTGCTTTCTTGAAGGAGAGTCCTTGCTGTTTCTTGAAGTGACCTATTCTTTCTTTCCACCACTCCATTTTGTTGTGGAGTCCTTGGAGCAGAAAATTCATGGGAGATTCTTCTTTCTTCACAAAATGCAATAAAGTTCTCATTGACAAATTCACCTCCCCTATCACTTCTTATACCTACAAGTCTTGTATCAATCTTGTTCTCAAGTAGTTTAATCAGTTTCTCAAACTCTTTAAAAGCACAATTTTTAGTACTAAGAAACAATACCCAAGTAAATCTAGAATAATCATCTACTATTACAAAACCATATTGTTTACCTCCAATACTTTTATAAGATTCTGGACCAAATAAGTCCAAATGCAGTAGCTCTAAAGGTTTAGAAGTAGATACCATTTTCTTTGCTTTGTGAGTGCTTCGAATTTGTTTACCCAATTGGCATGCTGAACATACTTCAACCTTAGTATACTTCAGTTTTGGTAGTCCTCTGACCAGATTCTTGCTTGATAGTTTATTAAGCAAGTCCATGTGTGCATGTCCCAACCTCCTATGCCAAATATAAGGATCATTTTCGAATATTGCAGACAAACAACATGCTGTTTCCTGCATTTCGAAGTCTAATACATATATATTTCCTTCCCTTCTAGCAACTAGGGGGATTTTGTTAGCACCAATAGTAATAATAGTTTTATCTATGCCAAACTTAACAAAATGTCCATCATCAAATAATTGTGTGACACTAAGTAAATTATATGAAAGACCTTTGACATATTGAACTTTATCGATCGAAATATTACTATTACCAATAGAACCAATACCAAGTATTCGAAGAGTCTTGCTATTGCCAATTGTAACTCTTCCTCCTTTCTTCATTTCGAGACTCATGAACTGAGATTTGTCTCCACACATATGTCTAGTGCATCCGCTATCCAAAATCCATTATTTTGACTTCAATTTAGCGGCAAGACATATCTACAAAACAAACAAATACAAATTTAATGTTTTGGTACCCATATAGGATTGGGTCCAAATTGGTTAGTAGCAAGAGTATATAAAACATTTAAATCAGCTTTCTTGATCCACATTTGGATCACTTTTGGTGACTGTTGGTAAGCTGTTTGTCTTCTATCAGGATCATTTTGGTAAGCTGTTTGTCCCCTGACTAGCCTCTTCTGGTAAGCTGTTTATCTCTTGACTGTTTCATTATGGTAAGCTATTTTCCCTTTAGAACTTATTTGAACCACACAATGTTTTTCCAGATGGCCTTTTCCTCCACATTTGTTGCATATCTTCCAAGGCATGGCATAATTGTATGGTATGCCATTTCTTCCATCATATTTGAGTGCACTAAGCTTCTTGTTTGAGTTCATCCCAACTCCTTCTCTGACCAAGGGGACATTTGCCTTCTTCATCATTGATTTGAGAGTTTCTTCACCTTGAACAAAGGTTTCCATCCCTTTTTGAAGATCTTTGACCTCCTTTTCTAGAAGAGAAATCAAATCAGCTTGCTGTTTGACAAGATCAGCTTGCTGTTTTCTCTTCTCAGCAGTTTTAGAAGATTCGGCTTGGCTAGCTTCCTTAATCTTGAATGATTTTATACAATCATTTTTAGATTCAATCCATGCCTTCAAATTTCTGAGTTCTTTCATGAGTGCTTCATTCCTTTGTAAAATTACTTTGTTGACTCCTTCGAATTGAACTAGTTTTTCTTTTAAATCAGCAATAAGATCATCATGGTTGATTCCAGGAGCCTTCTCAGCCATTAAATCAGAAATGATTTTCTTCAAATGAGTATTCTTCTTTTCAAGCTCGTTATTCTTATTTTTCATTTCCATGAATTCAATAATAGATAT
Source organism: Kitagawia praeruptora (assembly GCA_037693485.1). Lineage (NCBI taxonomy): Eukaryota > Viridiplantae > Streptophyta > Magnoliopsida > Apiales > Apiaceae > Kitagawia > Kitagawia praeruptora. The sequence continues at coordinate 128,896,208 of CM075354.1, forward strand.
GTTACTTGGTACCTGCATGGTTAGTTCTTCTAGCATAATAGGAGAGGAAGATAATTTAGAATTAATTGAGTTTACCTCACTTGCATCATCTTCCGAATCCGAATAATCACTATCCACAAAATCATCTTTTATGGATCCTTGTGAGCTTTCTTCATCATTTAGACCTACAAGAGCTAAATTCACCATGTCTTCACTTGAGTCATCACTGAAGTCTGAATCATCATCACTCCAAGTCAATAAAGCTTTTGATTTTCTCTTATCTTTGAAATCAGCATGCTGTTTTGACTTTAACTTGTAGCAATCCTTCTTAAAATGACCCGGTTTGCCACATTCGAAACAAGTTTGCTCCTTGGCTTTCTTGATGTTAGAGAACCTTCCTCTTTACCTTTTTATTCTGTTTTTCTTTTCAATAAGTCTCTTGATCTTCTGTGAAATGAGTGCAAGTTCTTCATCAGATTCTTCATCAGATTCAATCAGCTTGCTGTTTGTAGCAACTGGCTTGCTGTTTGTAGAATGAAGAGCCAAATTCTTCATTTTAGCTACAGGAACCCGAACACCTTCAATCTGAATTTTGTTTAACTTACTTTCAAACTGTTCTAGCTCAGCAAAAATAGCTAGGTGATCCATGGTGTCGATTGTTGAGGATGATTCCAAAGCCGTGACCTTGGCTTCATAAATAAATGGTACCGCACTTAACACTTTCATGTTAATTTCATCTTGTGGAATATCTTTTCCAAGTCTCTTTAATGAGTTTATAGTAACTTGGAACCTTGCTTGACCTTCTTTGATAGTTTCATCATCCTTGAGCTTGAAGTTTCCAAAATCATTCATTAGCTTGCTAAGCTTCACCTTCCTCAAGGTTTTTGATCCTTCATGATAGATTTCCAAAGCATCCCACATTTCTTTTGCTGTCTTTAGGGAGGAGACTTTGTCATACTCAGCTTGATCTAGAGCATTCATTATGGAGTTCTTAGCTTCTCCATTATAGCCACATTTAATAATCTCATCGGGAGTAAGATCATCAACATCTTTTGGTTTGTTCTTATCATCCAGAAATTCGAAGTCTCCTTTCTGCACCACTCTTAATACCAGGGGTCTCTTGGACAAGAATGTTTCCATTCTACATTTCCACCAGTTGTAATTTTCTGATCCAGTGAGGAGAGGAGCTCTATAATCGGATTTAGCTTCAAGATATTGTTCAGCCATGATCGATACCTTCCTGTTACAGAAATGTTAGTATACCTCTCTCTGATACCAAATGAAAACAACACCTAGAGGGGGGGTGAATAGGTGTTATAGGCTAACAATGCTTAAATATGAACTGTTTTGAAAAATGCTACAAACAGCTTGTTGTTTGTAATAGTACAGTTTACAAATGGCACGCTGTTTGTGTTTAATATGTAATGCAGAAGGAATAAAAACAGTAAGCAAAATGAGACACGATCTTTTAGCCAGGTTCGACCCCTAAACCCCTATGGTCTACGTCCTGGTCCCTTACCAAACTTGGTAAGAGAATATATTATTGATCAAATATAAACCGATTACAAGATACAACAATATATCTCCCTTTTACCCTGCTGTTTACAAATGGCTTGCTGTTTGTTGCTATGAACTAACTTTCTAAGAAATACTTCCCAAGTATTCTTCTCTAGCCTAGTTCGACCCACCCAAACCTATTTGCCAACCTTGTACAACAGCAACACAATTACAACTTGAACGATACAAAGATTTAAATGAATACAACTCAACCTATGAACCCTCTGAAAATATATATATGCGTATATGTAGGGTTTGAGAGGTTTGTAAGATTTTGCAATGAAGGCTTTGTGTTTGAATATATCTTCTTGTTTTCTGCTCGTGTATTGGTTAATAAAAACTGAAGATATTCAGTCTTTAAATAGGTAAACAAGAGTATTTGAATTAAGGCTTGAAATGGCTCCAACGGGAGGAATATCAAAAAGTTGAATATGAGAATAGATTTGCTTGAAAGTCAAGAACGTGAGAGGAGCTGGTAATTCAACTGAAGAAGAAGAAAATGTGGTTCTTGAAGATTTGCTTCATATTTGCATGAAAGTCAAATTTGTCATGCTACTTTCTTTAATGTCAAAGCAAAGAATATATTGTTCCCCATGTGTTGAATTTTGCTCTGGCATGCTAGAATAATTCAGAGGGCTCTTACAATAATCTATATAGTATTCCCTCTTGACGCTCTTTGTTTTTCCGAATGCATCTTCAATTCCATCAGAAACAATCAGCTTGCTGATTGTGTAATTGGCATGCTGTTTGTGAACATTTGCTTGCTGATTGATATAAACTGATCATGTAATCAGTAAGCTGTTTTATCCTGCAAAACCAAGTTAGAGCAAATAAAAATGGCATGCTGTTTTATCCTGCAAAACCAAGTTAGAACAAATACAAATGGCATGCTGTTTTATCCTGCAAAACCAAGTTAAAGCAAATACAAATGGCATGCTGTTTTATCCTGCAAAACCAAGTTAGAATAAATACAAATGGCATGCTGTTTTATCCTGCAAAACCAAGTTAAAGCAGATACAAATGGCATGCTGTTTTATATCTATAAGCCAAATGGCTTACTGATTGTGATCATCAAAACTTAGGAGTTTTAGTATTGGTATATATTGTATTGTTTAAAATTATATTTGGTGTGTATTGTATTGTTTGAACTATGTAATATCTTATGTTTCTATCAAATAAATTATGTTTCCTTTTAATTATGCACGTACAGAATGGATTCCGAAGATATATGCATAGCTGATTGTGGCACAACTCATACAATTCTACAAAGAAAAGCATATTTTACCCATCTAACCGAAACTGAAGCGCCAGTGGGTACTATATCTGGTATATCCTATATAATTGAAGGTTTTTGGAAAGCTAGTTTCATCTTGCCTAATGGTACACATATACATATTCCAAATGCTTTATATTCCAACAAATCTACTAGAAATTTGCTAAGTTTTAAAGATATTCGACTCAACGGTTTTCACATCGAAACCACTTCCGAGGCTGGTAAAGAATATCTTCTTATCACTTCAGCTAATTCTAGCAACAAGAAAATTTTAGAAAGGTTTCTCTCACTTTCTTCAGGATTATATATGATGAAAATCAGAGCCATTGAGTCACACAATGTCATTTCTTCGAAACTACTTGACCCAAAATCATTTACACTTTGGCATGAAAGATTAGGTCACCCTGGTGTCTCTATGATGCGTCACATTATAGAGAATTCTACTGGACATCCTCTTAGAGATCTTAAAGTTCTTTCAAGCAATGACCTTCCTTGCTCATCATGTTCTTTAGGAAAATTGATTACTCGGCCATCTCCTACTAAAGTTCAGATTGAGAATCCAAATTTTCTTGAAAGAATCCAAGGGAACATATGTGGGCCTATCCACCCATCTTCTGGTCTATTTAGGTACTTCATGGTATTAATTGATGCCTCAACTAGATGGTCTCATGTTTGTCTTCTCTCAACTCGTAATGATGCTTTTGCAAAATTACTTGCCCAGATAATCAAACTACGAGCTCAATTCCCAGATCATTGCATTAAGTCAATTCGTTTAGATAATGCCGGTGAGTTCACATCTGCAACTTTTGTTGACTATTGCATGTCTGTAGGAATCTCAGTTGAACACCCAGTTCCTCATGTACATACACAAAATGGATTAGCCGAGTCCTTTATCAAAAGACTTCAACTTATTGCAAGACCACTATTGTTGAAAGCAAAATTACCTACATCCATTTGGGGTCATGCAATACTTCACGCTGCCAATATTATTAGGATTAGACCAACTGCCTATAACAAACATTCTCCACTACAATTAGTACTTGGTCAAATTCCTAATATCTCTCACTTCAAAATTTTTGGATGTACTGTATATGTGCCGATTGCTCCGCCACAGAGATCGAAGATGGGAGCTCAAAGAAGAATAGGTATCTACATTGGTTTTGATTCGACATCTATAATTAGATATCTTGAACCACTAACTGGAGATTTATTTACCGCGAGATATGCAGATTGTCATTTTGACGAATCAGTGTTTCCTCCTTTAGGGGGAGATAAATATTCGAATAAAGCTAATCCTGACATTACATGGAATGCATCGGGATTACATTTTCTAGATCCACGTACCGGTCAATGTGAAATTGAAGTTAAAAGGATTATTCATATGCAAAATATTGCAAACCAAATACCTGACGCATTTAACGATTCTAGAAAAATTATAAAATCTCATATACCTGCAGTAAATACTCCAGCTAGAATAGATGTACCAATTCAAAAATCAAAAGTGTTGGTTACGGAATCAAATCCGCGCTTGAAGCGTGGTAGACCGGTCGGTGCAAAAGATGTTGCACCACGAAAACGAAAAACAAAGAAAAATGCCCCTGAAGTGGCACATGCTCCAGAAGTAGCAAATACCCCTGAAGTGGTATTATCTCCTGAAGAGATTCTAGTCCCTAAAGATGAGGGATTAAATAATCATGAAATTTCAATAAATTATGTACATGACATGAAATTATGGGATCGAAGTAAAGCCATAATCGATGATATATTTGTGTATTCCGCGGCATTGGATGTCGATATAAATTCTGATCCTGAACCACAAAGTGTGGATGAATGCCGTCGAAGAAAAGACTGGCTTAAATGGAAAGACGCAATTCAAACAGAATTAAATTCATTGCGTAAAAGAGAAGTATTTGGACCTGTTGTCCAAACACCAATTGGTGTGAACCCTGTTGGAAATAAATGAGTATTCATAAGAAAACGAAATGAAAAGAATGAGATAATGAGATATAAAGCCCGACTTGTGGCTCAAGGGTTTTCTCAAAGACCTGGCATTGATTATCAAGAGACATACTCGCCAGTAATGGATGGAATTACTTTTCGTTTCATATTAGGTATGGCATCTAATGAAAAACTGGACACACGTCTTATGGACGTTGTTACTGCATACCTATATGGTTCAATTGATAGTGAAATTTTTATGAAAATTCCAGAAGGGTTGAAAATGGTTGAGTTTAAGGAACCTCGTCATATATATTCCATTAAACTTCAACGATCATTGTATGGGCTGAAACAATCTGGTCGTATGTGGTATAACAGACTTAGTCGTTATTTACAAAAGAATGGGTATATTAATAATCCGATTTGTCCATGCGTTTTTATCAAGAAATCACAATCTGGTTTTGTGATCATTGCTGTATATGTGGATGATTTAAATCTTGTAGGAACAACTACAGAGGTTGATGATGCTGTCATATATCTAAAGACAGAATTCGAGATGAAAGATCTTGGAAAGACAAAATATTGTCTTGGTATACAAGTCGAGCACTTGTCATCGGGAATTTTTCTCCACCAATCCACGTATACAGAAAAAGTTTTGAGTAGATTTTACATGGATAAATCTCATCCTTTGACCACTCCAATGGTGGTTAGATCTTTAGAACCTCATAAAGATCCATTTCGACCACGAGAAGATGAAGAAGATGTTCTTGGTCCTCAAATTCCATATCTTGCTGCAATTGGTGCACTTATGTATCTTGCGAATAATACAAGGCCAGATATTGCATTTGCTGTGAATTTATTGGCTAGGTTTAGCTCTGCTCCGATGGACAGACATTGGAACGAGATCAAACATATATTTCGTTATCTTCGTGGAACAGTTGATTTTGGGTTATTCTTCCCGAAAAACGCGACATCCCAGTTGATTGGATATGCAGACGCTGGATATTTATCAGATCCTCATTTTGGCAAATCACAAACTGGATATGTATTTACATATTGCGGTACAGTGATAAGTGGATTTTATATCTACTTGGAACATTCTAAATCGGCTTAAATTGATTGTCTTGGACTCAAGTTTCTTGTAGTTTTGATGTGTTTTGCTTAGTTGTGCAGGTTTACGAGAATGTTGATTAAGGTGGATGCTTCTACAATTTTTTGGGAATTAAATAATTAAAATTCGGATTTTCTGGGAAGGCTGCGCAGCTTATACTGTTTTGGCCATATCTGGAGTTCTGTAAGTCCGTTTTTAGCGATCTTTCTGCCCACGCGAAGCTTGAGAGATTTTCTACAACCTGGAATAGGAGTCACGTGCAAGTAAAGTACCGAATTAATTCGCGCAGGCAGACTTGGTGAAGCATGGCTGGGAAATTCCTGTTTTGCCCTTTTCGAGTTCTAATTATATTCCGGGCAGGATTTAGCACCTTAATTAAATTCTAATTGTAATAGAGTATTAATTATTTTTATTAGGAAAGAGGGAAAAACGTTTTTTATGTATAAACGTCCTTCCCTTGTAATAAAACATATACATACGTTCATATTGTAACCTAGTTTTATACAGAAGAGAGAGGAGGAGAAGGAATTCTTCCAAGCTAGTGACAAGCAAGGATTATTCTTGAACCTTTGTATTCTTCTATTGTGGGAGTTCAATTCTAAACTTTATTCTTCTTCTTTATTTTTACTTGTTGATTTTAGAATTATGTTTTCCATAGAACCCATGATGACAATTAGGTCAATTATGGGCTAATTCGTTATCATGGGGTTTTAATGGATTTTGCTATGGATTCTAGTTATTGAGTGTTTTTATGCCTTGGTGTGTGATTGTATGTATTGATTGCCTAGTATGTTTATGCTTATTCGTTATAAGTGCGTCGCGAACACTTGTAATTGCTTGTTTAATCCTAGTGAATGCGAAAGTGGATCTAGGGTTTAGAACAATTCATGCTAGCATAGGTTTTTGCATGTGAAGAACATGTATTAATTTGTGATGTGATTCTAACCGTCTTGCATCGACTATGTGGTTTAATGGGTGCTTGATTTTCAACCGGTATGTGTTCAATTGCTATAGACGTATAGGGACTACACATATTGGGTGACTATTTGACTTCTATCAATTGTGGATGATCAGTAGGATGGTATATGCACAACGAAAGTTGGTATGTATCAGTTTAGTGCATCTAATCAGTAATCAACTCGGTCACATGCTAGGCTAAAGGGCATAAGATTCTAGATGAAGTAGTAATTGAAGTTGAAATCCCATGTTTGTTTATTATAAGGTTTAAGTTAAGTTATTTTCTCGTAATTGGCTTAGTTAGTAATCAATCATTAGTTAAATCAACCCAATATTGTGATTGTCTTAGCAGTGAGTGTAAATCATAAGCTGGTGCATAAGTGAACATAACGAACAATTTGAGTCTCTGTGGGAACGAATCTTATTTACTCTATATTACTTGTTGACCACGTTCTCTTGCGTGAATAAGTGTGAACAAGTTTTTGGCGCCGCTGCCGGGGACTCGGTTCATTGTTTGTTTAGTTTATGATCTTGTCATCAATTAGGATTAAATTCACTGACTCAGACGTTTTCTCACTCATTTACTTTGTGGTTTCTCAGGTACTATCTTGAGCGTGTATGCTTACTCGATCTCAGGCTCGTAAAGAAAATCTGGAAGAAAGGAAGCACGAAGAGGAATTAGTGGAGGAAATTGAAGAAGAGTTGGAAGTTACTGGAGAAATGGCAGATAACAAGGCGCTGAAGGATTATTCTCAGCCCAAGATTAATGATATTCAGTCGAGTATTGTGCGGCCGGCTATTGCTGCAAATAATTTTGAGATCAAGCCGGGCACAATCCAAATGGTCCAGAACTCAGTCCAGTTTGGGGGTTCATCTGTTGAGGATCCCAACATGCATATCAGGGACTTCATTGAGATCTGTGACACGTTCAAAACCAACGGAGTTTCTGAGGACGCTATCAAGCTAAGGTTGTTTCCCTTCTCTTTGAGAGACAAAGCAAAAAGCTGGTTGCATTCACTTCCAGCAGGTTCCATCACTACATGGGAAGATCTGGCACAAAAGTTCTTGACTAAATTCTTTCCTATGGCAAAGACTGCTGCCATGAGGAATGCTCTTACACAATTTAGTCAGCATTCTGGTGAATCACTGTGTGAAGCTTGGGAAAGGTACAAGGAGATGCTCCGGAAATGTCCCCATCATGGGATGCCAAATTGGATGGTCATCAATAGCTTCTACAATGGTTTAGGTCATTCTCGAGCAATGCTTGATGCAGCATCTGGAGGAGCTCTGTGGGCCAAAAGCTATGAAGAGGCCTATGACTTGATTGAAATGATGGCTGCAAACGAGTATCAGAATCCGACACAGCGTATTCCACAAGGTAAGGTTGCAGGTGTACTTGAAATGGATGCCACAACAGCTATAGCAGCTCAGCTACAGGCTCTAACCATGAAAGTGGACTCATTGGCTAAGGTGGGGGTTCAACAAGTCGCCATGGTCTGTGAATTGTGTGCGGGGGCTCATGACACTAATCAATGTGCAATTTCTAGTGAGTCGGCACAGTTTGTCAGCAATTATCAGAGGCCGTCACAACCTGCTCCAAATACATATCATCCCAACAATAGGAATCATCCTAACTTCAGTTGGAGCAACAATCAGAATGCTGTGCAACAACCATCTCAGAGTCAGCAGTATAGTTCAAGGCAGTTCAACAATTCGGGTTATCAACAACCCTATGCCCAAAGGCCACCATACAATCCACCTGGATTTCATCAACAGCAACCTGGAAGTCATGTGCAATCTAATGAGAAGTCAGAAATGGAAGAATTGCGAATGATGTACAAGAGTCAAGCAGCATCTCTCAAAACTCTTGAAACTCAAATGGGCCAACTGGCCAATGCTCTTTTGAACAGACCTCAAGGGCAATTACCTAGTGACACGGAAGCTAATCCGGGTAAAAAGGAGGTCAAGGAACAGATTCATGCTGTTACGTTACGTTCTGGAAAGGTTACAGGTGATCTGGGAGTCAACCAGCAGTTAAATGAAGAACTTGAAAATGCTGTGAACAGTGATGTGGACGCGGGCGCGTCTGAGGGGTCTATCCAGTCTTCTAATTCAGCTCTCCCGGTCATTCAGAAGGCATCAGGTGAGGAAGAAAAGGAGAAGTCAGATGGGAAAACAGGTTCAAAAATTACGGAAGCTAGCAAAGAAGTTTATCCGCCTCCGCCATTCCCTAAAAGGCTTCAGAAGCAGAAGTTTGATAAGCAATTTGCAAAGTTCTTGGAAGTGTTCAAAAAGTTGCACATAAATCTACCATTTGCTGAAGCGCTTGAACAAATGCCAAGTTATGCCAAGTTCATGAAGGGCATACTTTCGAGGAAATTGAAGCTCGAGGAGTTAGAGACCGTCGCTTTGACGGAGGAGTGCAGTGCTGTCTTGCAACAAAAGTTGCCACCTAAGCTGAAGGATCCGGGGAGTTTTACCATACCGTGCATCATTGGAAATTTGTCGTTTGACAAGTGTTTGTGTGATTTAGGGGCAAGCATCAACCTCATGCCCTATTCGGTTTTCTTGCAACTTGGTCTTCCGGAGCCTAAGCCTACCAACATGTCACTCCAGTTAGCTGATCGCTCAGTTACTTACCCTCGAGGAATTGTAGAAGATGTTCTGGTAAAAGTGGACAAACTCATCTTTCCAGCGGATTTCGTCATACTTGATTTTGAAGAAGACAAGAAAATCCCTATCATTCTTGGGAGACCATTCTTGGCCACGGGGCAAACCTTAATTGACGTGCAAAAAGGGGAACTTACGATGAGGGTGCATGATCAAAATGTCACCTTCAATGTTTTCAAGGCTATGAAGTTTCCAACTGAAGAAGAGCAATGTTTGAAGATAGATTTGGTGGAGTCAGCAGTGCAATCAAAAATTGAGCATCTGCTCTTGAATGACACATTGGAAAAAGCACTGATTAGTGATTCTTTATTGGAAGAAGATGAGATAGATGAGCAACTGCTACTTCTTGATGCTACTCCATGGCAAAGGAAATTCGAGAGACCAGTGGAATCGTTAGGTCTATCTGAATTGAAGGGGTCACATCAGCGGTTGAAACCATCCATTGAAGAAGCTCCAACTCTAGAGCTCAAACCATTACCTGATCACTTAAGGTATGCTTCTCTTGGTGAGTCATCTACTTTACCTGTGATTATTGCTGCTAACTTGTCAGATTCTGAGGAAGACAAGCTCTTGAGAGTTCTTAGAGAATTCAAATCAGCTATTGGATGGACCATAGCAGACATCAAGGGAATTAGTCCAGCTTACTGTCAACATAAAATTCCTTTAGAAGAAGGGAGTAAACCAACAGTGGAAAATCAGAGACGTCTAAATCCAATCATGAAAGAAGTTGTGAAGAAAGAAATCATCAAATGGCTGGATGCAGGGATCATCTATCCCATTTCTGATAGTTCATGGGTAAGCCCAGTTCAATGTGTGCCGAAGAAGGGTGGCATGACGGTAATCACCAATGAGAAGAATGAACTTATCTCTACTCGCACAGTCACTGGTTGGAGAATCTGTATGGACTACCGGAAATTGAACAAGGCCACTAGGAAGGATCATTTTCCTTTGCCCTTTATTGATCAGATGCTGGACAGACTTGCAGGTCAGGAGTACTATTGCCTATTGGATGGATATTCTGGGTATAATCAAATCTGTATTGCTCCTGAAGATCAGGAGAAGACGACTTTCACATGTCCATTTGGTACATTTGCTTTTCGGCGAGTTTCTTTTGGTTTGTGTGGTGCACCTGCTACGTTTCAGAGGTGTATGATGGCTATCTTTTCAGACATGATTGGCAAGACTGTAGAAGTTTTCATGGATGACTTTTCTGTAATCGGTCTCTCTTTCGATGAATGTTTGAATAATCTGGGTGCGGTTCTGAGAAGATGTGTGGAGACTAATCTAGTGCTTAACTGGGAGAAATGCCACTTCATGGTTCAGGAGGGAACTATTCTTGGGCACAAGGTGTCACGGAGAGGTCTAGAGGTGGACAGGGCAAAAATAGAGACAATTGAAAATCTTCCACCACCTATTTCAGTGAGAGGGATTCGTAGTTTCCTTGGTCATGCAGGTTTCTACAGGCGTTTTATCAAAGACTTCTCAAAAATCTCCAAACCGTTGTGTAAGCTCTTGGAAAAGGATGTTCCTTTTAAATTTGATGAAGAATGTTTGACCGCTTTCGAGACTCTGAAAAAGAAATTGGTTTCAGCACCAGTGATTATTGCTCCCGATTGGAGTGAACCTTTCGCTATGATGTGCGATGCTAGCGATTATGCAGTGGGGGCTGTTCTCGGTCAAAAGAAAGACAAAGTGTTTCATGTGATCTATTATGCAAGCAAGACTCTTAATGATGCTCAGTTGAACTACACTACCACTGAAAAGGAGCTGTTGGCCATAGTCTATGGTTTTGAAAAATTTCGTTCTTACTTGCTAGGTACAAAGGTAATGGTGTACACGGATCACGCGGCTATTAGATATCTGCTCTCTAAAAAGGACTCCAAACCTCGTTTAATTCGTTGGGTACTTCTGTTACAAGAATTTGATGTGGAGATTAAGGACAGGAAAGGGACAGAGAATCAAGTAGCTGACCATCTTTCTCGTCTGGAGGACTTGGGTAAATCTTCTCGAGACAGTGCCATCATTAATGAATTCTTCCCGGACGAGCAATTGTTTAGGGTGCAAGAAGAGGAGCCATGGTACGCAGACATTGTGAACTTTCTGGTTAGTCAAGTCATTCCATCTGAATTTTCTTATGCACAAAGGAAGAAGTTCTTGCATGAAGTTAAATGGTATCGTTGGGACGAACCATATCTGTTTAAACAGGGAGCTGATCAGATTCTTAGAAGATGTGTGCCGTATAGTGAAACAGAGGCTATTCTGAGGGATTATCACGCCACGACATATGGTGGCCACTATGGAGGTGAAAAGACTGCTACTCGTATTCTTCAAGCAGGGTTCTATTGGCCTTCTCTTTTTAAAGATGCTCATCAGTACGTCTTAAGGTGTGATCGTTGTCAGCGTGTTGGTAACATATCGAGGAGGAATGAGATGCCCCTTAATGTAATGTTGGAAGTGGAAATTTTCGATGTTTGGGGAATTGACTTCATGGGACCCTTTATCTCTTCATGCAACAATCAATATATCTTGCTAGCAGTTGATTACGTCTCTAAATGGGTTGAGGTCAAAGCACTTCCGACAAATGATGCCCAAGTCGTGCTTAATTTCCTTCAGAAGAACATCTTCACCAGATTTGGTACTCCTCGAGTCATTATCAGTGATGAAGGCACTCATTTTTGCAATCGCAAGTTCACTAATCTTATGGCCAGATACAATATCAATCATCGGGTAGCTACAGCATATCATCCTCAGACCAATGGCCAAGCTGAAGTGTCTAATCGGGAAATCAAGCGTATTCTAGAAAAGGTGGTGAGTCCTTCAAGAAAGGATTGGTCTCTGAAACTCGATGAAGCCGTCTGGGCTTATCGAACGGCATATAAAACACCTTTGGGAATGTCACCGTATCAGCTTGTCTTCGGGAAAGCTTGTCATTTGCCGGCGGAATTGGAGCACAAGGCTTATTGGGCTTTGAAAAAGCTAAATTTCGATCTTACAGCTGCGGGTGAGAAAAGAATGGTGCAACTTCATGAGATGGACGAGTTTCGCTTGCAAGCTTATGAGAACAATAAACTCTACAAAGAAAAAGTGAAGAGATGGCATGATCGGCGTTTAGTTAACAAGGTATTTGTTCCTGGACAACCTGTGTTATTATTTAATTCTCGCCTTCGTCTATTTCCAGGAAAGCTAAAATCGAGATGGTCAGGACCCTTTGTTGTAAAAACCGTGTTTCCGCATGGAGCTGTTGAGATTTTTGAGAAATCACCTGGTCAGTCGTTCAAAGTTAATGGTCAGAGATTGAAACCGTACTTTGGTGAGGTATCGAATCGTGGGGCTGAAACCGCGGTTCTTGCAATTATTGAGTAAATCATGGAAGTCACGTCAAGCTATTGACGTAAAAGAAGCGCTTCGTGGGAGGCAACCCACGCGTTTGGTGTATTCTTTGAAAAAAAAAAAAAAAAAAGAGAAAAAATTGGAGTGTTGTGAAAAAAAAAAATAAAAAAAATAAAAAAAAAAAAAAATAAATCAATTTCTGGGCAAATTGCAGGGCTGTAACGCAGGTAGCCCCTGCGTTTCTGGAAGGAAGGCAAGCTGCGCATCTGTAACGCAACTTGCAGTTGCGTCTCTGGAAGTAAAGCGGTTTGCGGGCCTGTAGCGCTAATTGCGTCTGCGTTACTGGAAAGGGCGCAAGTTGCCTCCCCACGCGGCAACTTGCGCGTGTGACAGAAAGGTTGGAAAAAATTTTTTTTCACAGACCTGTACACTGTTTTGTCCGAGAGTTGTATATGTGTATAAAAAATAAATTCTTTCTCACCCCAATTCTTTTTATAACCCCATATCTTCCCCAAATCTTTTCCTATTTTAATTCCAAAAACCCCTCATCTCTCCTAAAAAAATTCCAATTCCTATTTCTTTTCTAAATCTTTTTCTTTTATCCATTAAATATTTTTTCTATCCTATATCAAATTCCAAATTCCACCCAAATTTTTTCCTTTTCACATTAAAATTCTTATATTAATCCTATCACTCCATGGCCTATATATACCCATACATACACACCCAATTCATTATCTTTCTCCTCTACATCTCTTAAAAATTCAAGTTTGGGGGAAAATTAGTACAAGTTCACCTCTTTGATTCGTAGTGGGAATTCTTTTCTCTATTTTATTTTACTACGAATTTGTGTTCTTGTAAATTGGGGTTTTTGTATTATTCTTGTTACGTGGGTATTTGTGGTGTGAGTTGGTTTGGTGGTTTTTGGTGGGATTTTTCTTGGGGGTTTTTGGTGGTGCTATTGTTGAGTGGGGTTTTGATTATTATGGCGCCTAAGCGAATGAGGGGTGGTGCTATTAGGGTGGAGAGATTTTCTTCTCCGGATGCGGAGGTTGAGTATAATAGGTTGTTGACTAAGTCGGTGGCGAAAGAAAGGGGGTTTTTACCAACTCGTCATTATGGGTTGGTTGATGTGATTAGTAAGTTACGTTGGGGAGAGATTTGTAAGGCACCTGTTCCAGTTCCGGTGAATATTGTTAGGGAGTTTTATGCTAATGCTAAGGGTGAGCCGGATGAGGTGTGTGTGGTTCGAGGTAAACAGGTGGAGTATAGTGTTGAGGCTATTCGTAAAATTTTGGGACAACCACCGAAGCTTGTGGGGGCTGAAGATTGGGCAAGGAAGACTAGTAAGGATGTGGATTTGGAGGCAATTGTTCGTGAATTATGTGTTCCTGGTACGGTTTGGAAGTATAAAGTGGGTACCAATGCGCCAGTTAATTTTCTGTCTTCTGCTATGAATAAATTTGCACGTGCATGGTATGCATTCCTTTGTGCGAATATTATGCCTACTTCTCATATAGGTGAGGTCACAGTTGATAGATTGATTCTTTTGTGGGGCATTCTAAAGGGGAAGTACATTGATGTAGCCTATATTGTTCATCAGAATATTATACGGTTTTTAAAGTCTCATACGCTATCATCGATGCCCCATGCTTCTGTTATAGCTGGTTTATGTACGGAAAGTGGTGTTATTTGGGGTGCGGATGAGGAGTTGCAGTCACCTTTGCCTTCCATTACTGATGTGTCTATTGATCGAATGCCTGACTGGCAAGGTGGGGTTCCAGATCCGAGGGGACTTGGTTATATTGTTGATGATGTTGATGCTAGTGGTAATGGAGCGGGCGCTCAGCCACAGGGTTCGGAAGTACCAAGAGTTTTGGAGGCTCACTTTAGGCGTTTGTATAGGCGGATGGATGCTATACATGCTTGTAACAGGGAGTATGCTCAAGATATGGCTACAGCTTTGGCAGATGCAGGTATTCAGGCGAGGTGGCCAGTCTATGGAGCTCGTACGCAGTATCCACCGCCAGATTATGATTCCTCCGAAGAGGAGGACGAGTAGGTATGTTTTCTGCTATCCCTTGTATTACTTTCCATTCAATGAGGGCATTGAATATGTTAAGTTTGGGGGTGGTTTGAGGGATTAGTAGTTGTATATATATTGTTGTATTTTGTGTTCATATAGGATATCATGTTTGCATAATAGTGATAGTTCATGCATGATTGTTATGTTCGTATTATCTACGTTTGTTTCATATAGGACATTTTGTTTTATTTTCGTATACCATGTGAGTTTTTCATTTAGTTGCATTTTCATGGCATGCATATTTCATGATCCCTTAGGACGAGCTGATTCTGATTGATAGGTGGATGTTGATTTAGGTGTGATGATGATGAGTAGAGGGCTGATTTATAGTTTCTATGAAATTGACTTGCATGTTACGGGAACAAAATTTTTACACAGTCTCATTGGGGTGCTTTTGGGGCTAGGTTAGGGTCATGCCTGTGGGATGTTTTGAGATTTTATCACTTGTTTATATTTAGAATTTTCGTTATTCCCTTTATAGCGTAGGAACATTAAAGTCTAAGTTTGGGGGAAACCAGGAATTTCATGCTAGTTGTTAATATTTGTCAATAATGGCTAGGTGTCAAATGGCTAGTAGCCAGCTCATATTTATATGAGTAGTCTAGGGTTGGAAATGAGAAAGGCTCATTCCAGATTGCGGAAAAAAAAAAAAAGAAAAAAAAAAGAAAAAAAAAGGAAAAAAAAAGAGTCTAGTATTGTTTGTTAATGCATAATTAACCAGAGTGAGCTCTTTAATACTCGAGTAATTAAGTCTGAGGGGACTTAGTCCTAGTGACCTAAGGCTTTATAGTCTGGGATCCTGCTGACCTAACACTCGCTACATGGGTATTATTGTATAAGCCTTTTGGGGTCTCATTCATTGCACGGTTAAATAAGCATGCGTATTGTATATGTAGTGTCGTAGTATAGTAATAAAGCATGAGTTTCTGTCTACCTTGGATAAGGGTGGAGGTGTTCCTAGGCTATGGAGTGTCTACAGTTTATTCTGATTATAAACCTGTGATTGTCTTGACGGAAAGCATGTATGATTTTTGACCTAGTTTTGGGAGTATTTCTGATGAGCATCGCACACACGCACGTTTCTGTTCATGTATTTGTTAGTATACGGGGATTTAGTCGAGCTCTGCTTGGATTTGTTACATTCATTGAGATATTTGCTTGTTAGTTGGTTTTGGTGAGTTTGAAGGGGATCTTGCATTTTTCATTATAGTTGCATTCATGCATTGCATTGCATTAGTATAAATGGATTTTGTGGGTACATTCGCTATAGGCCCTCACGAGACCTTACTCGTCCACTAGGGCTGCCTAGGGGTTTAAAGGGCTTGTTGCATATGCCAAATGCAACCGTGATCACCTACGGAAGTGGTACTAGTTAGTTAGTTGTAATTGTTAATGCTTGAGGACAAGCATCGGTTTAAGTTTGGGGGTGTGATAAGTGGATTTTATATCTACTTGGAACATTCTAAATCGGCTTAAATTGATTGTCTTGGACTCAAGTTTCTTGTAGTTTTGATGTGTTTTGCTTAGTTGTGCAGGTTTACGAGAATGTTGATTAAGGTGGATGCTTCTACAATTTTTTGGGAATTAAATAATTAAAATTCGGATTTTCTGGGAAGGCTGCGCAGCTTATACTGTTTTGGCCATATCTGGAGTTCTGTAAGTCCGTTTTTAGCGATCTTTCTGCCCACGCGAAGCTTGAGAGATTTTCTACAACCTGGAATAGGAGTCACGTGCAAGTAAAGTACCGAATTAATTCGCGCAGGCAGACTTGGTGAAGCATGGCTGGGAAATTCCTGTTTTGCCCTTTTCGAGTTCTAATTATATTCCGGGCAGGATTTAGCACCTTAATTAAATTCTAATTGTAATAGAGTATTAATTATTTTTATTAGGAAAGAGGGAAAAACGTTTTTTATGTATAAACGTCCTTCCCTTGTAATAAAACATATACATACGTTCATATTGTAACCTAGTTTTATACAGAAGAGAGAGGAGGAGAAGGAATTCTTCCAAGCTAGTGACAAGCAAGGATTATTCTTGAACCTTTGTATTCTTCTATTGTGGGAGTTCAATTCTAAACTTTATTCTTCTTCTTTATTTTTACTTGTTGATTTTAGAATTATGTTTTCCATAGAACCCATGATGACAATTAGGTCAATTATGGGCTAATTCGTTATCATGGGGTTTTAATGGATTTTGCTATGGATTCTAGTTATTGAGTGTTTTTATGCCTTGGTGTGTGATTGTATGTATTGATTGCCTAGTATGTTTATGCTTATTCGTTATAAGTGCGTCGCGAACACTTGTAATTGCTTGTTTAATCCTAGTGAATGCGAAAGTGGATCTAGGGTTTAGAACAATTCATGCTAGCATAGGTTTTTGCATGTGAAGAACATGTATTAATTTGTGATGTGATTCTAACCGTCTTGCATCGACTATGTGGTTTAATGGGTGCTTGATTTTCAACCGGTATGTGTTCAATTGCTATAGACGTATAGGGACTACACATATTGGGTGACTATTTGACTTCTATCAATTGTGGATGATCAGTAGGATGGTATATGCACAACGAAAGTTGGTATGTATCAGTTTAGTGCATCTAATCAGTAATCAACTCGGTCACATGCTAGGCTAAAGGGCATAAGATTCTAGATGAAGTAGTAATTGAAGTTGAAATCCCATGTTTGTTTATTATAAGGTTTAAGTTAAGTTATTTTCTCGTAATTGGCTTAGTTAGTAATCAATCATTAGTTAAATCAACCCAATATTGTGATTGTCTTAGCAGTGAGTGTAAATCATAAGCTGGTGCATAAGTGAACATAACGAACAATTTGAGTCTCTGTGGGAACGAATCTTATTTACTCTATATTACTTGTTGACCACGTTCTCTTGCGTGAATAAGTGTGAACATACAGCCATTTCCTAGAAATCCACAAAGCAAACTACAGTGGCAACCTCATCAAATCACTCAGAACTAATTGCAATTCATGAAGCCAGTAGAGAATGTGTCTGGTTGCGGTCTATCATCAAGAATATTCAAGAATCATGTGGATTACCGGACATCACGAGAAATCCCACGGTTATGTTTGAAGATAACACTGCATGTATTGATCAACTCAAGGAAGGATATATCAAAGGAGACAGAACGAAGCACATTTCACCAAAATTCTTCTACACTCATGAACTTCAAAAGAATGGTGAAATTGATGTACAACAAATTCGGTCATGTGACAATCCTGCAGACTTATTCACAAAATCATTACCGAATTCAACATTCGGGAAACTACGACATAACATTGGAATGCGTCGACTCAAGGATATGTTGCAACAAAACTTCAGTGAATGATCGATTTCTTCCAAGGGGAGATTGTACTCTTTTTCCTTCGTCAAAGTTTTTATCCCACTGGGTTTTTCTTTGACAAGGTTTTAACGAGGCAGTCTATGATCCGTACTAAAATGACAATCAAAGGGGAGTGTTGTAAAACGTGTTGCATGTTTACATGGTTGATTGCCATTTTGTCAAAATGGGCTTGCTACCTTTGCCTATAAAAGGCTTATTAGACAATGGAAATAATATACCAAGCAGCTTTTATACACTGCTCTTTTTCCTTCGTCAAAGTTTTTATCCCACTGGGTTTTTCTTTGACAAGGTTTTAACGAGGCAGTCTATGATCCGTACTAAAATGACAATCAAAGGGGAGTGTTGTAAAACGTGTTGCATGTTTACATGGTTGATTGCCATTTTGTCAAAATGGGCTTGCTACCTTTGCCTATAAAAGGCTTATTAGACAATGGAAATAATATACCAAGCAGCTTTTATACACTGCTCTCTCTCTCTCTCTCTTTTGCTCTCTTTCCCTAAGCAGTTAATGTTAGTAACATAGTTAATAATTTATAACAATTAAGACTATTTTTCTCATTAAATCCAAACAAATATCCTACTCCTACATTATACAGTACTTACAACTAACTTTAAATTATTCTTGTTAGAGCATCTCCTGGGGAAATAAAAATTATAGAGATTGCGTAAAAATTTTTGCACTCCAACGGTACAAACCTCTTGTGTATAATTTTAGCCAACCCCTTGATATTGGCTATATTGTCGAACCATAAAGACATGTAGCAGACCTGTAGCAAAATTACAAGTCATCTATTACCATATTAAAAGATTACATTCTATTTATAACAACTTGAAATAATAATAAAATACTATTTTTAAATTATAGCCAACTATTATAGCCAACACCGTTGGAGTACAAAATCTTACAGGTTTAGCAAATATCTTACAGTTTCAGCAAATATTATTTTAGCCAACCATTTTTAGCCAACCCCGTTGGAGATGCTCTTATACCATAAAAAAGGTGGGAATCTTTTAACGTGCTAAATAAAAATATGTGAGGCAGTCCGTAAACTATTTATATACATAGTTGTAAAAATCGATAATTGATATAAATTACATGAGATATTGATTTAAGATTAATAGAATAATCGAGATTAATCAGAAGGATTAATCGGAGTATTAATTGGATATTATAATAATATTTAATATATTAATTTAATTTACAATTAAACATGTCATTTTAAATAAATTTATTTAATTAATCGAATTTCAAAAATCAAATCATTTAATTATCTTACAAAGAATTACTCAAGAATTAATCGATTAAATCCATAATTTTTAGAACCATGATTATATTTGAAAATTTGGTACTCCTACCGTTCTACCCCAATTTACAATTCTTAATTTTTCTTTTTGATCAGAAGTTTAGGTCAATATATGTGGGCTTGAATAAGTTAACCGGACATCTAAATGTGTGTCTGGCATTACAACAAACACAATCTCATTTTTCTCAAAAAAAAAAAAAAACAAACACAATCTCATATTGCGAGGAGATCACGTTCGTCTAAACGGGATCAATTTGTCTTTTCCACAATTATGAGGGAATCAAATAAAAATAAAAGAATCCTGAGCAAAAAAATAAAAAAATAAAAAAAGAAAATCAATTAAATTTATGTTATTACGAATTCTCACGTGTGGAACGGACATCTAAATGGAGAAAATATCTGTATAGAATATTTAAATTGAAAATTGTTTAATACTAAGATACGAAATTCGTATTTTATGATTTTATCTACAATTGTATGATCTACATCTTTGTTACGTTATTCGAATTTTAGTTAACGCATTAAAAACAAATTTTGTCAAACTGCCATTCATTAATGCCTAAAAGTCGTCAGTCATATGAAAAGTACATAAAAAAATAAAATCGAAATTTATTCCGTCCCCATCGCACATTATTCAACTTCCGTGGAATTGACATCCTTCCACAAAGCACTCAAATAATACTTGGAAGAAAATAGAAGCCGCCTCAACTTGACCCCCAAGTTAAATAATTTTTTTATTGCTAGAAAAATAGAATTTCATTTATACCTCAAATTATCAAATACTATTACATAAAGTAGTTCCGAATACGCATCATTCATTCTTCAAATATGATCGGGTAATAAATTTGTTATTTAAAAAAAATTAAAGTTTGAAAAAAATTGTTAAGAATGTATTTTTGGCTTAGTAGAATTTGTATTTGTAATAATCCCTATCTTCTGTAGATTTACGCACTCCTTAATCTCCTCCATCTCCTCATCCTTTTCCCTCTTGCCTTCTTAAAGTCTTTGTTTATATTTATTATTATCATCTCTACAACTAGTGTTTATTCTTTTCTTTATAAATCATCATAAGCAACTTTCCTTTATTTCATATATTCTCTCTTGTTCTGAGCAAACCTAAACTATCCTCATTGCATTGCATACATTTGTTCTGTTGTTCAAGACCTTCTTCATGGTAAGTGTACATGTTTTGCCGATTTTTCGACAAGTTATTATTTTTGTTCATATGTTTTCCATGCACTAATGTGTGAAATTTGTTCATGTCTGATTCTTTTTTTCTTCTAATATGTTTTTTAGGAGACTGGAACTGACAGTGTTAGATATGAAGAGGTATGAATAATTTAGGTTGATTATCTGTATATTTGTCGCGTGATCGAAGAAGAATTTATTTGCGTATCGTAAGTTACTAATTTTGTTATGATCTTTATGCAGGAGTTCATAACGAATTCGAGAAAAATGAAGCTTTTTACTTGTAGATGGCTACCTAGTTCTGAGCCAAAGGGTCTGATCTTTCTATGCCATGGTTATGCTATGGAGTGCAGTATCTTTATGAGAGGTTAGTAATAAAAATCAGAAGCTTGAAGGTTGTAATGGCACTCAAAGTATGTATTTGTGTGTGTTGAAAGGCGTTGACTAGATGAGAATTAGGTTTTGCTGACATGAGGATGAATGTAAATGCAGATACAGGGATTAGACTTGCAAAAGCAGGATATGCAGTTCATGGTATAGACTACGAAGGTCATGGAAAGTCATCTGGGCTGCAGGGTTATGTTCAGGATTTCGATGCTCTCGTTACAGATTGTTCTGATCATTTTACAAGCATTTGTGGTATGTTCAAATCGATTTTTAAAGAGCATAAGTTTGTGATTTTATTCATTTGAGGCAGAGTCCCTTTTCCATTACACTAATGTTTTTCTATTGATCTTTAAAATTTTGAAGACTGAAACTAAACAAAAAAATAAATTTAACTTTATTACTGGCAACATATGCAGAAAGGAAAGAGAACTCAAAGAAGCTGAGGTTTATCATGGGAGAATCAATGGGTGGAGCAGTTGTGCTTCTATTACACAGAAAAAAACCAGCTTTCTGGGATGGTGCCATTTTACTTGCTCCTATGTGCAAGGTCTCTCTCTCTCTCTCTCTCTCTCTCTCTCTCTCTCTCTCTCTCAGTTCAAACACAAGGAATTTGGAGGAAAGAAGCAACAGATGATTATGATATTTACTTCAAAAATAGGAAATTATGTACATATCTTAAGCCGTTTCACTTCTATTTATTCAGATTGCAGATGATGTGAAGCCAAACCGATTTGTGATTTCTGTTCTGACCAAGCTTAATCGGATAATTCCAACATGGAAAATTATTCCGACTCCAGATATAGTTGATCTTGCCTTCAGAGATCCTGAAGTAAGAAAAGAGGTACAACATCTATCCGGTCCCTAAAGCTAACTTTTTTCTAAGAAGAAGATAGACAAGTAATACTAATTTCTGTTTTATTGTCTTTCTGTGATAGGTACGATCCAGTCCATATTGCTACAAAGGGCGCCCTCGCCTACAAACTGCTTACCAGCTACTAACCGTCAGCTTGGACATTGAACAAAGACTTCAAGAGGTTATGATTTTTCCTTAATGTGTTTGGATTTTTCTTTCCTGATTATTTTTAAGTAGCTAAATGGTACTTCTGGCAACGAATTTTGACTTGTCTGAAGAAAAAAAAGTTTAGACAAATGGGCAAATATATGTTGAATGTGTGTTAGCAGAGAATGTGTTGTTAACCCGCTTCAGTTTTATGACAGGTTTCGTTACCTTTCCTTCTTCTTCATGGTGGAGATGACAGAGTAACTGATCCATCAGTGAGCAAACTTCTATATGAAAAGGCTATCAGCACTGACAAGACCTTTAAGTTGTACCCTGGAATGTGGCATTCCCTCTCCCGCGGGGAGACAGCTGAAAATACAGAAATTGTGTTTTCTGACATTATCAAATGGCTAGATGAGAAAATAGCCACCGGAAATGCCAAACTGGAAAGAGAACTGAAATCTGAAAATGACACAGATAGCTCCGGAAAAACGATACTCATAGATTAGCAGAAACTCCAAACCGACAAGACTGAAGATCTGTATCATTCATTGTGGTTATATTGTACCACCAGCAATCATCGTATAGCCTTGCTGGTTGTTATTCATGCATATTTATTTTACAAGGAGTATTGATTATATGTCAGTGTATCATTAGTTACTCATCTATACAAAGGTCTTGCAAATTTACCAAAATTCCTGTAATAGCTAGAAACAAAAGACCAGAACATCATACAAAATTCTGAGCAAATTGATTGCAAAATGTAAATCTAAGAAGTTAATAGTTCTTAATTTGTTATCGTGCATCCCTAAAACGGATAATCCATGGTCAACGGCATGATCAGCAAGATCCAAGAAACATTTCAGTTTACGAAGGGTTATCTGTAATTTACATAAAAAAATATCTCAGGTGATCCGTAACGTGACTTAATCACTTAACAGATTACAAGAAGACATTTTACTACTGGCCTGGGTCGTGCATGACCTATTCAACCATAATAACAATGTTATTATAAAGACTACAACGATACAACCAAAAAACAATAAAATCATGCTAACAATTTCATGGACGGCGATTATAAAACATCTAAAAGATACCTAATCCTTTGCTGGACAATGACAACTTGTTATTCATATAGATAGTGACTGAAAGAGTTGCATCAGATTACTTGCGTGCATATACAAATAACTAAGAGTTCAATCCAAAATTTCAAAGATCACTTGTTATTTAACGAATTTTGTAATTATATAAATCAGATGTATCTGTGGTCACCAACCACTTTCAAATTATTTTAATGAAAGTACTATAGTGCAAAACATGGTGAGGTCAAATCATGATTCCTCCTACTTGTCCAATAAACTAGTTTCACCTTTCAGTAAAATAAGAAGCCCCAAATAAGAAACGGACAAAAAAGAGAAAGTAACGTAACCAAATATATCCGGTATATCTCCGACGTAGTATAGAATAGAGAGATTGTTTTCGCGTAAACATGAAATTATCGAGAAACATTTGGAAGAGCTTTGTATCATGAAATTTTTTGAGCAAATACAGAACATGTCAAAAGGTGGAAGGTACTTAAATATTAATCTGTTTGAACAATTAAAACCATGAATTATAATAGCGTAAAACATAGTAAGAAGACTGGAAAACACACTTAGGGTCTGTGTGTTAGAATAAATCATGTATATAAATACAACATAATATATATACATGAATCTCCTGATCAAAACTATGAGTATAAATAAATAGCGGAAGCGTACCAGAATCGAAAGAGGCCATTAATGATCTTGAGAGAGTCCGAAGAGCGCAAGTACTTGAGGGCTTTGATCTTCACTATTCTCCTCTATACGTAAGGATGGGGTGTGTGTATTTTCTGAATATTATAAGAAGCGTATCTTTTCTTTTCACATAAGATTCATTATATAGAGGGAATAATGGGACCAACCCTAATGGGCTAAACCCATAACCGTCCATCAAAGTTATGGGCTTGGGTACTTAAGCCATTATAAATAAATATATCTAAATAGATATATATTAGATGTAGGCTCTGTTTGGGATTGCTGTTAAAAATTGCTGTGCTGTTAGAAAAAGTGCTGGTAAAAAAAGTGCTGTTATAAAAAGCTGAAGACTGTTTGGTAATATTTTTGATATGTGCATGTTTTGATGTAAAAATATATTAAAAATAATGTTTTTGGTGAGGTTTGATGTTGAAATCAGCAACTGCTTTCCGCAAAAGCTGAAAAGCAGCTTTTTTCAAAAGCATGGGGGGACTTGCTTTCTCTGAAAGCAGCTTTTAAGCCAAAAGCACTTTTCACAAAAGCAGCTTTTAAATTTTACCAAACACATTTTCAGCTGCTTTTCAGAAATAAGCTGCTGTTGCTGTCTGCAACAACAATCCCAAACACACCCGTAATAATTAAATATATAAATTAAGTGCTATTAATATATTTAATTATTCATTAGGCTCAAGTCCTTATTTAAAAGATTAACAATAATACCCGATGGGCCATAAATAAATGGATTGGATCCCGTCGAATCCAACATTCTCCCTCTTGGCCAAGGGTCATTATATCTTCAACATACATATAACAAGACTTTTATTATTGAGCATTACATCCCTTACGACAGGCTAAATCTTACATCATACAAGAACAGAATTAAAGGTAGTATCATACTTATGTACAAATATGAAACCGTCCTCCAGTTACAATCCAAGTATAATTATAAAACTTAACAGAGATACTAGCTTAAGTCATGAACAACATAATATTTCATAATCAATAGCAAATCAATATGTCCATGAGGTCCTTACATAATTGTTTGTTCCATAAACTTCGAATGTGCACAGTAATAGAAGTAACAAACTAAATACTTTGTCCAAAAACCATAACATAAGGTGATCACAATACTAGTGTCTTACAATAAAATCCATGAATCAATAAGAAAGATTATCAACCAAACCCATGCTAGCAACATGTTCTCGAAAGAGATTGGGCGGTAAACCTTTTGTCAATGGATCCGCCAACATAGCAACTGTACTAATTTGCTCAATAGACACTTGTTGTTTTTGAACTCTTTCTCGCACTACAAGATACTTTATATCTATGTGTTTTGTCGCATCACTTATCTTGTAGTCTTTAGAGAAAGAAACAGCAGCTTTATTATCGCAATAAATTTTCAGTGGTCTAGAAATAGTGTCAACTATTTTGAGATACGTGACAAAATTCCTCAACCATAAAGCTTGCTTCGTTGCCTTATAGCAAGCCACAAATTCAGCTTCCATTGTAGAAGAGGTATGCAGCGACTGCTTAGCACTTTTCCATGATATAGCTCCTCCAGAAAGCATAAAAATGTAACCTGAAGTGGATTTCAACTCATCTTTACACCCAGCATAATCGGAATCCGAATAACCAATGACTTCAAGGTTATCCGTCTTTCGATATGTGAGCATAAAATCTTTTGTACCTTGTAAATACCGCATGACCTTTTTAACAGCTTTCCAATGATCCGGACCTGGATTTATTTGGTATCGCCCTAGCATTCCAACAATATATGCTATGTCTGGACGAGTACAAACCTGAGCATACATAAGACTCCCAACTGCCGAAGCATAAGGAATATGCTCCATTTGATCCAATTCTAGCTGATTTTGAGGACATTGTTTCAAGCTAAATTTATCACCCTTGACAACAGGAGCAACGCTTGGAGAACAATTTTGCATGTTAAAACGTTTGAGAACTTTATCAATATAAGCTCTTTGTGATAAACCCAAAATTCCATGAGATCTATTTCTATGAATTTCAATGCCCAAGACATAAGATGCTTCCCCCAGATCCTTCATATCAAAATTCTTATGAAGGAATCTCTTTGTCTCATGCATTAAATTCATATCACTACTAGCGAGTAGAATATCATCCACATATAGTACTAAAATAATGTACTTGCTCCCACTCACTTTTAGATATATGCATTGGTCAACAAAATTTTCTTTAAACCCAAATTTTCCAATCACATCATCAAATTTAATATACCACTCTCTAGAAGCTTGCCTTAATCCATATATGGACTTCTTTAACCGACATTTCATGTGTTCTTTGCCTTTGACTACAAAACCTTCCGGTTGTGACATGTAGACATCCTCATGCAAGTCACCATTAAGAAAAGCAGTTTTAACATCCATTTGGTGTAACTCTAAATCATAATGAGCTACTAAAGCCATGATGATACGAAATGAGTCCTTACTCGAAACAGGGGAAAATGTATCATTATAATCAATTCCTTTTCTTTGTGTGAAGCCCTTTGCAACCAATCTACCTTTATATCTTTCGATGTTACCAATAGGATCAAGCTTAGTTTTGTAGACCCATTTGCAGCCTACAGCTTTGACCCCTTGTGGCAACTCAACTAGATCCCATACATCATTATCCTTCATGGATTTCAACTCATCCTCCATGGCTACAAGCCATTGAGTTGAATGGTTACTAGCAATAGCTTCTTTATAAGAAATAGGATCAGGTCCCATAAGAAATAGGATTAGACTCAATTTCATCTAAGTACACAATATAATCATCAGAGATTGCTGATCGTCTTACTCTTTCGGACCTCCTGAGAGGTTCAGTAGTGTTATTGTCATCTTGAGGTGGTTCTTGATGTACATTCTCATTTGCACCAACATTTTTATCATCATTTTCTGGTGCACTAATATCTGGAATGATAGGAATAGGGACATTTTCCTGAATCTCTTCCAGATTTATCTTTCGAGATGTACTCCCACTGACTTCAGCATCCTCAAAAAATACTGCATTTCTAGTCTCAACTATTCGAGTGGTGTGTGATGGACAATAAAATCTAAAACCTTTAGATCTTTCGGGGTAACCAATAAAATGACAAGTAATAGTCTTAGGGTCCAATTTCTTGATGTGTGGGTTATATATTTTTGCTTCAGCCAAACAACACCATACATGCATATATCCAAAACTGAGTTCCCTTTCAGTCCATATTTCATAAGGTGTTTTAGGCACGGACTTACTTGGGACCCGATTAAGGATATGCATAGCTGTTTTAAGGGTTTCAACCCACAAAAATTCTGGCAACGTACTTTGACATATCATGCTTCGAACCATATCCATAAGAGTTCGATTTCGTCTCTCAGCAACACCATTCTGTTGGGGTGTACCCGGCATTGTGTACTGAGGAACGATGCCACACTCTCGCAAAAATAAGGCAAAAGGTCCTGGATTCTGTCCAGATTCAGAGAATTTTCCATAATACTCTCCTCCTCTATCAGATCTAACAACCTTAATATCTAATTTGAGTTGTTTTTCAACTTCTGCTTTATAAATTTTAAACATATCGAGTGCTTCAAATTTTTCATGTAAAAGATAAATGTAGCCATAACGTGAGTAGTCATCAATAAAAGTAATAAAATACTTATGACCACCTATGCCTGGAGTGTATGGTCCACTAATGTCAGTGTGGATTATCTCTAAACACTTAGTGCTACGAGTTGCACCCTTTTTGTTTGTTTTTACAAATTTTCCTTTAATACATTTAATACATGTGTCAAAATCTGAGAAATCTAATGGATGAAGAAGTCCTTCTTTAACAAGTCTTTCCATTCGACTTTTGGATATGTGACCAAGTCGTTCACGCCACAATTTTGAAGAATTCTCATCATTTCTTTTTCTCTTTTTAGAACCAGTTGCAACTTCATCTTGCACATTCATTGAAATTAAGGATTCACTAAAAGAAGCATTCAAACATAATCTGTAAAGGTTTCCCTCTAACAGCCCAGAGCCAATATACTCAGAATAAAGAAATAGAGAAAAACCTTTATTTTCAAATTTAAACGAATATCCATAAGCGTCTAACTTTGAAACAGAAATAAGGTTTCTAGTAATACTGGGAACATAAACAGTATCCATTAAATCCAAATTAAAACCACTTTCCAACATAAGTCGGAAAGTTCCTACAGCTTCAATTTGTACTTTCTCTCCATTTCCAACGAGTAAATATCGGTCTCCTTTATTCAGCTTCTTCACGGAAAGGAATCCCTGCAATGAATTAGTTATATGCACAGTTGCACCAGTGTCTATCCACCATGTATTTAAAGGAGCTTCAGATGTAAAAGCTTCATAACAAACATAAATAGATGCATTACCTTTCTTATCTAACCACTCACGAAATTTGGAACACTCTTTCCTTATGTGTCCTTTAGCTCTGCAGAAGTTACATTTAGGACCTCCAAAGTTCTTTGTGCCAGAAGTCTGTCCCTTGTATTTCGTGACAGCTGCATCAATTCCCTTTTTCTTTTGACTATTGCCATATTTCTTTCCTTTTCCTTTAGCGGGTGTCGTGGTCACAACATGAGCACTTTCAACCTTCTCAGACTTAAGGCGTTCTTCTTCTTGAACGCACATAGAAATCAACTCGCTCATCTTCCACTTTTCTTTCTGCGTATTGTAGTTGATCTTAAAAGGACCAAATTGTGCAGGAAGAGAAATCATTATGAAGTGGACGAGAAAACCTTCAGAGATTTCCATGTTCATATCCTTTAACTGAGCAGCCATATCATTCATTCTCATAATGTGATCACGAACACCACTTGAACCATTATACTTGAGAGTGACCATTTTCGAGATCAGTGTAGTGGCTTGAGCCTTAGTGGAAGCCTTGAATTGTTCCTCAATGTTCGCTAGGTACTCCTTTGCATTATCAGATTCGGGAATTGCTCCACGAATTGCACTAGTAATGGAGCCCTTAAGAATCATTAAGGAAACACGGTTGCTATGCTCCCATTTTGCATAATCAGCCTTTTGCTCAGCAGAGCTTTCGGCTGTAATGGCAGCAGATTTTGCAACCCTTATGGCATAATCAAGGGCAGTAACTCCCAACGTAAGATCAATTTGCTCTTTCCACTTCTTAAAATTAGAGCCACTCAGTGGTTCAATGTGTGAAAAGTAGTTGGTAAGTGAAACAGGACCAAATGCTGAATCAAGGTTAATCACAATCATGCACATAAGTACAACAAGTACAATAAATATAATCCACATGATGAAAAACAGTTAGTTCACCAAGTAACACATAAGTTAAATGAACCGAGGGATAAACAGTTTATTTAAATAAGAAAAATAAAATGCACAAAAATTTTCCTACAATCAAAATTAAATTTAATATTAATATCTTCCGTTGGGCCGATAATCAATACTAAATTAATTTTATCATTAAACATGAGATTACAAAAAGTAAAATAATAAATTATATCACCGTTGGGCAGAAAATAATTTAAATTCTACAATTTGAACATTAAAAATTCCGTTTACAAAATTAATATACAAATCTTCCGTTGGGCCGATTCGTACATCGACTTGTACACGTACATTAGGTGATTTTTAATTCTCCTAATAATTAAAGTAAAAGATTTTCGTTGGTCCATCCAATACTTTAATAATTAAGAAATCACTACATTAGTCCGAATATTTAATTAATAATTTTCATGAGGGACTAATACTTTAATTAATAATCATAAGTATCCCTTTAAAATAATGTAATAAAAATTAAAATTAATGAATACATATACTGTACGAAACATAATTGCAGTATATCTGATATGTTAAAAACTTTTAGTACGAGGTACATGTACATCTTAATTCTTAAATCACTAGTATATTAATATGATAATTAAACATTAATTAACACATGTACGCATGGATTGGCCTCAAATAATAATAAAATATTTAAGTTTTGACAGTTTATACAGACATGGTCGACCATTGATATGGTCAGGTAATTAACATGATAATGACAATCCAGAGAGTACAGAATCGAACAAAACAAAACAATAATCATGAAGCCAAAGATTTAATAAAATATTATACATAAACCTAGCGGGTCCTGCATGCTTTAACAAAATAATCGCACCATTCATCCACGATCTAGACATAATCATATTTTTCGATATTAAACAAAACCCGATTCAGATCAAATTATTAAACTCAAGGAATTAATCTAGGAGTCTTCTCTGATACCAATTGTTAGAATAAATCATGTATATAAATACAACATAATATATATACATGAATCTCCTGATCAAAACTATGAGTATAAATAAATAGCGGAAGCGTACCAGAATCGAAAGAGGCCATTAATGATCTTGAGAGAGTCCGAAGAGCGCAAGTACTTGAGGGCTTTGATCTTCACTATTCTCCTCTATACGTAAGGATGGGGTGTGTGTATTTTCTGAATATTATAAGAAGCGTATCTTTTCTTTTCACATAAGATTCATTATATAGAGGGAATAATGGGACCAACCCTAATGGGCTAAACCCATAACCGTCCATCAAAGTTATGGGCTTGGGTACTTAAGCCATTATAAATAAATATATCTAAATAGATATATATTAGATGTAATAATTAAATATATAAATTAAGTGCTATTAATATATTTAATTATTCATTAGGCTCAAGTCCTTATTTAAAAGATTAACAATAATACCCGATGGGCCATAAATAAATGGATTGGATCCCGTCGAATCCAACACTGTGTTCTCATAACCGGATCGGGCATCGAACCGGAAGCCTTACTGGTTACTGGTTCGATTGGTTCAACCGGCTCGACCAGTGGTTCAACCGGTGTGACGTCATAATTATGTAATATATAATTATATATATTTAATATTATGTATATATAAAATTATATATATTTAATATGATATATATATATAATTATATAAATATATAATAAAATATGAAAATTATGAATAAATTTTGTAAAAAACCTGTTTTTTTCTCATAAACCGGTTTTTTTCTCATAAACCGGTTTTTTTCAGATTGTACCGGTTTTTTTCAGACCTCATAAATCAATTTTTTTCAAAAAACCGGCCACCGGTCCGGTTCGGTACCGGTTTTGTCCGGTTTTTGGCCGGTTCTTACCGGTTTTGAACAGGAGAACCGGAGGACTGGTTTTATGGGTGAACCGAACCGGACAAGCCACCGGTTAGCGGTCGGACCGGTTGAACCGGCCGGTCCGGTCCGGTTTTAATAACACATCTTAGGGTGTGTTCACTTGGAAAGAATGGAATGGGGTAGGAATGGAATGAAAATTGTAAACAAAATTTATGAACAAAGGGGGATGTTGGGGAAAATAATGAACAAATATGAGGGAGAAGAAGTTTTTTATGATGAAGATTGCAAGGAAAATGATGAATATTGGGAATGGAGCATTCCTTCCAAAACATGTGGGTTAGAATTCTAGTTCAAATTATTTGGAGAGGAATGAAGCAAGGAATGAAATTTATTAACACTTTCCCCAATCTCCCCCAAATGATAGTATAAATTTCATTCCATTCTCCCCTCATTCCATTCAATCCAAGTGAACATAGCCTTAGATTTGTATTTTTTGGCATGGAGACATTGAAAAAGAATCTTAAGGTTTATAATGTCGTAAGGGTAAACAGTTTTCTGCAAATGGTTTATACTTTCTATTCACTGAATCCACAAGTGCTGGGTCCATACGAAAGACAAACACGAACGGCATACAGCAGCTTATCTTGCTCCTGTCTTCTAGATGATGTAGGAAAAGAAGAAGTCGATGCTCTGTAGAATTTATTACTATAGAGTGCAATTACTTGTCTGTAAAAATGCTCATTTATCTACTAGCTCTTCTACTGTCTAAATGGCATGTAAGGACCAACAAATGAGTCTGAGTTTCATGTGAACGGGTACATCTGATACTTTATTCACCTTTCAAGGAGTCCAACTGTTAAGGAAAAATCCGTTAAGTAATAAAAACCGCAAGTGCACGGGTGTACGTGAGTACAAAGGCAAGTACGGGTCGAACCACAGACAACGCGAATTAAGTTTCTAATTAACAAAAACAATTGAACTAGCACTAATGATAAAGGACAAATTTCATCGGCTAAATATGAAAATCATGGTGTTTAAAATATTTATTCTTAATAACAATCAAACTTATAAGTATTCGGAATAAAGACAACCAATAATTCCAAATCAAATTGCATTCAAAAGTCACAAAAATAACTTTGTATAAATGTCTCAAAGTAAATCAATTCTCAAAAATCGTATGGATCCTAACTATACGAACTCCCAACTCTACTTGTGTGGCTCGTATGAAATTACTCACATAGATATGATATTGGAGATAATCAATGAAACAAATACAACATAATGAAGCACGGACACCAATGAAATTCATGTATATCAGCCAACTACATCCGCCCTCTAGACAAGGACTCTAGCCAAGCATCATCAAGACAATCATAATATAAATTAAAGAACTCATACCAGATGTGGAGATGAACTTGACCTTTATTTATTAAATACAAACTACAAGAAGGAAAAGAAGAACTCTCCTACACTACAAATTTACAAGAAATGTGTAAGAGGTAAGAGATGAGAGGTGTGTAGAGCTAGAGATGTTAGAGATGAAGTAAAAGCTAGGGTGTAGCTAGATGTGCTTATACAATGAGCCTAGCACGTCTATTTATACTAAAATATTTACAAAGGAGCATTAATTACAAAGATCTCTAATTTGATCACACTAATCTTCATGACAAAGCGCTTGCTCAGCATTCCCATTCGAGATGATATCTTGCTTGATTTCTCACGATCCTGCTGACTCGTGACGATGTGGCTTGATATCTTGATTTTAATACACATATCTCCATTATTTGACGTGAAGATCCTCTCAATATCTACACAATCAACAAAACCACACAACCAAGCATAAAATGGGAAAATAAAATGCTAACTAATAAAAATAATACAATAATATTATACAAATAAAATGAGTTATCAAATTCCCCCATATCAAAGTCAAGCTCGTCCTCGAGATTAAAGAAAAACCTATACTCACTGTCGTAGGAATCACGGATACTTTTAGGTGTACCAACCCGTTAAACTCGTAGACGATCTCTACAAGAGGAGTTTTGTCTCCTAAGGGTTTACAGAAGATATACCCATAAAATCTTTCATGCACCTACATGAATGCAATTATTCTAGATGATGATGCAAAAGATCCCTTACCGTTGGATTTCGTCAAGTCATCATTAGTGCCTCTGATTGTGTTTTTAACATGACATTTATCAAGCTAACACTACCATGAGCTACAGCTAGCGTACACGAGTAAAGTGTGAACAATCTTAACAACACATTTTAGAAAACTAGGGAAGATGCCACTAGCTAGATGTCACCCTCTTTGGTTAAGCCATAGGGTCAGACTAAAAACTAAGTTTCAACACCCCGTTACCTCGACTCTGAGTGTCCATTTGGGCTTAACGTGGGGGTCTTGCACTTTTATTCCTACATCTATTTTATTCACATAATAAACTATTAGTATGAGGTCGTCACCTTTGGTGTTTATTTGCTCGGCCTAAGTCCAACGCTCCTCAGTGCAAGTGAGTCACCCCATTTCTAGTGCTAGTGGTTAGATTGACCGTGCAATGGTTGAGGTCCCAAAAGACTTATACACTAATACCCATTTAGCGAGCGTTAGGTCAGCAATCCCAGACCATAAAAGACCTTAAGTTGCTAGGCACAAAGTCCCCTCAGACTTACTTACTCGGGTTATTAATGAGCCCAACCTAGTCAACTTCCCCACTAACATTCAACTTTATCGGTACTATAACTATTTTTTCTTTTTTTCTTTTTTTTCTTCTTTTCTTTTTTTTTTCTTTTTTTTTCTTTTTTTTTTATATATAATAATTTTTTATTATTTGCAAGTGCTTAACCCCCAAGCTTCCCCCCAAACTTATACTACTATGACTCTTAGCTCAAAGGTGAAGACTCAAAGTTTTTAAGCTGACCTAAGGGCAGCTCCTCTAAAGGCACACCCAATTCGCGACACGTCCCCCTTAAATATTTGAAACAAAAGTTACCAAGACACCCCACTAATACAAGTGCGTACTAAGCATACATAATGCATGGCAATTTGTGATCATGGCAAGACTCGTGTCGTGTTTTATGGGCACAAGATTCGTCAACGGCTAATAACTTGAACTACCAACAGATTGAGGATCTTCATATGCAATGCAACTAAACAGAATGCACTATAGATAAAAAACAAAACAAGACACTTTTATAGAATGAACTACATGCTTTTAACATGCAAATTTTATACTACATGATTTTAACACTACATGCAAACTAAAAATCTACAATAAATTTTTTTTTTTAATTTTTATTTTTTTGAAGATGACAAAATAACATAACTCACTCCCCCCATATCAAAAATCTACATTGTCCTCAATGTAAAAGAAAAGAATACACAATAGAGATAGAGGTGTACCATTCTTTCACTATGGCGGAGAGGGAAAAAACTTGGAAGTCGCTTGCAATCCTATTTAAAAAGAAGAAAAAAAACTATACAAAACAAATTATACAATTGTACATGTCTCCCCCATATCAAATCTTGACTACTATCCAACACCTTGCTTGACTAGGCCATGAAGTCTCTCCCAAAACTTATGCTTACACCTAACATGAAAGTGTTCTAGATTTCTTAAGTAGTCATAAAAAATGTAGCCTTGAATGTCGCAATCAAGGTTGTAAACCTCGAATAAATATTCTCCCTTATTAGATATCCTAAACCAAGTATGTGTTTCCTTATGTTGTTGAAACTGATTATTAATTTGGGTTCCTTGATCTTGAACAATAAAGGATGAATCACTATCATGGGCCTTTATGAAGCAAAATTCATAATTTGGAGGAAAAAGTGAAAGTCTACAAGGCTTTATCATGAAAGGCTTTTCAATGATTTTACGCTCGAAAGAACTCTCCTCACATTGGGTCTCCCACTTTACAGTAATGGCGTTTAGTTCCTCAAGCATTTCTATGGATGACATATCCCTAAACAATTCTCTAAGTTCTTCATCGGTCTCGTGTTTATTTTCAAGAAGAGGCCTACAATTTGTTTGTTCGGGATAGAAGATATGATGGAGTGTGGTAGAAGGAGAAGGTAAAGTATCTCCCATGATGATGGATGAGTAACTTAAAGTCTAACGGGTGGACGAGTTAAATAACCGCTAGTACTATGGTTCCAAGTGTGCAAAAACTTGAAAGAATTCTATATTAACTAGCAATTAGCACATTAAAAAAATACACAAAATAAAAGGAAGGGAAAAATTATAATCCTAAGTTATCCTAAAAAGAATCTAGACAGCTCCTAACGTTTGGACCACCAAAAAGTCCATAAATCTAGATTTATTCAAACCGATTGGCCAGTCAAGCGGGGGCACTTCCTTGAAACAAGGCGCTGAATTAGAGAACCGCCATCCTAGACACCAATCTTAATTGGCCAGGTAAGTGATGCACTTGCCTAGACACCAAAAAGTTCGAATAATTCCAAATTACTTTCTCTTTTAGGTATCTTCCTAATTGAGCTCGAAATTATCTATAAAAAAAAAATCTAAACTAACTTTTTTTTTTATTAAAAATAAAAAACTAATATTATGATGCAACACATAACTTTTATCTAAAAATTATAAACAAATATTTTTATTTTTTTTATTTATATAAACTAAGAAAAGAAAATAGTACCCGAAATAGCTTAGCAATTATTTCCGCGAAGAACTAACTCAAACCGCAATTAGGTACCTGAAAAGTCAAAATAAAACAAATCAAATAATACAAAATATTTTTACTCTATTTTTTATTCTTTGTTAAAGAAATAAAAAATGTAGAGTAAAAATAAAAAACAATTTATTTACAAATGAAAAACAGAATTAGCACATTTTATTAACAAATTTGACTATGTGAACTACTTGGCTGTTTACGTTTTTTTTTTAACTTGGTTACAGTACAAAAACAGGGAGCAAATGTTAATACTATAATTATATTAAGAAGTTACTGGACCATGACACATTAGTGAACAACTAATTATAATATAATCAATGCGTTGACTTTCTTTTATTAATTAATTAATTTGGCTACTAGAAACCTCTGTTATAGAAATCGGCCGATTTTTGAAAAATCGCCGATAAATCGGCCAAAAATCGGTCGAAATTTTGGAACCGATTCGGCCGATTTTGCAAAAATCGCCAATAAATCGCCGATTTTTCAACCAAATCACCCGATAAATCATAAATCGATACATCAACCGAATAGTTCCGATTTCCGAAATCTGCAACACTGCTAGAAACAAATGTTATAGTCGTACTATGACTAAAATGATCTAACTGGTAGGCAAAACAGCAACTAACAGAGGTTCGCACAGCAACAAAGTATTTTTCGGGTCTGCTTTTGAGAAAAACAGAAAAACAGAAAAACAAAATTGATTAAAAAAAAAATATTAAACTAAAAACTCAATAGCGCGTTTCCCGGCAGCGGCGCCAAAAACTTGTTAAGGAAAAATCCGTTAAGTAATAAAAACCGCAAGTGCACGGGTGTACGTGAGTACAAAGGCAAGTACGGGTCGAACCACAGAGAACGCGAATTAAGTTTCTAATTAACAAAAACAATTGAACTAGCACTAATGATAAAGGACAAATTTCATCGGCTAAATATGAAAATCATGGTGTTTAAAATATTTATTCTTAATAACAATCAAACTTATAAGTATTCGGAATAAAGACAACCAATAATTCCAAATCAAATTGCATTCAAAAGTCACAAAAATAACTTTGTATAAATGTCTCAAAGTAAATCAATTCTCAAAAATCGTATGGATCCTAACTATACGAACTCCCAACTCTACTTGTGTGGCTCGTATGAAATTACTCACATAGATATGATATTGGAGATAATCAATGAAACAAATACAACATAATGAAGCACGGACACCAATGAAATTCATGTATATCAGCCAACTACATCCGCCCTCTAGACAAGGACTCTAGCCAAGCATCATCAAGACAATCATAATATAAATTAAAGAACTCATACCAGATGTGGAGATGAACTTGACCTTTATTTATTAAATACAAACTACAAGAAGGAAAAGAAGAACTCTCCTACACTACAAATTTACAAGAAATGTGTAAGAGGTAAGAGATGAGAGGTGTGTAGAGCTAGAGATGTTAGAGATGAAGTAAAAGCTAGGGTGTAGCTAGATGTGCTTATACAATGAGCCTAGCACGTCTATTTATACTAAAATATTTACAAAGGAGCATTAATTACAAAGATCTCTAATTTGATCACACTAATCTTCATGACAAAGCGCTTGCTCAGCATTCCCATTCGAGATGATATCTTGCTTGATTTCTCACGATCCTGCTGACTCGTGACGATGTGGCTTGATATCTTGATTTTAATACACATATCTCCATTATTTGACGTGAAGATCCTCTCAATATCTACACAATCAACAAAACCACACAACCAAGCATAAAATGGGAAAATAAAATGCTAACTAATAAAAATAATACAATAATATTATACAAATAAAATGAGTTATCACCAACCAATCATGATGGCCATGCTTGCTAAAGGGCCACATTTCACAAGGACAAGAAATATCGACCACCAAAAGCAACTAGGAATTTTGATGCAGCCAGTGAAAATCTTATCCAGATCGACATCTCCTGTAAAACCTAAATGCACCATCAACCACCCGAATGCTTTGAAGCTTCATCTAAAAATAAATGATGAAACGATTCGAAGGTCATTCATTTCGGATGATACACGACAGACTACAGAGTAATAATGCCTAAGAAACTTGATAATTTTTACCACAAACTAGTTGAATAGGCTAATATCGGTATAGTCATCTATATTATTCTGTCCTTGCCCTTGAATAAACCTAATTAAGAAAAACTCATCAAAAACCCGTAGGTACAAGCAATTTAGCGTTTCAGACAACATGACCTGGTAAAACACTTTTTCTACAGTTATTTGAACATATAAAGTTCACATTACATGAAAATGAGTAAACCTGTAAAACCACATTACTTGTCTTCAATAACCAACAAAACATTTATAATTATTGAAAGGAGATCTCAGAATGCTTTGTATATCAACACAGTGGGTTCTTTGACAGCTCACATTTGCACTATAAGAGCTACCCACACCTCCTCTAACAATCATGATATTCCAGAAACAGATTCCCTGTGGTTCCATACACTCTGATTAGACTAAAAAAGACAACGCATATTTAACCCTACGTAAGATGATAGAGTATGTGATGCACAAGGTCTAGGTGCACGGTTTAACATTGCCATCAACAACACAACAGATGAACAGACTTACAGATCCGTCTCCAGCCATTTGCATTTTTATTTTTTTACCATTTAGAGATGTAGGCTTGACATATTTATAAAACAAAATGGCCTTTGTTGAAGGATCATGTTCATATTATTATTTCCTTCGTTGATCATCATTTCTGGAAGAGAGGATACTTTAGCAACTTTTACTAACATCGGTTCTTTCTCTTTCATTAATGTAAGCAACACCATTTACATAGAATTATTGTCTTCCTCCCATAATATGAATAATTTACTAATTACATCCACCAGCCTAATTTTACTAAACAACTAAATTGGCTTCTGGAACAGCCTTTAGATTGTTTTGGCAAAGGAACTTTACAGAAAGTTCAGACACATAAAACAACATATAGCGAGATTAACCACCAGTCGCCAGCTCCAGAAATTGAAGTTTAATAGTCAGAAGTTAGGTTGCTACGTTGCTTGCTTACAAGCTGCAAAGGAATCATGTAGTCCGTTATACCAAATTTGCCATATAGACATACCAGAAGAGGGAAGCATGGTTTTTGAATTACTATGAACCACATTGCAAGACTTTAGCCAAAGGCTGAAATAAAGTCACGCTACGAAAGCTGATATGTGAAGTGAGGTTCCATCTAAGCCGGCTACCAAGTAACCAATGGAAGTAGTAGTCTGGTCTAGGAGTTGACATCATGAACAAAGTACATCCAAGATTGTCACAGGTCGAATGTCATATTAGAATCAACCAAAAATTTGATAAAATCAAGTAGCAAAATTTAGCAGTGATATTAGGTACATATTTTTACAAAGCTGAACTTAAACTTATTAAAAGAATCAGGTACAAAGTTAATTAACACTGTGTGCACCCATATACCATTTCATCACCATTAATATAGGCTTCACAAACTGATAAACCTTAATTCACTAGCAGGTTTATAACCTTCATTCTTGATTAGCTTGATTAACCTTTTTACATCAGCGTGTATATCTTTAATTTGTGGATGTGAGTGATCTCGAACAACATAGACATGCACATGATTTTTTAGATCAATCCAGCTACACTAGGCTCTTTATCACAACCCTTCGAAGATTTATTATTTTTCTTTCCCATTCCACATCTACCCACATGCCCATGGCTGTATAAATACTTGACAACAACACATAAACAGCTAATTCTTCTGAGCCCAATTCACAATATAAGAGACGCAACAATATAAGTCATTTGAAACGAATACCTGAAAGCACGTAAATCTTTGAAACAACTGATGCACATTGTCTAGCACTTGATGATCCATCCACAAGCATGGGACAAGCATAGAACAACTGAAGCATTTTGAGCAATTGAATAAAATTGAATAAAATTGAACAAGGTATCTCTTTCTTTGTTGCAAGTCCCTTAAAATTAAATAACTTACCAAATTTTCTTGCCTTAACTTTATAGTTTCTTCCCATATCACATAGCTAGATTGAATATCAAAATAATTAAGAATATAATGTTCTTACCAAGCCTATTTAAAAGTATTTTGTAACGTACTTATTTATAAACATGCTAACTTACAAAGTTTTTAGCATGAGGTTAGCGCCAATGCAAATCACAATTTCTTCATGTATACCTGACTCTCCACAATTAGATGATTTTGCTATTATTAGATGCTTAGAGTTTAATTTATCTTACATATCAATACTCAACCTCACACTTAAGATGTCTCACCTTCAAATTAATTTTATGCCACTCCTCAATACATTACAATTGTGTGTTTCGTAAGATGTATAAACTTCGAAGAAACTTCAGGAGTTCACGTCATAGTTTTAGTTTTACTATGTAAAATTATGAATAATTTGGCTAGGAAACGCAAACCAACATTATCTGTAATGTGATCATCAGAAGGAATGATCAGCACAAAAAAATGATCTCAAGATGATTAATTTCTTTCAACCTTATGGTTGCAAGAACAGAAGTCTATGAACCTATAAGGAACAAAGAAAACATATAATGACGATGTTGTGCAAGTGAACAAATGCACTTCCGGGGAGGGGGGCTAGTCCGAGCTAAACCGCAGGAAGGGATTAGGTATTTCCCAACAAATCAGACACTACAAGAGTGGTTAAATGATGCAGCAACAACTCCATCAGATCAGCTCCACTTCAAAATTCATGTTGTGCATCCCACTATAAATACTTAAATGAAACAATCCTCTAAATCCATCAACACAAGTCTCCTGATCCTCAAACCTCACTTGCACCTCTGTATACCTAATTACCTTTAAACCTAAAACAATGACCAAACTTCAGCTACACAGCTTAAACATACTCAAAACTACTTTGTACCTCTTGTTGCTAGCCATTATGCTTTGTTATGCCAGCTCAGCTCGGATTCTCGAGGAAACAGAACCTCAACTCCCTGTTCCGGTCAATCAGCCAGTGGCATCTGGTCCCCCTGAAATTGATGACCCTGAAGAGGCACCGGTGGTAGGACCTACATTGCCAAGTGGGCAAATACCAGCCACCGATGACATATCACCCGTCGCCAATGTGGCACCTATAGCTGGTCCTGCTGTCCCATTACCTAGTGTACCAGGAGCTTTCGTCCCACCAATTCCAACAGCGCAACCCCAACCACCACATTACCAAGTGGGCCCGCGGCAACAGCAGCCACTGGGACCACCACTGCAGGAGATCCCGAGGCCACACTAGCCTTCTTTATGCATGATGTCCTTGGTGGAACTCACCCATCAGGCCGAGTAGTCACAGGAATCATAGCCAACTCTGACGATAACGGTCTCCCATTCTCCAAAGTCAACAATCAATTATTTCCCATCAATGGTGGTGTACCACTAAACAACATAAATAACCTTGTCAACAACAACAACGTTCCGTTCCTTGCAGGGCTTAATGGTTCTCCAAGCTCTACAAATCTACATAATACTGGTAACAACAATGTTGTCAGCGGTGGCAATCAATTACCATTTGTCTCCGCAGGCCAACTGCCTGCAGGCATAACACTCCAGCAGCTAATGTTTGGCACCATAACAGTGGTGGATAATGAGCTGACCGAGGGGCATGAGCTTGGATCATCTGTGTTGGGGAAAGGGCAAGGATTTTACCTATCGAGCTCTCTCGATGGTACTAGCCATACACTAGCACTGACAACACTGTTCCACGGTGGAGATCATGATCATGATCATGTTGACGATTCTATAAGCTTCTTTGGAATTCATCGG
The DNA here is from genome assembly GCA_037693485.1 of Kitagawia praeruptora. NCBI lineage: Eukaryota > Viridiplantae > Streptophyta > Magnoliopsida > Apiales > Apiaceae > Kitagawia > Kitagawia praeruptora. The sequence continues at coordinate 128,937,742 of CM075354.1, forward strand.
ACAGGTTCACCAATTTCTGAGATTGCAGTCATTGGAGGGACTGGAAAGTATCAGCATGCAAAAGGGTATGCAACTATTGAAAGTCTTCATCAGGTTGACCAGCATACTACGGATGGTGTTGAAACAGTGACACACTTTACTGTATACCTCACATACGAGGTCTAGACTTCAAGAGTACATTTTCTCAAGTCCAGCGTTCTGTTTCTTACATTAAGTTTGTACCTGTGGACTCGTGAAGTTCTTGTGAGCTTATTGTTTCAATTAATTATATCTATAATTACATTCAACATGTTCCACTTCTTTCATCATAACACAAGCTGTTGTACTTGATTCTAGGGGGTGTTCTGGAGTTTTTGAGGCGCTTTGGAGACAACGTATTTGAGAGTTTTTGAGGCGTTTAGGAAGCAGATGCTATGTTGAGAGAGGGGGGGGGGGGGAGGATTAATAAGTTAACCCGAGCGATTTTCTGAGGTTTATGATGGACTTAATTAGGAGTGTCTTGAAGGTGTTTAGGAAGCAGAAGCTACATCAAACGTATGTAAAAGGGTGAGTAAGTTAAACTCGAGCAATTTTTGAGGCTGGTGTTGAACTTAAGGAAGGAGAGTCTTGATGGTGTTTATAAAGGAGATGTGTATTGAGGATTTAATGGCTGAATAACTTTGACCAGATCTTGATTTTTGAGTATTAGTCCGAGTGTTTTTTTGAGGTTTTCAGATACATTCACTGCATTGATCAGGACACTATGGATGGGATAAGGTCTCATGTGAATTTTTACTTGGAAGCCTTTTCTTTGTGAGTTTTTGAGGTGTTTAGGAAGCCAAACATTGAGAGTAGAAAGGATGATGATACTTAGCAAAAAAAAAGAAAAAAAAAAGAAAAAAGAAAAAAGGATGATGATGAAATTTTGGATGATTTTTGACTTTTGAGGCTCATATTGGACGTATGAAGTGATACAGGGAGGGTTTAATGGATAAGTAAGGTAATTTGAGTGAATCTTGATTATTGACTTTTAGTTCTTGATGTTTGGCGGGAAATGCAGGCGATCACGAGGCTAGAATAGATGAGTAAGGGCTTATGTCTCTTTGACTCGAAGCTTATACTTATGCTTCATACAGCTTTGGAGGTGTTTTGGATTTAGAAGGAATATGAGATATTTTTCTACATTTGAGGAGGAGAGTCCTGGAGGTGTTTAGGGACAAAACTAAACATAAAATATCTTACCAGTCGAATATATATTAAAATCGCATTTAATAATAATATTAAAATTCGAAATTTAAATATTCAATTATTAAAAGAATTAATTAAAATAAAATTCGAATTAATAATAATATTCAAATTCATAATTTAAATATATTCCAAAATTCGAAATTAAATTAATTAATAAAATTTTGAATTAATAATAATATATGAATTCATAATTAAATATTCAATTATTAAAACTTTAATCATTATAAACATTAGGAATCTAATGATTAAAACCAATAACTATTTCTTTTTAAAGTGAAAGCAAAAGTAAAAAGAAAAGTTATTAAAAGTTAGAATAAATTAAAACAATCAACAACTAAGCGCACAAACTGTCTGCTGTGATTTGTATCAACAAACGCTGATGCGCATTTTAATCCTGCGTTACACCTGTTATAAACCGCTGATGCGCATTACGAGTATGCGCAACACCTGCAAAAATCTTATCGACACGCATTACCAGAATGCGTTACAGCCTTTTATACCAGTTTTTCCCAGAAAATTGCAGAAGCTGCCAGAAACTATGCAGACTGTTCTGATCAGTTTTAATCAATTCCAAATACATTCTAATGATGTGTTTAACATATTTAGCATATAGTACATCATTCAAAACATGTTATAACAATTTATAACATCATACAAACAATTATAACAATTTATAAATAATCTTTTGTATGTTAAAATGAAGCATGGCATAATTCAAAAATTCATGTATGTTTCATTTTCAAGAACACAACACCAAATCATCCTTTTATACATGTAGCTCTGATACCATTGTTGGAATTCGGGCATAATAACGCAGCGGATAATACGTAAATAACAATTATGCCATTTTTATTTAAACAAATCTTATTTATTTAAATAAATTAATTAAGTCATACTTAATTAATCAAATAAGTCAAGAAAATACATCTTCAAATTTTATCTTTAACTAATTAAGTCTCACTTAATTAATTTCATAAAATTTGAATTATTATTTATTATTAATTTAAAATCATAATTTAAATTATTATTAATTTAAATTCATGAAATAAATTAATTTCCCTTTTAAACATTCTTTGTGTGTGACCCTGTAGGTTATTATTTCATTGGCAATAATTTTATTCTTTAATAAAATTATAAACAATAAGCGGCGTCTAGTAACACATTATTGCTACCCAATAAAACAATAATTAAATCAACGATTCAATTAACCTTTTATGACTAATGTTCAATGTAATATAATCCCTTTAAATCATGATATTATAGATTAAACTCGAGGCATGTAATGTGTCATCCTCTTCATAATTTAATCTTCATTTTCTTGATCGATGAGTAGACTATTTAATCAAATCAACATTTGAGCATGGCCATGCATTTCATAGTCTCACTCAAACAAGAGGCCGATAATATCACTCCTTTATCAGGAGATTTAAATCCCATCTAGATCGTTCATATTTCTCACATGATTCATAATATATCCGATATTCACCTTTATCATTATCCGGCTAAAGATAACTTTTGACGAATTCAAAATATATTAATTCTCATGTAGAATTATAACGACTTCAGGTCTAAGGATCATTACACCATTATCACTGTGAGATTACATATGACACATTTATTATTTACCATGATGTATCTCACTGTGGGTCTGTCCAGTACCCTGTACTCGTACAGTTACCTATGCATTGCTTTTAGTATCTTCATACTTATGACCAATGAGATGTGGTCATCAGTCAATTATCATACTAGCCTCAGTGTATTACTATTGTCCTAATTAATAATAATACTCGGCTAGGGACATTTAAGAATATGATACAATCATTATATAATCTCATGTTCAAGTCACATACTTGCAACTATACAATTTGTATCAAGATTCTAAGGACATTTATTATACTTTATTTATTTCGCAGTAAATAAAGCCAATAATAAACATATATATATCAAATATATAAAATCACTCAAACATAAATATTATGTATACATTGCCTCTAGGGCACCAATACTAACAATCTCCCACTTGCACTAGAGCCAATCACCCATGTATCGAATACCCATGCTACTAGTGTGACATTCATGCTTCTGCTGCGACAGAGCCTTAGTCAACGGGTCTGCAATATTATCATCAGTATGCACTTTACATATGTGAATATCACCTCTATCATTTATCTCTCGAATAAGGTGATATCTCCGAAGTATATGCTTTGTTCTGCTATGAGCTCTCGGCTCCTTGGCTTGAGCTATAGCTCCATTATTATCGCAGTAAAGATCTATGGGATCTGCGATTGATGGAACGACACCAAGCTCTGTAATGAACTTCCGTAACCATACAGCTTCCTTGGCTGCCTCACATGCAACAATATACTCGGATTCCATTGTAGAATCAGCTACTGTCTCTTGCTTCGAACTTTTCCAGCTTACAGCACCTCCATTTAGGCAAAACACAAATCCAGACTGAGAAACAGAGTCATCTCTGTCAGTTTGAAAACTAGCATCCGTGTAACCCTTTACCGTTAGCTTCTCTTCTCCTCCATACACCAAGAATGAATCCTTAGTCCTTTTCAAGTACTTAAGAATATTCTTGACCGCCGTCCAGTGACCTTCGCCTGGATTAGACTGGTATCTGCTCGTCATGCTCAAAGCATACGAAACATCCGGACGAGTACATATCATTGCATACATGATAGATCCAATTGCTGAAGCATATGGAATCTTACTCATGCGGTCTTTATCATCTAATGATTTAGGACCATTCTCTTTTGAGATCGTTATCCCATGAGATACAGGGACATATCCCCTTTTTGCATCTTGCATTCCAAAACGATGCAAAATTTTGTCAATATATGTACTTTGGCTTAAGCCGATTAATCTTCTTGATCTATCTCTATAGATCCTGATCCCTAATATATAGGTAGCCTCGCCCAAGTCTTTCATAGAAAAACTTTCTCCTAACCAAGTCTTTACAGCCTGTAGAAAAGGAATGTCATTCCCTATTATTAATATATCATCGACATATAATACTAGGAATGCCACATGGCTCCCACTAAACTTTTTGTAAACACATGGTTCATCCATGTTCTGAATAAAGCCAAAACCTTTGACTATTTCATCAAACCGAATGTTCCATCTCCGAGAGGACTGCTTCAATCCATAAATGGATCTACGCAGCTTACATACTTTTCCAGCATCCTTTGGATTTCTAAAACCTTCAGGTTGTGTCATGTACACATCCTCTTCAAGGCTTCCGTTAAGGAAGGCTGTTTTGACATCCATCTGCCATATTTCGTAATCATAGTAAGCCGCTATTGCAAGCATAATTCTGATGGATTTTATCATTGCTACTGGTGAGAAGGTTTCATCATAGTCAATACCATGAATTTGTTTGAAACCTTTTGCAACCAGTCGAGCTTTATAGGTCTGTATATTACCTTCCATGTCGATTTTCTTCTTGAAAATCCATTTGCACTCGATAGGTTTTACCCCTTCAGGTGGATCAACCAAAGTCCATACTTGGTTTTCATACATGGAATCCATTTCAGAATTCATGGCTTCTTGCCATCTCTTAGAGTCTGGTGAGTTCATAGCATCTTGATAGGTGAGAGGCTCATCTTGATCTATGAGCATCACATCGCCATTTTCAATTAGAAGAAATCCATAATTTCTTCTTGAATCATAGCGAGTCCTACTAGATCTACGAACGACCTGTGTTTCTTGAGCAGTGTTATCTTGTATATCTTGCTCATGCTCCATCTCAGGTTCAATGTTATCAAGTGGTTCTCGATCTTCATCGAGATCTATTTTCCTCCCACTGTCTTTTCTAGAGACTAGCTCTCTTTCTAAAAATACAGCAGTTCGAGCAACAATTACTTTGTTCTCTGAAGGATTATAGAAAGAATAGCCCTTTGTTTCACTTGGGTATCCCACAAAGATACATTTTTCAGATTTCGGTCCAAGCTTGTCTGACATTAGGCGTTTCACAAACGCTTCACATCCCCATACTTTCATAAAGGACATGCTTTGACGTTTTTCTGTCCATATCTCATATGGAGTTTGTTGAACCGTTTTAGTAGGAACACGGTTTAGTGTATATGCAGCCGTTTCCAGGGCATAACCCCAGAAACTAATTGGAAGATCTGCTTGACTCATCATTGATCGCACCATGTCCAACAAGGTACGATTCCTCCTTTCAGAAACCCCATTCCATTGTGGTGTTCCAGGAGGAGTGAGTTGTGATACAATACCACACTCCCTCAAATAGTTCTTAAACTCATGGCTTAAGTATTCACCTCCTCGATCAGATCTTAGAGTTTTTATGCTTTCGCCAGTTTGCTTTTCTGCTTCTGCCTTATACTCTTTGAACTTTTCAAATGCTTCGGATTTGTTCTTCAAAAGATACACATATCCGTATCTACTGAAATCATCAGTAAACGTAATGAAGTAGAAATAGCCACCCCTTGCCATCGATCTCATAGGACCACATACATCGCTATGTATTAGTTCTAGTCGTACGGTGGCCCTCTTACCCTGTCCGGTAAAAGGAGCTTTAGTCATCTTGCCTAGTAAACAAGCCTCGCATTCATCATATGATTCAAAATCAAACTGATCCAAGAAACCATCTTGATGTAACTTGGAAATGCGTTTCTCGTTTATATGGCCTAGACGACAGTGCCAAAGGTATGTTTGATTTGAGTCATTAGTTTTAAGTCGTTTGTTATTTATATTCAAGATAGGAGTATCTAAACTAAGAACATACAAACCGTTAAATAACTGTGCAACACCATAGGTAACGTCATTCAAACCAAAAGAGCAACCATTGTCTTTAAAGGTAAATGAAAAACCTTTCTTGTCCAAACAAGAAACAGAAATAATGTTTCTACAAATAGAAGGCACATACAAACAGTTTTCAAGTTCTAATATAAGCCCAGTGGGCAATGATAAATGGTAAGTCCCTACAGCCAAAGCAGCAACCTTTGCTCCGTTGCCAACTCGTAGGTCTACCTCTCCCTTAGCCAGTGCCCTACTCCTTTGCAGTTCCTGCACATTTATACAAATGTGAGAACCACATCCGGTATCCAATACCCAAGATGTAGAAGTAGACAAATTGACTTCTATAACATAAATACCTGAAGCAGAAGTCTGGCCAGCAGCCTTCTTCTTCTTCAGCTCTTCCAAATAAGCATGACAGTTTCTTCTCCAGTGTCCCGGTTTACCACAGTGGTGACAATCACCCTTTTCGACACCTCCTTTAGGCTTGGTAGCCTTCTTGGGAGCAGAATTAGGATTGGCAACAGATTTGGATGCAATCCTCTTCTTATTGCCTTTCCACTTTCTTTTCCCTTTGGCTCCCCCTTTGTTCACCATCAGCATGGGAGCAGGGGATTCCTTCTGAATGTTGGTTTCAGCAGTTCTTAACATGCCCAACAATTCAGTGGGTGTCTTATCTATCTCATTCATGTTGTAGTTCATAACGAATTGAGAAAAGTTCTTGTTAAGTGATTGTAAGATCAAATCTATTTGAGCCTCCGGACCAATCGGGAAGCCCAAGGTACTTAGTTGTTCAATGTACCCAATCATCTTAAGAACGTGTGGTCCAACCGGGTCTCGCTCTCCCTGTTTACAAGCATACAAAGCCTTGCTCGTATCATATCTCTCCTGGCGAGCTTGTCCCTCAAACATGCTTTTGAGGTGCTCGATTATTTCATAAGCATTCATCAATTCATGTTGCTTTTGAATCTCCGGAGCCATGCATGCAAGCATTAGGCATGACACATCAGTTGAGTCATCCAAATGCTTCTGATAAGCATTTTGCTCGGCACGTGTGGATCCAGTAGGAGGAGGATTTGGGTGAGGAACTTCAATGGCATACAGCTTTCGCTCCTGCCTGAGGACAATCCTCAAGTTCCTAAACCAATCTAGGAAGTTTGTCCCTGTCAGCTTTTCCTTTTCTAGGACTGATCGTATCGAAAAGTGATTTGTGTTGTTTGCCATTTATTATCTACAATTTTGTAAAAGCGCATAAAATGAGTTAGTTTGCATGTTTCGTAAAACCAATTATGTTCAAGTTGATTTATAGCATATTCGTAATATACTTCCCACTATTTTTATCAAATTAATAGCCCTTACTATCAATTCGGAAAATGGTTCCCATAAAACATTTCCTAGTGAGCCAAGATCCATATTTCATCATATTTTAAGTCAGCTTTGGCTTTCCTCTTAAATATGATTATTTAGGTAGACCGTTATGTCAATTATATCGTATATAACTCTTGGATAGCTTAGTGAACAACATATTGCTCCGATCTATCTAATAGATTTCACTAAACTCTATGCTTATAAGTTCATAATCCTATTATTACGACTTATTTAAGTTGGACCCAATAATAACAATTTAAGTAAGCTTGTTTACTTAATCACATCTCACCACGATAAAAGAGAAGCCCTTGCTTTGGCAAATCCACTCCTCAATGATCTAGGATTTAATGAGTGTTATTTATTGGAAAGCATCTGTTTAACTTAATATTTCTTAAGGGATTTTTAGAAAAATTTAACGATCTTTATCGTTTGTTTAAATCTTAAATCGTTACAGATTTTATCTTGTTTAAACATGGCATATGTGTCGTATCTAATACATACATTCTAAAATATCCATACATCCATGCATCCATACATATATCTAATATATCCATGCATCATATGTAAAGTGCAGATACGGTAAAATTAAACGTGCGATGGTTATGGCCCGATCCTATGCGATCTTTTCGAGCTAATGAAAAGATCAAGGTCAATCTATGGTTGTAATAACTAATTATTACAAAATTCTTCATTGCTTCCTAAGCCTCCATTGATTGCCTCCAAGCTCGTTTTGAAATACATTACAAAAGAACTCGAGTTGCATTCGAGATAAATAATTACAAGAATAACGACATGCAAGTCGTATTTAATTATTACAGACCATAAATAAAATTACAACATTTATTCTACGGGTCTTTAGGCCATAACCAATGCACCATGCTCATATAACAATTATAGACATCACATTAATCATGATCACATCGATTAATAATTTAACTCCACAATTTAAATACCTAATTATTTAAAAGGGAATTAAAATTCAATTTTAATAATTAAAAATCGAATTTAAAAATTAAAATTAATCAAAATCGCATTTAATAATAATATTAAAATTCGAAATTTAAATATTCAATTATTAAAAGAATTAATTAAAATAAAATTCGAATTAATAATAATATTCAAATTCATAATTTAAATATATTCCAAAATTCGAAATTAAATTAATTAATAAAATTTTGAATTAATAATAATATATGAATTCATAATTAAATATTCAATTATTAAAACTTTAATCATTATAAACATTAGGAATCTAATGATTAAAACCAATAACTATTTCTTTTTAAAGTGAAAGCAAAAGTAAAAAGAAAAGTTATTAAAAGTTAGAATAAATTAAAACAATCAACAACTAAGCGCACAAACTGTCTGCTGTGATCTGTATCAACAAACGCTGATGCGCATTTTAATCCTGCGTTACACCTGTTATAAACCGCTGATGCGCATTACGAGTATGCGCAACACCTGCAAAAATCTTATCGACACGCATTACCAGAATGCGTTACAGCCTTTTATACCAGTTTTTCCCAGAAAATTGCAGAAGCTGCCAGAAACTATGCAGACTGTTCTGATCAGTTTTAATCAATTCCAAATACATTCTAATGATGTGTTTAACATATTTAGCATATAGTACATCATTCAAAACATGTTATAACAATTTATAACATCATACAAACAATTATAACAATTTATAAATAATCTTTTGTATGTTAAAATGAAGCATGGCATAATTCAAAAATTCATGTATGTTTCATTTTCAAGAACACAACACCAAATCATCCTTTTATACATGTAGCTCTGATACCATTGTTGGAATTCGGGCATAATAACGCAGCGGATAATACGTAAATAACAATTATGCCATTTTTATTTAAACAAATCTTATTTATTTAAATAAATTAATTAAGTCATACTTAATTAATCAAATAAGTCAAGAAAATACATCTTCAAATTTTATCTTTAACTAATTAAGTCTCACTTAATTAATTTCATAAAATTTGAATTATTATTTATTATTAATTTAAAATCATAATTTAAATTATTATTAATTTAAATTCATGAAATAAATTAATTTCCCTTTTAAACATTCTTTGTGTGTGACCCTGTAGGTTATTATTTCATTGGCAATAATTTTATTCTTTAATAAAATTATAAACAATAAGCGGCGTCTAGTAACACATTATTGCTACCCAATAAAACAATAATTAAATCAACGATTCAATTAACCTTTTATGACTAATGTTCAATGTAATATAATCCCTTTAAATCATGATATTATAGATTAAACTCGAGGCATGTAATGTGTCATCCTCTTCATAATTTAATCTTCATTTTCTTGATCGATGAGTAGACTATTTAATCAAATCAACATTTGAGCATGGCCATGCATTTCATAGTCTCACTCAAACAAGAGGCCGATAATATCACTCCTTTATCAGGAGATTTAAATCCCATCTAGATCGTTCATATTTCTCACATGATTCATAATATATCCGATATTCACCTTTATCATTATCCGGCTAAAGATAACTTTTGACGAATTCAAAATATATTAATTCTCATGTAGAATTATAACGACTTCAGGTCTAAGGATCATTACACCATTATCACTGTGAGATTACATATGACACATTTATTATTTACCATGATGTATCTCACTGTGGGTCTGTCCAGTACCCTGTACTCGTACAGTTACCTATGCATTGCTTTTAGTATCTTCATACTTATGACCAATGAGATGTGGTCATCAGTCAATTATCATACTAGCCTCAGTGTATTACTATTGTCCTAATTAATAATAATACTCGGCTAGGGACATTTAAGAATATGATACAATCATTATATAATCTCATGTTCAAGTCACATACTTGCAACTATACAATTTGTATCAAGATTCTAAGGACATTTATTATACTTTATTTATTTCGCAGTAAATAAAGCCAATAATAAACATATATATATCAAATATATAAAATCACTCAAACATAAATATTATGTATACATTGCCTCTAGGGCACCAATACTAACAATCTCCCACTTGCACTAGAGCCAATCACCCATGTATCGAATACCCATGCTACTAGTGTGACATTCATGCTTCTGCTGCGACAGAGCCTTAGTCAACGGGTCTGCAATATTATCATCAGTATGCACTTTACATATGTGAATATCACCTCTATCATTTATCTCTCGAATAAGGTGATATCTCCGAAGTATATGCTTTGTTCTGCTATGAGCTCTCGGCTCCTTGGCTTGAGCTATAGCTCCATTATTATCATAATGGAGAACCCTTGCTTATAATAGATCTGATTGAAGTAGGCGAATCAAAGAAGCTCGGGGCGAGAGGGTATCGGTAAAGAAGAAAAAACCACTGTTTAGTTTAGAATAGAACTGGCCCCCCTACTGCCCTTATTTTTGTTGTTCACGGAACTCATATGAGCGGGTAGATCTCTACAACTACTATCATTATTTATTTCGCTAGGCAGACCTTGACTGAGACTGTTTGATCCTTAGCAAATAAGGGGCAATCTTTCGATTCTCGAAAGTCCGGACCTGTAGAACAAGAAAGCTTCGACACAGGAGATTAGGACAGAGAAGTTAGCGGTAGGGGTCTTTCCTGGGTCAACCAATTGCATTACTTCTTTCGGAAGCGAAAAAACATTCTAGTTGTGCTGTACCCTTCTCCGCTCCCCCGGCTGTGCCGTACCGGTGAACTGAACTCGAGTTCGTTCTATTCGTTATAACAGAATGCTAACCCTTGGTGATTGGCCAATTCCAAGGTCTTTCTCAATAGAGCTCTACTAATGAAATAGGGGTGGCGAAACCAAGTCTTTCAGTCCCGGAAAGAAAATCGGGGTAGACCAGCACTGTTAAAGGCTACTACCCGCCATGTTCCCGCTCGGTTTCAAGTCTACTTTGTAGCGACTGCCCCAGGTCCTTGACCCGACCAACTCACGCAAGTCCAATACTTGAAGTCTACTCTTCCCACTTAATGTCAATTGTCTACGATCAGTATTGATGGACTTCCCCAGTCTTTTACTTTAAGGCTTCGAGCGGATAGGCAATGATAATTGGGAGCCAATAGACAATACGAACTACGTATCCAAGCCTTCTTCCCGAAACACCAATACGTTGCATGCTGCTGCCACTTCTTCGGACCAGCCGGCCGAGGTATCACAGGTCACCAAAACGTGACGAAATCGCCCTTTTTGACCTCTCCTAGAGAAATTACTATGCAATAGAAGCAGAGAGCTACAGCTATGTTGCAACTAAAAGATAACTGATATAACTTACCGGACAAAGAGCTAACTCAAAAGCTAGAACTCAGATCACTAAACCATCAAAAGGAGAGCAACAAAGCTATCTTGCTTAGGAATACTCACTTAGAGCAGCTGCTAAGCAAAGCAAACATAGGCCTCCAGGAACCAGTCAACGTCTGTGGACACTCTTGGTCTATCTAACTCGTCGGTTAAGACTCCAAACGTCCCAGAGTACACAGGCAACCGAGGCCAGCCACCGAAACTGAGGTCGTAAACTAGGAAGGAAGATGCTTTCGAATGCATTTAGGTGTGCCAGGTCATATGAATGGGATCGGCGAGGAAAAGAAGATTAGGAAAGTCCAGTGACAATAGTTACTTGACTGCTTCCGGTCGTTTCGATAAGTGCTACTGGATGCCTAAGGCTGTAATGGCAGGATCGATTCTTTATCCGGATCAGAGGAAGTGAACCGAAGGATAGAGGAAGACGAGGTTGTTTACTTGCTTACTCTAACGAGTAAGGGCTAAGATCAGTCTATTGCTACTGTAGGTGATAAAGAAAGAGTTATTAGCTCCTTCGAACTTCACTATCTGGCTTCACAGCCTATTCCGACAACATGCCAAGCAAAAGGGCAAGACCAGTTACCAAAGTCGTAGAGTGAGCGACTCTCGGGTAAGTTGACTATCATACCTTTTGATTAAGGTAAAGCCTGTACCGTAAGGGTTGTTGTAACCCTCGCTCTTTGACTGGATGCTCTCTATATTTGAAGATGTTCAATCTTTCTCAACTGAAATAAGAGAGGTAAGGTCGAAGTTTTGGTTCAGTACGGTAGGCTTCTTTATCTAAATCTGTCAAAAAAGATCTTATATTATAGACACCTACCTGTATATAAGATCAAAGCTCAAGAGATAGAAGCTTCTTTCTTGTGCTTTGATCTTATATATGAGAATTCTTATATATGAGAATCTGATGGCAGTTGTTAACTGCTAAGAGATTGTACCATTCTAATCTAAGAGGGCACTAGACTTCGTTCTTAAACCTACTTATTTGACCTGTGGAGTACCTTTTGTGCGATAGAGGTTAAATAAACACTAAGTAAATAAACTTCCGATAGAAGACTTGAGTCTATAAAGAATGCCACCCAGAAGAAAGATTGACTGCTATTGATCCTGTAGTTTCGACCTCAACCTGAGAGCAGCAAGATCAAATGCACCTTCGAGTAAGTTATCAGTCAAGTAGGGATCCTCATTCTCTTTATATGAAGTAAAGAGCCCGTGTTGCTCGGCTAGTTAGTTGCCAAACAAGAGGGCAATAGCAAGAGAATAAGAACAGAGCTACCCTTGCTTATGAATAGGGCTTAACAGCGCCTTCTTCTTTTTTTATCTTGACCGGGATCTCATAAGTATAGCTACTTAGAGAACTATGGAGCCTAGCTGAAAGCTTGACAAGGCCTATCCGCCTTAGTGTATTGGGGCACCCAACCACTCGCGGAAAGAATGGGGCATTCAAAACCAGACATAGATTCCTTCTCCTAGGTTTGCTCTGAGGTAACCGCACGTCTTGATGCTGGCAGTCAAGAAGGCAAAGAGTTTACTTCGACTTCCTAAGTATAAAGAGTTGACCTTCCTTCGCCTATCTAGAATTCTGCTACTGATTGGTTAAATAGTTCACATTCGCTTGGGAATACCAAAGAGAATGCAGTCGAGACAACCACAAGTGGAGGAACGAACGACACAGCATAGGCAATGTCCGGCCGTGTACACGTCTGGGCGTACATCAAGCTTCCAACAGCGGAAGCATATGGAATATCCTTCATCTGATCTTTCTCTATATCGCTCCTCTCTACAACCTCTAGCGTAGGAAAGGAGGTGCTACAAGGGCCAGAAGAAAAGCTGGCAACTTATTCTCAAAAGACCGATTACAGGCGACCTGATAGGATAGAAGTTGACTTGGAGTAAGCCCAGGGACAGTGACACCAAGGACTATTTGTTACCAGTCCTCCCAAGGGGGAAGTGCCAAAGAAGTTGCTTTTTGTCTCCTAAATGCCTATTAGGGATTGGAAAGGGTTACACGGTGTAGATGGGGGGCAAGGGGTAGGAATGAGGTAACTAGCGACCTAGCTATATAAGTTATGTTATTCTCAAAGAAGCAGTTCCACGGTGGAATAATAGGTACTCGGAGGTAGCAGCCTCTCCATTGGGAAATGACCATATTTAGTACTTGCCCACAGGACCCTCTTTTTTGTGTGATGTATACTAGTTCAAAATGACCCAAAGGAATAATATAGGAATCAACATCCTAAAGTATGTGACACAACCTACCATTAACCAACTGTGATGTGTCGATTACAGTTAGTTTATGGACAAAAATGACTTGGGCAGTAAGGCAATTGAGTGTGGTTTCGTAAGATGTACTAAAACAGAGAATTCATCAGTAAACTGATTATAGTAAATGATTTCAATATTAGTATGCGGTGGGGATTTTGTAAATTTTGCAGTGCAACAGAACACACAGTATAATGGTGTTGACTGCTTATAGTTGATGTTGGTTTTTGGCTTATAGTCTCTTGACTGCTTATATAACATCATTGTTGCGGAAAAACGTGACACCATGTGTACCATTACGTGGAGTCCAACTAAACCGGTCCATTGTACAAAACAAAACACCTACATATCATAATGCTTTAAATCAAAATACGAGCAACTGTGAGATAATTAGAGCGTGGCTGGAGAATTGGGGAAAAAAACCCTAATCGACGAAATTGACTGAGATCGTTCAATTGAGTGGGCGATTTGACATAATCGTGACGAGGAGTTCGATTAGGAGCATACGTTATCATCTGGGCTTCTATTTATCAGCCATTGAAGGTATGTACTGTTGCAACAGCTACACCTGTCACATTTTATAAGGTGCAACATTTGTGACAGGTGTAGCTGTTGGAATTACGTGATTATCATTTGTGACAGGTGTAGCTATAATATGGTGGTTGGGGTTGCAACTGGTGCAACATTTTCTCCACTCAGAACGTAAAACGGGAAATAAACTACCCAGATGATATTAAACATATTCTCATAGTACTGAAAACTCATTTCAAGCTATTTGATATGTCGCTTTAACTTGAGGTAAGTGTAACTTGATTGAGAAACTGGAGATCAGGAGATGGACTGAAAAGGTAAGATGAAAAAGGTAAGTGTAACTTGATTGAGAAACTGGAGATCAGGAGATGGACTGAAAAGGTAAGATGAAAAAGTTTGAAAATATTAGAATTCATACATTATTTCTAAATCTCTTGTGCAGTTGCTTACCATTAAGGTCAAGAAAACAGCAGGAAGGGATTAGGTATTTCCCAACAAATCAGACACTACAAGAGTGGTTAAATGATGCAGCAACAACTCCATCAGATCAGCTCCACTTCTAAATTCATGTTGTGCATCCAACTATAAATACTTAAATGAAACAATCCTCTAAATCCATCAACACAAGTCTCCTGATCCTCAAACCTCACTTGCATCTCTGCATCCCTAATTACTTTTAAACCTAAAACAATGACCAAACTTCAGCTACACAGCTTAAACATACTCAAAACTACTTTATACCTCTTGTTGCTAGCCATTATGGTTTGTTGTGCCAGCTCAGCTCGGATTCTCGAGGAAGCAGAACCTCAACTCCCTGTTCCGGTCAATCAGCCAGTGGCATCTGGTCCCCCTGAAATTGATGACCCTGAAGAGGCACCGGTGGTAGGACCTACATTGCCAAGTGGGCAAATACCAGCCACCGATGACATATCACCCGTCACCAATGTGGCACCTATAGCTGGTCCTGCTGTCCCATTACCTAGTGTACCAGGAGCTGTCGTCCCACCAATTCCAACAGCTACACCTGTCACAAATGTTGCACCAGTTGCAACCCCAACCACCATATTACCAAGTGGGCCTGCGGCAACAGCAGCCACTGGGACCACCACTGCAGGACATCCAGAGGCCACACTAGCCTTCTTTATGCATGATGTCCTTGGTGGGACTCACCCATCAGGCCGAGTGGTCACAGGAATCATAGCTAACTCTGACGATAACGGTCTCCCATTCTCCAAAGTCAATAATCAAGTATTTCCCATCAACGGTGGTGTACCACTGAACAACATAAATAACCTTGTCAACAACAACAATGTTCCGTTCCTTGCAGGGCTTAATGGTTCTCCAAGCTCAACAAATCTACATAATACTGGTAACAACAATGTTGTCAGCGGTGGCAATCAATTACCATTTGTCTCCGCAGGCCAGCTACCTGCAGGTATTACACTCCAGCAGCTAATGTTTGGCACCATAACAGTGGTGGATAATGAGCTGACCGAGGGGCATGAGCTTGGATCATCTGTGTTGGGGAAAGGGCAAGGATTTTACCTATCGAGCTCTCTCGATGGTACTAGCCATACACTAGCACTGACAACACTGTTCCACGGTGGAGATCATGATCACGATCATGTTGATGATTCTATAAGCTTCTTTGGAATTCATCGGACAGGTTCACCAATTTCTGAGATTGCAGTCATTGGAGGGACTGGAAAGTATCAGCATGCAAAAGGGTATGCAACTATTGAAAGTCTTCATCAGGTTGACCAGCATACTACGGATGGTGTTGAAACAGTGACACACTTTACTGTATACCTCACATATGAGGTCTAGACTTCAAGAGTACATTTTCTCAAGTCCAGTGTTCTGTTTCTTACTTTAAGTTTGTACCTGTGGACTCGTGAAGTTATTGTGTGCTTTATTTGTGTATCTAGTGTCGCTAATTAATGTTGTTTCAATTAATTATACATATAATTACATTCTACATGTTCCACTTCTTTCATCATAACACAAGCAGTTGCTGGAGTCAAGAAAGACTGGCAGAGAGTATGATAAAATTTAGAGTAAAATGCACTTTGCAAGTTTGCATCCCCCCCCCCCCCCCCAAAGCTTATGGCCATTTTCATTTCAGTAGACTGACCTTGATCAAGTCACTTTCCAGCCCCCAATTTCAAGGTACAGGTCAAAGGGCAACCGTTTACATATTTTCCGTTAAATTTCATTGTTAAGGTCAAGTTTTAAAATGACAAAGTTGGTATAAATATTTTTAATTGTCATCTTCTTCATTTGCTCCTTGCTCCTTAAGGTTCTCTTTGTTTCCTCTGATTCACATTCATTTTCTCAGTTAATTCATCCATATTCCCTATAATTCACTTTAATCTGCTTAATTGTTTAACTACGTTTCTATAAAGTTATCCCATGTTTTATACACTACAAATATGATACGCCAAACGTAATAAACTATGAATATGTTAGTTAGATTTTTGTAATCAGCTCTTCTAAACATCATTCAACACATACATGAAATATCATCATAATTGATTTTCTCTAATGATAGTGTATCTTTTATTTTGTAATTTTGTAGCTGTAGTATCTCCAGACTCCAAATTTAAAATTTCCTTAACTTTTGTTTTACATTAATTGTGAAATTACTAGAACTAGTTAATCAAGCTTGTAAAGGGACTGATGTATTTTAGTGATAATTAAATTGTTATTCTTTCTTAGGTTATATGGGTAGATGTGGATTAGAAACTGAGATGTAAAGTGATATTTAATCAAAATTAGCTTCTAAAATGGGGATGCATAGAGCATTCTACTCTAAATTCTATAAATAAAATGGAACATAACAATGGAAGTACTGTGTCAACTAACTGTGCCACATACATCGGGATTAAGAATCATTGAAGAAAAGTAAAAGATGACCAGTGACTAGACTAAATAATCAATGGAGGTTTATCAACCTTAACAAAGTATGCTATAGAATCACCACACCTGAGACAGTTATAGCATAAAAAAGTATTCTAACATACTTTAAATTTCTTTTTCGTATCTAACTACACAACACCAGGCCGATTGACTTTCATATGCAAGATAGTCAAGTACATAGACCACATTTCTTATTTTCCATACAATGTCTTTAGGAAGGTGATTCACAAAGGTCCAAGTTCTCCTAAACTAAAAATTGAATTCCTATTTTGGGTTTCAGTATGTGGAATCTTAATGAGACATTAGAGAAAGATAAAAGAAATGAGAAACGTGAAAGGTTGAAAAGAGAAGGCAAAATGTCGAACATTGTGAAGACGCCCGAGTGAATGTATAGAATAGGCAAGCCCAACAAAGAAAAGGACTATAACCGTATAAAATGAGCAGACACCGAAATAGACAATAGGAATGGAGGATATCTAAACAAAAGAAGCCTTTAAAACGCCTACACTTCTACACTTATAGTTTCAATAGCAATAAAATCATCCGATTATCCAAATATCCAACAACATAATAAATCCACAACACAAAATCCAGCTCAACAAACCAATCGAAACAAAAAATTCAACAATTTCCATAACCGCAACACTTAAAATAACATCAATATATCGTATAATCACAGCAAATCCATAAAACTTCAATACAACAATCTAAACAACAAATCCAACACTTTGCGAGAAAAAACAAAAAAACTCACTAAAATCCCAATCAATCGGAACTTTTCGAAGAAGAAGCGTGGTCCTCAGAACAGGCGTGGTCCTTATCACCATGATCATGACAATGATTATGATCCTTACCATCATGTTGATGTTCATCATCGCTAGAATCTTCATCGAAGGGCTTATCTTTATGAAAAATACAGCATTTCTTGGAGCTTTTTTTGTTGAGAAACTCGTTATCGACGGTACCTTGTTTCCACGAAACCTTTTTTTTCTTGCGATTGAGTGTTAAAACTAGGGTTTGTGGGGGTGCTTGTTGTGATGGTGCTTGTTGTGATGATTGAGATTGGGCTTCTAGGGTTACCGTTGTGGTCATCGATGGTCCTATTTGTCGCGACATTTTCGGGTGTCGATTCTGAGTTTGAGAATTAGATCAACAAGATGCTGCTGCTGCTGCTGCTTTATGCTCGGCAGGTCCCAAATTTTGGGCTTTCCTTATAGGTGAACAAATTTTCGGCCTGTTTACAGTTAAATCTTACCTTGGGATAGGAAAATTTTATTTTTATTAATTTGATGAAATTATTCATTTATCGAGGTTCTATTGTATTCGGGTAAAAATTTTATATTTTTATAATTTTTTATACAAGTATTTGATGTATGTTTGAGATTTCATAAGTTGCAAAAAAAGTTAATTTTTTCAGAAAAAATATACTTTATTTTAAAATAAGTTAATTTATTCAGCAAAATAAGTTCCCCAAACACCCCCAGGATTTAGGCAAAAACTGGATTTTCTTTCTCACAATTAAATAATACATAATAATTTCAGCTAAAGTTTTTTTAAATCAAATTAAGAAGATAAAAAAATCAATTGAAATTTGATTTTTCAGCCTATATTATTAGTAAAGTTTCTATATTAATTAAATTCATACTAACTTATAATTCGTGCAATACACAATTATATAAGGATAAATATTTATCATAGAACTTGAAAATTTGTAAGGTCAAAAGTCATAAACGAGTTAGCGTGTGTACAAGCTATATACATATTTGGTGTTGTTAGTGTTTGATCTATTTAAATATACTAGTTTATAGCCCGTGCAAAACACGGGTTATTTTTAAATATTTTTAAAATTATATGATTAAATAAAATATAGTATAATAATTTATTATGAATATAATTTAACTTTGTAATATTAATTAATAAAATTATTAGTAATAATAAGAATTATTTAGTAAATGACATGTATTATTTAGAATTAATAATATAAAATCTTACTGTAAATTTGATGTTGACGGGATTCGAACTTTGGATCTTTAGGAGAGGGATTTTAATACGGAATATTCCTTATTATTACATCTAATGGTCATGATATATTTACTAAATATCTAATGATCACTATTCTTTTAATGTTTCAATTATTGAATCAAACTACTAACAATTATACCCATATTTGCTTATTATAATTTAGTATAGTAACTTTATACTTGTGCTTAAGTGATCTTGCATTTGTCACTTACACACACTTATTCTTGAATTAATTTGTGTAGTGTGTATAAACATTTTGGCTATTTATATATATATATTTTCCATACTACGTTTAACTTATAATAACATGTTTCTTAACGGTCCTCGCAATTGTGGGTCGATACTAATTTAATGCATTATAGCGTGGTGTGAGCCAAATTATAGTTGGGATGTGTTTAGGCTAAGGCCTAAGAAATATTATATTTGGTTATTTTTGTATAAGTATTTATACAAGGTTATATAATATTCTTTGAGTTTAGTAACTTATTTAATATTTTATGGAATATTTGTAACTCGTTCTATCTCATTTTATTTGTGTTATTTTTAACACAAGTAATTGTATATTTATTTTTATTTATATTCGGCTAAATCAAATATTTATATAAACTAATATACTTGACTTATTTATATTGACGGAGATTAATATATAAAAAGTAACCAAATTTGAGTATGAATATATAAAAATTATTATTTATTAGAGTTCATACGATAAATTTACTATTTTTACTATATCTTGAGTTATAAAAATTAGATTTAGACGATTTTACAGAACACATAAAGTTCAAGAAATCATCTTTAATTTAGTGATGGTTTAACAATTATTTTCTAATTAAAACTATTCGATAATTTAAGAGAAAAGAAATATACGAATTTTTACATTGAGAATTCTATTGAATTTAAAAAAAAAAACCTATTTTAGGTTTAGATTATTTTTTTTTATTTGAATACAATTCTACTATCAATCAAATAAACTGACATTCTAATATTAGATCTAATTCTATTCAGTTTAGAAGACTGTTGTGGATTAAAATCTAGGTCACGAATTTGTAATTAATGCTAGGGTTAGGGAGCTTCTTGCTTCAATGGCTGTTTCCGTGTTCGAGACTTATCGGTCCTCACAGAGTGCCTACGTATCTCGTTATTGAGAATCAAGCCAAGACGTAGTTCTGAGATTGAGGGGTCAGACCCTTTATATAGGCTGAGAAGCCCTAGAATCGTAGTAGGGTTAGGTGACTTGGTGGGCAAGTCACCGACTAGAAGAAGGTTCTAGTCTCCTTCCATTTAAGAATCAGTTTCCATGTTGAGATATGTATCTTGGAGGCTAAGTCAGGCAAGAGTCATATTCTTGTTTGACACTTATTTGCTGAGCTGTTTTATTACATTAATTACGAAATTAATATTATAATTAGGGTTTGGGCCCATCTGGTGGGCCCCACGTTTGGACCATTCTAGGTTTAATTAATGCCACATTAAATGCGTCTTTAGGGCTTACTTCTAGCCCATATCATTTGCCCCCCAACTTCTAGGAAAATTGATCAGGTTTTCCTTGAAGTTATAACGGCCTTATTCGAGACTTGGGTCAGGGTTTATTGCTCTTACGTGAGTATTTTCAACAATATCATCTTAATGTAAAGCGTGGAGCGACCAACGCATTTACGACGATGTTGAACGACACTAAGCGGTGTTAAATGGCACTAGACAGTGCTAATCAACCATAAACAACGTTTAAACAGTGTCAAACAATGTTAAATAGCATAAAATGGCACTAAGGGCACTAATAGGTGCTAAACAGCGCTAATCGGCATTAATTTGTGATAACAGGCACTAATCAGTGCTTAAACAGCACTAAACGGTGCTAATCGGCACTAATTTGTGCCTAACCGACACTAATCTGCACTAATCGGCACTAATATGTGCTAATCGTCACTAATTTGTGCTAATCGGAGAAGACTCGGGACAATTGCAGCCTCTTCCGGGCAGCTAGCCAGCCGACAAGGGTCCTGGTCAGCTGCCAGGTGCTCCTGGTCGGCTGCCAGGTGCTCCTGGTCGGCTGCCAGGTGCTCCTGGTCGGCTGGACCCTTCCCATGGAACCTGGTCGGCTGCCAGTGCTCCTGGTTGCCTGCCATGTGCTCCTGGTTGCCTGCCATGTGCTCCTTGTTCGCCGGCAAGTTAACGAGAGATCCATGTTGACTTTTAATGGTGCCACACGATGTTTAAACGACGTTTCAATGTTTGTTAAATGACGTTAAATGGCATAAAACGGCACTTCATGGTGCTAATAGACTCTATACGGTGCTAAGTTGAAGGTCGATGTTTGTCCCGGAAAGTAAGAAACCTTCAACAGAACCATCAAACGATCCAACCAACTGACGGGAGGTGCCAAGATGGGTGCCGGGAAGTCAGTTGATGCCCCTTCGTGGCACCTTGTCGGCTGCCAAGTGCTCCTGGTCGGCTGCCAGGTGCTCCTGGTCGGCCAGACCTCTTCCCATGGCACCTGGTCGGCTGCCAGGTGCTCCTGGTCGGCTGCCAGGTGCTACTGGTCGGCAGACCTCTTCCATGGCACCTGGTCGGCTGCCAGGTGCTCCTGGTTGCCTGCCAGGTGCTCCTGGTCGGCTGCCAGGTGCTCCGGATTGCCCAGGAGTGCCTGAACGACATTTCAATCTATGTTGAACGATGTTGAATGGCATAAGACGGCAATACACGGTGCTAATCGATGCTTGAACGACATTTCAATCTATGTTGAACGACGTTGAATGGCATAAGATGGCACTACACGGTGCTAATCGATGCTTGAACGACACTTAGTTGGAGGTCGATGTTTGTTCCGGAAAGTGAGAAACCTTCAACAGAACCATCAAACGATTCAACCAACTGACGGGAGGTGCCAGGAGGTCGGCTGAAGCCCCTCTGTGGCACCTGGTCGGCTGCCAGGTGCTCCTGGTCGGCCTGCCAGGTGCTCCTGGTCGGCCAGACCTCCTTTCTTGCACCTTGTCAGCTGCCAGGTGATCCTGGTCGGCCAGACCTTCTCAATGGCACCTGGTCGGCTGCCAGGTGATCCTGGTCAGCCAGACCTTCTCAATGGCACCTGGTCGGCTGCCAGGTGATTCTGGTCGGCCAGACCTTCTCAATGGCACCTGGTCGGCTGCCAGGTGATCCTGGTTACCTGCCAGGTGCTCCTTGATTGCTTTGTCGTGCCTCTCGGAGCTTTTCGCAATGCTTGGAATCTCGTTCTTGAATCACGTCCTTGACATCCGTATGTTGTATACTTCCTTAAACGTAATTAGCTTCTTAAGCTTAGATGAGTGTCCTAGCACAGCTAGTTATTTATTTCTTCACATAGATCCTTCTTTTCTTTCCCGGAATCATACGAACTGATATAACTTTTGCCAGATATAGCAGATGAATTCCATTTTTTTTTCATGTATAAACGATAGATGACCTGCAAACACGAACCGAGCTGTGTTTCAACCTGATATAGAAGGTCACCCATCTTCTATAAAAGAGTGGGGGGAGCCTTCATTTTCATTCACTTCACTTCTTCTTTCTTCTAAAATTCTCTCTGAAGCTTTCAAGCTCTAAAGCTTTCAAGTTCTAGCTTCAAGTTCGAGCTCATGATGGCAGATGGCAACCGCGCTTCGGCTCCGTCATTCTCTATGTCCGAGGCGATGTCCAAGAGAACCATGGCCAAAACATTGCGAGGTAAACTTACACTAAATCCCCCTTCATATATTGATCGTAGATTTGATTCTTTATATGACTTGTTGAGTACCATGAGGGATGCGTTCCCCAACAACTCTGAATTAGCTGCGTACCATAGCCCGTGCAAGTTTGACAAGGATGATGTTAACAAAATCAAGGAGCTATATGGCTTCCCGGACGTGATCAAGGTTCGCCTTCCTGGCTTAGCCGATAGAACCTGTAATTGGCACCCAGAGAGGCTATGTGTCTACAAAGGCGCCCTTGAAGCAGGCCTGAGATTCCCTGTCGATCAGTTCATCATAAGGCTTTTAGCAGAGCTTTAGGTTCATCCCTGCCAGTTGTATCCTAATGCATGGCGGGCTATCATCATCTTCATGATGAGGTGTCGGGATCTAGGCATCGAACCAACTACTACAATGTTCCGGAGTATATTCGCCACCAAGAACTCGTCTGAGATTCAGAAGGGATGGATAACTATTCAGCACCGAACTAATGTTCCACATATTGTGAACGCCTTTTCGTTCCCAGATTCCCATCACTTCTGGGAAAGAGAGTTCGTGATTCTTGTATGGCGTAGTGGATCCTGGGGCCAATTCTTTGTGTCTAAGTTTGGGGAAGTGCATGACGCGACACACTTTATATGTGATCTTGACGAGAAAGAGCTTCTTGATCGTGATAAATTACTTGTTGACGATGGCCGTACTCACTACAAAGTTTTCTTAAACGAGAAGAGACTTGTAGAAGCTGGCCTTAGCTTACTTTCTGCTGAGGGTAATTTTTTTTATTTGCACATTATGAACTCTGTTTGTTCTTATTCCGATATTTTTTCCTGTTGCCATTTCAGTTGCGGAGGAGATAGACAGCCGACCCGAGAACCAGCCGAAAGTCACTAGAAGGATGATCAAGAGAGCCGAGGCGGCTGGCGTCCAACCTGAGCCAAAGATCCCGCAGTTCCTGTCGGGGTGTTCTTCAAAGAGATCGCGAGATGCTGACGGGAGAGTCAAGACCCCCTTCATCCCTAGTTGGGGTATATGTGAGCAAGATTCTGTCTTGGGATGCCCAGAGTCGGCCTTGGATTGGTCCAAATTCTGCATCACTCCCCCCGATCTTTTGACAGTGACTGCCGGGGATAAATTTGATGAGACGGAGAAATTAGGAGCTCTAGCCCTGTACCAGGTTCCTAACTTTTCATCTTAGATGTAGTATTTTCACATAACTTATGATTATAAATGTCTCATTGATTCTTTGTTCCAGGCCAATGCCTAGTTCCAGGCCAGCACTCGCATAGGCCATGCATATCGAGAGGATAATGTGGCCTTGAAGAAGGAGAAAACAACTTTTGATGAGAGACGCCAAGACTTGGAGTCTAGGGCCATCCGGGCTGAAGCTGATGCTCACTCTCTCCAGAGACAGTATGACTCCCTGTATAACAAAAGGGCAGCAGATTACAAGCTAGTGGTGAAGGCTTACCAGGAGTCCGAGGATTTCTTCCGTCTTATAGATGAGCATGACGATAAAGTTCGCCCGGGTATTATGTATGTTGGTTGGGATCGAGCCATCAATGCTGTGATCAAGAGGCACCCTACTGTGGTTAATCCAAGGGACTTTCCAAGTCCTTATAATCAAGTTGCTTCGGGCTCAGAAGCCAACCCAGTAGCTCAGGCTTCGGGTTCAGGCTCTAGGGAAAGTCGTCGCCGTTCTGGCTCCGGTTCGAGAGGGGGTGTCCGAGCCAATATGGATGATTCAATTTCCTCGGATCCTCGGGGGAAACGGCCTATGACCGTGCAGAAAGGGAAAGTGGTTCACCAAGCGGTCGCTTTGAACAGAGTGGCTCAGATCGAGGATAGCTCATCTTCTGAGGAGGAAGAGGTTGTGCCTCAACCAATGGTAGTGGCCGAACCAGATAATTGCCCTGACGAAGAAAGCTCGGAGGAAGAGAGCGGTGAGGAAGATAGCAGTGAAGAAGAGAGTGGTGAAGAGGAGGATTCAGATGAGTAGTTGGGATTGCTTGGTGGCCTTACATGGCCTAGCTTGGCCGCATGTGGCTTCGTATTTCTAGCTTTCAATCAAGGTCCTTCGGGATCAAACTTTTATTTGCCTAAGTGATGTAACTTAACTGTCGGCCCTTCGGGTCTTTATTTATGCATTTGTTTCTTTCATTCATATGTTCATTTATTTTCGATACTTGATCTTTCTAGATTTGCACTCAGCAGGTGCTAGGTACTTAAACAAAACATAGACTTACAGAATGGAAAACAAACTTGCATTAATAATTCAAATGGGTTCAACCCTTACATAGCTTATTATTGTCCTACTCGGGGCATTAATCCCTGGAATGGTTTCATCGAACCTTATTTCTACTTCTCCTACTAGGTAAATAAAAAGCTACATCCTTGCAGAGGCAGCTTATACATAATAAATCTTGAGGTTCAAGGCATGCCAGGTGCGGGGCACCTCAACCCCGTCCAAGGTTTCCAACTTGTACGATCCTCGTCCCAGCGTCTTCCTAACTCGATACGGACCTTCCCAGTTTGGGGCTAGCTTTCCCTTCTGGCCAACTCCAGAAGCCTCGATCTTCCTCAGAACTAAGTCACCTTGCTGAAAGAACCTCTCCTTAACCCTGTGGTTATAATAAAAGGATGCTTTCTTCTGATGCTCCGCATTTCTGGCATTCGCCTCGTCCCTGACTTCATCAATCAGATCCAGGGCGAGCCTCATGCCTTCTTCATTAGTCTCAGGTTCAAATGCCTCAACTCGAGCCGATGCATGCATGATCTCCAGTGGCACCACTGCCTCAGCTCCATAAGCTAGCAGAAACGGGGTTGCTCCGGTGGTCACCTTACAAGTAGTGCGATAAGCCCATAGTATAGTCAACAACTCATCCACCCAAGTGTTCCTTGAACGTTCGACCCTTTTCGTTAGTCCATCAAGAATGATCCGATTGGCCACCTCGGCCTGCCCATTCGCTTGTGGGTGTGCTACTGAAGTAAACCGAAGTTCAATAGCGTTTTCCTCACAGTACTTATTGAACTCCTCAATGTTGAACTGTGTCCCATTATCCGTCACAAGGATTCGTGGGATGCCATACCTACAAATTATGTTCTCCCAAAAGAACTGGGAAACTTGATTGGTGGTTATCTTGGCTAGAGGCTTAGCCTCAATCCACTTGGTGAAGTAGTCAATGGCGACTATCAGAAATTCCTCTGTGCCGAAGCCATAGGGAAAGGACCTAGTATGTCCATCCCCCACATTGCAAACGGGATGGGAGAATTGACCGACGTTAACATCTCAGGCGGTTGCCTTACAATCGGAGCGTGCTTCTGGCACATATCACACCTCTTGACATAATTCTGTGCATCGGCCAGCATCTCTGGCCAATAAAATCCCAGACGAGTTATTTTGTGAGCCAAGGCCCTGCCCCCTAGGTGCTGCCCACATATTCCTTCATGAACTTCCTCCAAGGCTTCTCTTGCCTCTTGGGACCTCAAGCACTTCAAGTACGGGACGACAAACGATCTCTTGTAGAGGATGCCTTCAATCAAGGCATATCTCAATGCTCTCACTGACAGCTTTCGTGCCTCCAAGGCATTATCAGGGAGCCAACCTGTTTCGAGGTGAGCTTTGATAGGATCAATCCAGCAACCTCCTACATCAATCGGTGCCACCAACTGAGAGTTGATGGTCGGGGCCTTCAAGACCTGGAAGTAGACACTTCCTGTGTGATTCTCTATCTCAGAAGAAGCGAACTTAGACAGGGCATCGGCCTTAACATTCTCTTCCCTTGGAATGTGTTCCACATAGCATTCCTCAAACTGAGTCATAACAGCTTTTACGACTCTCAGGTATTTTGCCATAGTTTCATCCTTGGCCTCAAACTCACCATTCACTTGAGAGACTACCAATCTTGAATCTCCACACACTTTGAGGTTCTTGACCCTCATGACTCTAGCCAAGCCTAAACCGGCTATTAAGGCTTCATATTCAGCTTCGTTGTTGGTTCTCTGAAAGTCCAACTTCAAAGCATACTCGACTGTGAACCCATCGGGGCTTTGCAAGACTAAACCTGCACCACTAGATTTTGTTTTTGATGCTCCATCAAAATAGAGCACCCAATACACTTTCAGATCAGGTGCAAACGCTTCATCCTTATTTTCACATTCTCGGTTGGGTATTATCTCCTGCCCCCCGACTTCTTGGTTGCTAATGGTACATTCAACCACGAAGTCAGCCAATGCCTGAGCCCTGATGGCTGTCCGAGGCTTATACGTTATGTCAAATTCCCCAAGCTCTATTGCCCATTTGATCAATCTTCCACTAGCTTTCGGGCTGTGCAATATGCTTATCAACTATTGATCCGTCAAGACCTCAATCTTGTGTGCCTGGAAGTACGGTCGCAGCTTCCTTGAGGTAGTTATTAATGCCAAAGCAAACTTCTCAATGGGGGAGTAATTCAACTCAGCCCCATGCAACACCTTGCTCACATAGTAGATGGGTTTCTGAACCTTCTTCTCTTCTCTAACAAGAACTGCACTCAATGCTTGTTCAGATACCGCCAGGTACAGATAAAGAGTCTCCCTAGGACTAGGCTTGGCCAACAACGGGGCTTCAGCCATGTACTTCTTCAACTGTTCAAAGGCCTCTTGGCTCTCTACAGTCCACTCAAAATTTTTCACTTTCTTTAATGCCTGAAAGAAAGGCAAACACTTGTCACCGGACTTGGAGATAAATCTCCCTAGAGCCGTAACTCGGCTAGTTAGCTTTTGTACATCTCGTATAGAGCGGGGTGGTTCCATGTCCAAGATTGCTTTGATCTTGTCAGGGTTGGCCTCTATGCCTCTCTTCGAAACCATCAATCCCAAAAATTTTCCTGATCCAACACCAAAAGCACACTTGGCTAGATTTAACATCATCTTGTGGTGCCTCAGCACTTCGAATGCCTCTCTGAGGTGCTTAATATGGTCAGCCTTGAGTAGGCTCTTGATTAACATGTCATCAACATAGACCTCCATGGTTTTTCCAATCAGATGATCGAATATCTTATTCACCAATCGTTGATAAGTAGCTCCTGCATTCTTCAGACCAAAAGCCATAACAAGATAACAGAAAACACCAAAATTATTAATGAAAGATACCTTTGGGATGTCATCCTTGTGCATCTTAATTTGATTATAACCACTGAAACCATCCATGAAACTCAACATCTCGTGTCCAGCTGTGGCATCTATTAGAGTGTCAATCCTTGGTAGAGGGAAACAATCCTTTGGGCATGCATCATTTAAATCTGTGAAGTCGATACACATTCTCCACTTTCCATTCGTTTTTTGACCATGACAGGGTTAGCCAGCCATTCAGGGAACTGAATCTCTTCAATAAATCCAGCTTCCAAAAGCTTATCAACTTCCTGCTTAATGGCCTCCTGTCTCTCAGGAGCAAAATTCCTCTTTTTCTGCTTTATGGTCTTCCGTTCGGGATCAACATTCAATTTATGAGTTATCAGTTGGGGGTCAATCCCTGGCATGTCCGCTGCTGTCCAAGTAAATACATCGCTATTCTCTTTTAAAAACATTGTCAACTCGCCCTTCATGGGTTCCTTCAGAGATGCTCCTATATACGTCACTTTCTCAGGGTCGCCCAACTCTAAAGGGATGGGAGTTAAATCCTCTGCTGGCTTCCCTCGATGTTCATCATCATCACGGACATCCATGTCTTCAATCGGGAGTACCTGCCCCCGACTCCATCAGCTCTTAATGCAGATACATAACAACTCCTGGCCATCTTCTGGTCACCCCTTTGTTCTCCGACACCATTCCGGGTTGGAAACTTGACCTTCATGTGGTAAGTAGAGGCAACAGCCTTGAATGCATGAAGTCTAGTTCTACCCAGAATTGCGTTATAAGTGGAGGATGCCTTGATTACTAGAAAATTCAACATCTGAGTAGATTATTTAGGTTCTTGCCCGATTGTCATGGGTAACTGAATGGTCCCCTCAACTTTAGACTCAACTCCATTAAATTGATAGATTGGCATGTTTGTTAGGGTTAGCTGAGAGTCATTATACCCCATCTTTACGAATGCATCGTGAAACAGAATGTCAACTGAAGCTCCATTGTCAATCAAGACCTGCTTCACTTTTGAGTTCCCAATCACAGGGGTTATGACCAACGGGTCGTCATGGGGAAATTTTACCCCTTCAAGATCAGAATCATCAAAACCAATCATTGTCTCAGTTTTAGCACGTTTCGGGGCCTCTCCCACGATGTGCATCACCTCTCTGGCATACGCCTTGCGAGAGTTTCGAGTTGTACCGACCGCTGTCGGGCCTCCCCAAATCATGTTGATAACTGGCCCTCGAGGCTGTGGGTTACGATCACGATCGTTATCCCTTCTATCATTGTCTCTCCTGTTGTAGTCTCCTCTTTGGGTTCCACGATCTCCACCCTTTGTGAAATTATTCAGTTTTCCTTTCCGAACCAAAAACTCAATCTCATCTTTTAACTGTCTACAATCATCTGTATCATGCCCCACATCTCGGTGGAACCTGCATTATCGATCTTTATCTCTTTTTGCGGGATCACCCCTGAGTGGCTTCGGCCATCGAAAGTCCTTATCCTTCTCGATTTCTAACAAGATTTGACTCCTGGGAGCATTCAACCTTGCATAATCGGAAAATCTCGGTCCAAAATTCTTCTTTGGTGGTGAGTCGGAGCCCTTGCTAGTCCGGGAATACTTGTCCCTCGCATCGTACTCCTGCTCTTGCTTTCGCTTCTTCGTATCATTATTACCCTTGCCATTGTTTATCACGACATCCTTCTTCGTGCAGTCCTCAGCCTTGATGTACTTATCAGCCCTTCGCTGGAGCTCAGCCATATTCTCGGGAGGATGCTTTGCCAATGATCTCTTAAAGTATAGGTCGGTGGTGCCATGCTCCAAGGCTACCATTGCAACCTTATTGTCCAGATCAGTGATGTTCAAAGTCTCCTTGGTGAACCTCTTAAGATAGTCTCTCAGACTTTCGTTCTTCCCTTGTACCACATACATAAGAGATGCAGAACTTTTCTCATGCGCTCTTCCGCTGATAAACTAACTAACGAAAGCAGCACTCAACTCCTTAAAGGAACCAATTGAGTTTGCAGGGAGCCGACTATACCATCTTTGAGCCATACCCGACAAGGTTTGAGGAAACGCCCTACACTTTACGGCATCACTTGCGGGCTGTAGCAATAGCGCGTTCGAGAATGTCCTGACGTGGTTCGCAGGATCACCTGTTCCATCATAGGCCTTAATTGTCGGCATCTTGAACTTCTTTGAGATGCGGGCATTCATCACCTCCTCAGTAAATGGGGGTGTGGGATCATCCGAATCTCCTAGCGGCATCAAATCTTTGGGGTTACTCCTGGGAGTTTCTACCCTTGCTGTTTTATCAGATTGGGTATCAGCCCTTCTTTACCTCCTCGGAGGTCTTTCCAAATCAACAAAAGGGATCCCTCCTGAGGTTGGAGGAGGTCCATTCTTGTTAAACCTCGCTTGCTCCCTTACCATATCTTCCTTCAATTTTAATATCTCGGCCTCATAAGCCTTAATCCTCTCAGTAGTTATCGAAGGGAGTCCATCGTGAGTATTTCGAGTTCTTCCTCGAGGTTCTTTGCTTGCACGTCACCTTCTTGGAGCTTCATCATGATCGTAATCATCATCAGAGGATGAATCATCCGTATAAGGACCAGAAAAATTGCGATTATCTCGATCTCGGATATAGAGAGCATGACCACTTGATCCAGCTCCTTGAGTAGGAGGGTAGTTAGGCAGCCCATACATCGGATTGGTGCTTATGGGGAGATCCGTAGTGTGGATCTCGACCCCCCGTGGAGGGTTGTTGGGATCTACAATCAAGGGAGAAACCACCACCTGGAGAGGGTTAGTCCCTGGATTTGTGTGGACGATCGGAGGTAGCGTACTCTCAACATGGGAAGTCGTCCCTAGGGGTTGAGAAACTTGATGTCGAACGATCGTTCCAGTTGTTGGGGGCACTGGACTTGTTGTTGGCGGAGCAGAGCTGAGTGGAATAGGGTCGGTAGTTGCTGGTGTTCTTCGTGTATTCACCATGGTTGATGTTGTCTTCCCACAGACGGCGCCAAATGTTGTGGATTAAAATCTAGGTCACGAATTTGTAATTAATGCTAGGGTTAGGGAGCTTCTTGCTTCAATGGCTGTTTCCGTGTTCGAGACTTATCGGTCCTCACAGAGTGCCTACGTATCTCGTTATTGAGAATCAAGCCAAGACGTAGTTCTGAGATTGAGGGGTCAGACCCTTTATATAGGCTGAGAAGCCCTAGAATCGTAGTAGGGTTAGGTGACTTGGTGGGCAAGTCACCGACTAGAAGAAGGTTCTAGTCTCCTTCCATTTAAGAATCAGTTTCCATGTTGAGATATGTATCTTGGAGGCTAAGTCAGGCAAGAGTCATATTCTTGTTTGACTCTTATTTGCTGAGCTATTTTATTACCCTTAATATTAATTACGAAATTAATATTATAATTAGGGTTTGGGCCCATCTGGTGGGCCCCACGTTTGGACCATTCTAGGTTTAATTAATGCCACATTAAATGCGTCTTTAGGGCTTACTTCTAGCCCATATCAAAGACCTACAATATAAATCCTACTACCAATCAAATAATTTTTTTAATTTTAGATCTAACGGATCACATTTATTTATTTAAGATCTAGGGATCCATACTTTTTTTGGTCAATGACCGTACTAAAAAAAATTGGATAAAATTATCCTTACGCTTATTATATATCTATATATCTTAAAGTGTACTAAGGCATCTTTGGGAATATTCTTAAATTTACCCAATGGGTAAAAAATTTACCCAATGGATCTTTTGTAACACTACATTTCCATTCATTTTCAAATAACCCATGGAGTATCCATTTTATTACCCATTTAACAATCAATTTCCAACTGATTTTCAATTTTAAAAAAGTTTTACAAGGAAACTATGACTTATTCAATATCTTTTTGCATGATTTTCTCAATCACTGTTATTTTTTTTATCTCGATCCATATTTTCCAACCTAGTCAAATAAAATCATGTATTGTGCAACTAATAATCAAATCAATCACCGATCCATATTTCAAATTCAATTTTATGTGTAATCTCCTCCTCTCAGATGAACCCGGATGTATTATCTCCTTCTTTCGGATGAACCTATTATGTATTCTCTCATCTTCTCAGATGAACCCATTTTCAGACTTCTTCTAGGTTGGTTGATTGAGTTTTATTTTTTCATCTGCGTTGAGTTTTCAGTATCATGGATTTTCAGACTTCTTCTAGGTTAATCAGATGTTATGGATATGGGTTCTATCAAATGGGTTCTATAAAATTAGGTATGATTTTTTAAGCATTGATTTTTGTAATTCTCATACGATTCTTATAGTGATTGATTGATGTATATGTATATATGTTTTTTTTGGTTGGGTGTAACCCAATTGATCAATTTGCACTGATTTCATGTATTATTTCTGACATCAAAATAGTTCAGGATCG
Source organism: Kitagawia praeruptora (assembly GCA_037693485.1). NCBI lineage: Eukaryota > Viridiplantae > Streptophyta > Magnoliopsida > Apiales > Apiaceae > Kitagawia > Kitagawia praeruptora. The sequence goes on from CM075354.1 coordinate 128,970,393, forward strand.
ATATTCGTAAAAGATACATGGATAAAATATATTCTAATGTGGGATGCAATACACCCAATCCCAAGAGAATATTGTACGTGAATGGTATGGTATTTTCTGTTATGTGAATGGCTATTTCTTCTTCAATTTGTATCCATCTGACTATTTTAAATATTGCGGTCAAAGTGTTTGATAAAAGTTCCAAGAGAGTTGGCACATTGATAATGATCCTCCACAGAAGGTATATATTGTTCATCTAAAATATTTTTTAGAGCCTGATAATGATCCTCCGCAGAATTATTCATTTACTTTTTTTTTGTGTTGGATTTTGAGATTGAGGAGTTTGTTTGTTGTGGTATATTAGAGGTTTCTCTGTTGAGGTTAGTGAGGAGAATATGGATGTCGCTCAAGAGGCCAAGGGGAAGGAAATGAGAGCCATATCTGAAGTATATATATATATATATACACACACACACACATGTTTGCATTTTCGAGAGCGTAGATTAGATGCATTGTGAAAACGAAATTATAATTGTAGAGCTGTACAACATTTGTTTTTAATGAGAATCAAATTCGTTACTATTGTTATTGTTTTTTTGAGATTGCAAATGGAAAGCATTGTTGTATAGCTTTTCTGAATGATGAGTAAAAGTCCTAATCACGAATTATCAATCATCATTTTGTGCTTAGATGGATTCAATTTGAATATTAGGTCGTTATTTTTAGTCACAATGCCATTGTATCATAATCCACGTGTCTAATTTAGTGAGGTATTGGTCATGTAACTTTGAGGAAGCAATTTAGCAGGTTACACAAGCTATCTTGCTCAATCCTACATCAGCTATAATGTATGCCACTAGAGGTACATGTTTGCTAAGTTTCCTTTTCAATACAAATCGTGGTTACATCTTATGTGTTGGTTAATTTAATTCCATTTGTCGTTTTTCCTACAGCCACTGTGTACATAAAAATGAAGAAACCAAATGATGCTATTCGAGTTGCCAATGCTGCTTTAGAGATGACCACTGTGTTTTTGTTTTATTGCGGAACTCAGTAAGATCTTTCATTCATTTTTGTTTGATTGTGGGATTGAGTTAGTATTTTAATGTGTTTTGTTTATTTTTCAAAAGAAAGATATTTACTGTTTTGAGAATTTTTTAAATCCAGTAAGAAATGTTTTTAAGAGGATAATTGGATTATAATTCTTAATTTTATAAGTTGTATTCTGTATCACCGGTTTACGTGTTTGCTGTGTGAATTCTCTATGATTGCAAGTAGATAGTTTTAGTACATGAATGATGTTAGATTTAGTTTGTACGTTTGTCAATGTAGAATTGAAGGTGAATTTCATGTTCAAGTTCATTGTTTGTCATGCTTTGAGCAAGAACAAATTATATGGATTTGGCCCGGGAGTGACACTCATGCAGCCACTATTCCCTCATTGCAACCTCCTGCTGGTTTTAAGATACATGTTGAGATTAGTTTACATGATACACATAAGACTTTTTTGTCAGATATTAAACTTTTGTATATACCTTATTTATTGCAGACTTGAGGAAGAAGGCTATAAGGTTTCTGATCAAAATGAGGCATCACCAGTCCAGATTCCAGTTGCTACCGTCATCCACACATTAACACTGAAACAGCTGGGTGAAAAAACAAATATGGATGACAAACATGTAATTACAATTTAGCCCATCAGATTTCCATCTTACACTGTCTTTTAATCTTACTAGCTTTTTATGAAGATGATGTTTTTGGTATGTGTGAAAATTACAATCGTCGAAGAGTCTGATAATTAATTTTTGCCAAAATTAATTATCAACTTGAGGGAAAGTACAAGCGTCCATAGCTGTAGTTTTTGCCAAAATAAAGTGTATCAACTTGAAGGAGAGTACAAGTGCTTGAAGTGTCCCAGGAACATTCCAATTGATGAAGAAAGGTTAAAACTTGTGTTGTGTAACAGCCCCAAATTCCTTACCGGGAATCCAGGTCATCACACCTCTTGCGGAATATTCAATCACCTGCTCACAATATAATCTACAACAATATCCATAATAAACTCCATAATCTACTCCACGGGTTATAGTCTTAGAACAAGTACTTACTAATCCCAAAAGTTATTACACCTCAGAGTATCCTCCAGAATCTCATTACAACTTCAAAGTACTAGATAATAAAGTATTAAACTACTTCTTCCTAACTTGCACCTTCCTCAGGTACTACAAGGCTAACATGCTGAATCAGTCACCTTTCCCTTCCTTTTATCACGGTTCAACGTACTAGTGCCAGCTCTGATCGCCGCTGTTTGATAATATTAAAAATAGCAAGAATGAGCCAAAAATGCCCAGCAAGTTATATACACCAGAATCACATATATAAATGTATTCGAAGACATGAATTGGACTTCAATAATGTACTATTAAAAGTATTTCGAAAATATTTTCCTCATCATAATGAAATTTACTCGCAAAAACTGAGTAAGAACATACTATTCATACTGCAATCAATACCCATATGTGGTATTAATTACACTTATCAAATACTGCTGATGGACTATATTCAGGAGATTCTTATCCGCGGGGCTGTAATGGATGATCAGTCCTTACGTCAAATATTTTTACTACCGGTAGAGGGGGGAGCCGACTTGCTCGGCCTTGATCACCCCAGGATGAGTCGACTTGCTCGGCCTTCACCCTAAGCCGCATCCGGGCTTTTATACATCTATGCTGAGTGGCCACCTCGCCAAGCTCTTGCATTATCTCCAGTCCAGAACATAAGGTGCCAGAGTATCCCTGACCACCTTCAATACTTATCATCTTAGATGTCACGTATAATTCCACGTGCACCTCAACATACTCATCATCTTCGATGTCACGTATAATTCCACGTGCACCTCAACATACTTAACATCTTCGATGTCACGTATAATTCCACGTGCACCTCAACATACTTATCATCTTCGATGTCACGTATAATACCACGTGCACCTCTATTCATAATACTGTTATCATTCGGAAATAACGAACGATTACTATCATCAATAAATCACTTTCCTCCCAAATTAGAAGAGGAAACATAAGAACGACTGCTTTGATCATGGATTCGAATAAAATGATCCAGATCAAATCTCACATCACTCCTCATAATTACAACATACTTTTATAGAAACATTTTATCTCCCTTCGAGTACAAACAATGTACCTCGATACTTGTCCCAATCATATGGACCAATAACTCGTATATATATTCCAACAATATTATAACACTATTCGAGTACGAACAATGTACACCGATACTTGTCCCAATCATATGGACCAATAGCTCGTATATATATTCCAACAATATTATAACACTATTCGAGTACGAACAATGTACATCGATACTTGTCCCAATCATATGGACCAATAGCTCGTATATATATTCCAACAATATTATAACACTATTCGGGTACGAACAATGTACATCGATACTTGTCCCAATTAGATGGACCAATAGCTCTTATACATAATACTATATTTATATACTATCCGGATAACTTTCGGAACAATCATCTATATATACATGCATTCGATTGCATCAATATCCGGTATTTAATCAACTAGATGAAATACTTGCAACTCGTAGTGAAAACATTTGAACCACATACACCATTCATTGAACATATATACTCTGAACAATAGAGTAAGGTTAAGTATACTTGCCTGATACTCCCGATGTAGTAAGGGCTTGTAGCGGGGTCCGACAATCTAAACAAAGTCAAGAAAACACGCTATTAATCCCTTATACGATCCATTCATAACTCAACGTTTAAACACTTAAGCCAACCTCAAACAAGGCACTTAGGGGTCCCTCTAGACTCGTACTAAGTCCATGTTAACTGAAAAACACTTAATTCAAGAGTTCGTTGTGAAATCGAACCTCGAACAACCACTTTACAAAGTCATTTTCAAAGTTAAGTCCAAGTGCTCTCTTAAGAGGTCCTCTCGCTCGTAACCTTGACTGAAACATTTTCATAAAATCGAAAAATCATTCTTTTGACATACCGTCTTCTCCCACCTCTTTATTATGACCTTTAATATTTATCCTCAAAATATCATGTTCTAATTCCATTTTTAAGGGTCTCAATTCCAGTCACCAACTCAACACTTACATCTACGAACAACTTTTACGGTTTTGGTCATTCCTCCTAAATCGTAACTCAGAATGCTACGATTCTTGCGCCAAAATGATCTATGATTCAAAATCTACAAGTTTAGGTTAGAAACTCAATTGGTCAGAAGGTTTACATCTACTGTTATGCTCGGTTCTTAAGGGTTAATGAAATTTGGGCATTACGACGGCTATAACTCGGATATTTCCAAAATCAAAACCCTCCAAATAATCATCCAATCCACCACCAACACTCATGGACACTATTCATCATCTCCCTCACTGTCTAAATAGGTCTTGGAGCCACACAAGTTATTTTATCATTTAACAAAGCTTAATCATATCTCTAGTACTCTAATCATGCATCATAACACTAAAACTCATCAAAAACTCAACATATGACAAGCAAGGGTTCGGCCTTTACCTTCTTTGATGTCCTAAGAACAATAACAAAGCTTGATAAGAGGTCCTCTAGCCTTGGATGCACCTTAGGAATCTTGAATACTAAGAAACAAACATGAAAAACTAAGTAAAACACTATTCCTACTATTCATTCCTCATCTTATAAAATTCATATAAAATCGAAAAATAAGTGTTTGGTTCTCAAATTTTTATCAAACCTTCTACTCTTCAAGGGCTTTCCTTTGAACTATAGCTCATCACTAGGGGATGCTTGAAGCTCGACTTATTGATTTTCTAAGGTGAGAGGTCGAAACTGGGAAAATCTGGACAGTTTCGGTTCTTCATCTTGGGGGATGTATTTGACTAGGCTACACTCCTTTGATGACCATGAAATTTTAAACGTGTATTCTACATACAATGAGGAATCTATGGTTAAAATTTGGTGATTTAAGAATGGATAGAAGTGGAGATATGAATTTTTCTTTGCCTTTGGTTTCTGCTGGACAGTTTGTGGTTTTGGTGGTGTTCTTGCTTTTTCTCTCTTCCAATCTTCTTTGACTAGTTGGTAAATGATTTTGTGTGATATTTGTGATATGTATCAGCTGTTAGAAAGCCTATGTCACCTCTTAATCCATGTGCCAAGCTTGTGTGGTGTGTAGAAATGTGATGACAAGGTGCCTTGTTGTCTTGTTCTTGATCACACACCTCTTTAATCCATTTGTTTTTTATTTCTCTTGATATTTTCCTTCAATAATACATATATCTATCATCTTATTCAACCTCATCTTTTCCTTGGTGTGTTGTCCACCCCTCATGGGTCCTTTCTAGATTGCCTTATCCTCAGAAATGCAACTAGGTACTCATCTCTTGCATTCTTGCACTTAAGTCCTTGGTAAATTACATTTGGATGCAAGATATTTTCATAAAGGTGCTTATGTCATGTCCCACTACCTATAATGGATGCATCCTTGGTTGCTGGTACGTTTCTTTGTCCGGTTATTGCTCAATTTCGCTGATCGTTCGAAGAATGACTAAGTAGTTTTACCGCTAGGGTTTACCGGGAAATTTCTCGATACGAATAATACCTTAATAATTCTGGGGTATAATCCTCTTGATTATCATGTAGGATATTTAACCTCGATATGGACTCAATCCATAATCCATGATTCGTTCGTTTTATTCCTTACTCTCGTTATAACGCTTCAGCGGTTTCTAGAACGCTCGTTCCGCTATCTCAGGGGTTTTCGTTCTTCATTCTTAAATCACATATAATAAAATAATAAAATATAAAATCCTCAAATCCTCAATTTTAATATCTCAATCTCTTGATAATACTGATATATACTTCACTGCCCGGTCAAATATTCCGTAAAAATAGAATCTGGAATTTCTGAATTCCGATCGTCTTTGCATACACTTATTTACTCCGCTGATCACTAATATGGCTCCGGAATATCCATATCCTATCCCGAACATAGGGTGGCATGAAAAGTTTTTCAACTTACAAAATCACTATTCATCCACCAAATTACTATGCACGTACGGGAAACACTGTGCACGTATGGGAAACACTATGCACGTACGAAGATGCTTATTCACTCCTCCTCTCCCCTTTCAGGGTTCATTAACTCATTTTCTGGATGATAGATTATTCTTATCTATGTCGTCAACCCTCGAATTACTATATTCTGATGATACGTATATAAATCGGGGTCATCACCCATGGCAATATCCATTCACTAGTGCACTTATTCACGGTTAGAAAAAGTTTTAATTCTACCGGAAATTCGGGTTATTACAGTCTTCCCTCCTTAAAAGGATTCCGTCCTCGGGATCAACGTAAGTAACAACTAAGGTTAATCATCTCGTACTCTACTTCTCAGTTTGACTCTTCAACCTTCTACTTTTCTCCACAATACTCTTTCTAGTACCATTGCATCATTTCTCAACATCTCCTCTTTTCCGTTAATCATTTCTACCAGTACCTCTACACGAGACACTTCTAGTCATACTTCTATATATTCAATATTCCCACATGTCTATCATTCACCATACGCTCTTTACACCTTGATGATCCACATTCATTTCCTTCTGCTGTAATATCTAGTCCGCCTCGATAATTCTCTTTTACTATTCTCATCAACATCTTTACCTCAAGTCTTACTCATTCCCACCTTCTAGATCAATCCTTTGAACAACTAACATCTTTAATCTTTCTTTTCTACTTAGGGTATTAGCCACCACATTGGCCTTCCCCGACTAGGAACTATTACACCTTGAAATCTTTCATCCATTATACTCATTTCCTTCATTTGTCCTTCCCATGTCTCTATCCTCAAAATACACCTTATCCTCGATAGTAGTTCTCAACTATACTTTAGAATTCCTCATATTCTCCTCTTTACTAATCCTCAAATATACCTCTTTCTTCTCACCTCTATCCTCCTGAATCAGTTCATACTCAGCCTCACTCGATTCAACCTATCCCAAGATGTTTCACATACTAAAACTGCATACTCATGACATATTCACTTATGCACACCAAATAGTATATATACATGCACATATATATATATATATATATATATATATATATATATATATATATATATATATATTTGCAACTATATATATATATATATATATATATCTACGGATCCATACAACTATCTGCTCATTTAATCCTTTCGATAATCATGGTTACACACTATCGTCATAATCAATCCTACTATTGGTATTGGCCATCATGCCTCCACCCTAACTACCCCTTGAGGTTCTACTATATACTTCCATATCAGTCTCCTGGCTTCTAAACTCTCTTATATAGTCATAACTCCTCCTCCTACTCTTGTTCTAAGGTTTATAACCTACATCTCTGATACCATTTCTGTAACAGCCCCAAATTCCTTACCGGGAATCCAGGTCATCACACCTCTTGCGGAATATTCAATCACCTGCTCACAATATAATCTACAACAATATCCATAATAAACTCCATAATCTACTCCACGGGTTATAGTCTTAGAACAAGTACTTACTAATCCCAAAAGTTATTACACCTCAGAGTATCCTCCAGAATCTCATTACAACTTCAAAGTACTAGATAATAAAGTATTAAACTACTTCTTCCTAACTTGCACCTTCCTCAGGTACTACAAGGCTAACATGCTGAATCAGTCACCTTTCCCTTCCTTTTATCACGGTTCAACGTACTAGTGCCAGCTCTGATCGCCGCTGTTTGATAATATTAAAAATAGCAAGAATGAGCCAAAAATGCCCAGCAAGTTATATACACCAGAATCACATATATAAATGTATTCGAAGACATGAATTGGACTTCAATAATGTACTATTAAAAGTATTTCGAAAATATTTTCCTCATCATAATGAAATTTACTCGCAAAAACTGAGTAAGAACATACTATTCATACTGCAATCAATACCCATATGTGGTATTAATTACACTTATCAAATACTGCTGATGGACTATATTCAGGAGATTCTTATCCGCGGGGCTGTAATGGATGATCAGTCCTTACGTCAAATATTTTTACTACCGGTAGAGGGGGGAGCCGACTTGCTCGGCCTTGATCACCCCAGGATGAGTCGACTTGCTCGGCCTTCACCCTAAGCCGCATCCGGGCTTTTATACATCTATGCTGAGTGGCCACCTCGCCAAGCTCTTGCATTATCTCCAGTCCAGAACATAAGGTGCCAGAGTATCCCTGACCACCTTCAATACTTATCATCTTAGATGTCACGTATAATTCCACGTGCACCTCAACATACTCATCATCTTCGATGTCACGTATAATTCCACGTGCACCTCAACATACTTAACATCTTCGATGTCACGTATAATTCCACGTGCACCTCAACATACTTATCATCTTCGATGTCACGTATAATACCACGTGCACCTCTATTCATAATACTGTTATCATTCGGAAATAACGAACGATTACTATCATCAATAAATCACTTTCCTCCCAAATTAGAAGAGGAAACATAAGAACGACTGCTTTGATCATGGATTCGAATAAAATGATCCAGATCAAATCTCACATCACTCCTCATAATTACAACATACTTTTATAGAAACATTTTATCTCCCTTCGAGTACAAACAATGTACCTCGATACTTGTCCCAATCATATGGACCAATAACTCGTATATATATTCCAACAATATTATAACACTATTCGAGTACGAACAATGTACACCGATACTTGTCCCAATCATATGGACCAATAGCTCGTATATATATTCCAACAATATTATAACACTATTCGAGTACGAACAATGTACATCGATACTTGTCCCAATCATATGGACCAATAGCTCGTATATATATTCCAACAATATTATAACACTATTCGGGTACGAACAATGTACATCGATACTTGTCCCAATTAGATGGACCAATAGCTCTTATACATAATACTATATTTATATACTATCCGGATAACTTTCGGAACAATCATCTATATATACATGCATTCGATTGCATCAATATCCGGTATTTAATCAACTAGATGAAATACTTGCAACTCGTAGTGAAAACATTTGAACCACATACACCATTCATTGAACATATATACTCTGAACAATAGAGTAAGGTTAAGTATACTTGCCTGATACTCCCGATGTAGTAAGGGCTTGTAGCGGGGTCCGACAATCTAAACAAAGTCAAGAAAACACGCTATTAATCCCTTATACGATCCATTCATAACTCAACGTTTAAACACTTAATCCAACCTCAAACAAGGCACTTAGGGGTCCCTCTAGACTCGTACTAAGTCCATGTTAACTGAAAAACACTTAATTCAAGAGTTCGTTGTGAAATCGAACCTCGAACAACCACTTTACAAAGTCATTTTCAAAGTTAAGTCCAAGTGCTCTCTTAAGAGGTCCTCTCGCTCGTAACCTTGACTGAAACATTTTCATAAAATCGAAAAATCATTCTTTTGACATACCGTCTTCTCCCACCTCTTTATTATGACCTTTAATATTTATCCTCAAAATATCATGTTCTAATTCCATTTTTAAGGGTCTCAATTCCAGTCACCAACTCAACACTTACATCTACGAACAACTTTTACGGTTTTGGTCATTCCTCCTAAATCGTAACTCAGAATGCTACGATTCTTGCGCCAAAATGATCTATGATTCAAAATCTACAAGTTTAGGTTAGAAACTCAATTGGTCAGAAGGTTTACATCTACTGTTATGCTCGGTTCTTAAGGGTTAATGAAATTTGGGCATTACGACGGCTATAACTCGGATATTTCCAAAATCAAAACCCTCCAAATAATCATCCAATCCACCACCAACACTCATGGACACTATTCATCATCTCCCTCACTGTCTAAATAGGTCTTGGAGCCACACAAGTTATTTTATCATTTAACAAAGCTTAATCATATCTCTAGTACTCTAATCATGCATCATAACACTAAAACTCATCAAAAACTCAACATATGACAAGCAAGGGTTCGGCCTTTACCTTCTTTGATGTCCTAAGAACAATAACAAAGCTTGATAAGAGGTCCTCTAGCCTTGGATGCACCTTAGGAATCTTGAATACTAAGAAACAAACATGAAAAACTAAGTAAAACACTATTCCTACTATTCATTCCTCATCTTATAAAATTCATATAAAATCGAAAAATAAGTGTTTGGTTCTCAAATTTTTATCAAACCTTCTACTCTTCAAGGGCTTTCCTTTGAACTATAGCTCATCACTAGGGGATGCTTGAAGCTCGACTTATTGATTTTCTAAGGTGAGAGGTCGAAACTGGGAAAATCTGGACAGTTTCGGTTCTTCATCTTGGGGGATGTATTTGACTAGGCTACACTCCTTTGATGACCATGAAATTTTAAACGTGTATTCTACATACAATGAGGAATCTATGGTTAAAATTTGGTGATTTAAGAATGGATAGAAGTGGAGATATGAATTTTTCTTTGCCTTTGGTTTCTGCTGGACAGTTTGTGGTTTTGGTGGTGTTCTTGCTTTTTCTCTCTTCCAATCTTCTTTGACTAGTTGGTAAATGATTTTGTGTGATATTTTTGATATGTATCAGCTGTTAGAAAGCCTATGTCACCTCTTAATCCATGTGCCAAGCTTGTGTGGTGTGTAGAAATGTGATGACAAGGTGCCTTGTTGTCTTGTTCTTGATCACACACCTCTTTAATCCATTTGTTTTTTATTTCTCTTGATATTTTCCTTCAATAATACATATATCTATCATCTTATTCAACCTCATCTTTTCCTTGGTGTGTTGTCCACCCCTCATGGGTCCTTTCTAGATTGCCTTATCCTCAGAAATGCAACTAGGTACTCATCTCTTGCATTCTTGCACTTAAGTCCTTGGTAAATTACATTTGGATGCAAGATATTTTCATAAAGGTGCTTATGTCATGTCCCACTACCTATAATGGATGCATCCTTGGTTGCTGGTACGTTTCTTTGTCCGGTTATTGCTCAATTTCGCTGATCGTTCGAAGAATGACTAAGTAGTTTTACCGCTAGGGTTTACCGGGAAATTTCTCGATACGAATAATACCTTAATAATTCTGGGGTATAATCCTCTTGATTATCATGTAGGATATTTAACCTCGATATGGACTCAATCCATAATCCATGATTCGTTCGTTTTATTCCTTACTCTCGTTATAACGCTTCAGCGGTTTCTAGAACGCTCGTTCCGCTATCTCAGGGGTTTTCGTTCTTCATTCTTAAATCACATATAATAAAATAATAAAATATAAAATCCTCAAATCCTCAATTTTAATATCTCAATCTCTTGATAATACTGATATATACTTCACTGCCCGGTCAAATATTCCGTAAAAATAGAATCTGGAATTTCTGAATTCCGATCGTCTTTGCATACACTTATTTACTCCGCTGATCACTAATATGGCTCCGGAATATCCATATCCTATCCCGAACATAGGGTGGCATGAAAAGTTTTTCAACTTACAAAATCACTATTCATCCACCAAATTACTATGCACGTACGGGAAACACTGTGCACGTATGGGAAACACTATGCACGTACGAAGATGCTTATTCACTCCTCCTCTCCCCTTTCAGGGTTCATTAACTCATTTTCTGGATGATAGATTATTCTTATCTATGTCGTCAACCCTCGAATTACTATATTCTGATGATACGTATATAAATCGGGGTCATCACCCATGGCAATATCCATTCACTAGTGCACTTATTCACGGTTAGAAAAAGTTTTAATTCTACCGGAAATTCGGGTTATTACATGTTGTAACATCCTTATACTCTGTTTTAGTTAGCCAGTTAGTAAATCTTGACTTTCACAACTTTTATGTATAATAATATTGATTCAATACGCTTCCCTGTTCTAGGTACAAGTTCATTGTACTTGCTGAAGATGCAACTGAGGCATTCAAATTTGTGCTCAATGATAAAGCTGGTAAACATTTGGTCGGCCAAACTGTAACAAAAATTATCACTGAGAACATCAAGGTTTGTAAAGATAATCCATAATTCTGACATTTATTGACATTTCTCCATATTTTTATATCACTAATACATTTAAAATAAATTTTATCTAATGTTTTTCAGACTAAAGCGAACAATATATTTCCGACCCAAATTACTCGAATTGCAGGCAAAGAAGTTGTTTTCAAAGTTGAGATAAGTGATGACAATGTTTTATTGAATAGTAAGATATTTAATATCATCGATGCTTATGAAATTGAGACTTGCACATCTTCTTCTTCCCAAGCAACCATGGCTGGATTTACCATGTACAGTTTGTCTGAGGTATGCGGGCCACTTTTTTTTATACAATGTCTTTAGTATTCAGTATTCTTTTGACCTGTAGTTTTGTGCAATTAACCGACAATATATTCTTCATAATTTTAAGCAAATTACTATTCGATTTGTTGTTTGATTGACATGAATTTTAATATTTCAGAACATGGTTGACTTATCAAATTCAGGAGATACTCCAGGCACTGCTAAGTCAAGTTCCAAGATACCTAAAATGGTTTCTTTTCCTTCTTATCTTTCCATTTGAATCGTATTATCTTATTTTCTTATGCTGAGAAGACTTTTTAGCTACTTAAGATAATGTTAGAAGATATAACTACATGTTTAGAAGATAGAACTAGAGAGATATATTGATTGATTGTAGTTTATAGTAGGAGGAGAACTCCTCATTTAATAGGAAAATAAAACAATGACATAATGATGAAAGTACATAAACATGATGATGAAATTGCTAGTGGTGTTTGTGGTGTGCTACTATGTGTTGTGTTTTACAATTATGAGAATATAATTTAACACGCCCCCTCACTCGAAATCCCATCTTGGGATGAAATACCTATCTTGGGATTGAAGGGTGGAACACTTAGAAGCACTTGTGCATAACCTAAGCTTCCAACTAGACCCATCTCTAGGATTGAAATTGAGCATTTTGGGAATACCGGGACTCGACTTCGTGACCACGCATTACATTTTAGGCCATATCAAAGAAATCCTTTAAGTTGTTTGCTTATTAGCACTATAGCAGATATCCTACCTTATTAAAGGGTTTTTAACCCCTTTACCACTGCCATGCATTTTGTTTGTCGCCTGATTCTGCAAGGGCAGAATTGGTAGATGAAGTCACTGGTAAACCAGTCTCCATTCGAGACAATAGCTGACGGAGAGCATTGAGTTCTGTTGCACTTATTGCTCCCGTTGCTGAAGTAGCAGAGTCAGCATGTTTTTATGATGCCGTTAGATGAGCACTATATTGAGTGCCCCTTCCTGAACTGCCTCGGCTTCGACCTCCTCTTCCACGTCCTCGTAAGTGCGGGTGTAGGATAAAGCATTCCTCACGAGAATGGTATAACTTATTACAATAGTCACACCGGGGGACATCTTTTTCACCCTTTGAGGCCTCAATCATCTGTTCTGGTTTGTCCTGATGCTGAACACTTCTCGTAAAAAGTGCAGATTGATCAGGTACAGTAGCAATCGGAGCCATGATTTCTTTTCGACCTTCTTCAAGCTGCACACATCCATGTGCTTCCTCAACTGTAGGAAAGGGAATATTACCAATGAGTTGATTTTTTATTGAATCATACTCTATTGTCGGTCCAGCAAGGAACTTCATCACTCTTTCTTCTTGTACCAGTTTTTGGTACTTCTCTTGATCTTCAGCCTGTTTACACTCGAACACAGTGTAGTGGTCTGACTCCTGCCATAGTGATGTGAGTTCCGAATAATATTCGGTCAATGTTCTGTCCCCTTGAGTCAGGGCCCATATTTTTTGCTTTACCTCGAAATGCTTAGCCATATTCCCCGAATATGAGTAGGTCCAGGTCAAAGAATTCCACACAGCTTCAGCAGTATCAAGAAAGAGGTAGCTTTTTCGAATACATAACTCCATAGAGTTAAACAACCATGACTTGACTAATACGTTTTCGCTGTCCCAGTCATCAAAACATGTATCACTTGCCAAGGGCTTCTTGGCCTTCCCATTGATGTATTTCATCAAACGATGAGATTTAAGTGCGAGTGTGCAAGATTTCGACCATTCCAAGAAATTCTTACCATCAAATTTGGGGTTAACATATGGAGTACCATGAAAACCAAATTTAACACTCCCTTGACCAGTATTGCTTCTTGCAACCGAATCATTCACAACCTCCGCCATTATTTATATATTCGAACCAACAAGTATTATCTCAAACTGCAAACAAGACTGCTATATATACTAGAAAAAGGACCAACAAATACCTTAGTATTCACCAAGCCCAATAATAACAGCCCAATATCAGATCATATTAACGTAGCATTAAAAAAAAAATCCTCCCTCTTGCAATAGTAATACTCCACGATCAAACTAGTAATACTCCAGCAAAAACACGAACCAACAGAGAAAAACACGAAAAGGCTAGGCTAGCAGAGGCGAGCAACTTTCCCTGAAGAAACTTTTCCAGAAAATGGGTGGAGAAGCCTCACGCGCCGGCGCGTGGCGCGCGTGAGACGGCACTACCGCGCGTGGGGCGGCGCGTGGCGGCGCATGGCTTGTTTTTTCTGAGATCTGAAAATTTCTGGGAGCTCCTCTGTGTGTGTACTATGTTGTGGTATGTTTACATTTCTGTTTGGGTGTGTTTTAAACTTCGAGTTTTTCCAACAGAGGAGTATTTCTGGTTCTGGGCAGATGGGTATTCTATTCTATGTTTTCCTAGGATTTTACATGCTCTGATACCATGTTAGAAGATATAACTACATGTTTAGAAGATAGAACTAGAGAGATATATTGATTGATTGTAGTTTATAGTAGGAGGAGAACTCCTCATTTAATAGGAAAATAAAACAAAGACATAATGATGAAAGTACATAAACATGATGATGAAATTTCTAGTGGTGTTTGTGGTGTGCTACTATGTGCTGTGTTTTACAACTATGAGACTATAATTTAACAGATACATTATTATTTGTGTTCACTACACCATAGATTGGCTATTGCAACCAGACTTGTTAAAAAGCGTTGCTATTTCTTTATAAGTTTTTACAAAATTAGACATATTGTAATGCTTTTCAAAACCGTTACAATTGAAGTGAAAAACCGTTACATATTGTAAAATTTGCTATCTATTGCAATGGTTTTTTAAGGCGTTGCTATAAGGCGTTGCAGTAGACATGATTAATGGGCCTCAGAATTGGCGGGCTCTCAAAATTTATTGAAATTTTGGGCGGCCTTCCAAAATATATTTTGCCGGGCAATGAAAAATAATCAAACAAAGGAAAATAAAAATACACAGACACAAAACACACAGAACGAAGCTCAAAGAACATTGAAGGAAATTGAAGAACAATGAAACTCTCAGAGAACAGTAGAGAACCGTGAACACTGAAGCTTGGAGAAGGTAAATCTTTTTCCCAAATCAAGTATTCAATCGAGTATGTATATGTTTAATCGAGTAGGTATATGTTTAATTGAGCTTTTACTTTAGCTTTTAATTGAGCTTATGAATGTAAATCTTCTTCTCAAATCGAGTATGCATGTTCAATCGAGTTTGTATATGTTTAATTGAGCTTTTTCTTGAGCTTTTTTGAATTTGGGTTTTTTTTTAATTTGGGATTTTGTTAAGAATACTGATTTGAGGTTTTTAATTTTATTGATGTTTATAATGTTTTAATTAGTGTAATTATTGTTATCAAATTAGTGTTAACTGTTATGGAAGTATAGAGTTAATGTTGGCGCAAAATTATGCTTTATTGATAAGCTTTGTATGAAGATACCAGCCTCCTAATTTTATTCCATACTATGCTTCATTGACCTTTATGATTCCTGACTTCTGTTCTGGTTTTTGGATTATCATATGGTTGGCACTAACAGGATTATCCCGACATAGGAAAGGCACCGTGTGGGCCTTGTCTAAATTTAGAAATTTAACATCAGAGGCTCTGTGTAATGTAGATGTTTACTTCACTTTCTTTTATTCACAATTTCTTGTTCCTATGTGTACCATTTTGAGCTTGAGCGAAGCAAATCTGCAGTAGGCCATGCTTGCAGCTACTTATTGTCTGTAGCTTCCACACCACTTTAAGAACTACAAAACCGCAATTCTAGTAGACAAACAAAATCTAGAACTCTATACAGCGTTTAATTTAGTGTTGTGCTATAATGTTTTTTTCATGTTGTCTTCAATTTTGGTGAAGGTTCTTGTTCGACTGACCTTTTGCTTAAGTGCAGGTTGATAAATTAACACTAGTGTGGGGAAAACCACGCCAGCCTCCCGTGGGTCCTGAAGAGGTAATGTCTATGTTCATAGGTCATATTTGGGCAAATATGATACTGTAATTAATTGCTCAGAATCATGAATCATCTGTGTAAAACAAGTAAGTTTATCTTGCATGTCTTTTTTGCTTTAGGCATTAGGATTTGTTATTTTAAAATTCTTCAGATATTTTTTAGGTTTTCTTTGCCTTCGAGTTAATTAAGATTCAATTTGGTGAACACTCTACAAGGTTCCTGTTAAGACCACATTATCCTGAACTCGTTCATCTCTATTGAGTGAAATGCATGTGAAGTATACCTATATTATATGTTAAAAGTAAACTGACAAAAAGGGGATCCCTTCAAATACTTTCAACATTTTTTATCTTTCTCCTAAGATAGTTGATTGTGAACTTCTCTCCAAAATCCCTAGCTAGTTTTAACTTCTTTCTGATCTCAAGCTGTATCTATCTGATTCTACCTAAATCTAACTCAAATTTCTTTACTTCACTATGGCTTCTCCCCAATGCTCGGTACTTTAGAAAATTATGAAATTCTCAAGTCTTGCAACTCCAATCCCAAGCAGAGAAACTGATGAAAATAGGTAAAGTACTCTAGATTATTGGGGACTGATTGTCTCCGTAATATATGGAGATCATGTAAGAACATGTGATTCTACTATCTTATTGTATTGATAAGTATTTTCATTTATTTGATTAACAATAATACTTCATCTACCATTACTGATCTAAGTAAGACTTGCAGTACATCTACTACTATTACGGATCTAATTAAGACTTGCCCTGCTACAACTATAATAATTCTTATACTTCTATACTGCAGTCCCTGGTTATGAGTATCAACGAACACTAGAGTGATATCTAAACAATATTAAATGGTACAAATCTAGAAAAAGAGAGTGTATAAGTTAGAGTGTTGTTTAGATGTCCTCTTATATATCATGCACTTTTAGTAATCGCTTGAGAATTGAGACTGTTAATTACTTTTAGTCAGCTTTCTGATTCCTGACTGCCTCCTTACAAGCAATATTAATTGTTATTTTGTACTATGTCCTGCATTCTTTTTCTGCATATTGCTATAATATATGTATGTATGTAAATGTTTTTTTATAAAGTAGTTAATTGTATAACTGATTTTCTTTTTCTATAACATAGCATAAATTGTTTCCTAATTTTTGGTACGAAAAGAAGAGAATGCCATCTCTGCAATCACCAACAGCGATTCTTGTAAAATGTGCAGTCAAAGTCCGTATCATAAACCGCGTCCTCGCAATAGCTAATCTTCTCACCCTTTGGTAATTATCATTTGGGAAACCACAAACATAGAACTGTGGTACAAGAAAATAAAATATTACAGTTAACAAATGCTCGGTTTATTTTTCAGGAGGCATGCAATGGTCGATTTGAACTTCCTCGCATATCGCAGCGACTACTTGATCATCTTTCAAACCTCTCAGTGAAGGATATTTATACAACCATCAAAAAGCTGGTCTGTCAAGTCATATTCTATTCTATCATTAGGAGAGGAATGTTATATTTTAAAGGTAAGAAATTCAATCTCCTAGAAGTCTTGCTACTCTTCCTCTTAATTTGATAATGATGAAATGTAGGTTGAGTTCAACAAGGTTCCATGTTGAAGCAACAGGGACAACTCCTTGTCTAGTTGGTCCTATCTTATTCGTTCGCTTATCGAGTCTTGGTATGTTTTCTGTTGGGATTATTAATGTCTTTTGGGCTCTAAAATCCTCCTGTATATTGATACTTTTTTGTTTTACTACATTTGTAAGTTACCCAGAAAAAGGTGGTAATTTAGGTAATTCAAACAATCAAATGAGGAATTACAAAAATGGCCTAATCCATGCATGAAAATATGCATTTTACTATTAAGCGTCCAGTAGAAAAAATACAGAAGAACTTCGCAACTTACAACACAACCCCAACTACTATAATATATAAAAAACATTTTAACATACATACATACCTACTGATTTTCTTTTTCTATAATATAGCATAAATTGTTTCCTGATTTTTATAAAGTACTATGTCCTGATTTTTATGTATGTATTTCTGATTTCCTGATTTTTATATATTATAGTAGTTAATTGTATAACTGATTTTCTTTTTCTATAATATTGTATAATATTCTTTTTCTGTATAACTGATTTTTTTCTGTCCTGCATATTCTTTTTCTGATTCCTGACTGTCTCCTTACAAGCAATGTTAATTGTATGTATGTAAACTACTATAATATATGTAAATGTTTTTTCTACCAATTGCAAACGTAACTGTATGCTATTTGAAAGGGTATAACTGTCACGAAATAGACTTATTTGTAAAATTTATATGCATGCTCCCCAACAGACTGTCTCTCCTTGGTCCTTAACTATTTAAATGTTCGGAGTAATGTTTCCAGGTAGATTTACAGTCCACTTGAATTGAAAGGTATCACTCAGTATTATCAACTTACTTGACATGTACCTTGAAAACTTATGCCAGTTCAGGGCCTTGCTTAGAAGGTTCAGAAACTTGAATGACCGTTTTTTTGAGATTACAGGTTGTGAGCTTAGATGCATTATGTTGGCTGTATAGAGAAAGAGATTTAATGAAGTGGTTCGACTTTTATTAGCATCGTCTATGGTTTGCTCATGTTCCAATATCTGTTATTTTAAATAATGAGACATCTTTGGATTGTACATTTACCATTTGAGTTTAGTGTTTACTATGGACACATTTACTCTATGCAATAATGAGACATCTTTTAAATAATGCTCAGTTACGGTTTGGTTATCTGGTATTGTAAAGGTAACTTGGATAAACTTTGCTCTATGCAATATGTTGGTTAAGGATGTTAATTGCTTACCTTATAATGTGTACAGACTCAGTAACTTAATGTTATAGTTGAAATTGAACTTTCTCTAAGTGTGTATATTTGACCTTTAATTTAGTACAGCAGTTAAGAATAAACTTTCTTATAAGTTTATAAGTTTGTGCATTTGACCTCTTGCATGCGTACCTGATAGTCATTTTATTTCTGCTATGTTGTGTTTGCAATACTAGTGGCGGATCAGGCTCAACATCTCAAGTTCAGTGTTGTGCTTTGAACTTTGTTATAGAGGGGTTTATTTGCTTTATGGACAGTGGGCATCAACAAGAAATCTAGAGGGCCGACAAGCATACGAGAAGAACTTTCTACTGATGCAGATGTGGCGCATATTCATTTAATTTATATCTAATCTTTTGGTGAATGTAAACTAGAATTTTACCACGTCTATGTTGTCATTTGATTCCATTTAGTCGTTAGACGTTGAATGGCTATGTTGACAGTGTAGTCTGAATGGTTTTGGTAATTCTTTTGGGTAGGTGATAGTGATGTACCAAGGTACTCTTTTGGATATTTGGTGTGTATGAAATACCATGTTAATGGTGGATTTCTATATGAACAAATGGGTCATGTCCATTTTTTTAAAGAAAAGCATTGCTATTGCCTCACAATGTGTTGCCATTTATTGTTAATTCCTTTCTAAAAGCATTGCTATTGCCTCATAATGTGTTGCCATTTATTGTTAATTCCTTACTAAAAGCATTGCTATTAAACAGAAATGTGTTGCCATTGCCACCTTAAACGTTGCAATAAATATCCAAAACAGGGTTGCTATAGCCTATTGCAATGAATTTAAATTGTTGCTATAGACTGGAAAACGTTGCTATAACAAACTTTTGCAATGACATTAAATCATTGCTATATGGTACTATATTCGTTGCTATAGGGACCTATTGCAACCCAAGCAAAGTTCACGCCCAATTTTTGCAAAAGCATTGCCATAGCATCAATGGCAACGGTATTAGGCCCTTTAGCAACAATTTTAAGGTGTTGCTATAGGCAATATATGGTGTAGTGGTTATTACAGGAAAAATGAACATTTTTCGCTACTGGAACATTATTGCAGTCAGACTTAGTTCAAGGACTGGATGATAGCTTCTGTCTCAACATTTTTTTCATTTTCAATATATTATCTAAAATAAAGTGTGTGTATCAAGGTTTTTGAACGTTTGTCTGGATTTTTAATTTTGCATGGTTATATTGTTGGTTCTGAAGACTATTTCATCTTAATAAAGTTTTGGTTTGCTTTCTGGTCAGCTTTTTTTTACATTGAATCCCTGTATTATACATGTCTTACTTCTGCCTTTCAATTATAACAATAGAATACACTATAATTTTAACATTTATCACTTTTATAAATATGAAACATTAATCTAGGAAACTAAGAATGCATTCATTATATAAAGATGCATAGTTGGTGGTTACATGGGATGGTTTTGCATGGTGGTGGTTGATTTTGTTTGCTGCTATACGGTTCTCAAATTCAGATATGTACAATGCAGCAGTGGCATGTATTTGGGGAAGTGGTGTTGTGGTTGTAACTTCTACAAATCGAATTTCTGTTTGGTGTGTGTCATGACTACCTCGATAGTGCGTATTGTAGAGAATTTGCAGAGCTGGGGCAGGTGGTTGTTCCACAGGTTTTATTTTGTCTTGAAAATTATCTACAGGTTGGATGAGTTGCTGGTTTGGTTAATAGTGAGGATCAGGCGTACTGTGTATACAGACTGGTTTGATTTTTGCATAGGTATGGCTATGGTGAAGTCCTGCTGTGGTTTATACGGAGAAAGTAAGGTGGCCTATGTCTTTACCAACAACTTCTCTGTAATAGTCATTGTAATTAAGAAAGTCCCAGAAACGAGAAAGGCTGAACTCCCCATGCTTTGGTGACTTGAGATAGCAGATATATAACTCCTTCACATTATTATAGAACACACGCTTTATGTCATGAACCTGCACATCAATGGCAACATATTGAGTACTGGTTTGCTTATTCGATATGCTGATGTCCTAAAAGACGTTTGGTTTGCTTGTTCGATATGCTGATGTCCTAAAAGATGTTAAATCATTCACGCTATATAGCAAAAGAAAACATTTTATAAATTTATAGATTATAGAGTACTGATTTATAAATTCTAGATTATAGATAAATATAAATATAATAAAGAAAAAATGAAATTTTTACCATTTTTAAAAAAATAAAAAAAAACTCCGTGTGCGAAGGACGAACATATTAAATAGATTTAATGTTATATTTCAATCTAAGCTGAAAATTTGGAATCTTGGATTTTTAAGGTAAAAAAATTAAAAGTTGTTCTAATTAACGGTTAGAAAGAAGAGGACTTCTCCTAATTTACTGAAAAAATAAAAACCAAACCAAACCAAACATACCCAGTATATCCCGCATGAAACAGGGTCTGGGGAGGGTAAAATGTACGCAGACCATACCCCTACTTTACAGTAGAGAGGCTGTTTCCGTGAAGACCCCCGGCTTAGTGCACCGAATAACAAAGTGAATTTTATACAAAGATGATAATGGTGGGTAAAGTAGTCGACCGAACCTGGGCCCATGGCCTGGATCTCATGGGGCTTACCTACTCGGGCAAGGGGCACTCCTCTCCTGATCTAGGAAGACCTCCGGCCAAGCTCCCTGCGCCTGCAAAAACAGAAAACAGAAGACAATATGAAGATGAAAAGCCAAGCTCCTAAGCTAATGCTAACCGAGAGAGCCCAACTCTGAGGCTCTCAACCACAGAACCACTCCCTAGGAGGGAATCAACAACTCTAATCTGGCGCCTCCAACAACTCCTATCAGCTATCGCGTTCTCATCCAAGTTTAAGGCCTTCAAATCCATCCTGAGCTGTTCTTCCCACGACCTCCTCGGTCTGCCTCTTCTCCTCACCCCAACAACCGTAAGACTCTCGACCCTCCTCACCGGGGCTTCGGGAAGCCTCCTACGAACGTGGCCGAACCATCTCAACCTCCCTTCCCTAACTTTCGCAGCAAAAGGCGCCACCTCCAACTCGCTCCTGAAAACCACATTCGGGATTCTATCTAACATCGTGCGGCCACAGGACCACCGCAACATCCTCATTTCAGCTGCTTCCAACTTGCACTCGAGGGCCTTCTTCGCCGCCCAACACTCCGAACCTTATAACATCGCAGGACGGATAGCTGTTCTATAGAACTTCCCTTTCAGCTTTAACGGGACTTTCCTATCGCACATCACCCCTGACGCAGCCCTCCACCTTAGCCACCCCGCGTTGATACGGTGAGTGACATCATCTTCAATCTCACCTTCCTTCTGGATGATCGAACCCAAATACTTGAACTTATCCGTACGGGGACGGTCTGATCTTCAATCCTAACCTCCACCCCTTCCTCGTTGGCGTCACCACTGAAGTTGCACCAAAGGTATTCGGTTTTAGACCTGCTCAGACGCAGTCCTTGGGGCTCCAAAGTGGATCTCCATAACTCCAACTTCTCATTCACCTCCCCCTCGATTCCGCCACTAGCACTATATCATCGACGAAGAGCATACACCAAGGTATGGCGTCTTGAATCCCTCGCGACATGACATCTAGGATTAGGGCGAAAAGAAGAGGGCTAATGGCCGACCCCTGGTGTAGCCCAATCTCCACAGGGAAATAACGAGCATCACCGACTGGGGTCCGAACGTAGGAACAAGCTTGAGAGTACATGTCTTGAATCGCCCTGACGTACTCCGACGACACTCTCCTCTCCTCAAGGCTCTTCCAAATAGCTTCACGGGGGATGCTATCATACGCCTTCTCAAGATCGATGAACACCATATGGAGGTCTTTGCGACGCTCTCTGAACTTCTCCATAAGGCGTCTGACGAGGTGAATGGCCTCTGTCGTCGATCTTCCCGGCATAAAACCAAATTGGTTCTCTGAGATTACAACCTCTCTTCTAATCCTAAATTCAACCACTCTCTCCCAAAGTTTCATAGTATGACTGAGTAATTTAATTCCTCGATAGTTACTACAGTTTTGGGCGTCACCTTTGTTCTTGAAGAAAGGGACTACAATACTGCGCCACCACTCCTCTGGCATCTTAGAACCCGAGATGAGTGCATTAAACAGATCTGTTAGCCATAGAACGCCCACCTCACCAAGACAAAGCCACACCTCGATTGGTATCTGATCCGGACCTACCGCCTTCCCTCTAGCCATCTTTTGAAGGGCACCCTTGACTTCTTCTATGGAGATACGATCACAAGGGCCGACGGAGCGAGCGGGTGAAAGAGTGACCTCTTGCGCCACACTGACACCACTCCTCGTCGCCCCATTGAAAAGATTGTGAAAATATGAACTCCACCTCTCCTTAATAGCATCTTCACTTATTAACACTTGGCCTGAATCATCCTTAATAAACTTAACAGAACCCAGGTCGCGCCGCCTTCTCTCCCTAGCTTTAGCTAGTTTAAAATATAGAGAATAAGATTATCTACTTTACCATATTTTTAGAATATTTTTAGAACAAGTAATATATTTGATAAATATTTTAAAAGAATAACATTTCAAAATGTATTTAAACTTATAAAATCATTTAAAAATCTTCATAGCTTAAAAATAATTAAGGTATTATTTTTAAAAAGTTCATAAATATATCAAGATGATATAATGGAAAATGTAATAAGTTTTACTCATTCCAATGATTTTATAAAAATATTAGAGTGTAGTATAAATAACATTTTAAGATTTAAAATCATCAAAATTCATAATTCAATTAACACTAAACAAGTATAACACGTTATCACATTACTATATCCATATATTCTTTTGAAATAAAATACTTGAAATACTTATGTTCAAATTTTGTAAATTTAACTTTACAACTACATAAAAAAAGATATTAGTCCCAAGAAGTAGTAAAAAAAAATAGTTCCAATAACATAATTTTTCATTTTTGTTCTCGAGCTGAAATAATTTCATTAAACCAAAAAAAATGGGTGTTAGCATATGCATGAAAAAATGAGTGATATGTATGATTTTGTTTTGGGAGTTACATGACAAAATGGGTCTTAATTTATGTATGAAATGCTATATAATCTTAAACAAAATTATGTATTTTCTTTACCAATAATTAATTTGTAATGAATCTGTAAATTTAAAGTAATTAAACCTGACATTTTGTTTTTAGTACTTAATTTTTTGTTGGTTGATTTTTATAATTTTATTGTGTTTAAACTGCTAGGCGGCGATGCAGGGAAATCTTTAACTCAATTTTTTTATACATTATAGATGAGATCAATAGTATGATTACTGAAAATAATACATTCTTTTGAAATATGATATCAAGAAATTTAATAAATTTTTTATAATTTGAAAATATATTCTTTCCCGATAACTAATTTGTAATGTATTTGCAAATTATAATATATATATATATATATATATATAAATATAAATTTGAAACTTTATTTTTAGAATTGTATCCTTTTTTTGGTTGATTTTTATATAATTTTATTATATTTAAATTGCGAGGCGTTGCCGTTAGGCGATGCCGAGAAACCTTTTATTCAAATAGTTAACTTTATATAATTTTATTATATTTAAAATGCGAGGCATCGTCATTAGGTGATGCCGAGAAACTTTTTATTCAAAATTTTTATATGTGATAACTTTAAATTGGAAGAGATCATTAGTATAATTAATAAAATAATATTTTCTTTTATTTATGATAAAAAATTTAAATTTTTTAAAATAATTTTTAGAACGCGCGTAGACAAAATTCCCTAGGAAGGATATAGTGTACAAATTTATTACACTTCGTGAGAGCTTCTAAAAATTTGATCAGAGGTTGACTATAATTTTAACAAAGAATTTTGTATGATTGAAATTTCATAATTTATACAAATTATGTAAAATATAATGTGATTATAGATTGATTTATAATTTTAGCAAAGAGTTTTGCATTGGAGTTTCATAATTTATACAAATTATGTAAAATATTTATCATGTAGAATTTTATTACTAAGGATCTCTATTGTTGTAGATGCTCTAACTACATTGTAATTATTTATCCATTATTTATTGTTGTACTATATATAGTGATTTATTGAATAGCTTACATTTAGATAATTAATTAATTTTTAATTAACTCTTTTTTCTTCCCATATAATTAAAAGTGAGTAATTTGAATATTTATTCCTAAACTATTAGTGTCCTGGATACGATGATAGAATAATCTTTCACTTTATTAATTTCTTTTTCTCATTTCTCTTTAAGTTGTTCCTTTAATTTTTTACACATATCTTGAGAGGCATAGAAATTTGAATTTTGCCATCCTTGGTTTCTATGACTAATGGTAAAGTGGTAATAGAGTTCTTAATTCTATTTTATTTTATTATACTTGTTTTCATACTTTATTTTGAAAACCTCACACTGAGGGAGGAATGATCCTAAGCATCTCGGTGGTCAAGTTTCTCTTCATTATAAATATTTAAACTTTTAATGTGGATTATTATAATGTTTCGATTATTATAAAAATAATATAGGAGTAATGTTATGGGTACAAAATTGTGTATCAAAATAGGTACCAAATAATGTGGCATGGGTGATGTGAAAATAATGGAAATTTTTTTTTGAATATAATTTGTTTTGGCAAGGCTTATGTGACATTATGAAATTTTTTTATTGATCAGTGTCACGTGTATTTGGAAAATTTTTTGAGAACCAATTGTGTACACTAGCATTATTCTTACTGAATGTAGATACTTTTATTATTCTTACTACAGATTTTGAAAGACACATAGAAATTTGAGTTTTGTAATCCTTATTTTCTACTACTGGTAATTAATTTTAGGGAAATGCTAGCAATAGCCCTAACGGTTATGGTTAAGCATTAAATATTCTCATCTTTTCAACATTGATTTTAGTTATTTATTTGTTTTTTAGTTTTTCAATCCTCTTTTACAACATCAATTCAATTTTCCAAGTAATAATAGTGGACCCCCTGCATTCACATTAATTTCCACTAATAAAAAAAATCCCAAATTGCGAATTAATTATATTGAAATTCGTGATGTATTTAGTACAAATTTGACATTTTAAATGTATTTATCCAATGCTTGGGGCTATGTTTAGCATTACCCTTAATTTTATTATTCTTGTTCTCAAACTAAATTTTGAAAACCTCATAATTTGGGAGAAATCCTAAGCATCTAGCTACCCTACCATTCATAATTCCAATATCTTTCATGTTAAGTCCGACGGTCAAGTATCTTTTTTTATTATAAATATCTAACACTTGCCTACGCATTGTTCACAACTTTGAAGTTTATGGTATCATGCAGATGCAGGTGAGTTTCCTATACTAATGCACTTCTTGCAGGTCTTTCAATTCATGCATATATTTCTCATTACTCCCTTCAATATTATTTGCATGTACACCCAACACAGAAGAGGGAAGAAAGAAAATGGGAGGAAATGCCGACAGATTGTTTGGTTAATATTTTCGAAAAACTGCACTTCGAATCAAAGCTACTATGCATTCCTGCCATATGTAAACACTGGTACCGGGCTGTTAAGGATCCGCTGTGCTGGCAAGATCTTGATGAGTTTCTTCCTTATCTTGATTGCTGCTTATATTATCCCAAAAGAGCTCAACTTATGAAACTTGTTGTCGACCTTAGCCAAACATGTCTCACATCACTTTCATTATGGCTGGATGCTTCCAAGGAGGAAGTTATCTATCTTTCAGAGGCGTGAGTATTTTTGAATTGCAGTACTTCTTACCCTTAATTGTTTTCGCAGTTACTCAACATTTTGTTTAAAGTAAATTAATCTTACTACATTCGTTTGTTTACTGAGAACTATTCTTAGATTTTGCAATTTTTGATTGATGAAATATTAAAATAAATTAATGAATTTATGTTCCAGATTCCCTGATTTGAAGAGTTTGGAGCTGCCTTCACTTTTAAGCTTGTACTACGGGGACATCTTTACACCCTGTATTCGATGGAAGAATCTGGAATTCATAGGCATTGATGATCAGACACCATACGACTGTATTGCATTTCTGATTAAGCATGTCTGCGTTCATTTGCCTAATTTGACGAGTCTCGAAATCGGAAGTGATATAGATGACGATGTAGCAACCACTATTGGGTCATTCCTTCCAAAACTCAAGTATTTGAGTTTTATTTTAGATGTTCCACTTGAAAAGAAACATCTTTTACTAATTTTGCAGGGTTGCAAAGAACTTGTGTATGTTGATGTGAGTCAAGGCTGTGTTGGATCTTCCGCTGATAAACTAACTAACGAAAGCAGCACTCAACTCCTTAAAGGAACCAATTGAGTTTGTAGGGAGCCGACTATACCATCTTTGAGCCATACCCGACAAGGTTTGAGGAAACGCCCTACACTTTAAGGCATCACTTGCGGGCTGTAGCAACAGCACGTTCGAGAATGTCCTGACGTGGTTCGCAAGATCACCTGTTCCATCATAGGCCTTAATTGTCGGCATCTTGAACTTCTTTGAGATGCGGGCATTCATCACCTCCTCAGTAAATGGGGGTGTGGGATCATCCGAATCTCCTAGCGGCATCAAATCTTTGGGGTTACTCTTGGGAGTTTCTACCCTTGCTGTTTTATCAGATTGGGTATCAGCCCTTCTTTACCTCCTCGGAGGTCTTTCCAAATCAACAAAAGGGATCCCTCCTGAGGTTGGAGGAGGTCCATTCTTGTTAAACCTCGCTTGCTCCATTACCATATCTTCCTTCAATTTTAAGATCTCGGCCTCATAAGCCTTAATCCTCTCAGTAGTTATCGAAGGGAGTCCATCGTGAGTATTTCGAGTTCTTCCTCGAGGTTCTTTGCTTGCACGTCACCTCCTTGGAGCTTCATCATGATCGTAATCATCATCAGAGGATGAATCATCCGTATAAGGACCAGAAAAATTGCGATTATCTCGATCTCGGATATAGAGAGCATGACCACTTGATCCAGCTCCTTGAGTAGGAGGGTAGTTAGGCAGCCCATACATCGGATTGGTGCTTATGGGGAGATCCGTAGTGTGGATCTCGACCCCCCGTGGAGGGTTGTTGGGATCTACAATCAAGGGAGAAACCACCACCTGGAGAGGGTTAGTCCCTGGATTTGTGTGGACGATCGGAGGTAGCGTACTCTCAACATGGGAAGTCGTCCCTAGGGGTTGAGAAACTTGATGTCGAACGATCGTTCCAGTTGTTGGGGGCACTGGACTTGTTGTTGGCGGAGCAGAGCTAAGTGGAATAGGGTCGGTAGTTGCTGGTGTTCTTCGTGTATTCACCATGGTTGATGTTGTCTTCCCACAGACGGCGCCAAATGTTGTGGATTAAAATCTAGGTCACGAATTTGTAATTAATGCTAGGGTTAGGGAGCTTCTTGCTTCAATGGCTGTTTCCGTGTTCGAGACTTATCGGTCCTCACAGAGTGCCTACGTATCTCGTTATTGAGAATCAAGCCAAGACGTAGTTCTGAGATTGAGGGGTCAGACCCTTTATATAGGCTGAGAAGCCCTAGAATCGTAGTAGGGTTAGGTGACTTGGTGGTCAAGTCACCGACTAGAAGAAGGTTCTAGTCTCCTTCCATTTAAGAATCAGTTTCCATGTTGAGATATGTATCTTGGAGGCTAAGTCAGGCAAGAGTCATATTCTTGTTTGACTCTTATTTGCTGAGCTATTTTATTACCCTTAATATTAATTACGAAATTAATATTATAATTATGGTTTGGGCCCATCTGGTGGGCCCCACGTTTGGACCATTCTAGGTTTAATTAATGCCACATTAAATGCGTCTTTAGGGCTTACTTCTATCCCATATCAAAGACCTACAATATAAATCCTACTACCAATCAAATAATTTTTTTAATTTTAGATCTAACGGATCACATTTATTTATTTAAGATCTAAGGATCCATACTTTTTTTGGTCAACGACCGTACTAAAAAAAATTGGATAAAATTATCCTTACGCTTATTATATATCTATATATCTTAAAGTGTACTAAGGCATCTTTGGGAATATTCTTAAATTTACCCAATGGGTAAAAAATTTACCCAATGGATCTTTTGTAACACTACATTTCCATTCATTTTCAAATAACCCATGGAGTATCCATTTTATTACCCATTTAACAATCAATTTCCAACTGATTTTCAATTTTAAAAAAGTTTTACAAGGAAACTATGACTTATTCAATATCTTTTTTGCATGATTTTCTCAATCACTGTTATTTTTTTTATCTCGATCCATATTTTCCAACCTAGTCAAATAAAATCATGTATTGTGCAACTAATAATCAAAGCAATCACCGATCCATATTTCAAATTCAATTTTATGTGTAATCTCCTCCTCTCAGATGAACCCGGATGTATTATCTCCTTCTTTCGGATGAACCTATTATGTATTCTCTCATCTTCTCAGATGAACCCATTTTCAGACTTCTTCTAGGTTGGTTGATTGAGTTTTATTTTTTCATCTGCGTTGAGTTTGCAGTATCATGGATTTTCAGACTTCTTCTAGGTTAATCAGATGTTATGGATATGGGTTCTATCAAATTGGTTCTATAAAATTAGGTATGATTTTTTAAGCATTGATTTTTGTAATTCTCATACGATTCTTATAGTGATTGATTGATGTATATGTATATATGTTTTTTTTGGTTGGGTGTAACCCAATTGATCAATTTGCACTGATTTCATGTATTATTTCTGACATCAAAATAGTTCAGGATCGATATTCGTAAAAGATACATGGATAAAATATATTCTAATGTGGGATGCAATACACCCAATCCCAAGAGAATATTGTACGTGAATGGTATGGTATTTTCTGTTATGTGAATGGCTATTTCTTCTTCAATTTGTATCCATCTGACTATTTTAAATATTGCGGTCAAAGTGTTTGATAAAAGTTCCAAGAGAGTTGGCACATTGATAATGATCCTCCGCAGAAGGTATATATTGTTCATCTAAAATATTTTTTAGAGCCTGATAATGATCCTCCGCAGAATTATTCATTTACTTTTTTTTTTGTGTTGGATTTTGAGATTGAGGAGTTTGTTTGTTGTGGTATATGAGAGGTTTCTCTGTTGAGGTTAGTGAGGAGAATATGGATGTCGCTCAAGAGGCCAAGGGGAAGGAAATGAGAGCCATATCTGAAGTATATATATATATATACACACACACACACATGTTTGCATTTTCGAGAGCGTAGATTAGATGCATTGTGAAAACGAAATTATAATTGTAGAGCTGTACAACATTTGTTTTTAATGAGAATCAAATTCGTTACTATTGTTATTGTTTTTTTGAGATTGCAAATGGAAAGCATTGTTGTATAGCTTTTCTGAATGATGAGTAAAAGTCCTAATCACGAATTATCAATCATGATTTTGTGCTTAGATGGATTCAATTTGAATATTAGGTCGTTATTTTTAGTCACAATGCCATTGTATCATAATCCACGTGTCTAATTTAGTGAGGTATTGGTCATGTAACTTTGAGGAAGCAATTTAGCAGGTTACACAAGCTATCTTGCTCAATCCTACATCAGCTATAATGTATGCCACTAGAGGTACATGTTTGCTAAGTTTCCTTTTCAATACAAATCGTGGTTACATCTTATGTGTTGGTTAATTTAATTCCATTTGTCGTTTTTCCTACAGCCACTGTGTACATAAAAATGAAGTAACCAAATGATGCTATTCGAGTTGTCAATGCTGCTTTAGAGATGACCACTGTGTTTTTGTTTTATTGCGGAACTCAGTAAGATCTTTCATTCATTTTTGTTTGATTGTGGGATTGAGTTAGTATTTTAATGTGTTTTGTTTATTTTTCAAAAGAAAGATATTTACTGTTTTGAGAATTTTTTAAATCCAGTAAGAAATGTTTTTAAGAGGATAATTGGATTATAATTCTTAATTTTATAAGTTGTATTCTGTATCACCGGTTTACGTGTTTGCTGTGTGAATTCTCTATGATTGCAAGTAGATAGTTTTAGTACATGAATGATGTTAGATTTAGTTTGTACGTTTGTCAATGTAGAATTGAAGGTGAATTTCATGTTCAAGTTCATTGTTTGTCATGCTTTGAGCAAGAACAAATTATATGGATTTGGCCCGGGAGTGACACTCATGCAGCCACTATTCCCTCATTGCAACCTCCTGCTGGTTTTAAGATACATGTTGAGATTAGTTTACATGATACACATAAGACTTTTTTGTCAGATATTAAACTTTTGTATATACCTTATTTATTGCAGACTTGAGGAAGAAGGCTATAAGGTTTCTGATCAAAATGAGGCATCACCAGTCCAGATTCCAGTTGTTACCGTCATCCACACATTAACACTGAAACAGCTGGGTGAAAAAACAAATATGGATGACAAACATGTAATTACAATTTAGCCCATCAGATTTCCATCTTACACTGTCTTTTAATCTTACTAGCTTTTTATGAAGATGATGTTTTTGGTATGTGTGAAAATTACAATCGTCGAAGAGTCTGATAATTAATTTTTGCCAAAATTAATTATCAACTTGAGGGAAAGTACAAGCGTCCATAGCTGTAGTTTTTGCCAAAATAAAGTGTATCAACTTGAAGGAGAGTACAAGTGTTTGAAGTGTCCCAGGAACATTCCAATTGATGAAGAAAGGTTAAAACTTGTGTTGTAACATCCTTATACTCTGTTTTAGTTAGCCAGTTAGTAAATCTTGACTTTCACAACTTTTATGTATAATAATATTGATTCAATACGCTTCCCTGTTCTAGGTACAAGTTCATTGTACTTGCTGAAGATGCAACTGAGGCATTCAAATTTGTGCTCAATGATAAAGCTGGTAAACATTTGGTCGGCCAAACTGTAACAAAAATTATCACTGAGAACATCAAGGTTTGTAAAGATAATCCATAATTCTGACTTTTATTGACATTTCTCCATATTTTTATATCACTAATACATTTAAAATAAATTTTATCTAATGTTTTTCAGACTAAAGCGAACAATATATTTCCGACCCAAATTACTCGAATTGCAGGCAAAGAAGTTGTTTTCAAAGTTGAGATAAGTGATGACAATGTTTTATTGAATAGTAAGATATTTAATATCATCGATGCTTATGAAATTGAGACTTGCACATCTTCTTCTTCCCAAGCAACCATGGCTGGATTTACCATGTACAGTTTGTCTGAGGTATGCGGGCCACTCTTTTTTATACAATGTCATTAGTATTCAGTATTCTTTTGACCTGTAGTTTTGTGCAATTAACCGATAATATATTCTTCATAATTTTAAGCAAATTACTATTCGATTTGTTGTTTGATTGACATGAATTTTAATATTTCAGAACATGGTTGACTTATCAAATTCAGGAGATACTCCAGGCTCTGCTAAGTCAAGTTCCAAGATACCTAAAATGGTTTCTTTTCCTTCTTATCTTTCCATTTGAATCGTATTATCTTATTTTCTTATGCTGAGAAGACTTTTTAGCTACTTAAGATACTGTTAGAAGATATAACTACATGTTTAGAAGATAGAACTAGAGAGATACATTGATTAATTGTAGTTTATAGTAGGAGGAGAACTCCTCATTTAATAGGAAAATAAAACAATGACATAATGATGAAAGTACATAAACATGATGATGAAATTGATAGTGGTGTTTGTGGTGTGCTACTATGTGTTGTGTTTTACAATTATGAGAATATAATTTAACACGCCCCCTCACTCGAAATCCCATATTGGGATGAAATACCTATCTTGGGATTGAAGGGTGGAACACTTAGAAGCACTTGTGCATAACCTAAGCTTCCAACTAGACCCATCTCTAGGATTGAAATTGAGCATTTTGGGAATACCGGGACTCGACTTCGTGACCACGCATTACATTTTAGGCCATATCAAAGAAATCCTTTAAGTTGTTTGCTTATTAGCACTATAGCAGATATCCTACCTTATTAAAGGGTTTTTAACCCCTTTACCACTGCCATGCATTTTGTTTGTCGCCTGATTCTGCAAGGGCAGAATTGGTAGATGAAGTCACTGGTAAATCAGTCTCCATTCGAGACAATAGCTGACGGAGAGCATTGAGTTCTGTTGCACTTATTGCTCCCGTTGCTGAAGTAGCAGAGTCAGCATGTTTTTATGATGCCGTTAGATGAGCACTATATTGAGTGCCCCTTCCTGAACTGCCTCGGCTTCGACCTCCTCTTCCACGTCCTCGTAAGTGCGGGTGTAGGATAAAGCATTCCTCACGAGAATGGTATAACTTATTACAATAGTCACACCGGGGGACATCTTTTTCACCCTTTGAGGTCTCAATCATCTGTTCTGGTTTGTCCTGATGCTGAACACTTCTCGTAAAAAGTGCAGATTGATCAGGTACAGTAGCAATCGGAGCCATGATTTCTTTTCGACCTTCTTCAAGCTGCACACATCCATGTGCTTCCTCAATTGTAGGAAAGGGAATATTACCAATGAGTTGATTTTTTATTGAATAATACTCTATTGTCGGTCCAGCAAGGAACTTCATCACTCTTTCTTCTTGTACCAGTTTTTGGTACTTCTCTTGATCTTCAGCCTGTTTACACTCGAACACAGTGTAGTGGTCTGACTCCTGCCATAGTGATGTGAGTTCCGAATAATATTCGGTCAATGTTCTGTCCCCTTGAGTCAGGGCCCATATTTTTTGCTTTACCTCGAAATGCTTAGCCATATTCCCCGAATATGAGTAGGTCCAGGTCAAAGAATTCCACACAGCTTCAGCAGTATCAAGAAAGAGGTAGCTTTTGCGAATACATAACTCCATAGAGTTAAACAACCATGACTTGACTAATACGTTTTCGCTGTCCCAGTCATCAAAACATGTATCACTTTCCAAGGGCTTCTTGGCCTTCCCATTGATGTATTTCATCAAACGATGAGATTTAAGTGCGAGTGTGCAAGATTCCGACCATTCCAAGAAATTCTTACCATCAAATTTGGGGTTAACATATGGAGTACCATGAAAACCAAATTTAACACTCCCTTGACCAGTATTGCTTCTTGCAACCGAATCATTCACAACCTCCGCCATTATTTATATATTCGAACCAACAAGTATTATCTCAAACTGCAAACAAGAATGCTATATATACTAGAAAAAGGACCAACAAATACCTTAGTATTCACTAAGCCCAGTAATAACAGCCCAATATCAGATCATATTAACGTAGTATTAAAAAAAAATCCTCCCTCTTGCAATAGTAATACTCCACGATCAAACTAGTAATACTCAAGCAAAAACACGAACCAACAGAGAAAAACACGAAAAGGCTAGGCTAGCAGAGGCGAGCAACTTTCCCTGAAGAAACTTTTCCAGAAAATGGGTGGAGAAACCTCACGCGCCGGCGCGTGGCGCGCGTGAGACGGCACTACCGCGCGTGGGGCGGCGCGTGGCGGCGCATGGCTTGTTTTTTCTGAGATCTGAAAATTTCTGGGAGCTCCTCTGTGTGTGTACTATATTGTGGTATGTTTACATTTCTGTTTGGGTGTGTTTTAAACTTCGAGTTTTTCCAACAGAGGAGTATTTCTGGTTCTGGGCAGATGGGTATTCTATTCTGTGTTTTCCTAGGATTTTACATGCTCTGATACCATGTTAGAAGATATAACTACATGTTTAGAAGATAGAACTAGAGAGATATATTGATTGATTGTAGTTTATAGTAGGAGGAGAACTCCTCATTTAATAGGAAAATAAAACAAAGACATAATGATGAAAGTACATAAACATGATGATGAAATTTCTAGTGGTGTTTGTGGTGTGCTACTATGTGCTGTGTTTTACAACTATGAGACTATAATTTAACAGATACATTATTATTTGTGTTCACTACACCATAGATTGGCTATTGCAACCAGACTTGTTAAAAAGCGTTGCTATTTCTTTATAAGTTTTTACAAAATTAGACATATTGTAATGCTTTTCAAAACCGTTACAATTGAAGTGAAAAACCGTTACATATTGTAAAATTTGCTATCTATTGCAATGGTTTTTTAAGGCGTTGCTATAAGGCGTTGCAGTAGACATGATTAATGGGCCTCAGAATTGGCGGGCTCTCAAAATTTATTGAAATTTTGGGCGGCCTTCCAAAATATATTTTGCCGGGCAATGAAAAATAATCAAACAAAGGAAAATAAAAATACACAGACACAAAACACACAGAACGAAGCTCAAAGAACATTGAAGGAAATTGAAGAACAATGAAACTCTCAGAGAACAGTAGAGAACCGTGAACACTGAAGCTTGGAGAAGGTAAATCTTTTTCCCAAATCAAGTATTCAATCGAGTATGTATATGTTTAATCGAGTAGGTATATGTTTAATTGAGCTTTTACTTTAGCTTTTAATTGAGCTTATGAATGTAAATCTTCTTCTCAAATCGAGTATGCATGTTCAATCGAGTTTGTATATGTTTAATTGAGCTTTTTCTTGAGCTTTTTTGAATTTGGGTTTTTTTTTAATTTGGGATTTTGTTAAGAATACTGATTTGAGGTTTTTAATTTTATTGATGTTTATAATGTTTTAATTAGTGTAATTATTGTTATCAAATTAGTGTTAACTGTTATGGAAGTATAGAGTTAATGTTGGCGCAAAATTATGCTTTATTGATAAGCTTTGTATGAAGATACCAGCCTCCTAATTTTATTCCATACTATGCTTCATTGACCTTTATGATTCCTGACTTCTGTTCTGGTTTTTGGATTATCATATGGTTGGCACTAACAGGATTATCCCGACATAGGAAAGGCACCGTGTGGGCCTTGTCTAAATTTAGAAATTTAACATCAGAGGCTCTGTGTAATGTAGATGTTTACTTCACTTTCTTTTATTCACAATTTCTTGTTCCTATGTGTACCATTTTGAGCTTGAGCGAAGCAAATCTGCAGTAGGCCATGCTTGCAGCTACTTATTGTCTGTAGCTTCCACACCACTTTAAGAACTACAAAACCGCAATTCTAGTAGACAAACAAAATCTAGAACTCTATACAGCGTTTAATTTAGTGTTGTGCTATAATGTTTTTTTCATGTTGTCTTCAATTTTGGTGAAGGTTCTTGTTCGACTGACCTTTTGCTTAAGTGCAGGTTGATAAATTAACACTAGTGTGGGGAAAACCACGCCAGCCTCCCGTGGGTCCTGAAGAGGTAATGTCTATGTTCATAGGTCATATTTGGGCAAATATGATACTGTAATTAATTGCTCAGAATCATGAATCATCTGTGTAAAACAAGTAAGTTTATCTTGCATGTCTTTTTTGCTTTAGGCATTAGGATTTGTTATTTTAAAATTCTTCAGATATTTTTTAGGTTTTCTTTGCCTTCGAGTTAATTAAGATTCAATTTGGTGAACACTCTACAAGGTTCCTGTTAAGACCACATTATCCTGAACTCGTTCATCTCTATTGAGTGAAATGCATGTGAAGTATACCTATATTATATGTTAAAAGTAAACTGACAAAAAGGGGATCCCTTCAAATACTTTCAACATTTTTTATCTTTCTCCTAAGATAGTTGATTGTGAACTTCTCTCCAAAATCCCTAGCTAGTTTTAACTTCTTTCTGATCTCAAGCTGTATCTATCTGATTCTACGTAAATCTAACTCAAATTTCTTTACTTCACTATGGCTTCTCCCCAATGCTCGGTACTTTAGAAAATTATGAAATTCTCAAGTCTTGCAACTCCAATCCCAAGCAGAGAAACTGATGAAAATAGGTAAAGTACTCTAGATTATTGGGGACTGATTGTCTCCGTAATATATGGAGATCATGTAAGAACATGTGATTCTACTATCTTATTGTATTGATAAGTATTTTCATTTATTTGATTAACAATAATACTTCATCTACCATTACTGATCTAAGTAAGACTTGCAGTACTTCTACTACTATTACGGATCTAATTAAGACTTGCCCTGCTACAACTATAATAATTCTTATACTTCTATACTGCAGTCCCTGGTTATGAGTATCAACGAACACTAGAGTGATATCTAAACAATATTAAATGGTACAAATCCAGAAAAAGAGAGTGTATAAGTTAGAGTGTTGTTTAGATGTCCTCTTATATATCATGCACTTTTAGTAATCGCTTGAGAATTGAGACTGTTAATTACTTTTAGTCAGCTTTCTGATTCCTGACTGCCTCCTTACAAGCAATATTAATTGTTATTTTGTACTATGTCCTGCATTCTTTTTCTGCATATTGCTATAATATATGTATGTATGTAAATGTTTTTTTATAAAGTAGTTAATTGTATAACTGATTTTCTTTTTCTATAACATAGCATAAATTGTTTCCTAATTTTTGGTACGAAAAGAAGAGAATGCCATCTCTGCAATCACCAACAGCGATTCTTGTAAAATGTGCAGTCAAAGTCCGTATCATAAACCGCGTCCTCGCAATAGCTAATCTTCTCACCCTTTGGTAATTATCATTTGGGAAACCACAAACATAGAACTGTGGTACAAGAAAATAAAATATTACAGTTAACAAATGCTCGGTTTATTTTTCAGGAGGCATGCAATGGTCGATTTGAACTTCCTCGCATATCGCAGCGACTACTTGATCATCTTTCAAACCTCTCAGTGAAGGATATTTATACAACCATCAAAAAGCTGGTCTGTCAAGTCATATTCTATTCTATCATTAGGAGAGGAATGTTATATTTTAAAGGTAAGAAATTCAATCTCCTAGAAGTCTTGCTACTCTTCCTCTTAATTTGATAATGATGAAATGTAGGTTGAGTTCAACAAGGTTCCATGTTGAAGCAACAGGGACAACTCCTTGTCTAGTTGGTCCTATCTTATTCGTTCGCTTATCGAGTCTTGGTATGTTTTCTGTTGGGATTATTAATGTCTTTTGGGCTCTAAAATCCTCCTGTATATTGATACTTTTTTGTTTTACTACATTTGTAAGTTACCCAGAAAAAGGTGGTAATTTAGGTAATTCAAACAATCAAATGAGGAATTACAAAAATGGCCTAATCCATGCATGAAAATATGCATTTTACTATTAAGCGTCCAGTAGAAAAAATACAGAAGAACTTCGCAACTTACAACACAACCCCAACTACTATAATATATAAAAAACATTTTAACATACATACATACCTACTGATTTTCTTTTTCTATAATATAGCATAAATTGTTTCCTGATTTTTATAAAGTACTATGTCCTGATTTTTATGTATGTATTTCTGATTTCCTGATTTTTATATATTATAGTAGTTAATTGTATAACTGATTTTCTTTTTCTATAATATTGTATAATATTCTTTTTCTGTATAACTGATTTTTTTTCTGTCCTGCATATTCTTTTTCTGATTCCTGACTGTCTCCTTACAAGCAATGTTAATTGTATGTATGTAAACTACTATAATATATGTAAATGTTTTTTCTACCAATTGCAAACGTAACTGTATGCTATTTGAAAGGGTATAACTGTCACGAAATAGACTTATTTGTAAAATTTATATGCATGCTCCCCAACAGACTGTCTCTCCTTGGTCCTTAACTATTTAAATGTTCGGAGTAATGTTTCCAGGTAGATTTACAGTCCACTTGAATTGAAAGGTATCACTCAGTATTATCAACTTACTTGACATGTACCTTGAAAACTTATGCCAGTTCAGGGCCTTGCTTAGAAGGTTCAGAAACTTGAATGATAGTTTTTTTTAGATTACAGGTTGTGAGCTTAGATGCATTATGTTGGCTGTATAGAGAAAGAGATGTAATGAAGTGGTTCGACTTTTATTAGCATCGTCTATGGTTTGCTCATGTTCCAATATCTGTTATTTTAAATAATGAGACATCTTTGGATTGTACATTTACCATTTGAGTTTAGTGTTTACTATGGACACATTTACTCTATGCAATAATGAGACATCTTTTAAATAATGCTCAGTTACGGTTTGGTTATCTGGTATTGTAAAGGTAACTTGGATAAACTTTGCTCTATGCAATATGTTGGTTAAGGATGTTAATTGCTTACCTTATAATGTGTACAGACTCAGTAACTTAATGTTATAGTTGAAATTGAACTTTCTCTAAGTGTGTATATTTGACCTTTAATTTAGTACAACAGTTAAGAATAAACTTTCTTATAAGTTTATAAGTTTGTGCATTTGACCTCTTGCATGCGTACCTGATAGTCATTTTATTTCTGCTATGTTGTGTTTGCAGTACTAGTGGCGGATCAGGCTCAACATCTCAAGTTCAGTGTTGTGCTTTGAACTTTGTTATAGAGGGGTTTATTTGCTTTATGGACAGTGGGCATCAACAAGAAATCTAGAGAGTCGACAAGCATACGAGAAGAACTTTCTACTGATGCAGATGTGGCGCATATTCATTTAATTTATATCTAATCTTTTGGTGAATGTAAACTAGAATTTTACCACGTCTATGTTGTCATTTGATTCCATTTAGTCGTTAGACGTTGAATGGCTATGTTGACAGTGTAGTCTGAATGGTTTTGGTAATTCTTTTGGGTAGGTGATAGTGATGTACCAAGGTACTCTTTTGGATATTTGGTGTGTATGAAATACCATGTTAATGGTGGATTTCTATATGAACAAATGGGTCATGTCCATTTTTTTAAAGAAAAGCATTGCTATTGCCTCACAATGTGTTGCCATTTATTGTTAATTCCTTTCTAAAAGCATTGCTATTGCCTCATAATGTGTTGCCATTTATTGTTAATTCCTTACTAAAAGCATTGCTATTAAACAGAAATGTGTTGCCATTGCCACCTTAAACGTTGCAATAAATATCCAAAACAGGGTTGCTATAGCCTATTGCAATGAATTTAAATTGTTGCTATAGACTGGAAAATGTTGCTATAACAAACTTTTGCAATGACATTAAATCATTGCTATATGGTACTATATTCGTTGCTATAGGGACCTATTGCAACCCAAGCAAAGTTCACGCCAAATTTTTGCAAAAGCATTGCCATAGCATCAATGGCAACGGTATTAGGCCCTTTAGCAACAATTTTAAGGTGTTGCTATAGGCAATATATGGTGTAGTGGTTATTACAGGAAAAATGAACATTTTTCGCTACTGGAACATTATTGCAGTCAGACTTAGTTCAAGGACTGGATGATAGCTTCTGTCTCAACATTTTTTTCATTTTCAATATATTATCTAAAATAAAGTGTGTGTATCAAGGTTTTTGAACGTTTGTCTGGATTTTTAATTTTGCATGGTTATATTGTTGGTTCTGAAGACTATTTCATCTTAATAAAGTTTTGGTTTGCTTTCTGGTCAGCTTTTTTTTTTACATTGAATCCCTGTATTATACATGTCTTACTTCTGCCTTTCAATTATAACAATAGAATACACTATAATTTTAACATTTATCACTTTTATAAATATGAAACATTAATCTAGGAAACTAAGAATGCATTCATTATATAAAGATGCATAGTTGGTGGTTACATGGGATGGTTTTGCACGGTGGTGGTTGATTTTGTTTGCTGCTATACGGTTCTCAGATTCAGATATGTACAATGCAGCAGTGGCATGTATTTGGGGAAGTGGTGTTGTGGTTGTAACTTTTACAAATCGAATTTCTGTTTGGTGTGTGTCATGACTGCCTCGAGAGTGCGTATTGTAGAGAATTTGCAGAGCTGGGGCAGGTGGTTGTTCCACAGGTTTTATTTTGTCTTGAAAATTATCTACAGGTTGGATGAGTTGCTGGTTAAGTTAATAGTGA
This sequence comes from Kitagawia praeruptora, assembly GCA_037693485.1. Taxonomy (NCBI): domain Eukaryota; kingdom Viridiplantae; phylum Streptophyta; class Magnoliopsida; order Apiales; family Apiaceae; genus Kitagawia; species Kitagawia praeruptora. The sequence goes on from CM075354.1 coordinate 129,011,354, forward strand.
GGATCAGGCGTACTATGTATACAGACTGGTTTGATTTTTGCATAGGTATGGCTATGGTGAAGTCCTGCTGTGGTTTATACGGAGAAAGTAAGGTGGCCTATGTCTTTACCAACAACTTCTCTGTAATAGTCATTGTAATTAAGAAAGTCCCAGAAACGAGAAAGGCTGAACTCCCCATGCTTTGGTGACTTGAGATAGCAGATATATAACTCCTTCACATTATTATAGAACACACGCTTTATGTCATGAACCTGCACATCAATGGCAACATATTGAGTACTGGTTTGCTTATTCGATATGCTGATGTCCTAAAAGACGTTTGGTTTGCTTGTTCGATATGCTGATGTCCTAAAAGATGTTAAATCATTCACGCTATATAGCAAAAGAAAACATTTTATAAATTTATAGATTATAGAGTACTGATTTATAAATTCTAGATTGTAGATAAATATAAATTTATAGATTTATAAATTGTAGATAGATAAATATAAATATAATAAAGAAAAAATGAAATTTTTACCATTTTTAAAAAAATAAAAAAAAACTCCGTGTGCGAAGGACGGACATATTAAATAGATTTAATGTTATATTTCAATCTAAGCTGAAAATTTGGAATCTTGGATTTTTAAGGTAAAAAAATTAAAAGTTGTTCTAATTAACGGTTAGAAAGAAGAGGACTTCTCCTAATTTACTGAAAAAATAAAAACCAAACCAAACCAAACATACCCAGTATATCCCGCATGAAACAGGGTCTGGGGAGGGTAAAATGTACGCAGACCATACCCCTACTTTACAGTAGAGAGGCTGTTTCCGTGAAGACCCCCGGCTTAGTGCACCGAATAACAAAGTGAATTTTATACAAAGATGATAATGGTGGGTAAAGTAGTCGACCGAACCTGGGCCCATGGCCTGGATCTCATGGGGCTTACCTACTCGGGCAAGGGGCACTCCTCTCCTGATCTAGGAAGACCTCCGGCCAAGCTCCCTGCGCCTGCAAAAACAGAAAACAGAAGACAATATGAAGATGAAAAGCCAAGCTCCTAAGCTAATGCTAACCGAGAGAGCCCAACTCTGAGGCTCTCAACCACAGAACCACTCCCTAGGAGGGAATCAACAACTCTAATCTGGCGCCTCCAACAACTCCTATCAGCTATCGCGTTCTCATCCAAGTTTAAGGCCTTCAAATCCATCCTGAGCTGTTCTTCCCACGACCTCCTCGGTCTGCCTCTTCTCCTCACCCCAACAACCGTAAGACTCTCGACCCTCCTCACCGGGGCTTCGGGAAGCCTCCTACAAACGTGGCCGAACCATCTCAACCTCCCTTCCCTAACTTTCGCAGCAAAAGGCGCCACCTCCAACTCGCTCCTGAAAACCACATTCGGGATTCTATCTAACATCGTGCGGCCACAGGACCACCGCAACATCCTCATTTCAGCTGCTTCCAACTTGCACTCGAGGGCCTTCTTCGCCGCCCAACACTCCGAACCTTATAACATCGCAGGACGGATAGCTGTTCTATAGAACTTCCCTTTCAGCTTTAACGGGACTTTCCTATCGCACATCACCCCTGACGCAGCCCTCCACCTTAGCCACCCCGCGTTGATACGGTGAGTGACATCATCTTCAATCTCACCTTCCTTCTGGATGATCGAACCCAAATACTTGAACTTATCCGTACGGGGACGGTCTGATCTTCAATCCTAACCTCCACCCCTTCCTCGTTGGCGTCACCACTGAAGTTGCACCAAAGGTATTCGGTTTTAGACCTGCTCAGACGCAGTCCTTGGGGCTCCAAAGTGGATCTCCATAACTCCAACTTCTCATTCACCTCCCCCTCGATTCCGCCACTAGCACTATATCATCGACGAAGAGCATACACCAAGGGATGACGTCTTGAATCCCTCGCGACATGACATCTAGGATCAGGGCGAAAAGAAGAGGGCTAATGGCCGACCCCTGGTGTAGCCCAATCTCCACAGGGAAATAACGAGCATCACCGACTGGGGTCCGAACGCAGGAACAAGCTTGAGAGTACATGTCTTGAATCGCCCTGACGTACTCCGACGACACTCTCCTCTCCTCAAGGCTCTTCCAAATAGCTTCACGGGGGATGCTATCATACGCCTTCTCAAGATCGATGAACACCATATGGAGGTCTTTGCGACGCTCTCTGAACTTCTCCATAAGGCGTCTGACGAGGTGAATGGCCTCTGTCGTCGATCTTCCCGGCATAAAACCAAATTGGTTCTCTGAGATTACAACCTCTCTTCTAATCCGAAATTCAACCACTCTCTCCCAAAGTTTCATAGTATGACTGAGTAATTTAATTCCTCGATAGTTACTACAGTTTTGGGCATCACCTTTGTTCTTGAAGAAAGGGACTACAATACTGCGCCGCCACTCCTCTGGCATCTTAGAACCCGAGATGAGTGCATTAAACAGATCTGTTAGCCATAGAACGCCCACCTCACCAAGACAAAGCCACACCTCGATTGGTATCTGATCCGGACCTACCGCCTTCCCTCTAGCCATCTTTTGAAGGGCACCCTTGACTTCTTCTATGGAGATACGATCACAAGGGCCGACGGAGCGAGCGGGTGAAAGAGTGACCTCTTGCGCCACACTGACACCACTCCTCGTCGCCCCATTGAAAAGATTGTGAAAATATGAACTCCACCTCTCCTTAATAGCATCTTCACTTATTAACACTTGGCCTGAATCATCCTTAATAAACTTAACAGAACCCAGGTCGCGCCGCCTTCTCTCCCTAGCTTTAGCTAGTTTAAAATACAGAGAATAAGATTATCTACTTTACCATATTTTTAGAATATTTTTAGAACAAGTAATATATTTGATAAATATTTTAAAAGAATAACATTTCAAAATGTATTTAAACTTATAAAATCATTTAAAAATCTTCATAGCTTAAAAATAATTAAGGTACTATTTTTAAAAAGTTCATAAATATATCAAGATGATATAATGGAAAATGTAATAAGGTTTACTCATTCCAATGATTTTATAAAAATATTAGAGTGTAGTATAAATAACATTTTAAGATTTAAAATCATCAAAATTCATAATTCAATTAACACTAAACAAGTATAACACGTTATCACATTACTATATCCATATATTCTTTTGAAATAAAATACTTGAAATACTTATGTTCAAATTTTGTAAATTTAACTTTACAACTACATAAAAAAAGATATTAGTCCCAAGAAGTAGTAAAAAAAAAATAGTTCCAATAACATAATTTTTCATTTTTGTTCTCGAGCTGAAATGATTTCATTAAACCAAAAAAAATGGGTGTTAGCATATGCATGAAAAAATGAGTGAAATGTATGATTTTGTTTTGGGAGTTACATGACAAAATGGGTCTTAATTTATGTATGAAATGCTATATAATCTTAAACAAAATTATGTATTTTCTTTACCAATAATTAATTTGTAATGAATCTGTAAATTTAAAGTAATTAAACCTGACATTTTGTTTTTAGTACTTAATTTTTTGTTGGTTGATTTTTATAATTTTATTGTGTTTAAACTGCTAGGCGGCGATGCCGAGAAATCTTTAACTCAATTTTTTTATACATTATAGATGAGATCAATAGTATGATTACTGAAAATAATACATTCTTTTGAAATATGATATCAAGAAATTTAATAAATTTTTTATAATTTGAAAATATATTCTTTCCCGATAACTAATTTGTAATGTATTTGCAAATTATAATATATATATATATATATATATATATATATATAAATTTGAAACTTTATTTTTAGAATTGTATCCTTTTTTTGGTTGATTTTTATATAATTTTATTATATTTAAATTGCGAGGCGTTGCCGTTAGGCGATGCCGAGAAACCTTTTATTCAAATAGTTAACTTTATATAATTTTATTATATTTAAAATGCGAGGCATCGTCATTAGGTGATGCCGAGAAACTTTTTATTCAAAATTTTTATATGTGATAACTTTAAATTGGAAGAGATCATTAGTATAATTAATAAAATAATATTTTCTTTTATTTATGATAAAAAATTTAAATTTTTTTAAATAATTTTTAGAACGCGCGTAGACAAAATTCCCTAGTAAGGATATAGTGTACAAATTTATTACACTTCGTGAGAGCTTCTAAAAATTTGATCAGAGGTTGACTATAATTTTAACAAAGAATTTTGTATGATTGAAATTTCATAATTTATACAAATTATGTAAAATATAATGTGATTATAGATTGATTTATAATTTTAGCAAAGAGTTTTGCATTGGAGTTTCATAATTTATACAAATTATGTAAAATATTTATCATGTAGAATTTTATTACTAAGGATCTCTATTGTTGTAGATGCTCTAACTACAGTTAAACCTCGATAAATGAATACGCTGGGGACCGGAAAATTTTATTCATTAATCGTGATTATTCATTTATCGAGGTCAAAAATACACTATCTCTATTATGTCGGGACCGGAAAAAATTATTCATTTGATGAGGTTATTCATTTATCGAATATTAATTAATCGAGGTTCTACTGTATTATTGTAATTATTTATCCATTATTTATTGTTGTACTATATATAGTGATTTATTGAATAGCTTACATTTAGATAATTAATTAATTTTTAATTTTTTACACATATCTTGAGAGGCATAGAAATTTGAATTTTGCCATCCTTGGTTTCTATGACTAATGGTAAAGTGGTAATAGAGTTCTTAATTCTATTTTATTTTATTATACTTGTTTTCATACTTTATTTTGAAAACCTCACACTGAGGGAGGAATGATCCTAAGCATCTCGGTGGTCAAGTTTCTCTTCATTATAAATATTTAAACTTTTAATGTGGATTATTATAATGTTTCGATTATTATAAAAATAATATAGGAGTAATGTTATGGGTACAAAATTGTGTATCAAAATAGGTACCAAATAATGTGGCAGGGGTGATGTGAAAATAATGGAAATTTTTTTTTGAATATAATTTGTTTTGGCAAGGCTTATGTGACACTATGAAATTTTTTTATTGATCAGTGTCACGTGTATTTGGAAAAAATTTTGAGAACCAATTGTGTACACTAGCATTATTCTTACTGAATGTAGATACTTTTATTATTCTTACTACAGATTTTGAAAGACACATAGAAATTTGAGTTTTGTAATCCTTATTTTCTACTACGGTAATTAATTTTAGGGAAATGCTAGCAATAGCCCTAACGGTTATGGTTAAGCATTAAATATTCTCATCTTTTCAACATTGATTTTAGTTATTTATTTGTTTTTTAGTTTTTCAATCCTCTTTTACAACATCAATTCAATTTTCCAAGTAATAATAGTGGACCCCCTGCATTCACATTAATTTCCACTAATAAAAAAAATCCCAAATTGCGAATTAATTATATTGAAATTCGTGATGTATTTAGTACAAATTTGACATTTTAAATGTATTTATCCAATGCTTGGGGCTATGTTTAGCATTACCCTTAATTTTATTATTCTTGTTCTCAAACTAAATTTTGAAAACCTCATAATTTGGGAGAAATCCTAAGCATCTAGCTACCCTACCATTCATAATTCCAATATCTTTCATGTTAAGTCCGACGGTCAAGTATCTTTTTTTATTATAAATATCTAACACTTGCCTACGCATTGTTCACAACTTTGAAGTTTATGGTATCATGCAGATGCAGGTGAGTTTCCTATACTAATGCACTTCTTGCAGGTCTTTCAATTCATGCATATATTTCTCATTACTCCCTTCAATATTATTTGCATGTACACCCAACACAGAAGAGGGAAGAAAGAAAATGGGAGGAAATGCCGACAGATTGTTTGGTTAATATTTTCGAAAAACTGCACTTCGAATCAAAGCTACTATGCATTCCTGCCATATGTAAACACTGGTACCGGGCTGTTAAGGATCCGCTGTGCTGGCAAGATCTTGATGAGTTTCTTCCTTATCTTGATTGCTGCTTATATTATCCCAAAAGAGCTCAACTTATGAAACTTGTTGTCGACCTTAGCCAAACATGTCTCACATCACTTTCATTATGGCTGGATGCTTCCAAGGAGGAAGTTATCTATCTTTCAGAGGCGTGAGTATTTTTGAATTGCAGTACTTCTTACCCTTAATTGTTTTCGCAGTTACTCAACATTTTGTTTAAAGTAAATTAATCTTACTACATTCGTTTGTTTACTGAGAACTATTCTTAGATTTTGCAATTTTTGATTGATGAAATATTAAAATAAATTAATGAATTTATGTTCCAGATTCCCTGATTTGAAGAGTTTGGAGCTGCCTTCACTTTTAAGCTTGTACTACGGGGACATCTTTACACCCTGTATTCGATGGAAGAATCTGGAATTCATAGGCATTGATGATCAGACACCATACGACTGTATTGCATTTCTGATTAAGCATGTCTGCGTTCATTTGCCTAATTTGACGAGTCTCGAAATCGGAAGTGATATAGATGACGATGTAGCAACCACTATTGGGTCATTCCTTCCAAAACTCAAGTATTTGAGTTTTATTTTAGATGTTCCACTTGAAAAGAAACATCTTTTACTAATTTTGCAGGGTTGCAAAGAACTTGTGTATCTTGATGTGAGTCAATGCTGTGTTGGATCTGAGGAGTATGATGACGAGATTCTTCAGCTTTCTTGTGCTATCGAGAGATTTCGTTGTAGCGGTTTAAAAGCAAAATTCCCTTAATGTCAATATGGAAACCAACATTCGGATTGATTGTACTACTATAATGCCCGAGTTCATCCCCACTTTTGAGTTTTGTTCTTCTGTGAAATTATTCAGAGTTTATCTTTATCTTCAAGGCATGAATTTAGTTTATTGTCAAATGGTTTAAATTTGGATTTTTGTGGACGAATGATACTATACATTTACCAATCTTTTTCAAAGCCCAGTCTAATTTTGATGATAGTACAACTTCTTTTCTGAGTATTTTTTATGGGATTATCGTGATTACACCACTGCTTAAGCTTCAGGTATAAAATCAAAATTCTATACAGGAGTTGTCATATTTCCAAGTCCGTTTAACATTTCACGGTACTCTTCTCCGACGTGGCTCCCATAAACAGTACTATTGCTAGTGAAAAACGTTGGCTTGAGGACTTGCCTAGCACCAAGAACAAATGATAACATAACCATTAAAGGGACTATTCGGTTTGCATTTAGAAGCAATTGCTGCAGTACATTCCTTTCGATATCTTAATCATAGAAGCATAACAGCAACCTCTTGCTTGTAAATATGAATTAATCTCTTGGCAAAGGTGTTGACACATAGGATACATAGGATGCCAAGATAGATAGGATTCCAAAATGTATGTTAGGTTTATGCTAGACATTAGTGTCCTAACTATAATTACCTATAATTAGTTATCTCCTATATAGCCTCTCTTTGTACAAAACAGATTGTAAGCTTTCATATGATATAATATCTTTTTCTAAGCTCTTCTTCTATGACAAAACGTAAACATTCACATGGTATCAGAGCCATGGAAGTTTGATTTGTTGCCCAGTTTGTTTCTATTCTCTCTGCATTGCTATCGTTATCTCTCCATAATTTACTAAACTGATATTATCAATATCATATTATCAATATCATCTATAGTTCTGGCTTGATTTGTTGTGATTTCTTCAAATCGAGTGTATAGAATTTCTAATCATTTCCGAAATCCTTCTTCGAAACTGATATTACCATGGCAGAAAATGTTACCATGACAGAAAATGCTATACAGAGTAGAATATCTTTACCTCCTAATCAGGATCCATCAAGCATATACTTCATTCATCCCTCTGAAGCTAGTTCAACTCAGTTGGTATCTACGAAGTTTAATGGGTCTGGTTTCAACAACTGGAAGCGAGCGATGGTGCTAACACTATCAGCAAAGAACAAGATAGGATTTGTTGATGGAAGCATAGCTAAGCCAGAATTATCTACTCCTGAAGGAAAAGCATGGGAGAGATGTAACAATCTCGTGAGTTCTTGGATTATATTCAATCTCGACGATGTAATTGCTAAAAGTGTCTTGTTCTTGAAAAATGCAAAAGAAATTTGGGATGATCTCAATGATCGATTTGGTTACACATCAATGACTCAAGTATACACACTTGAACAACAATTGGCAGATATGAAGCAGGGGAATGACAGCATATCTGAGTTTTTTACCAAGATAAAAACTGTATGGGATTCTATGTCTGATGCAAATCCACTGCCACAATGCACTTGTCATAAGTGCACTTGTAATCTGGAACAAAAGGTATCACAGATGCAACAGGATCAAAGAATGCTACAATTCATGATGAAGTTGAATGATGAATTTTCAGTCATTAGGGGTAATTTGCTTATGCAATACCCGTTGCCAAACGTTGCTAATGCTTTTCGAATGTTTCTTCAAGAAGAAAGACACAAAGAGTTGGCTAAGCATAATATGCAGAATGAGTCTATGGCATGTTACTCTGAGAAGAGAGGTTTTGCAAATTCAAAGGCACAGTTTCAGAACAATACTATACCAACTGGTTCTAATTTTTCAGGATCTACTGCTGGCAACTACAGGAGAGGAATACAAAACAACTCTCAAAAGAAGCCAGGAGCATTGTATTTCTGTTCGCACTGTCAGATTCCAGGCCATAGTTTGGAACGTTGCTTCAAGGTTCATGGATATCCACCTGGTTTTAAAAACAAGGATAAAAGGATTGCTGCTATTTCTCATCAGTCTGAAAATGATGATGACAAAACCAAGTCGATTTCTGTTGCTCAATATAATCAACTATTGACCATGCTAAACAAGCAGCAGTTTGCTGATACTACTCAAGGAGACAACAACAATTCTTCTATCAGTGCACACACACTTTTGGCAGGTAATTTTTGCCTCCTATCTAAATATAATGCCAAATGGATAATTGATAGCGGAGCTACGGATCATATTTGTACAAATCTGGATTGGTTTACTAACTATAAAGTTGTGGATAATCAAAATAACTTCATTACTGTTCCTGATGGTAGAAAAAGTGCTATACAACATGTTGGAACTGTCACACTAAGTCCTGATATTGCATTACAGAATGTTCTACACATCCCAGACTTTCACTTCAATTTAATTTCAGTTCAAAAATTGTGCACAGACTTACATTGTAAGCTGCATTTCACTTCTGATCAATGCTTTATTCAGGACCTTTCTCAGAAGAAGCCTCTGATGCTTCTTGGTAATCAACAAGGAGGATTATACAATCTCAATTTGGCTCATAAGGTTTCTGGTTTTCCAAATAAGGCTTGTTTTTCTTCCATTGATGAGGCAAAGTTATGGCATCTTCGGTTTGGTCATATGCCCTTTTCTCAGCTTAAAGTTGTCAAACCACAGTGTGACATTAAATCTTGTATAACAGATGTAATATGTCAGATTTGTCCTGCTGCAAGACAGTCTCGTCTTTCTTTTCCACAAAGTTCTATTAAAACTATTTCAGCTTTTCAATTATTACATTTGGATATTTGGGGACCTTATCAAACTCCGACTCCAGCTGGTTGTACTATGTTCTTAACAATTGTCGATGATTTTACCAGATTCACCTGGGTTCATTTGCTTAAATACAAGTCGAATGTTGCTAGTGTTTTGATTAAATTTGCTGCTTATGTCAACACTCAGTTTCAGTCTAAAATTCAGTGTGTACGTTCTGATAATGCAAAGGAATTTTGTGAGGGTGATTTGTTTAAGTTCTTCCAGCAGGAGGGTATTGAACATCAAAGGAGCTGCGCCTACACCCCCCAACAAAATGGGGTTGTAGAACGCAAACATAGGCATTTGCTCGAGACTGCACGGGCTTTATCGTTCCAATCTAAGGTACCCTTAAGATTTTGGGGAGATTGTATCTTATGTGCCACATATATCATTAATCGTATGCCATTGCAAGTCTTAGGCAATAATTCACCTTATTTTCGTTTATATCATAAACATCCTGATACAGAACATTTTCGTACTTTTGGGTGCCTATGTTACATCAATTCTCCTAAAGTTCATCTTACTAAATTTGACCCTCGTGCACTCCCTGGAGTATTCCTAGGCTACGACGTACATCACAAAGGTTATAAGGTTTTAGACATTGCAACTAATCGAGTAAGTGTTTCACGAGATGTTAAGTTCTTTGAAAAACACTTTCCTTTTCATCTCAATACTGCACCTGATCTTAATACATTTCCATCAGCAATATATTTACCTACAGTGACATCAGTTGAAAATCTTACTGATAATGATCTCTTTAATGCCACTGATTATGTTGACACACCAATGCCAGATTCGTCTACAATTGCACCTGATAATCACGATTCTATTTTATCTCATTCTTCTCGTGATTCACCATCTGATACTGGTGTTTCTCATGACTCATCATCTGATCTAGTTGACTTGAGTTCTTTATTACCTACACGTCAAACAACTAGAACTCGTTCTAGACCAAGTTATCTTGATGACTACATTTGTCATTCTGCAATATCAGATACCTCAGTCTCATCTCATTGGTGCAACCTTGTTCAATTTGATCATTTACCTATTTCCAATAAATGCTTTCTATCAAATCTCTGTGATATCAAAGAACCAGTATCTTATACTGAAGCTTCTCAACATCCTTTATGGGTGGAAGCTATGAATAAAGAGATAAAAGCATTGCATGCTAATGAAACTTGGGAACTTGTTGATCTTCCCAAAGGTAAGAAAGCAATAGGAAGTAGATGGGTGTATAAAATAAAGCTAAGAGCAGATGGGAGCTTGGAACGGTGCAAAGCACGATTAGTAGCAAAGGGGTTCAATCAAAAATATGGGATAGATTACGAAGAGACCTTCTCACCTGTTGTAAAAATGGCCACAGTTCGTACTATCCTTGCAGTAGCTGCTAAATGTAAATGGGATTTACATCAACTCGATGTCAACAACGCGTTCTTACATGGTGACCTCTTGGAAGAAGTTTACATGAAAGTTCCTCCAGGTATTCCTAATCCTTTGAACAAAGTTTGTTGTCTTAAAAAATCCATATATGGATTACGACAAGCTAGTAGACGATGGTTTGCCAAGTTGGCCTCAGCCTTGATTGGTCAGGGATTTAATCAATCAAAGAATGATTATAGTATGTTCATCAAGAGGTCGAAGCATGGCATATGTATTATTGCTGTGTACGTTGATGACATTATCTTGACTGGTACTGACTCTATTGCTATACAGAATCTTAAGGCTTTCTTACATCATGAGTTTTCTATCAAAGATCTTGGTAGACTTAATTACTTTCTGGGCATTGAAGTTAGTCACATTCCTGATGGTCTATTTTTGAGCCAAAAGAAGTTTACACATGAGTTGCTTGAAGACTGCTGTTTTGATTTGTCTAAGAAAGCTACCACTCCCTTACCACTAAAAATTCAGCTCACATCAGATGCAGGCGAGGTGCTCGAGGATCCTGAGTTGTATCGTTCGCTTGTTGGAAAACTTAATTTTCTCACAAACACTCGCCCTGATTTAGCATTTGCAGTTCAATCTCTAAGTCAATTTATGCAAAATCCTCGTACCACACATCTGGATGCTTTATCACATACTCTACGATATGTAGCTAACACAGTTGGTCAAGGTATTTTGCTCAATGCACAGTCTAATATCAAGTTGCAGGCCTTTACGGATTCTGATTGGGCTTCTTGTCCTGATTCTCGTAAGTCAATCACAGGATATGTTCTTTTATTGGGACAATCCCCAGTCACTTGGCGTTCTAAGAAACAATCCACCATTTCTAAGTCTTCGTCTGAAGCCGAGTATAGAGCCATGGCTTCTGCAGCTTCAGAAGTCACCTGGTTGGTTCGTCTTTTAGCAGAACTTGGTGTTCAAAATCTTACTCCTGTCACCCTCCACTGTGATAATCAATCAGCTATGCACATTGCCAAGAATCCTGTATTCCATGAGCGGACGAAACACATTGACATTGATTGTCATTTTACTCGTGACAAGGTTCTTGAAGGTTTAATACAACTTACCTACTTGCCTACCACATCTCAGCTTGCCGATATCTTTACTAAGAGCATACCTTCTCCTCAGTTTCGATTGTTGCTATCCAAGCTTGGATTTCTTGATCCTTCTGTTTGTGAAATGCCAAGCTTGCGGGGGGGTGTTGACACATAGGATACATAGGATGCCAAGATAGATAGGATTCCAAAATGTATGTTAGGTTTATGCTAGACATTAGTGTCCTAACTATAATTACCTATAATTAGTTATCTCCTATATAGCCTCTCTTTGTACAAAACAGATTGTAAGCTTTCATATGATATAATATCTTTTTCTAAGCTCTTCTTCTATGACAAAACGTAAACATTCACAAAAGGCTAGAAACATAAGACCACGAGTCCCACAACCAAACGAATAGTACATAACAAACAATCGCCTTGTTGATCTTGGAATTAGTCATCATCAAGTCTTTCTAGTATGTGCCAAAAAAAACAAAATAAATTGTAATTGGATTAATTTTAATTGATTAAAATTTTTATGCATGAAATCCATTGCTATTGTAAAAACTTGTACCTTATGCTACATCTTGTATTGAAAAGGAAGCATAAGGGAAGCTAAACAACAATGTAAGAGACAAACAAAGAACTCTTGTATTGCTATGAAGTGTTCAGCTTGAAGAATTACATAGACAAGATAAACATATTTATACTGAATTACATGTAAGAAAAGTCTATGATAATCCAACTACTAAATTAAAAGTCTATGGTTGGTATGCTGTTAATGTAGACTTTCAACACCCCCTCAAACTAAAGATGGTTGAAAAACCAGCTTGAGTTTGTAAACAAAATTACCGAAAGTGGTAGGAGGATTTTGAACCGGAGACACGATGTAGATGAATCGTGCCTTTTTGTTGGTCTTTGCACCTCCCCCAAACTGATGTAATTCTGATAGCTAGAGAAGCATTGTCAGAATAATAAGCTAATCTGATGGCTGAAGAAGCACTGTCAGAACGGTAAAACAATTCTGATGGCTGAAGAAGCACTGTCAGAACGGTAAAACAATTCTGATGGCTGGAGAAGCACTGTCGTAATGAAGATCGAAAAATCAATTCTGATGGCTGAATAAGACACTGTCAGAACGAAAACAATTTTGATGGCTGGAGAAGCACTGTCAAAATGAAGATCGAAAAATCAATTCTGATGGCTGAATAAGACATAATGTAGCAGAATCATGCCATCTTGAACTTGTTGACCGATGAATGTAGAAATTGTGAGGGTAGCTCTGCTTGTGTGTATATAATAACGTAGAAGAGTTATAAATATTGTATAAGCAATGTGAGCTTGGTGATGATGGTGACCTTGTGCCATTGCTTGCGTGTGCATATGTGTAACGTAGCAGAGTTACAATATCGTATAAGCAATATGAGGCTACAAGGGAAGCTTTCGCAGCTACGTTCTGTCCCAAAAGAATGTTCTGTCATGAGGATCCCGTAGTGACTTTAAATGCAGCGGAATGTGATTTTTTTTTATTTTATTTTTTTCAAAATCTGATGATGTGTGATTAGCGAGATATAATTAGATGAGATATAATTAGATCAGTAAAAGCAATAACATGATTAACACAGCTGGGATTGTAGGTGGGCTGGATTAATCATGTTGCTGCCCTACTGGGCCTAAAATAAATGTTGTTATATTATACACACAAACAACAGCCGAGTGATCTACGGCTTCTCCATGGCAACATCAACAGCTGCCAACAGCTCCATCTCCCTCCTTGTTGACTCTCTCCCAATCTCTTTCCAAATCTCTCCCCACCATTTCTCTTCACCCACATCGTATCTCTCTCCCCACACTCTCTCTCTCTCCACCTCCTCTCTCAAATGCAGTCGGCGTCGGTGGATGTTGATAAAACAGAAAATGGGTTGGTGGAGATTATCAGGAAGTTGAGTTTTTGTGATTGGAGCGAGTCATTTCAATGACTCGTTTTAGTGGTGGGTGGAGTTGACTCGGAAGAAACTTTTGGTGTTAACTCGTCACTGAGTTTGTGTGAGTTACCGAGTTAACTAAGACCGAGCTGAGTAATGTGGACGTTGCACGGTTGGAGTTGAGGGATGTGGCTGGTGTGTGTTTATTGTGTATATATGGCTGTATGAGTTGAAACATGCAGTCTTTGTGCTGCTTTCTGAGTCGACTCACAAAGTGTTTGTGTAAATGTCTGAGAGAAAAATTGTGTTTACGACGAGTATGTTGACTCGAACGGAGGGTGACCAGTTGAAGTTTGGAGTTTCTGGTGTGACGGAAAAGCAACAGAGAGAAGCAACAAGATAAGTAGGAAGTTTTGACAGTTGATTTCAAAAATCTGCCGAAGCTTAACTTTGAGGTATGAGAGGTATGTTTTGTAGAATTGATTTTGGTGACAGCGGAAATAGCAAGATCAGGAGCCTAAAGCTCTGATACCATGTAAAAACTTGTACCTTATGCTACATCTTGTATTGAAAAGGAAGCATAAGGGAAGCTAAACAACAATGTAAGAGACAAACAAAGAACTCTTGTATTGCTATGAAGTGTTCAGTTTGAAGAATTACATAGGCAAGATGAACATATTTATACTGAATTACATGTAAGAAAAGTCTATGATAATCCAACTACTAAATTAAAAGTCTATGGTTGGTATGCTGTTAATGTAGACTTTCAACAGTTATTAATGAAAATAAATCAATCAAAATATGCCAACTAAATTTTAATTATATGCCTTTGTGCATACATTTGAAAAACCGATAGGTGCATGCTTCCTGGTCAAAAGTTAATAAAAGTAGGGGTACATAAGGTGGCCATTATTCTCATATTTTCAAACCTCATTTTTAGGGAGGACCTACCGTAAATAGTAGTACTATCAATGTCATTCATGTTATGCTTTAAAGTTGTGAAGTCCGACGGTCAAGTATCCCCTCCCCATCTCCTTTGAGCTCTAAATTAATTGTTGCACCCTATTAACTTAAATGAATAGAATAATCTTTATTAAATTAATAATTGTTGATTCATTTTAAAATTTTTGATAAAAATTGATTCAGATTTTTATTATATGTTTTTAGCCACAAACAGTGTATGATTATAATTAAATTTAAAATTTTTAAAAAAATCTATTAATTATTGAAATACAATCATTACTGAAATACAATCATAATTATAGTCTATATTAACCATTTCTTATTCCGCTACTAATTTGATTCTTACGATATGATAATAATTTATAATTGAAATTAAAGTCATAAAAAAATTAAAATATTCTTCTTTGATCAAAACAATTAAATTGATAAAATATTATTAGTTTCATTATATATTTCCATCTCCACTATATAAATTAGCATTTATTTCAAAATAATGGTTTGCTGATTCCATGTATAAATAATCTACTTGTTAATAATTTATTATTATTTTTAATTTTTTAAATATCTAGTAAGTGTATAAATATTACAATATAACATAATTAAAAATTATGAAAGATAGAAAGAGTCTAAATCAATAAAGATAGTGGATTAAAATCAAAAAAAAAAAATTTGGTAAAATGAAGGAGATTAAGGATGTGTAACATTAATCAAGTCTGGTCTGCATCTATCATCACCACCTTGATCTTTTCTTTATAAATTACACTTACGCACTATTGTTCACAACTTTGAAGTTCAAAAGTATCTTGCAGGTCAGTTTACCATTTTATGCACTTTTTGCACGTCTTTTATAAATATAATGCTATTCACTCTCTTTGATATTACCTGCATCATTTGCATGTCACACAACAGGGAAGATGGACGATAGAAAATGGGAGGACATGTCCACGGATTGTTGGTTAATATTTTTGGGAGACTCGACATTGAGTCACGGCTACTCTGCATTCCTGTTGTATGTAGATCATGGTACCGCGCAGTTAAGAATCCATTGTGCTGGAAAATACTTAATTTTCGTGCTATCAGCTCATGTTGGGAACGATCTAAACTAATGAAACTTGTTGTAAACCTGAGCCAAAGTTGTGCTACATCACTTGTGTTCTGGGATAATTTTTGTACCACCGACGACATCGTATATCTTTCAGAGGCGTGAGTATTAGTTAACTGGAGTATAATTTGTTTGACATCTGCACTCATTTTATTTTCTTTTCATATACATGTTTTGTTTAATACGGTGTAATACTTTTTTATTCTTAGATTTTCTTGATTTCGATTAATGCAATATTAAAATGAATAATGTTCTAGATGCCCTGCTTTGAAGACTCTGGAGCTGCCTGAATATGCAAGCCATCTCTATCACATTCCTATCTTCGAAGGCAAATGGAAGAATCTGGAATTCATAAGCCTGGATGACAGCGACAACGTTGAAAAACTGATTGAGGATGTCTGCATTCATTTGACTAGTTTAACTGGCCTACGTATAACTGGGGATATACATGAGTATATAGTATAACTGCAATTGTGTCTCTCCTTCCAAAACTCAAGTATTTGACTATTAATAATATTGCTATACATGAAAAGCAAAGCCTGTTATTAATATTGCAGGGATGCAGAGAACTTGAGTTTCTTGACGTGCGAAATTGCATTGGATTTGATGAGGATGATGCAGAGATTCTGAAGCTTTCTTCTGTTATCAAGAGCTTTCGTTGTGATGCTTCAAAAGCACCACCCCCGAAAGCACAAGACCCTTCTGATGATTACTATCCGTCTGCTGGTTACTATTACCATTTTGATCTTGACAACTACGGTGCGATTGAATGGGATTGATTTTTGAGTAGTGCTACAGACCCCAAATTGGCTACCAAATTTTGACACCAAATGATGTGGCACTAATTAATTGGGATTTTGGAATATTTAAATTGGATGATCCTGGCGGTCCATTATAATTATAACCAAAAATTACTTGCCATGTGAAAGGAATTTGGGGTACCAATTTGGTGTACCTAGCATTTTCCATGATTTTTACCAGAAGATGACCGCATCTGTCATCTTAACTTCAAAATTATAATGTCATGCAAGGCAATTGAGCCATATGATATGTCTGAGTTTATTTGTACTTTCGTATGTGTAGTATTAAAGTCGTCTGTGAATTTTGATCGTTGTGACTTGTGACCCAAATACCCGACGAATAATCATTTCGATTAATTCCTAAATACCAAATTAATCCCCGATTAATATCTGGACAGTGTCTCTATTGATTAAGCCCGATTCCCGATTAATATCTGGTCCCGCTTTTTACAACAGTGCTTGTGAGTATTTATCAACTCACGAATGCAAAGAATGTGGACTTCCATGGAATTGTTTAATTTAAGTTTTATTATATATCACATGCTATTATAAGATCTTTGTATATGTGTATGAAATCTAAAATTAATTTTCTATTTAATTTTATGATCTAAATATATGTTATAACTTAATTATTATATTTTATATTGATCAATATATTATAATATATAAAAATTCATATGTATCATATTTTATAGTCGAGTTCTAGTTCATTATTATAAATAATCTTTTTAGTTTTGTAATATTTATGATTCAAAAAATTATAACTTTTTCGATTTAATTTGAATGTTTATTATGTTATTTTTTTATATAAATAGATCATTTTTTTAGAGTTTTCGTCTTTTTAACATAATTTCAATTATTTATTGTATATTGTTTAA
Organism: Kitagawia praeruptora; assembly: GCA_037693485.1. Classification (NCBI taxonomy): domain Eukaryota; kingdom Viridiplantae; phylum Streptophyta; class Magnoliopsida; order Apiales; family Apiaceae; genus Kitagawia; species Kitagawia praeruptora. The sequence goes on from CM075354.1 coordinate 129,029,021, forward strand.
ATATTTATGTTTTTAGACCAATCATATATTTAAGTCGTTGAAAAGCTAAATAGTTGGTCGACCAAAATCCTCTAATATGACTCACATATTTAAAATTTTATGTACCTAAAAATTATGTGATGCAATTATTAATTATGTATGATATGTATGATTTGATAATAAAAATTTACATATTTCTTAAAATCAAATTTAATATTTTATTTTAATAATTTACTATCTATATGGAGACGCATGTAAATAAATCCTTTTTTATGGACTTGGTTACATTATTTATAATCTAAATTTTTAATTTTTTATATCATTATTTATTATGGTAAAAGTGTATGTTCAATCGATTAGAATATTTTTTGTAATTTTATCAATTCAATATTCTTGAAATAATATATACCAAAATTTCATTTAATAAAAAATAAAAATAAAAGATGATGAGACAAGAAGAGTAAACGTGATTTATCTTATGGAATTTTTAAACAAAACTCAAATTAAGTATAGCACAATTTATGGTGATAATAAAAAGTTAGTGGTTCAATTTCCAACATTAATATAATTTCATTATTTTTTACATAATTATTAAAAGATGACATTTTCGTAATTTTTGAAAAAATATGATAAAATTGTAACTTCACATTCATTAAAATGATAACTTTTATTCTTGTGTTGAAAGTTAATATGCGTAAAGTTAATATGCGTAAAGGGTATCTAAAGTTAACTTTATATAGATTTTCTAAAGTCAAGTCACTAAGAGTATGTATTTACATAAGTCATTCAAATATTTAAATAGAATTAAAAAAACAAAAATATGGTCATCTATATATTATAAATTAGTGGATAGCCCTTACCTAAGGTTTGGTATCCATATTTAGGCTTGGACAAAATTTTGTATTGATTTTGACCCACTGGATAATCCATTTTTAGGTTTGGTATCCATATTACGTTTGGGAAAGATCCAAATTCAATATTTGATCCATTGTTAATTAAAGAAAGTTTGTATAGAAATTTAAATACTATTAATATATTCTCTTAATATTTATGGTAAGATTATTAATGAAAATTTGAATAAATCTTTTAATTTTGGTAAGCTTATTTATACATATTATCACATAATAATAAATATAGAAAATTTAAATAATTTTATCTTTGATTGCATTTGTTATAATATATAAAATAATATTTTATTAATATTATTTCTTTCAATATTATTTTATTTGATCTTATATATAAAGTTATTTTCTTTATTTAATCGTTATTATTATATATCATAATTATTATAAAATTTAAATTTAAACTAACGCATGCGTAGCACGGGCTATAATCTAATATTAAATAAATACGTAAATAGATCAAATTAGAATTATTGCTTACCATTTTAAACAATCCCCATCACCCCATGTACCAAAACCCTAAAATACAAATCATGACAAATCACAAATTATTTTCTTGCCAAAAATTATTTTCTTGATAATACAAGCCAAAAATTATTTCCTTGATAATATCAAAAATTGTTAACAAATGATTTTGATTGGTTATAATTATAATGGGCCCGCCAGGGTCATCCAATTAAAATAATCCAAAATGCCAAATAATTATTTCCTTCACAAAACACAAATTATTTTCTTGCCAAACATTATTTCCTTTCTAACAATTGTCAATTTTTCTTGGCAGTTGTTATTGTTAATGCCAAATAATTTGTTATAATTATAATGGGCCCTCTAGGGCCATCCAATTAAAACATTCTTGCCAAAAAAAAATTCCTTGACAAAACACGAATTATTTTGTTTCCAAAAATTATTTCCTTTCTAACAATTGTCAATTATAATTATAATGGGCCCGCCAGGTCTATCCAATTAAAACATTCTTGCCAAAAATTATTTCCTTCCACAAATTTTAAATTATTTTAAATTTTGTTTAATGACAACAAATTAATTAAATAAATTATTTTAATTTATTTAAACTAAATAAGCAATTTATTTTAATGATTTTGTTTAATTTTGTGAAAAATTATTTTGTTTAATGATGTGTGTCATTTTTCTTGACAGTTCAATAGTTGACTACCAATTTCATTATCCAAATTTTTTTTTTAAAAATAATTATTTTCTTCACAAAACACAAATTATTTTCTTGCCAAACATTATTTCCTTTCTAACAATTGTCAATTTTTCTTGGCAGTTGTTATTATTACATGCCAAATAATTGGTTATAATTATAATGGGCCCGCCAGGGCCAACCAATTAAAACGTTCTTTCCAAAAAAAAAAATCCTTGACAAAACACGAATTATTTTGTTTCCAAAAATTATTTCCTTTCTAACAATTATCAATTATAATTATAATAGGTCAGGGCCATCCAATTAAAACATTCTTGCCAAAAATTATTTCCTTGCATAAATTTTAAATTATTTTAAATTTTGTTTAATGATAACAAATTACTTAAATAAATTATTTTAATTTATTTAAAATAAATAAACAATTTTATTTTAATGATTTTGTTTAATTTTGTGAAAAATTATTTTGTTTAATGATGTGTGTCATTTTTCTTGGCAGTTCAATAGTTGACTACTAATTTCATTATCCAAATTCTTTTTTAAATTTTTAAAATTTTGGTAATATCACTAAATTAAAAATATATTGACATCCGTACTGTTGGATCGTCGATAATTATTAATTAATTTTTAATTACTCCATAGATGACAAAATTGGCATATTCATAGCTTCAAAGATTTGGCAGAGAGTAATCGGAAAAAAAAAAAGGAAGAAGAAGAGTTTCTTGCTCCCCATTCTGTGATGTCTTAAAATCTATCCACGTGTTTCTGTGTTGTGCGTGTATGTGACTTTAATGTAACTTTAAATTGAGTGATAACATACTAACTTCTTTTTTTCCCCGTATTATGATTTAATTATTTTAATTTAATCTTTTTATCTACTACAGTTATAAAACATGATATAGTTGACACTACTAAAATAATGTTCAATTTTTTGATCTTTCTAAAATTGATTATTGTATTAATAATTTGTTATACTAATTGTAATTTAAAATATCAAAACACCTCATGTTCTTTAAGAAATTAACATATTTAACTATTAAAGTAGGCAACTTTTTAGTACTACTATCATATTTCATTTCTACATTGTAAAACTACACATAATTTATTAAAATTTAAAATAAAATTTATTTAAATTATGAACTCCCGTGTGCGAAGCACGGGCATTAAACTAGTTTTAAATATAAAAAATCAAATTGTTAACATGCATTTGATGGAGATGAGATTGCAACTAGCATTGTAAAATCAAATTTCGTTAATGAAAAATATATATTTTTATTGTAATTTCATTGATTTATTATATTAACTTTAATAGATTTATTATCTTTAGATTCCTTTTACGGTTTTACCCATTTAATATATAACAATGTAATTTTTAAAAGTAAAAAGATAAAATCATTACTTCATCAACCAAAAATTTTTGCTTATGAATATGTAGATGTGTTTTTTTTAATAAATAAACTTATATGTTTTGTAATAAATATTTTTTCTCAATAAATCTCGGGTAAGCATTGAACCCAGGTGAAAAGAGATAAATTCTAATCACCTAAATTATCTAATCATTATTTTTGAATAAAAAATACTCCCTCCGTCCCACTAATTTTGTCACTTTGACCAAATTTTGGTCAATTTGACCAATTTTGTAATGAGAATTACTTATATTATATGACAATTATATTTTTAAAAAAAATTATTATCACAAAGTACACTTATCATATTATAATATCCAACTTTTAAATTTATTAAAGCATAAATAATTAAATTATTATTTAAGGTCAAAGTTTTATCAATTTGACCAAGAAAGTCAAATGAGGACAAAATAAGTGGGACGGAGGGAGTAATTCATTAATGATAAATCATACGACATCTACAAACATAGTCAAGTCGAATAAACGTAAACAAGAACAATAGCTGATTAATCAATTCTCTGGGATATAATTACGTGATTTGTTTAAGATGATATATTTACAAGTACCCTATTCACCGCATCCATATGGAGATTTATATGTACTCGCTTTATTGTGACCTCCATCTGGATCTAATCCTGTTTGAGCCATCGACCATGGATGCGATCCCATAAAAACCTTCATCTTTGAACCAAAATCATCTTGCCGATCTATACCCTCGGCCATGGAACACGCCACAACTTAATCAAAATAAAAACCAAACTCTCACAAGAGAGAGACTAACACAACCTAAATAAATTGGGAATTTATTGAAATCCAAATAAATTGGGAGTTTTATAGTATGAAAATCAAGATATGAAAGCAAGAAAAATGAAAAGGAATCGGGACTTTCCACCGGTGAAAAACCGATGGAAGCCCCTCAAAATTTTTTAATGGAGGTTAGGGTTAGAGGAGAGAGAGAGAGAAAAGGAGATGACTTTTTTACTTGAGCTTTTTTTAATCATTTTTAATTATAAAACTCATTTCTTCATTGTAATCGCTTTGCTTAAAATAAAACCATCTTTAATAAAATTCTATAAATTCATTGATAAAGTATAATCTAAATTTAAAGAAAAATGGTAGAAGTACCAAATTGGTACCAAAAATTATTACAAAATGACGTGAATTGATTATAATTGTAATGGCCAAACTTTTTGTACCAAATTTGGAGCCTTAAACAGGACGTAGGTAACTTGAACGCTATATAAAAAAAATCTGATCAATTTAAAATATACAAGGGTGCGTTCCATATATCCTTGAGACCTTGACCAGTTTACGTACAAAAATGCTAAACGTCCAGAATGCATAATGTAGTCATTACTGTTACGCTTCGAATTCTGCGAAGTTCCACAGTCTATCTTTGCCATCCATTGCCCATTCTCTTCTCTATTTAAATCACTACTGTTTTACTCTGGTCTGCATCAGTGTTCACTGTGAATTTTTCAAGTGTTTTGCAGGTTAGTATCCTGTGTCAAGCGCACCTCAATACAAGTTTCTGTTAGCACTACTAGAAATCTGTTAATAGACATCACACATTAGACATCGGTTAGAAAAGTCACTGATGTTAAAAGCGTTTTGGACATCACCGAATTAAAATGTGATGTCTTTTGAATATCTGTACATCAGTCAATCGGCAAAGCGATGTCTAAGCCCTTTTTTAAAAAAACGGAAACCCGCTACCCTTTATCTTTTAATAGTTGTACATCAGTTAATATGTAAAGCGATGTCTAAGCCCTTTTTAAAAAAAATGAAATCCGCTCAGCCCTCCCTTTTGTTCCCGCCTTAGCCAAAGTTTCAGTTTTAGTTTTTCCCCCTTAACATGTTTTTCCCCTCCCGCTCTCTATCCCTTTCCCCCAATTTAAAATAATAAAACACAAAATACAAAAACAAAATAAAAAAAAAACATAAAAACATTACTCACCAAAACATTACTCTCATTTCTCTTCCCCTTTCAAACCCGTTTCTTCCCCTTTCAAACCCTAGAAGTTAATTGCTACCGGAACCAAACCCTAGATGTTCGTTTGTTCAATTACACATTCAATCTCAGATTACATCTTTCAGTTTCTTCATTTACTTTCTTTCTTTGTTTGTTTTAATTGTTCGATTTACTCATTTTTTTATTCAGTTCGAGCTTAAGAGTGGAGTTTGTTCGAGCTTGGAGCTTGGAGATTTGGAGCTTGGAGCTTGAAGATTGAGCTTAATTAGGTATTTGTTTGATTTTGTGGTTCAATTTTGGGTTCGATTTTAGGGTTCGATTTTTGGGTTTGCTTGGTCATGTATTTGCTTGATTTACATGTTACCCTATAATGAGTGAGAGATAGAGATACAGACAGAGAGAGACTGAAAGAGATTGATAGAATGAGAGAGACCGAGAGAGAATGTCGCATAAATAAAATAAGCATGTGACCCTATTTGTGTTGTAAATAAGCTTTTCGATTATTTAAATTCTTCTTTGTATAAATTCAGTCGAGCGAGAACACTTAATCGAGTTCCTGTGTAGAGCTTCTTGCAAGAAGGTCGACACTCAATCTGCTGTAAGAGTAAGGGTGGGGCACTGAAATGCATTGGTTTAATTATGTACTTCTTCATTTTTATCTCTTCCCTGCTAGTGAACATGTAGGTGATAAATGCTGTCAAGCTGATTTTATGGATTCCCCTTTAACAGTTTCTCCATCAAAAAGGCAAAGGACCAATACAAATGTAAGCTCTGTTATGTCTTCTCTAATAGTAATTTATTGACGTGATTTAGACATTATCAAGTTTGGATCCTCTCACAACGTATGGAGCCAACTCTTATGCATCAATATGGCAAGTAAGAGGACTGCCTACTCTCACAATGAAATTTCATCTATCAATAGTAATGTGTGTGAATTTTCATTTTGTTAATACCTCTTTGCCAAGGTTAACTAGTGTACTAATATGCTGACTATGTATTATAAAAATCTTCTTGTAGCTGGTTATTATACATTTGATGACTGCTTAAAATATTCATATATAGCAGCCTTGACCATTACTAGGGGTGACAGTCTATATTAGTGCTAAGTCTGAATGTTAATTTACTGCCATATTTCTTCCCACTTCGTATGGCTGAATATACTATGTATCTGATGTTGCAGCAATCTGCAAACGTATGAGCAGTATAACATGTTCCATACCTGAGTTTACTTGTGTTTCACCTGCAAAGGTTAGTTTCCAATTCTTTATTTAATAGTTAAACTACTACATATGTGCTTTTGGGATTGTCTAAAACTAAAATCGATTTTAGAAGATTTTCGAATTTTGACGAATATAATCAAATGAGCATGTTTTTATGTGTAGTGCATTCTGTAATTGTTTCTCCTTTTTACATGGATCTTGGCATGCATACTTGATTTAACATGAACATGGATCTTGGTCATTCTGATCTGTGGATGAGTTATTCCATAACTGGAATGCTGATTTCCTAGTTTAGCTTTGTTTAAGGCTTACCTAGGTGCTAGACTTCTAGGAAATAATCTACAACCTCCAATTGACTTGGCCGCTTGGATGTGTAGAGGCGTAACCTTCACTTTTCAACCTCATAGGTTTAACAAAGATTCTGAAATTCTAAAAATCAAGGAACATGTACCTGAAATCATAGTAGTTCTCTTTGCATTTGAAGAGCAGCTCCTGACACACTATTAAGTCAATTTTTTGGTGGCTTTAAGGCTGCTAAATGTACAATATTATTTCCATCATTGTCTTCTTTATCAACTTCTTTGAGCGAACCTCATGCAGTAAATTGTATATATTCTCCTGACGATGCATAACTGCAATATCAAATATAGTATGTTTACAGAGTTTAATCTCTAAATAGAATTTGTGACAAATTTTTCCATATGTCTTCTTGGTTAAAGAAGTTCCTCAGAAAGCATTGGAAGCAGGGCATCATTTGAAAACTACAAACACTAATAAAGTGAATGGTTCTAACAAAAATACTAGTCATTAAATACAAAGAAAACTGTATTGCTTTAGTCATTAAATAGGCTTATTCTTACTATTAGTCTGGCTTCAACTTTGGACCCCCTGATGCAGCATAAAAAATGTAGTTCCAGATTTTTCTGGACACTTTCAGTTCGACCAGAAAATTCCGTAGTATCTAAGCTGACTTTGGCTAATAGTGAAGGTTTGCTAATTGATTCTGCATCCTTTCCCCGACAAGGTCGTTTTATAAATGAACATAGTTCTAACAAAATGATCATATGGTTTTTATTGATACCTAATTATGTTATTGCAGTTTATGTACTTAGTTTAATCTTAAGTTCAATCTTCCAGTCGCTGTTGTGATCCTTCAGTTTGAAGTTGCAGTTATGCTCAAAGCCTTCGATCGAACGGACACAACCATCAGAGTCTATGCACTGCCTTGTACTGTTACTTTTATCTCTAGCTCGTCCATATAGGTAACTTCTCTTAGCTCTCCATTTTATCTGCACTTTAATATAAAAGTCCTTCTTGTTTGTAATCTCTCCAATCGAAAATCCTTCAAGCTCACAGATTGTAAGATAAAGCTTAGAAGCACTTTTAGTTTCCGATATACTACCTGTACAGAGGTTCCATTTTTTCATCTTGGTGTGCTAATGTTTTAGAATCCGTCAAGCAAGAGAATGTGGATACTAATAGATAAAACACTAATATGATTAGCACTTATAGCAACGTTTGTCATCTGTTAAAACTTGTTCTACTTATGGTCTACTTTAATCTGAAATATCTATTGCAGGTATTTTAGCCTTGGATTCAGCGAAGAAGGATTGATTATGCAAAGCATAGGCATGTAATGTTTGGAATTTTATAACACTTGAAAATGCGAGCAATTGGAAGGCTACTAACTAATCTAGGAGAACCCAATAGAGAAGTGATAAACAAAGTTAGTTTTCTGTTTCTACCTTTTGTTCTCCCTATTAAACATCCTTACTTTTCAGTGGGCTGCCAAGAATCGAAAGGTGACTTATTCCAGGGATGACCTTGATGAGGTTCGATGTGAGGCTATTAGCCATATCGAGCACTACTTCTTGTAAAAAAGGCCCGGCCAGATCATGTGCTCTTTTCTTTTGCTTTAATTTGACTTAAGTAGTAAGATTTGTGGTTGATGTTGATGCGAATTTTGGTAAACTATGATGGGGAAATATGGTAGTAGTTGGTTTTGATTTATGTAGTTTGTTTGGAGTACGTAATTGGTGGATGATGTATGTAGTTGGAACCTTTGGTTTTGATTTATGTAGTTTGTTTGGTGGATAATGTAGTTGGAATGCTTGGTAAATTAATGAATGTTTGGTTTTGCGACATTGGTTTGGTTCTTTAGTTTTTGTAAGGTAATTTAGTTTTTGGATGCATGAATGTTTAGTTTTTGGGCATTTCATTGAAACAGGGGATTCATGAATTACAAAAAGAAAACTAACATCACTTTACAAACAAAAGAACTGATGTAAAAATATAAACAAAGAAAACGTTTTTAGACAAAAATTAATGGAATGATGTCAAAAGCAAACAAACATATCAGTCACCTAATAAAGAACTGATGTTGAAGTATATAATAGACATCGCTAGATAATGGAACCGATGTTAAAGTAGCTAATAGACATCAGAAGCTAATAGAAACCGATGTTAAAATATATATACCACATCGCTTCTATTACACGACTGATGTAAAATGTTAAGATGCACATCAGTTTGAAGAAGTACTCGATGTTAATGTCTCATTTTATTGTATATATGATATGTTCAAAGTGATATAGATGTCATATTATAGCAGAACTGAAATCATAGTCAAGATATAGATTGAAGGAAAGTACATCAGATTGTTTAAGGAAATGATGTCTTAATGGCTTATAGACATCGGCTAAAAAGCGATGTCTAAGGCCCCTACTTTTTACATCGCATGCAAAGACATCGCTTGCATTTTCAAAAGACATCAGCTAATAAGCGATGTCTAAGGCAGTTTTTCTAGTAGTGTAGTTGTACCTTTTCTTTTACTGTATCTTCGATATATTTATGTATTTTTATGGAGGATTAATTCTTGTCTATTTTATGATTAAATTAACAATATATTTATTTCTGCATGATATGCACCTACTTTCTCTTGCCCTTTTCTATTTTGTTTTCTTGTTAGGACATGGAAGTCTCTGTTGTTATTTATATGTGTCTTTAAATGTAATATACAGGATTTTTAGATATTAAATAATAGCAATAATAATAATAATAGTGATAATAATAATCAAATTTATTAATAAAATTTGTTTTGTAATTAGAATAGAATAAGAAATGTATTTTAGTTTTTTTTTATGTGTCAAACACTCCTAATTAGTATTGACTAGTTATCACTCTATATAACTATCGCGCCTCCTGTAAAATTATCAAACCTAATTTTTAATAACAGAGCCGCAGCGGTGTAGTAGAAAAACAGAGGGAGTGTGTTTTGAAAGCTACTCCTACAAAACCAAGGTACTCCTGATCTTTTATAACAAAGATAAGTATTGAATTGATTAATTTAGTTATAATCCTTGTACACTAGAATAATATTAATATGTTATATTTTGATAAACATGAGTAGGTTAGTCCAGGAATCATGTTTTGATTATTTAAATATATATATATAACGCACATGTTTGATTATAAGACCATTCGTAATTGTTTTATTTATTAGTTTAGAATTATCTTAGATCCATTAATACAACAGGTGCTTTTAAGTATGGGATGGGATTTCTTGTTAATTTTAATGGTCATAACCAATGAAGCCATGCATTATTTTAATACATATTATAGGTATATTGGTGGCCATTTACGTTGATGAGCATGTATTAATAAACAAAGTCAGGGACATTACTTGTATTCAATTTTAATATTTTAGTTATAGAACCTGTGTATGTGTATTAGTAATAAACCGCGACTGATTGATTAGGCTTACTGGTTTTAGTATAATGCATTAATAAGTTGAATGATATAAAATGAATGTATTTAATTATAAATAATATTTTATAATTAGATCGGGAGCGGGAGAATTTAGCGGATCATACGGATTTCGTGAGTGTTTGAGATCGTTATTTTCGAGGTACGGATTATCTCTCCTTTTATTCAGCGCTATTCTTAATTCTGAATTTTATATCTGATTCGTTTTACCCTCAAATCTGTTTACTCTGTTTATATCTGATTTGACTGCTTTGACTCTGATAAATATTTTAAAAGAAATCTGTTTTGAAAAATATTTGAATACCTGTTCTGTGATTTAAAAAAAAATCTGTATTGAAATATATGTTCGGAAATGTTTAAAATATCTGTTTGGAAATATTTGAAATATATGTTTTACGTGATTTAAAAGATTTTGTGAAATATTTATTTTGAACCCTTAGTGATATAGGGTATACCGAGTTAACCAGCTGTAGGGGTACTACAGCCATGTCATTGCGGCACCAGTGACATGACACTTCCGTGGCAGTGTGATTGGTCACGGCGTATCCTTCTGATAGCTCAGGTGGCGAGCTTTTGCGCATTTTGATATTTGTTTCAGGATACGTGGGTGCACCCAGATTTGATTTGATTTGTGATTTGATTTGACGGTGACGTGTATATGCCGTACACGTTATCCGGTTTGTTGCACACATTAGGTACCCTATGATGTGTGTATTTGTATCTGTTCTGTTCTGATCTCGGTATGAAATATCCTAACCCTTCGTTGCTTCAGCCATGCATATTTTAAAATAAATGTTTTATTATAACTGTCAAATATACTTATCTATTTTTATGTTTTATAAATTGTATTCCAAATCCGTACTGGGCATTTGGCTCATGCCGTATTCTTTTTCTGGCAGGTGCTTAGGGGGATCCGGGATTGTGTGATGGAGAGATATCCTTATTATATTGATTAGGACTTATGGACTTCTACATTATTTAGACTTAATCATTTATTTAGATATTATTTTAGTGCTCTGTTGCAGGTTATGGATTTTAAGTAATATCTCCTCCTATTTTAGGAAGGGGGTGTTACAAAGATGGTATCAGAGCTTAGGTTCCTTCTTGTAGAAAACCTATTTAGGCTGACCTGTGAGTTTGGGTAGACGTTAGGATGGGTTCAATGTTTTAAAAGTTTATTCAATTTTGTTCATTTGAGAACTATTACTTTTATGCTATATTTAAACTACTTCGGCTCATTTCTTTGTTGTGAACTTTATTCAAATATGTTTATACACTGATTTTTATTTAAAGGAGTGAATTTTTTTTATTAGATTTGGGTTCTACTCGGTCTATCATTTATTTGTCATCAATTCAGTACCTTTGAGTTTTGTTTAGTGAGTCGTCATACATTTTTAGAGGTCCTAAAATGAATGTTACTATTTTTGAGTATCAAAAGTGTTAGATAATTGTAGGAATGTGTTGCTTTTGAGAATAATGCATTATTTATCAATCGTTTGAGTATAATTTGTGCAACAATTGGTTCGTAATGAAAACAAATGATCTTTGAAGATACGGACATATTAGAATATATTTAATACAGCGTTAACTTATTGGAGTCTTCAAAATTTTGTTAGTGTTACTAAAGATTAAAGTTTTAGATAAGAATTGTGTTAACTTTAAACTTTACTCGAGGATAAGATGATATTAGTTTAGATTGTAATTTTGTAAATCATTTGTAGGTGTGTGAGGGTGGGTTAATTTTCATGTAATTTGTTAGTTTATGTGATAATCAATATCTCTTGAGTACTACCTTTATCTTCTTATTAATTTTTGTAAATTATTTTAAATTTTGAATAATATTACTATTTGTTTCGTGTTTGTGAGTCATTCTTACATATCGAATTATCGATAGAAAAAGGTCTATTCTGCACTTTTGTTTGCTTATTCCAATTAAGTAAACTTTTAAGTCTTCTAGAATACAAATCTTTGATATATTTTTCTTAATTTTGTTTATCTATTTGTAATATTTTCGAATTTGCTTATTTTTATTATTTCTCATACTCATATATGTTTTAGTAGTTAAATTGTAAGAATATATTATATAAACATTGTTTTGATACTGGTAGCTGCCTCCATTTCTTTTTACTAATAGAAAAGTTTTTTTTCTCAATTTTATTCAAATTATGCCTAAAACACTCATTCTATTTTTTTTAATTTAATTATTTTATTTTGGGGACGCTCAAAATAAATAATTAAATGAAATGGTATTATTAATTTTAGGGACGCCTGAAATTAATAATTCAGTAAAGGAATGTAAGTGTTATGTATTCTAATTTATTTTTTATTTTTTTTTTAAATATGTATCAAGACATTTGGAATTATCTGTAATGTATGTTATCTAGCAGCGTCATTTGGTATCCAAATAGGTTTTAAAAACATATATATCTTTTAAGTTTCAATTTCAATTTTAATTTATTTTTTTTCTTTCCTAGTATCAAGAATTATTCAAAGATCAGTAACTTTAGTTTAATATGTCTTAAGAGTCGAATACTTTTCTTACTATGGGAATGGACAATGATTTTCTTTAATGTTCTAATTGTATGTATCCAATAAAATGTTGAATTGTTATAATTTAACAAGTTCACTAGGACTTGGATGAGATTGAGCTATTTATTATAGTATATGTTGTATGCAAGTTATTTTATATTCAATGTTTTGCTTTACAATATAATTTTGTTTGGAACTACTAATTTTTGATTTCTTGTATAATTGTTTCATATTAAATACTTGTGCATCTAATCCATATTTTACATGTAGTGATTGTTTTAAATTGAGTTAAATATTATATATATTTTATTAACAATATATGATAATTTAATTTATTTTAGTCTGGTTATATTTTGTTATGACCGTGTCTCATAATTTGGACACAGGGACAGTGAACATGTAGAGACACAAATGTTGTTAATTTTGTTAATTAAAATAAATTAATATCACTAGTGAACCTTAAATTAGGAGTTGTATTGTGTATTTAGTCGAGCTAGCCACTAGGAGAGAACAAGGAGAGACGAGAAAAAAAAGAGAGCAGATATTCTATAATTTTTGTGAAGTACAAACAAAGTTATATATTTTGTAATTATGTGCCATGCTTAATTATATTGACGTACTTAATTAATTATTTTTTTAGCCTATTATCTTTTAGTGTTTATTATACCTAAGTTGATGGCTCTGTGTTTCTACAATAGGTCAAGTTATTTGATATTTCATACTGTCATACAAAAATTTATATCATTGATGTGTGCCCATATTAATTTAAACGGTGCGAGACTAGATTGTTGCTAATTTAATTAAGGTATTATATTTGTTGCATGGGATTGTTTTATAAAATTATTTGATTATAACTATATGTCAAATTTCTAATACCGAAGACGTTAATTTAAATAATTTGTTAATTGTTTATAGTTAATATTAAGGCCTGCTTAGATTTATGGTTTCTAGACAATAAGTTACAACCCAATTTATTAATTAATTACAAATAAATTTAAGAAACTTTATTTAGACTCTTTTCCTTATTTATATATATATTTACATGCATGTGTGTGGATGGTTGTGGCCTATTTGGAATGTATATTTATTTATTTATATTTGTTATTAGATTGCATATTATATATGTTGACTTAATTATGCTAATTTTATTAGTGTCATTAATTATACTAAAAGAATGTTTTAATTAACTATTTAATATCATATAAGCAATGATTAACGATGTGTTGTATACAATGGGTTCAAGATAGTTATAAAAAAATATGACTACTTAATATGCAAATTGATATGTATGAATTTTTTTTTTGTTGTATGTGTATTAATTGTCGTATTCAATTTGGATTTGCATTTGTTAACATGTATTTCACGGTTACTAATAGCAAAGGATTAGGAGATGTAATAATTTATCTTGAAGACATGACTCATATAAATTATTTATACTAATTGTATTTATATGCAATATTTGTCTTGCAAGCAAGAAATAGGGAGCGAGTGAAATTGCTTATATATATTAAAATCATGACTAAAGTTATCACAAATGCATAAATATTCTGCATAGGTTATATGAGATTGTAGTTGTCATTCTTGTTCATTAGAAATTTTTCAACGCTCGTTAGACATTTTATAAATTAATTTTTGACGAGCAAGTCAAAGTTATCTTAGTTTGAAAAGAGCGACTTATTAGATAGGAAATCATTCTGAAAGAATCATTACGCAAGAAGAATCTATCCGTAAAAAAAAAAGTTAATAAAAGAAAATGATCGCACTTATTTAATTCAGGTACGAATTTTAGTTGCGTTTGATTCCGGGGACGGAATCCTTTTTAAGGGGGTATATATGTAATATACAGGATTTTTAGATATTAAATAATAGCAATAATAATAATAATAGTGATAATAATAATCAAATTTATTAATAAAATTTGTTTTGTAATTAGAATAGAATAAGAAATGTATTTTAGTTTTTTTTTATGTGTCAAACACTCCTAATTAGTATTGACTAGTTATCACTCTATATAACTATCGCGCCTCCTGTAAAATTATCAAACCTAATTTTTAATAACAGAGCCGCAGCGGTGTAGTAGAAAAACAGAGGGAGTGTGTTTTGAAAGCTACTCCTACAAAACCAAGGTACTCCTGATCTTTTATAACAAAGATAAGTATTGAATTGATTAATTTAGTTATAATCCTTGTACACTAGAATAATATTAATATGTTATATTTTGATAAACATGAGTAGGTTAGTCCAGGAATCATGTTTTGATTATTTAAATATATATATATGTAACGCACATGTTTGATTATAAGACCATTCGTAATTGTTTTATTTATTAGTTTAGAATTATCTTAGATCCATTAATACAACAGGTGCTTTTAAGTATGGGATGGGATTTCTTGTTAATTTTAATGGTCATAACCAATGAAGCCATGCATTATTTTAATACATATTATAGGTATATTGGTGGCCATTTACGTTGATGAGCATGTATTAATAAACAAAGTCAGGGACATTACTTGTATTCAATTTTAATATTTTAGTTATAGAACCTGTGTATATGTATTAGTAATAAACCGCGACTGATTGATTAGGCTTACTGGTTTTAGTATAATGCATTAATAAGTTGAATGATATAAAATGAATGTATTTAATTATAAATAATATTTTATAATTAGATCGGGAGCGGGAGAATTTAGCGGATCATACGGATTTCGTGAGTGTTTGAGATCGTTATTTTCGAGGTACGGATTATCTCTCCTTTTATTCAGCGCTATTCTTAATTCTGAATTTTATATCTGATTCGTTTTACCCTCAAATCTGTTTACTCTGTTTATATCTGATTTGACTGCTTTGGCTCTGATAAATATTTTAAAAGAAATCTGTTTTGAAAAATATTTGAATACCTGTTCTGTGATTTAAAAAAAAATCTGTATTGAAATATATGTTCGGAAATGTTTAAAATATCTGTTTGGAAATATTTGAAATATATGTTTTACGTGATTTAAAAGATTTTGTGAAATATTTATTTTGAACCCTTAGTGATATAGGGTATACCGAGTTAACCAGCTATAGGGGTACTACAGCCATGTCATTGCGGCACCAGTGACATGACACTTCCGTGGCAGTGTGATTGGTCACGGCGTATCCTTCTGATAGCTCAGGTGGCGAGCTTTTGCGCATTTTGATATTTGTTTCAGGATACGTGGGTGCACCCAGATTTGATTTGATTTGTGATTTGATTTGACGGTGACGTGTATATGCCGTACACGTTATCCGGTTTGTTGCACACATTAGGTACCCTATGATGTGTGTATTTGTATCTGTTCTGTTCTGATCTCGGTATGAAATATCCTAACCCTTCGTTGCTTCAGCCATGCATATTTTAAAATAAATGTTTTATTATAACTGTCAAATATACTTATCTATTTTTATGTTTTATAAATTGTATTCCAAATCCGTACTGGGCATTTGGCTCATGCCGTATTCTTTTTCTGGCAGGTGCTTAGGGGGATCCGGGATTGTGTGATGGAGAGATATCCTTATTATATTGATTAGGACTTATGGACTTCTACATTATTTAGACTTAATCATTTATTTAGATATTATTTTAGTGCTCTGTTGCAGGTTATGGATTTTAAGTAATATCTCCTCCTATTTTAGGAAGGGGGTGTTACATTATATGTGTAGGAAGGCTTGAGTGGTATACTTGTACATTTTTGTTCGACTTTGTATTAGAGTTCATCAATTTCTCATCACTCACCTTGATATTGCTTGATGTTATCTAACTTTGTAGATGGAAGATAGAAAATGGGAAGATATGATTACAGATTGTTTGGGGAATATATTTAGCAGACTACCCATGAGATCTATTG
This sequence comes from Kitagawia praeruptora, assembly GCA_037693485.1. Taxonomy (NCBI): domain Eukaryota; kingdom Viridiplantae; phylum Streptophyta; class Magnoliopsida; order Apiales; family Apiaceae; genus Kitagawia; species Kitagawia praeruptora. The sequence goes on from CM075354.1 coordinate 129,045,819, forward strand.
GTTTATCTCAGCAAACTACAACAGCAACTTTGGCTCAGCAACTAGTTACAGCCAAAGTTGCTGTCAAGATGCAAAGTTGCTGTCAAGATGCAAAGTTGCTGTCAAGGCTTAGCCAAGCCAAAGTTGCTGTCAAGATGCAAAGTTGCTGTCAAGGCTCAGCCAATGCAAACATCAAGTTACTGTCAAGTTAGTTAGTGCCAGCTGGGCATGCACTCTACATTCTACACCACAATTTGTTACATTCTGTTATAGATATTTCTGTAACAAACTTTGTATATAAATAGACAGTTAAAGTAGAGAGTAGAGTAGTCATAACAATGAGTTAGTAAGATTTGTATAGATTGATTTCTCTTCTTCACAGCAATGTATACTCAGTTTATTCTTCATCAATGGCGTTTGAGCTTGAGCATTGTGAAAGTTTAGTAAAACTTATATGGTATCAGAGCACCTGGCAACGATTCTTCGTCATCTCCTTTACTTAATTTTGTATAGTTGATCTTCGTCTTCGAGCTTGTTTACTTTCCGCCATTAAAGCTTCATTCAAGCTTGTTCGATACAACTTTTATCTCAGGTGTTTTCGATCTTTAATCCTTCGTCTTGCTTATTGTCTAAACTGATTGTGTTCTTATTCATCGATCTGTTCTTGTATGACATTTGATGAATTCATATCCTGTTATGACTTGAAGATCATTCTAGATCTTTTCATCTGAATTAGTACTCAAATTTGTTGTTTACTTCTTTGATCTTAAAACCAAATCATCTCTTTCATTTCTTGTTTTCGCTATTACTGTTTTGATTCATGGCGAATCGAAACAATCAAAACAATCAAAATCAAAACCAGAATGTTGTTCAAGATGTTAATAGTGTGTACTATATACATCCTTCGGATTCTTCTGCAAATCAGATTGTTTCTGTGAAGTTTAATGGAGAAGGTTTTAATAATTGGAAAAGGAGCATGATGCTTACTCTGTCGGCCAAGAACAAATTAGGTTTTGTCAATGGCACAATCTGTGTGCCTGAAACTACTTCTGCTCAGTATAAAGCTTGGGAGCGTTGTAATGACTTAGTAATTTCATGGATTCTTTATAATTTGGATGAAAATATTGCTAGGAGTGTCTTGTTTCTGAAAACAGCAAGAGCTATATGGCAAGATTTAGAAGATAGATTTGGTTATGCATCAATGCCACAGATATCTTCATTGGAACATAAATTGGCTGAATTGCATCAAGGTGATATGACTGTGTCTGAATTTTACACAAAGTTGAAGACTATTTGGGACAGTCTTGATGATACTTATCCATTGCCAACTTGCACTTGTTCTAATTGTACTTGTGATCTTACTGGAAGAATTCAGAAAATGCAACAGGAGAAACGTGTGCTTCAATTCTTGATGAAACTGAATGACAGGTTTTCTGCAGTTAGAGGGAGTATCTTGATGATGACACCTCTGTTAAATGTTACTCAAGCTTATAGATTGGTTGCACAAGAAGAAAATCACAAGGATATGTCTCAGGCTCAAAATGTTTCTCAAAATGATAATCTGGCATTTATTGCAGACAGAAGGAGATTTTCAGATGCAAATTCACAAGGAAACAGGTTTCAGACTCAAGGAAACAGATTTCAAGTTCAGAGATCTCAGACTCAGTTTAATGCTGGAAATGGAAATGATGGAAATGATTACAGGAAGCCTAAAAACAACTACTACTGTACTCATTGCAAGATGAGTGGACATAGCAGTGAGAGATGCTTCAAAATTCATGGTTTTCCACCTGGTTTCAAAAGCAACAGAGTTTCCAGAGTTGCAGCTTTATCTCAGAATTCTAATACCATGGATGATAACAATGTTGATGATTTTAATGATCAAACAACTTCCATGTCTTCACTCTCAAATGATCAGTATAACCAACTGATTGACTTGCTAGCCAAACAGAAATTGGTTGAATCTAATCACAATAAGGATCAAACTTCTGGACATGCTTTACTTGCAGGTAAAGTGTGTCTCATGTCATCTTTTAATCAGGAATGGTTCTTGGATAGTGGTGCTACTGACCACATCAGCCCAAACTTGACAGATTTTATCTCTTTTAAAGAGGTTCCAGATACTAATAATTCTATTACTATACCAGATGGCAGCAAAATTTCAGTCCTACATATTGGAACAGTTCTTTTAAATGATACCATTACTCTGACAAATGTGTTACATGTACCTGCTTTTCAGTACAGGTTATTGTCTGTTCACAAGCTTTGTCAAGACATGCAATCTAACATAATTTTTTCTGCTACTCAATGTAAACTTCAGGACCACTTTCAGAAATTGCCTCCTCTTCTTCTTGGTGAATTGCACAAAGGGCTCTACACTGTTCCTCATAAAGGCTCACTTCCTGGTGCTAATTTCTTTCATTCTCAAGCTGCTCATCTCAGCATATCTACTGAATCCAAACTCTGGCATTTGCGAATGGGTCATTTGCCTTTCTCTCAATTGAAGCTACTTAGACCTTCATGTATTGTTAAAGATGATGTTGCAGAAACGATTTGTCAAATTTGTCCTATGGCAAAGAAAACTCGAAATGCTTTTCCTATAAGTAGTATTAAAACTACTTCTGTTTTACAGCTCTTACATGTGGATGTATGGGGGCCGTATAAAACCTTGAATCATAACAAATGTAATCAATTTGTTACCATTGTAGACGATTTCAGTCGGTATACATGGGTTCGTTTGATCAAGTATAAATCAGAGGTCCCTGCAGTAGTGTCTTCTTTTATTCTTTATGCTGAAAAGCAATTGTCTACCAATGTTCTTAGCATACGTTCAGATAATGCTAAAGAATTTACAGAAGGTTTTTTAAAGTCATTTCTTCAATCTAAGGGCATTATCCATCAGACAAGTTGCAGTTATACTCCTCAGCAAAACGGAGTTGTAGAACGCAAACATCGTCATCTTTTAGAAACAGCTCGAGCTCTTCATTTCCATTCGAAATTACCTGATCATTTCTGGGGTGAGTCTATTCTCTGTGCTACCTATCTCATTAATCGTATGCCACTGAAAAGTATTTCATTTCACACTCCGTTCTTCAAACTATATAATATCAAACCAAGTTTGGAAAATCTCAGAGTATATGGTTGTTTATGCTACATTTCGACATTGAAAGTCAATCGTTCTAAATTTTCACCTCGTGCAAAACCCTGTGTTTTCATAGGCTATCCTGCTAATCAAAAGGCTTATAAAGTCCTAGATTTAACCACTTCAGAAATTCTTATTTCTCGAGATATAATTTTTTATGAACATCATTTTCCATATCAAATGCTTTCTCAATTGTCCTTAACAAAGAATCAATATGTTACTTCTACTTTCCTACCAACTTTTACAGAAGATATTACTTCAGCTCAGACTGATAATGTTTCACACACTTCATCTCCTGCTACTTCTACTTCTTCTTCTACATCCCACATTACACCTCAAACTACACCTCAAACTAGTTCAACCTCTTCTTCAGAAGACATCATAGTTCCAAGACATTCTACTCGTCCTAAAAAAACACCGTCTTATCTTAATTCTTATCATTGTAATCTTGCTGCTTTACCATCTACTCCACATTGGTGTAATTTGGTACAATATGATCATATGCCTGATTATCACAAGGCTTTTATTTCTCATCATCAATCTTTGATTGAGCCTACTAGTTATACTGAAGCAGCTTCTCAACCATTATGGTCAGAAGCAATGTCAAAAGAAATCCAAGCTCTTACTGATAATAAGACTTGGGATCTTGTTGATTTACCCCCAGGGAAGAAAGCCATATCTTGTAAATGGGTTTATAAAACTAAACTTCATGCAGATGGTACACTTGAACGTTGCAAAGCACGTCTTGTTGCCAAAGGTTTCACTCAGCAATATGGCATCGATTATGAAGATACTTTTTCTCCTGTTATTAAAATGAGCTCAGTTCGTTGTTTAATTGCATTGGCAGCCAGTCGACAGTGGCCATTATTCCAACTGGATGTTAACAACGCGTTTTTGCACGGAGACCTTTCTGAAGAAGTCTATATGAAGGTTCCTCCTGGTATCTCTCATAAACCAAATCAAGTTTGTAGACTACGAAAATCTCTATACGGACTGAAACAGGCCTCACGAACTTGGTTTGAGAAACTTGTCAGTGAACTTATTTCTCTGGGATACTGTCAATCAAAGAACGACTATAGTTTGTTTATCAAAAAGTCTCCCAGTAACATTACTATTGTTGCTGTGTACGTTGATGATATTATTGTTACTGGAGATTTTCCCACTGAAATTGAGCATCTTAAATCTCATTTAGATCATACTTTTGGTATTAAAGATCTGGGCTTACTTCATTATTTTCTAGGTATTGAGGTGGGATATGTTACTAATGGCATTTTGCTTAGTCAAAAGAAGTTTACTGCTGATATTCTCAAGGATTGTGATTGTGATCTATCTAAATCTGCAGTAACTCCTCTTCCATTGCAGCTCAAATTGTCATCTACATCAGGTTCTTTATACCCTCACCCTGATCACTACCGTTCGCTTGTGGGAAAACTAAATTATCTCACTAACACACGACCAGATCTTTCATATGCTGTTCAAACTTTAAGCCAATATATGCAACAACCTCGTATTCCACACTATGAGGCTTTGTGTCATACTTTAAGGTATATTTCTCATACAATTGGCCAAGGTATTCTTCTCTGTGCTACTGATAAACTCACACTTCAGGCTTTTTCAGACTCTGATTGGGCATCTTGTATAGATACTAGAAAGTCAGTCACTGGTTATATTATGCTCTTGGGTAATTCTCCCATTTCCTGGAAGTCTAAGAAACAATCAACTGTTTCACGATCTTCATCTGAGGCAGAATACCGTGCCATGGCTTCTGCAGCATCTGAAGTCACTTGGCTTGTTCGTTTACTAGAAGAACTTGGTGTTTCTTCTCTTAAACCAGTTACTTTACACTGTGATAACCAATCTGCCTTACATATTGCCAAGAACCCTGTTTTTCATGAACGAACGAAACACATAGAACTTGACTGCCATTTTACACGAGATAAGGTTCTTGAAGGTCTTCTCCAATTATCTTATTTGCCTACTACTCATCAGCTAGCTGACATTCTAACCAAGGTGTTACCTGCTCCACATTTTCGTGATCTGATATCCAAGCTAGGAATGTCGAAGCCTATACTAACATATGCTTCTCCATCTCCAAGCTTGAGGGGGGTATTGGTTTATCTCAGCAAACTACAACAGCAACTAGTTACAGCCAAAGTTGCTGTCAAGATGCAAAGTTGTTGTCAAGATGCAAAGTTGCTGTCAAGGCTTAGCCAAGCCAAAGTTGCTGTCAAGATGCAAAGTTGCTGTCAAGGCTCAGCCAATGCAAGCATCAAGTTACTGTCAAGTTAGTTAGTGCCAGCTGGACATGCACTCTACATTCTACACCACAATCTGTTACATTCTGTTATAGATATTTCTGTAACAAACTTTGTATATAAATAGACAGTTAAAGTAGAGAGTAGAGTAGTCATAACAATGAGTTAGTAAGATTTGTATAGATTGATTTCTCTTCTTCACAACAATGTATACTCAGTTTATTCCATCAATGGCGTTTGAGCTTGAGCATTGTGAAAGTTTAGTAAAACTTATAAGATCACGGTTCCAAGATGTTCCGCTTGTATGCAAGGCATGGTTTCGGGCTGTTTCCAACCCTTTATGCTGGCAAACACTTGATTTTTCTTATAATTTTGACATATCAGGTAAACGTGTTATACGTATACGTATAGTCTCAAGAAGGCCTGATTGGATCAAATTAGCAGTCCAACTTAGCCAAAGATGTGCCACAACACTCCTGCTGGGGGATTGCACCAGGGAGGAGCCTCATTTTTATTTCTGAGGAGTGAGTAATTAATTGACATTCCTCGAATATGTTTATTTAGAGTTCTATATCGTTTTAATGTTTTTTATGGGGCACTCCCAACAGTTTCTATTTGAAAAACAAAATCTATAGTGAAGATATATCCGGTGCTCTTTCTTGGAACTACCCCTGCACTCCAGTTTTTTTATGCAGTCGTGAAATAATTTTTTGAATTTTGTTCTAGATGCCCTGCTTTGAAGACGTTGTCGCTGTCTTTTGAAGTTTGCCGCAACTACTCGGACATTATTCCAAGCCTCATTGTCAAATGGGAAAATTTGGAATTCTTATCCCTTGTGGGTAGCTATTGTCTTATGGATGTACTTAAAGTCATAAGCATTCATTTGCCCAAATTCACTGATTTGTGTATTACAATGGCACCCATTGAAGAGGAAATAGCATCAGCAATTGTGTCACTACTTCCAAAACTCAAATATTTGACTATAAATTGGTCTATAGTACTAAAGGAAAACCTATTAATCATACTACGGGGCTGCAAAGAACTTGTGTTTCTTGATGTTCGAAATTGCATTGGGTTTGACGAGGATGATGAAGAGATTCTTAAGCTTTCTTCCGTCGTCAAGAACTTTCATTGTGATGGTTCATATACGCTCAAGAACTTTAATTCTGATGGTTCATATACGCTGGAACCGCTGGAATCTTATGAATTTTACAATTATGGTGGTGTTGTTTATCTTTAAGAAGGAAGTGATTCTGACTAGGAGGGACATAGTCTTCTTTGTGATTGTGTAACTACTAAATCATCAACTTTTCTGATATCTTTCATATCCATTGTAGACGTCCCAAAACTGTTTCCGAAAGCTGTGCTTTTCAGTGAAATGCTATAATGTTTCACCTCTGAGTTAGAGGAGTTATTTTGATGACTTTGTATTTTAGAAGCAAACATTTTGCCTTGAAGCAATTGCTGCAATACATTCTCTTCGATATCTCTATCTTTAAGAGCATAGCAGCAGCCTTTTACTTGTAACTATATATTAATCTCTTGGTAAAGGAAAGAAGCATAAGACTATAGTTCAGGACATCACTCAGGACTCGTATCAGAACAATTTGATAACAGGATTATTAACAGTAACCATTTACTTAAGGAACTTGTTACCAACCATAACCTATTTTTAAGAGACCATTCATGTTTAGGTTTTGGTTTCTATCTATAAACAAATAAACTGTATAATGTTGGGTTTTATCTACATTGTGAACTCCAATTGGTAGGTTCTGATCTAGTTTTAAAAAATTTAATCATTTCTTAAATTTATTTCATGTCAAACTTGATGAGGACTAATTCCAAGATCAATATGGCGATTGTTTGTTATAGCACCATTCACAAAAACACTGAATAAAGTCAAGAAACGACTAAGAAAAAATTGCTTGAAATTATTTTCTAACATATCATTAAAACAAGAAGACGTGCACATACAAGATATTTATTTTGTTTACCTTCAGAACCTGGCTTTCATGAATGGTTTTTTCTCGTAAAACCAACAGATCAATGTCCAAGGTATTCAAATTTTCTGGCAACGTTTACCATTGAACAGGTATGAAAACGAAAAAGATTGATCATTTTTTCTAATTAGCAGAAAATGAACAATGATTTTCCATCAACCTGAATCCTACAGTAAATATAAAGACACTAGCGTTTAAATCAAGAAAACCGGTCTTGATCACTAAATACATATCTAGTCTTTAGGCGGTACCTATAACCTCACATTAACCGTGAAGCGGGAGCATACTTACAAAACCAGATTCTTTAACATATTAATGCTAATTAAAACATATACTGTATGCCAGAAAGAAGATGCTGTTGGAGCCTGGAACTATCGATCTATATTACAAATGTTTTTGATGAGCTAGTAAGCATATGTAATATCTTCACCTGATGATGTTAACTGAGTTCTTTTTTCTATAAAACTGGTTTTGTTGGTTTGGAACTTTCAGTTGGAACAAATGTTGATTTACTTGGCACTATATTAAGATTGATCTGTCATTGCTATATGATAATGAAGAGCTTATCGGGTTTTATGAGCTTTTCTTTACTTTGAAACTTTCCAGAAATGTTTTGATATTGTTGTACACTCGAAGAATTAAATTTGATGAGCCATATCATTTGAGAAAGCTCAGGGTCCTACAAGTTTTTGTATGTTACTATGAATTTTCTTTGAGATTATTCATGTTAATGAAACCAAAACATGTTGAGAGTTTGTCAAAAAAAAAAAAAACATGTTGAGAGTTATTTTGTCTCGCGTAGTAGCTGTTATACGCGAGATATGTAGTTGGTTACTAATAATTGATACATGTTTTAGGATTGGTTCGAGTTTTCTGATTTTGTAGATTGAAGGTTACTTAAATTTTCAATGATGAATTTCCAATACTATTTCGATAAGAAACTCAAACTTAGAGCCAAGGACAGATTAAAAATGGGCGCGCAAGACCCATTGGCCCTAGTAATTAACATCAATGTTCGTCTTTCTCACCGCACTCAAAACAATGATATTAGGTGTTGCCCCCATGGTAAAGCCCGCACGGGCCTCTATATTACTAAGTGCCCGTTTGGGAAATCTTATTTTTCAGAAATAAGTTACTTATTCTGGAAAAAAGTTAGGAAATATGTACTTTTTTCTGAAATAAGTAACTTATTTTTGCAAGATAACGAATATTAAACTCCTCATGCACATTTTTGTCTAAAAAAATGTATGTAAAAACGAATTTTTTTCCGAAATAAGTAACTTATAAGTTGATCTCAGAATTTGCCAAACGGCCCCTAAATCAATATCAAATTTTAAGTCATAAACTGTGAAAATTATAGTAGTACTTAGTTTGGGACCATTAGAAGAAGACCTTTCAAGCAACATATCTGTCACAATATTGAATCTAACATCCAAACTCCATTAAAACCAGAGAAATATCCAGAGAAAGCTATGTTTTACATATTGAATAAGAAAGAGAATCCAATGTAATTAACTTGCTTACAAAGATAATGAAAGAAACAAGTATATATACAAATCTCTAAACTCTAACTAACTCCAGGCTGTCACTAACAGACTTGACAGCTACTTGGTGCTTGTGCTTGTGATGGCTGAAGTAGGAGCTGATGTGGATTCCAGCTCAGCTTGATGAGTCTCACTTATTATAACATCCCTCCTCAAGGTAGGAGTGGCAAACATGTTTGCAACACCTAGCTTGGATTGAAGAAACGACAACTGATCGAGAAGATGAAAGAGCCTTAGTAAACATATCAGCTGGCTGAACAGAAGTATGAATGTGAGAAGGACAAATGTAACCAGCTTTGAGTTTGTCAGGCACAAAATGACAATTGATTTCGATATGTTTTGTGCGTTCGTGAAAAATAGGGTTAGAAGCAATGTGCAGAGCTGAATTATTGTCACAATATAGAGGAATGGGTAATGGAGAAGGAGTGTGAAGAGCTTGTAGGAGATAGACAAGCCACATGACTTCACAACTGGTGTCTGCCATGGATCGATACTCAGACTCAGCAGAGGAACGAGAAACAGTTGGTTGTTTCTTACATTTCCAGGAAATAAGAGAGGTACCCAGCATTACGCAGTACCCAGTTAACGAACGACGAGATTCAGCACAACCTCCCAAGTCGGAGTCACTAAATGCCTTCAGTTGCATAGAATAATCATGAGCAAAAAACAAACCTTGACCAATAGTTCCTTTGATGTATTTAGCCATTTTGTAGGCTGGTGTTAGGTGATCCACTCTAGGAGTGGAAATAAACTGTGAGAGAATATGAACTCCATACGACAAATCAGGTCGAGTAATCGTGAAATATAACAAACGACCAAATAATCGTCGATAAACTGCAGTATCCTCAAAAGATAGTAAGTCTGATGTATTGTCAACCAGCTTATGGTTTTGTTCAATTGGTACAAGTGATGGTTTAACTCCAGCCATACCAGTATCATTAAGAATATCAAGTGCATACTTTCTCTGATTGAAAAATATTCCACTTGATGATCGAGCAAGTTCAAGTCCAAGAAAGTACTTCATCGAACCTAAATCCTTAATTTTGAATTGGGAATGTAGAAAAGACTTAACTTTGTTGATCAGATGCATAGAGTTGCCTGTAAGAAGGATGTCATCAACATACACAGTAGCTACTACGATGTCAGCCCCCTGTTCAAAAACAAAAAGACTGTGATCACAGGAAACTTGAGTGATAACCAAACTTGACAAGAGAAGTAGCTAATTTATCATTCCAAACCCTGGGTGCCTATTTCAGACCGTAAATAGACTTTTTGAGTCTGCATACCAATTCAACTCTAGGAGGAAACTTGTGAGGAACAGAAGATAGAGTCTGAAAACCAGGGGGTCATTTCATATAATTTTTTTCAATTAAAACCCCATGAAGAAATGCGTTATTTACATCCATTTGATGTATATGCCAGTTGAATTTAGCAGCAACAGCTAGGACAACACGAACGGTGGTCATCTTAGCTAGAGGAGCATACGTTTTGAAATAATCTACTCCAATAGTTTGTGTAAAGCCCTTTGCAACAAGACGAGCTTTATATTTGTCAACTGTACCTTCTGCAGTGTACTTGACCTTAAAAATCCATTTACATTCTACAACATTTTTGTCAGGAGGTCGAGCAACTATGTCCCATGTTTGATTGTCCTCAAGAGCCTGAACTTCAGCTAGCATTGCATTTCGCCAATGATCATGAACAACAGCTTGTTTATAGGTATAAGGAATCGAAATCTTGGACACATTAGCCAAGAAGTGAAGATGAGGAGGTCTGAATACATGGTAGGAGATGTATTTATGTAAAGGATAGGCACACATAGCACTAGAGTTCAAGGTAGGATCTGATTTGGAGACCACCTCAGGTATGCCTGTGTAGTACTTATATTTGACTGGAAGATTTTTAGTTCGAGAAGGTCTGAGATGTTTAAAAATTGGCTGACTGTCAAGGTTAGAGTTGGTATGAGAATTAGTCTGATCAGTATGAAGTGAGTGAGGTTGACTAGATGCAGATTCAGTGATAGATAATTCACTATTATTAGTAGAATCTGCTGTCTGAGCAGTAGAATGATCAATGGGATTAGATACCCCAATAGTCCTAGCCGTAAACGATGGATACTAGGCGCTGTGCGTATCGACCCGTGCAGTGCTGTAGCTAACGCGTTAAGTATCCCGCCTGGGGAGTACGTTCGCAAGAATGAAACTCAAAGGAATTGACGTGACTAACATGTTCACTCAGGAAATGTAAAGGAGAATCTAGAGAAACAGAAGTTTTTGTTGGAAACAAGGAGGCTTCAGACACTGGACTAATTAAGAAAAAAGGATATATATTTTCAACAAATATCACATCTCGTGAAGTATAGCATTTCCTTGTGTCAAGGTCCATAACTCGATAACCCTTTTGACCATAGGGATAACCAAGAAACACACATTTTAAACCTCTAGAATCAAGTTTGTCTGGAGCATTAGAGATATTTGCAATATAACAGAGACAGCCAAACACCTTCAAGTGTTGATAATCAGGGGTCTTATCATATAAAATTTCATATGGGGACTTGTATTCAAGCTGAGGAATAGGAAGGAAATTAATCAAGTGAACTGCTATAAGCACACAATCTCCCGAAAGAGTTTTTGGAACTGAAGCTTGTATAAGTAAAGATCTAGCAACATTAAGGATATGTTGATGTTTGCGTTCAACCACCCCATTTTGTTGGGGTGTGTAAGGGCATGATGTTTGATGAAGAATACCAGAGGAATCAAAGAAAGACTGCAATTCTTTGTTAAGAAATTCAGTGTCATTGTCTGATCTAACAGTCTTTATGGTAGTCTTGAACTGAGTCTTGATTAATTGAATAAAATTCTGAACTAAGGATGGTACTTGTGTTTTATCAGACAACAAATGCACCCAAGTACATTTAGAAACTTCTTCAACAATAGTAAGAAAACGATTACACTTGCCATGAGTACACAGTTTGTAAGGACCCCACAAGTCACAATGTATGAGGTCAAATAGCTTATATTGAGAAGAGCTATGTGTAGAAAATGAGGATCTATCCTGTTTTGCTCTAAGACAAGTGTCACAAGTAGTAAACAAAGAAGGGTCTATAGATGAAATTACAGACAATTTGTTTAATATGCTAGCTGCAGGATGACCAAACCTAGCATGACAAATTTCAGCTTCAAGAGAAGGAGTATGATGAACTCTGGTACATTGATGACTTTGAGATTGAGGATTTGTAGAAAAATCACTGTGAGTGTACAGACCACCTTCAACTTTACCAATCTCAACCATCTGCTTCAAGGAAGGGTCCTGAAACAAACAAGTAGATTTGGAAAAGACAACAGTTGCATAAGAGTCTGCAGTTAGTTTTGAGATGGACACTAGATTACAGTTAAAAGATGGCACACACAGTACTTCTGTTAGCACCAGAGAAGATGTAAATTTAACATCACCAATGTGAGTTATAGGTGCAGTTGTACCATTTGGTAGATGCAAAGCAGCACTGAGAGGTTTATCACTAGATAATAAAGAAACATCATACACTATATGGTCTGTTGCTCCTGAGTCTAGGATCCAGAGTTGATTAAATTTTGTCTGAACTGTATATGCAGTGTGAGGAAAAGAGACACTGCAAATTTTACCTGACAGTGAAGAAGAAGAATTCCAAGGATTGAGGTTCTTCATAATCATATGAGTCAGCTATTCACACTGTGCTTCTGAAAAGGCATTCTTAGAAGAATCATTGCAAGAGTTGTCTGCACTGTCTAGAGATGTAACAGTGACTTGAGCAGCCTTTTTCACTGAGTTACCAGTAGACCTAAGCTTAGGTTTTGGTTTTCCATGTAGGCGATGCCAATCTGGATAGCCATGTAAGAAGAAGCATTTATCCTGCAAGTGCCCTGTATTATGACAATACTCACAGATTTCATCATTTGAATTTGACTTCTTTTGAGAGTTGAAATTCGACTTTGTCTTTGAACCAGTGAACTTGACATTCATTGCCACATTCTCAGATACAGTGTTCAAAGGTGTAGACCTTTGATTCTCTTCTTGTAGTAGTAGAGAATAGGCTTAGTTTATTGAAGGCAAGGGCTTCATCATTAACAGTTGACCTCGAATGGTAGTGAATGTGTAATTGAGTCCCATCAGAAATTGGCTCAAACTATTAATTTGCTCATATGCCTCCATCTTGGCACTTACCTCACATGTACAAGAGTTCTGTACACACACACACACACACTTAGGGATTGGAGCTAAAGCATTTAGCTCATCGGTTAGAGTTCTCATTTTGGTAAACTAAGCTGTAACAGACATGGATCCCTAGTTAAGTGTTGTTAGATCTTTCTTCAACTGAAAAATTCGAGGAACATTACTTTGTGAAAACCTGACAGCCAGATCTTCCCAGATTTCTCTAGTTGTGCTAAAGTAAACAACACTATCTCTTATTTCACTTGAGATAGAGTTAAGTAACCAGGAAAGCACCATGTCGTTGCATCGATGCCAGAATGCATACAGAGATGAAGAAGTATCAGGTTTAATCAAAGTTCCATCAATCATTCCTACTTTGTTCTTGGTAGAAAGAGCAAGTTTGATAGAACGACTCCAGTGTTGATAATTTTGGGCAGTTAGAGGTTGAATAACAAGAGCAATTCCAGGATTATCAGAACTTTGTAGAAAGTATGGGTGAAAAACATCAATGATTGAGGAAGTGTTAGGGTTTGTGTTTTGAGATTGAGACGCCATTGATTGACTGGTGTTATGATTTTGAGGTGAAGAAACAGCAGCGAAATATGTTTGTATAGGCATAAAAATCTCAATATATCACAGAATCTTCAAATTAGATCACATATTATGAAGATATCAAGCAGATTGAGTCGAAAAACAGAGCAGATCTTAAAAATTCATATTAGAAAGATGATGAACACACGAGTATCAAATCAAAGGCGATGATAAACAGATCGAAGACGATAATGAAATTGAAGATGATAATGAACAATCAACAACAGATTGATACAAATATCAACAACAGATACAATTCATAACACGTAAAATAGAGAAATGAAGTGAAATGTAGATGAAGAACATACATACAGACGAAGATTCACGAAGATTCAAGTAAATGAACAGACGAAGAAACAGAGTTGATCGTCTCCCTGCTCTGATACCAAGTCACAATATTGAATCTAACATCTAAACTACATTAAAACCAGAGAAATATCCAGAGAAATCTATGTTTTACATATTGAAGAAGAAAGAGAATCCAATGTAATTAACTTGCTTACAAAGATAATGAAAGAAACAAGTATACATACAAATCTCTAAACTCTAACTAACTCTAGGCTGTCACTAACAGACTTGACAGCTACTTGGTGCTTGTGATGGCTGAAGTAGGAGCTGATGTGGATTCCAGCTTAGCTTGATGAGTCTCACTTATTATAACAATATCAGCCACCACCGGAAAAAAAAATTGTGTTGTTATGACTTATGTTGCCAAATAATAAAGTCTTGAAGCAATTTTAATGAAATAAAATAAGCATTAGGCTGAAACAGTTGTCTATCTAAAACACTGACTATATCGATCTTGAGGTTTTCCTCTATAAAAATTAGATATATAATTAAGACAAGAGCAAGTGCAGTTTAGCTTGCATACCGCAAACATTAAGTGAAGATACAACCATCTGATGGAAACAACAAATATCATAGCAAGGCATGCATTTGGAAAGGCCAAATAATGCACAATCCCGTCATGGATCCAACCATTAAGTGAAGATGCAACAAAAGCTATAAGTCCCTCTAAATGTGACTTTTGCAATCCAGATTTGAGCATCAGGAGTTCGGACTGTGAAGCATCTCAATAATGAGGATGACACTAGTTTGTGGTTTTCATTCTTTTATCTATTTTGAGATTTTATGTTGCCTTTTTATTCTTCTCAGCTAGGGATCTGACCTCATTCCGAAGCTTCTTACAGTATGGAATTATGAAAGGATGGTTAATCTTTTGTTAGGCGATCCTGTTTTCTTATTGCAGCCTTCTGAATGTATTAAAAGGATTGCCTGATATGTCTTTGCCACCTGTTGGGATATTATGCCTCTGCTTTATCTTGTACTGGGTGTTCATTCCATTCTTTTGCTTGCATGCTGCATCTTTTTTAGCCTTTGCTCTCATCTAAGTTTTAGTTTCACTTGTCTTATACTGTAATATTAATCTTAGTGACAACTCATATGCTCAAATCTATTCAATATCAAGCACAACAATAAAAGATAGAGGATGGCCCAGAGTCAAGACTATAAAACAATTTCTACGCACTACGCTTATGCCCTCAACAATTACCCTCTTCAAATCATAAAAATGAATGTGCAATCCCATATCCGAGATGTCATTTCACGCTTTCTTCACACACAGTACATGTTACATCTTCAAAGAGGACTTGCCATGAGAAGCTTTCAGTTGCAGAGTTCCCAACGTTGCTTTCGTGCCATACTCGATGAGGCCTAAATGCGATCCTCCAGATGGGGAATACATGGCATGTGGTTTGATGTACTAGGGGGAGATCATGTGGTTCCTAAGGAAGTGAAAGTAGCAGTGGGAAACAATCAAGAGCAAGAGAACCATTCAGTTTCGGTGCTCAGCAGGGTTCGAGTGTGTGGGATTACTTACCTTGCATTTATGCATTGGTATGCTAATGGTGGGGGTATGGAGTAGGGGACTAGGGGGTGAAAAATTCTTTGAGGCAAGAGAAGGTTTTGCTACTGTGGAGAGAAATAATGATGAGGAGGTAAGGCTTGAATGGATGGGCCGATGGGGATGTTGGTGATGACTGATGATTACTAATAGACTAGCTAGTGTTGCAGCAGCCAGCAAGTGTTTCTAAAATTGTAAATTGTCAGAGCTCAAATATACAACCTCCTTTTGTTATTGCAAATGGCCTTAATTGTTGTGTAATCTTTGTTCATCACTCTATGCAAGTACATTCCAGACAATGCAATCTAGTAATAATAATAACAGAATGATGATTTGTGTATGTTCAAAGAAAATGGCATACCGGGATGTGATTCTTGAATAAATTATTTAAAAAATTTGGAACGAAAGAAAATTTAAACAAGAGACACTTGTATGTACAAAGTAAATTTGATTATATTTAATATATTAAAATTGGATTACTGGCTAGCTCTCGAAAGTTTTTATATGTCGCTAAACCACAAAAAGATTATTATCAAACAAATAACTCGCAAAAAAATAGTACCACATTGAAAGTTTTTATATATGTTACTAAATCATAAAAGGGTTATTTAACAACCAAATAACTCTTGAAATTTTCTAAAATCCCACAAGAATTAGAAATACAACCTTGGAGCCCAAGCTTAGAAAAGGTCTATATATACCCCCAAGTCTTTCCACTCCAAAACCTACCTATATATATCCACTTTTTTTGCAATCTTCAAAACCTCTCCGCCTCTCTCATATAAAAACACAACTTCTATCTCTACTTGCTGCTCTTAAATTCATCAGTCATATAGATCATCCTTCGGGAATCGTACCCGCGATTCAGAAGATAGTATCCACAGTCAACTTGGATTGTCACTTGGACTTGAAACGCATTGCGTTGGGCGCAAGAAATGCAGAGTACAACCCTAGAAGATTTGTTGCTGCTATTATGCGAATAAAAGAGCCAAAAACAACTGCCCTCATTTTCTCTTCGGGTAAACTTGTCATTGCTGGAGTGTAATGCCCCGACTTCCCAATACTGAAAATATACTTTTTTATAATAAAATAGACTTTGATACAGGGAAATTTTATAAAATTTCGACATGAAGTATTCGTAAATCGGACTATCCACCTGTATTTCAACCCAAACCAAATTCCAATTAACAATTACAATAAAACTTAATAAACCAACGATTCCTCACCGAGGATCGATTCCAGGTTATGGTATGAAACAAGAATCTACACTATACAATTTATTACACCATCTGTCCCTGATCCAAATACAAACCTCTATATCGCTTAATCAATAACGCAATCCAAATAGTATATGCCCGTGCTGGCTTTGTAACTAACCTTTGAAAAATACACCATCGCTCTCATTTGAATTATAACGCGCAGGTATCCAACTCCTTAACCCTAACTGAAAGGGAAGGTAAAACAAAGCAAGAATGAGCCAAAGAACGCTCAACAAGTTAATAATATAGTGAAACAACGATATTACGATAATTCATTGATGAACAATATCAATGAATACTTTTTCTCAAAAGATCCATCAATTTCCATTTACTACAAACCATCACTGCCTTAGATAAAACTTTGAGAAAAAGAATATCAAGAAATCCCCCAATCATTCTTACTCCACTTTCAACGTACAATGTTACTTGCGAAGGGAATAACTGGAAAACTTCTATTCATCCTTAATCTCATTGTTTTATTGAGTACAATTTCGAAACCAATAACCATTTACCTTGACACAAATATATATATTATCAAAACATTCCTTTCTTCAAAACCGTTTCATCTTTGGAACATACTTTTCATTAAACCTTTTTAAAACATTTTAAGTTGATTGGAGTTTTTTCACGACAACGAAAAATACGGGTGATCAGCCACGTAAAGTCCCCAGCCCGGACACTCTATCCGTCTGGACATAAAATTTGGTTCCCAATTAGGCAACACATTGGCCTTTATTGCTGGACTGGGCACTCCCCCAGCCTCTTACACTAAAAATGCTGGACTGGGCACTCCCCCAGCCTCTTACGCTAAAAATGCTGGACCGGCGTCACCCGGCCTCTTACGCCTCCAATCTGAAGGAATCCGTAGAAAACATTTTGAAGGAATCCCCCACAATAAAATCTTTAAAACATTTCACTTTTAAGTCCTTTATACTCACTGATAACAGATCAGCCCAGTATAAGGAATTTTAAAAAACATCTTTAATTAATTAAACCATTTTAAGGAGCAACATTAAAAGATTAAGGATCAGGGAAGCATTCGATATAAGGAATTATAACGACAAAGCAATAAGATTAAGCTAAGCGTGATATGGTACAACAAAACATAAACAGATATCAACAGGGAACATTAACAATTTAAGGAACAAAGCAATTGTCAAGATTTTATAATTTCAAAAGCAATTTATAAGGAATCATGGATTGAAGAAAATTTGAAGTTCAAAAGAAGATTTAAGAAATTCCCAATTACACAAAGTCTCACTCTT
Source organism: Kitagawia praeruptora (assembly GCA_037693485.1). Taxonomy (NCBI): domain Eukaryota; kingdom Viridiplantae; phylum Streptophyta; class Magnoliopsida; order Apiales; family Apiaceae; genus Kitagawia; species Kitagawia praeruptora. The sequence continues at coordinate 129,063,945 of CM075354.1, forward strand.
GTCTGCTAATCACTCATAGGCTTTAGCTGCCAGAACCGGCCTGACAATAATGAGTTTGAATAATTAAGAAAATCTCAATTCATTCTTGGCTTTAACCGTCACTGAGCAACACATGCCTCAGCAACAGTATAAACCACGAATTAGTTTACATCAATTTGAAGGAAAAACATATTTTGAAGAATATTATCATAAGCGAGGAATATTGAAATAAAATGATTTTAAAAGAAATCAACACCTGAATGATAGGTGAGGAAAAGAACAATGACAGAATAATTTGAGAAATGATTATTTATAAATTAATAGAAAAAGAATGTCAGTGGCAATAAAAGTGAAAGGTTTAGGCACTAGCAAAACGATTTGAAAGAAACATCGTATAATTAATGGAACAGGTTCACATTATTCAGAATAAATATGAAGAGTATAATTATTTGCAAGAAGGGATTTCGAAAGCATAAATAAATAATACCAAAGGTTTCACATCACTTGAACAATAAATGAGGGTTAGTATACTTGCCTCAATACACAGGGTTTCTAATTCCAATACTTTAACTCCTTATCACTTTACACCCGTCTCCACTTGACCTTTCTTCGATCACGCATCCATTTTCCCTTTATCACTTGTCAATCCGGATAATTCTTTCCTTCCTCTACATTCCATTTCCACATGCTCTGGCTCTTAGCTGACCTCCTATACGTACCTATATACAGGTAAAGTACTACTCCAGTACGCGTATAGCCTTAACCATCTAATTCTATTCTACCCAATCGTGTCCTATTTCACTTTACAAATATAACACATATATCACATAAGATCACACTATAAAATATTATAGCATACTCGTATAAGTCAGATAAACACATAGCACATATTAGAACTTAGATTCACAAATAATTCTTATCAAATTATTATATGAATTAGAAAATAATTTTAACAAAAATTTGACAGTGCCTCCTTTATAATATTACCCTGCCTGTCGGAATACAACCAATTCAACCATAAATCAATCGGCTCTTTTATGCAATATCAACTTCAAATCAACTTACGATTTACAATCGCTATTTGAATACAACAATTAATGACCAACTTGCTATACGTCATGCGTTTAATCACATAACGTATATCCCATGAAAACATATACCACTCGAGATTTGTCACAAAAACTACAGAATAAAGTACCTTAGCTATATCATCCTATTCTTTTGACCTTAATAACACTTACGTCACTTAAGCATCTAACAATCATGTTATAACCAAAGCATACAGCTTTTGACCAACTATTAATCAATTTATTTATTTTAAATCAAATTAACACGATTACACTATCGACAATGAAGAAATCTTGTAAGCTGCTTACCAAAAATTGCAAGTAAACATTCAACATTAGCAATCACAACTCACAATCATATTTTGGCACCCCCAATCACTCTTCCCTTTCTCATTCTCGGCAACTTAAGTACACATATACATTTGGCACAACCCACTCGTTCACTTAATACCAATTACAACATATATTACCCTCATACTCTTCTCACTACACAATACCATAATTTATTTCTTTCTTCTCATTCTTTTCCCCTCTCTTCTTTTATCTCTCTCGGATTCTCAGCCCTTCCCTTGCTTCAACACTACAACCACAAATACCCATTTACTAACAATTCACACCCGCACCATTTACATGACCACACCACTTCGTATATCAGTAACGTACAAGAATTCAATTAAACCAACACCTACAGACTAAGCCCTCAGCTTCAATGAGAGTTCCCAGTCCTCCCCTGTACTCATCCTTAATATCACCTATGTCAAATGGTTGGGATGGGAGAAGATGGGGCTAAGTAAGAACTGTGGTGGCCTGGGTTTTCGCAGTTTATCGGGTTTTAATTTAGCCCTCCTTGGCAAGCATTGCTGGAAATTTTTGCTGCAACCTCAATCATTAATAGCTAGGGTATCCAAGGCAAGATACTATCCTAATCAACACTTTTTACAAGCTTCGAAAGGAGGGGGGGTCAGTTTTATTTGGTCTGGAATTCATGAAGCAAAAGAGGCAATGCAGAAAGGGTTTAGATGGGTGTTGGGGGATGGGGAAACAATTCTAACTCACAGAGATCCATGGCTCCGAGTTAAGGAGAATTTCTGTGTGGAAAATCAGGATCGAAATAGCATTAGAACTGAAAAAGTCAGTCACTACTTCCGTCCAAACACTAAAGAGTGGGACGAGGATCGAGTGAGGCTGGATTTTAACAATTCTGACGCTACAGCGATTCTTAATGTAAGAATTCCACAGATTCATATTGAAGACAGATGGGCATGGAATGCAGCGAAGGATGGAATGTACTCTGTCAAAAGTGCATATCACTTCTGGCAATCTCAGAATAACATCAATGCTCAAGTGCAGCAATTGTGTGGCTGGAAGAGATTATGGCAGCTTCCATTACCTCAAAAGGTAAAGATTTTTTTGTGGAGGTTTTGTAAGAATACAATTCCAGTGAGAAACTTACTCAGAGTAAGAGGAGTTAATGTGCCTATATTATGTCCAATGTGTAATCATCAGGATGTTGAACATAAACTGCATGTTTTCTTTGACTGCATCTTTGCAAGTCACTGCTGGCAGCTAATAGGAATGCAGCTCGACATGTCTGATGTTCATTACGCCCCTAGCTGGCTTTTAAACAAACTGGAAACGGATACAACTGATAATCTAATCAAGATTGCAACTGTTCTTTGGGGTATATGGGTGGTGAGGAATAAAAAAGTCTGGGAGAATAAGGTGGTGTCGCCGAGGATGGCAGTCGAATGGAGCTCAAAAAATATCAATGACTGGAGCAATGCAATGGCTCAAGTTCAAGGAATGAATGTAGCCAGTCAAGCTCCAAACCAAGCTAGGCAGCAAAATGAGATTAAGTGGAAACCACCTCAAACCGGACAGCTGAAATACAATGTAGATGCTTCGGTTTATCCAGGATCCAGCTCCTTTTCTATAGGTATGATTCTACGAGATCATAATGGCTCGTTTATAAGGGGCAAAACAATGAATTTTCAAGGCAGTGTGTCGGTTTTTGAAGCTGAGGCATTGGGGGTGTATGAAGCGATGATGGAAGTTAGGAACATTGAAGATCATAATGTGATCATCGAAACGGACTCTCTGTTAGTGGCACAGGCTTTACAAACAGGTCGCAAATATCAACTGGAGGTTGGATCTACATTGGAAGCATGTCAAGATATTCTTTCCAGTAGGAACAATCTTAGAGTTTCACATGTTAGAAAGCTAGCAAACAGGGCGGCGCACTTAGTGGCTCGAGTCCCTTGTTCGCTTAATAGCTACATTAGTTTCGAGACTCCTCCACATTGTGTGTTGGAGACAATTATGTATGAATCCGCTGAGAATTAATGCAATTTGGTTTTCTGTTTAAAAAAAAAAAAACAATTCACACCCGCACCATTTACATGACCACACCACTTCGTATATCAGTAACGTACAAGAATTCAATTAAACAAACACCTACAGACTAAGCCCTCAGCTTCAATGAGAGTTCCCAGTCCTCCCCTGTACTCATCCTTAATATCACCTATGTCAAAAGACTCAAAACCCCTTCCAACCCCATCATTCTTAACAACTACTTCACCCACGCACACCATACCAATACCCCCAACACTCGTTGCCCTTAAGCACTACACCTCCCCCACTGATTTCTAGCAGCCCAACTACAACAATTACCGAGCAACATCATCATAAAACTGCTGCTATCCGGTGAACTTTAATCCAGTTCCGATCCACTCCAAACTATGACAAAACAACCCAAAAGAAACCCAACCAGTTTCCCTGAACTCCCACACAGTACTATCAACCTCACAATCACAACCAAAAATCAACGCCCAACAACGAACTACCCGGCAAATTCAAAGAGGAACCGGCCATTCGAAACAAAGTACTTTTACCTGAATTTCATCACCATAATTTACACAAAGATATACTACTTCTTCATACTACCACAGTCAACATAATACCGGCATCAAACCAGCAGATAATCGCAAAGAAATGAACAGAAATTCGGCTAAGCATATACCTACACACACACAGTTCGTATACTCACGCACACACGGTGTATACACACACCCCAACGCAGCAACACACACATCACTTTCAGAGGCAAGGGACGAATAGAGGAAGGGGATGGGAGGAATAAACTTTGTAACCACATAATTTACACAAGCCACAGGACAAAACTGTGAAGAAAGTGAGGGAGTCGAGATTGAAAGAGAGATAGAATAATCGAGAGATAGTGAGAGTGTTCTAGAGACTACGACACAGAACCGAGAGATTGAATGGTTATGAATCTGGGTGCTGGAGTAAAAAAAGATAAAAGGGAAATTATGAAATTCACAGAAATTTTCTAATAAAAATAAATAAATCTTTATTCTAAAATAGAAAATAACTGGGTAACATTTAATAAAAATCACAAAATTATTCTTCTTTTTTTTGAGTAAAATTCCATTCATTAATGAAAAGTCATACGACATCTACAAAGATAGTCGAACACGTAAAACAAAAACAAATACTAATTAATCCATAATCAGACAATTTGTTGAAGATGATAATGCCCCTCACGTACGGAGATTTATATGTACTCGCTGCGGTTGGACCTCCACCTGGGGCTACTGCTGCTTGAATATTCGACCATAAATGCAACATCCTACAAGCTTGTTTCACTAGATCAGAAATCATACTTTCACAAATAAAGGAGAGAAAACTAAAACTCTCACCGAGGAGAGACATCAAACTGAACTTACAAAGAAAAATAAACTTACAAATATACTAAACTAACAAACAAGCCTTAAAATACCCAAACAAATACAACCAAACTGGAAACTTGCAGCTCCGAAAATTAAAGCTCGATGAACCAAGATGATTTTTGAGATCTGGGAACAAGATCCACAACAATTCCTTGGGATTGATAGCTTTAATCCGGAAAGAACAAGACCAAATCTATCCTAAAAAGGAAGATTTTTTAGGAAAATCCAAGCTTTAAACAAGAAAATGAAAGAAGATATAGGGATGGGGCTTTCCGCCGGTGAAAATCCGGTGGAAGCCCCGGCTAAAACAATCAGGAGAAGAAAAGAAGGGGGGAGGCGGCTTTTGTTTTGAGAGAGAGAGAAAGTAGTATCCTATGCTAGACCAGCTTGGTTTTTATTACTACAAAATTATTCTTAAAATGTAGAAAATGAATTTAGCTATCTCCCCATATTTTTAAAATAATTTTTAGATCAAAAATTAATAAATATGAATTTTACAAGAAAAGACCCTTTAAATGTAATAAAACTCCTAAAATCATTTTAAAATACTTAAACACCCAAAATAATTCTCCCAAAAATTTTAAAAACTAAATAAATATGCAAAGATAATATTAAAAAAGATTTCATGATTTTTAATAACTCCAATAATTTTATAAAATTCTCAGAATATCAACAAAGCATGATTTGAATATATTTTAATCATAAAAATTTAAATAAATAAAAAAAATTACACGGACTAGCACATCACACATACATCACCATTTAAACATGTAAAAATGATGTCACATATATTTTATATAAAAAAATTTTCACACCCTATAATCCACATTTAATAAAATAATTTAATAATAATAATTACAAATACGATATTTTCTAAGGGTTATAGGAGCGAAAAGCGAAGAGAAATCAAGACTGGCTGCACGGAGGTTTACAAGAATTGTTGAAAAGATTGGGTACACTGTGAGATTTAAAGAGTTTAAGATACAGAATATGGTTGGTTCTTGTGATTTGAAATTTCCTATCAGGCTTGAGGGAATTTCCATTAATCATGCTGCGTTTTCGAGTTATGAACCGGAGTTGTTCCCGGGTTGATTTATAGGATGAAGGATCCCAAGATTGCGTTTTCGGAAGATTGTTGCCTAGAAGCAATGATTTTGAAGCTTCAATTTAGGGGTAATCATAAACCGCATCAAACCGCAAAAACTGCACACACCGCACCAACCCGCACCACACCGCGCGATTTTTTATTGTATGTGATGCGGTTACGGTTTCAAATTTTAAAAAACCACGCGGTGTGATGCGGATTGCGGTTTAAAATTTCTGAAACGCGGTTCAAACCGCACCGCACAGCAAGTTCAACTTGATTGTGACAATACTGCACTGGGAACAGGGGAAAAGGAAAGTAGAATTGGGAATTTTATGGCCAAGTACAATGACTTGGAGCCCAAGAAAGTTTTGGACTTGCAGGAATTTTATATATATTGTAATTTTTCCTCTGCTTCCTTGTTTTGTAAAATACCTTGAATCTTGATGGTGTTCTTGGATGATTATATAATCCTGGGGAATATGGCTTGAATCAAGAATGTATATAATTTTTGATGGCATATCTGAGTACATAAGGTTTGGTTTGGGTACTTTATGTTACTGGGGACAAGTGACAACCATTTTATCGTACAAAATTATCACAAGTGATGATATCAAATTTTAAGTCATAAATTGTGAAAATTATAGTATCAAACCCTCAATCGTGAAAGCATGTCTTGTCTCAAAAATCTGCCAGCAAATTAATATTGTGTCATTGGATAGCTAATTTTGTTGAGTTATTTCAAATAAGCATGTCTTTCTTGGTATTCTGAATTCCTGACACAAAAAAAAAAAAAAAAAAAAAAGTATTCTGGAGTCATTGAAACTGGGAAGCCCCTAGGAAATTTTACAACTCCAATTGATTTTACCGAATACTCACATTGAAGTATTGAATCTTTTAACGGACGGTTCATTTTAAAAATAAAGGTTTCCGTCATGTATTAAAAATAAATTTTGCAAATAGTCGGTAAGGAACGTGAGAAGTAATTTTTTTTAAAAATGTTGTAAATTATTCAAAATATTAAAAAATTATGGAGGCAAATGCATTATATCCTTATACTCCCTCTGTCCCATTAGATTCTTTACATTGTTTTAAAACTGTTTGGCACGCATTTTAAGGTGCATATAAAGTATAGTTCCATAATTTATTTTTACAATTTTCTTTTTATGTATAAAAATAGAACAATCCTATTTTTATACAAAAAAGGGAAAATTTTAAAAATAAATTATGGAACTATCCTTAAAATGTACCTTAAAATGCATGCCAGACACTCTCCAAACAACGTAAACAAATGATCGGGACGGAGGGAGTATATAATAAGCATAAAAGGGATCTTATCCATATTTTTCATCACTGTACTACCAAATTAATCTCAACCATCGATCTAATTTTTTTAAAAATAGACGATCAAGATTATATCATATTAAAGAAAATTATAATCTAAAAAAGATATTAATTAAAAAGGCTGTATTAGAATTGAATTTCGAAAAGAAAATTATACTATGAAAAGGATATATTTTAAAAAGTATACAACTGGATTATATTTATTTTATTATTAATATTAAAAAAATTATATTTACTATTTGTGCTCTATCTCAAGATCTAGAAATCAGATTTAGATGATTTTACAACCCACGCGAAGATTATAAAATTATCTTTAATTTAGGGATGATTTAACAATTATTTTCGAAATGGAAACACTCAAAATCTCAAAAGAAAATGTAATTACAAATTTTTACATTAATCCTATTCAGTGTAGAAGACATACATTGATAATCATATCCAATGTAGAGAATCAAATTATATATGATTTAAATCATTGTCATTCACTTTTTCGTCTTCAGTATAAATAAACTTTTGGTTTACATATTAAAAGGTAAAAAATATTTTTTGCAATTTTTTACATTAATCTTATTCGGTGTAGAAGACATACATTGATAATCCTATTCAATGTGGAAACCAAATTATATATGATTTAAATCATTGGCATTCACTTTTTCGTCTTTCAGTATAAATATACCTTTTAGTTTTCATGTTAAAAGGTAAAATATTTTTTTTTTGCTTGATCCAACGTTTTTCATCTATTTATTTTATGATCTAACGGTTCTTATTTACTTTGTCATACTGAATACCAAATTACCAACAACCAAAATTTTGAACAAAATCACTCTTACTTTTATTATTGAAACTGTATTTTGTTCTTATTATAACCATCTTCAAATAATAAGAAGGGTACTTTGATAATCAAAATGAAATATAAATAGATTTCATAAATCGAATAAAATTTTCAACATAAAAAATCATCAATTTCTTCTTCTTTTTTCTACGTAGTTTTAATTGGAAAATAATTTTTAAACCATCACTAAATTAAAGATTATTTTGTTAATTTCATGTGGACTATAAATTCGTCAAAATCAAATTTTAAGAATTCAAGATATAACACAAATATTAAATTGAACGTGTAAAATCTTTTATATATATATATATATATATATATATAAATTTTTTAACAAAAATTTGATATGTAAATTAATGATACATAGATAATAAAAAAATAATATAATTAGAGATATTAAAAAGGTGTCGTGCGTTGCAAGCGTAAGATTTTATCCACAATTTTGGTCAACGTACTACCAACATATTCTCAACCGTCGAATCCAATGTTATAATAAGCGTAATTGGGATCTTATCCACAATTTTGGTTTGTACTACCAAAAAAATCTAAATCGTGGAATTCAATGTTTTTAAAAATATACGATCAAGATTATATTATATAAAAAGAGAAAATTGAAATCTAAAAAAAATATAATTAGAAAAGGCTGCATTAGAAGTAAATTTTAAAAAGAAAATTATAAACTAAAAAAGATATAACTAAAAAGGTTGTATTAGAATTGAATTTTTTAAAAAATATATATATAGTTTGAAAATGATATAATCAAAAAAGGTTGTAGTAGATTGAATTTTTTTATTTTTTTTATTAGTATAAAAATAAATTCATATTTACTATTTAAGTTCTATCTTGAGATCTAGAAATCAGATTTGGATGAATTTACAATCCACGTGAAACTCATAAAACTATATTTAATTTAGTAATGATTTAATAATTATTATTCAAATGGAAATACAATTATATATATATATATCAATTTTTTAACAATAATTTGATATGTAAATCAATAGCATATAAAATTAAAAAAAATTAATATAATTATAGATATTAAAAAAGGAGTCGTGCCTTGCACGGATTATAAGCTAGTAATATTTAACACTTATTCTATGTCGGGATATAAATCAAGATTAGCGAAAATTTGCTGAATTTTTATTTAAAATTGTTATAAATAAAATATATTTTTTCAATATGGTTAAAGGTAATGTGTAATTTTGTTAGTGGTCTACTGAATTTTCAGCATATATAGTCAATATAATGAGATTAAGGTTCTGTTTGGATTTGTTATTAAAAACTGCTGTGCTGTTGAAAAAGTGTTACTAAAATAAGTGCTGTTGCAAAAATCTGATAACTGTTTGGTAATATTTTTGATATATGCGTATTTTGCGTATTATTTTTTATAAAATAATGTTTTTGGTTATGTTTGATGTTGTTATAGTAACTGCTTTTTACAAAAGTTGAAAAGCAATTATTTTCAAAAACATGGGGGACATGCTTTCTCTTAAAGCAGCTATTAAGCCAAAAACACTTTTTTGAAAATAAGATGTTGTTGCTATCTGCAACATCAATACCAAACGGGGCCTAACTAAATTATAATAGAGATTTGGTTCCATTCGAGTGATGACTTATTTATATTTTCTATAAATTTTACTTTTTGTACGCCTTCTAGATTTTCAGTTAAGAATTTTTAAATGTTGGAAGAGCATTAGAAGTTAAAAATATAGGTAAAATATCGTACTTGAAAATTATACATAATGCATAAAAATTTCTCCATTCCAACAAATATTTTCTTACTTAAATTTTGGCCATCTCCATTATCTTGACTATAAAAGTTCACATCATTTATTATCATGTTGAAATAATATACTATATTACTATAAAATAATTTAAATATTATTATTTTACATGATTTTATAATATATAACTGGAACAAGAATATTATGTTTTTTGGTAAGTTGAAAATTATTATTTCAAGTGTTCAATCAATATGAGTAATTAACTATATGTAAATTTTCCTTTTCTTTTACAATCTAACATAGAAAATTGGTAAGTTATTTTTTTTACCTTCTTGTCGGCGCCCTCCCTTGTATTACTTACTAGCATAGAGCGCGATTTTAATTTTCTCTAGTCTAACCACAACATCTACCATTGAGATGATTCTTTCCATATGCGAGTTTATTGAACATTCCAGGGCTAGTTCAAAGATGGATGAGACACATTGCTTCGTAGCTGCTGGTAAATGCTGCTCATCCTCTTTGCTCAACAAATTAGAGTCCACAACTTCAAATAATAGTGAATCATGTAAAGCAGTGCTAACCCAACTCCGCAAGCTCATCTCACTAGAAAATGTTTCATCTGTCGGCCTCTTTCTTGTGAATGTTTCCATCAATAGAATGCCATAGCTATAGACATCACCTTTAGTGGATACAATTCCTTCACTTCCATATTCTAAACGTAGAGAACATAAACATAATTAATTGAAACACATTATCCAGTGAACTACAAATAAAATGGAATTATAAACTAAAGATTGTATACCAAATATTGCAAAGATGTACGTACCTGGTGCCATATATCCAACTGTTGCTAAGGTATTGGTGTGTGAGACAAACTCGTCTTCACCCAAGAGTTTAGAAATGCCAAAATCACTGACATGGGCAACCATGTCTTCATCAAGCAAGACATTGCTTGGCTTTAAATCACAATGAACAATGAGAGTTTTCTGACCATGATGTAGATATTCCAAAGCCGATGCAACATCTATCATTATGTTTAGCCTCTGGGATATATCTAAACAGTAGTTGTGAGAGTACAACCACTTCTCAAGACTTCCACAAGGCATGTATTCTAGAACCAACGCCATGAAATCAAGGTTTGTACAACTGCTAGTAATGCCGACTAGATTTCGATGTCTAACCATGCGTAACACCTCACATTCAATAGTGAAACTTTTGAGTGTTCTTTCAAGCTGCATATTAAAAACCTTGACCGCAACGTTCATCCCGTTCAAGAGCACACCTTTATATACAGAACCAAAACTTCCACTTCCAAGTAAATTGCTTTCGCTGAATGCATCCGTTGCTCTTACAAGTTCAAAATATGTCACATTTCTCAAAGAAGGTGGTACCAAGTTAGTATGTGTCGGTGGATTAAAATTTCTGGCTTGGCACCTTTTGAAGAAAAGGATAGCTACACATACAAGAATAACCAGCACTATAATCGATATAATACATATGAACAAAAGCACAGTTCTGGACATGGATCGCCTAAGAGTTGCACTTCTACAAGAAGGAACTTGCAGCCGAGATGCACCACATAATCCATCATTCTCCACAAATGATTCTGAAGTGAAGTTTGTGAAACATCCTCCTACAGGAATTTCTCCGTGCAATTTATTGTTGGAGACATTTAGATAACTCAGATGCTTGAGAGCTTCCATAGATTTTGGGATCACACCAAACAAGTTGTTGCTCGATAAATCCAAGGCTTCTAAGCTTATTAATTTGGAAAATGCTGGAGGGATAGAGCCGTGCAGATTATTATGAGCCAAGGAAAGTTGAGTCAGCATGATGGCATCTCCGATGGTACTTGGGATATCTCCCCCCAACTGATTATGTGACAAGTCCATTTCTGTTAAATGATTTAGATTTCCAATATCTGATGAGAGACTACCATTCAACATATTTGAGGACAAGTATAAACCCAAGAGATTATTCAGGCTCCAAAGTGTTGATGGTATTGGGGAAGTCAGTTTGTTGGAGCCTAAGGACAAGATTGTAAGATATTTCAATTCTGTTCCGATGCAGTCTGGTATGGATCCATTAAGCCTATTATTAAACAAATATATTATTCCCAATTGTTGTGCTTGACACAAAGCTTCTGGAATGGATTCTTGCAATTTGTTATCAGTTAGATCCAAAAGCCCCAAACTCTTTAATCGTCCGATTGTTGTCGGGATGGGTCCGGTTAACTCATTGTCATCTAATTTTAACCGTTGTAAATTGGACAAGTTTCCTATTTCCAAAGGAATCTGACACCTAAATTGACATCCATCTGCTCCAAATACTTTAAGAGCCGAGAGATTCCCCACTGATCCTGGAAGGATTCCGTCTATTGATGGATTAGCTGCGATCACTAATGTTTGCAGATGTGTGCATCTTGCTAAGGAACTGAAAATTTTGGATTCTATGGTAAGTTGATTATTTGAAAGGTAGAGACCATGTAAGGATGTTAAATTTCCAAGGGTGTTGGGGATAAAGCCGGTGAAATTGTTGTCACTTAATTCTATGAGAGTAAGCTTACAACAGTTGGAAAGAGAGCTAGGGATTGTTCCCTGGAGGCTGTTGTTGCCTAAGTAGATCTCTTCAAGATTCAGAAGCGAGAGTCCCATGTACCGTGGAAGTTCCCCCATAAGTTGGTTGTCCGCCAGGTCCATCATTTTCAGTGTGGAGATATTAAAGATTTGGTATGGAATGTGACCTGTTAGTTAGGATATTAAATTGGATCAGAAACAATTCCAGACAATTACGGTCGACAAGCTCATCTACTACGGTTCCTAATGTTTAAAACTTTAAATACACTTAATTTCATTGATACTTAAATTTTACAAAAAAAGTAATTTAAAAGACTCATTTTGTGAAACGGATGGAGTAATGAGCTTCAAATTTTACTTTGGTAATTAAATAAAACATTTTTGTGGAATCGACAAATTTTTAAACATATTACGTAGTAACACTCAATAAACTCAATAATAATTCAAATATGTATCAAGTTTGTGGGTAACCTTGACAAATTAACTAATTTTATTAGTAACAAATGATGTTGAAGTTAAAAATATGACATTTAAATTATCTTTTCAATAAATAAATAACCAGTAATTTTCAATATAGTTCATACTTTTTGGAATGGAAGAAGGATGTCTTTCTGGTATGAAAATAAGTAAACAAAAATACTTTAAATTATTACCACTGAAGTTGTTACTACCGATGTTTAATGTTTCCAGCATTATCAAGTTGTCGATTTCCCTAGGTATGCTTCCTGCTAGGATCAAAGACAATTTCAAACGATTAAGGTTGACAAACACATCAATTAAGGTACCTAATTAAATGAAGGCAAAAATATCATATGCAATGTTATTTCACTCACCGATGCTTCCGGAATACAGGTCATAATTGATATACATTACAGGTATCGATGATGTTCTTTTTATAGTTTTCAAGGAGCACAGGCCTTAGAAATAAAAAGGAGCAGTTCACCAAAAATGTTTTAACATATTAATGACGAAAGTGAAGTAAGATACGGGCAGTGAGTTGTTCACATATCTATATATACATCATGACGTGTAACACTAGTAATTAGTCCCGAGCAATAAATCTTGGAGCAGGGTCAAGTGTCCAAGTTCCCAAGGGGATAGGGACAGGGGGTCTTTTATAGGTTGGGAAATACAGTAGTAGACTATCAATGCTAGTGTTTAGAGCCCATACTCGTGATGCAAGTGAAATATGTATGTTGTTCATAGATCTATTTTTTCAAGGAGATGTGAAACGTTACCTCCTAAGTTGTTATCATAGAGATATAATCCTTTAAGCAAGGCCAAATTTCCTATTTCCCTAGGTATGCTTCCTGCTAGGATCAAAGATATTTTCAAACGATTAAGGTTGACAAACACATCAATTAAGGTACCTAAATGAAGGCAAAAATATCATATATATATATATATATATATGCAATGTTATTTCACTCACCGATGCTTCCGAAATACAGTTCATAATTGATATACATTACAGGTATCGATGATGTTCTTTTTATAGTTTTCACGGAGCACAGGCCTTAGAAATAAAAAGGAGCAGTTCACCAAAAATGTTTTAACATATCAATGACGGATGTGAAATTAGATACGGGCAGTGGGTTGTTCACAGATCTATATATACATCAAGACATGTAATACTAGCTAGTAATTAGTCCTAAGCAATAAATCTTGGAGCAGGGTCAAGTTGCCAAGTTCCCTAGGGGATCGGGATAGGCGGTCTTTTATAGGTTGGGAAACGGTAGACTATCAATGCTAGTGTTTAGAGCCCATACTCGTGAATGCAAGTGAAATATGTATGTTTTCAAGGAGATGTGATACGTTACCTCCTAAGTTGTTATCATTGAGATGTAATCCTTCAAGCAAGGTCAAATTTCCTATTTCCCTGGGTATGCTTCCTGCTAGGATCAAAAATAATTTCAAACGATTAAAGTTGACAAACACATCAATTAAGGTACCTAAAATGAAGGTAAAAATATCGTATGCAATGTTATTTCGCTCACCGATGCTTCAGTAAAACAGTTCATAATTGATATACATTACAGGTACCGATGATGTCCTTTTTATAATTTTCAAGGGGCACAAGCCTTAGAAATAAAAAGGAGCAGTGAAATATGTGTTAAATAATATATATTGTAGTATAAGATCTGGTTGGGACCGTTCTCTGACACCTTAAGATTTTAGAGTGACCAGTTACTTAAAAATATGTATATATGTTATCATTAGATATATGTATTATGTATCAAGATGTGAAACCTTACCTCTAAAGTTGTTATTATGGTCGATTTCCTTAAGTATGCTTCCTTCTAGGATCGAAGATCATTTCAAATGATTAATGTTGACAAACGCATCAATTAAGGTAGAGCCGAAAATTTTGTACACAAAAATTATGGGTTTGGGTTGACCTTTGCGGTAAACGAACACGAAAGTACACGAACACGAAATTACACGGATGAATTTAGTGTCGGTTTTGGTTTACCCTTGGGTATACAACACGAAACGAAAATACCCGAAATAAATAAATATTTAAATTATTTTATTAAAATTATGTGAATACATATTTTAAAATAATTTTATATATATAATTTTTACATAAGATAATTATAAACTAGTTTTAAATTTTAGTTTCACAAGATTTGAGCAGACTTGATTCCTTATGAGATATTGACTTAAGACTCGACTAATAAAAATTTAATATTTAAATATTTTTATTTTTGTTCAAAAATTACATGAAATGTACACGAACACGAAATGAAACGAATCCTTAACGGGTCGGTTTTGGATTTGGCATTATGTACACAAAATACGAAAGTACACGACACGAAAGTATACGAAACGAACAAATTGCCAGCTCTAAATTAATTAAGGTACCTAAAATGAAGGCAAAAATATCAGATGCAATGATATTTCGCTCACCGATGCTTCAGTAATACAGTTCATAATCGATAAACATTACAGATGATGTCCTTTTTATAGTTTTCAAGGAGCACAGGCCTTAGAAATAAAAAGGAGCACTTCACCGAAAAGATTAATGACGGATGTGAAGTAAGATAAGGGCAGTGGGTTGTTCATAGCTATATATATACATCAAGACGTGTAACACTAGCTAGTAATTAGTCCCAAGCAATAAATCTTGGAGCAGGGTCAAGTTGCCAAGTTCCCTAGGGGATCGGGAATGATAGGCTGTCTTTTATAGGTTGGGAATTGAAACAGTAGACTATCAATGCTAGTGTTTAGAGAGCCCATACTCATGATGCAAGTGAAATATGTATGTTGTTCATAGATCTATATATGTTTTCAAGTAGATGTGAAACGTTACCTCCTAAGTTGTTATCACTGAAGTATACTTCTTCAAGCATGGTCAAGTTACCTATTTCCCTAGGTATGCTCCCGTCAAATTTATTAATCGACAGTGATAGTTTTCGGAGCTGTGTACATTTGAATAAATATTTTGAGGGAAGCTCCCCCTCCAGCTGATTGGCAGTGACGGAGAGATACCACAATAGAGGAAGATGATTGCAGAGATCAACCGGGAGGCTACCAGATAATTTATAATTATAGGAGAGATCAAGTGCAGACAAAGAAGACATGTTGAAGATTGTTGATGGTATGGAACCTTGCAGTTGGTTTCCTCTCAATTCTAACACACTTAGCTGGGAAAGATTAGCAATCTCTTTGGGAATACTTCCCTGCAACATATTATAACGAAGATATAAGATCTGCAAATTCTGAATGTTGCCTATGGAAGCTGGAATGGGTCCAGTGAAACTATTATTGCGAAGGTTTAGGTACTGGAGTTTCTGGAAGTTGTCAAGCCATGAGGGTATCTCATTTGCAAACTGATTATGCGCCAAAGAAACATAAACTAACCTACGCAGATAAGATAATTGTTTTGGCAAAGAGCCAGAGAAAGAGTTGAAAGAGAGGTTGAGGGAAGTGAGGAAGGAGAGGTTTCCAAGATGTGGGGAAATGGTTCCGGCGAGACCCATGTCGGACAGGTTTAACGCAGTGACCCTTTGGTGTCGGGGCGCGCAGGTGACGCCTACCCAAGTGCAAGGGGAGGTATTGTGGGACCAGTTGTGGGTTATTATATTATTGTTGGAGGGGATGATGAGATGAGATTTGAAGGAGAGAAGAGAAGATCGGTCATCAATTATATCTCTCCTTCTCCTACCACTGATAGCCAAACCCATTGAGAAACAGCCGAAAAGGCAGATGAAACAGAAAAATGGATGATATATGGTTCTCCCCATCACTGTACGTATTATCTTAGTAGTATAATATATATACATAAGCTGCGCGCGCGCGCACCAATATAGAGAGCTCTTTCAACTGTTAGTAACAAACAGTAACCGACGACTCAGTCTCCTCTACATTAGTTTTCTCATTTCTGGGTCAGTCAAGTTTGTAAGTTTCCTCTACGAAAGTCATATATGTTTGTAAATAACAAATACTTTTCCAACGACTTATCCTTGCAAGTCTCCTCTACATCAGTGTATGGTTGTAAATCATGGAAGGGCCGGGACTCATTTCGTTTGCATAATCTATACTCGTATAACTTTTCTTTTGTTATCCTCTACTCGTTGAGTCAGTTCATGTATCGACTTAATTGCTAAGTTGATGCATGGGTTGTGTATAATTGAATTTCTCTGTTTTACTAGTATCCTTTAAGAATTAAGAGGTAGTTTAGAAATTATCTACTGTATAAACAAACACTGGTTTTGGAATTTACATGGTCTATGGACGAATCTAATTAATTGATTTAAACAATAAATAAACTCATGATATTTAGATAAATAAGTAAAAAAATATCGTTAGTCGTGTACTATTCGTTCCAAGATTAACAATCCAACTTACACAAATGTTATTTTTTGAACAATTTCAATGATTCGAGACGAACATCTAAATGTAAATTTTTTCCAAGAGTAAATAAAATTTTGACATCTAAATAAAGAATTAATCAGTCTAAACAAAAAATTTAAAAGAATTAAGGAATTTGTTCTCTCAGTCACTCCTTGAATATTTTTACAACGAAAAGCTAATAATGCAATTTAAAGCAACTATTATTAATTCGTACTAGCTTAAAATCCGTGCGATGTACGAATTTTTTTTATTTTAATATTATATGAATTTTTTCATTTATTTAAATCAATTTTTAAAACATGCATTTTGGAGGCTTAATACATTTTTATATGAGATGATTTGATAATAATTATATAAATGTTATCCGTGATATTTCTAGAAATGGAGCGATTTTAGTTAGAAAATATAGAAAAGATGATAGGTTTTAGTTGAAAAAGGTAATCGGTTAATTATTTGTAATTATAAAATTATTATTTTATTTTATTAAATAGAATGTTCGTGATATGATTAGAAAAAGATAGGATTTAGTTAGAGAAAATTAAAAAGGAAACATGTTCTCCGTGAAAAAGGTAATTAATTAGTTTATAGTAATTATAATTTAAGAGAAAAATGTTTCTACCCAAATTGGGTACCAAATTTTGACACCAAATGATGTGGCATTAATTAAATGGCATTTTAGAATATTTTAATTGGATGGCCTGGCGGGCCCATTATAATTATAACCAATAATTACTTGCCATGTCATTTGGGAAAGGAATTTGGGGTACCAATTTGGGGTACCTAGCATTTTTCTTAAAATAATATGATTGTTACCTTTTATTTATAAGGGCCCCGCAGGGGCATTAAAGATGTATCTTTTTATTTTGGAAACAATGTGATTTGTCTTGATTTGAGTGGTTAACTTTAGGAAATTTTCCTATAGTTAACTATCGGATCATTAAGCCCATAATTTAATTATCTTATTTTACTAAATATAATTTCACTTAATATTTTAGAGAAGGAGAAATTAATATTGTCCGTGATATTTTTATTAAAAGAAATATTTTAGTTAGAAAATATAGAAAAGATGATACGTTTTAGTTGAAAAAGGTAATCGGTTAATTATTAATATTAAAATATTACTCCCTCTGTCCCCCTTGGTTCTTTACCTTGGGGGACGTAATTCTGGCACGGATTTTAAGGTGCAATTTGCGGATAGTTTCATAACTTATTTTTTAAATTTTCTTTTTTTTTTGTATAAAAATAGAATTGTTCTATTTTTATACAAAAAAAAAGAAAATTTAAAAAATAAGTTATGAAACTATACTTTTAGGAGCCTTAAAATGCGTGTCGAGCAGTGAAAAAGAAATGTAAAGAAATGGGAGGGACAGAGGGAGTATTAGTTAATTTTATTAAATAGAACCGACCTTGATATAGGGGGTGTTGGGGAACTAATTTTCAGAATAAGTCAACTTATTTTAAGACAGAGTTAGAGATTCCTAACTTTTTTCTGAAAAAAATAAACTTTTTTTTTCCAACTTATAGAATCTCAAACATACATTAAATATTTGTATTAAAAAATTATCAAAATATGAAATTTTTACCCAAATATTAGTCCATAAGGACTTAAAATAAGTCTAGTCAAACAGGGCCATAATTGGAAAAAGTGAGATTTTATTTAGAGAAAATAGAAAGGTAACGTGAAAATTAAAAAAAATGACATGATTTATGTAAAAAAAGTAATTGATTAGCTTATATAATTATGATTTAATTATTTCATTTTACTAAATAAAATTGCTCATAGTTTTTAGAAAATGAAAAATTAATGTTACTCGTGATATTTCTAGAAAAAAGGGAATTTAATTAGAAAAATAGAAAAGATGATACATTTTAGCTGAAAGGTAATCGGTTAATTATTAGTATTATAATATTTTTATTTTATTTTTATTAAACAGAAACATATGTGATATAATTGGAAAAAGAGAGGTTTTAGTAAGAGAAAGAAAAAAGGTAACGTGATTTGGCTGAAAAAGGTAACCGTTCATGATATAATTGGAAAAAGAGAGATGGTAGTTAGAGAAAAAAGAAAAGATAATGTATTTTGGGTGAAAATGGTAATTGATTAGTTTAATATAGTTATGTTATTTTATTAAACAAAATTGTTTGTATTATTTTAAAAAAAGAGAAATTTTAGTTAAATAAAATGTGAAAGATATTCTATTTTATCTGAAAAAGGAAATTATTTAGTTATTGAAAAATAGAAAAGGTAATATGTTTAACCTGAAAAAAGAAATTGATTAATAAAGGAAAAATTTTAGTTAGATAAAATATAAAAGGATATTGTATTTTACCTAAAAAGGAAATTATTTAGTTCTTGAAAAAAATAAAAAATAATATTTTTAACCTCAAGAAAGAAATTGATTAGTCAGTAGATAAGGGTAAATAAGTAAAACCAATAGATACCGTACCGACCGACCAACCGAACAACCAAACTTTTAATGTTTCGGTTTTTATATAATAGTATACTATTTTAAAAAAAGAGAAATTTTAGTTAAATAAAATGTGAAAGATATTTTATTTTATCTGAAAAATGAAATTATTTAGTTATTGAAAAATAGAAAAGGTAATATGTTTAACCTGAAAAAAGAAATTGATTAATAAAGGAAAAATTTTAGTGAGATAAAATATTAAAGGATATTGTATTTTACTTAAAAAAAGAAATTATTTAGTTCTTGAAAAAAAGAAAAGATAATATTTTTAAACTCAAGAAGGAAATTGATTAGTTAGTAAATCTGTAATTGAGTCAGGGTAAATAAGTAAAATCAACGGATACTGTACCGACCAACCAAACTTTTAATGTTTCGGCTTTTTTATAATAGTATAGATTTTGATCAGTATTTTAAATATCGTTAAAAATTGGCTAATACAAATTCATAATTTCTTTTATAAATTAATGAAACTAAAGTTTAATGAATTTTTTTAGTTTTATAAAATAGTGAAATTTTGGTTCAATTATAAAATTCTTTTAGTTGTTGAAATCAAGAAAAAATGACTATAAGATGTCTTTTTTTATTATTACGTACCAAGATTGCGCTTTTTCAGTTTTTTGACCACTTGTACCGACTAGATACCCATAGATATTTCAAAAAAAAAATGTTTTAGAAAAGCTAATATGTTTAACCTGAAAAAGGAAATTGATTAATAAAAGAAAAATTTTAGTGAAATAAAATATAAAAGGATATTGTATTTTACCTGAAAAATGAAATTATTTAGTTCTTGAAAAAAAAGAAAAGATAATATTTTTAACTTCAAGAAAGAAATTGATTAGTTATTAAATCTGTAATTGAATAAGGGTAAATAAGTAAAATTAACAGGTAACATCAACTGATCAAACAAATTTTTAATATTTCGCTTTTATATAGATAGTATAGATTACACCTTAGACCTAAAAGTTTCGCATCTACTGAAACCTTTTTTTGAGTAATTGATTAAAGAAAGGCCTAATCAATCACTAATTGTCACTTCATACCAAGTAACAATGTGCACAACATGTAGACAAGCTCACGCTAATGCTTCAATAATTTTGGCAACTATATTTTCAATTATTGTATGTGGCCGATTATAGATATTTTCAATTATTGTAAATTCAACGAGATCATGTTGACTTTGTTTTCGGTTGATTTTATTTTGATGATCGGGGACGAGCCCCGACTTCCATAGGTCCTTGGTTTTAAGAAAAGAGGAGCGGGGCCAATTTCTCGTACTTGCTCAGTGTGCCCCCTTTCGTCGAGTGTTCCGCCCGGTTCACTGGGCTGTTGGCCTACCAAGCACTTGCCCGCTGCTCCTGTCGCCTGCTTGGCGGGCGGAACGCTCATTATCCTTACTTTTCTCTCTGTTGGGCCCCCCTCATTGCTCTAACCATAAGCTATGGCAGCTCCAGCTCGCAACCACAGGGGCCCGCCCTGCGAGGCTAGAGTGGGCTCAATGGCCAGTCTCCATTCGAATTATGTTAGGGGATCTTTCGTTTTTGCCAGATCTAGAGAGATACTACAAGTCCTCCGTCCCAGATTCCACCGCCGCGGCCATCTGGTTCACCGGTACTACCAAAAAGTCTCATGCTTAAGGTCCAAAATATGGAAGAAACAAGCATTTCCGCGATTCTACCACTGAATTTAATTTTTGGTGGGAATTTTGCCAATAGATGAAATAAAGGCATAAGATCCAACGGGATACGGTTGTATTTAATTTCGGTTGAATTTAATCGGTTGAATTTAGCATCCGTTGAATTTGTTCCGTTGAAATTGCTGTCCGGTCAAACCTCAAAACTCACAGGCCATTAACCGTATAATCAACGGGATCCGGTTAATTTTACCGCCCGTTGAATTTATTCCGTTGAAAGCCGCTTTTTCCAGTAGTGTTTATGAAACAATTAAAAAGAATATCAATACTCGAATTACTTAAGACCGTCTTTTCATAAAATAATGAATGGTCTTATTTCGAATGTTGAAGGTTTTACAAATTCGGGAATATTAAATGATTAGATTTGAGTTTTGATTACCATGTATGTACGTACATGCTATAACCTTGTTTCATAAAAATAGTATTGTTATTCATTAGTATATGTCAATATAAGTATTTTAAGTAAGCATGACAAATTATATTAATATCCTATTATATAATATTAGCCGATAAGATTGTGATAAATTATCTTAAATTTCTAATTTTTAATTTTTTAAATAAATAAAATCTTGAAGCACCAAGTTATATATAATACTATATTCTCGACTTTTATTTCGATGATCGACCTTTCAAGCAGCATATCAGCTACCACCGGAAAAAAAAAAAATTGTGCTATTATGACTTATGTTGCCAAATAATAAAGTCTTGAAGCAATTTTAATGAAAAAAATAATAAACATGAATGTGCAGTCCCATATCCGAGATGCCATTTCACGCTTTCTTCCCACATAGTACATGTCACATCTGCAAAGAGGACTTGCCATGAGAAGCTTCCAGTTGCAGAGTTCCCAACGCTGCTTTCTTGCCATACTTGATGAGGCCAAAATGCGATCCTCCGCATGGGGAATACATGGCATGTGGTTTGATGTACTAGGGGAGATCATGTGGTTCCTAAGGAAGTGAAAGTAGCAGTGGGAAACAATCAAGAGCAAGAGAACCATTCAGTTTCGGTGCTCAGCAGGGTTCGAGTGTGTGGGATTACTTACCTTGCATTTGTGCATTGGTATGCTAATGGTGGGGGTATGGAGTAGGGGACTAGGGGGTGAAGAATTCTTTGAGGCAAGAGAAGGTTTTCACTACAAGGATTTTTGCTTCAGACAACAGGCAAAACGTGTTGTCTGTTTATACCAAAAACTGTTGATTATTGGAAAGTCGTCTGATACACACCTCAGACAACACACAACAAACTGTTGTGTGAGAATTGAAAGACAAGTAAAAGCCACCTGAAAAGTGTTGTCTGATACCCAGAAACAACAATACTTTTTTGGAAACCTGTTGTCAAAGCTCCAATAATGCAACACGTTTTAACGAATATATTGTTGTTTTAAGCAGTAAAGACAATGGTTTTTAAAAGAAAGCCTATTGTTGAAGTGCAAAAGATACAATCCTTTACTTGATCAAGGCTGTTGTTGTATGTCACTACAAACAATGGTTTCTTAGCAAAAACGATTTGTTTTATGGTTAGATGTACAACATGTTATCTCATATGGCATGTTGTTGTAGAGTAGGAAGGATAACACTTTCTTAGTATATAACTCTTGTTTGAAATTATTTCAAACAATGGTTGTGCAGAGTATAACATGTTGTTATTTGTTAAAAGAGACAACAGTTTTGTGGGTTTTAACCTGCAGTGTGTATTCTTCTCCAACATTACTTTGTTAAATGGTACATGTTATTTGATTGCATTTTTTACAACGGTTAACATTAAGTAGTTTTTATTTTCCTGTTGTGTGAATCATTTTCTCACAAGGGATTTTAATAAAAGCATTGCTTGATATATAATACAAGTGTTAATCATTGGCTAAAAGTATCTTAAACAATGGTTCTGGACATGTAAAGAAAACCAAACTACAAAAACTACGTACCAATCAATATTCATTGCTACAAAGCTACTAGCGGTACCAATTCCCAACAAAGTACCACTACCATCATCTAAATTACAATGTCTTTTAAATTGCTTGATGTCGATGAGATTTTCTCTTGATCCTTCCCTTGATGTTTTCGCTTCTTGTCATTCTTTACATTGTAAAAGTTAACGGCCTGCATAAAAAAAAAAAAGAAACTCTTAGTCATTCATGGGATTATATGCAATGAATAAAAGTTCGATTCAGCCCAGAACCCATGAAACAAAATAAATCTCATAATTTTACATAGGGCTGTAGAAGAATTTCACAAAACACTAATTACAGGTTGTACTAAAGCATGCCCATCCTAGAAACTGTCCAGTGTCCAGGTAAGAGTTGAAATATAACCTACATAGCTAAATTCATGTAATGTTATAAAGAAAGAGACACTGCAGCAAGACAAAGACACATAGACATACCCATGATCATCATTTAATTGCTTGATAAAATCTAGTAAAACCTGCACTATACACAAGTGAACATAAGAGTCTATAATTTTGTAAGGAAACAAAGATTTAATGCACTGCAATGGTAAGTAATATCTCAAAAGCTAACTACCATTGGATTACCATTAATAAGTTAATTAAGTCTCTCTTAGTAATATGGAAATACTACTTACAAGGTAATTTTCTTGACAGAATCGTCGAGAAGCCATCAAAAATGTCGGGAATTTCATTTGCATGACAATAAACAAGCTCCATTACCTTCCTTATGTTAATTGTTAGTGTCTCTCAAGTCACGACATGCACTAACTTAAATCCTTTTGGAAGGAATCAGTCCCTGCAAACAACAACCGAAATTAAAACCAACATAGTACTTCCAGACAAGTCATGTTATAATTAAAAGCTCCAACTAGTCGACTACTGTAATTTTTAATCAAGAAGTGAAGATCCAGCGAATCATAATTTTGGTATATGTTACCAAGAAACTAGATGGACGAAATTGTCTTACATTTTATTCTTCTTTTGCTGTTGCAGCTGTTTATAGTCCTCTTATGACAGCTTCTCATATATCAGAACTAGGAAAATAGTCCGGTGCAACAAGACTCTCAGTGTAGACTTTCAAATTATGAAACGAGTTTGACATATTAGCAATCTTAACAGCCTTAATTTCCTTTGTTTCAAGGTTATACCATATCAGGTTTTTCATAACAACTTCAATAAGAACATCCTTGCGACTCTTTAAATAAGCGGCTGGCCCTACAAACATAAAAGATCTGACTATTTCTGGGCGTTTCAGTGAGAATACCTTGCACCAAGAATTTCCAACCATATAATCATTCATCAAC
The DNA here is from genome assembly GCA_037693485.1 of Kitagawia praeruptora. Lineage (NCBI taxonomy): Eukaryota > Viridiplantae > Streptophyta > Magnoliopsida > Apiales > Apiaceae > Kitagawia > Kitagawia praeruptora. Next base: position 129,088,566 of record CM075354.1, read on the forward strand.
CATACGTCTAAACAGATGTAAGGGTGGTGGAATGTAAGCACACAAAGGGATTCTGCAAAGATACGTAAACTCCATTCATGAATTTTGTCAATTTGAACTCTAGGCATTGGAACCTCCCTATAATTTTCAGCAGCAAGATCATAAGCAAGGATTGACTGGTAGCTTTCTGAACCCAGAGTTTTAATTGTCATCCAATGAAGAGCTCCACCCAGGAACATGCCATAAGAATTAATAAAACGAAAGTGATTGGAGATATTTTGAAGTCGTCTCCATGATTGGAAATGCAGCTTGCTTATTCCTCTCTGAGCATTCTTTCTGTTGCCTAGTTACTACTGATTAAAATTACTAGTTAATAACTTGTTTGGTCAATAACATCCTGGTAATATATTCTCCTACTACTTACTAGTTACTACTGATTGTAAAAAAAACATTGTAGAGGAAATTCACACACCTTCACCATTAGTGTTGTAGCACCAAACATGTTTGGTGTGTCTACCCCATTGAGATAAGCTTTAATTTCAGGAATACCAGGGCATGCTGCTGTAGGTGCAAAGCACACACAGAGAACAGAAGTGACCAGTGTCAGAAGAAAATTAGCTGCTGTGAAGTAGATGAATCCTGCAAGGTAACCGCATTGACAAATTAGGAAGCATGTCAGTTCTTTTTTCATTTTCCAGAATTCTGCATATAAATCAGTAAATCCTCATGTTTCATCTCTTTGATGTAGAACAGCAAAATTATAAAGTTGTAACAATGATTTGATATATACTATCACTTTCCATGGTTGCTTCTCCAGTCTTGCTTAAAGACATCATTTTCATTTATCCTGCATCAATTTGTACATAAAAAAGTGCTTAGAACAGTGAAGGAGTTTAAGCGAGCAACCAAGTACTTGCAACATTTTATTCTATAACATATAATGATCGAGAGTTTCAGTATTTACTCGTAATCTAAGCTTTTGATATGAGAAACCTTGGCGCCCACCAGCTGTAGCTTCTCTCGGCCTCAGCAACTTTTGGCCTTTTATCTTTATGACCATGATCCAGCTCGTCAATAAGAAGCATCTGCCAAGAAACGAAAATGTTAATTAAAAAATAGTAAGTAACTTTAACTTTATGCATATACACACCAGGTAGATTTCTTATGAGTTTGCTTGTAATACTTCATTTTGCATAAAGATCATATGCAACTCTTTCAGAAGCTTTTCACTTCACGAAATAAATACTTTCACGGCATACACAAAAGTCAGCAACCTTCATTAAAGTTATACAACTCATCAAGACACTATTTCACTAGCAAGAACAAAGAAAATTCCAATAAGCTTAATAAAGCAAGAAATTACCTGCCCACAACCAATAAATAGATCTGCAAGTTGTTCCTCCGTAACCTAAAGCCAACAGCCAAACATTACTACCGTTATTTGACAATAGAAGCATAAAAGATATGCCACACCAATTCATTACCTGTTGATCAATAAATAGAAACATAAACTGTCCTCCTAATAATCTCCTCTCTCTGAGCCATACTAGTCCTACTATTAACCCCCTTCTTGGCCTGACCAAAGCCAATCTTCTTCTCAGTACACATATACAAAAATTAGAGATAAACAGAGAGAGTAATCAATTGGGTGAGAGAGAGAAGGATTGAGAGAGAGAGAGAATTAGAGATAAACAGAGAGAGTAAATCAATTGGGTCACATAGAAGAAAATGACTCCATTTTAGATGCCTGAAACGTAGAGAGACAAAGGGTTAGAGGGACAAAGCGCTTCAATTAGGTCTATGTTTTGATAAAAGAGGGAAGTGGAATTTTAGTAAAGGGGGAAGTGAAATGAAGGGGGGAAATCAAATATTAACAAGCGGAAATATAAATTAGTGAATGGAGGGAAGTGAACTTTCGGATTTTGGATCACGAAATTTTAAGAAATTTTAGAAATTTATTTCGAAACAAAAAATTCAAATTTTCGGAATATCAATAGAATAGATATTTATTCTAGTGTTCTGCCACGGATTATTATTTCTATTTTTGAAAAAATATTAACATCCGTACGGTTGGATCGTCGAAAAAAAATTAGAAAAAATATTATTCCAAGTAGTACTTTTGGAGGATTTATATTATGAACATGTACAAGAATGAATTCTTTTTTTCTAATTTTTTGTACACATCACTCAAATTATTAGATATTAACATCCGTATGGTTGGAGCGTCGAAAAAAAAATCGGAAAAATATTATTCCAAAATTATATAGTTTGACCAAGTAGTACTTTGACAGTTGACCATTAAAATATCATACAAGAATGATTTGTTTTTTTCTAAATTTTTTTACACATCACTAAAATCATTATATAACATCATCCGTATGGTTCGATCATCGAAAAATATTTTTAAAAATATAGATCATGTTCAATCGGTACGACACTAGTTAGAACGAGTAGTACTTTTGGAGGATTTATATTATAAACACGTACAAGAATGAATTCTTTTTTTCTAATTTTTTATACACATCACTCAAATCATTAGATATTAACATCCGTATGGTTGGATTGTCGAAAAAAAATTACAAAAAATATTATTCCAAAATTATACTAGTTTGACCAAGTAGTACTTTGACAGTTGACCATTAAAATATCATACATGAATGATTTGTTTTTTTCTAAATTTTTTTACACATCACTAAAATCAGTATATAACATCATCCGTACAGTTGGATCGTGAAAAATATTTTTAAAAATATAGATCATGTTCAATCGGTACGACACTAGTTAGAACGAGTAATACTTTTGGAGGATTTATATTATAAACACGTACAAGAATGAATTCTTTTTTTTTTAATTTTTTGTACATATCACTCAAATCATTAGATATTAACATCCGTATGGTTGGATCGTCGAAAAAATAATTAGAAAATATATTAATCCAAAATTATACTAGTTTGACCAAGTAGTACTTTGACAGTTGACTATTAAAATATCATACAAGAATGATTTGTTTTTTTCTAAATTTTTTTACACATCACTAAAATCATTATATAACATCATCCTTATGGTTGGATCGTTGAAAAATATTTTTAAAAATATAGATCATGTTCAATCGGTACGACACTAGTTAGAACGAGTAGTACTTTTGGAGGATTTATATTATAAACGCGTACAAGAATGATTTCTTTTTTTTTATTTTTTGTACACATCACTCAAATCAATATATAACATCATCCGTACGGTTGGATCGTCGAATTTTTTTTTTAAAAAATAGATCAAGTTCAATCGGTACGACACTAGTTAGAAGGAGTAGTACTTTTCACGGATTTATATTATAAACACGTAAAAGAATGTTTTATTTTTTTCTTTTTTTTGTACACATCACTCAAATCATTAGATATTAACATCCGTACAGTTGGATCGTCAAAAAAAATTTATAAAATATATTATTCCAAAATTATACTAGTTTTGATCAAGGAGTACTTTGACAGTTGACCATTAAAATATCATACAAAATTTATTTATTTTTTTCTAATTTTTTTTACACATCACTCAAATCAATATATAACATCATCCGTACGGTTGGATCGTCGAAAAATATTTTTAAAAAATAGATCACGTTCAATCGGTACGACCCTAGTTATAGGGAGTAGTACTTTTCACGGATTTATATTATAAACGCGTACAATAATGATTTCTTTTTTTCTAATTTTTTGTACACATCACTCAAATAAGTATATAACATCATCCATACTGTTGGATCGTCAAAAAATAGTTTTAAAAAAATAGATCATGTTCAATCGGTACGACACTAGTTAGAGGGAGTAGTACTTTTCACGGATTTATATTATAAACAAGAATGATTTTTTTTTCTATTTTTTTTTACACATCGCTAAAATTAGTACATAACATCATCCGTATCGTTGGAGCGTCGAAAAAAAATGTTTAAAAAATATTGATCCAATACTACGTTTACTACGTTTATGTTAAAATCTCATACAACCCGACTTTTTTATTTTTTGATTATTTTTTCCCAATACTAAAATGAGTGTTTACTAACTTTCGTACGGTTCGATCATCAAAAAAATCATTCAAAAAAATTATTCAGTAAATCTGACAACACTTTTACTACATTTTTGTTAAAATCTCGTATAAGCCGACCTTTTTATTTTTTGATTATTTTTTACCAACACTAAAATGAGTGTTTATTAACATATGTACTGTTCGATCGTCAAATAAATCATTTAAAAAAATCATTAAGTGAATCTGACACGTGTCCCGTTACCAGAATTTGTGCTATTACAATGTTTACTTAATCTGACACGTGTCCCGTTACTTAATGTTTATTAACATATCTATTCTATTGATATTCCGAAAATTTGAGAATTTTTTTTTATTTTGAATCAAATTTCTAAACTTTATTAAAATTTCATGATCCAAAATCTCAAATTTCACTTTAAGTCATAATCCCCTCCCCCTAAGCCTCACAAATTATATTAATTATCATTTCCCTCCCCCCCGCCCCGTCCCCCTTCCCAAAATTTTCATTTCCCTCTCCCCCCTCCCCCCTTTCTTCTCGGTGTCCAGAGACATACACAAAACACAGATCCTCACTCAATTCTCTAAAATCAAAACATAAACTTTAGTTCTTCAAATTCAATTCCTACCTCACCATCCCCAATTGAAAACCCTAATTCAACCCCCCCCCTCTCTCTCTCGTTTAGGGTTTCATATTCTCTCAATCACACACATTCAATTTCTTAATCTCACTCCAATTTCGAAATAGGTCTGTGTGTATTCACTATTGGTTTATACAAACTAATTTAGTGTGTCAAATACAAATCTTCCATTTTCTTGTCTGGTGCGATTTCAGGTTGGGCAATACGTTCCCAGTTAACTACTTAGAAATCCCTTTGTCGAAGAAAGGTTCATTTGAAACAGTAAGACTCTACCGGCGTTGATTTGTTATATAGTGGCAGTAAGACTCTTGCACTTGCTTGTCAAGTATATCTAGACTTCTCTCCTGGTGAGGTAAGGTTATTTACTGCTTTATATTAATAACGTCTTTTACAAAACCATACGTAATAATTCCTTTCATCATTTAATTATTTCCCATATGTTGGCAGTTAGAGTCGGGCTCCAAGCTCTCATGAAGCTTCTTAAATATGAAAATTCTCGTGTCCTGTCAAATGCATCCTCGGGAATTATGTACCTCTGTGATGGGAAACAAAAGATGGTAGTTGAAGAGCAACAACTTGGAACTCTTGTTGATCGTCTTATTGAACTTATTGAGTAAGTGGATAGTGCCTGTTTTTTTTCTCTTTTTTTCCACTGCATTTGTTTTGGTCTAACGTCTTTTTTTTTACTTTGATTGACACTAATGTTCTGATTTACATTTCAGTTCTGAATCACATGTCAAGACCATTGCTGGACTAACAGTACTGGGAAGTATTGTGAGATGGGGCAGTGACAGTAATATCGAGGTACAGTGATAAAGTGCTTAAACATTATAAGTTTGTAGGCAGGCCACATCTAATAACTGATGATGGTAGAAATAGAAACATAAGAATAGTATAACTGTAAACCTATAATGTTTAAGCACTTTATCACTGAAAACATAAGAATAGTATAACTGTAAACCTATAATGTTTAACCTATAATGGAGATATTAGATGTGGCCTGCCTACAAACTTATAATGTTTAAGCACTTTATCACTGTACCTCGATATTACTATCACTACCCCATCTCACAATACTTCCCAGCACTGTTAGTCCAGCAATGGTCTTGACATGTGGTTCAGAACTGAAATGTAAATCAGAACATTAGTGTCAATCAAAGTAAAAAAAAGAACGTTAGACCAAAACAAATGCAGCGGACAAAAAGAGAAAAAAACAGGCACTATCCACTTACTCAATAAGTTCAATAAGACGATCAACAAGAGTTCCAAGTTGTTGCTCTTTAACTACCATCTTTTGTTTCCCATCACAGAGGTACATAATTCCCGAGGATGCATATAACAGGACACGGGAATTTTCATATTTAAGAAGCTTCATGAGAGCTTGGAGAACCGACTCTAACTGCCAACATATGGGAAATAATTAAATGATGAAAGGAATTATTACGTATGGTTTTGTAAAAGACATTATTAATATAAAGCAGTAAATAACCTTACCTCACCAGGAGAGAAGTCTAGATATACTTGACAAGCAAGTGCAAAAGTCGTACTGCCACTATATAACAAATCAACGCCGGTATGGTCTTATTGTTTCAAATGAACCTTTCTTCGACAAAGGGATTTCTAAGTAGCTAACTGGGAACGTATTGCCCAACCTGAAATCGCACCAGACAAGAAAATGGAAGATTTGTATTTGACACACTAAATTAGTTTGTATAAACCAATAGTGAATACACACAGACCTATTTCGAAATTGGATTGAGATTAAGAAATTGAATGTGTGTGATTGAGAGAATATGAAACCCTAAACGAGAGAGAGGGGGGGTTGAATTAGGGTTTTCAATTGGGGATGGTGAGGTAGGAATTGAATTTGAAGAACTAAAGTTTATGTTTTGATTTTAGAGAATTGAGTGAGTGATAAGTGGATTTTATATCCACTTGGAGCGTTCCATATCGGCTTAAATTGATTGCTTTGGCCTCAAGTTTGTTGTATTTTTGATGTGTTTTGAGTAAATGTGCAGGGTTGAAGAAATATCAATTAAAGGTGGAATTTCCGTCGGTTCTGGAGCGTTTTGTGGAGTGGATTGATGATATGGAATGAATAATGGTGGCTAATGTCAACTCCTAAGAAGTATACAAGTCATTAAGAATGAAAGACGGGAGCTCATGCAAAAGGAACGGAAGGAAAAGGCGAAAAAAGGCAAGAAAAATCAGTTTTCACAAAACGGGAGCACATCAGTTTTTTACGCAGCAAGGGCCGACGCATCATGCATCAGCCCCGGCGCATCATGTTATGCAAAATTACGCAAGCGTACGTTGTCACAAGTAATATATGATTAAATCAAGTTCGTTCCCATAGAGATCTAGAATGGTGTTCAATTCAATTAATGTACCTATGCACCGATGTATGGTTTTTATACACTGCTAAGACAAATAACAAAATTGAGATTGATTATCTAAATTAACTAAGTGTAAATTATAAAACTAAGAATTAAACAATTAACGAGAATAAAAATCGAATTACTTATATGAGAATAAAACATGGAATCCTAGTTTCATCATCTACTTCACTTAGAGTTGCAGCCTTTAATTAAAACATGCAATGGTTTTGATATCTGATCGAATAACACGAAAAGAGTAAAAGTTACCTCTCGGTATACTAGTACCAATCTACACATACATCCACAAAAGAGATAGAAGATGAATAGGCACCTATTATGTTTAGACCCTATATCTCCATAGAATTTGAAAACATAAAGGTTGAAGCACAAGTTATCCACTTAGATCACATAGGGCAGCATAATATATCTCTATTTACGCCACAAATCATGATGTTAAAACATCAACCTATCCTATGCTAGCATGGCAAGTTCTAAATCTCAAGATCCACTCTCGTTTCGCAAGAGATTAACAATTCAATTTAGATGTTAGCTACGCATCTAAAAGCATTAAGATTAACCATACGAGGATATCAAGAATTCACCACACATAAATCTTTAAGGCATGCAAACTACTAAGCTACATAGATAACTCCACTAGGATCCCATGACAACGATTAGTTCATAACTAAACCTTTCGTCACCATGGGATTTGATGAAAACATGGTAAATAACAAGATATGAATAAAAGAAGTAATTATATTAATAAACAAGAGTTTGAGAAAACAAATCTAGAACAAAAGATGAAGTAGATCTAGATCCGTTGCTTGTCACGAGCGTTGAATCCTTCTCTCCTTTTCTCCCTTGCAGATCTAAGCTGGTTACAATAATAAAACTATGATAATGTGTATATCTCTATTACAATGGTAGGATGTGTTTATATAGGCTCTAAAAGTCTTGCCCAGCAAGAAAATACCAAAACAGAATTATAATAGAATTTCTGCAAGATACGTTTCCTAAACTGATTCTGTTTTTTTAAGGAAAATTCGTGGCTGACTTTTCTTCAGTTTTTCTGGAACGTTCCAAACGTAATTGGACCTCTGGACCACCTTAGAATGATAGAAAATCTCGTTATCTTCGCGTGGACTGCTTACGGGCCCCAAACGGAGTTGTAGAACTCAAGATATGGCCAAAATAGTAAAAACTGTAATTTTTCAGGGGCAACTTGCAGGGCAACTTGCGCCCAGCAGTCTGTTCTTCGCGCAGATTGCTCCTACCCGGCGCAATTTGCTCGTGGGAATCCTATCCCAAGTTGTAGAAAATATCCCAGGCTTCGCGTGGGCAGTAAGATCGCTGAAAACAGACTTCTAGAACTCCAGATATGTCCAAAACAGTGTAGACTGCGCAACCGTATCAGAAATCCGAATTTTAACTAATTTATTCTCCAAACACGATACAAGCATCAACCTTAATCAACATCCTTGTAAATCTGCACAACTAAACAAAGCACATCAAAACTACAAGAAACTTGAGCCCAAGACAATCAATTTAAGCCGATTTAGAATGCTCCAAGTGGATATAAAATCCACTTATCACATCATGCACCAAGAGGTGCGGGAGAAATTACAGATTTGCCCTTTTCGAGCTGGAATTGATTTCTACGTGATTTCTGACTCCTAAATCGAATTTTAGATGTATTTTAAGGTATTTTCTTGCTGGGCAAGGTGTCTAGAGCCTATATAAACACATCCCAACCCTTGTAAAGGAGGATTATCATTAGTACATACATTACATAATATAGCTTAGATCTGCAAGGGAGAAAAGGAGAGAAGGATTCAACGCTCGTGACAAGCAACGGATCTAGATCTACTTCATCTTTTGTGTTACTTTGGATTATAGATTTGTTTTCTCAACTCTTTGTTTTATTAATATTATTGCTTCTTTTATTTATATCTTGTTTTATATCATGTTTTCATCAAATCCCATGACGATGAATGGTTCAATTATGGGCTAATCGTTGTCATGGGATTCTAACGGAGTTGTCTATGTAGCTTAGTAGTTTGATTGCTTTAAAGATTACGTGTGGTGAATTCTTGATATCCTCGTATGGTTAATCTTAATGCTTTTAGATGCGTAGCTAACATCTAAATTGAATTGTTAATCTCTTGTGAAGCGAGAGTGGATCTTGAGGTTTAGAACTTGCCATGCTAGCATAGGATAGGTTGATGTTTTAGCATCATGATTTGTGGCATGAATAGAGATATTATGCTGCCCTATGTGATCTATGTGGATAACTTGTGCTTAAACCTCTATGTTTTCAAATTCTATAGAGATATAGGGTCTAAACATAATAGGTGTCTACCCATCTTCTATCTCTTTTGTGGATGCATGCGTAGTTTGGTACTAGTATACCGAGAGGTAACTTTTACTTGCTTCGTGTTATCTGATCAGATATCAAATCCCACATGTGTATTGATTACAGGCATTAACTCTAAGTGAAGTAGATAATGAAGTTAGAGTCCCATGTTTTTATTCTCATAAGTAATTTGATTTCAATTCTCATTAGTAATTAATTGTTAGTTTAATATTTTACATCTTAGCATAATTTAGATAATCAACCTCAATTTGTTATTTTTCTTAGCAGTGAATTAAGACAATACATTGTTGCATAGGCATATTTACTGATTGAAACTTAACCAGATCTCAGTGGAACGAACTTTAATTGTATTACTTGTGACCACGTATACTTGCGTGATATTGTGTTAACAGTGAGGATCTGTGTTTTGTGTATGTCTCTGGACACCGAGAAGAAAGGGGGGAGGGGGGAGAGGGAAATGAAAATTTTGGGAAGGGGGACGGGGCGGGGGGAGGGAAATGATAATTAATATAATTTGTGAGGCTTAGGGGGCGGGGATTATGACTTAAAGTGAAATTTGAGATTTTGGATCATGAAATTTTAATAAAGTTTAGAAATTTGATTCAAAATAAAAAAAATTCTCAAATTTTCGGAATATCAATAGAATAGATATGTTAATAAACATTAAGTAACGGGACACGTGTCAGATTAAGTAAACATTGTAATAGCACAGATTCTGGTAACGGGACACGTGTCAGATTCACTTAATGATTTTTTTAAATGATTTATTTGACGATCGAACCGTACATATGTTAATAAACACTCATTTTAGTGTTGGTAAAAAATAATCAAAAAATAAAAAGGTCGGCTTATACGAGATTTTAACAAAAATGTACTAAAAGTGTTGTCAGATTTATTGAATAACTTTTTTGAATGATTTTTTTGATGATCGAACCGTACGAAAGTTAGTAAACACTCATTTTAGTATTGGGAAAAAATAATCAAAAAATAAAAAAGTCGGGTTGTATGAGATTTTAACATAAACGTAGTAAATGTAGTATTGGATCAATATTTTTTAAACATTATTTTTCGACGCTCCAACGATACGGATGATGTTATGTACTGATTTTAGCAATGTGTAAAAAAAATTAGAAAAAAAAATCATTCTTGTTTATAATATAAATCCGTGAAAAGTACTACTCCCTCTAACTAGTGTCGTACCGATTGAACATGATCTATTTTTTTAAAAATATTTTTTGACGATCCAACAGTATGGATGATGTTATATACTTATTTGAGTGATGTGTACAAAAAATTAGAAAAAAAGAAATCATTATTGTACGCGTTTATAATATAAATCCGTGAAAAGTACTACTCCTTCTAGCTAGGGTCGTACTGATTGAATGTGATCTATTTTTTAAAAATATTTTTCGACGATCCAACCGTACAGATGATGTTATATATTGATTTGAGTGATGTGTAAAAAAAAAAAATAAATAAATAAATTTTGTATGATATTTTAATGGTCAACTGTCAAAGTACTTCTTGATCAAAACTAGTATAATTTTGGAATAATATATTTTATAAAAAAAATTTGACGATCCAACTGTACGGATGTTAATATCTAATGATTTGAGTGATGTGTACAAAAAAAGAAAAAAAATAAAACATTCTTTTATGTGTTTATAATATAAATCCGTGAAAAGTACTACTCCTTCTAACTAGTGTCGTACCGATTGAACTTGATCTATTTTTTTAAAAAATAATTCGACGATCCAACCGTACGGATGATGTTATATATTTATTTGAGTGATGTGTACAAAAAAAGAAATCATTCTTGTACGCGTTTATAATATAAATCCTCCAAAAGTACTACTCGTTCTAACTAGTGTCGTACCGATTGAACATGATCTATATTTTTAAAAATATTTTTCAACGATCCAACCGTAAGGATGATGTTATATAATGATTTTAGTGATGTGTAAAAAAATTTAGAAAAAAACAAATCATTCTTGTATGATATTTTAATAGTCAACTGTCAAAGTACTACTTGGTCAAACTAGTATAATTTTGGATATATTTTCTAATTTTTTTTCGACGATCCAACCATACGGATGTTAATATCTAATGATTTGAGTGATATGTACAAAAAATTAAAAAAAAGAATTCATTCTTGTACGTGTTTATAATATAAATCCTCCAAAATTATTACTCGTTCTAACTAGTGTCGTACCGATTGAACATGATCTATATTTTTAAAAATATTTTTCATGATCCAACCATACGGATGATGTTATATACTGATTTTAGTGATGTGTAAACAAATTTAGAAAAAAACAAATCATTCATGTATGATATTTTAATGGTCACCTGTCAAAGTACTACTTGGTCAAACTAGTATAATTTTAGAATAATATTTTTTATAATTTTTTTTTCGACAATCCAACCATACGGATGTTAATATCTAATGATTTGAGTGATGTGTACAAAAAATTAGAAAAAAAGAATTCATTCTTGTACGTGTTTATAATATAAATCCTCCAAAATTACTACTCGTTCTAACTAGTGTCGTACCGATTGAACATGATCTATATTTTTAAAAATATTTTTCGACGATCCAACCGTACGGATGATGTTATATAATGATTTTAGTGATGTGTAAAAAAATTTAGAAAAAAACAAATCATTCTTGTATGATATTTTAATGGTCAACTGTCAAAGTACTACTTGGTCAAACTATATAATTTTGGAATAATATTTTTCCGATTTTTTTTTTCGACGCTCCAACCATACGGATGTTAATATCTAATAATTTGAGTGATGTGTACAAAAAATTAGAAAAAAAGAATTCATTCTTGTACTTGTTCATAATATAAATCCTCCAAAAGTACTACGTGGAATAATATTTTTTCTAATTTTTTTTCGACGATCCAATCGTACGGATGTTAATATTTTTTCAAAAATAGAAATAATAATCCGTGGCAAAACACTAGAATAAATATCTATTCTATTGATATTCCGAAAATTTGAATTTTTTGTTTCGAAATAAATTTCTGAAATTTCTTAAAATTTCGTGATCCAAAATCCGAAAGTTCACTTCCCTCCATTCACTAATTTATATTGCCACTTGTTAATATTTGATTTCCCCCCTTCATTTCACTTCCCCCTTTACTAAAATTCCACTTCCCTCTTTTATCAAAACATAGACCTAATTGAAGCGCTTTGTCCCTCTAACCCTTTGTCTCTCTACGTTTCAGGCATCTAAAATGGAGTCATTTTCTTCTATGTGACCCAATTGATTTACTCTCTCTGTTTATCTCTAATTCTCTCTCTCTCTCAATCCTTCTCTCTCTCACCCAATTGATTTACTCTCTCTGTTTATCCCTAATTTTTGTATATGTGTACTGAGAAGAAGATTGGCTTTGGTCAGGCCAAGAAGAGGGTTAATAGTAGGACTAGTATGGCTCAGAGAGAAGAGATTATTAGAGGACAGTTTATGTTTCTATTTATTGATCAACAGGTAATGAATTGGTGTGGCATATCTTTTATGCTTCTATTGTCAAATAACGGTAGTAATGTTTGGATGTTGGCTTTAGGTTACGGAGGAACAACTTGCAGATCTATTTATTGGTTGTGGGTAGGTAATTTCTTGCTTTATTAAGCTTATTGGAATTTTCTTTGTTCTTGCTAGTGAAATAGTGTCTTGATGAGTTGTATAACTTTAATTAAGGTTGCTGACTTTCGTGTATGCCGTGAAAGTATTTATTTCGTGAAGTGAAAAGCTTCTGAAAGAGTTGCATATGATCTTTATGCAAAATGAAGTATTACAAGCAAACTCATACGAAATCTACCTGGTGTGTATATGCATAAAGTTAAAGTTACTTACTATTTTTTAATTAACATTTTCGTTTCTTGGCAGATGCTTCTTGTTGACGAGCTGGATCATGGTCATAAAGATAAAAGGCCAAAAGTTGCTGAGGCCGAGAGAAGCTACAGCTGGTGGGCGCCAAGGTTTCTCATATCAAAAGCTTAGATTACGAGTAAATACAAAAACTCTCGATCATTATATGTTATAGAATAAAATGTTGCAAGTACTTGGTTGCTCGCTTAAACTCCTTCACTGTTCTAAGCACTTTTTTATGTACAAATTGATGCAGGATAAATGAAAATGATGTCTTTAAGCAAGACTGGAGAAGCAACCATGGAAAGTGATAGTATATATCAAATCATTGTTACAACTTTATAATTTTGCTGTTCTACATCAAAGAGATGAAACATGAGGATTTACTGATTTATATGCAGAATTCTGAAAAATGAAAAAAGAACTGACATGCTTCCTAATTTGTCAATGCAGTTACCTTGCAGGATTCATCTACTTCACTGCAGCAAATTTTCTTCTGACACTAGTCGCTTCTGTTCTCTGTGTGTGCTTTGCACCTACAGCAGCAGGCCCTGGTATTCATGAAATTAAAGCTTATCTCAATGGGGTAGACACGCCAAACATGTTTGGTGCTACAACACTAATGGTGAAGGTGTGTGAATTTCCTCTACAATGTTTTTTTACAATCAGTAGTAACTAGTAAGTAGTAAAAGAATATATTACAAGGATGTTATTGACCAAACAAGTTATTAACTAGTAAATTTAATCAGTAGTAACTAGGCAACAGAAAGAATGCTCAGAGAGGAATAAGCAAGCTGCATTTCCAATCATGGAGACGACTTCAAAATATCTCCAATCACTTTCGTTTTATTAATTCTTATGGCATGTTCCTGGGTGGAGCTCTGCATTGGATGACAATTAAAAATCTGGGTTCAGAAAGCTACCAGTCAATCCTTGCTTATGATCTTGCTGCTGAAAATTATAGGGAGGTTCCAATGCCTAGAGTTCAAATTGACAAAATTCATGAATGGAGTTTACTTATCTTTGCAGAATCCCTTTGTGTGCTTACATTCCACCACCCTTACATCTGTTTAGACGTATGGTTGATGAATGATTATATGGTTGGAAATTCTTGGTGCAAGGTATTCTCACTGAAACGCCCAGAAATAGTCAGATCTTTTATGTTTGTAGGGCCAGCCGCTTATTTAAAGAGTCGCAAGGATGTTCTTATTGAAGTTGTTATGAAAAACCTGATATAGTATAACCTTGAAACAAAGGAAATTAAGGCTGTTAAGATTGCTAATATGTCAAACTCGTTTCATAATTTGAAAGTCTACACTGAGAGTCTTGTTGCACCGGACTATTTTCCTAGTTCTGATATATGAGAAGCTGTCATAAGAGTACTATAAACAGCTGCAACAGCAAAAGAAGAATAAAATGTAAGACAATTTCGTCCATCTAGTTTCTTGGTAACATATACCAAAATTATGATTCACTGGATCTTCACTTCTTGATTAAAAATTACAGTAGTCGACTAGTTGGAGCTTTTAATTATAACATGACTTGTTTGGAAGTACTATGTTGGTTTTAATTTCGGTTGTTGTTTGCAGGGACTGATTCCTTCCAAAGGATTTAAGTTAGTGCATGTCGTGACTTGAGAGACACTAACAATTAACATAAGGAAGGTAATGGAGCTTGTTTATTGTCATGCAAATGAAATTCCCGACATTTTTTATGGCTTCTCGACGATTCTGTCAAGAAAATTACCTTGTAAGTAGTATTTCTATATTACTAAGATAGACTTAATTAACTTATTAATGGTAATCCAATGGTAGTTGTTAGCTTTTGAGATATTACTTACCATTGCAGTGCATTAAATCTTTGTTTCCTTACAAAATTATAGACTCTTATGTTCACTTGTGTATAGTGCAGGTTTTACTAGATTTTATCAAGCAATTAAATGATGATCATGGGTATGTCTATGTGTCTTTGTCTTGCTGCAGTGTCTCTTTCTTTATAACATTACATGAATTTAGCTATGTAGGTTATATTTCAACTCTTACCTGGACACTGGACAGTTTCTAGGATGGGCATGCTTTAGTACAACCTGTAATTAGTGTTTTGTGAAATTCTTCTACAGCCCTATGTAAAATTATGAGATTTATTTTGTTTCTTGGGTTCTGGGCTGAATCGAACTTTTATTCATTGCATATAATCCCATGAATGACTAAGAGTGTCTTTTTTTTATGCAGGCCGTTAACTTTTACAATGTAAAGAATGACAAGAAGCGAAAACATCAAGGGAAGGATCAAGAGAAAATCTCATTGACATCAAGCAAGTTAAAAGACATTGTAATTTAGATGATGGTAGTGGTACTTTGTTGGGAATTAGTACCGCTAGTAGCTTTGTAGCAATGAATATTGATTGGTACGTAGTTTTTGTAGTATGGTTTTCTTTACATGTCCAGAACCATTGTTTAAGATACTTTTAGCCAATGATTAACAATTGTATTATATATCAAGCAATGCTTTTATTAAAATCCCTTGTGAGAAAATGATTCACACAACAGGAAAATAAAAACTACTTAATGTTAACAGTTGTAAAAAATGCAATCAAACAACATTACCATTTAACAAAGTAATGTTGGAGAAGAATACACACTGCAGGTTAAAACCCACAAAACTGTTGTCTCTTTTAACAAATAACAACATGTTATACTCTGCAAAACCATTGTTTGAAATAATTTCAAACAAGTGTTATATACTAAGAAAGTGTTATCCTTCCTACTCTACAACAACATGCCATATGAGATAACATGTTGTACATCTAACCATAAAACAAATCGTTTTTGCTAAGAAACCATTGTCTGTAGTGACATACAACAACAGCCCTGATCAAGTAAAGGATTGTATCTTTTTCACTTCAACAATAGGCTTTCTTTTAAAAACCATTGTCTTTACTGCTTAAAACAACAATATATTCGTTAAAACGTGTTGCATTATTGGAGCTTTGACAACAGGTTTCTAAAAAAGTGTTGTTGTTTCTGGGTATCAGACAACACTTTTCAGGTGGCTTTTACTTGTCTTTCAACTCTCACACAACAGTTTGCTGTGTGTTGTCTGAGGTGTGTATCAGACGACTTTCCAATAGTCAAAAGTTTTTGGTATAAACAGACAACGTTTTGCCTGTTGTCTGAAGCAAAAATCCTTGTAGTGTATTATCAAACAAATAACTCATAAAAAATAGTACCACACTGAAAATTTTTATATGTCACTAAACCTTATTAAGTTATTATCAAACAAATAATTCTTGCAACATTCTAAAATCCCATAAGGATTAGAAATATTAGAAAAGGTCTAGATATGCCCCCAAGTCTTTCCACTCCAAAACCCTTTATATATTCACTTTTCTTGCAATCTTCAAAACCTCTCGGCCTCTCTTATATAAAAACACAACTTCTTTCTCTACTTGCTGCTCATAAATTCATCAGTCATATGGATCATCCTTCGGGAATCGTACCCGCGATTCAGAACATAGTATCCACGGTCAACTTGGATTGTCACTTGGACTTGAAACGCATTGCGTTGGGCGCAAGAAACGCAGAGTACAACCCTAGAAGATTTGCTGCTGTTATTATTCGAATCAAAGAGCCAAAAACAACTGCCCTCATTTTCTCTTCGGGTAAACTTGTCATTACTGGTGCGAAGAGAAATCAAGACTGGCTGCACGGAGGTTTGCAAGGATTGTTGAAAAGATTGGGTACACTGTGAGATTTAAAGAGTTTAAGATACAGAACATGGTTGGTTCTTGTGATTTGAAATTTCCTATCAGGCTTGAGGGAATTTCCATTAATCATGCTGCGTTTTCGAGTTATGAACCGAAGTTGTTCCCGGGGTTGATTTATAGGATGAAGGATCCCAAGATTGTGCTTCTTCTGTTTGTTTCTGGGAAGATTGTTATTATTGGAGGCAAGAAGAAGGAAGAGATTTATAAAGCTTTTGCAAATATTTATCCTGTTCTTACTCAGTTTCGGAAGATTGTTGCCTAGAAGCAGTGATTTTGAAGCTTCAACTTGACTGTTACAATACTGCACTGGGAGCAGGGGAAAAGGAAAGCAGAATTGGGAATTTTATGGCCAAGTACAATGACTTGTAGCCCAAGAAAGTTTTGGACTTGTAGGAATTTTCTATATATTGTAATTTTTCCTCTGCTTCTTTGTTTTGTAAAATACCTTGAATCTTGATGGTGTTCTTGGATGATTATATAATCCTGGGGAATATGGCTTGAATCATGAATGTATATAATTTTTTATGGCATATCTGAGTACATAATAAGGTTTTGTTTGGGTACTTTATGTTATTGGGGACTAGTGACAACCATTTCATCTAACAAAATGATACAAGTGATGATATCAAATTTTAAGTCATAAACTCTGAAAATTATAGTAACACTAACACTTAGTTTGGTACCATTAGAAGACCTTTCAAGCAGCATATCAGCTACCACCGGAAAAAAAAAAATTGTCCTGTTATGACTTATGTTGCCAAATAATAAAGTCTTGAAGCAATTTTAATGAAATAAAATAATAAACATGAATGTGCAGTCTCATATTCGAGATGCCATTTCACGGTTTCTTCACACACAGTACATTTCACATCTGCAAAGAGGACTTGCCATGAGAAGCTTCCAGTTGCAGAGTTCCCAACGCTGCTTTCGTGTGATACTCGATGAGGCCTAAATGCGATCCTTCACATGGGGAATACGTTGCATGTGGTTTAATCTAAGGGGAGAGTAGCGGTGGGAAACAATCAAGAGCAAAGAGAACCTTTCAGTTTTGGTGCTCAACAGGGTTCAAGTGTGTGGAATTACTTACCTTGCATTTGTGCATTAGTAGTATGCTAATGGTGGGGCTATGGAGTAGGGGGTGAAGAATTCTTTGAGGCAAGAGAAGGTTTTGCTACTGTGGAGAGAAATAATGATGAGGAGGTAAGGCTTGAATGGATGGGCCGATGGGGATGTTGGTGATGACTGATGATTACTACTACTAGACTAGCAAGTGTTGCAGTAGCCAGCAAGTGTTTCTAAAATTGTAAATTGTCAGTGCTCAAATATACAACCTCCTTTTGTTTTGCAAATGGCCTTAATTGCTGTGTAATCTTTGTTCATCACTCTATGCAAGTACATTCCAGACAATCTAGTAATAAAAAAAACAGAATGATGATTTGTGTATGTTCAAAGAAAATGGCATATATATTGGGATGTGATTCTTGATAAATTAGAATTTCAATCTTGGAGAGCACGATTCAAACATTAGCTTCACAAATAAAAAATAGTACCACATCGAAAGTTTTTATATGTCGCTAAATCACAAAAGGGTTATTATCAAACAAATAACTCTTGTAACATTCTAATTAAAATCCCACAAGAATTAGAAATACAACCTTGGAGCGCACGCTTAGAAAATGTCTATATATACCCCCAAGTCTTTCCATTCCAAAACCTACCTATGTTCTAATTAAAATCCCACAAGAATTGGAAATACAACCTTAAAACCCACGCTTAGAAAAGGTCTATATATACCCCCAAGTCTTTCCACTCCAAAACCTACCTATATATATCCACTTTTCTTGCAATCTTCAAAACCTCTCCGCCTCTCTTATATAAAAACACAACTTCTTTCTCTACTTGTTGCTCTTAAATTCATCAGTCATATGGATCTGTAAATCGAGTAGCACAATACGATTAACTGTCAAATAAATGAGACTGTCTCAAATGACAATGAGAGTGTCCCAATTAACTAACAGAGTAAATAAGCAGCAGAAAGTAAATGACAGAAAATAAAGCAAGAACACCAGGAATTTTCACTTGGTTCGGCCCCTACCAAATCTATGGCCTACATCCAAGTCCCTATGCCAACTAGCACAGAGATTATATTATTATAACAATAATATAAAGCTTACAGTCTTTCCCGATTACAAGTTTAAAGCCTCTTGGAAGAACCCTTCCCTTGATACACTTGTCACTAAGCAAACCTGCTACCTAGCCCACTGGCTACCTTGGCTTATGACTTGCAATCCTATCTAATTGCCACAACCTGGCACAAGTATGAATAATATCAATATAAGATTACAACTCGATGAACTGTAACTTCTGTACGTAGTGTATAAGCTTGATAGTCTTTGTAAGAAGTTGTATTGCAGATGTATTGAGTTGTGTTTGACCTTGCCAAAAGATCATCTTTATATAGCATAAGATCATGTAGCAGTTAGAGATGAATCCTTGATAATATAGCTGTTAGAATAAGAATCATTCAAGCATAGATTAGAGATTATATGATCAATCAATCAAAGATTATTAGCAACGGCTCTTTTAGGATTTGAATCTTAATCAAATCAAATGATATCTCCGATAGATATTCCAAGAAATATGACCTGCAATAAATATGATATATATATCCTGTAACAGATAATGCAGTCGAATATGGAAACTTGGAATCAAATCTCCATGATTTAATTCGCAGACTCATTCAAAAAGATCATCTTAAAAACTTGGGATTAACAATCTCCCCCTTTTTCATGATGATGAACATTTTTGAATGTCAATCAAGCTTATTGCTGTCTCCCCCTGTCAAAAACACTTATATAGACAATGCAAACAATATAATCCAATAGTCTGAGAATAAATCAAGACATGATATCAAAGAAACCCCAAATATTTCAAGTAAACCACAAATTCACCAGATATTCAAACAACCACGAATTTTAAAAGAACACCACATCAGAACATTCAAAGCAACCACATAGTCAAACACAGAATATTCAGAACACATTCGAAAAACATTCAAAAGCAACTAAGTTTCTCCCCCTTTCATCAACATAGAAGCAGACTTAATCATCATCAGGAATATCAACTGGATCTTTGCCTTTGCCCTTTTGCTTGTACTTTGGAGAATTCCCATAGGTTGAAAAATTCTGAGCAAAGAAATCTATAGAAGGAGGTTTGCCATCACGAGCATCCATCCACTGGAAAAGCTTCTCCATATATTCATCCTTTGTAAGTCCAAAAACAGCAGGAGGTGGAATTGCTGGGAGAGGAAGAGGTGCAGTGATTTCTTCAAGCGAGCAATCTCCAATCCAATCTTTCTTTTTATGCCATGGAGTGACATGCTTACCATGCAGAGAAGTAAGCTGTTTTGACAAGAATTGTGTCTCAGAACCCAACTTAAAGAAAAGCTTAACAAATTCTTTTTCCCAAGCTTTGGCAGTATGAGTCATTCATTCCTGAAGCGAGCCAAATTCGAAATCCATTCTTCTAGTGATGCTTTGATCATTGACTTTTAATACATCCAATTTGGAATGTAATAACTCCATAGACTTGGACATCAAAGCAAGAGAAGATTCAACAGAAATCAATTTGGTTTGAAAGGACTCGATGGCTTTAGAGTTAGCTCCAACTTGAGCAGAGAGACCATCAAGAAAAGCATTCAGTTGAACATTACCAAAAGAGGGTCGAGCAATGGGAGAGTGTGGCACAGAGGTATCTGACCGAGAATCATCATTCTCAAAAACAAGCTAATTGAACTCATTAACCGAAAGATGATTACGAGTTAGGGTATTTGAATCAAAAGTTTCAGACAAATTATCCACTTCATCAGTGTCATCAATTACTTTGAAGTATTCAAAAACTTTTGTCAAAAGATAGGGGTATGGCAAATGCATGGAGTCATGAGAAGAACAATGAATCATGTTACGAATTAAGAAAGAAGCAACATTGAAATGAATTTGCTTGACAAATAAAGATAGCTAAATTGAATCTTGATAGGTGACCCTATCTCGACCACTTTTGCGCGGTAAAAGGTTTGTATGAAAGAACTTGAATAGTAAAAGACAAGTAGGAGTAAGAGATGATACCAAGGGTTTGGAGTCAGCCGAGATCGAAGAATCACCGAGAATGGTTCGAATCTGTTCTTCATATGAGAGGTCTTCAATCTCTGAAAATGGTTGATGAGAAGTGAATGGACAAGGTCCACTAGTAGCAACTCCAAGAATAGATCCAATCCAGTCTGCAGTAAGAACAATAGGAACACCCTTGACATTTGAATACACCATCTCGTTATGCCCTTTAGTCAGATTAGAGTAAAAATCACGAACCAGAGAGGGGTAAAATTTCGTCGGAGGCGACAAGAGAAATGCACACTTGAGAGTCTCAAACATCTGTACTATACCAATGCGCTGAAGTAAGTCACTATCGACCATTCTTTCTTTGAGAATCGGTTTAGCCTTGTTTCTAGAAGAGCCCTCAGTAGTCAGGAACTCAGCTTTCAGACTGGGCTCTGGAATGGAAGATTCAGAGTTGGAATGATTTTCAGAAGTCCCTGCCTTTAGTCTTTTAGAAGACTCGGACTTAGTAGGAAGCTTGCCGGAATGAGTAGCAACCGATCGATGTTTTCGTTTCGCCATTAGAAGAGAAAGGGGAAAAACAAAAAGAGAAGAGGAGAGATAATAGACACAAAGAAAGTTGTAGAGACACTTATAGGGATACGTGCCGAGAAAGAAGCAATTAAGGGATACAGATGTTAACCATGCAAGAAAATAGCATAAATTGATGCCCATTACTAACAAATAAAACTACCACAAATTTACAATTAAATCAATTCTAAATACTTAAACAAATTTACATATGCACACAATCACGAATTAAGGAAAATTAAATCACAATACATAAATACTATTTACCAATCGATCAATTAAAGGGTGCACATACCAAGATCCCTTCGAAGCATGCAAAACCTGTCCTCAGATAAAGGCTTAGTAAAAATATCAGCTTTTTGATTTTCAGTAGGAATAAAAATAAGCTCGATATTACCTTTTGCAACATGATCTCGAATAAAATGATGACGAACATCAATATGTTTAATACGGGAGTGCATGACAGGATTTTTGGAAATATTAATAGCAGAAGTATTGTCACAATAAATCGGGATATTTGAACATTTTATACCAAAATCTTTCAAGGTTTGCTGCATCCAAAGGATTTGTGCACAGCAGCTACCTGCAGCTATATATTCTCCTTCTGCTGTCGACATTTCAACAGATGTTTGTTTCTTACTGTGCCAAGCTACTAGACAGTCACCTAAAAATTCACATGCTCCACTAGTACTTTTACGATCAACTTGTGATCATGCGTAGTCAGCATCTGAAAAACCGATTAAATCGAAATACGGGGAACTGGGATAGAATAGTCCCAAGTCGTCAGTTCCCTTTAAATATTTAAATATTCGCTTTACAGCATTAAGATGGGATTCCTTAGGGTCTGCTTGAAAGCGAGCACACAAGCAAACACTAAACATGATATCTGGACGAGATGCAGTAAGATATAACAAAGAACCAATCATACCTCTGTATTTGGTAATATCAACAGACTTACCATTTTCATCCTTAGTAAGTTTGGTGGTGACACTCATTGGAGTTGATTTGGCAGTGACATGCTCTAAATCAAATCTTTTGAGTAGATCTTTAATATACTTACTCTGATGAATAAAAATACCTGCATTAGACTGGTTAATTTGAAGTCCAAGAAAGAATTGTAATTCTCCCATAAGACTCATGTCAAACTCCTTATGCATACAGTCTGAAAACCATTTGCATAACACCTCATCTGAAGCTCCAAACACAATATCATCAACGCATACTTGAACCAATAAAAAATTATTTTTCTTATGAAATATAAAGAGAGTAGGATCGAGTGTACCACGAGTAAAACCTGAGTCAACAAGGAATGTACTAATTCGATCATACCAACACCTGGGAGACTGTCTAAGACCATAGACAGACTTCTTGAGTTTGTATACGAAGTGTGGATACTTCTCGTGAATGAAACCTGGAGGCTGCTTTACATAGACTTTTTCCTGCAGATATCCATTTAAGAATGCGCTTTTGACGTCCATCTGATAAAGCTTGAAGTTCTTGTATGCTGCAAATGCCATAAGAATACGTATAGCTTCTAGACGAGCTACTGGAGCATAGGTCTCGTCATAGTCGATACCCTCCTGTTGATTATAGCCTTGAGCCACGAGACGAGCTTTATTTCTGATAATGTTTCCGTCTTCATCCTTTTTATTCTTGAAAACCCAGCGAGTACCAATGACTGTGACATCATTTGGAGGTGGTACAAGTTCCCACACGTCACATCGTACAAATTGGTTAAGTTCCTCTTGCATTGCTATTGACCATTGTTCGTTTTCCACTGCCTCTTGAGCATTTTTGGGCTCGAATTCAGCTACAAAGGCATAGAATGCACAAAAGTTTCTAACCCTGCTTCGAGTAGTGATTCCTTGATTTAAATCCGAAAGCAGATTATCTGGAGGATGATTCTTCACAACTCTAGAGGATTTAGGAAGATTCAATCGACTTATTTCTTCTTCATTTGCATTATCTGATTGATAAGGAATTCCTGACAAGTTTCTTTCAGTTCCAGAAGATTGATTGTCAGATGCTTCAGAAAATTCTGGAAATGATTGAGAGAGAGTAGAATTCCTTTGAGGTGTCTCATGTTCTGTTGAAGAATGAGGCAGTTCCTTTTCAAATTGAGACTGTCTCTTTTCCGATTGGGGCTGTCTCTTTCCGGATTGAGACTGATCCTTTTGAGCATGAGAATCATCATCTGCAGAAACCTCCCAACATTTGGCTAGATCAAGATTAGACTCATTGAAAGTAATATTAATAGATTCCTCTACTTTATTCTTCTCAGGATTATAGACACGATACGTCTTACTCGAAGTTGAGTAACCCAAGAATATACCTTTGGTAGCACGGGGATCAAATTTCCCACGATTTGGCTGAGTATCTAGAATAAAACATTTAGAACCAAAAACTCAAAAATAGCTAATGTTAGGAGTTTTATTCTTAAGCAATTCATATGGAGTTTTCAACAAAATAGGACGAATTAACACTCTATTAAGAACATAACAAGAAGTATTTACCGCTTCTGCCCAGAATTTTCGAGGCAACTTACTCTCATGAAGCAAAGTTCTAGCAGTTTCTTGTAGTATTCTATTCTTGCGTTCAACTACTCCGTTCTGTTGAGGAGTACGTGGAGCAGAAAATTCATGTGATATGCCTCTGGCTTTGCAAAATGTGACAAAGTCTTTCTCGAATTCACCACCATGATCACTCCTGATAGTTCTCAGCTTTTTGGAATACTTGGTTTCAAGGTTAGCAATTAAATCTTGAAATTCACTAAAAGCTTCATCTTTAGTACGAAGAAATAGTACCCAAGTGAATCGAGAAAAATCATCAACTATAACGAAAGCATATTTCTTACCTCCAACACTCACATACCTTTCAGGTCCAAAAAGGTCGAGATGCAACAACTGCAATGAATCAGTTATAGAAACCTGATTTTTGGTTTTGAAAGATGTCTTGACTTGCTTTCCTAATTGACAAGCGGAACAAGGCTCCGTCTTTTTATATTTGAGCTTAGGCAGACCTTTGACTAGACCACGAGATGAAATTTTCTTCAAGAGATCCATATGAACATGTCCAAGTCTTCTGT
The DNA here is from genome assembly GCA_037693485.1 of Kitagawia praeruptora. Taxonomy (NCBI): domain Eukaryota; kingdom Viridiplantae; phylum Streptophyta; class Magnoliopsida; order Apiales; family Apiaceae; genus Kitagawia; species Kitagawia praeruptora. The sequence goes on from CM075354.1 coordinate 129,113,385, forward strand.
GCCATAGATGCTGCTGTTCTTGAATAGAAGCTAGACAAATTTCTTCCTGTTGTTCATCAAAATCTAACACAAAGATGTTTCCTTTTCGTTTGGCTACTAAGAGAGCCTCATTAGAATTAGTACAAATAAAACAAACATTTTTATCAAAATTAACCTTATGACCAGAATCTGTGAGTTGACTAACACTGATAAGATTGTACTTAAGACCATCAACCAATCTTACATCATTAATAGAGAATTTTTCATTACCTATGGTGCCTTTTCCAATAATCCTTACCGTATTGGAATCACCCAAGGTAACTAATCCTCCATCTGACGCAACTAGAGATAGAAATTTCGACTTGTCTCCTGTCATATGACGAGAGCAACCACTGTCTATGATCCACTTATTCTTTGGAACGTGAACCTTCAAGCACACCTGCAAAACATATATATATATATTCATGTCTTAGGTACCCACCTTGATTTGGGTCCTGCTTTGTTAGTATCTATGATATTATATAAATGTCTTTCTTTTTTCTTAATCCAAATTTGAGCAGTATTAAAGGAATCATGCACATATGAATAATATGATTTAGCAGTTTGACCCTTGATGTTACAGAATTTGGATTCTGTTGAGACATGTCCCTTTTTTCCGCAATCCTTGCATTTCTCATACGGCATATTGTACTTCATAGTAGTCCTCTTATTGGTCTTTTAAAATACATTCCTTTTGCCTGTGTTGAAACCCAGTCCTTCCTTTCCTAAGGAAGATTTTTGGACTGCCAGCATTACATCTAGTGTGCCTTCACCGTGCACGAATTTAGCTAGATCTTTCTTGAGACGATCAATCTTTTCTTGTAATTCATTGAACTTTTGTTCTGTTTCCTCCTTTTTGTTTTCTGTTTCTTTGGAAGACTCTGTTTTCTGCCTTAGTGTCGCCAAACATGCGTCCTTTCTTTCAATCTCACTTTTCAGATGTGTATTTTCTTCAGCAAGCTTTTTCATCTTTTCATGAAGCAATTTGATCACTTCAACAAATGATTCCTCTTTCATAGAATCATCCATCTCACTTAGCACTTCATTTAATGCTTGCTTTAAATATGCATTTTTGCTACGTAATTTTTTATTTGTGCCTGTAAGGTTAATAAATCTTCAACAATGAATGATTTTGGAGGAGTAGAAAATACCTCTTCGTTTTCACTGAAGCTTTCATCAAGTCCAGCAAAGCACATTTGAGCAACTTCATCATCGGAATCAATTTCTATATCAGATTCGTCATCGCTCCATGTTAGAAATGCTTTACTCTTTTTCTTCTCCTTGTCTTGATCCTTTGATTCAGAAGCTTTCAATTTTGCCTTTAGCTGAAAACAATTCTTTTTTATATGACCCTTCTTACCACATTCGAAACATACTTCATCGTTATTGTTGTTTCTGAATTCCTTTCTGACTCCATAAGATCTTTGAATAGGTCGACTAGCTGCTTTCTTCTTGGATAAAACTTTTGAAACTTCTTTGTTAAGAGAGCAATCTCTTCATCTGAGTCATCACTAGAGTTTGCGATAGTCTTAAGAGCTAGAGTCTTTTTCCTTGGTATTTCTTCTTCCTCATCATATCTTCTTAACTGGTTCTCGAATTCTTCTAATTCACTGAATAGAGTGAGTGTATCCATTTTTGAGATCAAGGAAGAATCCTGTAGAGTTGTTACTTTAGGAGCAAACTTTTTGGGCAGAGATTGAAGAATTTTTCTGTTAATTTCTGCCTGAGGAATGTGTCTTTCGAGGAGAGCGATAGAATTCATCAGTGTAAGAAATCGTCCCTGAGCTTCTTTTATGCTTTCATCTTTTTCCAATCTGAAGCTTTCATAGTCGCTTAGAAGAAGATCAAGCTTGACCTCACGAACCTTTGACGTGCCTTCATGACTCACCACAATAGTATCCCAAACTTGTTTAGCCGAGGTGCATGCTGACACTTTTCGAAGTTCAGTAGCACATAGTCCATTGAGTAAAGAGTTCATAGCTCGAGCATTATAATTCAGAGAATTGACTTCATCAACAGTGAGATCCTTTACTGGTTTGGGTTTGCCATCCTTCATGGGAATGGTGATTCCATTTTCAACAGCATCCCATTCATATGTATCCTTCTGGAGAAATATTTTCATTAGAAACTTCCAGTCATGATAATTTTCCGTTCCAAGCAAGAGTGGTGGAACATTGATAGAGCGACGTTCTTGCCAACCTGATTGTGCCATGGATCTAACAAAATAAACACTTAAACAAGGGTTAAATGCACCTGCTCTGATACCAAATGTAAATCGAGTAGCACAATACGATTAACTGTCAAATAAATGAAACTGTCTCAAATGACAATGAGAGTGTCCCAATTAACTAACAGAGTAAATAAGCAGCAGAAAGTAAATGACAGAAAATAAAGCAAGAACACCAGGAATTTTCACTTGGTTCGGCCCCTACCCAATCTATGGCCTACATCCAAGTCCCTATGCCAACTAGCACAGAGATTATATTATTATAACAATAATATAAAGCTTACAGTCTTTCCCGATTACAAGTTTAAAGCCTCTTGGAAGAACCTTTCCCTTGACACACTTGTCACTAAGCAAACCTGCTACCTAGCCCACTGGCTACCTTGGCTTATGACTTGTAATCCTATCTAATTGCCACAACTCGGCACAAGTATGAATAATATCAATATAAGATTACAACTCGATGAACTGTAACTTCTGTACGTAGTGTATAAGCTTGATAGTCTTTGTAAGAAGTTGTATTGCAGATGTATTGAGTTGTGTTTGACCTTGCCAAAAGATCATCTTTATATAGCATAAGATCATGTAGCCGTTAGAGATGAATCCTTGATAATATAGCTGTTAGAATAAGAATCAATCAAGCATAGATTAGAGATTATATGATCAATCAATCAAAGATTATTAGCAACGGCTCTTTTAGGATTTGAATCTCAATCAAATCAAATGATATCTCTGATAGATATTCCAAGAAATATGCCCTGCAATAAATATGATATATATATCCTGTAACAGATATTGCAGTCGAATATGGAAACTTGGAATCAAATCTCCATGGTTTAATTCGCAGACTCATTCAAAAAGATCATCTTAAAAACTTGGGATTAACAGAATCATCCTTCGGGAATCATTCAGAACATAGTATCCACAGTCAACTTGGATTGTCACTTGGACTTGAAACGCATTGCGTTGAACGCAGAGTACAACCCTAGAAGATTTGCTGCTGTTATTATGCGAATAAAAGAGCCAAAAACAACTAATCATTATATTTATAATAAATTAATATAATGTTCACATAAAAAAGTGTATTATTGTATAATATATTATGGTTATATTATATTATTGTATTTTATTATTGTTATGCTATTATACGTACACTCTAACCACTTTTGTATGAGTTGAAAATTTTTAGTTGATTGAGATTTTTGTGAATGTAAAGTGCCCATTATTATTAATGAAAAACCGAAGCTAGAATACTGGAATGTTACAGCAGCAGTTGAGGTATATAATTCATTTTTTTAGGAGATTGTTTATTTTCTGCACTGAGAATGTGTTGCAATATCAGTTATATTCATTTTAAACTTGCCAAGGCTATAAACCAAAGTTCTGTTCCATTTACCCTGCTTATAATTCTTAGGGAAGTCTAATTTTGATGCTTATTCTGTTTTTTTTCTTTATTTCTTGAAATTCTTGAGCATCATCGCTACAAATATAAAACTTACCTGCATGGAATCACCTAGGTAGACACCAGTACTTCCTCTTGTCATTTCAACCTAAAAGCCTAAAGCAAATATAAAACTTACCTGCATGGAATTACCTAGGTAGATCAGACCTCTGTTTTTTCATGTTTTTGCTTTATTTTCTTATTTTTTACGTTGTTGGACTATGGAACTAGTTGCTCAGTTGAAACCAGAGCCTGAAGTTTGAAGTTTGATTGTGTGATAAACTAAACACTAAAAATAATTACTGTAATTTATAGGAGAAGTGAGGAAATCAATATAATGTCAGCTCGGAATCGGAAAAGAACAATAGTCCATTTGTAACATACTTCTACAATAAAATAAATAAACTATACTTGTATATTAGAGAGGTAATCACCTATTTTGTAGACTTCTTACCTTTCACTTTTTGTGACATTGTGGTTACCTTTTTTCTTTTCCTTTTTTCAAAATAACCAAACAATGAATTAAAATTAAATATTAATGGACTTTTATGTATTTATTATTAATATAAGTCTGAATTTAATCTTTTAATATATTTAATCACTAACTTTAAACTAATTAATTAATTATTCAGCACTTTTTCTTCGCATTTAATTAGGAGTTCAGTGTCTTGAATACGATGGCTGGAATTACCGTCCATTTTATAAAGAGTAAATCTTGGACTACACTCTTATGTACTACTAAAACACTACTAGCATTAAAAAGTGTCCCGCGGGGCCCATTTCAAGAAAATAAAAAATAAATAATACAATTATAGAGTAAATATACTAATCCTATAATCTAGGTAGTGTTTTAGTACTGCATAAGAGTGTAGCCAAGATTTACTCTTTATAAATTTTCACTGATGTACTTGATAAGAAGTTTGGATACTTATACATTTTTTCTCAATTTCCACTATATAAAATTTATATGTTCCTCTTTACTATACTTATTATTTTAAAGATCCTGGCATGGCTCAAGTAAACTCTTCTGAATTTAAGACAAAAGTTATTCTCTTTATCTCATTTTACATGTTTTTTTTACAAAAATCACATATATTAACAAAAGAATTAGTTGGATAATTTTTTTCAACTAATACCCTTAATTAGGGCTGTAAACGAACCGAGCCGAGCTTTGCCCGAAACGAACCGAGCCGAGCTTTGGTCAACTCGAGCCGAGCTTTGGTCAACTCGAACCGAGCCGAGCTTTGACCGAGCTCGAGCCGCACGCGAGCTGTTCACGAACAACTCGAGTCGATCTCGAGCTCGAGCCGATCTCGAGTTGTTCACGAACGATTCTGAGTTCTGGAGATCCGTACAGATGTCAAGATATATATAATTTAATAATATTACCAAATTTTAAAAAATAAAAATTAATTTGGTTGGAGATCTTAGTATATCATTACTATTCTAACAAGTACTAGTAACTAGTGCTTTGTCACGGATTGTTGTTTCTATTTTTTAAAAAAAATTCTCGACGATCCAACCGTACGGATGTCAAGATATATCTAATTTAGTGATATTCCCAGATTTTTAAAAAAATAAAAAAATAATTTTGTTGGAGATCTTAGTAGATCACTACTATTCTAACAATTGATTTGTCACTGATTATTGTTTCTATTTTTTAAAAAATATTTCTCGACGATCCAACCGTACGGATGTCAAGATATACCTAATTTAGTGATATTCCCAAATTTTCAAAAAATAATAAATTAATTTGGTTGGAGATCTTTGTAGATCACTACTATTCTAACTAATACTAGTAACTAGTGCTTTGTCAGGAATTGTTGTTTTTATTTTTAAAAAAATATTTCTTGACGTTCCAACCGTACGGATGTCAAGATATATATAATTTAGTTATATTCCCAAATTTTCAAAAAATAAAAAATTAATTTGATTCGAGATCTTAATAAATCACTACTATTCTAACTAGTACTAGTAACTAGTGCTTTGTCACGAATTGTTGTTTTAATTTTTTTTAAAAAAATTCTCGACGATCAAACCGTACGGATGTCAAAGTATATCTAATTTAGTGATATTTTCAAATTTTCAAAAAATAAAAAATTAATTTGGTTGGAGATCTTAGTAGATAACTACTATTCTAACTAGTACGAGTAACTAGTGCTTTATCACGAATTGTTGTTTCTATTTTTTAAAAAATATTTCTCGACGATCCAATTGTACGGATGTCAAGATATATCTAATTTAGTGATATTCCCAAATTTTCAAAAAATAAAAAATTAATTTGGTTGGAGATCTTAGTAGATCACTACTATTCTAACTAGTACTAGTAACTAGTGCTTTGTCACTAATTGTTGTTTCTATTTTTTTTAAAATAGAAACAACGTGTTCGAGCTCGAGCTCGTTAAGTAACGAGTCAAACACATATAATTATATATTATATATTCTCACAAAAATGTTTTTCATATATATTTAAGTATTTTTTTTATTATTTTGGTCAAAATCGACCCAGTCAAACAAGTCCAATCCATCTCTAATTTAGTTGGCCCAGCCCAATTTTAATACCCAATCCATATAATTATAAAACCCTAAAATCCTAGCCATTGATCTATAAGATGGATAAATCCTAGCCCTCAATTTTAGAATATATATGTACAAAATTATATGTGCTTTCAGTGTACGCAGCAGCCCCTTTCCAAAGTCCAAACCTAAAATCTCTCTCAACTCTCTCTCGGCCGCTTCTCTTGATTCTTGATCAAAAACCCTAATTCTATGAATCTCCTCGGCAAATACACACTAAATTCAGTCTATCTGTCTATATATCTATTAATCGAATAAATTGATACCTTCTGGCAGTACCTCTCTCTCTCTCTCTCTCTCTCTCTCTCTCTCCCCCTCTCTTCCCCTCCCCATTCTCTCTGTATATTTTAATTGCATCTGTGTATTTATTGCTTGTTTTGATTTCAGATCAGATGGTGCTCAGCCTCATCTTGTTAATATTCAGTTTCAAAGAAAGTTAAACTCCAGGTTATTATCTTACTATGTTAACTATTTTGTTTAATTCCTTTTATTTTTTGTTTATATTCCAAAGTTTGAATTGGTTTTACATTCTAGTTAGTTGTTCTATACGTTGATTAGAAGCTGGACGAGAGCTACACTCCAAGTAAGATAGCTAGCTATGAGTCAGTGATGATGATTTGTAAAACTTTAACTTGAGATTTGTGTTCCGTGGTTCGCAGTTGATATGTAATTATGTATAGTTTGTAGGCTAATGGTTCGTGTTTAAACCATTAAGTACAAATATTAACTCTGAAATTTGTGAAATATGTCTGTAGCACCGGCCTTCAAGTGCTTTCAACACTCCATTCATTTGATCGCCTTGGGGTATTTAGGAGAAGGCCCAGTTTGTGACTATTGTTGTGACTATTGCTGAGCAGAGGAAGAGCATGTTGCTGAGCAGAGAGGAATCTGTTGCAGTGCTGCTGATGTTTTTGATCGCGTTTCAGGTAAGATGATAAATGAACCAGCAAAATAAACCTGCTCTGCTTTAAAATATTATATATTTTGAGTTGATCCGTCATTTTATTTTGTAACTGTGAAATCATTGGTAAATTATATCTAGTCTTGCTAATTTGAATTTGTTACTTTGAGTTTTTCCCATGACCTAGATGTTGTGCAGAGTGTAATTACTTATGTGGTTAACTTCGAGATATAAGGTAGTGCAGTATTGACACCAACATTGATTACAATTTGGTTTAGCATAAACAGTATCACTATTGATAGAAAATCTGCTGGTAAATAAATCTTAAAACCTACTATTTCTTGCATATATCTGGACTCTGGTAATTGATGGACAACTTAATTCTCCGGTTTGTGCAGGCTTTTCTAGTCATATCCTGTTTGGTTTTTATTTGTTTTGAAAAACAAAATATGTGTTAATGTGCAGGTTTATATCTTGTCTAATTTATATGTTTATCATAGTTGTGTTGAACATTCCAGATCTAAACAACTTCTGCTGCTGTCCAAGGTTTTAGTCATACACTTTGCTGGTGGAATTAATTTCTAAATTTTACCAGTTGGCTTGGCCTTTTTACTTTGACAATTAGCAAAATACAGGGGCATAATATTAATGCTCCAACAGTCCAACATCTTCATATTCTGTGTCATGTAGCCAATCTTGCAATATTCCCTGTTAGAAATTATCAAATGTAGATCATTTATTATTTTCTGTTATTTTTTTGAAGCCTATTACCATTGTTGCCTGCAGGTCACCACTAACATATATGTTGATGCAGAATTGCAGATGGTCGTGTAGAAAGTAAAAACCATGACTTGGAAAAGAATGCTGAAAAGCAGTGGATCGTCAATTAGGGGCTGTAACCTTTTGGAAGAATTTGTAACATTTTATTCCTTTTAAGATGTAACGTTTTGGAAGAAATTGTAATAGATCTTTAATTATGACATTATGTAATATGTAGTACCTTGAATTGGTACCTTGAAATTCAAGGCTTTGTAACCCAAGGCTTGAATTATGTAGCAGTAGACAGTAGTACACTAGTAGTACCTCCTGGAAGAAAATATTAAAAGTTACATTTTTTTTCGAGCTTAACGAGCCGAGCTCGAGCCGAACAATTTCGAGTCGAGCTCGAGTCGAGCTCGAGCCGCACAGGGCAATAGCTCGGCTCGAGCTAGTTTGCTTAACGAACAGATTTTCGTGTTCGAGCTCGAGCTAGCTTAGTGAACGAACCGAGCCGAACCGAGCTCTTAACGAGCCGAGCTCGAGCTTGTTCGCGAACAGCTCGGTTCGTTTACAGCCCTACCCTTAATCAATATATTGAAAATAAGAAAAATATTAAATTTGAGAAAAATCAAATTTTAGAAAAAATACCCCTTAAATTTATATTAAAATAGAGTGACATATAATATGGGACAAATACTTTTTCAAAAGTGACATGTATAATGGGATATTATATCCTTATCTATAATAAGCAGCCGTACTACCAAAATATATGATTTGTTGGGTTAAAAATCATCTATGGGATTAAAAATATAAATGTACAACTGTATAATATATTATCATATTTGAAGTATAAATCAAATTATAAATCAAATAAATAATACTGTTTGCATTAATTGATACACCTATATATATAGGTGTATATATAGACATAATTTTCACGTAGGTTAACCTGATTATAAAAAAAAAATTATACTTGTTTCTAATAGAAAAAATATAACATATATATATAGGCCTTTGCTCCATACAGAACACTCTTAAATAAAGAACAATAATAAACACTTACAAAAGATCTGGTCCATTAATTCTTTATCTAATCTAACGGCTCAGATTAAAACCTAATCTTAACTGTATTCTGTCTCTCTCTTTCGCGCGAATATTCATCTCTCTCTCTCGTTCGCGCTAATCTCTCTCTCTCTCGTTCGCAGGAATCTCTCTCTGACTCTTTCTCTCTGTCTCTGTATATCTTTCATAGCAGTGATCTCTCTCGTTAGCATCATCTTCAAAGTGTGTTGATGGATTCTACTTGCGAATTGAATACTGTTGATTCCGTTGAATTAGTATCAGGTTCGTAGTTTTTTTGTTGTTACTGTAAATTTTGTCTTCAATGTGTCATATTTTTAGATTCAATATCATCAAATCATGTTCCTTTGTTTCTGTGAAGACTTTTTAATTGTTCATATGTTGATTCTACTTTAGATTCTATAATATCTACAGTTGAAGTTGTGATTCGTACGGTTTATTTTTTTAATACGGATTAAGTAAATTGTTTACTATGATTCTACGATAGATTCATTACTCTCTGTACTATCAGCATCTGTTTTCATGTGTTTCTGTTATTTGTGCTTAGATTCTACATTAGATTCTGTATTCTATGTAATGGTATCTCTGTTTAATCACTCCTTGCTTTTTAATCACTTATTAAATGCTTTTGTTCTTTTGATTCTGTGTTAGATTCTATACTCTCTTTACTAGCAGCTGAGTTCTCTTTTGTTTTGTTTTCCCCTATGTAATTTCTGAGTTTTATATAGTTTGATTATACAGTTGATTCCATTTCTCTGTTTAAACAGTTTTGTTTAATTACACCATGTCTTTTTAATCATTTATTAAAGTTTTAACATTTTGATTCTATTTTTTATTCTAATTTTATGATTCTAATTTGCATTAATTATGCCTTGTGCAGGTGCTGGAAATAATGTCATTGCTGACACTGGTTGCGATTCTACTGCAAATAATGAAGTTGAGGAATTTATAGAGGGCTTTGACGATTCATTCAGTAGTAGTGCTCAGTTATGGATACCAAAAGTTCCTGATAACAAATTAAAACCATATGCTGGACAACGTTTTCCAGATCTTGAATCTGCTTGCCAATTTTACACTAAGTATGCAGGAATGGTCGGTTTTGATGTTCGTCAAGACACACAACGGGTTTGGAATAATGTTCTTGTACACAAGTATTTAGTTTGTTCAAAATCAAGAACTCATGATACTTCTATGTCCGTTAGTTCAGATAATAGCAGTGGATCGTCTCATCTGTGTAGTAGTGTCTCCAGTACGTCTATAAGAAAGAAGGAATGCAATAACAAAAATGTGTGATTGTACTGCTAAAGTTGTTATAAAGTTTGATGGGAAGGAACATTATGACATTGATCGTTTCCTTGAAGCCCATAATCATCCCATGACTTCTGATTTTGGCAAACAATTCCTAAGGGCTAATCGGTGTATGACTGCTATTCATCGTACATTGGTGGTTGATGCTGCAAAATCGAATATCGGTTCATATAGGGCGCACGCTTTTTACAAATCTTTAAGTGGTTCATATTCTGATGTCGGTGCAACTGCAAAGGATTTTCAAAACTGGATGAGGGATGTGAAGTTGTTTATCGGGAAGAGAGATGGTGATCTCTTAATTGAAAATTTTAAAACGAAAAAGGATACATCTGATGGGGGTTTTTTTTATGAATATGAGACCGACTCAAACGGGCATTTGACTAGAATTTTTTGGGCCGATGTGCCAGGACGTCAAAGCTATGAAGTTTTTGGTGATGTTGTTTCTTTTAATGCAACGTATCGTACGAATAAGTAAGTGTTTTTAAAACTTTTATTTACTTATGATAAAGATTTAGCTCAATAAGAGATGCTGTTTATTACCTTTCTTGAAGCGTAGTTTTCTCATATTGCTTAATACTGTTGTTGCAAGACAAAACTGGCATTTCAGTTGTAGTAGTTTGAGGATGTCTTAACTTATATTTGGAATTGTCACTTTTATACACGAGTCTTAATGAATAGAAGCTTAAGTAGCAGTAAGGTAAGTAGGTTTAGAGTTGGTAAAATATGATTCTTTTTTATTTGACCTGTGTATAAAAATGTGATTCTTTTTTGTTTAACTTGTGTATACTACATGTGTATTAGATTAATTTGAGAGAATATATAACCAAAATAATTACTAGTTTTTTATATGATGATTCCATGTGTAATAATCGTTAGATTTGTTATGTAGTTTTTCTGGGGGTTTTTTATTTGGTGCGTGAGATGGATGGTATGCTGTAGTTTTTTGTTTTTGGTTGTTTCATCTATGCATCGTTCTATAGCCTGTATATGAGGTTGTTTTGTTGGTATTATGTCTTGGTGATCCAAGTTTCTTATTGTCATCAACTTGCTTCAATTTCTGGAACTTACATGTGGATTGAGAGAGCGTGTTTTTTTGGTCTTACGTTCTTTTTTTTTTTGCTGAAAGTCGTCCAAGTGGATTTGCTGCTCTTATGTGGATTGTGTATATGACTTGTTTTGGACTTGTCTATATGACTGTTGTTTCATTATTTGGTAACCTATCTTAATGAGAGATATAATTTGATTTAAATGTTTATTGTATGTTGTAGGTACAGTATGGTTTTCGTACCATTTATTGGAATGGATAATCATTGGAAAAGCATCACTTTTGTTGCTTGTTTGCTTAATCATGAAGACATAACAAATTTCACATGGGCATGTGAAATGTTTTTAAAAAAATTTAAGCGCCCTCCAAAGTGCATAATCACAGATCAATGTGTTGCAATGAAAGTTGCGATTTCTGTCACTTTTCCAGCTTCTGTGATTCATCGTTATTGTATGTGGCACATAATGCAAAAGTTTCCTGCCAAGGTATTAATCATGTAATTTGATTGCTTTTATTTTTAGCCGGATCATTTTTTATATTTTTAGTTTTAGTGTACATCGATTCATTTTGCGTTCAGTTTTAGTATATTTTCCTAATATACCAATTTTTATTTCGTTTGTCCATGTAGATTGGTGCTGTTTTCTGTGCAGAATCTGAGTTCATGAAGAAGTTAAACCGTTTTGTTTGGTCACCTCATTTATCGGTTGTTGAATTTGAAAAAGGATGGAATAGTGTGCTGAATGAGTTTAAATTGACTGGGCACACTTGGCTGAATGAGCTTTATGAAATGAGAAAGTCGTGGATACCTGCCTTTTTTAGGGACAAACCTATGGGAGGCTTATTGAGAACTACACGAAAGTTCTAACTTTTTCTTTAATCACTTTGTCCAAAAAGGCGACACCCTTTCAGAATTTACATGTGATATGAGAGTGCAATCGAAAAACAAGTTTACGAATGTAAAAAACTTGATGATGGAGATAGTTCTGTTCCACGTCCAGTAACAGAAAAGGAAATCGAGAAAGATGCATCTCGGCTCTACACTAGATCCATATTTTACAAGGTTCAGAAAGAGATTAAAGCCAGTTGCTATCATATTAAATTGGCTGGACAACCAACTGTAGTGGATAGTATTAATAAATTTGTTGTCAAGGATAAGAGTTTGAACGATACTTTGTTTGAAGTTGATTTTTGTTTTTCATCAAATGATGTATCGTGTTCATGTCACCTTTTCACGAGAGTTGGGTACTTGTGCCAGCATTGTTTTTTCTGTCTAGGTTTGTGGGGAATTGAAGAGATTCCACGGTAGTTTTTGTGCAATCGGTGGATGAAGAATGCAGTGAATAGATTATGCACTCTGAAGTTGGGTAGTACAATTGAGGATAGCCGGGGACATAAGACTAGAGATACTTCCAAAAAAGTTTGGATTGAGTTTCAAGGATGTTTGGGCGACGTTTCAAACAATAATGATGGTATGGATTATCTTCTTGAAGAGATGAAGTCTTTGAGAATTAGAGTCAAGCAGAAGGTGAAGAATCCCCGTGCAACAAAAGATGATATACTATAACAAATGTTTGGTGTTAGGCCTTCAACTTCAATTAATGTTCTTCCACCGTTGCCAAGTAATAATAAGGGTTGTCGGAAGCGAATAATAGGAGCTGCTGAACGAAGTTGTGATGGCAAAGATAGGCCTATGAGGCTTTGTAGAGGTTGTAATGAAAAAGGGTTCCATGATTCACGAAATTGTCCGAGTAAGCGTCAAAAGGCTCAACAGGTTAAAGACAATTCATTAGAGAATGCTCAGAATCTTCATGTTGCGGAAGCTGTACCTCCAAATTCTAATGTAGCTCAGGTTGTTGATGTCCCAGAATCTATTCCTGCAAATGTAGTTTAATGCTTCAATTTTCAACTCTATATTCTAGCAGTTTTTTTGTTCTTTAAAGATTGTAGTTGTTAGATTTTTTCAACTCTATTGTAGTTTTTTTTTATTCTGTTCTACTATCATTTTGTTTATCACTTGTTTTTGGTAAATGATTTTGCACAATCAAAGGTTTTTTATTTACTCATTTTGAATTTTTTTCCCAAACCTATTGCTTATTTTGTACAAAAGAATCATGTAGAGAATCATGAATAAAATTATTAAATTTTTTAGTTATTTGTTAAAAAAATTCCCTTAGGGGTTCAACTTTCCCATTTTAGCTTTTAACAATATTCCGAATGACAAATAAACGGAAGCAAATCCATTTAACAAAATTTGTCCATACATTTTTTGTTATGTACTATAACTTTAACAAATAAATACATTTTATTTAACAAATATATTTTTTATTATGTACTATAACTTTGAAACATATAAATCTTTTATAACTTGGTTAAAAATATTAGAATCATATTAGATTAAAAATATTTCTCACTACGATATTTCTTTTTTTAGAATCCAATAGTACTAGTGTACACTTTTTGGAAAAATGTAATTGTGTATTTTTTTTTTACATTTAATTTGTCTTTAGATTTTTACCCCTTAATAACTAAATTAACATGGGCTTATGAATCATGAAATATGGGCCTTTACAGTCAACTTAATAATTTTTTATCTTACAAAATGTACACGGGGGAATGTATATGGTTTTTGCAGAGTGTGTTTTTGAGTTGTGACTAATCACATGTACAATGTTTTCCCTTCCCAATATACAGCATGTGTTAGAAAATGGGAAGTTTTAGGCATATTTATAATATGTTCTTGATGTAATTTCCAGAAACTAACAAGTGGTGTTTGTTCCTTGTAATGAGGACTTAAACTTTCATGTTTGGATCTAAGACATTTTTTTAGTAGAATCCATAAATAAATTGAGTTGAAGTTGCTTGCTTGAAATGGGTTATGTGGGTTATTTAGTTGAAATAACTTGAGTCCCACATAGAATTGGTAATGAAAGGTTGGTGGCTTTATATAGCTCCATGTGCAAGTGTAGTGCAAAACTACTAAGGCATGTGGGTGTGCATGGATGTAGAGTGGGCCTCGCGCACACACACGCACGCCGCCGCCGCCCGCCTCGCCACGACACGACACGACACGACTCGGGTCGAAGGGCGATTTGGGCGAATGTCTCGACGTCTCGCGTACGCGAGGTGACCTGGGCGAGGAATTTTATTACCTGGAATATTGATTTATTTTAATAGGTTTCAGATTTATTTGTTATAGCAGTACTGGAAATGAATGGATCAGTATTGGATAAAATCCTGGACTGGATCAGTACTTGGAACAAGTCCTGATGGACTTAGTCAGACATCAGATATTGATGGGCTAAATCCTGATGGACATCAGTTCCTGACGAGCACTAAATCCTGATCCTGATGGACACCAAATCCAGATGCTACTGATGGATCTCAGATCCTGACGATGGTTAAATCCTGATGCAGCTGTAACTGAAAAATAAATACTGATGTAGTTAATGAAATTAAATCAGAATATTTACTTTCCTTTTAAGGCATATCTCTTACGTTTTATTTTTGGGTATTATATATATCGAAGATATAACGTTGAGAAATGAGATACGTTAAGGAAAAACCCTTGTTAACGATTACTCTCTGTTCTCCCTCAATACATACAGTTAGATACATAATTCTTAGGCGAACTGAGGTGCTAGTCGTCGTTGATATCTGGTGTATCTGTGAACACATTGATCTGTGCTGTTTTATCCTGGAAGTAATATTGCTACATCCCAACACAGCGTAAGTGGGGCAATATTCTTTTCAAGAACAGTCAAGTCCTCTCGAAGGGTTTGGCGACTCAGTTGTTCTTCTCTCTCTTATCGTAGTTGCTAAATCTTCTGTGAGAGATAAGTATTCTTGCCTTTCTTGTTATTATACAGTCTCTGATTATACTTTGTTTTGCCTTCGTGATTTGTTTTGTTAATTGGTTAATTGTCTGTTCTTGTTTAATATATATCAATGCCTCATTGTTGTGTTGTTTAGTTAATTATACCCAACAATCTTGAAGAGAATATTTGTGTTATATATCGTTAATTAACAAGATGGTTAACGAAACTGAAACTCCTGTTGTTGAGACTGGCTCTAGGTCTAATGTTACTGCACCTACAATTGATTGGACTACGTACCGTTTCCCACAACCTATTGATTTGTCAGGAATGCCTGATAAATTCGGTGGGGGTGTTGGTTTTTCTCGTTGGCAGAAAAAGATGAAACTGTGGTTAACGGTAAAGGGTCTATGGCCGGTGGTGCAGTATGAGAAACCAGTAGTGGATAAGGAGAAAGCTGAAACTGTTAAGGCTTATACTATGTGGGAAGAAAATGATGGGGTGGCTAGGGCTGCTATTCTGGCAGCTTTAGCGAACACTCTATTCGATGTTTATTCATCTGACTCCTACAATGCTAAGCTCTTATGGGAGAAGCTGGACCAGACACATAATACTGACTCGCAAGGGTTGGAAAAGTATTCTGTGGCTAGGTTCCTTGATTTCAAACTGGTGGATACTAAATCCATGACTGAGAAAGTGTATGAGTTTGAGATGTTAGTTCATGCTTTGAAGGAGTCTGGTATGGACCTACCTGAAAAGTTTCAGGTTATGTCTGTGATTGAAAAGCTCCCTAAGTCTTGGGAAGAGTTTGCACTCTCCCTGAAAAGAAAGAAAGGAGAGATCACTTGGACAAACCTGATGTTGGACATCTCTGTGCAGGAGCAACACAAGTCCAAGCAAGGACATGTGATGCCTGTTGAACATGCTGGGAGTTCGAAGGTGAATGTAGTGACTATAGGACAGAAAAGAAAGTCTGTCACTAAGAAGGAAAACACTAAGTTTAAGGACAAGAACAAGGCTAAGAAACCAAAGGCAAACAAACCATGTTGGTCTTGTGGACAGGTTGGTCATTGGAGCAAGGACTATCCTGTAAAGAAATCTAAGAAACCTGTTGTGGGAGCACAAGCTAACACTGTGCTTAGAACCACTAGTGGGTCAATGGTTAACATGGTTATTGGTGAAGCTGTTACTTCTGAAACTGATAACGGGTATGTGACCTACAACCCTGTACTTCTTTTCACCTATTCGTCTCATGAATGGTTGATTGATACTGGAGCTAATGTACATATTTTTACTGATATTACTCTATTTGTATCTTATCAACAGACTCATGGAATGACTGTAACGATGGGGAATGCTAGTGCAGCTCAAGTACTTGGAATAGGAAACGTGGACCTGAAGTTCGCTTCTGGGCGTGTTCTATCCCTCACTAGAGTGCATCATGTTCCTGACATTCGTAGAAATATAATAAGTGGAAGTTGTTTAGTTAAGAATGGTTTTGAAGTTTCTTTGAAATGTAATAAAGTAGTTATTACAAATACTGGTGTATTTTTTGGCAAAGGTTACTTGTCGGATGGATTATTTTTAATAAATGTTGAGCCTGTTTTGGGCAGTTTTATTAATAATAATGTTGCTCCTTCTGTTAATTGTGTTGAATCATTTGATTTGTGGCACGCTCGTCTTGGTCACTTAAATTTTGGTGCTCTAAAGAATATGATGAACTTAGAGCTGATTCCAAAACATGCCATTGATAAGAAATCTAAATGTCAAGTATGTGTGACTGCTAAACAAACTAGGAAACCCTTTCATAATGTGGTTAGGGATTCGAATGTGTTAGATTTAGTGCACACTGACATATGTGAATTTGGTGGTGTTTTGACCAAGGAACATAATAGGTATTTCATTACTTTTATAGATGATTGTAGTAGATATTGTTATGTTTATTTTCTTAAACATAAAGATGAAGCACTAGATAAATTCATTATGTTCAAAACTGAAGCTGAAACACAAACTGGTAAAGTACTTAAACGTTTGAGATCTGATAGAGGTGGTGAGTATACGAGTAACTCGTTTAATGAATTTTGCAAGAGCAATGGTATAGTTCATGAGGTAACTCCACCATACACACCTGAGTCTAATGGGGTGGCTAAACGAAATAACAGAACCTTTAAAGATATGATCAATAGTATGTTGATTAATTCAGGGTTGCCTAAGTACATGTGGGGGGAAGCTCTGAATACGGCTTGCCATATTCTGAATAGAGTTCCTCTGAAACATATGGACAAGACACCTTATGAACTATGGACAGAGAAAAGGACTAGTTTAAAATATCTTCGTGTGTGGGGGTGCCTTGCAAAGGTACTTGTCCCTGAACACAAGAGAAAGAAACTAGGACCGAAAACTGTTGATTGCATATTTCTGGGATATATTGAGACCACTACAGCTATGAGATTTTTAGTGTTAAAATCTGACATAGATGGAATAGTGGCCAACACTATAGTTGAATTTCGTGATGCAACATTCTTTGAGGATGTGTTCCCTATGAAGACTGGTATACCTCAGGATATTCCTGATGATGATCCCACTCACACATCAAGGTCCATTCCTCATCATGTGGAAAGGATGACAAATGTGGGGGCAGATCCTGGTAGTAGCTCTACTCTTGATGAAGTAGAGGAACCTAGAAGGAGTAAGCGTGCTAAGGTAGTCAAGGATTTTGGAAGTGATTTTATCACTTACAATATCGAGGATGAACCTTTAACTTTTCGACAGGCCATGGATTCATCAGAATCTAGGTACTGGAAAGGTGTTGTAAAAAGTGAAATTGACTCTATTGTTTCTAATGGAACATGGGAGTTGGTTGATCTACCTCCTGGGTGTTCTACAATAGGATGTAAATGGGTCTTCAAAAGGAAGATGAACCCTGATGGCTCAATAGATAAGTATAAGGCTAGGCTAGTATCTAAGGGCTTTAAGCAAAAGGAAGGCATTGATTACTTTGACACATACTCTCCAATTGCTAGAATGACAACAATCTGAATGCTTATGGCATTGGCTTCTGTACATGGTCTTATCATCCATCAAATGGATGTAAAAACAGCTTTTCTTCATGGTGAACTTGAAGAAGAGATTTATATGGATCAGCCTGAGGGATTTGTTGCCTCTGGAAATGAAAGGAAAGTATGTAAGTTAATCAAGTCTATATATGGCTTAAAACAAGCTCCAAGAGACTAGCATAAAAAGTTTGATGAAATTGTTTTAGAATCAGAATTTGTAGTTAATGAAAGTTACAAGTGTGTCTATTACATGGTTAAAGAAAATGAATGTATTATTGTGTGCTTATATGTGGATGACATTTTGTTGTTTGGAACCAATATTGAGATTATTAACGAGACAAAAAGGTTCTTGAAAAGGCATTTTGAAATGAAGGATATGGGAGAGGCTAGTGTGATTCTTGGTATCAAGTTGACTCAGTCAACTGATGGAATAACCTTGTCAAAATCTCATTATATAGAGAAATCTATACTTGAGAAGTACGGTTATTCAAATTGTAGAATCGCAAGTACTCCGTATGATCCTAAAATTGCCCTTGTCAAGAATAGTTCAGGAGTACCTGTGTCTAAGTTAAGGTATTCTCAGATTATTGGGAGTTTGCAGTATCTTGCTAATGGTACTAGGCCGTATATTTCATATTCAGTGTCTAAGTTAGCAAGATATACAAGCTGTCCAAACAAAACTCATTGGGATGCTCTTGATAGAGTACTTAGATATCTGAAAGGCACCATATATCTTGGTTTGCATTACAGGAGGTTTCCTGGAGTGCTAGAAGGATATAGTGATGCAAGTTGGATAGCTAAGAAGTCTGGTTCCAATGGAGTGTCTGCATACCTGTTTACCCTAGCGGGTGGAGCAGTATCTTGGAAGTCTTCTAGACAGACTATTATAACTCGGTCTACCTTTGAGGCTGAGTTGTGTGCATTAGATGCCACGGGGACTGATGCTGAATGGTTACATGGACTTATGTCAATGTTACCTGTAGTAAGTCGTCCACTTCCTGCTTTTGCTGTTCATTGTGATAGCCGTACAACTATCGATAAGATAAACAGCAAGAAGTATAATGTGAAAACAAAAAGACATATCCAAGTTAGACTAAAGTCTATAAGGGGTCTAATGTCTGACAGGATTATAGCTGTTGAGTTTATTGGAACTCAAGAAAACCTAGCTGATCCTTTGAATAAAGGGCTTGAGCATGCTGTAGTCCTTAAGTCTAGGTTGAGGATGGGACTGATAGCCCATAATAATTCATCTACAGCGGGAACCCAATACACATGAGAGGAGATCCCTCGAAAGTGTATTCAATGTGGTAATAACAAGTTGTAAGGGTGAATTGGTTGTACCTTTAACTACATAGATTGATACTCATGTATCTGGAGTCTATCCCCTGTAAACCTATAAGGTACTGTAACTACCAGAATAACAAGAGTTATTTGAACTCTGAATGGGGTCAAGTCATATGACGAGATGCTAGCAGTACATCTCTGAGATGTCCAGCTAAGCGAATGTAATTGTGTGGTCTCAATTAGAGGAAAGGGTTATTCCTTGAAGCATTCGACGAACAGGATTGAGACATTACCATTAACGTCTCAAAGCCGTAGATTGGGACCATAGCCTTTGACTTGTCGTCATCTATGGAGTGTGGGTACACCAAACGGATAAAGATTCAAGGTGAAAAAATCCATCTGAATCTGGTAGCCATCGAAGTAGAGGACTTAGGAGGGTTCAAACCCGTAAGGGTACCTACTCTGAAAAACAAGTCATGATGAGAATCGATATGCATTTTTTGTATGGATTCGTGGGGGATTGTTAGAAAATGGGAAGTTTTAGGCATATTTATAATATGTTCTTGATGTAATTTCCAGAAACTAACAAGTGGAGTTTGTTCCTTGTAATGAGGACTTAAACTTTCATGTTTGCATCTAAGACATTTTCTTAGTGGAATCCATAAATAAATTGAGTTGAAGTTGCTTGCTTCAAATGGGTTATGTGGGTTATTTAGTTGAAATAACTTGAGTCCCACATAGAATTGGTAATGAAAGGTTGGTGGCTTTATATAGCTCCATGTGCAAGTGTAGTGCAAAACTACTAAGGCATGTGGGTGTGCATGGATGTAGAGTGGGCCTCGCGCACACACACACGCGCGCGCGCCGCCGCCGCCCGCCTCGCCACGACACGACTCGGGTCGAAGGGCGATTTGGGCGAATGTCTCGACGTCTCGCGTACGCAAGGCGACCTGGGCGAGGAATTTTATTACCTGGAATATTGATTTATTTGAACAGGTTTCCGATTTATTTGTTATAGCAGTACTGGAAATGAATGGATCAGTATTGGATAAAATCCTGGACTGGATCAGTACTTGGAACAAGTCCTGATGGACTTAGTCAGACATCAGATAATGATGGGCTAAATCCTGATGGACATCAGTTCCTGACGAGCACTGAATCCTGATCCTAATGGACACCAAATCCAGATGCTACTGATGGATCTCAGATCCTGACGATGGTTAAATCCTGATGCAGCTGTAATTGAAAAATAAATACTGATGCAGTTAATGAAATTAAATCAGAATATTTACTTTCCTTTTAAGGCATATCTCTTACGTTTTATTTTTGGGTATTATATATATCGAAGATATAACGTTGAGAAATGAGATACGTTAAGGAAAAACCCTTGTTAACGATTACTCTCTGTTCTCCCTCAATACATACAGTTAGATACATAATTCTTAGGCGAACTGAGGTGCTAGTCGTCGTTGATCTCTGGTGTATCTGTGAACACATTGATCTGTGCTGTTTTATCCTGGAAGTAATATTGCTGCATCCCAACACAGCGTAAGTGGGGCAATATTCTCTTCAAGAACAGTCAAGTCCTCTCGAAGGGTTTGGCGACTCATCTGTTCTTCTCTCTCTTATCGTAGTTGCTAAATCTTCTGTGAGAGATAAGTATTCTTGCCTTTCTTGTTATTATACAGTCTCTGATTATACTTTGTTTTGCCTTCGTGATTTGTTTTGTTAATTGGTTAATTGTCTGTTCTTGTTTAATATATATCACTGCCTCATTTTTGTGTTGTTTAGTTAATTATACCCAACAGCATGTGTCTCTTCAAACAGATTTATCCCTTCAAAATGTGTCACTTGACCTTCAAACCTCTGTTATAAAAGGCCACCTTTGTTTATTTGTTTCTCATTCTTCACACACATTCTCCCCATATTTCAAACACAATCTCCCTATATTCCAATGGCCCTACTCCAAGATGAAGACTTTTTTTATGAAGATTACACTGTTCGCATCAATGGTGTTTTCTATCAAGTTGAAAACATCCCGGCATCAATTCTTTCGCACCTCAGTTATAGAGACACTGATAATATCAATTGGTTCCGAATGGATTATAGGTTGGCTATAATGGACAAAGAAGACTGGGAAAGGAAGATGATGATTCGTAACAGTCGGATCATTACTTTTGCAATAACTATGTCTCGGATTTTACATGCAAAGGAAAAGGCTGGTCTCAAGGATAAAGAATCCAAGAAGCAGAAGACTGAAGCCTCTAGTTCTTAGTTTAATGTAATGAAAAGTCTTATGAATTTTAATGTAATGAATTATTATTATTTGTAATGCAAAAAAATATTATATGAATGAATGATGATTTAATATAATGAAGAGTTGTTTGTTTCAATTTTTTTAATTATTTTTTGTTTATCAATAATTGTTAATTACTAGATTCTATATTGTAATGTTTGTTTTTGTCTCAAAATTAAATTCAGTTTGATAATTTCGTCAAATAAAAAAAATCAGTTTGATAATATTAACATATGAGAAATTATTTCTAAAAAATGTTATTTTAGTTTATAATTTGTGAAATGTTAGAAAAACCTAATGTAGTTTATAATTAACAAGACTTCTAATTGAATCTAATATAGAATCATAGTAAAATCATGCTAACTGTTTATACAATGGATATCTATATAAACCTAAAGTTGCTATAAAGGTTATAGAATCTAATATAGAATCAAAAACAGTTAGAAGAACCCAGTTGAGTCAGCCATAAACTCAGCAATAAACTAAATTATATCCTAGGAATTAAACGAGATAGCAAAACGAGACTCAGCAGCAACTCGAACAACCAATGTAAAAGAAATGAACACAAAACTAAACTCAGCAAAACTCAGAGTTACAATAACATTGCTCAATTACTTGACTCAGAGAAACAAAATTCAGTCGACTCAGCCTAAAAACAAGACTTGACCCATTGTACAAAATCAGTAACAACTTTCAACGAGACAGGACCCAAACGCGCAACTGACTCAAAGTGAAGACTCGGAAAACTCAGCTACTCAAAGTGAAGACCGAGTGAACTAAAAGAAAACACAACAGCATTATAAACATTTGGATCCCAGATTACAACTCAATAAACTCATCACAACAAAAACAAGCACTGAGTTAAATCAGCAGCAATCAAAACTTAATACGATTACAGACTAGCAAATACAGCAAAAATTCGATAAACTCAGTAAACGGTAAAACTCGACTCAGCAAAATAACAATCGAACCATCTAAACACACAAAATAGAACGTATAAAACGAGAAATGGCCACTGCACTCACCCGCAGGGCTCATTTACCATTTTAAGATTCATCACCAAATAAAAAAAATACTCATGAAGAAACATTGCAAGAAGCTTTTAATAAACCATTTCAAAAAAGGTTAAACATTATAGATTCTGTTTGCTCAATTTGCAAAATATGATTTGCATACCTATCATAGAAATACTGAACAACCTTAACTATATTGTTAATTGAAATCATACCTAAATTATCAAGATAATTCATTACAATGTATTTAAATCTATCTAAAAAAGCCTCTGGTGATGCTGTCAAAATAGTCCAGATTTTGTAGTTCATGCAACATTTATGTATTGAAAGTTGTCTTCTAAGGTTGCCGTTGAAATGTATTTGGACCTCGATAATATTAAATGGCTTCAAAAAGGGGGCGTTCTTGATGTTTCAAAACGACAAAATATAAAGGCTTTGGCACCGTCTCGAATAAGCAACTGAATAAAACTACATTTTGTGAATAAACCATAAAGATAAAACAATATCTCTGTTAGATTCTACATTAGATTCTGTATTATGTGTAAACCATAAAGATAAACTGTAAACAGACCTAAACTCATTGATCGATATACCTATATGATTAATTTCTTCTTGCATCTCAAGTCGTAGGCTATTAAGCTGAGAAGAAATTATTTTGAATGCATATAGTTGCCTCGCCTTTTTTAATTGCCTCTTTTGAGCTTGCTGTACCAATGTTAAAAATAAACTCCATCAGTAACATATATCTTACATACCATAGAATTCACAAAGCATCTAATATAACAATGAAACGAACATATAATCTACGCATAAGAGAACAAAAACAAATCATTATAATAATTATCTACTGCATATAAACTCATGGGAAGAGGAGCTACTACATGTCTCTGATGGATCTTGAGATAATGGAAAGCGATTATAATAATTATCTAGCAGAACCTTCACAAGTATCTAAGATGTTAGTACTTAAAGTTATAATTGAAATAGCATCACTCATTTGAAATAGCAGGACGTTCTCACTATTGCATCACTGTTACTCATTTGAAACTCTATAAGAAAAATCAATGCAGTGACAAATACAAAATCCTCAAAAATATGTAAATCAAAATTGATCTTATCAACCTAAACGACTTAAGCAAGAAAGTAATATTGGAAGTTACAAAAGGAACTTGCAGACAAATGGGATAGGTCAAGAAAGTAATATTGACTTTTCTTTGATTACCTTGTCATTTTCAGTTAATAACTTGGATTCCCAGCCGCGCACTCCATTTCCTTTATAGGTCTCCATATGCCGAATTGCATAAACTCCACAATCAAATTGGTTTTTTTCCGTGTGCCACTTCATCTCAAGTCTTATAATTGGCACGTTAGCTAATTCTGTGGCTTTGTTGACATTGATATCCATCATATATGTCACGAAATTCTCTTGCTGTAATTTAAGAAAATGGCACTTATTAGTTAGAATGCTGAGATTATTAATTATAAAAAACGTAATTGAATTCCTGTCTTACCAGGTTTTCTGGGATTCCATCATAAATGGATGTAATATGCTCTCCTAGTTTATTGTTGTCCAGAATTTCAATTGTTGGGGACTTAAGATTGAAGCAGATGACATAGAAATGATGTATGTAATGTATAGGGAAGAAGACCTACATTTCAGTTGGCAATTTTTAAAAATAATTTCAATATGCATAATTAAAACTAAAAACTACATAAATATAGTTTGAGAAGGAATACCAGATCAACATTTTTTATATCAACCAAATGTTTTTGAAGCACATGATCCAAATTTTCTTTGAATATCCTATATTGATTTGCTTTCATTATAGGATCTGCGTTCTTTCCCTTATCACTGCTTTGAGTGTTCAATCCACTTCTTGTATTAAATGCTGGATACTGTTGAAAAAATAGATAATTAACAGTTACTAGTCAATAATTGTTGTCATATATTACACCACTTACATGTCATAAATATGGTTAAGGCATATTGATTCAGATATAAAGGAAATAGATAATTGATCACATTTTACAAGTTATAAATAAAATACCGTATTGTAAGTGTTGCAAAAGAATCTGCGGGGAGATTCTACTGATCTGAACCTTTCTTCGTCATTTAATATGCATGTATATGTGTCTACAACACCGCAGACTAGTTGCCTATCTAGCTGCAATGTTTGAATTTCATGCTTCATACACACAACCTTATTTTCCCATATGAAAACTTTTTGCCTGCATTCACGTTATAGAAGGAAAATGTAATTATGATTCATTTTCCGGTCAAGTTAAATTTATGAATTGAAATATTTCATTACTTTAACTTACATTGGGTAATCATTGCTTACATTTAGCCATTTCCAAACATCCTCTTCCGCTTTGGTTAAGTTTGGCTTCTCAATATCAATTGTGCGCTCACGGAATGGTGATTTGTGCAATTCACCCAATTTCACTTCTCTTCTTGGTCTTTCTCCAAATTTCACCATTGGAGGCATGCTGTCAAATTCAAGATCAATGATTCTGCCTTCTAGGGTTAATTCTCCTAAAAAGAAAGCTTTATTTGTCATTTTTAAATACGGTCTGTCTAATTTTGGGTGGCCTAGAACATCAACAGTGTTCCAATCTTCCTCAGTCAATTGATTCCAATCCACCTCAAAGCTGTTTAAAAACTTCTTTATGTCATATATACTTGTAATTTTAGTTTAAAAAAGAACTAATCAACCCTATCTAATAGAATCTGTCCTATAATCTAAGAGCATAAAACCTAATGTATTATGGCCTACCAGTTTTAGTTGCCAACCTGGTTGTATTTTTATAGTTAAAGGTTTTACTTTCTTAAAACAATACAATAAAACTATCACAAACTAACAATGCATAGCAACCGAATGTATTCTTTGTTTAAAACTATATACAACTATGTTGAGATTCAGTTTATAAATAATACCTTTCAACTCCATCAGATTGGTTTATCAACTTCCGAAAATCTTCTTCAAGATTTTTAATATCATGATTTGATGGGAAAAATGCCTTTGCTGTTTTTAGACTGTCTTGGCATACCTTTTTCATCCTTTTCATTTCATCAATATCATTTTTGATTTGTAACATGAAATCCTAGTTATTTTTGTCATACACAATAGTTAGTCAAAAAATAAACTAGGTTTAATTTAGTTACATAAGTACAAAAAACTTACTTGTTCTTTGATAAGTTCTTCATCTTCATCTGCATAAGCTATGCTTATGTCTTTAGCTATTGACAGTATTCCATCCCTAACTCCATCTGTTTCAAATGAGTTTACTCCTTTTATCGTTTCGGTTGGAGTTTGAAATTGTTGTCTGTCCATAAAATTATGTACACAAACAAAAAATTTAATCAATCATAATTGCAAAAAAAAAAATAGAGAGTCTATATTAAATTATTATCAAACAGAAACAAATTAAGAAGTCACCTTCTTATTGTCACCAGTGACAATTGTTTCTTTATTTCCTTCTTCAATTCCGATTTTTGCAACACTGACATCCTCAATGACCTATAATAGTAAGATAATTTCAATCAATACGTCAAC
Source organism: Kitagawia praeruptora (assembly GCA_037693485.1). Taxonomy (NCBI): domain Eukaryota; kingdom Viridiplantae; phylum Streptophyta; class Magnoliopsida; order Apiales; family Apiaceae; genus Kitagawia; species Kitagawia praeruptora. The sequence continues at coordinate 129,139,756 of CM075354.1, forward strand.
TAATAATCCATTTTTAAACATGACTGGTTATAAAGATTATAGAATCTAATATAGAATCAAAACTATACTAGTTGCACATAGCAAACTTATTAAAATGGCACTTATAAGATACCATATTAACTGTTTGTACAATGGAGATCTACAGAAACCTAAAGTTTCTACAAATGTTATAGAATCTAACATAGAATCAAAAACCTTACCAAGTGTTATTTCCATTTAGAGTCTTATTGACTTTGGGCCCGCAGGGCTCATTTACTATTAAATGAAATTTAATACCTTATTATATGGTAGAATCTAAGGTAGAATTATTATCATTAGATGCTTCATTTGTTTTGTTTTATATGTTTACTTTGGGCCCGCAGGGCTCATTTACTATTTTAAGATTCATCAACAAATAAAAATAAATTAGTTATGATGAAATAAATTAAGAAATTACCATCTCTGGAAATGTATTATTATTGTCACCATTGACAATTGTTTCTTTATTTTCTTCTTCAATTGTGATATTCGCAACACTGACATCCTTAATGACCTGTAATAGTAAGATAATTTCGATCAATACGGCAACTAATAACACATGGAAGCAAACAAAATTTGAATCAGTTAACTTAATAACTTCACATAATGAGAATACCGATCTATAAATTTCACATAATGACAATTCTTACAAAACCTACTACAGAATTCACCTTCTCTGGAAATTGATTGTTATTTTCACCAGTGACATTTGGTTCTTCATTTCCTTCTTCAATCACGACATTTGGAACAGTAACATCCTTAATGACCTATTACAGTATTATAATTTTGATCAGTAATTATTGAGCAATATATATTTCAGTTAATGAAATAATTCTATACCTCAGATTGATTTTCTTGAGGCATGTCCTCTATTTTTTCAATGTTAACAGCTTCAAACTCGCAATGCTGAATAATCAGTAACAAAAATTAAACTCATATCGTGTTATAACCTATCAAACAAATGGCGTCTCTAATGATAATAATTTTAAAATTTATACCTCAGGCTCGGAATCTCCATGTACTTCAATGTTATCTTCCTGACTTGCAAAATATTCCGCAGCATCTTCTTGTGAATCTCCACTTAGTTCATATTTCCCTTCCTGCATAAAAGTTTGAATTTGTCAAGTTTGCAATCAAATAAGGGCAGAAAAAAATGCGTAATATAGATAATAAATACTTACTATTTTCCCTTTTCCAAAAGTTCTGTCAACAATTTCGGCCTGATTTCTTTGAAGTACATTAAAATTAGACCATCCAAGAAAAGCAGGTGCTTTTCTATCAACTTTAACAGTATCATTTTCCACTCGGTCAAGATAGAAAAACTAAAAAACACGGCATAAACAAAATATAATTCAACTTACAACATATATGGAATATGAGATTAGTTATACAGTAAAGAGTATATAACATCTTACCAGTAAAAACATTAGTGGTCCTGTGTAATATTGAGATATGGGATCCTCAAGCCACGCCACGGAAGCACCTTTTAATCCCTCAATCAAAATTTTACACCAGTTCATTTGTGAAACATCTTCGAGTGAACCAACTAGTCCCAGCACATCTTGACTAACAAATGAACCTCTGGTGCATCGGACGAAAAGGTTGTACATGAGTACCATAAAATTCTGCTTGAACTGGAGATTTACCTCGCATGTCTTTGCAATTTGCTTCATTATCATCAATTCGGTCACTTTATGACCAGCCTTTTTTCTGGGAATTGATCCCTCCATTTGTCCTTGACTTCACTATCCATTGGACCTAAAATGACATTTCTATCTCCTTTTGGTTGGCCTAGTATGTTGTGAACATCGTCTTCAGTAATCCTGATAAGCTTGTTATCAGCTAGATTGAGGCAGTTGTTGTAAGGATCATAAAACCATACAACATCTCTAGCCATTTCAATAGGTATGTGCCGGAACGAAAATGATAACAAATGTCCAAAGCCATCATCTTTGATCCATTTCTTTTGACCATCAGTCAAACTTTGCATTGCGTCTGAAAAGTTGCTAGGATGTGCTCGAAGTTTCAGCTTCTTTGGGATTTGAATAACATCTTCCTGTTTTTCAGACTTCTTCTTTTCCTTTCCATCCTGCACATTTTATAAATTATGAAACAAATTCATATATCTTCTTTGGTAAACATACAAAGAATCTTAAACATAAATATCTACAATCTAACATAGAATCTAACATTTTATGTCTAACATTTATCAAGAAAAGAAAATTAACGATAAAAGTAATGATTCAGGTGTACCTTTTTCAATGAAAATTTTCTTTTCTTCCTTTCATTTGTTTGTCGTTCCCTTTGATTTTCCTTTCATTTTGTAGACATTTTTCTTGTTTCCTCAATTACTTCAACTTCGTTCTCAGTTTTAGTTTCTTCATCTATGTTGTTTTCTTTCCTAGTTACAGACCTAGTCACACGAGCAGGAGGTGGTGTTTTCGCTATTCGTCTCTTCTTTGTAGGTAATTTAGCTGAACGACTTGAACTTAGTATTTCCACTTGTACCAGTTTAGTTTCTACTGATCTTTTCTTTGAAATTGGTGTAACTAAACGCGGTGATCGCCTTTCACCCTTTTGTTTCAGTTTTATTCTTAGAATCTTCTTTTGGACTTTCACTTCATGTTGAACTTTTGTATCTGCAACACCTAGAATTTTTCCCAAAAAATAAAAAATATATCAATCCATGTTAAATATGAGAACTGAAAAGCAGGATTTTAAAGAAATTGACACATTTAATCTTACGTTGAGCAACTGGATCTGGAGAACTATCTGGAATGGAGCTCTCTGGTGTGTAAACAACAATTGCAAGTTGTTGTTCTGTTTTAAAGTACAATAAACACAAGAAAAATGGTGTAATGACGGTATATTCAGAATTACATAAAAATTATTGTTTTAGTATTGGAGGTTTACCTTTCTTGTCAACTTTCATAGTTTTGGTTTCACTATCAAGATTAATGACTTCGACATCATTTTTGTTGTTAGCGAAATCTGAAAAAAAACATATCCTAATTAAGTTTCTAATACTAGGAAATGTGTGTCATGTTGTTTTGAATTTATTACTATAGTATACTATACTACTCATACCTTTCCTTGATTGCTCAAAATTAAGTCCCATTTCCATTTCTTCGAGCTCCACTTCTTCCCAAACATACATAAGATTTTCATAGAATGTATTGAATTCAGTTAGAGTGAACCAATCTGCTTTCATCTGCATGTTTTCAAAGTATTAGCAAGATATACTTTGATTTTATACAATATACAAACAAACATGGAAAGTCAATGGGTATTTCAGACATAACTACAATTAATATAATATAGAATCTCAGTGAGCATAAGATACATATATCTTACACTAAAAAAAATAGAATCTCAAAAAAGCATCTCAAACAAAAAAGACAAGTACAACTTACAAATGACTGATAATGTTCATCAAGGTCAAACTGATCTGGGCACGCCATTAGGAACCGATATATATAAAAAAGGACATAAAAACCACATTCTGTTCCATCCTTTTGCTGCGGAACCTTTGGAATCCTAAATTTAATACGACGGATCAATTCATCACTAGTTTCTGGTTTCCCTTTCTTGAATATATCAGAAACAAATCTGCAAAAAAATGCATAAACAATAGTCATGATTCTATTACGAATACCTGTTATATATAAATGATTTTATTATATCTAACTATTAAACATATACTTCCGAATGTCCGGCTCAAGATCCATTTCTCGGGATAGCAGGGAATCTAGTAGTAACATGCATGGACGTGCTGTGCTTGAATTGAAGTCGTTGTTAAAGTTGCAAAGTATTAGCAGACTCCAATGATTCCTGAACAACACAGAACATAAATTGGTAAGTATCACTTTAAATATATGCAAGAGTGAGCTGTTGCAAAAGTGTAGACTTACGTTAGGCAGATAGGAACAAAAACATATCTTTTTTCCAAGCACCCTAAATTCAGCATCCATGAAACTACACCTTTTTGATTGTATCCTTCTACAAAACCTTTGAAGAATAACGAATCAACGCACACGCAACAATACGTGAGAAAAATAGGCTGCCTGTTGAATACAGTTCTATAAAAAAAATGTCAGTATGATTAATTTAACAAATTCTTATTAAATAATCAAACATGTTTTTCAAAGTGTATGGTACATACTTGACATGTTTGTCAAAGTCCATGGTGCTCAATTGGTCATTATTTTTCCTTACTAGTCGTTGTTTCTGACCAGTTCTTACTTTCAATGAATGCTTCATTCTTCTTGCACTTAGGCGTAATCTGGATCTTTTACCTAAGACGTAACAAGAAGAATAAGCAATGTACAATGATGTATAACAAGCATATTAACATGGAAACTCAAAATGGAATCAAACTCAAATATATCAAAGAACCCTAAAAGAAAACAAAATGAAATGGAGAATCTAAAAAAAACAGATAGTCACATAGCATCTACGACATATAACTACAACTAAACAAACATAGAATCATTAACTACAACATTATTATTTACCACAATTAGAATCCGATCCACTATTTATGATATGACTAGGAATCAATCAAGTGGAGGCAAAGACATATACAATAGAATTTGACATAGCATCCACCACATATATTTACACAAAAGAGAATATTTGTCACCTGAAAAACAAACCAAATCATAAAAATATTGTCACCTGAAGTTAGATATTATGTTAAGTCTTTCCAGAAAAATAAAAATCAGGGCATAAGATAAAACAGAAGTTATATTTTTATTAGCAGAAGTTATCAATAAAATAAGGGGCATGATCCGTTATATAACTTAATCTGCTACGACAAACCCTTATTGGATATCTACTTCCAATCCAAGCACAGATACAGAACCTTAGCCACTTGTGTAAATTGCAATAGATATGTAAAAATAAATCAAAAAATCACCCACTCAAATGACACAGAAGCTGACATATAACTCAATATCATTATAAGTCATTTGTTAGAAGGCCCCGCAGGGGCACCAATCAACGACACTTGTCTCCATACAATCAAAATAATCAACTATAACATATAATGTAATGCATCATCTCTTTTCACAAAACAACATACTACACATGTCTCCATAACTACACATGTAAACATAGTTATATAAACTATCACAGAATCAAACAGAGAATCACCATCTAGTTTAGGCTTTACTTTTCTAAAAATTGGTATAATATAATTATCTCATCTCCAATAGAAATAGAATCTCATACATAGAATGTGACATAGCATCTACCAAAATTAGAATCCGATCCACTGTTTATGATATGACTAGGAATCAAGTGAAGCCAATGACAGATACAATAGGAACTCATTCTCATGAAACTAGTCAATGACCACCATATGTAACTGGCATAAGACACTTAGTTATGATCAACATATCTTAAGTGCGGGATGCCTGGGAATGCAATCTAACTAGACTAGAATCAATGTCTAATTTGCATTTTGTATGTATAGAGTCCATGAAGGGTAAATCAAATATAGCCCGGAATCTTGGTTAATACACACACCAACACAAATATAATTATCTCATCTCCAACACAAATAGAATCTCATAAATAGAATTTGACATAGCATCCAGCACACATATTTACACAGAAGCTTATATATATATATATATATATATATATATATATATATATATATATATATATATATATCTTTAATTAAAGAATCTAACAAAGCATCTCAGAAAAAAATTTACACCAAAACAAACATAAAAACGAAACTCAAACACAAATAAATTAACTGTCATATATAGTACTCGTAGAATCTAAGGTAGCATCTACTACACATATCAAGAATAAAACAAAACAAATACTCAATCAACATATATCTTATAATAAAAACAATACAGAATCTCAGGAAGCATCTCAGACAAAAATTTACACCAAAACAAACACATTATTTCGCACAAAATGTCACTGATATACATATACATTCAAACAAAACGCAGAATCTCACATAGAAACAAGTATCAAGCTGTAGAATCACAAAACGATAGAATAACTATAATACTTGCTCGAGAATGCATTTTTCGAGTTTAATCCTTACTCGAATCTTCAATTAACCACTTGATTTTACCTAAAATAAGCAATTATAACATTATTTTGACATGCATTTACTATAGAATCGGAAATTAACAAATTCAAACCCTCTACAAGACTCTCATTTCCATTAACTTAAGATTTTATGCAAAATTACCTCGATAAAGCAAGAATCTCACATAGAATCTTCAAATTACTGGTACAGAGCTCACAACTTTACGATTTCTCAATAATTTCCAACTGTTTTCCGATTCAAAAAAATGAAGAATTTATGCTCACGCCACTCTCGTTGTCGTCTCGATTTGCATGTAATGTGTTCGTTATGGTTGTACTGTCGTAGAATGTATTTTTGTTATTTACTGTCTTTTAATCCTTCTTTTAATCCTGAGCGTCCATTTTCTTAATTATAATTGAATGGTGGAGATGGGTGTTCTTTATTGTTCTTTATTTAAAGTGTTCTGTATGGAGTGCAACTATATATATATATATGTTTTCCATGTAAATTAATCTGCTTATATAAGATATATTCAACTAATTATAACAAACAAATAAACAAATAAAAGTGAGATGGCTCAAGTGTTAAGAACTTATCTCTTTGTGTTCTTTGTGTTCGATTCTGGCTCTTTGTTAGAACAGATACTCATTTGTAAGGCATATAAGCATAAATAGTCAAAAAAAAAAATCTAAAATCAATTGGGAAAAAATTCTAATACAATTAGATAGAATATAATTACATTATTTAACTGATTTCCACGTAAGTTAACCTGATTTGAAAAAAAAATATTATACATGTTAGAAAAAGTAAAAAACTGTGTGTGTATATATATACATGTTTTCTATGCAAATTTAACCTGCTTATAAAAAGATATATTTAACTAATTACAATAAAAAAAATAAACAAATAATTAGAAATAAATAAATAAACAAGAACATAAAAAATAAAATCAATTGATAATGATAAAAAAATAAATATAAATTAAATATAAATAAACAAATAGACAAGATCTCTAAAATCAATTGAAAAAGAAATCCTAATACAATTAATCATGGATAGAATATAATTAGATTATTCTATAGAGCAAAAATCTATTATATCCTTATACTCCCTCTGTGTCATTATACATGCCCCTTTTGATTTTTGACTGGTGAAATCGATCAAATTTTGACGGAAAGTTACATATTATGATTGAAAAAAATAAAAATGTAATATCATTAAAAGTACACGCAATCTGTTTTCAAACGTAACTTGCGGTTTTTAAAAATAATAATTAAATAATTTTTAATGTTTAGTCAAACATTAATCAATCTATCTATCTATTATATATATAATAGCCATTGATGAGACATTTTATTCCATTTTCAATCCTTACACATTTTATTCCATCTGAAATGACTGATTTACCCTTCTATTCATTATTGTTAAAAAATAATGATATTGGTGGGAATTGAACCTACGTCTTTAGGTATGTAGAAAGCTTCTTACCACCACACCACTCACTCTTATGTGCTTTTGTATGATACACATTATATGTGTGCACCTGTGATTGAAAAAAATATGGTACTTTAGTTAGTGCGACATATTAACAAATTTTAGGTACTTTAGCTATTGCGAGGTATTAACAAATATTGAAACAAATGTTTAAAAATTTTTATTGAAAAGATTCATTAAAAAAAATTTAAGCATGCTCTCTCTAAATGGTTCTCCTTGGCTCCTTTCCGGCCAAGTTTGACCACCTTGCTAACCTCCTTAACCCACGACACTTCCCTCACGCTCCTTCTTTTCTCGCTCTCCTCTTTATCCTCTTTCGTTTCTTGTCCTTTTTATCATCGATCTGTTCCAATGGCATCTCGTAACTCTGAGCATTCTGGTTCAATGAACTCCGATGAGTTCTCAAACTTCATCGGCCATAATTATGTTGGTCCTGTGCTTCCTACCTTCAATATCCATCCTCAGTTACATCTTGAGCTTGACAATGAGTCTATTAACACATATATTGTCATGGGAGAGCCATTTTCTCCTCTAGCCCAACAAAGAATGCAACAACAAATTCAATTAATTCTCAATGATGGAACCGAACAGCTTGCTAGCGGACATGCATCGTCCAAGTCCAGTCATGAACCACCCACCTCTACTTCCCCACCCAAAAATGGGGTGAATCTGGAAGAGGGTGAAATTCACGACTCACAGGAAAAGGACTTTAACAAGGGAGAGACAACCAATACTCAACAAACCTAGCAGCCAAAAGAGACTGTCACTTGGAGTAACATTGTTACAAAAAATGTGGTCAGTAATGAACCAACTGATGTGAATGCAGCTATCAGTTATAATGAGGATGGTACGGCCACCGTTAAATTCTCGGATGAATTCTTTGCTAAAGCGCAACAACAATGGGAAACAAGCATCATTGGATACTTCATTGGCAGCTCATTTACCTTTAAATACATCCGGGAGCAAGCTCAGAGATTCTGGAAAAATCGTGGGCTAACGGGAGTTTATTACAATTCAAAAGGCTATTACACTTTCAGGTTTGGTACCTTGGAAGAAAAAAATAGAGCCTTAAGTTTAAATACTATTCAGATGGGTGGGAAAACTCTGATTTTGTTGCCTTGGACAGATGGGACTACTTTCAAACGGAACGTTATAGATAAAGTGCCATGCTGGATTCGATTAGTTGATGTCCCGCAAATCCTCTGGTTTAAAGAAGGTTTGAGTTCTATTGCTAGTACAGTGGGACGACCATTGAAATTTGATGCAATCACCGCTCGTTTTGAACCCCTCAAGTATGCTAGAATCCAAGTAGAGCTTGCATACTCTGCTTTGAGACCTAATTTTGTAAGAGTTCCTCTGCCAAACTCAACTGAAGAAGTTAAAATTGAGATTCAGTATGGCCAGCTACCTTATTCTTGTAGTCTTTGTCAAGCATTTGGTCACTTTTTGGCCAGATGCAACAACAATCCTGAGAGAGTTAGTAAGAAACCTAGAATGGCTCGAACTAACAAGACTGATATGGCTTCTGGATTGGCTACTGCTCCTCCTTCACCTTTTAAGGATGACTATCTCCAAAATATGGCGATGGTCCCGTATACCATTGGCAAATTTTGCGGCTGTGATGTAGTCATGGACGAAGACTTCACCTTGGCAGAGCTCGACAAAGAGTTTGATAAGGTGGATGACGGTTGCTTCAAAGATGACAATCTTGAGGAATTTGATAGATTACCAGAGGGACACTCTAATGCAGGTCTAGAGGTTGAAGCTGAACAAGTGAGGCCACTTGCTATAGTTAAAAGTACCGACCCTCTTCATGAATTGGTAGTAGACTTTTCTACCCCAGGCTCATTGGGTAAAGAAGTGAATCAGGGCAAATCTCAAGCAAAAGGTCACTCTGGTATCATCAAGACAACTAAAGCAAATAACAGAAAAAAGGTCATTGATGATGATGGGTTTACTAAAGTCACTCTAAAGAGAAGTAATCGGCTGGCCGGTACGCCACAAATCCTTAAGCGTTTACAATGAATTTTTCCGTGTGGAATGTTAGAGGCCTCAACAAGAACTCGCACTAGGATGAGGTAATTAGTTTTATTTCGAAAAACAATATTTCTTTCATGGGCCTAGTTGAAACTAAAGTTAGGATTCAAAGCTCTGCTGTTATTTCTAACCGTATTAAGAAAAAATGGAGGTGGGTTTTCAACTATGATGAGCACGACTATGGCCGTGTTTGGGTGGGTTGGGATCCGTCTGTGTGGTCTGTCCATGCTATGTCGAAATCTTCTCAACAAATTACATGTTCGGTGACTTTTCTGGAGAAGCATATTTCCTTTTGTATCACGTTTGTTTATGCTTTGAATAAACCTTATCAAAGAGAGACTCTTTGGAAAGATACTGAGAGCCTTCGTCGGTCAATTGTTGTGCCTTGGTGCATCAATGGTGATTTTAATTATGTTTTGTCTATTAATGAAGTGAAAGGGGGTCGAGAGCATTGGACGCCTGACATGCAATCCTTCCTCGACTGTGTTACTAACTCTGCTTTGGGGCATATCAAAACTGTGGGTCGTTTGTACACTTGGACTAACAAAAGAATAGCTCTTATTGAAAAAAGGCTGGACCGTATGCTGGGAAACAAGGAATGGTTTAACGTCTTCAGCGAATCAATGGTTATGGTTAAAAATAGGGGGCTCATGGATCATTGTCCGCTTATTTGCTCCGTTCCGATGCAACTTGAGAAAATCTACAAATCTTTTTAGTTTTTTAACTTCATGACTAAAATTGATGGGTTTATGGAAGTCGTTACCAAAGCGTGGGAGAGTCAATGGTTTGGGGATCCAATGGCTATTCTAGCTCAGAAACTCAAAGAAGTTAAAAAAGCTCTTTCAGGTCTCAATAAAAAACATGGTGATGTCCACAATAACGTTGCTATGGCTCGCGCTTCTCTGTCTGATGTTCAAGATAAATTAACTACTGATTGTGATAATCATAGTCTTCTTCACTTAGAATCACAAGCATGTTGTCAACTTGAAAATGCTTTGATCGAGGAAGAGCGTTCCTTGCTGTAGAAATCGCGAGTTAAATGGCTAACTGAGGGTGATGGAAATAACAGATTCTTCTTTAATAAAACAAAAGCGAATTAGAATGTTAACAAGCTTCTTGCTATTCAGAACAAGGATGGGGTTATGGTCTCTGGCCATAAGAATGTTTCTCAAGTTGTAGTTGAATTTTTTTCTTCTACCCTGGGTACTTCTGTGGACCTGGAACCATGTGATTTTGACAGCTTGGATTGCGCGTCCATCACTCCTGCCCAGGCCTTGTTACTTGAAGCACCTGTCAACCTTGAAAGATATGAAGAATAATAAGGCGCCAGGACCGGATGGTTTTACGGTGGAATTCTTCGTGGCATGCTGGGATATAGTGGGTGACATCTTCTGCGATGCAGTTAAAAGCTTCTTCGTTTCGGACCCCTTGATCAAGATGCCTAATGCCACAAGTATTGCTTTGGTTCCCAAGTTTCCCACCCCATCTACTATGTTAGACTTTCGCCCTATCTCACTGTGCTCTGTCCCTTACAAATGCATTGCAAAAATTCTTGCATCTCGCCTAAAAATAGTCATGCCCAGCATCATTCACATCTCGCAATCCGCTTTTACACCGGGGTGAAATATTTCAGACAACATTCTGATGGTCCAAGAATTATTTCGAGGATATCACAGGGACAGTGGAGTGCCTAAGTGTGCCTTGAAACTTGACCTTCACAAGGCGTTTGACTCCTTAGATTGGAACTTTATTCTCGGTGCTTTGAAGAAGTTAAGTTTCCCGGATAAATTCATTAAATGGATCCGCTTGTGTATCTCTACAACCACCTTTTCTGTTAAGGTCAATGGCTCGTTATGTGGGTTTTTTTAAGGTAGGAAGGGCCTTCGGCAAGGAGACCCCATCTCTCCCTATTTATTCTCGATTGCTATAACTGTCTTCTCTTCAATGCTTACCAAGGCTCCCTCGAACTTTAATTATCATTGGAAGTGTAAAGATTTAAAGCTTACTCATCTACTTTATGCTGATGATGTGCTATTGTTCTCTAAGGGAGAAACGCAATCTGTTTCCCATCTTATGAACTGTGTCGCCCGCTTTTCTGCTGCAAGTGGGTTGAGTCCAAGCATTGCAAAGAGCACTGTTTTTTTTTTTGGAAATTGTGATGTCAACTTTGTTAGGTGGTTTGATTCTTCGTTTGGTTTAGCTCATGGAGCTCTTCCAGTTCGGTTCCTAGGGGTTCATTTACTCTCCTCTCGGTTGAGCCACAATGACTACATCCCACTCCTAGACAGGATCACTAGTAGGATAACTTGCTGGACTTCTTTGCTCCTTTCTATGGCTGGTCATGTGCAACTTATAAGATCTGTCCTCTTTGCTGTTCAATCCTTCTAGACAAACCACTTCGTTCTTCCTGTTTCAGTGCATAACAGATTACAAACAATCTTTACGCGGTTTCTTTGGAAATGTGATGTTAACTCTAGAGGGGGAGCTAAAATCAGTTGGGACATAATTTTCTTACCTATCAAGGAAGGAGGGTTGGGTCTCAAGCATTCTAAGGACTGGAATCAAGCACAGATGATTAATCATCTATGCAGAATTGTTCGGAAAAGCAAAGCCTTGTGGCCTCTTTGGGTAAATAATACTATCCTAAAAAAACATTATTTCTGGAATATGCCTATGCCCACAGACTGCTCATGGATTCTTCGTAATGTTCATAAGGCCCGTTCTCTGGCTAGGCAACTTATCAGTTTCAAAATTGGGAACGGAAGGGGAATATCGCTTTGGTTCAATCCCTGGTGGGACTCTAACTGTTTAGCTATAAACAATTATGATACCATCATTGCTCAAGCTAATTCCTAATGTGATGATTCTGTTAATTCTCTAATTACTTCGGGAGCATGGGTTCTGCCTCAACCTTCAAGTAGGATTCACCACCTTCATCCGGGGTTAGCTTGTTGGCTTCAACAGTTTAATTTCCCGCGTTTTGATCTTACCACCTCCGATTCTATTCTATGGAACGGCTTGCCTCTTCACAAGGTAAAGACTTGGCACATTTGGGACTCCCTTCGTCCTCAGTCTGCTACTGTCGGGTGGAGTAACTGTATATGGCATAGGCTCCGTGTTCTTCGCTATGCTCATCATGAGTGGACGTTATGTCATGGATGGCTTCCAACCATGCACTGACTTTTTTCTTTTGGCTTGGATGTCTCACAGCTTTGCAACTTCTGTGTGGGGGGGAATCGAAACTGATTCTCACCTGTTTGTAACGTGCCCTTATAGCAGCTACATTCTTTCTAAATTGGCTGGCTTCCTAAAGGTTGATCTTCAGGGCATTACATGGTTAGAGATTTTGGCATCTTTGGGAGGTATCTCTGACCACATTCTTCGTATTGTTGCCCTCCTATCTGCCCAGATTTTTTCTTATCATCTTTGGAGGGAAAGAAATGCAAGGGTTCACGACTTGGGTGGGATTGGTCCACAAAAACTGCTCTAGGGTAATATTTTAGATCTCAAGACCAGGCTTCTTAATTCGACTTGGTTCCTCAAATGTTCAAACTTAGACTTTTATAGGTGGATCTATATTTGATTCTGGTTGGTTTTGTTTAGTTGTTTCCTTCTCCTTTCTAGTTTAGGTTTCTAGATTGGTTGTATCCTGATCTCTATTTGCTTGGATTAGAGCAAGGGTATATCCCTCTTTTTTTTATAATATACTTAATTTAGCAAAAAAAAAACAAATTTTAGCATCAATTTATTCTTACATTCATTGATTCGAATTATGATATATTATATTATATAAAAAATAAATTAATGATATATAAATTTTGGTTTGGTTATACTAGACCAATCAATCACATGTATTTTAAATCTACACATTATAGATGTGTGTGTTCCTTGAGTGAAACAAAATATAATATGATAATTATTGCGACATATTAGCAATATTTGGTCATAATTTTATTTTTATATTTATTGATTTAGATCATAAAAAATTTATATTATATCAAAATATCAATTAGTGATACATAATATATGGTTTGTTTATACAATTTATAATAATAATAATAATAATAATAATAATCAACATAATATTTGTAGGGTCACCGATTTAATTCACACATCTTTCTATCACTAGACCACTCAGTCACATGTGTTTGAAATCATACACATTATAGATGTGTGTGCATGTTACTTGAGTGAAACAAACTTTGATATTTTTAATTATTGTAACATATTAACAATTTTTTGCTGTATTTTATTATTACATTTATTGATTCAGATTATATTATATTATGTTATATCATTTATTAATATCATTCTCTATCGATGTTAATATTTAGAACTATACAAATTATTTATTTGACGAATTTATTGATTTATCAAATATTGATTTACCAAGATACAGTTGATTAAAAGGTAAATTTTTAGAATTTTTTTAAATAATTAAAATATCAATTAAAAAACTATAATAAATTTTAGAAAATAAGTAAAACTAGAAGCTCGTAATTCGCTAAGAGAAACAACAAATTCATTCAAGTCTTTGGTCTATATGTTCACTCCAATTAGGATCTTTGGGTGAAGCTGTATTTGGAAAAAGAAAGGATGAATTCATTGTCAAAGCACGAACATAAGGCATATGAGCAACTTCAACTTATGATGATAGAAGTACGAAAAAATATTCTAAAGTGTGATAAGCCTATAGTTACACAAGATATATTCACTCAGTCAATTAGAATTATATGGTGTTTTAAAAGTTTAACGGACAGAGGAAGAGTAAAGGGCAAAGGATGCTTAAAATGAAGAAATTAAAAGAAAAGAGATAAAAGAGTTAGAAAGATAGTTTCAAGAAGTGAAAGCGCAAGGCCTGAGTAGAGTATTAGAAGATTTACAAAGTTTTTGATTAAAATCAAGAGTAAAACCTACACTCTCAGAATGTAATATCTTGAACGCCATTTAGTTTGTATCTTGAATATTATTGGAGATCGAACTAAATGGATGTATCATTTTCGAAGAAGTGGAAGAACAGTTTAATATTGTAAGTGTTCTAAAAAAATTATCTTAATTAGACGATGCCCATAAAACACTCGAATTCTATTCTATGACTCATAAAAAAACTTAAATGACTACAATCAATATTATTCATATTATTTTTTAGATTACAAACTTGAACATACTTAAATAAGTACACAATAGTCGCATATGACATTAACAAGCAAATTCCATTAAAATTAATCACATATACCTTAAAAAGACATTGATATACACAATTTAATTTTAAAAAACAATTTAAGATAGCGACCCGTGCCTCGCACGGGTTTTTATGCTAGTTTAACTATTAAAAAGGAAAAAGGGACATGTAAATTGGGATGAAGGAAGTATATAATAAGCGTAATAGAAATTTTATCCATAATTGGGACGAGCAAGATTATATCATATTAAAAAGAAAATTATAATCTAAAAAGGATATAATTAAAAAAGGTTGTATTCGAATTAAATTTTTAAAAAGAAAATTATAATTTAAAAATGATATAATTAGAAAAGGTTGTATTAGAAATGAATTTTATTTAATTTTTATTAATATTTAAAAAAATCATATTCACTCTTTGGGTTCAATCTTGAGATCTATAAATCAAATTTGGATGATTTTACAATTCACGTGAAACTCATAAAATTATCTTTAATTTAATGATGATTTAATAATTATTATCCAAATGGAAACACTCAGAATCTTAAGGAAAAATATAATTACGAATTTTTACACTAATCCTATTAAATGTAGAAGACCTACATTGATAATTCTATTTAATGTAAAAAATCAAATTATATGTGATTTAAATCATTAATATATACTTTTCCATATTTCAATATAAATACAATTTTTAGTTTACATATTAAAATATAAAATATCCTTTTTATGCTATATCCAACAGTTTTCATATATTTATTTTAAGATGTAACGGTTCTTATATATTTTGTTGTATTGATGACCACACTACCTATTACCAAAGTTTTGACCAAAATCCCTCTTACATTTATTATTAAAACTGTATTTGGTTGTTAATAGAACTATCTTTAAATAATAAAAAGGGTATTTTGATAATCAAAATGAAATATAAGTAGATTTCATAAATCGAATAGAATTTTTTACTTAAAAAATCGTCAATTTTTTCTCTTTTTGTTTCTGCACAATTTTAATTGGAAAATAATTATAAATCATCACTAGATTAAAATTTATTTTTTTAATTTCACGTGGAATGTAACATCATCTAAATCAAATTTCTTAATAACATGTAAATATTAAAAATGTTAATATAATTATAGATATGAAAAAACGGAGCCACCAATTATAAGCTAGTGGGTAGTAATAAAAATAGGGGCACATGATGTAAACATTTTTGTAACTAATTACTTCCGTGTTCCGGCATTTTTTGAAAAATATTTGGCCATTATTTTTAGGGAGGAATTCGAAGCATGCATCTAGCGTTGATAGTATTAATGTCATGCTTTAAAGTTGTGAAGTCCGACGGTCAAGTATCCCCTCCCCATCCCCTTGATCTTTTCTTTATAAATTAACACTTCCCTACGCACAATTGTTCAGAACTTTGATTTGAAGTTGAAAAGTATCATGCAGGTCAGTTCCTATATTTTGCATGCTTGTGTTTTATAAATATATTTCTCATCACTCTCTTTGATATTGCATGCATGTCGTCCAATTTAGAAGATGGAAGATAGAAAATGGGAGGATATGTCGACGGATTGTTTAGCAAACATCTTTGGGAGAGTGGACATTGAATCAAGGCTACTATGCATTCCGGTTGTATGTAAACCATGGTACCGGGCAGTTCATGAGAATCCGCTGTGCTGGCAAGAACTTGATCTTCGTGCTGTCCACTCTGAATTGAAACGATCTTCACTGATGAAAATTGTTGCCAACCATAGCCAAAGATGTGCCATATCACATGTGCTCATTAAGATTTGTACCACCCATGACCTTATTCGTCTTTCGGAGGCGTGAGTATTTTAGATTTGCAGAATAATCCGTTTAACATGCATCTGTAGTCATTTTTGTTTGTGCAGCTACTTTATAATTTATTTTTATTTGATTAACAAAGATTCTTAAATTTTCTTGTTATTAAGTGATGATATTATATTCTTAAATTTTCTAAAATTGAAATGGTACGATATGAAAATAATTTAATGAATTATGCTGTAGAAGCCCTGCTTTGAAGACTTTGGAGCTGAGTGCATATCTTGAGTCGGCCTACTTAGATGGCTTTGTTCCAAGCTTTGAAGGGAAATGGAAGAATCTGGAATTCATAAGAATTGATGCTACCTACTATATTGTAGAATTGATTAAGCTTGTCTGCGTCCATTTGACTAGTTTCACGGGTCTCCATATTGGATGCGGGTATATCCATGGCAATACAGCATCTACGATTGCGTCTCTACTTCCAAAACTCAAGTATTTGACTATTAATCATGCTAAACTCGAAAAGAAGAACCTGTTAATTATCTTGCAGGGATGCAGAGAACTTGTGAATCTTGATGTGCGAAACTGCATTGGATTTGATGAGGATGATGAAGAGATTTTAAAGCTTTCTTCTATTATCAAGAGCTTTCATTGCGATGGTTCAAAAGCACAAGACCCTAAAGTACTATGATTGTAATGATTTTGATCTTGACTGTCCTTATGACAATTGTGATGGGATTGAATGGGCTTGATTTTTACTACTGGAGGAGGAGTATGTGTTTCATTTTAACTTTCAAAGTAGTGTAATGTTAAACAGGACAAGGGAGGCATGTCTGAGTTTATCTCCTACTTGCGAATGCTTAAAATCCAGTCTTCTGTGAAATTGTTTCGAGTTTATCTTTGCTTCAGAATACATGGAATTTTTAGTCTGTCGTCAACTTGTTTAAATTCGGTTTCTTCGGTTGCATGATACATATTACATGTACCAATCTTTTTCTATAGCCATGTCTAGATTTGATTTTTACCCAGCTGCTTCTTTTTCTTTCTGACAAGCCACACCTTTTTCAATGAAGTAAATTTTAGACTTGCTGGGAAATTTTCGGCTATATTAACATAATCCATATATACCTGTATGGGATCATTTTCATTATGCAATATTGCTCAAGCTACAGATGTACAAATATACAATACAGTAAAATTTAATACAGAATCGAGCTATTTAGGAATTTTTATAGTTTAGTAGAATTTATACAGAAAATGTTTACTCAAGGACTTCACTGGAAGTCTGCAAGTCTGTAACCAACCACGAACCACATGTGGCACCTATAGTTGTGGTAACTGATGATCAATGTGGCACCTATAGCTACTGTGTCGTGAATGTTCAAAGTCATTAGCAATTGTGTAGGTACCAACACTCAAAATTTTTACTGTAAATGGGTCTATATTTGACTATTTTGATGACTGAGAAACAAACATTTGATTAAAGAAGTAGACATTACAAAGATGCTAGTGAAAAGATTAACTTCATCGACATTGCAGAGATTAACTTCATCGACATTGCTGCTTAAGCTTGTAAAATTTAATTTAACAAGCCAAAAGCAAATGCTGCAATACATTCTTTCTCTAAAACTTTGATACATTAGCAGCATATCAGCACAGCACCTCTAACTATAGATGAACCTCTTCTTAAACACAAAAAACATAAGACCATGAGTCCAGCACATCACTCAGACTCGGTCCAGGAGTTGATCCAACCAGTGGCGGATCCAGCTCCCAACTTAAGGGGGGTCGGATATAAAAAAAATTGGCAAATTTAAAGCAACACATATAGAAGCAAATAATCGTATACTAATTTTTTTTTACCTTCATAAGATCATCAAAAGAACTACCATATTGTATGATAATATAACTCATTTTCACTTATAACTTTTGCCCCTCATAAAAAGAAATTATAGCATCAAATCATATTAAGTAGGGTCAATTTTTTTTTTTTTTGAAATATTAAGGGGGGTCATTTTTAATTTATATAATTTATGTGTATAAATATATAACTATAATTTTTTTTAGAAATTTAAGGGGGGTCGGATGTTCCCCCTTGCCCCTCTTAGGATCCGCCTCTGGATCCAACCACCAAACCATTTGCCACTACTAACCAAAAACTTTGTGGATGGTAATCTTCATATTACCAGAACAATCCTGCCCAACAACCAATTACCTTTGCAACTGTGCTCATGGCTTATCGTACGCGACCTCAATTCTTTTTGAAAAACGGATTGTTAACAATAACCATTTACTCTCATTTTAAAACTATGTTGCCATTTTTCGAAAAAAGGTTAAGATGTATAGATGCTTAAAAAATTACTGAATTCGTAAAGTATTTTTGTCTTGCACATGGATTATTTACAATTTTTTTATTAGATCCTCAAGGTGCCTTTTTTGCCCACCATAACACACAATTTCAATATTTCAAAAATATTGGAGGTAGAAGGAACTCAAACACAAGACCTCCGAGTTCTCTGATACATGTTTAGTTATCAATTACTTCCTCCCTTATTTTGGCATGATGTTAATTTTTGCTTGACTACTTACCTTCATAATTAATTCTTTTCAATTAAATCAAAGTAAGGATTTAAGCCTAGTTATTAAAAAAAAAAAAAAAGTAAGGATTTAAGTACATGACTCATCTATTCTTGATCGGAAAACGTGGAGAAGTTCTAAGCGTTGGAAAATTCATATCATTGTTGATACAACCTTGATTTTACTTGTTTCTGACTATTTTGCAGGTGAATATAAGTTTCTTACTTGTACCTAATTTTTACACTATCTTCGATATATATACATACATATTAATAATCCTTGCCTAACAGTAACTCATGCTTCCCTTTTTTGTTATTGTTATGCATGTAAGGTTTGAGTATATCCTGCCCTTTTTGATCTTGCTCTTTGAGCACGATTTATTAATTTGATATCCGTGGTTTATTTAATCTTTCTTATCATCCTCATTGCTTGCATGTTACTTAACTTAGAAGATGGAAGAAGGAAGATGGGAGGATGTGACGGCGGATTGTTTGGTAAATATTTTCGGGAGACTGGACCTAGAATCACGGGTACTGTACATACCGTTTGTATGCAAAACATGGTACCAAGCAGTTCAGGATCAATTGTGTTGGCGAAAACTCGATTTTCCTGATTACAGGTCAAGATTGTGGCAACAAGTTAGATACTCTGACCGAATTAAACTGGTGAAATTTGTTGTCAAGCTTAGCAAAAGATGTGCCATATGGAACTATTGTACCAGAGAGGAAGTCGTATATGTTTCAGAGGAGTGAGTATATCATTGAACTTGAAACAAATAAGCTTTAAGTTGCAGATTATTTGTTTTAGACCTGGACCGATAGTTTTAACTTTTCCTCAGAAAAATTAAAATCCTATTTTTGATATCTTTAAGTTTCAATCCCTTCACTATTTTTTTTTCTTTTGAATTTTTTTTTTAAAGTCGGGTCTTTATTGAAATGTCGTCTGTAAAAGTAGGGTTTCGTATGTTAGATTAACTGATTCTGGATTGATGCAGTCTTAAAATAATTTATTGATTTCTGTTCTAGATGCCCTGCTTTAAACACGTTGGTGCTGCCTACATATATTTGCTGTGACAGCGTAGACATGATTTTAAGCTTCATCGTCAAATGGAAGAATTTGGAAATCTTGAGCCTTAAAAGTAGCTACTACTGTACCGTAGCACTTATTAAGCATATAAGCATTTATTTGCCTAATTTTATTGGTCTGCATCTTGAAGGAGGCTGCATACATGAAGATAAAGTATCCACAATAGTGTCACTACTTCCAAAACTCATGTATCTGACTATAAATCAGGCCACACTTGGAAAGAGAAACCTGTTATTAATATTGAAGGGTTGCAAAGAACTTGTGTTTCTTGATGTGCGTAACTTCATTGGATTTGACGAGGATGATGAAGAGATTCTTAAACTTTCTTCCATCATCAAACATTTTCAATGTGATGGTTCAACTTCATGGGATCCACTTTCCAAGAAAAGAAAAAACATCATGGGATCCTGATGATTATTGTTACCAACAATTTCCAGTGTGATGGTCCAACAGCAGAGGATCCTGATGATTATTATTATTCTGACTGTTAAATGGGTATGTGTCTTGTGATGGAAGTGATTCTGACTAGAAGAGAAGTACTTGTGTCAATGTAAACTAGAATATCGGAACGTTACAGCAGCATTTGAGGATATGTCTGCCATTTGTGCTTGTAAGTTTATCTCTGTTTGGAATTCATATAATGTAGTTTTTTCTGAGATTGCATAATTTCTGCACTGAAAATGTGTAGCAATATCAAATATATTCATTATGAACTTACCAAGGCAATATGCTGAAAACTCTGTTTTGTAGTAAAAAGCTGTTCAGTTCCCTGCTTGTTCATAGTGGAGTCTATTTGATGCCTATATTGTTTTTTTTTTTCTTTCTTCTTGAAATTCTTGAGCATCACCACTACCAATATAAAACTTACCTGCATGAAATTACCCAGGGAGACACCACTGCTTCTTGTCAATACTACCTAAAAGCCTAAAGTAAATGCTGACTTTCTTTTCCACTACTAAATACATAGAGAGCATCTCCACAACAAAGCCCTTCAACCATAACCTCTGGCTGTATGCAATATCATAATTAACACCTCTGGACATTATTTGAACCATAACCATCAACCTCTGTATGCTTAACAAATTTTTAACCAAGACTTATCAGATTTAATGCAAACAAACTTAAATCACTCTTTTAGTGTGCAAGGGGCATAAAAATTACAAGAAAACAATGGTTGTACCCTGACATGAACTATGCAGAGGTTTGTACCAATTCAATACCTTAACATGCTAAAAAAAATAGCCCACAAAGAAAATAGAAAAGAAAGTATCAGTAAGTAATGTAAACAGTGAACTCCAACAATGTCTCAAGTCCATCAGTTACTTGCTGATTGACTATTGGAAGTGTCTTAATAACTGCAAATCCTTTTGCATTAACATACTTCCCAGTTCCACCCATAATAGCTAGCTGAGACTCAGAGACTACAGTCCGATGAACCCCGAAAAAGCTAAGGCTGTCTGCATAACCTCCCTCCTCAAACATAGCAGTAAATGCCATAGTTTGGCTATTACCATCTTCAGAGCTAACAACATAAAACCCTTGTGCCTTTCCGACCAATCCAGACCCTAGCTCGTGGCCTTCAGTCAGTTCATCATCCATCACTGTCACGGTTCCAAACATGAGCTTCTGAAGAGCGGAACCAACCGGGAGTTGGGCCCCAGGAAACCCGAATCCATTGTTGTTATTGTTATTGCCATTATTTGTAAGCACATTTGATTTGCTTCCAGCAAGGCCAGTGAGGAATGGAATGTTGTTATTGTCTATCAGTCCATTGTTGCCACTGTTTCCTGGTACTCCATTGTTTAGAGGGAAGTTTGCTCCATTTGGCTTGGCAAATGGGATTTGACCATTGAGAGCTGGATTCGTGACTACTCCGGTGATAGCGCGAGCAGAGGGATTTGTCCCTCCTAAAATGTCGTGCATGAAAAATGACAGAGTGTGGTGGGGATCAGTACCAGGGGCAGTAGGTGTGGAGACTGGACCTGTATTGACAACAGGTTCCTCAGCTGGTGTCTCCGGGGGAACAACAGGTGACACAGATTCTTCGTCGAGAAGTCTAAATGATGAAACAGAAGCAAGGAATAGTGTGAAGAGGATTACGCAGAATGTGAGCTTGGTTTTTGAAGAAGAGAATTGGGGGGTTGCCATGTTATGAATCTGAGAGCAGAAGAAAGACGATGCTGGGGGATGTCTGAGTACTGTAGTGCATTGAAAGGTGTAGTGTCATGAATTTATATGGTTTCAGGGTTGGAGTTTGACTGGAGTTGATGATAATATATGGAGTTGGTGCAAATTGGTTTCTGTTTTTAGTGTTTTAGTTGAAACAACTACCAGATGAGTTAATTCAGAGGAATGGTTAGGGTAGGGAAATTAGGAAGATCCCTTTCTTTAAATCTCCTCTAACCCAAAAATAAACAGAACAGCTCAGTCGTTCAATGATGAAGCAAACAACACTTAGCACTTAGCAGTCAGCACAGAGATACGAACAACCACATTTCTGCAACCACTAGGCTTAAGATTAATAGTATTTTAGAGGAATAAATGAATTACAAAAAGAATTAAATCAAATCAAAAGTAATAGTATATAACTACACTTTAAAATTTTACAGTAAGCATATGGTTATGATCCCATACCATGAATTAAGTTAGTAGCGGACATAGAGGTCAATTTCTCTTACAGACTGCATTTTTTCTGATTTAGAGGTCTAATCATGGAGAGAAGATAGCAAACGTATAAAGATAAATTGTCACCCTCAAGTAACCACTCTTTGTATATCTTCAAACCAAAAACCAATATCCTTGCTGTCTTGCAAATTGTAGCAACATATACACAAACTTATATTTACTGTTGGCATCACACAAAACTTGCCACAAAAATATTTAAGGAATAACTGATTCTGCCGCAACCCTATACATTACCTAACTCTGCCACTAGCTCATCAAATAAAAAAATTCCTATCTCTCTAACAATAATATCAATATCACATCCTACCTTTAACCAACTTAAGTCACCTCCAACCGCTTTCTCTGACAATCCTTGGTTCACCCCTGTCTCCTGGCTTACCAGCAAGTTCCACAATTTTTCTTCAATCACACCCCTTTTCAGTTGGATGCCAAGCCATGTACTTAAAGAATTTGCCCACTTGGGGATGTCCAAGCATGGATGCAAAATCTCCATCAACCCCGAGTTTATTCGGTCAAATAAAAGCCTCCTTTCATATGTTTCCCAGGATATTTGATCACCGTATTTCTTCTCCAACACCTCAAATACCGACGGGTTCACAGCAGATTCTGGAGAATGCAATTTGTCAATATCGATCTCCCAGTTTGCATCATAGAACCCAGCCTCATCCAAAACATCAACTAGGTAGGAAAAATCTCTAGTTTCTTTGGCTCTGAATACTCCTAAATTTCCATTTTCTTTTAAATAATCATCAGATACATCCCTGGTACCTTCATCACTTGAAACCATCATTCCAGGATCTGAAAGTGTGTCTGCAACATCAGATTTTAGAAGCTGGAGTTTCTTCCAGAGACCTAACAAAATGAATGGCAAAGGTCTTAAGAAAAAATATACAACAAATAAGTGTCAGAAGAGAAAATCTACGCTTTGACATTACTAACCACTAAGATTAGCATCAGCAGGCCCAGCACCCTCAAAACATTCAATATCCGATAAGATCTCATCCTCATAAGGTGGATTTAGAACTGAGTTTGGACTAGGCTGGTGAGTGTTCCTCCAACTCGAAGTTAATTCCGGCTCAAACTCAAAGCAGCTTGAAAACATAAGTCCATCTTCAGGAGATCCTATTGTTGATTCCTGAAATAAAAAATAAAAAAAAGGAAATTTTAGCTATTAAGAGAAGTATTAGCATTAACTCTGAGAACAAAATATGGATGTACATCAGAGAAACTGACTACTGACAAGATGTAGAAGACAGACTGAGAATCAAACTTTCTTTCAGTTTGAATTTCATTTAGGAGAAATTGGAGTGCCTTTAGGCAAAATGAATGAGGGATGGAGGGGGGGAGAGAATTTTGAAACAATACTTCTTCAATAGATCCCTTTATGGGAGAATGGATCCTAGAACAGAAGGACGAATATTCACGCAAGCATTTACACTTAGATCGTAATTCAGAAAGTTTAAGGCGTGCTAAACACACAGGCAAACGCATTATTATATAACACTAGTCACAATAACTTTAAGTGAGAATGGAGCCCAAAACAGAAGGTAGAATATTCATGCAAGTATCTATGTGACTACACTTGGATCATAATTCAGAAAGTCAAGGCATGCTATACACACACGCACATTCTTATATAACGCTAGTCATTGATCATAAGTCATCACCAATCTGTCAATGCTCCACAGTCCAATTGACATAGTCATGTGCAAGAATTTGATCCCAGAACTATGTTTGATTACAATCAAAGCATGTACAGTTTAACTTCCTTTAATTTAACAAATATAGAGGATGACTAAACTAGGATCTAGTTTCAATCTTCCTACAGGGAGTTCAGCTTCTATCGTATAATAATAGTGTTCATCGAAGTTACCAAAAACATCATACCGACTTGATGGCTTAGAAGGTTAGACTATCTTCCAATGATATGGAGCTACATGCAGGATTTTGAAGGGATTTATCCTTCTGATGATGGACATGAAAGTATGCTAATATCAACTGATAGATGGACCCAAAAGAAAAGATCCCAACAAGGGACATCACCAAACATTAAACACTGATAGCAGACCAAACAAAACCCAGAAAGAAGAATACTAGAATAATAAGAAACCTAGAAAACACTCCACGCTCACATATGCTTGTTTAACTGCCAGTCTGCCAGTTTGTAGGAGAAACATAAATCTAATTGCATCTACATCAGCAATTTAAATGATCGGAGAAGATAGAATAAAGTATAATCAGTCTTTAACTGATTGCATACAAGTACATGCATATTTCACTGAAGCCTCTTAAGAATCTGCTTTCATATACTAAAAGATATGTAAAAAGAGAATCAAACCTGGCCGACCATAGTGAGTGAGACTCCAGACTTCTTTGAAATTTCTTCTGCCATATTATTATCCTCCACTTTGTTTCCAAGTTCATTCAAGACAAATTCTTCTGTGCTGTGATTATTCTCCAAATCCATATATCCAGAAGATGAAGATGTCTCATAACAAAATGTCAATTCTTCAGGTTTCGACGTATTTTTCACGCCTGCTTCAGTAACAGAGTAGTCACGCCCCAGATACTCGTCACTGCAGAAACCATCATTTTGGTTCTTAAATTTAGAATTTTCAGTGGCATTAGGGAATGAGGGAGATGGTCTGAATCTTGATGCCTTAGTGGCAACATCTTTCTTCATGCCATACTTGCTTTTAACACCCAAAGGTTGACTCAATTTTGATTTTTCACTATTCTGACTAAACATACTGCACCCAGATCTATTCAACTTGTAGGTTTTCTCAGGCCTTTTCTGATCAGAAGAATATAATGATTCACTAACTGTAGAAAACTTAGTAGCTGTTCCAACTTGCATTTTCCACCATCCAGAATCTATATTCTTCCCTTCTCTGGTAAATGTTGACCAATTTGAATAAGGATATAATGCTTGTTCTTGCTTTTCCAAGTTAGAGAAACTCAAACGAAATGGCATTATTGTTTTATTTTTGTATACAGAGTTTTCGTCGGCTTCAATAGCTGATTTGGATACCTCGGTTTCCATTACAGTTTTCCGAAAAGTAGCAAAACTGTGCTTACAAGGTTCCAAATTAATTAGCGCTTTTCCTGTCTCACTTGCTTCATCAAGAACAGGGATCCTACTTTTCACCTTTACTTGCATTTTTGATATGTTCTGCAAACCATTATGAAGATCTTCCAAGGTATCCGAGTCAAATTCAAGTTTTTTAGGAGATCTCAGAACATTAAGTAGAACATCTTTTTTCTCTGGCATCCAACCATCTTCATCTTTTCTATAAGATGGATCATCATTAAACTTAAAGACTATGCTTTGACCGAACGGGGAATGTGTACAGGACTGATCATGTGAGTGATAAGGAAACAAACTATCCCTTCTTTGGCTATACTTCAGTGATACTTTCTTGTTAGAAAAATCATTTTCCAGCGCATCCCTAAATTTCAACGAATCAAGAATTTTCTCATCCAGTTTAACATGTTGTCCATCCTTAGAATTTTGCTTTTCAGATCTTTTACTTTCTTTTGTAGCCCGTGAAGTTTCCCTGACCCTAAATGATCGCCTATTGGAAGATGATTGCTTCAACAGTAAACCTATTGATGCACTTTTGCGAAGATAGTCCTCAGAGAGCACTCTGTACTGTTTGTGAATGGGCCGCCGATGTTGCAATTCATCGAAACCCATAAGTCTTGCAATGACACTGGGTGTTTCTTCTGTATTTTCCATAGCTTTCCACAAGCTTTCATAGAGCTGCCTTCGAAGAATTTAACTCAAGAACTGGACAGAAAAGGTAAGTATGCATTCTCATAAGCTCATAAAACATATAGAGGACAATGTTAAACAAAGCATTTACTTAACCAAATTCAACATCATCTCCCAGCTATATTAGATGAAAGGCAACATATACACTTCTGGTTTTCTCTACATTATAATTCAAAAAAAGTAAACAGGAATACCCCGATTACCTTGCCATCCCCCATAGTACAATCATCGCTTCAATATGATCACTGTCTAGTCTGAAACCCTTCAACGCGTCGAAGCCCTCCACAGCTTCACTCCTTGATATTTCAATCTATCCCATGGTACCAAAGACAAGCAACTTGTAAATTTACAATACTTGGAATAAATGCAATATATGAAAAAAAGATCCACACATGGATATTTCTTCCTCAAAATCTAAAAGGGGAAACTCCCCAGCTCAAACTACCATATATAATCAACAAATTAAGTAAAAACAACAAACCTAACATAAACCGAATATTCACAATCAAAACTCCAGTTATCTGTACAAATCATTCAAACAAGCAAAGACTCATAAATAATAAATAGTATCTGAGGCTTGTTAATACCACAAACTAGTAAGCAACACCTACATATAAACATACATATTCCCTCCTGATTCAGCCAAAAAAAAATACATATTCTCTCCTAAAAGATTCTACTCACGTAACTATCTCTCATCTCTCAATGCATTCATATAAATATTCATCAATATATAACATTCTCAATTAAGTGTGTGTGCCTTAGCGCTAAAATCTACTCCAAAAATTCCCAAAAAACAACCTAGTAAAAGTTCAAACAGAGAACAGTATCAGATTCTCTCTCTCTCATTCTCCCTCCCTCTCTCCCTCTCCCTCTCCCTCTCTCTCATTCTCTCTCTCTCTCATCTTTCTCTCTCTCTCTCTCGTTCTCTCTCTCTCTCTCTCTCTCTCTCTCTCGTTCTCTCTCCCTCCCTCTCTCTCTCTCTGAAAGCATCAAATTCTCTCTCTCCGCCCTCTCTCTCTCTCTCTCTCACACACACACAGTGAACCAAAACCATCACGATGATCAGATAATCAAAGTCAACACATGCTTATGACAATCATTTAAAAGCAAACATAATCATCACATCTACAACAATTAAACACAAACATAACCATAAACAAATTAACTCCATACTTAACATTCATTAATCACAAACACTTACACACAAACAAGTATCATCATATCTATTTTCAACACAAAATCATAAAATGAAACAAAT
Organism: Kitagawia praeruptora; assembly: GCA_037693485.1. Classification (NCBI taxonomy): domain Eukaryota; kingdom Viridiplantae; phylum Streptophyta; class Magnoliopsida; order Apiales; family Apiaceae; genus Kitagawia; species Kitagawia praeruptora. The sequence goes on from CM075354.1 coordinate 129,167,714, forward strand.
TATAAGAAGAAAATTATGAATGATTACCTAAATTTAGAGCTCCACCTCCTAATTAGAATTTAGAAACTGATAAGCAACTGCATTTTTTAATCTCGTAATCACACAATATTATTATATACTAAAATATTTAGCTCAATGATTGTTAATAAAATGTACTAGTAGTATTTTATATAAGAAAATGAATAAAATAGAAGAAAAATGCGCGCCTAAATGGAAGAAAGTGCTTTAATTTTGGATTATATGAAGCAGAGGCAATAAAGAATCAAGTCATTTAATAATGTGTGTGCGTTTGATTGTGTGTAAGTGTGTATGTATAATTGTGTAGGTTTGGAGGGTGTTTTGCGTGACCGGGGCAATTTATTTTGGCGGACCAATTAATTTTGGCCTGGAATTTTGTACTAGAGTTTTTTTTAAAAAAAAAATTTAAAGTGGGAGGTGGAAGACTTTGACCATTTATTTTTCTCTTGCTTGTGAAAAAGACTACGGTTATTTGACTTTTTCTTCTAATAAAAATAGAGGTTTTTTCATAAATATCCAATGTCAAAAATATTTTTACAAAAATACTGTTTTTAAAAAAATAATTTGCAAAAATATTAAAATATTTGTAAAAGTACGGAGGTTGTATATGTGATTGCATATGCACCGGATGCAACCACATGCAACTGAATGCACCAATGCAATTGAATGCAACCTACTGGCTACTCCGCAACCAAAAAATGTAAATTCAACTTTCTTGCATATAAGGACGGCGCAGCCACATGTGAAATTCAATTTTCAATTACGTATAAATTTAGTTGCATGCAACCACATATTCAACTGAATGCAATCACATGCAACTGAATGCAACCAATGTAATTGAATGCAATCTGCTACGTAACCAAAAAATGCAAATTCAACTTTCTTGTATATAAGGGCGGCGCAGCCACATATGAAAATTCAATTTCAATTTCAATTACGTATAAAGTTAGTTGCATGCAATCACACATGCAACTGAATGCACCAACCATATATGCAACTGAATGCAACCTCTGTATTTTTGTAAATAAATTAGTATTTTTGCAAATATTTTCAGAAGATGACAAAATCGCAAAAAAAACTTTAAAAAGTAGTATTTTTGGTAAATAACCAAAACAATTAGTACTAATTGTTATCGATACACAAATTTATCTTGTAGTAAATTAATGTCAGTTTAAAAGATTATGTTTGTATATAACTCAAAATATATAAAAAATACTAAAAGTTACCAAAATGTCCTCTATTTTATTTAGGGAAATTCTCAATGGTACCACTGTATTTATGATTTTTGTCAGTGATACCATTAAGTTTTTTACTCTTCTTAATGGTACCCTTAACAAATTGATTTTCTAACAGAAATACCATTCTGTTAGAAAAACGTTATAGAAATGTTAAGTAGGGTAAAAAGGACATGATACCACTAGCAAAAACCAAAAGTATGATGGTATCATTGAGAATTTCCTTAAAATATATTAGGAGAATACTGGTTGGCCCCAAACCTGTTGAAAAAATGTAAGAACAATCTTGACCATGCGCTGCAGTATGCAACAATAAAATAGGTTGAATACTGACCCCAAACCCTACTTAACGTTTCTATAACATTTTCCGAACAAAACCCAAAAGTATAGCGGTACCATTGAAAATTTCCCTTTTATTTATGATAATATAATATAAAAGATTTGGATTATCGTGGAGTTTTTTTTTTTAATTGATTTTCTTACATTTTTGAAATCAATTCGAAGAAAAATTCTAAAATCTTCAAATTATTTCCAAATTATGTACAAAATAATAAATGGGCATGGATGGACATTTTAAAAATAAAAGGGATTCTTGTGTATTCATACGCATTTCACGAATTAAAACACATCATTTTGATATTTGGAAATAATTTTGAAATCTATTTGGGTGAAAAACCAAACTACCCACAAATTAATTCCCACCGTCCAAAATACTCATCGCTGGAAGTGTCCGTCCTTTTTACCCACGGACCACGCATTACACACATGCGTTAGGGTATACGCATGCTTAAATTGCGTAGTCCACGGCCACGCATCTACACAACGCGTATACTTTGCAAAATTGGAATTCTAAGCTGTGAACAATAACAAAGAATACGTATTTTCGGATTGCGTGTTTAGAGATACGCATGATATACATGCGTATGTGTTCACTGTTCATCGTCTTCTCTCCCCCGCCGTCGGACGTTTTTTTCTTCGTTTTTTTCAATCGGTTCGTGCACGTTTTCTACGCATCGAGCAGTCACACACTATGTACCAAAATGATCGTATTGTTCTCCTCTACAATCCTATAGTCTTAGTTTACCGTTTGGTTCGCCGGATTTAAAATCCCCAAATCGAGCTCATTTTCCGATCGACTTACCAGATCTGTCCGTGCACGTCCCTGCGGGGCCAGAACTCAACAACGGAATATGGAATGATGTAGATGCAGGCCTGGGCATCATGTTTATATCCTCAGATGTTGTGGAGGTTGTCGGAATTTGACGAACGGAAAGAGGCGATTCTGTGGCGATTTTGTGCTCGTCTGAGCTCCGACAGCGTTTGTGAATTAATGATGTCATCTGACGTCAATACGCATCTGGTAGATGCGTGACAGCCGATACATGGCTAATGCGTATCCCAATATACGCAGCAAAATCATGCATACTCAGTGGTCAAAAAGGGCGGAACATATTGAAAACGGATATTTCGGACAACTTGCACAGAAAAATGGTGTAATTTGGGCAATTTCTCAATCTATTTTGAGACCTCGACATTTCATGTGTGCACAATATTATTATCTTTAAAAAATGTTAATTTTGAGTAAATAAAAAATATCAACAGCTATAATTGATCCAGGAACAAGCAAACAATATTTATTCATCAAACTTATATAATAATGTAGCGGCAAGTATTTGTCTAACTATAAAATATAATAATATCTATAAAAAATATTTACTAAATATTATTTAACAAATTTATATATGCAAGATTTAAAAAGATTAGAAAAGCAAAATTATAAATATCAGATTTCCATTATTTTGAGAAAAAAAAAAACTATTTTTGTTTTAATTTTTGCAGGAAACGACGGTTGGTTTCGCTATCAAACCTTACCAAAAACATTAAATTTTTATATTTATATTTTTATATGAAAACACACATACATTTTAAAATTATTATCAAATAATATTCAAAAGAAAATAATAATACTTTTTTCACTAAAACTTTTTATCACAGCACATCAATTTTAAACAATAATTTCAACCAACGTCATAATTATTAAAGAATTTATCTAATACATGTTCATGTGCACACAATAAAAATTTAATTAATATTTTTTAATTAATTTTATTTTAATGAATAATAATGAATTTCATGTATGCATAAAAATTTCAGAACCACTGTGTCAACATTTTTTTTTTATTAATACAAAAATTGAAGGCAAGGCACAGGCTGCACAGCGGCAAAACCCACGCTACACGTCACCGATCAAATCAAGGTTGCAAAAATCGGTAATCGGTATAAATCGGATAAGGTACCCATTTAAAATTAATCGGGTAATCGAGATTAGTTGAAAGAATTAATCTGAGTATTAATCGAATATTATAATAATATTTAATATATTAATCTAATTTACAATTTAACATATCATTTAAAATAAATTCACATGATTAATCGAATTTTAAAAATCGAATCGGTTGATTAGAGAATTAATAGGATATTAATCGACTGAATCGAGTAGGGGTGCACACGGTTCGGGTTGGACGGGTTGAAGAAATTTTTTGACCCAATCCAATTTAATTGGTTTGAAAAATTTTCAACCCGATCCATTAAATTTAAATTCATAATCCAACCCAATCCAATCCAATCGGTTTGGATCGGTTTGGATGGGTTATGAATAAATATTAAAAAAACTTCATAAAAAATTGTTATCATTTTTATGGTTGGTGAAAGAATGAAAGGTTTCAGATTCAGCATATGTTTAATACATTTCAACATAACATGATTGCAATAAAAATTTAACATACGACTTGCATCTCATAATTTTTACTCCCTCCATCTCTAAATATGTTGTCTGTTTCCTCTTGACACGTTTGCCAACGCACACTTTTAATCGTTAATATCTTCAATTTCGTATTAGTTTTCAATATAAAAATTTCACTGTATTAATGTACTAATAAATACGAATCCAATAAGATCACTCATGACTATATTTGGTCTTATAGATTATATGTGAATTAGTAATTTATCTCATGTTATGAACAGTTCCGACATATCAAATGAGCAACATAAAAAGAGATGGAGGGAGTATAAAAGATAAAATGTTGTTACTTTCTCTCAGTAAACTTCATGTATTTTAATGGTTTGCATGACAAAATACATGAATATACATTGATGGTACAAAGACCTGTTAGCACTACTTCTACGCGGCAGTAGGTACTCTTCTTTGAATTTTGATATAAATGTAAATGGGCCAATGTAATAATGGATCATGAATATAAAAAATATTTTATTAAATTAATTTATTTTTTAATCAGGTTGGGTTGGTTCGGTTAAAAAAAATTAAAACTCGTACCAAATTCATTTAAATCGATTTAACGTTTTTTCAATCCAATTATATAGTATAATTTAAAAAAAATCAATTTGAATAAGATGAAATAGTGTCGATTTGGATCAGGTTGGTCAATTTATCAAACCGTGTACACCCCTAAAATCGAGGATTTTTTTTTTTTTTTAACCCGTAAGGGTTGTCTCAGTTGGTTAAAGAGAGGTCACCTTACCACTTGTGCGGTTTGGATCACGTGGTTTGCAGGCTATTGCGTTAGCCCATGGGTTTACCCAGAGCGCATCCGAAGGGTAGCGGTTGCGGGTTAAAAAAAAAAAAAAATCGAGGATTTTTATAACGTTGATCAAAATACGTCATACGACGCCACTGGATCACAATAATACTAAGCTAAGCTGTATACGATATACACCATATATAAAACATCTGAGCCGGGTAAGAGACCTGAAACTAAAAGAAAATTGCGAAAAGATCAAACATGGCTGTTGAAATTTGTGTCAAGGCTGCTGTAGGTGCCCCTGATGTTCTTGGAGACTGTATGTATCGTATATATTCATGGGTTTGTTTTTAAATTATGTGATTCTTGATTTTAGGACTGATGGGGTTTGATTTTTGTTGATGTTAGGTCCATTTTGCCAAAGAGTACTTCTTACTTTAGAAGAAAAAGAAGTTCCTTATAAGATGCATTTAATTGATTTTAATAACAAACCTCAATGGTGAGTTTCTCTCTCTCTCTCCCTCTCTATCTCTCTCTCCCTCCCTCCCTCCCTCCCTCCCTCTCTATCTCTCCCTCCCTCCCTCTCTCTCTCCCTCCCTCCCTCCCTCTCTGTGCCTCTCTCCCTCTCTCCCTGTGTATGATAATTCATTCTTGTAATGAATTGTTTGGTGTTGTTTAAGGCTATTAGATGAAAGCCAAGGGAAGGTGCCTGTGATAAGATTTGGGGAAGATGGAAAATGGATAGCTGATTCTGATGTCATTGTTGGCCTTATCGAAGAAAGATACCCTGTTCCTTCTCTTGCTATTCCTCCTCAGTTTGCCTCTGTGTATGCCCCCTCATTCGTTTTAAATACATACAATGCATGTGTTTGTATGTTTGTGTGTGATGTTATAATAATATCTGTCTAATTGTACAGTAATAAGCTCTGGAAAATTACTTATGTTTCTTGTATAGTTACTGGCTGACTTGTTTTTATCGTAATAATTTAAATTAAGAGAAATAGTAGTGTAAAATGTTGCAGTTTTTTATTCATAAAGGCTAGAACTTTGGATTATTATGAAGCTCTTTTTGTATGTGATACGGGAAATTATTAATTCACTAACATCTTTTGAACTCATATGTTACGAGGAATTGGCAAATTGTTGTAAAAGCCAAAAGGAAGTGTTGGTTTATAAGTTGTCCTTCCATATTATTTAATATTAGCTCTTACAATTTCTATTATTTGAGAATGTATTTAATATCTACTATCAGGATCAGTTGTGTTCTTATCTATTTTATCTTATTCCCTCACAGCAAAATATATAATTGAGTTGACAAAAAGGTCTTAAGACATAGTTGTTTGTCCAGAGTCCAGACCTAATGATGCTGAGTTCATTTGGTTACTTTATACTTTTTGTGGTATTATAGGGGATCAAACATATTTTCTTCGTTCGTTAAATTTTTAACGAGTAAAGATGCCAGTGATGGGTCAGAGCAGGTTTTGGTTGATGAATTGAAGGCCCTTGATGAACACCTTAAGGCACATGTAAGTGGTTTCACATCTAAAAGACGCCATTCATCCCTAAAGCGCCCCCCTTTAGTTAGTAGAATATAAACTATGGACTATGGTATTGTGATTTGAAGTTATACTAATTGATAGAGTATGAATAGGGGCCATATGTAAACGGCGAAAACATCTGCGCAGTTGATTTGGGTTTGGCACCTAAGCTGTACCATATGGAGGTGGCTCTCGGACATTATAAAGGTTGGAATCCTCCTGCAACCTTGACTAATCTGCTTAACTACATGAAGGTACACAACTAAAGCTAATTTAACCTTTTTTAATCTTAAGTTTGCTTTTCAGTTCACTCTATCAAATCATCGATAAATTACAGGTATTTTGTTTTTTTTATAGATCTCTTTTCTTTTGCAAAAGTGTGTGCAAGTAGTGATGCACGCACTTCTTTCTATGGTTGTATAATGGTATCTTGTCTGGAATAAATGCTTCTTATGAATAAATGTTTGCACAATGTGAGCTTAGTGAGCTCTTCTGCAGTATGTAATTAATAAAGTTCATAAAGTATGATACATAGTTGAGTTCTTAGTATTATTTCCTTCGTTATAGGATACAGTTGGACTTTGTTTAAGTCACGAGAGCCCCTCCCCCCTGATATGGAGGCACAGTTGATAGAAAATTAGATGAGTGCAGCAGTAGGTCAGTCCTCAGTGGGTGGTTAGGGGGAAGACAGTGAAGGCTTTAAAAAAGATTATGCTAGAGACAGAAGGAACTCAAAGGCTAAGCATATATGAATATATCAATGAATGATTGAACGGTGAGTCGGTGATATATTAGCTCCATTAATTAGCTAAATCTCGAATGTAAACTAAATAATTTGGTTGTCTGTTGTATCAGATGGGCAATCCGTAATTTGTAAAAGAGAATAAATTGGTTTAACTTGAATACAACAAAATTCTAATATTTGACTAATGGTTTGTGTTTGTAAACCTTCGAGTTTTATTGAGATTCGAATGTGTATGACTTGCCCTTGATGGGTTTTATGTAGCATGTGGGGTTCTGTGTTGTCACATTTATGAAACCTGCTTTACATGTTTTCACTGATTAGAAATCGAGGCAAAAGGAGGAAAGCTAACTTGTCCTTTTGCATAGTATATTTCTTTGGCATAAAGGCATCTCTTGCGGCCTAGTTTCTCTGTGCGTTTTGATGATATAAGCCATTAAACCAAAAACAGATATCTCCTAACTGTTTCTACATATTTCTTGGTACGCCTTGTTTTGCAGTTGCTCTATGCTAGGAGGTCTTTTGAGAAGACCAAGGCGAAAAAAGAATATGTCATTGCTGGATGGGCACCCAAGGTTAATGCATGAGGTTGTTTCAAAATGTATTCACATTATTAGCAGGAGTTGCAATGTATATTGGTAATAAGACCTTAATGTGTGTGATATGATATGTTGGTCCTATTTCTAATAATTGTACTCTGGTATTACTGAGATTGAATAAATGTTTCCAGATTTAATGTCTTCCTGTAGTAGGTATATTTCCTTGATTGTATTTCTGCCACCACTTTTAGCGCCAATTCCTTAATCCACCTTTCCCCTTGGACAGGATTGGTCAGATGTGCATCCATCTATGCAAGTTTGTCCTTTGGTAAATGGTGAACTTGCTCATAACATTGTTATTAGAGAAAACCAAATAACTCTTACTCTTGCAGTATCAATCTCAACTCCCTTTAAAGGAGGGTGTACAATTCTTGGTGAAGACACAAATGACTGTTTATTCAATGAGCAAAAAAAATATAACTTCTCTGCGAAGCTTGCTGGTAATCCAGGCACCAGCAGATATTGTATATTGCATCTTAATTAATGTAAGAGAGGGTGTGGTAGATGTAAATTATGCTCTCTTTTTCTGCTCATCTTGGTCTGATTTTCCAGATTTTTGATAAAAACGGAAGGATGACAACTTTCATACGTTTTTTCAATATCGACCAGGGGATCATTTCAGTAGAGGATGCTTTTACCTGTTGTCCTCAATGTTGTCTATAATCCTCACCTTAGAACCATGTTAGACAACCCTATTTAGCAATATCATAATTTATCTGATAGTATATGTTTAAATGTCTTCTTCGTATCTCTTGAAACTATACTTGCGCACTTATGGTCCTATGGATGATCCAAGTTTTTTGTAATAAATTCAATTTATGTATTACAATGCTGAGAGCATATTTGTGATAAATTGGATGTCGATCCTACGAATTTGCTTAGAGCAATGCAAACATTAATTCTAGTTTTTGGCATAAATTTTTGTGCACTCACACTAGTTTTAGACTAAATACACACAAAATAAATTTAAAAATTGTGTACATGTATATCGAATACAAATGATCATATAGCAATTTTTTGTTTCGGTGGTTGATTTCCTTAGAAATGCTCTTACAGACTGTGACATTGCTTCCCGTCGAGTCACTTTCAACATAAAATTTACAAAAATATACTCCCTCCGTCCCGACAGATTGTTTACATTTGCTTTTTGCACGGAGACCAAGGATTATGATTAAAATAAGTGAAGTAGTGGGTGTAATAGTAATTTATTGTTAAGATAAATGAAGTAGTGGGTGTAATAGTGATTTTATTGTTAAAATAAGTGAAGTAGTGGGTGTAATAGTGTAAAGTATTGTTAAAATAAGTGAAGTAGTGGGTGTAATAGTATTAAAACTTACTATTTTAGGAAACGTAAAGAATTGGTTGGGACGTCCCAAAAAGGAAAGTGTAAACAATTGGTTGGGACAGAGGGAGTAACATAAAAGAAAGCCGGTGCATGAGATATGCTTCATATAATTTGATTCTCCCTGAACAATATCTCTTGAGTCGAGTTCTATTGCAACTCTACTCTATCTATAAGATCTTTTAAAGCCGAACATAAAAATGAAAGCAAAAACACATTTCAATTCATTTTAATGGGTTCAATGGATATTTATCCAATCGTGTGACTAAACAAACTTATTTGCTTCATGAATCTTCCTCCAATTAGCTATAAACATTAGCTAAAATAAAATAAAATAATGGTTAGCTAAATTATACGTAACCAGAAAGGTAACTTGCTCCAATCATGTTAGCTATCACCGTTATATTTAAAAAACAATACTGTGCGAGGTACGGGTCATCTTCTAGAAGTTGATGTAAACTTGTTTATCTTTACGATTTAAAGAATATATATTGACATGATTGTATAGTTTCCGTTAAAACATGTTTGTTATAAACTTATAATGTCCCAATTTTGTTTTACGGAAAATTTGATTTAATTATTCAGATAAGCACTCAAAATAAAATATTTCGTGGCATATAAATGTGTTGGATATAGAATAACACATTTACACCAATTTGTACAAATTTATTTCACAAGTAGAAAACATCAAGTAATTTGTTATTATAATCAATTTGGGTAAGAGAACATAAAATTTAAATAATAAGGGGGGTTGTTTAATTCTCCTTAGTATTTTTCATCACTATAAATCAATTTTTGGAGTGATATTTTTTAAAAATTTATCCTCATTTTTTGTCATTCTTTCATAAATAATCTAGTCAATACATAAGAGGGAGAAATAAAGTTCTTTTGATGACTTTCTCTTTCAAGGTATATTTAAGAATACAATCATAAAATAAATGAGTCGTGCACGAATGACATATTTATTCATATTCCAGAAACCTGTTATTTACCCATGTAATGTTTCACAATAAAGATATTGTCCAATCAGTATATAAAAAACTAATTGTATAATTTAAAATTTTATCTTTTTAAGCAAATAATTTTAACTACCTCATAGTATATAATGTGATTGATCGATCATAATATTTATGTGCATGCTATGCAATATACTAATTTCTAAGATATGTGTTAACTTGATTGTATTTTTAATCCATTTTACAATTTATTTTGAATTTTTTAATATTCTTTCCAACCAAAATTTTTCGTGTATTATACGACTTTTAATCGATGTACATATGATATGAACCGATTCCTATATTTTGTTATATTATATTATCTTTTTTCAAGGAAGTTTATCTTTCTCAACTTATCTACAAGGTTCATTTTTTTTTTAATTTTTGTACTATCTGACATTTTTAATTAAGGATTTCATCTTTTAATTATATATCGTTATGTAAAAATATAAAATATATTATAGTTAATATTATATGTAAGAAATGTTCAATTAATTGAAAATAAACCAATTTACATTGCGTGACATTATTATTAAAATTTGAAATTAGTTGTATATATAATCACGTACCATATTTTGTAAACTAAAATACAATATTTAAAAGTAATGTGAATCACCATTATTTTTTGCTCAAAAATTAAAGTAGCACTAAAAATAGAATAAATATGAGGTCGAATTTATCTAAAAAAATTTAACTAAAAACCAAAAATGTATGTAGTACAATGATCGGAAGGATGAATTGTTTGGACGAGGTTAATGATTAAATTCACAACAAAAATAAACTAACTCATTTAAAATAAGAGCGTGGAATAAAATTTTGAAATTAGTGTATATAATTATGTACCATATTTTAAAAAGTAAAATTTCAAATTTTAAAACTAATATTTGTCATTACTATGTTTACTCATAAATTAAAATAATAGTAAAAACAGGATAATATAGAGATCGAACTTATGTAAAAAGAGTTTTAACTCCATACCAAAAAACATTATGTAGCATAATGATTTGGAGGAATATATGAAGGAGGTTGTGGGTTCAATTCCCCACAAACACAAAATAACTTATTTTTTCTCTTCAAATAAATAAGGGAGTGGGAAATTAATGTAATTTTGTAATATATAAGGGCAAACTCGTAATTTCACAAGGGGGTTTATTGGCTCAAAATGCCCCTTGTGTACCATATTGTGAAACCTAAAATATAATATTTTTAAAATAATGCGAATCACCATTATTTTTACTCAAAAATTAAAATAATAATAAAAATAAAATAATGGAAAGGTTGGGTTTATGTAAACGGTCTTTTAACTTAAAACAATAAAATTCATGTAGCACAATGGTTAGTAGGATAACTTGTGTAGAGGAGATTAGAGGAGATTTTAGGTTCGATTGACCACGTAAAAAAACTCATTTTTTCCATTTAAATAAGAGAGTGACATTTCGATCATGTAATTTTATAATTTGTAAGGGTATTATTAAATTTCACAAGGGGTAAATTGGCTCAATACTCCTAAATTATCCATGTGTTGCTCTATTATATATTCTATTATATATAAAAAGAGATGGTTAGCTAAATTATACATAACCAGAAAGGTAACTTGCTCCAATCATGTTAGTTATCACCGTTATCTATATTTAAAAAACAATATGTTGTTAACATTTTCAAACTTCAAATTTATAATATATTCCAACCATTATATTTATAACGTTTAATCTCTGCAACATTAACACTAAACTTCGGCCCCTTTTAAAAGGGATGAACCGCTCTTTTAAAAGGGGTGAACCTGCCTGCCTTTTAAAAGGGGTTTAAAAGGGGTGAACCTCCGAATCACTCTTTTAAAGCGGTGAACCTCCCTTTTAAAAGGGGTGAACCACTCTTTTAAAAAGGATGAACCTCCCTTTTCTAAACTGCTCTTTTATCATTTGTGAACCGCTCTTTTATCATATGTGTGTTAGATTATTTTTATAATCTAATAATAATTATGGGCTTACAAATTAAAGACAATTATATTTAATGTTTATTCTATATTTGAACTAATTAAGTGGTCTAAAATAAAGGGTCCAATAACATCTTATTCGGTATGGACTTTGTAATATGTAATACCCAATAGTAATGATTAGGGTTAATGGGGTCTAATTAGATTACTATTATAAAGAATAGTCTTGGTCCCCAAGGTTATTCACAACCTCTACTCCTCTATTCCCATCAGAGCGAGCTACTGCTAGAGGCGAATCAAGTCTATGGAAGATCAAGTCCCGAATCCGTATACATAATCTACGGTCATGGAATCAGGTACGCTTTCGCGCTACAATTTTATTGTGTAACCTTGATAATATCGCATAAGATGATTCTAGTTATTTATTTAGATCTAACAATTGGTATCCGAGCTTATCTTATGTCGAATTATTAAGGTTGATCATATATATTATATGATTGTTTTTTTATCGATTCACCATGTTTCGATTTTCCCTGTTTTTTTTCCCTGTTTTTTTTCCTTGATAAACACGTTGAATGATTAGGGATGGCAATTTGTCCCGACCCATTCCGATCCGATTGGGTTTAACCGAATCCGAAATTTTGGATCTGGATCTGGGTTTGGAATTTATTTTTAGACCAGAATAAATTTTGGGTCGGGTTTGGGGGTTTGGGTTTTGTCCTAACCGAACCGAACCGGACCCGAAACCCGAAAATTGGACTAAACCCATCTCAAACCCGGATCCGATCTGAAGTACAAATATTTACATATATATTTGCTTATAATATAGTGTATTATGTTTATATAATATTTTTTTTAGTTATTAATTTTTTAATAATCTAATTATTTTAATGCTATTAATTTAAGCCGCATTCAACTTGAAGTTACTATATACTTTCTCGTAATTTGTATTTTTCGTTCATAAACTATTAAGAGACTCATCTTATAAAGCATTCAAGTCAATTTTTGACATATAAATGTTACAAATTAAGAGACATATTTTTACTATTCATCTTTTAATTATATATATTTGGATGATGCATGCGCTTAATTAGAATTTACATTTTACTTGACATTTGATTAAATATAATGTTCAAGTTGATAAATTATTGTTTCAATAAAAAACATGTTGATAAATAATTGCATAAATAAATTGAGACCCGATTAAAATCTGAACCGAACCGAAACCCAATGGATCGGGTTTGGATCTAGGAATTTGGGTTTCAATCGGGTCCGGGTCCGAATTTGGGTCCAACATATATATTTGAGTCCAGGTCTGGTTTTCACAAAACCCGAACCGATCGACCCGATTGACATCCCTACTTTTTTTTTTGAAACAAAAGACTCATTCATTTATTAAGAAACATCATACAAAATGGTCTCCAACAAAAACTGAGGAGGAGACAAATGAGTCACATAACTATTGAGCTCACAAGGTAGCCTAGCCAATTTATGGGCTACATTGTTTGCCAATCTTTTAACAAAACCAAGACTAACACCCGTTCTTGTTGCTAGATAATCTCTGCATTGCTGAAAGACATGCCCAATCTCGAGACGACTAGCTGTGTTTTGCTTGATAGCATTGACAGTAAGGAGAGAATCCGTTTCAACAACTATAGGTTTGTCAGGAAAATCACGAGTCCATAGAATAGCTTCCAAGACTCCGACTGCTTCTGCTTCCAGAATAGAGGCTCGACCTGCAATCTTATACGTCCTCCCCAATAAAAACCTTCCTTGCTCATCACGAATTACCATACCCAACGAGAAAAAATCTTCATTCTCCTTAACAGATGCGTCAACATTGATCTTGAGACTGCCTATTTCTGGGACCTGCCATTTCATACCATCACACCTCGGAGCTGATCTACTTGCATTAACCGTACCTGAATTTTTCTTCGACGCCTGTTGCCATTCACAAATCTGAGTCGAGCTAAGAGAGACAGCTGCAGCAGGAGACAGACTGATATTCTCCCAGACCCTTTTATTCCTGGCATTCCAAATGCTCCACAGAACCGTAGTCATGGTTATTAAAGTTTCACTCTTTTCAACAGCAAATTTCGCCAATATCCATTCAGGTGCACTTTCAAGGTCTGCCATACTGAAATTTAAACATGAATCCTGCTAACAACACCTAGCAAATTCACATTCAAAAAAGATATGACGTAAATGTTCAATATCACCTGCACACATAGAACAAGACATAGGAACCACCACCCCCTTGCTTCGAATTCTGTAATTCACTGGTATTGTATTTCTACAAAACCTCCAGAGAAACACCTTTACTTTGTGAGGGATATGAAGCTTCCAGATTGTGCCCCAACCAGGGGATTGAGGGACATCAAAATTACCAATATTATGTTTATGCCAATATCTATACCCAGTCTTCACAGAGTACTGACCATCTGCAGCATGGTCCCAGGCCAACCTGTCTACTGTACTATTCTGTGGAATTCGAGTTGTGAGAATGGCATCTGCATCACATTGGTCAAAATACCTGTTAATCTTCTCTACGTCCCACACCTTCATACCTTGTATAAACAAATCCTTCACCTTCCCCCTATCAACCTCAACAGGATATTCCCTATCCTCCACTCGATGAGTTGTTTTTGCCCTCAACCACGCATCCTTGCAAATATCGATGGATTGACCATCACCAAGCACCCATCTAAACCCATCCTTTAACCTCTCCTTTGCTTCCCAAATCCCTTCCCAAATGTAACTGCAACCTCTTGCTTTAGTAGCTTGAAAAATATGACAATCAGCAAAATACCTTGCTTTATAAAGTCTTGTTACCAATGAATCAGGTTTGGTTGCAAGATGCCACACCTGTTTTCCAATAAGAGCAAGGTTAAAACCATAGAGATTACGGAAACCCATCCCACCTTGCATCTTCGACATACTCATCTTAGCCCACGCTAACCAACGTATGCCTTTATTATTGACATTATCGGAGCACCACCAATAAGCATTCATCATTTTCTCTATTTCTTGACATAGGGTCTTCGGAATCAGGAAACATGACATACAATAAGCAGGGATCTCCTGAGCAACATTTTTTATAAGAACCGCTTTACCTGCTCGAGAAAGAAGCTTTGTACTCCATTCCTGAATTTTTTTTGCCACTTTTTCTTTAATAAATTTGAAAACACCCTTCTTTGACCTGCCTACCAAGGACGGCAGTCCTAGATATTTGCTCCCCTGTAGATCTTCATGCACTCCCAAAATTCCTTTCA
The DNA here is from genome assembly GCA_037693485.1 of Kitagawia praeruptora. Lineage (NCBI taxonomy): Eukaryota > Viridiplantae > Streptophyta > Magnoliopsida > Apiales > Apiaceae > Kitagawia > Kitagawia praeruptora. Next base: position 129,182,927 of record CM075354.1, read on the forward strand.
GCTCTTCTTGTTTATCCCTTCTCACATTCGCACTGAAAAAAATACCCGATTTCTGAAAATTCACTGCTTGACCCGAGCACACTTCATAATTCTGGAGAATTCTTTTCACCTCTATAGTCTCCTCCGTTGTGGCTTTGAAAAACAGAAACGAGTCATCAGCAAAAAGAAGGTGAGTTATAGAGGGTGCTGTATCACTTATCTTACAACCCTTAATGTTGCCTGCAGTTGCTGCTTCCTTCAACTGATTTGAGAGACCCTCAACACATAAGAGAAACAAATAAGGAGAAATAGGGTCGCCTTGGCGTAATCCCCTCGACGGCTGAATAGGACCTATGCTTGTACCGTTAAAAGAAATAGAGTAAGAGACTGTCGTAACACAAAGCATAATCCACCTAATCCAAACATCCGAAAAACCCATCAATCGCATACGAGATTGTAGATAAGACCAACTAACTCGATCATAAGCCTTGCTTATATCGAGCTTTAAAGCTATTTCCCCTTCACCACCCTGTCTCTTCCTGCTCATATAATGAATGAGTTCAAACGCCACAAGAACATTGTCCTGAATATTTCGTCCAGGAACAAAAGCAGATTGTTCTTCCGAAATCACCACAGGAAGGATCTTCTTTAATCTATTCGCCAACACTTTGGCAAGAATTTTGTATAGGACATTACATAGAGCAATAGGCCTCAAATCTCTTGGGGTTTCTACATTACTCTTCTTTGGAATCAGAACCAGATTCGAGTTGTTAACACCAGCTGGGAATATACCATCTTCGAGCCAATTTTTGCAGCAGGAGAACACCTCACGACCAAGCAATTTCCAGAAGTGCTGGAAAAAAGCCGGGTTAAGGCCGTCCGGGCCAGACGCCTTATCCGGATGCATCTCCTTGACAGCTACCGAGAACTCCTCGAAACTAAGATCAGCTGTTAACTCCTCATTTTGAGAGCTGGTAATCATATTGGCTTCACTGACATTGCTCTGATCTGGCATAACATTACCGTCTGAGAAAATGTCAACGAAATATGATTTAATTATCGAACACATTTCATCATGATCTGAAGTAAAATCACCCACATCGTTCTGCAACCTCACGATGTGATTCATTTTTTTCCTCATAGAAGCAGATGCATGAAAAAATTTAGTATTTGAGTCCCCTTCTTCAAGCCAGAAAACTTTTGCCCGTTGTTTCCAATAAATTTCCTCCTGAAGGAACAGTTCATGAAGTTTTTCTTTCTCCTCGAAATACCGTTGAATCCCAGCATCATCAGTACAGTTCTTAAGGCTATTGATAGTCTCCTTCTGAGCTTTTATTTTCTCTCTAAACTTATGAAAAAAGTTTTTCCCCCATTTAGACATAAAAGAAGAGACCAAGATTAACTTTGGCAACAAGTGAGTACTGGGCAGGCCCTCCCAAAACTTTGAAACCTCAGCATGAAAACCTTTCTCTTTAAGCCAAACATTTTCGAACTTAAACCTAAATTCTTTTTTCGAGATATTAGTGTTCATCAGATCCAGGTGAATAGGCTCATGATCAGACGTGATAGTATGACAAACAGCTAACTTACATATAGGGAAATAATGCCACCAATCCGCAGTTGCAAAGGCTCTGTCTAACCTTTCTCGAACCCAATTCGGAGAACCCTTACTCTTTTCCCAAGTGTATTGACCACCTGTTAGATCCAACTCAACTAAAGCACAATCCTCAATAACCTTTTGAAACCCATCCAAACACCATTGAGGGTGAGGGTGAATACCCTGCTTATCAGGCGCATACATGAGGTCATTAAAATCCCCGATAATGCACCAAGGAAGTTGAGAATGACCAGCTAACTCTATAATAAAATTCCAAGCATTTCTTCTTCGTTCTCGCTCAGGAAAACCATAATAACACGTAAGCCTCCAAACAAAATTACTACTTTCGGTGATATGAACATCAATGTGATTTTGAGACGAATCAATAACAACGACACGCATACACCGCTTCCACATGATTGCTAAACCCCCACTCCTTCCCACCTTATCAACAGCAGCATAATTATCGAAACCAAACTTCTTACTAAGCTTCTCAACTACATTATTATCAACTAAAGTTTCTGACAGGAATAAAAAATCGGGTTTTTGAGCCTTTACCAGGTCTCGAAGGACACGAACTGATCGAGAGTTCCCCAACCCCCGACAGTTCCAACTTAGGAGATTCATGATGAACGGCTAGCTTGCTCTGCAAGCTTAGCCGATAAAGAAGAAGAATGTGTTGCCAAATCCGAACCAGAAATGACAGCTCCCGTAATATTATTTGACCCTCCTAGAATAATATTCCCATCCACATCCATTGTACTCAAAGAGTCAGGCCCAACTCTTTTTCTTTTGCAGCCCTCCAGTTGTAGCCCATCCATCTCATCCTCTCCTGGCCCAAATAGTGGATTATGATTAGCCTTAAAGCCCACAATCTCTTTATTTGTTACGTGAGAAATCAAGGAATTAGTTGCAACAGATTTGGTAGCTATCTCATCCCTGATATCCCGCACTTCCTTTCCCACATTATCAGAATTTGAATTTTGATTCTCCTGAAATCCCGCCTTTCTGTTCTCCCGTCCAATCCGCAATTCCCAACTGTCATCATCTTCCTCCCTTAGCCATTTACTTTTCACACCTCCGGCCACCATGCGCGGTGGTGCTTTCAACCAATTTCCCCACTCTCTTGTCCCAGGTTCCCCCCTCCTGTCTATCGATCTCCTGCAAAACCGCTCGGTATGAGTAACCAAGCCACATGAGAAACAGAAGTCCCCTAGTCTTTCATATTTGCATAACACAACAAATTCAGAATTATCCCTTTTTGTAATCTTTTTCTTTCTTTTGAGGGGTCTCCTAACATCCATTCTTATTTTCAATCTCATACATTCCCTCCAAATGGACGTATTATTCTTCACATCGTACTGAATAAATTCGCCAAAGAAATTGCCTAATTGCCTACCCACAACCTCGTTCATAAAACTTGATGGCAGATCATAAATTTGAATCCAAATATTCAGGTGCCACAATGGGACATTTATAGGTTCTTCACCGTTCGGAATCACTGCCACCGCAAGCATGGCATTATCAAAAGACCATGGTCCTCCATTTAACACCCATTGTAAATCTTCCTTATGGTAAAATTGAAAGAGAAATATACCTGCATCAATCTCCTTTATATTTATCCCCATAGTAGGCTTCCAAATATCAGCCATTTTAGACTTCATAGCTCTGATATTCAAGTTCTTCTCTGTCAAAAACCTCCCCACCAAGCATAACTCGTACCTGTCTACAGCTTCCTCCACATCCCCTTCAAAAACAAAACTTTCGTTTTCTTCCTCATCGATACTCAAACCCCCCATTTGGTCATCAATATTTCGATATCTCGCCATAGAAACTCTCACAAAAAACCTACCTCTAAAGGTTAGAGAAAGGATGGAGAGACAACCCAACTCTCACATACAGGAGAGAAAAAAACCGTAGGACTTTTTAATTTTTTATAGATTCTATATTTTTTTATGTAAATAAAAAAAATTAAAAAATATAATTCACAAATACCCGGTTCGAATACATTAAAATGCGTGAAAAAATTAGAGGATTTTACATTTTGGGAGGGAGGTAGTAACAAAGCTGTTTTGATAGCGTAGCAGAAGACTCTTTCTCCACATCCCTACTAATGATGCATACGTGAATGGCAATAATACGCATGTCCAGATTAACTTGATTATTGGTTACTGTATTTCATTTGTAAAGAAATATGTCTATTTTATGTCTGCAGTAGTAGTATACTGGTAATTTTTTTTTGTGTGTTTTATATATGACCTGGCCATGTTAAAGCAATATTACATGAATCATATTTTTTTTTTGTTTACAATTACACCTGGTTTAAACATGTATGGATCGGGGAGGCATTCGTTTATTGCTGCCATGTAAATTTCATACTCCGTATTAATTATAAAGTTTAGCTAAGTAACGATTGCTATATTTTGTAGCAATTTTTTTTTTGGTTCATATATGTTACTTTTATGATGGAATCATGTGATTAAGTTTTTGTCGCCGGTTAACGCTAATTTTGGTGGCTATCTCGAGGAAATCAAAATTTTATTTGGATTTCTTTTAATTGTAAAGATATTAAAATATTAAGTTAATTTTTAATATTTTTTACAATGATACGATTTGGGCACATTTTTTTTCTGAAAAATGATTTTATTTATTTTTCATTCTTTTATTTCGCGAATAAGCAAAATATTGCCAAAGTGATTTTTATGTGTAGATTTATTTATTTTGAAATATTAGGATGTGTATGTTTATTATTTATGCGTTATAATAATCGGCCCAAAGGAAGATCATTTAACGGCCAAATAATGGATATACGTGTGGGAATAAATATGTAATAATTATAAATTTTTCATGTGAGTAATAAATCGGCCCAAAGGAAGGTTATTGCTTGACCGAATTTATTATTAATATTTGATTTCTGCGTGACGAGTACCATTTGCAAGTTAATATTTCTGTCCAAAGACTAAATATTAATGTTGTGCTAGGTATCTTGTTTGAATGGGCCCACACACTATAGTTTTTAAATTTATGTATTTTTTTGTGTGCTATTATGTATACATATGACATGAATTTTCATTATGCGAGCTTTTTTTTTTTTTGGTTCAAAATTGCTAGTTAATGCATCTGCTACTAATATAACTGCCAACATGAACTCCATTCCCGTGCTTAATGGCACAAACTTTAAGAGCTGGAAAGAGAACGTTTTGTTAGTTCTCGGCTGCATGGATTTAGACTATGCTATAAGGAAAGAACAACCTGCTTCTCTTACGGATGAAAGTTCTAATACTGAAAAATTGAACTTTGAGAAGTGGGAGCGTTCGAATCGCTTAAGTCTAATATTGATGATTAAGCGCAGCATTCCTGAAGCATTCAGGGGCGGTATGTCTAATGACTCCGATGAGGTATCTGTTTCCTTGATGAGTTTGAAAAGCATCTTGCTCTAGATTTCTTGAGGATGTTGAGTTTGAGGGGGAAGATAAAGTCAGGGATGTTGTCTTTGAGGAAGAATCAGTTTCTTTGCCTCATGTAGTTCAAGATAACAATGTGGATATACCTGTACAGTTTCCTACTCAAAATCAAGATGACGCTGAAGAAGAGCAAACTCAACAAACTCAAGATGAAGTGCCACTAAGTAGATCCACTAGAGACAATAATGGCACTTGTGGCTATATCATAAGTTTCAGTGGGAGTAAAGTATTCATATTACTAAAGGAGATAAGTTTAGTCTCAAACAGTGCCCTAAGAATGATCATGAAGTAAAGGAGATGCAGAACATTTCATATGCTTCGGCTATTGGGAGTCTTATGTATGGTCAAGATTGTAATTAAACGGGTTATGATGTACTTGCAAAGAACTAAAGATTACATGCTCGTTTATCGGAATTTGGAAAATTTGGAGATCATTGGGTATTCCAATTCTGATTATGTTGGTTGTGTAGATACAATAAAATCTACTTCTTGGTTAAGTTTTTTTTTTGTTATGTCTAAACATATAGACATTAAATATCAAGTTATTATAGAGAGAATTCAATATCAATTAGTGTCTATTAAGTATATGAGAATAAATTTTATGCTAGCAGACCCACTTTCTAAAGTTTTTTACACCATAAAGTTTTATTTCTTGGGCATACTGCTCATATGGGTGTTGTCTCATTGGAGGATATTAGTTTTAGTGGGAGTTTTTTGTTCTGTTCTTATATTCGGTACTCAATTTTTATTGACACTATGGTGATATTTGTGTTTTTGAGTATTCTGCAGAATAAAGTTATTCATTTTATTCTCTCTATTGCTCTATATGAGCTGTATCTCTTTTTCAATTGTGGTTTTGACATAAAGTTTGAAAGAATAAAGATTGATCTCACTAAGGCATTAAGGACCAATTGGAAATAGGCATGATTGAGATCACATTGCATGTAATTTTCAGTTACACATCCATACTTGATCTATGTCATTGAATATATTTATGTGGTGATCATTGAGGATCGAGTTACGACAATATGACGAAGGTCGCTTTGGTTTCATGTTTATATATGAGATGGACCAGATTGACTAAGTAAGATGTTTTCTAAAGAATAAACAATTTTGTGCGCACCTACGATTATTGAATGTAATTGTTGTTTGGAGCAATTTGTATCCCAAGTGGGAGATTGTTAGATTATTTTTATAATCTAATAATAATTTATGGGCTTACAAACTAAAGACAATTATATTTAATGTTTATTCTATATTTGGACTAATTAAGTGGTCTAAAATAAAGGGTCCAATAACATCTTATTCGTATGGACTTTGTAATGTGTAATACCCAATAGTAATCTGATTAGGGTTAATGGGGTCTAATTAGAGTATTATATAAAGAACATAATAAGGTGTTGGTCCAGGAGTATTGCAGAAGGGGGGGTTGAATGCAATACTGATAAAATCGAATCTTTAAATCAACAACGAAAATAAAGATTATAGATTATCAGTAGATGTATGCAAGCAATATGTGAAACAAGATTTCTCACAAAATAAATGTTTTATTTATTTTGTGTGAAGTGTTGCTACAACCTGGAGAGAGTTTCTCCAGCTTCGATATCTCAAGAGATACAGATTGCTTCGTGTGCGTACATGAATAGAAATGAATCTAAGATGTATCTAAGTAGACTAAGATACTCTGTTGTCCCTATCGCATGGGGTGTTGAGCTGCTGTCATTTTCAAGTGGCAGCTCATTACAATTTGCACACCCATGTGACTTTCCCTAATTGCTATACAGACAGGATAAACCTTATAAGTAAAGCAACCTAGATTCTTTCTATTTCTAGCTAATACAATTCTAGTAGATGTGGATGTCACATGCTCCTCGAATTGACTAGCCTTGTCTTGTGAATCTCTTAAGCTTCTGTCGTAGTCTTGCAGGTCTGCTACAAACGATAGTGTGTTGTAGCAAATCTGTTTCTTGAACATGTAACCTGTCACGGGCTTTGATTGAGAAAATACCCAATTCAAATAATTCAAGGTGACAGTAACCTTAACCGCAGAGTCTGCTGTCAAAAGAATATTCAGAGGTTGACAGTACTAGCTCCCGCCAATGTTGCTGTCGGAGCTCCTGACTTGCTATCAAGTGTGAGAATGTTACTGTCTCTTGCTTCGGCCAATGTTGCTGTCAAATGTAGCTTTGTCGTGACTTTGCAACATTTGTATTCTTGTAACATTACTGTCAGGGACATGACAGTAACTTTTATTCTTGCTGTCTTCAGGATGCATTCCTTGAGACTTGAACAAATATATGAACTTCTCCCAAATCATACATTTATTACATAACAACAATTATTCGAATACGAAGACATACTCTGACTGTGACAGTATGTTCAACTTAGTAAAAACTAAGTATAGGGAAATATAGTTAAGTTGTCTCTATGCTATCACCCATAAATCCCAACAATCTCCCCAATTTGTTTTTATGGACAATAATAACAAATTTACAATCAAAACGTGCTGACAACTTCACTAACATAGATCAGAATAGCTGAAACACTATAACTGATAAATGTTAAAGAAAAATCTAGAACATGAAGCTTATGAATTTACTGCAAATCAATTGCTCCTATTGAATGAGCAAATCAGAGTTTAACTTAGCTTAATTTTGGCAGTCTCCAATTGTTCAGATTTTTCCCTCTCTTCTGAAAGCTTCATTTCTTGCTTTTCTGAGGTCCTCAACTAAAGCTTTTTCTTCTGGTGATCTGGCATCATCTTCAATGTCTTCAATGTACCCTTGTATCACTCGAGAAGTAAATACTTCAGTATCTTTTACATCAAACCAAGTTTCAAAATCATACGTGTATGTTCTGAACTTTAGAATTTCTTGGATGAATTTGAACCTCCTTCCAGGAAAAGCATTTAAGGATTCTCTCCTTTTTCTGTCTAGCTTTGGATCTTCATCTCTCCTTTGATCAAAAATTTCCTCTAGCTCCCAAGCAACTAGCATTTCGAGCTTATGAATAGATCCAACAACTTTCCAGTAGAAATCCTTCAGTATACTGGTCCTCAGCTTGTGAAAGCTATCAACATAGATTTCTTGCTTGTCATCCTTGATTCTCAGAGGATTATCCAGTACACAGGGCTGATAACCTGCTTCCTCACTGGATAGCTTGTTGATTTTCTTGTAGCTTTCCTTCAGTTGAGCTTCTAGGTCTTCAGCAATTTGTTTGGCAGATGTGGCAGGTTTGGTAGGTTTGGTAGATTGGGATGATTTAGCTTTAGCGGCCTGATAAGCTTGTTCTGCTTCATATTCAGCCATGCCTGCCCTTGTAAAAGGACGATGTACTGCTATAAGGTCCACATCAGGCATTGGTTCCCCATCAGAACTAACTTCAAGGTCTGCATCATCATGTGCTCTCCAGTCACCATACTTCTTATAGAATTCAGCATATCTTTGAGCATAGTATTCTTTGACATGCTCTAAGATACTGCTGGAAACATCTTGGTCTGTTTCCATGAGAGTGATCATCCTTTCCAAAACGAAGAAATCAATTCTTCTCCTTACCTTAACCGTTTTGCATGAGAGATCATGCATGTCTACCACATGTGAAACTATCTCCATAGTGACATCTGGTTCTACAATTATACATGTAGTTCCACAATCCTTGAGATCATACTTGCGTACATTTTTCTTGACTGGGTCCAGTTCCACTGAGACAGATGATATACTCCCATCAATTGACTTTTTCAATAGTTCAAAACTATTTACTTTTCTTTTATCAATGGGCTTCTCTGTCAAAACTGCTCCATGCTTCTTTTTCTTTTTCTTTTTCTTTGATGCTGTCAAAACTATTTACTTCCCTTTTATCTTGGTTGTACGATAGGCTTGGGCTCTTGTCTTCCTTCTATTAGATGTGAAATTCTTGACAAGCTTTCGTACTTTGATAGTTTCTTCAAGTTGATCCTTGACATCATCTTTCATGACAGCAACTTTGACAGCTTCGACTGTTTGTCTCTTAACAGAATCTTTCACTTGGGTGTCTTCAGCCAATTTGACAGTATCCTTATTGACAGTATCTTTTTCAGCATTAAAGCATTCAACAACTAATCTCAAGATACTTCCCTCCAAGGCTTCACAAATTTCTAACTCCCCTTTTTCCTTGACAGCATCTTTCTTTACAGTACTGGGAGTTTCTTGCTCTTCTTGGGTAGCATCCATCTGAGTTTGTGTAGCAACATTCTCAGATGCTTCTTTTCTAGAACTCCTGAATCTTCCAGGTTCACCACTTCCTCCAATTTCATCCTCATCATCATCCAAAGTATCATCATAGTTGCAGCTTCCTCCCATCTTGGCATTAGCATCAGAGATCAGCTTCTTTATGATTGAGCTAATTTCCTCATCTCTTTTTGCTAACAGCCTATGAATATCTTTGACAGCTTTAACCTTTTCACTTGTGATACTGGATTTGAGAAGTTTCTTCAGCACTATCATGATTGTTTCAGTGCTTAGTCCTGAGACTTTATCCAATGGTAAGAAATCCAACCTTCTAGCTCCTGTCTTTGTGATCCTTCTGAAACACACACCATAAGGATTTTGAATCACCTCAGGGAGTTTGTCTTCAACTATCATTTTAATTTGTGCTATCAGACTATCATTGAAGGTTGTTGAATTTCTGACTACCAGGGTTCCAAGGACTTGGAGTACTCTAGCATGCAAACTTTGTAAAAGTTGCATTGTGATGAATATGGTCAAACGGTTTCTCAAATAAACCTGAACATCCCATCTTCTTTCCAAGTTGATTCTCACAGAGATACTTATTACTTTGCTCTTCAGTGTTGATGCCAATTTTGTAAAAGCTCCCCCCGCTTCACTAATTGATTCATCCACCAACTTACTGAAATCTTCATCTTTGTTGTTCAAAGTACTCTCCATGTGATCAACCATCATCAATTCTGCATCTTCAAGGGCGTATTCACTTCCAATTGACCAAGTAGTTCCAGTAGATATGCCAGCAGATATGTCCATATACTCAGATATTTTGCCTTTGCCTTTACCCAGAGCATTTTGAATTTCTTTTTCTCTCAATTCCTTCTGCAACTTCTGGAATGGAGCTTCGACTTCCTTAGGATTTGGCTCATTGATTTTTAGTGGAGGCAATACTGTTCTTTTAGACTTTTGAGTCCCCTTTAATTGCTCCAACACTTCCTTGGATAACAATACTGCCTCACCATCTATTTCTGCTTCAAACAATTCACCATCTCCTGTTGCCTTTAGTTCTTCACCAAAGTTTCTTTCTTCTTTCTCTTGCTCCCCCTTACTTTCATCTCCATCTTTTTCTTCCAAAACTTGCTCCCCCTCACTTGTAGGCTCCCCCTCACTTGCAGCTTCACCTTGTTTCTCCTTCTCTACCAGATTTGCTTTATTCTGATCTACCACTTTCTCTCCCTCATCTTCATTCACCACTTTCTCTCCCTCACCCTCATTCTGATCTACCACTTTCTCCCCCTTAGTTGAGTTGGAAGCACTAAGGATGACAGAGAACGAGTGAAGAGTTTGTTGAATATCAGCAAAACCAGTAGCTACCATAGTAGACAGAGCATCAAGTTTAGCTTCCATGGATGCACATCTGCCCTCAAGGGATATCAACCTTGATTCAGCTTGTTTAGAAGGACCACCAGTTCTCAGCCTTTTTGGATATAAAGGAGGAGACTGGGGCAAGGAGGCTGTGGGATTTCTCACACACTCATTGTTTTTCTGAGTGATCTCATCACTCCTCACAGAATGACTCTCAAGGCCTAGTGCCTTTGTGTGTGGGGTTCCCTCAAGTGCACTCTGGACATGCTCAAGTCCCTCACCTTTTGCCAGCTCGTTTGGTTGCCTCTCATTTTTATGCTCACCTCTCTTTTCTTTTATCTCTCTTTTTCTTTTCACTCCCTCACTCATCCTAGGTGCATGGGTATGAGCAGTACTTGCATGCATTTTAGTTGAAGAAGTAGAAAGTTTAGATTGTACCTTCAAAGTAGAGATAGTAAGTTGATCATCATCTGAAGCATCTTCAACAAAGACAGTATCATGATCAAACTTTGTAGAGGCGACAACATCTTTACCCAAAATGTTACTGTCCACAGGTGGGTTGACAACAACTTTTGTGGCGTCTTTGACAGCAACTGAGGCTGTGACAGCAACTTCCGGAAGGTCAGTTGCTCTTTGGAGTTCGACCAAGATGTTGGTTGTTTCATTTTCTGGCAGAGTACCATCTTGATCTAGCTCAGTGTTTGAGTGAGTGGTGTCCATTTCACTTTGAGAAATGGGTTCTTGTGGACCACTTGATGGGGGCTCATCCATGACTTGAGATGGATGATCAAAACCTGAAGGGATTGGACTGTCCCCTTCTCTAGGTTGTTGAGAAGAAACAATTGATGGATTAGAGAATAAAGAAAATGATGGTTTAGAAGAGACTTTTGGCTGTTCCACAGGGTTAACTTGTGGAACATCAAGAGTAGAAGTTTCATGACCCTCACTGTGCCCTATCTCTGTGTGTATTTCTGCAAGTGTATGCTCCTCATGAGTGAGTACATGAGGTTATGCTGACTCTTTACAGGATGCCTTGGGAGACAGGCCAACTTCAATAGATACTTCTTGTTGAGAAGAAGCACCTAGGGATGTGTTTGATTCCCTTTTACTCTCCACAACCTTTTGTGAGACTGTGGGGTGGTTGACAGTGGCTTTGGCCCTCTTAGCTCTCTTCTTCTTAGGATAAAGAGGAACCACTGTGGGTTCACTTTCACTAACATCCTTATTTGCTGCATCATGTGCAGTTTCTCCCTCAACATTCTCAGAACTACTACCAACACCAGTTTCCAAGGGTCTTTTCTTGGATTCTTGCAAAGTTGTTTTTGTGGTCTTTGGTTGTCTAGAGGATCTGATAGGAATGTATGCAGTATAATGTGGGTTAACTGAATTTGGGTCTAATTCAGCTTCATTCTCAAGAGAGAAGACAACATACCTAGAGGGTAGTGCTACGTCAAGATGAGGCTCTTGATCAGCCATGTGCTTGGTGAAACAAAGTGGAATATGTGCATTTGAATTTTGTGAATTGAGTGATGTGTGTGTATTTCTTTTCAAAATATTGCATTCTATAGAGAGAGATGCATTATCATCAATACCACATAATGAATTCAAACACATAGTAAGAAAGCGAGGATAAACATGTACCTTCCTGCTTAGAGCTGACTTGAGTTGACTCATAAGCAACTTTCCTACATCCACTTTGTATCCATGGACAAGAGAGTGAGTAAGCTTCTTGATATAGGATGGAATTCCATTCCATCCAGAGGTTTTAGTTGAGAAAACTTTCACCATGACATCAAAAATCATGCTCCATTCTTTTCTCAAATGCTTTTTGTCCATTTCACCTGTCGAGTACCATTTCGATGTACCCTCTTCAAGAACAGGACCAAAATACCCAATTTTCAAGAAAAACTTCTTTAGGGTTTCATCACTTGCAAGTTCCTTATATGATTCTTTAGCTTGCAGTCCAGTTCCTAAAGCTTCGTTGATGCCTTTGATTGTGAGGATGCAGGTGATTCCTTTGATTTTGCATTGTATTGTGTCTTTACCTGCACCTCCTGGAACATAGGCAGTTTTCCAGAATTCTTCAAGCCTTTCTAGGTTCAAGGATGGTATAGATGTTATAGCATGACCCAGATATGACTTGTTGATAAAGGATACGAGTCCTTTATATCCTTCACCAGCATCTCCAACAGTGAGAATACCAGCAAAGTTTGTTTGAGAAGAGGATTGTTTGGGTGCCATTTCTTGCTTTGAGCTTCGGAGAGAGATTTTTGCTTTTGAGAGAGAGAGAGAGGTTTTGTTGAAAGTTGTGTGTTTGTGTGTTTGACAGTTGCTTACATGAAAATAGCAAATGTCTTACTGAGAAAGGGAAAGTAACTGTGTCTTAGCCCATTAATCAGTCACGTGGAGTCGTGGGTAGTTACTTTTTAGTGGCTGTAAGTCATGAAGGTAAAATCCTAATTAATTCGGTCCACTAATATTGATAGTAACCTGTGCGCTGTAACAAATTCATTAGTAATTTTGAGAGGATGACAGCAAGTTTTGCTTGATAGTGATATCGTTGCAAAAACATATTGTCACCATTAAGCAATTTATACAATTTCCTTTAAATTTCATGACAGAGACTTTTTCAATTGTGTCATCTAAGAAACTTGCTGTCAAGGCACTTCGTGACAGCATCTTCACTTATTGACAGCAACTTAGGCGGAAATAGTTTATGTCATGAATTTTAATCGACTTTGCCTATTGCTTAAGCGAAAATTACCAAATAGCATTTTAATCGATTTAGGCACATATTTGTTAGTTTTAGCACACATCCACAAACATCCATACACACAAACAAGTAAACAAACACATGCATTACCCAGCAGATAACCAAGGTAAGGGAATCTAGCAGAAAAAGTATGAACAGTGCAAAAGATGAAAAGATTCTTTATATTAATTATTAAAAATAATATACATCCTCTTCATCATCAGAAGCAAGCTCATACAGTTCAACTTGAACTGTTTCATCGGTTAGCCCTTCTGCCTGAAGAAGAGCCTCGACGAAGACCAGCATTTCCAACCAGTCTTCAAGATCCTTTTCGACCTTGGCCTTGGCAGCTTTCTCTTTCTCTTCCAAATCTTCTTCCAGAGCTTCATCCATCACCTTGAAGAGCTCCTCTATTTCCTCTTCATGACCTGGTTCACACCAGACTTTTGGCTTCTGAGAAATAACATCCTTGTTCTCCATTGTAGAAATCCTCCTTTTCTTTCTCAAGGCGTGAGTAATTGAGTATGAAATGATATTTAGTCTCGTGCACATTTTATAGGACCCTAGGTGACGTTTCAGTTTCCCAAACTCTTTTTTTTAATAAAGTAAATAAACTTTAAGTTAAAAAGATGACAAACACCCGGGGTCATTTCAAATGATAAAATTGCTTATCACTTAACCACGCGTATGAAATAAGTTAATGTCACGTGACTACTCATCACAGAAATTAAAACAAGCATGTGATTTGAATTTAGCATAGTCATAGCAACCATGCTGTCAAGTAAACAAGTAGCACATAGGATAGTAACTTCTCATGACAGTAACATTGAAAGTTAAGGTCACGAGCTGTAATTTTAACCACATTGAAAATGTAACAACTAGTAAGTTAACATACCAGATTTAGTATTCCCAATTCACTTACCAACCTATTGAAGATTGCTTCATCTAGTGGCTTCGTAAAAATATCTGCAAGTTGCGTTTCTGTTGGAACATAAATCAGCTTCACAGTTCCCCTTTCAACATGCTCTCTTAGGAAATGATGTCAGATATCAATGTGCTTTGTCCTGGAGTGTTGAACTGGATTGTCTGAGATAGCTATGGCACTAGTGTTATCACAATAAATAGGAATATTGGACAACTCCAAGCCATAATCCATTAGCTGATTTTTCATCCAAAGAATTTGAGCACAGCAGCTTCCAGCTGCGATATATTCAGCTTCTGCAGTTGAAGTAGATACAGAATGCTGCTTCTTGCTAAACCATGGCACTAATCTTCCACCCAAAAATTGACAGCTTCCTGTTGTACTTTTCCTGTCAATCTTGCATCCAGCATAGCCTGAATCTGAATAACCAACCAAGTCAAATCCAGTATCTTTAGGATACTAAAGGCCTAGGTTTGGAGTGCCTTTGAGATATCTAAAGATTCTCTTGATTGCTACTAAGTGTGATTCTTTTGGATCAGCTTGAAACCTTGCACATAGACATGTAGCAAACATGATGTCTGGTCTGCTAGCAGTTAAGTATAGCAACAATCCCACCATGCCTCTGTAGGTACTAGAATCCACTTTCTTTCCTTTAGGATCCAAATCCAGCTTGGTTATAGTAGAGATAGGTGTCTTGGCAGGTGACGCATCTTCCATATTGAACTTTTTGAGAAGTTCTTTGACATATTTCGATTGGCTTATGAAGATACCATCATCCTTTTGATGAACTTGTAGACCTAGGAAAAATGATAGTTCTCCCATCATGCTCATCTCATACTTACTCTTCATAAGAGATGAAAACTTTTCACACAGCTTCTCATTTGTAGAACCAAAGATTATGTCATCAACATAAATCTGAACCAGAATGATGTCCTTGCCATAGTGCTTGTAGAATAGTGTCTTATCCACTACATCTCTTGTAAACTGATTCTCAATGAGAAAAGTAGATAGAGTTTCATACCAAGCTCGAGGGGCTTGCTTCAATCCATAAAGTGCTTTGAACAGCTTGTAGACAAAGTCATACAACTCAGCATCCTCAAATCCAGGTGGTTGTTCGACATACACTTCTTCTTCTAATTCTCCATTAAGAAAGGTACTTTTGACATCCATTTGGAACACTTTGAAGTTACAGTGTGCATCATAGGCTAAAAATATCCGAATAGCTTCAAGTCTTGCAACAGGAGCAAATGTTTCATCATAATCGATTCCTTCCTGTTGACAGTAACCTTTAGCTACTAGCCTTGCCTTGTTTCTTGTCACATTTCCACTTTCATCCAACTTGTTTCTAAAGACCCACTTTGTGTCAACTACTGACTTCCCTGTGGGTCTAGGGACCAGCTTCCATACATTGTTTGTCTCAAAAATTGATTTAGCTCTTCTTACATAGCTATCACCCAATCTGAATCCAACAATGCTTCATCAATTGACTTTGGCTCAGTTTGAGATAGAAAACATGAAAACATGCTATCAGCAGAAATATTTCTTCTCGTCCTTATACTAGTAGTGAGATCACCAATGATTAGATTGCTAGTGTGATCTTTGTTCCACTTAGTGGTTCTGGGCAAGCTTCTTTCTTGATCTGCTTCATCATTTCCTCTTTGAGGTGTTGACTCTCCACCATTGATGTTTTCTCCTTCATGTTCTTCAATGTCTCCAGAATCATTCTCATTCTGATGATTAGCCGATATAGTTTGAGATTGAGCTGGAGTTTGAGTAGCATCATTGGTGTTGACAGCATTTCTTTCAAACTCAATATCCTGAGTACCAGTAGGTTCATCAGCAACAATTTCTTCTTCCAAATACCCTTGATTTTCAAATCTAAGAGGCTCCATTTGACCATCCCCTTGCAGTCCTGGGAATTTGGTTTCATCAAATGTGACATTCACACTTTCTTCAATGACTTTGTGATCAATGACATAGACTCTGTAGGCAGTCCTCTCCAAACCATATCCCATGAAAATTCCTTCATAAGCTTTAGCATCAAACTTTCCTTTTCTTTCATGGTTGTCAATCATCATGAAACACTTACTTCCAAATACATGAAAATACTTGACAGTAGGTTTCTTTCTTGTTAACAGATAGTAAGGAGTGTTTCCATGAGTCTTGTTGATCAAGATTCTATTCTATGTGTAACAAGCCGTATTAATAGCTTCTGCCCAGAAGTATGTTGGTAATTTAGAATCATTCAACATAGTTCTCGCAGCTTCGATGAGAGTTCTGTTCTTCCTTTCTACAACTCCATTTTGTTGTGGTGTCCTGGAAGTGGAGAATTGTTGGACAATGCCCTCTTCTTTGCAGAAGTTTCCTAGTGTGGCATTTCTGAACTCAGTACCATTGTCACTTCTCAGATATTGAACTTGAGCATTGGGGGTTCTTTCAAGAACTCTTATGTGATCAATGATTTCTTGAGCAGCTTCGTCCTTTGTCTCTAAAAACATTACCCAAGTGTACCTTGAGTAGTCATCCACCATTACCAGGGCATATCTCTTCCTTGCAAGAGATCGAACATTTATTGGACCAAACAAATCCATGTGAATTAATTTAAGTGGCTCAGTGTTGGTATTCACTTGCTTTGATTTGTGCATAGATCTTTTCAATTTGCCCATTTGACAATCCTCACATAGTCCTTCTTGACAGAATTCCTGTTGAGGTAGTCCTCTCACTAAATCCTTCTTCATCAGAATATTCATATTCTTGAAATTGAGATGTGAGAGCTTCTTGTGCCAAAGCATGCTTTCACCAAATGATGCTTTACTGTAAAAACAGTAAGCCTTGTCTTTATTGACAAAATTTAAATCTGCAACAAACAAGCTTCCTTTCCTGACTCCTTTCAAAGAGAGGCTTCGATCTTTCTTGTGATAGATATCACAAACCATCATATCAAAATCAACCTTGAATCCTCTGTCATTGAACTGGATGACACTGAGTAGGTTGTGCTTCAATCCATCAACAAGAGCAATATCTTCAATGACAACATTTCCAATTTCCAAATAGCCATATCCCACAGTGTAACCTTTGTTGTTGTCTCCAAAAGTTATGATTGGGCCGGCTTTCTCCAAAAAATGTGATAGCAGGGCTATATCACCAGTCACGTGCCTAGAGCATCCACTGTCGATGATCCACATGACCTGCTTCTTTTTCTTGCCCTACAAAACAGATGATTTTAATTTACATCTGGTACCCAAACTCTGTTGGGTCCTGCGGTTACATCATCATTGTTCATATCATTCTGTTTCACATTTAAATCGAAACTAGAATCCTCCTGTCTGACTTCTTTTACTGTCCACTTGGTTCTAGAGTTAGACTTAGTCTTTCTCTTGGTGGAAGCTACCTTTTTACCAACATAGGCAGGCACAGAAGTCTCAGCAGTTTCTAAATAGGAGCATCTTTCAGTAGACAGAATAGGTATATTGAAGCAAGTACTCATAACAACAATTTTGCATGGCATACAGTCAATGTTATTATAGGCATCCATACTTCTTTTCATAATGGGGGTTCTATGTAAGTTACCACTAACATTGGACGCATTAACCTTATCATGTTTGGGTTTCTTACAAACAAATGTTAAATGATGAGATGATCCACAATTATTGCAAAGCTTCCTAGGGGCATCCTTAATATGACTGTATCCATTCTTCTTATCAATCCCTAACTTACCATTCCTATTCTTAGGCTTGTAGGCATTTGCTTTGACAGTATGTTCTGAAGTTGCTGTCGAGCCACCCTTGATAATACCTTTCTTTGCCTCTATCGTGATAGCAGGTTTGAAAGTTGCTATCTTGGGTTCTCTCTTGACAGTATCTTTTGAAGTTTCTATCATCCTTGTTGTCAGCTACTTTAGAACATTCTGTCTGATTGCTTGGTAGAGTTTCTGTCATGAGGGACTTGACAATATCTTTTCCTTTGCTCAGTGTGCTGTCAATGCACTCATCTTCATCAAGTAGTTCTTGTTTGATGAACAAGGAGGTTTCATCAAAATCAGCTTGAAGATTTTTGAAAATCGGATTGTTTACTCTTTTGTGAATTTGAGGTTTGACAGCATCACTATCATCATGAACAATTGCCTTTCCATGCCTTATACCATACTCGAACCCTATTCCTACCTTTTGATTCTCAGTGTGATTATCATGATATTCCTGGACTAACCTAGAAGAGTTTCTAAAAGCTTTGAGTTTAAACTCGTTTTCTACAATTTGACTCATGAGAAAATCTTTTATTTCCTTAGCACAGATAATATCATTCTTCAATCTAGCATTCTCTTGAGCTAATGAAACTAGGGGACTGGTTCTTAGCAACAACATTTCATTTTCAGATTTGAGAGTTTCATTCTGTTTAGTTAACTTAGCAATTTCTTCATGAGTGATAAGTGGATTTATATCCACTTGAAACGTTCCATATCGGCTTAAATTGATTGTTTTGGACTCAAGTTTGTTATAGTTTTGATGTGTTTTGTGTAGATGTGCAGGCTTGCAAGAATGTCGATTAAGGTGATGCTTCTGTCGTGTTTTGAGGATTAATTAATTAAAATTCGGATTTTCCGGGAAGGCTGCGTAGCTTACACTGTTTTGACCATATCTGGAGTTCTATAAGTCCGTTTTCAGCGATCTTACTGCCCACGCGAAGCTTGGGAGATTTTCTACGACATGGAACAGGTGTTGCACGTACAGGCTGCGTGTGGTGAGAGCAGGAAGCACGACAAGCAGGCTGTTGGAAGCAGTGAAATTACTGTTTTGCCCTTTTTAAGTTCTAATTGTATTTCGGGCAGTTTTTAGTACCTTAATCAAATTCTAATTGTAATAGAAGGTAATTTCTTGCTGGGCAAGAAATCTAGAGCCTATATAAACACATCCTACCATTGTAATTTGGAGAACCATTACATATCAATTACTTAGTTTTATTTGTATCTTTTCATACTTTGTTTTTATCATGGTTTCATCAGATCCCATGATGACGAGCGGTTTGATTATGAACTAATCGTTGTCATGGGATTCTAACGAATTTATTTACGGAACTTAGTATCTTGATGCTTTAAAGATCTGTGTGTGGTGTATAATTGATATCCTCGTATGGTTATGCTTAATTGTTAGATGCGTAGCTAACATCTAATTTGTTAATCTCTTGTAAAGTGAAAGTGAATCTTGAGATTTAGAACTTGCCATGCTAGCATAGGTTCATGATTGTTTATCAACATGGTTCGTAGTATGAGATGAGAATACTTATATTGCCCTATGTGATCATTATGGATAACTTGCTCTTCATCCGTTATGTTTTCAAATTCTTAGTTTATCAAAACCCAATTTGTTAATTAGCTTAGCAGTGAATAATAATCATACATTGTTGCATAGGTACATCTACTGAATTAAAACCATAACCAGATCTCTGTGGGAACGAACTTGACTTCTATCTATATTACTTGTGACCACGTACGCTTGCGTGATTTAGTGCAAACAAGCTTTTGGCGCTGCTGCCGGGGATCATCGGTGTTTTATTTTTAATTTATGTGCTTGTCAATAGTGGTCGTTAGCGTTCACTGACTCGGATTTCTTATTGAGTTTGTTTGTTTCGTGGTGTTTCATGTACTTGAATTTGTATGCGAACACGCTTACAAGCTCGTTTGGAAGAACTGGTGGAAGACGATCTTGTAGAGAATAAAGAGGATAAGAAAGAGGAATCTGAAGCTATAGTAGCAATGGCAGATGCAGCAGCAGCTAAGGCTTTGAAGGACTATTCTCAGCCGAAGATTAATGATATCCAGTCGAGTATCATCAGGCCGGCCATCACGGCTTGTTAGGAATAATTCATAAGTTGTGATGTTAAGAATAGAATTTACACATTATACTTCTTGTAATCCTGATCTTATAAAGGATTTAGCACTTTATATAGGATTTATGTGTAAGACAGTTACCTGTATATTTTAGTCAGGAATGAACAGTGTATCGGAGACTACATGTCAGGAACAAAGAGCAAATCCTGATGACGGTCTAATACTGATGATGATCAGATACTGATGCAAGATTGTTACTGATGATGTCATTATGGATGCTACAGAAACTGGCAAGTGCTATAAAATAGGATCGTTGTTTGAAGAACAAGCAAGAAGATATTATGAAGAAAAGAGTTTTCTATTGATGGAAACTATCGACTAGAAGGCAGAACATTGTCATGTATAGATTATATCTTTCTGTTGTTAGTTGATAGGTAGCATTATAAATACTCTCTCTATATCATTGTAAAGAGTGTGTGTTGTGAGTTCGTGTGCGTAGCTCTGTATAAGGTTTGTATTCAAGAGTTCGAAACAAACAGAGAGAGAGATTTATATTGTCAGCAGCTGCTAAAGGTATTTGTACACCTTTGGTAGAGTTTGTATTTGATCTTATTAATACAAACAGAGTTTGATTCATTCGTTTATTCTTGTTCATATAATCAAGCAAAAATCAGACACGATTATATAACTTGTATTCAACCCCCCCTTCTACAAGTTATTCGAGTTAACACGGCTAATAACTTCGAGATCAAGCCGGGCACTATTCAGATGCTACAGAATTCGGTTCAGTTTGGGGGTGCTTCTACGGAGGATCCTAACATGCATATTCGGGACTTTATCGAGATCTGTGATTCTTTCAAGTTCAATGGTATTTCGGATGATGCTATCAAGTTGAGGCTTTTTCCATTCTCTTTGAAGGATAAGGCCAAGGGCTGGTTACATTCTCTACCACCTGGTTCTATTACTACATGGGAGGATCTTGCTCAGAAGTTTCTTACTAAATTCTTCTCTATGGCGAAAACTGTAGCAATAAGGAACCAGCTAACTCAATTTCAGCAGCAATCTGGAGAATCGTTGTGTGAGGCTTGGGAACGATACAAGGAGATGATTCGTAGGTGTCTACATCATGGCATGCCTGACTGGATGGTTATCAACAGTTTCTACAATGGGTTGGGAGCACAATCTAGACCTATGCTAGATGCAGCATCAGGAGGAGCTCTTTGGGCTAAGAGCTTTGATGAAGTTTATGAACTTATTGAGACGATGGCTGCTAATGAATATCAGAATCCAACCCAGAGGCTTTCTCAAGGCAAGGAGCAGGTATGTTTGAGGTGGATACAGCTTCAGCAATTGCAGCTCAGCTGAAGGCTTTAACTATGAAGGTGGATTCTCTTGCAAATTATGGAGTTCAGCAGGTGGCTAGTGTTTGTGAGCTATGTGCAGGTGCACATGAGACGAATCAGTGTGCTATCTCTCCTGAATCAGCACAGTTCGTGAGTAATTTCCAGAGACCTGCTGTACCAGTTCCAGCCACCTATCATCCGAACAACAGGAATCATCCTAACTTCAGCTGGAGCAACAATCAAGGAGCTCAACAACCTTATCAGCAGCAGTTTCAGGGACAGCAAGCAAAGCCATTCAATCAAGGTTATCAACAGCCTTATGCTTCGAGGGCACCATATCAACCTCCTGGATTTCAGCAGCAACAGCCCCAGGCTCATGCGGGGCAATCATCTAATGAAAAATCAGAGATGGATGATTTGAGGATGATGATGAAGAACCTGCAAACTTCTCAAAAGATCTTGGAGAGCCATGTGGGACAGATTGCAAGTGCCTTACTTAGTAGGCAACCAGGAACTCTTCCTAGTGATACGGAGACTAATCCAGGTAGGAGGGACAACAAAGAACAGATGAAAGCTGTGACTTTGAGATCGGGAAAGGTTATATCAGATCCTAAATCAGCAGCTAAGAAAGATGAAGAAGTGCAGAATCAGCAAGTCGAAAAATTTGCAATGCCTGAATTTGAGAAATCTGACTTAGTAGCTGATGAGCTAGATGGTGAAGTAGAGAAGAGCAAGGAACCAGTTAAAGCATCTGTGGAGCAGTCTACTCAGATCTATCCTCCTCCTCCATATCTTAGAAGACTCCAGAAGCAGAATTTGGATAAGAAGTTTGCTAAGTTCTTAGAAGTATTCAAGAAGTTGCATATTAACATTCCTTTTGCGGAAGCTCTTGAACAGATGCCGAGCTATGCCAAGTTCATGAAGGGTATCCTTTCTCGTAAATTAAAGCTCGATGAATTAGAGACTGTGGCTCTAACAGAGGAGTGTAGTGCCGTTCTGCAACAGAAGTTGCCACCTAAACTTAAGGATCCGGGAAGTTTCACCATTCCATGTACTATTGGCAACCTTTATTTCAGCAAGTGTTTGTGTGATTTGGGAGCTAGCATCAATCTCATGCCCTTGTCAGTCTACATACAACTTGGTCTACCGGAACCAAAGCCAACTAACATCACTTTGCAGTTGGCTGATCGATCTATTACATATCCAAGAGGCATAGTGGAGGATGTTTTGGTGAAAGTTGATAAACTCATATTTCCTGCTGATTTTGTTATCCTGGATTTTGAAGAAGATAAGAAGATTCCCATAATCTTGGGAAGACCATTCTTGGCTACAGGGAGAACTTTGATTGATGTGCAGAAAGGAGAACTCACTATGAGGGTGCAAGACTAGAATGTCACTTTTAACGCCTTCAATGCAATGAAATTTCCCTCGAAAGAAGAAGAATGCTTGAAGGTGGATTTTGTTAATTCTGTAGTTTCGATGGAGATTGAGCAGTTGCTAAAGTCTGATTCTTTGGAAAAAGTTTTAGTGGGTGATTATGATTTTGAAGATGAAGAAATAGTCGAGCAACTTCAGCAACTAAATTTAGCTCCTTGGAAAAGGAGATTTGACTTGCCTTTTGAATCACTGGGGTTAGCGGAGCTTAAAAATTCTGAGGGGCGTCTTAAACCATCTATTGAGGAAGCTCCTACACTTGAACTCAAACCACTTCCTGAGCACTTGAGGTATGATTTTCATGGTGATGTATCTACATTACCTGTTATTATTGCTTCTAACTTGTCAGCTAGTGCGGAAGAAAAGCTCTTGCGAATTCTGAGAGAGTTCAAGTCAGCAATTGGTTGGACCATAACAGATATCAAGGGAATCAGTCCTTCTTATTGCATGCACAAAATTCTGCTAGAGGAAGGAGCTAAGCCTACTGTTGAACATCAGCGAAGACTCAATCCTATTATGAAAGAGGTGGTGAAGAAGGAAATTCTAAAGTGGTTAGATGCTCGTATTATTTATCCTATCTCAGACAGTTCTTGGGTGAGTCTGGTTCAATGTGTGCCAAAGAAGGGTGGCATGACAGTTGTTGCTAATGAGAGGAATGAGCTCATCCCTACTCGGACAGTCTCGGGATGGAGAGTTTGCATGGACTATAGGAAGCTCAACAAAGCCACGAGAAAAGACCACTTTCCTCTACCATTCATTGATCAGATATTAGACAGGTTGGCGGGATACGAGTATTATTGTTTGCTAGATGGTTTTTCAAGCTATAATCAGATTTGCATTGCTCCGGAAGATCAAGAGAAGACCACATTCACATGTCCTTTTGGCACTTTTGCTTTTCGTCGAGTTTCTTTCGGACTTTGCGGTGCTCCTGCTACTTTTCAAAGGTGTATGATAGCGATTTTCTCAGACATGATTGGCACGAATGTGGAGGTTTTTATGGATGACTTCTCAGTTTTTGGTACTTCATATGACGAGTGCTTGCATAATCTTGGCTTTGTATTGAAACATTGTGTGGAGACTAATTTGGTGCTTAATTGGGAGAAGTGTCAATTTATGGTGCAAGAGGGGATCATTCTTGGGCACAAGGTATCTAGTAAGGGGCTTGAAGTGGATAGGGCTAAGGTGGAGATAATTGAAAATCTTCCTCCACCTATCTCTGTTAAAGGAATTCGCAGTTTTCTTGGTCATGCTGGATTCTATAGGCGATTCATTCAAGATTTCTCGAAAATCTCAAAACCTTTGTGCAAAATGTTGGAGAAGGATGTTCCTTTCAAATTTGATGATGAGTGCCTTGCAGCTTTTAAGCTTTTGAAGAAGAAGTTGACTACTACACCTGTCATTACCGCACCTAATTGGGAGGAACCGTTCGAGCTTATGTGTGATGCTAGTGACTATGCTATTGGAGTTGTGCTTGGTCAAAGGAAGGATAAATTTTTTCATGTGATTTACTATGCTAGTAAAACCCTCAATGATGCTCAGCTTAACTACACCACTACGGAGAAGGAGTTGTTAGCAATTTTCTATGCTTTTGAGAAATTCAGGTCTTATTTGCTTGGTACTAAGGTGATTGTGTACACGGATCATGCTGCTATTCGATATCTCATGTCGAAGAAGGATTCAAAGCCTAGATTGATTCGTTGGGTGCTTCTATTGCAAGAGTTTGATGTGGAAATCAAAGATAGAAAAAGCACGGAAAATCAAGTAGCGGATCATCTCTCACGCTTGGAGGACCACGGTATGGATTCGCATAAGAAATCTCTTATTAATGAATCTTTTCCAGATGAGCAGCTTTTTGGAGTGCAAGATAAGGAACCATGGTTTGCAGATTATGTGAACTATTTGGTGAGCAATGTTATTCCTCCAGATCTTTCGAGTGCTCAAAGGAAGAAGTTTCTACTTGATGTGAAGTGGTACCGTTGGGATGAGCCGTTTCTGTTTAGACAAGGAGCAGATCAGATGATCAGACGATGCATTCCGTATAGTGAGACGGAGAGTGTGTTGCGAGATTGCCATTCAACCATTTATGGTGGCCATTATGGTGGAGAAAAAACAGCAGCTCGTGTGTTACAAGCAGGTTTCTATTGGCCTACCTTATTTAAGGATGCTCATCGGTTTGTAATGAGTTGTGATCGATGTCAAAGGGTTGGCAATATATCTAGAAGGAACGAGATGCCTCTTAGCATGCTTCTTGAGGTGGAGATCTTTGATGTTTGGGGAATTGACTTTATGGGACCTTTTGTTTCTTCATGTAATAATCAGTACATCTTGCTAGCTGTAGATTACGTGTCTAAATGGGTCGAGGTTAATGCATTGCCGACCAATGATGCTAAGGTGGTACTGAATTTTCTTCACAAGCAAATTTTCACGCGTTTCGGGACACCACGTGCTATAATTATTGATGAGGGGACACACTTCTATAATCGTCAGTTTACTACATTGATGGCAAAGTATAATATGACGCATCGTGTTGCCACTGCTTATCACCCTCAAACTAATGGTCAAGCGGAAGTTTCTAACCGAGAGATCAAAAGAATTCTGGAGAAAGTGGTGAATCCGTCTCGTAAGGATTGGTCATTAAAGTTAGATGAAGCTGTGTGGGCGTACAGAACTGCTTACAAGACTCCTCTAGGTATGTCTCCGTTTCAGTTAGTTTATGGAAAAGCATGTCATTTGCCTTCAGAGTTGGAACATAAGGCGTATTGGGCGTTGAAGAAGTTAAATTTGGATATTAAGGCTGCGGGTGCAAAACGGTTGCTTCAATTGAATGAACTTGAGGAATTTCGTGAGCAAGCTTACGAAAATAATAAAATGTATAAGGAGAAGGTCAAGAGGTGGCATGATAAAAGGTTAACACCTAAGGCATTTGTACCAGGTAAACAAGTGTTACTATTTAATTCCCGCCTCAAGCTTTTTCCGGGTAAACTCAAGTCGAGGTGGTCGGGTCCATTTATTGTTAAGACGGTGTTTCCGCATGGAGCTATTGAAATTTATGAAACCACACCGGATCATGCTTTCAAAGTGAATGGACAGCGCACTAGTAGAAAACTGGTCTTTTACGTCGGTCAAATTGGTCTTTTACGTCGGTTAATTGGCGACGTATGGAAGGGCGACGTATAAAGTACAAGCATTTTACATCGGTTAAAGAGGCGACGTATAAAGTAAATATATACGTCGCAAAAACCGACGTATAATGTCCACAAATGCCGACGTATAATGCCCAAAAAGAACCGACGTATATTGTCTATAAAACCGACGTATATTGTCGAAGAATAACCGATGTATATACCAACAAAGGACCGACGTATAATGTTAACAAAGAACCGACGTATAATGTCAATTAAGGACCGACGTATAAAGTCCAACAATAACCGACGTATAAAGTCTGAAAAAGGCGACGTATATTGTCTTCTATAAAATGACATTTTTACCCTATTTATATTTTTATATACACCAGAATTCCTATTATTCAAAACAAAAAAATAAAATAAACTTGAAATCTAAATTTCTAAACAAAGTGATTAATGAAATTAAAATAATTATTAATACATACTTGAAAATACATCCACAATATTAAATTTACAAATCCAAGTAACCATTTCATACATCTAATTCAACACATTTACATCATAACTATCATAAATCCAAAACATAATATCCATTTTCCAATTGCTGCAAGGTTCATATCATACTCCATCTTTTCGATCAACACCTGCAAAAATTACGTTTTTGAACTTGTTAGCACAAAATACATATGAAACCGACTAATTATTAGTAAAGACTAATTAGTAATTAAAACCGACTGAATTGAATAACCTGTTCTCATAAATGAGACTGAGAACTCAAAATTCAAAAAGAGGAAACAATGTACAAGAGCTAATAAAATACTCTCTGAATATGGTGGGAAATTAAAGTACAATTCTTTTTAAAAAAGTTGACTTACCCAAGGAATAAGGTTGTCACCAACTCTCCATTTTCAGCTTCAGTTTTGCACTCTGTATCCTGACTTGAGGATGCATGTTTAACGGGAGAATATTCCCTTGGCACTTCGTGCTCATTCCTTGGCACTTCATATTCAAGATAGCCTGACACTGGGAGTGCATTTAACGGGAAAAAGCTTTGACCCTTCTTAAGCTGCAATCACATTAAGAACATGGAAACAGTAGATCAAGCAAAAATGATAATGTTACAATCTGATTTTAAAATTTATATAAGACATAAACTTAATCTGAATTCTTCTAAAAGATAACAGATTTACCCTTCTGCGTAGAGTAGCATTTTCCATTATGAGCTCCTGTTCCTGGAAGCAAGGGAAGTGGAAAAAAAGTAATAAGGGTTTCTTGATAAAGCAATACCTACTGTGGTTTTCATCAGTAGTAAAAGCCACGACATTCATGTAATACTAATATTTATCTTTCTTGTTGTCTTGCATCATGCTTCTTCTACATGTTGACATTAGATTTGCACAATACTATTATTTTCTTCTAAATAAATTGCAGGGCAAAACCAAACCGAATGATCATGGCTGATCATTCGGTTTGGTTTTGCTAGGCAAATTAGTTCGGTTCGGTTCTACAAAATCTGCAATTTTATTATTCGGTTTTTTTAATTTGGTTCGGTTTTTAACCGAACCGACCGAATGATCAGCCCTAGCTAAAAGATGTTGAAATTCTTAGTTTTTTTATGTACACTAGTAGAAGACAAGATTATTGAAAACACAAAGAGATAAAAACAAGATAAACTGAATGCCAGAATCCACAATAACATCTTACATTTACTGGGCGATCACCGAGTATCACCTTGGCTCCATATTTCATTGCTTCTTCATATGCCACACGAAATTCGGAACCTGGAAAAACCTCAAGCTTACTTGCAACCTAAAATAACACAAACAAGTTGTCCAAACTTCAGACATTGTTATGCAAAATTCACGCAAGCGCACGTTGTCACAAGTAATATATGATTAAAATCAAGTTCGTTCCCACAGATATCTAGAATGGTGTTCAATTCAGTAAATATGCCTATGCAACAATGTATGGTTTTAATTCACTGCTAAGAAAAATAACAAATATGGTTTTGATTACCTAAATTAAGCTAAGATGCAAATTATAAAATTAAGAATTAAACAATTAACGAGAATAAAAGTTGAATTACTTATATGAGAATAAACATGGAATCCTAGTTTCATCATCTACTTCACTTAGAGTTGCAGCCTTTAATTAAAACATGCGATGGTTATGATATCTGATCGGATAACACGAAAAGAGTAAAAGTTACCTCTCGGTATACTAGTACCAATCTACACATACATCCACAAAAGAGATAGAAGATGAATAGGCACCTATTATGTTAAGACCCTATATCTCTATAGAATTTGAAAACATAAAGGTTGAAGCACAAGTTATCCACTTAGATCACATAGGGTAGCATAATATCTCTATTCATGCCACAAATCATGATGCTTAACATCAACCTATCCTATGCTAGCATGGCAAGTTCTAAATCTCAAGATCCACTCTCGTTTAGCAAGAGATTAACAATTCAATTTAGATGTTAGCTACGCATCTAAAAGCATTAAGATTAACCATACGAGGATATCAAGAATTCACCACACATAAATCTTTAAGGCATGCAAACTACTAAGCTACATAGATAAATCCACTAGGATCCCACGACAACGATTAGTTCATAATCGAACCTTTCGTCACCATGGGATTAGACGAAAGCATGATATAAAACAAGATAATGAAGATGAAGATGAATAAATCAATAATAGAATAAGGTTTAGTGAACAAATCCGTGAAAGTAACAAGCATCCAAAAGAAACGCCTCCACAAAGGAATACAAGAAAAACTAAATCTAGATCTTCTTGTCGTCACAATCCTCGCCTTGGCTTCTCTTCCTTCTGCTCTGAACGAATTATGTGTGTAGGATGTGTAGATGATGATTTTTCTGTACCCTAAGGTGTGTATTTATAGCCCCCAAGTGCCTCCTTGACCAAGCAATTACCGTATTTGAAATAGGATAGAATTCCGGTAATTTTCCTTCTTTGATTTGATTAAAAGTGCAATTCCCATGTTTAGAACTGATTCTAGAAGTTTCAGACCGTCCAAGACAATTGCCATCTTGATTAGGAGAAGAAAACGGCAAGTTTCCCAATTAGAATCCAATTCCAGGAACTTTCTGTCGACATCCCGCGCGGCCGCGCGCTCCACAGGCTTGTTCCACCGCGCCCGCGCGCACCAATTCTTCTCAGCAATTTGCCCGCGCGCCCGCGCGCAATCTAGGCTAATCATGGCGCGCCCGCGCCCAAGGTTTACTGAACAGACTGCATTTCTTTTGCTATCCTGATTTCACCTCCACTTTTGAATGCAACTCTAAGCACTTATTCTTCTGAGCTTAAAAACACATATAACACTGAAATTTCCACACTTGCACCTAGAATTATATCCTGCACAATTTCTCACAAAACACATTAAAACACACCAATACTTGAGATACAAAACACCAATTTAAGCCAAAATAGAATGATCCAAGTGGATATAAATCCACTTATCACACCCCCAAACTTAAACCGATGCTTGTCCTCAAGCATAAACAAACAAAAATATATACAACTAGCTAGTACCACTTCCGTAGGTGATCACGGTTGCATTTGGCATATGCAACAAGCCCTTTAAACCCCTAGGCAGCCCTAGTGGACGAGTAAGGTCTCGTGAGGGCCTATAGCGAATGTACCCACAAAATCCATTTAACCTAATGCAATGCAATGCATGAATGCAACTAAATGAAAATGAAATTAATCTAATCTACCATACCTTCAAATCCTCTCATGCCATATCAACTTAAGAATCAAAGCAAATACGCAATGTCTTGGTGTCGAAAGTGCAAGTATTCACATAGTCTACTCAATGAACATGCATAAGTTCTCACAAGCCCATGTCAAGTGTAAGAATAAGTTAGTAAACATGCTAAGCCTACAAGAGCACATCTTTGAGACAACACTCGGGATCTCATACGCAAGAACAAGCAAACACTCACAATCCACTCACAAAAGAATATTCACTCAAGAACAAGGGTAAGTGTATCACTCAATTCCAACAAAATCATAAACATGCTTGACATTTGGTATCAATCTAACTCTTAACACAACATACATCAATGACGATAATCAAAAGGTCTTTAATTGGGTTGTAACGGGGCTAGGGATAAGGTATGTCAAATAAGCCAAAACAGGTGTAGTGTCAAAAGCTAGTAAGTACCATAATAAATCACACACAACACCATATTCCCCCCCACATAATTTTTTCTTAAACACACACTCGACTAGTCGACTGAAATAGAATCACAACAATACAAACATGCTCTCATAATATTTTTTTTTCTTTTTTTTTTCATATTTTTTTTCTTTTTTTTTTCTTTTTTCTTTTCGAGAGCTAAATAGAACACAAACAATAATATAAACAATAACAATGATCCAATGAATTTATTACATATGTCGACTATCAAGTAAACAACCAAACCCAATTTTCAATATTTCCCCCAAAAGTATGACCAACAATAAACCCCTCATTGCACACCTTATTACTCCCTTAAGCACTCTACTAGCCTTTGACAATGTGGGTGCAAATTAATGTAAGGCCAATACAAGAAAAAGGTCTAGGCAAGTAATGTGGTATGTCACCGAAAAAGTAGGATTAAGCTCAATGGGTTAACTAATTGATCATGTAAACATGGTGTGGTAATATGGGAAAATATGCGGTTATTCCTAAGTGCCTTTATCATTTTAATCGTCAAATAATGTCATGCGTTTCAAGAAAGACCTCAAACAACTGCTAGCAATGCAAACAATCCGTGGACACTCAACCAAACGAATAAATTGCAACAAATATGCAATAAGGCTCAAAAACTCACTTGGTGGAAAAATATACTCAATCCCAAGCAAACATCTCTCTAACGCACCAACTTGTATTCAAAGCATGCAAACTAAATCATCTTGCACATATTCATGTCCTTCTAATTACTTACAACATTCAATAAGTCTACTAGCTTCAACTTACTAGTGTATGTGTGTGCACAAGAACAAAGCATATCACTTCTCAATCAAAAGCGTCAACAACACAAAATTCCTATCAAGCATGGGTGCAAATGCAAACTACTATGAACTCACATGATATACGAACATAAAAACAGAATGTCCTATATGAAACAAACATAGATAACACGACATAAATGCATAATTTACTACTACTAATTTGCAAAGCATGAAATCCTACATGAACACAATGACTAACATGAATAAATTGCAACAAATATGCAATAAGGCTCAAAAACTCACTTGGTGGAAAAACATACTCAATCCCAAGCAAACATCTCTCTAACGCACCAACTTGTATTCAAAGCATGCAAACTAAATCATCTTGCACATATTCATGTCCTTCTAATTACTTACAACATTCAATAAGTCTACTAGCTTCAACTTACTAGTGTATGTGTGTGCACAAGAACAAAGCATATCACTTCTCAATCAAAAGCGTCAACAACACAAAATTCCTATCAAGCATGGGTGCAAATGCAAACTACTATGAACTCACATGATATACGAACATAAAAACAGAATGTCCTATATGAAACAAACATAGATAACACGACATAAATGCATAATTTACTACTACTAATATGCAAAGCATGAAATCCTACATGAACACAATGACTAACAATCACATATATATACACTACTTATCCCTCAAACCACCCCCAAACTTAAAATATTCAATGTCCTCATTGAATGGAAGTAAATACAAGGGATAGTAGAAAACATACCTGAATACCGAAACACATGGGTTGCCTCCCAAGAAGCGCTGTCGTTAACGTCATTTAGCCGGACAAATATGATTCAAATCATGGTGGCTCGAAGATTGCATTCGACTTGTCTTTAGCAGAAGGACCATTCGCCCATTGTTTGACAACCTTCTTGCTATCTTCCCACATCTTTTCTAAATCAAACTTCAATTTGCCTCTTCCTCCAATTGACTTTTTCTTTTTCTTCTTCACACCTCTAATGTGCTTTTGCTTCACAGTTGATTGATACGAACACTCCTCTACCTCATCATCCATGCTCCATTTTCTTAACACATTATCATGCCCCTCTTCAAAAATCACTAGCTCATTATTCAAAAGGACATACCTCAAATGTGGTGGAAGTTTTCCAAGCTTTACTTTCGAAAGATCACGCATTGAAGAACTGTCCAATTTCTCGCTCAGCAACTGATCAAACTTCTGTCTCTGACCCGTATCAACTATTTCCACACTGCAACACTCTTCATCCTCTATTGGAAATTTCATTGCCTTGAACACATTAAAGGTGACACTTTGATCTTGCACCCTCATTGTAAGCTCTCCTTTCTGCACATCGATCAAGGTACGACCCGTAGCTAGAAAAGGCCTTCCCAAGATTATGGGAATCTTCTTGTCTTCTTCAAAATCCAAGATAACAAAATCAGCTGGGAATATGAGCTTATCAACCTTCACCAAAACATCCTCTACTATGCCCCTCGGATAAGTGATAGATCGATCAGCCAACTGCAAAGAGATGTTAGTTGGCTTTGGCTCCGGTAGACCAAGTTGCTTGAAAACAGACAAGGGCATGAGATTAATACTAGCTCCCAAATCACATAAACACTTGTTGAATGAAAGGTTGCCAATAGTGCAAGGAATGGTGAAACTTCCTGGATCTTTAAGTTTAGGTGGCAACTTCTGCTGCAGAACAGCACTACACTCCTCCGTCAAAGCCACTGTTTCAAAATCTTCCAACCTTCTCTTCCGTGACAAAATATCCTTCATGAACTTTGCATATCTCGGCATCTGCTCCAACGCTTCAACAAAAGGAATGTTAATGGACAATTTCTTGAAGACCTCCATGAATTTCTGAAACTGTTTCTCTTGACTCTTCTTCAAACGTCCAGGAAATGGAGGAGGTGGATAAATCTGATTATTCTTCGTAGACTGCTCCGGAGAAGCTTTAACAGGTTTCTTGCTCTTCTCACCATCTAGCTGATCAGCCACTAACTCAGATTTCTCAATTTCAGGCATTGCAGATTTTTCAACTTGCTGATTCTGAACATCTTCATCTTCTTCAGTTGCTGATTTAGGATCACTCGTGACTTTTCCGGATCTCAAAGTCACAGCTTTGACCTGCTCATGAACCTCCCTCCTGCCTGGATTAACCTCCGTATCACTAGGAAGAGTTCCTTGTTGCATATTTACCAAGGCACTTGTAATCTGCCCCAACTGAGTTTCCAAAACTTTCTGGCCAGCTTGCAGGTTCTTTATCATCACTCTCATATCATCTATCTCATTAGAAGATTGCCCCGCATGAGCCTGGGGTTGCTGCTGAAATCCCGGAGGCTGAAATTGTTGCCTTGGAGCATACTGCTGCTGATAGCTTTGATTGTACGGCTTCGCTTGCTGATACGACTGTTGAGTATTTTGATTGTTGCTCCAGCTGAAATTGGGATGATTCCGATTATTAGGATGATAAGTGGCTGGAACTGGTGCAGCAGGTCTCT
Organism: Kitagawia praeruptora; assembly: GCA_037693485.1. Taxonomy (NCBI): domain Eukaryota; kingdom Viridiplantae; phylum Streptophyta; class Magnoliopsida; order Apiales; family Apiaceae; genus Kitagawia; species Kitagawia praeruptora. Next base: position 129,216,431 of record CM075354.1, read on the forward strand.
GAAAATTACTCACGAACTGTACTGATTCAGGAGAAATAGCACACTGATTCGTCTCATGTGCGCCCGCACATAACTCACAAACACTAGCCACCTGCTGAACTCCATAATTAGCAAGCGAATCCACCTTCATAGCAAGAGCCTTCAACTGAGCCGTAATCATCGAAGCTGTATCTACTTCAAAAATTCCTGCTGCCTTGCTTTGAGATAGCCTTTGGGTTGGATTTTGATATTCATTAGCAGCCATCATCTCTATAAGATCATAAGCTTCATCATAGCTCTTCGCCCAAAGAGCTCCTCCTGATGCTGCATCTAGCAAAGGCCTAGATTGTGCTCCCAATCCATTGTAGAATCCATTAATAACCATCCAATCAGGCATGCCATGATGAGGACACTTCCGTAGCATCTCCTTGTAGCGTTCCCAAGCCTCACACAAGGTCTCGCCAGATTGCTGTTGGAATTGAGTCAACTGGTTCCTTAATGCTGCAGTTTTCGCCATAGGAAAGAATTTAGTAAGGAACTTCTGAGCAAGATCTTCCCATGTAGTAATGGAACCAGGTGGTAAAGAGTGTAGCCAGCTCTTAGCCTTATCCCTCAGAGAGAATGGGAAAAGCCTCAACCTGATAGCATCATCCGTCACACCATTACACTTGAAAGTGTCGCAGATTTCGATAAAGTCCCGAACATGCATGTTGGCATCCTCCGTAGGAGCTCCCCCAAACTGAACTGAATTCTGCACCATCTGAATTGTGCCCGACTTGATCTCAAAGTTGTTCGCTGCAATAGCTGGCCTAACAATGCTAGACTGGATATCATTGAGTTTCGGCTGAGAATACTCCCTCAAAGCCTTTGCTGCTGCTGCATCTGCCATTGCTACTGTAGTTTCAGTCTCCTCTTCCTTATTCTCTATATTCTCAACAAGATCGTCTTCTGCCAGTTTTAGTAATCGAGCTTGCGAACGTGTTTGCATACAAACTCAAGTACCTGAAACACCACGAAACAAACAAACTAAGTAAGAATCCGAGTCAGTGAACGCTAACGACCACTGATGACAAGCACATAAACTAAAATAAAAACACCGATGATCCCCGGCAGCGGCGCCAAAAACTTGTTATGCAAAATTCACGCAAGCGCACGTTGTCACAAGTAATATATGATTAAAATCAAGTTCGTTCCCACAGAGATCTAGAATGGTGTTCAATTCAGTAAATATGCCTATGCAACAATGTATGGTTTTAATTCACTGCTAAGAAAAATAACAAATATGGTTTTGATTACCTAAATTAAGCTAAGATGCAAATTATAAAATTAAGAATTAAACAATTAACGAGAATAAAAGTTGAATTACTTATATGAGAATAAACATGGAATCCTAGTTTCATCATCTACTTCACTTAGAGTTGCAGCCTTTAATTAAAACATGCGATGGTTATGATATCTGATCGGATAACACGAAAAGAGTAAAAGTTACCTCTCGGTATACTAGTACCAATCTACACATACATCCACAAAAGAGATAGAAGATGAATAGGCACCTATTATGTTAAGACCCTATATCTCTATAGAATTTGAAAACATAAAGGTTGAAGCACAAGTTATCCACTTAGATCACATAGGGTAGCATAATATCTCTATTCATGCCACAAATCATGATGCTTAACATCAACCTATCCTATGCTAGCATGGCAAGTTCTAAATCTCAAGATCCACTCTCGTTTAGCAAGAGATTAACAATTCAATTTAGATGTTAGCTACGCATCTAAAAGCATTAAGATTAACCATACGAGGATATCAAAAATTCACCACACATAAATCTTTAAGGCATGCAAACTACTAAGCTACATAGATAAATCCACTAGGATCCCACGACAACGATTAGTTCATAATCGAACCTTTCGTCACCATGGGATTAGACGAAAGCATGGTATAAAACAAGATAATGAAGATGAAGATGAATAAATCAATAATAGAATAAGGTTTAGTGAACAAATCCGTGAAAGTAACAAGCATCCAAAAGAAACGCCTCCACAAAGGAATACAAGAAAAACTAAATCTAGATCTTCTTGTCGTCACAATCCTCGCCTTGGCTTCTCTTCCTTCTGCTCTGAACGAATTATGTGTGTAGGATGTGTAGATGATGATTTTTCTGTACCCTAAGGTGTGTATTTATAGCCCCCAAGTGCCTCCTTGACCAAGCAATTACCGTATTTGAAATAGGATAGAATTCCGGTAATTTTCCTTCTTTGATTAGATTAAAAGTGCAATTCCCATGTTTAGAACTGATTCTAGAAGTTTCAGACCGTCCAAGACAATTGCCATCTTGATTAGGAGAAGAAAACGGCAAGTTTCCCAATTAGAATCCAATTCCAGGAACTTTCTGTCGACATCCCGCGCGGCCGCGCGCTCCACAGGCTTGTTCCACCGCGCCCGCGCGCACCAATTCTTCTCAGCAATTTGCCCGCGCGCCCGCGCGCAATCTAGGCTAATCCTGGCGCGCCCGCGCCCAAGGTTTACTGAACAGACTGCATTTCTTTTGCTATCATGATTTCACCTCCACTTTTGAATGCAACTCTAAGCACTTATTCTTCTGAGCTTAAAAACACATATAACACTGAAATTTCCACACTTGCACCTAGAATTATATCCTGCACAATTTCTCACAAAACACATTAAAACACACCAATACTTGAGATACAAAACACCAATTTAAGCCAAAATAGAATGATCCAAGTGGATATAAATCCACTTATCAGACATTTATATAGATAGTGATAGTAAGACTTATTATCAGAATGAGTTATACAATACTTAAATTCATTTAGAACATATTCAGTTTTTGTTTATTAACCTTGGCATTCTCTGGATTAGACCCTCCCCGAAATGGTTGTAAGCAATAGTCACTAAAAAAATTTCATTATTTTTTAGATTGTAATATTCATTTTCTTCCCTTCACGTGACATGCTTCTGCTATAAAAAATAGCAAGAGACTCTGTACCGGAAAATGTTGTAATCATGCATTTATGCTTACCTTTCACTAGTCATGGATGTGTTGTTACTTGCCTTTCGATGCTTACTTATGACATGTTGGATTGGTTTGGTTTTAAATCTTTATAACGGAGAATTTCTTACAATAAATACTTACATAGAGTGAAGAATAAGTATTGGAACTCAAAATAATTTGCATGTACAATACAACAAATTAAAATCTTGCTTAACTCTTAAAACAATATATCACACAGTGTTGAGAGAATGAACATGTTGAGAATGCATGTTTTTGTGTGTTTGTCAGTGTGTGTTTTGTGTGTGCAAGAGAATGACATTGTGCAGAACAGATACCTTGAGTTGGGAATGATCTCAACATCAGTCTTTCGAGCAGCCTTTACACTGACAAACATTAACCCCAACAATAAGCACGGAGGGAGTAATCTTTGGATAGAAACTGCCAATATAATGCAGATACTCTATCTCTCTGTATGTCTATATCAGAGCAACAATAATGGGGAGTTACTTTTCTCTCTGAGTGGAGGAAGAAAGAAAGAGAGAAAGTAAGGAAGCAAATAACAAGGTACGATATGGTACTTGTTTTTATAGCATCCAACTTCACCCCTGTCTCATTTATTATAGCTCAACTTGTTTGTTTTTATTTTTATTTTTTTAGTTACTTTTATTTAAATAAAACACAAATCCAACATGTAAATTTTACTTCCCCTGGATTGATCGATGATGAAAAGACCAAGCCAAGCCAAAGTCGGCAGCAGAGATATACACAAAACTACCAGCACAAGAAATCTGCATAAGTTTATTTCGAATTAATATTTCGACCAATAACCATTATCCATATCAAATGAGAAAATGTGAAAACAAATAAATAGATATCTCGAATGATTTACAATCAAATTACAGTGCTCTGACCTCCCATATTAGTATCCATTCTCTGCCTATTTACTGCAGATTGCCAGATTGTCCCTCAAAGGTTGAAGCGATCACATTGTAGCTGCGAAAATTAAAATAGTATAAGCAAACTATAAAATCTTTACTGTAATTTTAAAGCTTTATAAGCTAACACACAATCAACAAGATGTAAAAAAAACCAAGTCTGGGCAAACTAAATTATTGTCACTCACTTGTCTTTTAGACTTATCCATAATACAATCAGATGCTTTAATAAATACATCTTCCAATTTCTAAATTATACCACGATAAAGCATATCTTAATTCAGGAAGAACAAATATCTTAAATCAGGAAGAACAAATATCTTATATAAAGAAGCATATCTTAATATATGTCACATTGAACATCAGTTGCCAATGCCCAAGTAAAATTTACAGAAAGAATCTACTCAACAAGCAAAATTCAAATGCCTATGTACTGCACGAGCTGAATCAAGAAATAACACAAGTCAGATCATCAATAACAGCTCACTAGGACCAACAGCAGCTGGCTAGAGTTTGTACTTTGGTCATATACAAAAATTAGTACAAATTAGTAATGAGCCCGACATAGATCCAGAAAAACTTCTTCAAACATAATTATATAACATAGATTCTCAACACTATTTCCTTTAAACAAAATCGAAAACCCCTCTAATTCCTCATCAACTTCCCCAAATTCATTCGCCACATTATAATATATAGTCCTCCCATCCTCCCTCTTCACCAATTCCACATCCAAATCAATCGACTACAATAAATCAAAATCCAAACAAAATTAGTAAAAAAACAAATTCATTAATTCCACATCCGAATCAATCGACTACAATAAATCAAAGTGTTTAAACAATACTAAAGCACATATTTTTATCAAAAAGAAAGAAAATTAGAGGGACATGAGCGGGGGAGAACAGGGGGAGATAGAGAGAGAGAGATTAAGTGAGAGGGAGGGAGAGAGAGGGGGAGAGAGGGAGAGAGGGAGAGAGGGGGAGAGAGAGAGATTAAGCGAGAGAGGGAGAGGGGGAGAGAGATACCTTCGAAGCGAGAGAGAGAGAGAGAGAGAGAGAGAGAGAGAGAGAGAGAGAGAGAGATTAAGCGAGAGAGGGAGAGGGGGAGAGAGATACCTTCAAAGCGGGTGGTTTTGTGAAGAAGCGGTGGAGTAATTAGATGACATTCACAGTACCAATTCGAAAACAACGTGATAGTTAGAAGTCCCCAATTTGATGTAAAGACAACGCGGTGTTGATTGAAGCCGGTGGCTTCACTAGGGGGTGTTGATGCGCCGGTGATGTTAATTAGGTCTGTGAGTTTAATTTGGGGAAACAATCAGAGAGACTAAAGTTATATTTAAATTAAGTACAATTTTCTTTAATTTTTTATTTTAACTTAACAGCTTATACGTCGGGTAATATAATAGGCGACGTAAATTGGTTACATTATAGATCTTATACGTCGCCTCCTACAAAACCGACATAAAAGGTATAGATCTTATATGTCGCCTGAAGAAAGCCGACGTAAAAGGTGCATCTTATACGTCGCCTTTATGCGGAACCGACGTATAAAGGTATCCAAAAACACAATATACGTCGCCTTTATGCGGAACCGACGTATAAAGGTGGAATATACGTCGCCTTTAGGCGGAACCGACGTATAATAGACGACGTAAAAGACCAATTTTCTACTAGTGGCGGTTGAAGCACTATTTTGGAGGTTCGTTTCAACGCGAGAAGGTTTCCGCCATTTTGGCGACTACGTAAATTTTCGGAAGAATGTCAAGCTAATGACATTAAACGAGCGCTTTTTGGGAGGCAACCCAAAATTTGATTGTAAATTTTAGTAGGTTTAGGATTATTTTTATTCCAAAAAAAAAAATTAAAAATTGCAACTGTCAACAGAATATAGTCCAGGCCGCAGCGCTAGTTTGGAGGATGCAGCGCCAATCACCCTATGGTCATGTACTGTGTTGGCGTGTGATGTTGTAAAAAAAATATATATATACACTAAATAAAAAACCAGCCGGCAGGAGATGTGCAAGGTGCAGGCGCCAGTCTCCAATTTGTTACTGTCAGGCGCGTGTTAGCAACGACCAGGTATTAAAAATAAATAAATAAATAAAGCAATAAGCAGTTGATGTAAAAGGCCGCGACGCCGATTTTTGAGGCTATAGCGCTGAGTTGCTTCTGTCCGAGCAATATTTTATACGAATATTTGTGTTCTTAAAACACAAATTTCACACCTCTCCTTCTATTATTATAACCCCAATCCCTAATTCCTAATTTTAACCCAATATCAATTCTAAACCTCTCCCAAAATCCATCTCCTATTCTAAATCTCTACCATAAATCCTTACATATTAACCTCTATATATACACCTATACACACAAATTTACAAACCCAATCCCTAAATTAAAATCTTTAAACCTCCACTCCAATTTCAAGTTCAAGAAGGATTCAAGTTTGGGGGCTTTTTCATTGCAAGTTCACCTCTCCGATTCGTATTGGGTAATCTTTTTGTTTATTCTTGTTATTATTTACGAATTTGTGGCTTGAAAAAATTAGGGATTTTGTGCTTGCTTGTTATTTTGGGATAATTTTGGTGTGAAGTATTGTTGGGTAATTGGTGTTCTTGCTTGAGTTGGAAATTGTTTGTAATGGCTCCGAAACGTCGGAGAGGTAGTTCTAGTACTTGTCCATCTTTGGATAAGGAAGCTATTGTTAAGAGGTTTTTGATTGAGGAGGCGCAGAATGAGTATAATAAATTGATGAAGAAGTCGGTTGCTAAAGAAAGAGGTTTTGTGCCAGAAACTTATGTAGAGTTGAAAGCTATGATTAAAGAACTTGGTTGGGAAGGGTTATGTGAGCCATCTTCTTCAGTTCCCTTGGGTGTTGTGCGGGAATTTTATGCAAATGCTAAGGCGAATCAGAATGGTTTTTGTGTAGTTCGTGGTTTGAAGGTGGATTACAGGCCGGCTGCTCTCCGTTCGATTTTTGGTCAGCCTCCTAAGCCGAGGGGGGTGGAAGATTGGGCTAGGAAGACGCGAGATGAGGTAGATTTGGATGCCATTATAGTGGAGATATGTGTACCGGGTACGGTCTGGAAGTTAAATGCGGGGTCTACTGAGAAGGTTAACTTTCCTGCTAAAGCTTTGAACAAGTTTGCACGGGCGTGGAACTTGTTTATTTGTTCTAATATTATGCCTTCTATACATCCGAATGATGTGCCTGTGGAGAGAGCCATTATTTTGTACGGCGTTTTAAAGGGTAAGTATATTGATGTTGGGTATATAGTGCACCAGAACATTCTTCGGTTCTTGCGTGGTAGTACTCAATCACCGATTCCGCATGCTTCTATAGTTGCCAGAGCATGTATGGTTGCCAGTGTTCGGTGGGATGATAATGAATAGCTACAGACGCAGCCTAAACCTATTACTGATGCTACTATTGATAACATGGGGGAGTGGCAGGGCGGCATTCCACATCCTCGAGGGTTAGGATATATTATTGATGGTGCTGGTGGTGAGGGAGCGGGCGCTCCGCCACATGCACTGAGAGCAGATGGAGCTAGGAGTTTGAGAGAATGTCCACCTCAGGGTATAGTGGATATGGCGGTTTTGGATACTTATTTTCGCGGATTAACTCGGCGGATGGATTCTATGACTAGGAGGATGGATGCTTTGAATGTCCACCACCGCGAGTATTCAGAGGACATGGCCGTGGCATTGGATGCAGTTTTTCGGTCGCCAGGTACTTCTGTTCAGTGGCCTCTGTTTGGAGCACGGACTCCGTATCCACCAGATTCCCCCGAGAAGGGTGATGATCCTGAGGAGTAGGTATGTTTTCTGCTATCCCTTGTATTTACTTCCATTCAATGAGGACATTGAATATTTTAAGTTTGGGGGTGGTTTGGGGGATTAGTAGTAGTTGTTGTATTATTTGTTCATGTAGGATTTCATGCTTTGCATATTAGTAGTAGTAAATTTTGCATTTTTTATGTTCGTGTTATCTACCTTTGTTTCATATAGGACATTCTGTTTTTATTTTCGTATTTCATGTGAGTTCATAATAGTTTGTAATTGCACCCATGCTTGATAGGAATTTTGTGTTGTTGACGCTTTTGATCGAGAAGTGATATGCTTTGTTCTTGTGCACACACATACACTAGTAAGTTGAAGCTAGTAGACTTATTGAATGTTGTAAGTGATTAGAAGGACATGATTTAGTTTGCATGCTTTGAATACAAGTAGGTGCGTTAGAGAGATTTTTTTCTTGGGATTGAGTATGTTTTTCCACCAAGTGAGCTTTTGAGCCTTACTGCATATTTGCAATTTATTCGTTTGCTTGAGTGTCCACGGATTGTTTGCATTGCTAGCAGTTGTTTGAGGTCTTTCTTGAAACGTATGACATTATTTGACGATTAAAATGATAAAGGCATTAGGAATAACCGCATATTTTCCCATATTATCATACCATGTTTACATGATCAATTAGTTAACCCGTTGAGCTTAATCCTATTTTTTCGGTGACATACCACATTACTTGCCTAGACTTTTTCTTGTATTGGCCTTACATTAATTTGAACCCACATTGTCAAAGGCTAGTAGAGTGCTTAAGGGAGTAATAAGGTGTGCAAGGAGGGGTTTATTGTTGGTCTATTTTGGGGGAAATATTGAAAATTGGGTTTGGTTGTTTACTTGATAATCGGCATGTGTAATAAAATTGTGGGATCGTTTTTATTGTTTATATTATTGTTTGTGTAATATTTAGCTCTCGAAAAAAAAAGAAAAAAGAGAAAAGAAAAAAAGAAGAGAAAAAAATGTGTATATTATGAGAGCATATTTGTATTGATGTGATCCTACTTTAGTCGATTAGTCGAGTGTTTTGTTGGAAGAAAAATAATAAATTATGTGGGGGGAAATAAGGTGTTATGTGTGATTCATTATGGTACTTACTAGCTTTTGACACTTCACCTTTTGGCTTATTTGACATACCTTGTCCCTAGCCCCGTTACAACCCAAATAAAGACCTTTTGATTATCGTCATTGATGTATGTTGTGTTAAGAGTTAGTTTGATACCAAATGTCAAGCATGCTTATGATTTTGTTGGAATTGAGTGATACACTTACCATTGTTCTTGAGAGAGTATTCTTTAGTGAGTGGATTGTGAGTGTTTACTTGTTTTTGCATATGAGATCCCGAGTTGTGTCTCAAAGATGTACTCTTGTAGGCTTAGCATGTTTACTAACTTATTCTTACATTTGACATGGACTTGTGAGAACTTATGCATGTTCATTGAGTAGACTATGTGAATACTTGCACTTTCGACACCAAGACATTGCGTATTTACTTTGATTCTTAAGTTGATATGGCATGAGAGGATTTGAAGGTATGGTAGGATATTAGTAGTAGATTAATTGCATTTTCATTTAGTTGCATTCATGCATTGCATTGCATTAGGTAAATGGATTTTGTGGGTACATTCACTATAGGCCCTCACGAGACCTTACTCGTCCACTAGGGCTGCCTAGGGGTTTAAAGAGCTTGTTGCATATGCCAAATGCAACCGTGATCACCTACGGAAGTGGTACTAGTTAATTAGTTAGTTGTAATTGTTAATGCTTGAGGACAAGCATCGGTTTAAGTTTGGGGGTGTGATAAGTGGATTTTATATCCACTTGGAACGTTCCATATCGGCTTAAATTGATTGTTCTGGACTCAAGTTTGTTATAGTTTTGATGTGTTTTGTGTAGATGTGCAGGCTTGCAAAAATGTCGATTAAGGTGATGCTTCTGTTGTGTTTTGAGGATTAATTAATTAAAATTCGGATTTTTCGGGAAGGCTGCGTAGCTAATTACACTGTTTTGGCCATATCTGGAGTTCTATAAGTCTGTTTTCAGCGATCTTACTGCCCACGCGAAGCTTGGGAGATTTTCTACGACATGGAACAGGTGTTGCACGTACAGGCTGCATGTGGTGAGAGCAGGAAGCACGACAAGCAGGCTGTTGGAAGCAGTGAAATTACTGTTTTGCCCTTTTTAAGTTCTAACTGTATTTCGGGCAGTTTTTAGTACCTTTATCAAATTCTAATTGTAATAGAAGGTAATTTCTTGCTGGGTAAGAAATCTAGAGCCTATATAAACACATCCTACCATTGTAATTTGGAGAACCATTACATATCAATTACTTAGTTTTATTTGTATCTTTTCATACTTTGTTTTTATCATGGTTTCATCAGATCCCATGATGACGAGCGGTTTGATTATGAACTAATCGTTGTCATGGGATTCTAAAGAATTTATTTATGGAACTTAGTATCTTGATGCTTTAAAGATCTGTGTGTGGTGTATAATTGATATCCTCGTATGGTTATACTTAATTGTTAGATGCGTAGCTAACATCTAATTTGTTAATCTCTTGTGAAGTGAAAGTGGATCTTGAGATTTAGAACTTGCCATGCTAGCATAGGTTCATGATTGTTTATCAACATGATTCGTAGTATGAGATGAGAATACTTATATTGCCCTATGTGATCATTATGGATAACTTGCTCTTCAACCGTTATGTTTTCAAATTCTATAGACATATAGGGTCTAAGCATAATTGGTGTCTATTCATCTTCTATCTCTTTTGTGGATGTATGGGTAGTTTGGTATACGTATACTTGTTTCGTGTTATCCGATCAGATATCATAACCATTGCATATAGTGATTAAAGGCGTCAGATCTAAGCAAAGTATTTAATGAAGTTAGGATCCCATGTTTTCTCTTGTAGAAGTAATTTGATTTAAATTCTCGTTAGTTAGTTAATTCTTAGTTTGTTAATTTGTTTTTTAGTTAATCTTAGTTAATCAAAACCCAATTTGTTAATTGTCTTAGCAGTGAATAATAATCATACATTGTTGCATAGGTACATCTACTGAATTAAAACCATAACCAGATCTCTGTGGGAATGAACTTGACTTCTATCTATATTACTTGTGACCACGTTCGTTTGCGTGATTTAGTGCAAACAATGAGCAGCAGATAAACTAACATGAATGTTAAACATCTCAGCACTTAAATCCTCAATGGTATGCTTATACTTAGTTTTAGACATATCAAGTAAGACTAGAGATGGTACCTGATTCGATGAACTTGAAGCTTCTTCATCAGATTTAGCCATGAGGGCTAAGTTCACGAACTCCTCTTCTTCTTCATCTTCAGAATCATCCCAGCATTTTCCTTCAGCCACATAGGCTTTCCCTTGATTCCTCTTAAACTAATTTCCAGATCCTTTTCCTTGATTCTGTCTTGGTCTTCTGCACTCAGTAGCAAAATGACCTAGCTCATTGCAGTTGTAACATCTGAACTTCGACCTATCCACCAACCCTGTCTTGTATCCTCCTCTTGTGGCTCCACCAGTGGGCTTTGAAAAACTTCCCTTGTTGAATTTAGATGATTGACCCTGTGGCTTGTATGACTTGTCCCTTATGAACTTGATATTCTTGAATCTCTTAGCCATATAAGCCATGGTTGGATTATCCATGCTTTCAATCTCTTCTACTGTGTAGAAGTCTTCATCTTCAACATCTTTCAGCTGCAGAACCACCTTTTCCTCGTCATCCAACACTTCTTCAATCTTCAAAGATGGCATTTGTGTTGGTTGTGAACTTTGTGATGGTTCACTTGGACAAGCTACTTGTGGCTCATGAGCTATGAGGGCTCCTGACATGTTTGCTAACTTTCCTTTGGTTCCAGTTTGAATAGCTCTCTTTTGAAAAAACTCAAGTTCATATGATTTGAGCACACCAAAGAGAGTTTCAAGAGAGACATCACTCAAGTTTCTTCCCTCTCTTATGGTTGTGCCTTCGTGCTCAAGGTGCTCAGGGAGAGTAAGCAGAAATTTGATGTTAATCTCCTTTCTATCATAGAACTTTCCATGAATTTGCAACTCAGGTATCAGCTTACTGAACCTTTCAAACATGTGTGTAAGTTCTTCGCCTGGTTTCGCCATGAAGGCTTCATATTGTGATACAAGAATTTGTCTTTGGTTCTCGCGAACTTCTTCACTTCCTTCACACAGCAGCTCTATCTTGCTCCACATTTCTTTTGCAGATTTGCATCCCATGACATTACCACACATGGCTTTCTCTAATGTAAGTGAGTCGAGCAAGATGAGTTGTAAATAGTCATCCAAGACTACTTTCTCCTTTTCGGACTCTGTGTACTCTGAAGGCTTCTTTGCAACCCAATGGGCTGGAATGGTTTCACCATTCTCAGTAGCAGCAGCTACTTCTTTCTGAGGTATGAAGGGGCCGTTCTCAAGAATTCCCAAATACAGTGGATGGGCAGCTTTGATAAATAACAAGATTTTTCTTTTCCAGAAATTGTAGTTCTCTTTAGGGCTGGAAAAAAAATCCGAAAAATCCGATATTCGTCCGAAATATCTGTATTCGTATCCGGAAAAAAGCGGATATTATCCGTATTCGGAGCCAACCGAATATTATCCGTATCTGAATCCGAGAGTTTAGGATACGGATATGGATATAGGTGCATCCGTATCCGAAAATATCCGTATCCGAAATTAAATATATATAATATATATTTTTAATATATAATTATATATATCATATAAGGATAAATTAGATTTATTTTTAATTCTTTTTCCACAAATCTTTAAAAATGTTCTAGTATTTAATTATTCTAGATTTTTAATTTTTACCAATCAAATTGTGAGTTCAAAATATTTATTTTTTTAAATATGTATTATTAAATAGTTACTAGTAATTCGCTTTTTTAATTTAATGGGCCAAGCCCATTTACATGTAGAGTACTAAAATAACACAACCAGCCATTATACACAATCAAAAGACGCAAACAATATACACACACCGATAGAGAATGAAATCGAGGGCGGCTAGGGTTTCAAATCAAAACTGGGAAAATTGAGATTTGGGTTTTGTTGGGGGAGGCTCCGTTTTGTTTGAGTCGGGGGTTGGTTTCTGTATGTTGAGTGTTGATAGCGGTCAATCGAAGAGAGGCGCTGGTGGTTAAGTCGCCGATGGGTGTTGAGGAGGAAAGGGGAACAGGCGGCGCTGTGGTTGGTAGTGGTGGATTTGTGCGATTGCAGCTAGGAAAGATGAGAGATGTGTGTGCGGTGCGGTTGTGCATGTATATACATGAGTTATGTGTGTGTATATATGCGCGTGTGTATATGTGCGTAGGGAGAGAGAGAGAGAGAGATGGAGAAAGAGAGAGAGAGAGGGGGGAGAGGAGATGCAGAGAGAGATAGATAGAAGAGAGGGAGAGATGCAAAAAAATCATTTTTTGGAAAATGGATTCGGATTCGGATATTATCTGTATCCGGATAATATTCGACGGATTCGGATACGGATAAGATTTTTTCGGATATTCCCGGATCCGGATACGGATTCGGATACGATTTTGAAAAACGGATTCGGATTCGGATATAACTGTATTCGTATCCGTATTATCCGTTTTCCACCCCTAGTTCTCTTTATCAAAGACTGGAATCTTGATTCCACTTGACTTCTGAATACTCGTCATGATCTTCAGATTTGTGTATCAATCTGTACGCTCTGATACCAGTTGTTGGTCCCGGAGTATTGCAGAAGGGGGGGTTGAATGCAATACTGATAATATCGAATCTTTAAATCAACAACGAAAATAAAGATTATAGATTATCAGTAGATGTATGCAAGCAATAAGTGAAACAAGATTTCTCACAAAATAAATGTTTTATTATTTTGTGTATAGTGTTGCTACAACCTGGAGAGAGTTTCTCCAGTTTCGATATCTTAAGAGATACAGAATGCTTCGTGCGCGTACATGAATAGAAATGAATCTAAGATGTATCTAAGTAGACTAAGATACTCTGTTGTCCCTATCGCATGGGGTATTGAGCTACTGTCGTTTTCAAGTGGCAGCTCATTATAATTTGCACACCCATGTGACTTTCCCTAATTGCTATACAGACAGGATAAACCTTATAAGTAAAGCAACCTAAATTCTTTCTATTTCTAGCTAATACAATTCTAGTGGATGTCACATGCTCCTCGAATTGATCAGTCTTGTCTTGTGAATCTCTTAAGCTTCTATCGTAGTCTTGCAGGTCTGCTACAAACGATAGTGTGTTGCAGCAAATCTATTTCTTGAACATGTAACCTGTCATGGGCTTTGACTGAGAAAATACCCAATTCAAATAATTCAAGGTGACAGTAACCTTAACCGCAGAGTCTGCTGTCAAAGGAATATTCAGAGGTTGACAGTACTAGCTCCCGCCAATGTTGCTGTCGGAGCTCCAGACTTGCTGTCAAGTGTGAGAATGTTACTGTCTCTTGCTTCGGCCATTGTTGCTGTCAAATGTAGCTTTGTCGTGACTTTGCAACATTTGTCTTCTTGTAACATTACTGTCAGGGACATGACAGTAACTTTTATTCTTGCTGTCTTCAGGATGCATTCCTTGAGGTTGAACAAACATATGAACTTCTCCCAAATCATACATTTATTACATGACAGCAATTATTCGAATGCGAAGACACACTCTGGCTGTGACAGTATGTTCAACTTAGTAAAAACTAAGTATAGGGAAATATAGTTAAGTTGTCTCTGTGCTATCACCCATAAATCCCAACATAGGGTCTTGGTCCCCAAGACTATTCACAACCTCTACTCCTCTATTCCCATCAGTTAGAGCGAGCTACGGCTAGAGGCGAATCAAGTCTGTGGAAGATCAAGTCCCGAATCCGTATACATAATCTACTGTCATGGAATCAGGTACGCTTTCGCGCTACAGTTTTATCGTGTAAATTTGATAATATCGCATAAGATGATTCTGGTTATTTCACTACGCCATAGATGGCCTGCAACAACGATTTTTGGGTGTTGCAATGAAAAACGTTACAGTAGCTCTAAACTTGATGGCCTGCAACAACTTTTTTTTTTGTGTTGCTGTATACAAAACATGGTGTTGCCGTAGCTATAAGAAATGTAGCAAGTTGCAACACTTGTGAAGTGTTGCCGTTAGTATGATTTAAACACAATCTTTTTAACAAAAATTGAAATAAATAATTATTGTGAATTAAAATTAATTAATTTGAAAAAATATAATTTAAATTTTCAAAATATGTTATTAGAGTAAATATTGACATTTTTATAAAATATAAAAAATTGAAGGAAAATAATATGACATTTTTTATAATTTGAAATAGACCAAATTATTAAAAAAATGTAACAAATTTTTTAAAAATTTTAATTTTATAGAAAATGAATAAAGTTTGTGAAATAATGTTAATTTGATATATTAAAAAATTTGTATGAATTGTTGAACTAAACTATAACATTTTTATAAAAATAACATATCTTCTTGTAAATTTAATTAAATTAAAGAAATTAGGGAAAAGATAGTTTAGGGTATTGTAATCAATATCAATATATTCTTAATGTCTGCTAGTATTTCATTTTAAAAATTACTGCTTTTACCCTTTATATTTTTATTCTTCTTTATTTCTTTGATGCCCTTTTTTGTCATTACACAGGAAAATTACAACTTTTATCCTTTATGTTTTTAATCTTCTTTATTTTTTTGATGTCCCTTCTTGTCATTACACAATATTTGGAGCGACCCAATTTAGATTGGATCGACCCAAATCTCCTTTATTAATCAATTTCCTTTTTCAGGTTAAACATATTATCTTTTCTATTTTTCAATAACTAAATAATTTACTTCTTAGGTAAAATACAATATCTTTTACATTTTATCTAACTAAAATTTCTCCATTTTTAAAAACTACGATCAATTTTGTATAATAAAATAACATAATTATATTATAATTAGTATTAAATAATTAATTACCTTTTTGAGCCAAAATACGTTACCTTTTCTCTTTTCTCTAACTAAAATCTCTCTTTTTCCAATTGTATCATGGACGGTTACCTTTTTCAAACACGTTACCTTTTTTCTCTTCTCTTACGAAAATCTCTCTTTTTCCAATTATATCACGGGCGATTATATTTAATAAAAATAAAATAATAATATTATAGTACTAATAATTAACTGATTACCTTTTCAACTAAAACGTATCATCTTTTATATTTTTTCTAATTAAATTCCTTTTTTCTAGAAATTTCAGGGGCAACATTAATTTCTCATTTTCTAAAAACTATGAGTAATTTTATTTAGTAAAATAACATAATTAAATTATAATTACTATAAACTAATCAATTACTTTTTTCGCATAAATTATGTCATCGTTTTAATTTTCACGTTATCTTTCTATTTTTTAAAACTAAAATCTCTTTTTTTCTGATTTTATCACGGGCGGTTCTGTTTAATACAATAAACTAATAATATTATAATATTCATAATTAACCGATTGCATTTTTATCTAAAACGTATCAATTTCTATTTAATGAAATAAAATAATAATTATATAAAAACTAATAATTAGCCGATTACCATTTTCAAGTAAAACCTATAATATTTTCTATATTTTCTAACTAAAATCCCTCATTTTCTAGAAATATCACGGATAACATTTATATAATTATTATCAAATCTCATATAAAAATTTAAGCCTCCCAACTTTATATTTTAAAAAAAATTAACTTAAATTAATGAAAAATTCATATAATATTAAAAAAAAATCGTGCATCGCACGGGTTTTAAACTTGTATAATAAAAATTCGTATACAACGAATAATATCCGTTAGATTTTTAGTTAAAAATTAGAACTGTTATATACTTATATAAAGGAGAAACGAGGGGAGGTAAAGTGGCGCCGCTCAAATAGCTCGGTTCTATTTTGTTAAATTTCTCAAATTTTTGAATTAATAATTCCAATGATTAAAAAAATCTCAATTCCATTTTAAAACTTTACTAATAGAGGAAATTAAATATATAGTTTCATTATTTTTTACCTATAAAATCTTTACTAATGAAGTAAAGTAAATATCTAAATTGCATTTTAAATTTTTACTAATCGAGGAAACTTAATATACAATTTTAATATCCTTACCTTTAAAATTGCATTTTAAAACATTGAAAGTTTGGTCGGTCGATTAGTTGGTTGGTCGGTCGGTCGGTACCTATTGTTTTTACTTAATTACCCTTACTTAATTATAAATAAAATTTCTCCTAATAACTAATCAATTTTTGTTTTCAAGTAAAACATATTAAAATAATCAATTTCCTTCTAAAATACGTTACATTTTCTATTTTCTTTAGCTAAAATCTCTTTTTTTTCCAATTAAATGACGCCCTTACTTAATTATAAATAAACAATTTCACAATAACTAATCAATTTTCTTTTTCAAGTAAAACATATTAAAATAATCAATTTTTTTTAAAAAAATGTTACCTTTTCTATTTCCTTTAGCTAAAATCTATAGTTTTCCATTTATATGGCGCTGGTTGGTTGGTTAGTTGGTTGGTCGGTACCTATTGTTTTTACTTAATTACCCTTACTTAAATATAAATAAAATTTCTCCTAATAACTAATCAATTTATGTTTTCAAGTAAAACATATTAAAATAATCAATTTCTCTAAATTGCATTTTAAATTTTACTAATCGAGAAAACTAAACATACAACTCAATTTCATTTTAAATTTTATTAATAGTGGAAATTAAATATCACTAACAAAATATAATAAAAATTCGTATACAACGAATAATATCCGTTAGATTTTTAGTTAAAAACTAGCATGAAAGCCCGTGCAAAGCACGAGCATCATTTAAATTCATAAAATGTTGTTGTTTTGATTTTTTTAAATAGACTATTTCTAATTTTCGAAACACTATACATCATTAGTGTGGTATTTTTTATGGATACTAATAATAACTCAAATTTCTTATCTAAAGTTCATATATGATTATAACAATACAATCGTATTTAACAATTTAAAAAACATAACTTGGTATGATTAAACACTACGTAATTTAAAAATCTAATCACGAGTCAGTAGACTGACGTGTTTATATATAGCTAAGTGCTAAATAAGATTTTTATAGATACGAAAATCAAAAACTAATCATAACCACACATTCAAATCTAATTTACATCTCAACCTTCACCAACATCCACTCCTAAGCCCCTTCCATTTTCGGTGACCTTAGACACCATCACCGCCGTTATCATGACCACCTCATTCCATTTGTCACCATCGTTCATGATATACACACACATAGGTATAATGTGTGAATGGGTGAGAGAGAGGGAATGTGTATATACCATCATCATTCCGTGATCTTTTGTTATCACCAAATCGACCACCATTCCGAGAGTAACTGATGAACATGTTTGTCACGAATTCCAGTCACATTCCTGACCACATCTCCAATAATTCATTCATCCCTCGCTCAATACATCTAAGTTTGTAACGTCGATCGATGACATTTTTACTCAATTTACTACCGTCAACACCATTACTAACTGCTTCGAATATTTACACAATTCTAAATTTGGAATATTCTTGTAATTTGCGTTTAATTTTTTTAGTGATTTACGTTTAAATTTTGGTAACTTTAGTTGAATTCCTAGTGATTTTGCTTTGATATTGGTGATTTTTGTGGTGTTCATGTTGTTACAGACAAAATTCTTGTAATTTTGGTAGCGGTAAATGTCGCGGTCGCCGTAGTGGTAGCATGGAAGTGGTCATGTGACAATGTTTTAATATTCTTGTAATTTATATTAAAATTAGCTAAAATTTTGGTTTGTACTCATGTACATTGTGATATATTATCTACTAAGTATCATATTTCAATAATACAGTTAGACATTTTAAATCTATTATTTTTAAAAAAGTATCTATAATCTATTTTTTAATAAATATTTTTGACCTAACTATGTGTTTTATCTAAATGTTTATCTAATATATAATATGAAGTTCAAATCTCATCTGAAATAATTTTTGTTTTGTTTTCCTTAATTTTTTTTTCTAGTCTATCAGAATATTTTGCCCAATAGCAATGAGAGCAGAGTTGTAATCGAGTCGAGTCGAACATTGCCATACTCGAGCTCAAGCTCGGCTAAAAAGTTCCGTCGAACTTAAACTCGAGCTCAAGTTCAATTGGTCCTTTAATTTTAATCTCGAAACTTGATTCATAAAGCTTGAAACCTTGAATCGATTTAACCTATTATGAAAAAAGTTTGAATATAAATGGTTCGACTTATGTTCGACACGGGTTTAACTTGATAAATAAATATATGAATTTTATAAAATATTGAATATTTACATTGAAAGATATTTATAATATTTATAAATTTTAAATATTAAAAGTTCGATTAGTCTCGCGAACCTCAAGAATTGAGTAATTTAAAACTTGAACTTTGCTCGGCAAAGCTCCGATTACTCCGATGAACAATTTGACAAATATTGAATATTATGACAAATGAGTTCTTGAAGTATGTATTTAATGAGCTACAAAAAAGTTCTAAAAACTTCTTTGGTGTAGTGGTTGGAGATGTGAAAATAATCATTTGTTTACATAAAGGTCATGGGTTCAATTCCTATGGCAAACATTTTTTTAATATATTAATATGATGGAAGGACAAATTAGTAAATTACTAAATGAAAGGACAAATTAGTAAATTAATAAATAGCTTGAAAGTCCTTGCAAGCATATAATCTATACTATTATATAAATTCCGAAACATTAAAAGTTTGGTTCAACGGTACCTATTGAATTTACATAATTACCCTTACTCAATTACAGATCTACTAACTAATCAATTTTCTTTTTCAGGTTACACATATTATCTTTTCTATTTTCAAGAACTAAATAATTTCCTTTTTCAGGTAAAATAAAATATCTTTTATATTTATCTATCTAAAATTTCTCTTTATTAATCAATTTTCTTTTTCAGTTTAAACATATAACCTTTTCTATTTTCCAATAACTAAATAATTTCCTTTTTTATTTAAAATAGAATATCTTTTATATTTTATCTAACTAAAATTTCTCCTTTTTAAAAACACTACGAGCAATTTTATTTAATAAAATAACATTTATATATAATTACTATTAACTAATCAAATACCTTTTTCAGTCAAAACACATTAACTTTTCTCTTTATCTAACTAAATATCTCTTCTTCCAATTATATCAAGGACTGTTACATTTTTCAGCAAAACACGTTACCTTCTTTTTCTTTCTTCTTACTAAAACCTCCATTTATCTAATTATATTACAGGCATTTCTATTTAATAATAAAAATATTAATATTATAATACTAATAATTAACCAATTACCTTTTCAGCTAAAAATAACATAATTATATATAATTATTATTAACTAATCAATTACCTTTTTCAGTCAAAACACGTTACCTTTTCTCTTTTCTCAAACTAAAATCTCTCATTTTCCTATTATATCATGACGGTTACCTTTTTTCAGTAAAACACGTTACCTTTTTTCTTTTTTCTTACTAAAACCTCCATTTTTCTAATTATATTACATGCGTTTCTATTTAATACAAATAAAATAATAATATTATACTACTAATAATTAAACGATTACCTTTTCTACTAAAATATATCATTTTTTCTATTTTTTCTAATTACAATCCATTTTTTTCTAAAAATATAACGGGTAACGTTACTTTCTCATTTTCTAAAAACTATGAACAATTTTATTTCGTAAAATAACATAATTAAATTAGAATTACTATAAACTAATCAATTAATTTTTTCACATAAATCATGCACTTTACTTTTCTATTTTCTCTAACTAAAATCTCTTTTTTCCAATTATATCACGGACGGTTCTTTTTAATAAAATAAACTAATAATATTATAATATTATTAATTAACCGATTACCTTTTTCAGCTAAAACATATAATCTTTTCTATATTTTCTAACTAAATTTCCTTTTATAATAGAAATATCACGGACAATATTATTTTCTCATTTTCTAAAAACATTACGAGCAATTGTATTTACTAAATAATGTAATTCAATTATAATTACTATAAACAAATCAATTACCTTTTTCACATTCTATTTAAAAATGAAGTAATAATTTTATAATTACTAATAATTATTCGATTATTCTTTTTAACTAAAACCTATCATCTTTTCTATATTTTCTAACTAAATCCCTACTTTTCTAGAAATATCACGAATAACATTTATATACTTATTATCAAATCATCTCATATAAAAAAGTAAGCCTCCAAAATTCATGTTTTTAAAAAAATAATTTTAGTTAATGTTTTTTTATATAATATAAAAAAAATCCGTGCATCGCACGGGTTTACTGAATTTACCTAATTACCCTTACTCAATTAAAGATCTACTGACTAATCAATTTCCTTTTTCAGGTTACACATATTATCTTTACTATTTTCAAGGACTAAATAATTTCCTTTTCCAGGTAAAATACAATATCTTTTATATGTTATCTAACTAAAATTTCTCATTTATTAATCAATTTCCTTTTCCAGTTTAAACATATAACCTTTTCTATTTTTCAATAACTAAATAATTTCCTTTTTCATTTAAAATATAATATCTTTTACATTTTATCTAATTAAAATTTCTCCTTTTTAAAAACACTACCAGCAATTTTGTTGTTTAATAAAATAACATAATTATATATAATTACTATTAACTAATCAATTACCTTTTTTAGTCAAAACACATTACCTTTTCTCTATTCTCTAACTAAAATATTTCTTTTTCCAGTTATATCATGGACAGTTATCTTTTTCAGCAAAACACGTTACCTTTTTTCTTTTTTCTTACTAAAACCTCCATTTCTAATTATATTACAGGCGTTTCTATTTAATAAAAAAATATTTTAATAATAGTAATTAACCAATTACCTTTTCAGCTAAAAATAACATAATTATATATAATTATTATTAACTAATCAATTACCTTTTTCAGTCAAGACACATTACCTTTTCTCTTTTCTCTAACTAAAACCTCTCTTTTTCCAATTATATCATGGACGGTTACCTTTTTTCAGCAAAATATGTTACCTTTTTTTTTCTTCTTACTAAAACCTCCATTTTATAATTATATTACATGCGTTTCTATTTAATACAAATAAAATAATAATATTATAATACTAATAATTAACCGATTACCTTTTCAGCTAAAATATATCACCTTTTCTATTTTTTCTAATTACATTCTATTTTTTTCTAGAAATATAACGGGTAGCGTTAATTTCTTATTTTCTAAAAACTATGAACAATTTTATTTCATAAAATAACATAATTAAATTATAATTACTATAAACTAATCAATTACTTTTTCACATAAATCATGCACGTTGCTTTTCTTTTTTCTCTAACTAAAATCTCTTTTTTTTCAATTATATCACGGACGGTTATATTTAATAAAATAAACTAATAATATTATAATATATACTATTATATAAAAATCGAAACAGTAAAAGTTTTTGTACCTGTTATTTGGTACAAGTTTTTCGGTACTTCGTAAATTTATTTATTTATCCTTCATTATAAAGAAAAATAAATACACCTAAAATAAATAATAACATAATATAATTAATGGTAATTAGTCGATTGCCTTTTTCATATTTAATTTTTGTTGAAGATATTACCTTTTATAAACACCTTAAAATATATGCCCACCATAATTTTCAAGAAAAATATAACACCTAAATTAAATAATAACATAATATAATTAATGGTAATTAGCTGATTAACATGATAAAATTAATGGTAATTAGTCGATTGCCGTTTTCACATTAACATAATAAAATTAGTCGTCTTTTTCACATTTACTTTTAATCAAAGATATTACCTTTTATATATATCTAAAAACATCAATCAATCATTAATATTTCCTTTCGAATTAAAACACATTACCATTTTAATTTAAAACAAATCTTATAATCATTATTATATACCTAAAAATATCAAACCATATTTTTCAAGAAAAGTATAACACCTAAAATAAATAATAACATAATATAACTAATGGTAAATAGTCGATTATCTTTTTCACATTAACATAATAAAATTAAAGGTAATTAGTCGATTGTTTTTTTCACATTTAATTTTAGTTGAAGATATTACCTTTTATAAATACCTTACCTATTTTTGAATTAAAACATGTTACCTTTTTTATTTAAAACAAATCTCATAATCATTAATATATATCGAAAAATATAACATCATAATTTTCAAGAAAAATATAGCCCGAAAATATCGCACCATATTTTTCAATTATTAATAAAATATATTAAAAATCATATATGTTGTTTATCAGAAGGAAACAATAGTATAATGCGTAAACATGAGTATATTAAATTATATCAAATTAAAAAAATTATTAAAGTTGAAACATTGAAAATTTTATCAGTTTGGTTTAGGTACAGTTATCTTAATTAATAAATAATACAATTAATGTTAAGCAGCCGATTGCCTTTTCTAATTAAAATACGTATTTATACTACTATATTAAACTCGAAAGATTGAAAGTTTGTATATTTGGTTATCATAATTATTAAAATAAATAATAAAATCATATAATTAATGGTTATTAACCAACTTCCCTTTTCACATATACTTTTAGTTGAAAATATTACCTTTCATAAACACCTAAAAACATTATAATATTTTTCGATCATTAATATTTTATTTCGAATTAAAACAAGTTACCTTTTTAATTTAAAACAAATCTTACAATCATTAATACATACCCAAAAATATCACACCATAATTTTTAAGAAAAATATACCACCTAAAAAAATAATAACATAATATAATTAATGATAATTAGTGGATTGCCTTTTTCACATTTACTTTTAGTTGAAGATATTAAATTTTATAAACATCTAAAAAGATCAATTGTATCATATATATTTCAATCATTAATATTTTCTTTTTAATTAAAACACATTACCTTTTTAATTTACAACAAATCTTACAATATATACCCAAAAATATTACACCATATTTTTCAATTATTAGTAAAATATATTAAAAATCGTATACGTTGTTTATAATAAGGAAACATTAATATAATCCGTAAACATGAGTATATTAAATTTTATCAAACTAAAATTAAAAAAAAATTATTAAAATTAGTGATTATATAAAAACATAATTATAATATTAAATAAAATTTATAACATAATATAAGAAACCCGTGCATTGCACGGGTTATAAGCTAGTATATATAAAGGATTAGAACTATTATATAAATATATAAAGGAGATCCGAGGGGATCTAAACCTCTACTATTATCCTTCATTTTTTTTATTAATAATATAATTAATGATAATTAGCTGATTGCCTTTTTCAATTAAAAGATGTTTACTTATAATTGATATGATATTACCTTTTATAAATACCTAAAATATCATATCTTCCGATCAATAATTTTTTTCTCTCTAATCAGCATTTGGAGCGATCCAATTGGATCAACCCAAATCTAAACCTCTACTATTATCCTTAATTTTTTTATTAATAATATAATTAATGATAATTAGCTGATTGTCTTTTTCAATTAAAAGATGTTTACTTATAATTGATGATATTACATTTTATAAATACCTAAAATATCATATCTTCCAATCAATAATTTTTTTTCTATTAATTAAAACACGTAATTTAAAACATAATATTGCAATAATTAATACATACCCAAAAATATGACTTCATATCTTCTAACCACTAACAAAATATAACAAAAATTCGTATACAACGGATAATATCCGTTAGATTTTTAGTTAAAAATTAGAACTGTTAGATTCAATGATTAAATATATTACATGATTAAATTTATTTACTAATTGCATACCCAAAAATATGACATCATATCTTCTAACCACTAACAAAATATAATAAAAATTCGTATACAACGAATAATATCCGTTAGAATTTTATTTAAAATTAGAACTGTTAGATCTAATGATTAAATATGTTACATGATTAAATTTATTTACTAAAATTTCAAGGTTCGAATTCTGTCAACGATACTATTATCTTTCATTTTCTTAATCTTCTTTATTTCTTTGATACCCCTTTTTACCATTACACAGCATTTGGAGCGACCCAAATTAGATTAGATCGACCCAAATCTAAACATATAATATTTTTTGTCATTACACAACATTTGAAGTAACCCAATTAGATCGACTCAAATCTAAACCTCTACTATAGTATTATCCTTTATTTTTTTTTATCTTTCTTTATTTCTTTGATTCTCCGTTTTGTCATTACTCAAATCTATCTCTGTCATTTTTCACCTTCAAGTCCATGCTGCTCAAATTTTCACACTGCTGGATTTTGATGCATGTTTGCACTTTTCAGATTTGAAAGCTGGGTTTTTCACCAAATTAACATCTCAACCCCCTGAAGTAGGGTTAAGGTATGTGTACTAGACCTCCGTACGGGTCATATATGTTTGGTTCCAGTTTTCAGTTTGGCCATAAGAGTTAAGTTTTTATCGATTTCACAATATTAAAAATTAGAAAGGATAATATTTGTTTGGTTTTGATTTTGGTTTAGAATTTAAGAATTAAAGTTTTAATGAATTACCCGATGTTATAATAATATACAGGACACCAGAAAGGTACCTTTAAAATATTTGTCTGGCCTTTCAATTTTTTATTTTACATGTCGTAATAACAAAGGTAGTTGGAAAGATTACCAGTTAATAACATTGACACAGTACGGACCATGTTATTTGTAAATAATCTTGGGACTCAGTTTGATACTTATAGACATTATTTTGTTTTCAAGCAAGTTTATGTTCTTTATGGATTTGTTCAACTTAATGTTCATGGGGTAGACATGCTACGTACCAGAAGGTCTTATGGAATAGCATACTTTTTATCGGATGTCTCCGAAGGGACTATGGAATAGCATACTTAGAAGCTCAGACCCACGTCACAAGCCTCACCCTCTGGTGGGTCAGGTAACATTGCTCTTATTTATGCTCTAAATATCTTCTTTACTCGCGTTCAATTTCACTTCATATATGATCTCATATTTAGCACTTTCACTTGAGCTCCATTTTAAAATATAAAAACACTAACTTTTTCCTTTTTCAGTTTAGTTGGCTTTTTGAGAGAGAATAAGTAATGGAAAATGTGATTGTTATAATTTGTAATCATACATTATTTAAAGAAAAAATTGAATATGTGAGCTTCTTGCGGAGACATGTGTTTTTGGTAAACAGTATTATCCTTCATTTTTTAAATCTTTTTTATTTATTTAATGCCCCTTTTTGTCATCACACAGCATTTGGAGCAACCCAATTTAGATTGGAACAAAAAATTCTAATATGATATTGTACTTATTTTCAGTAATGTTGTAGTACTACGATTGTACCTTCAGCCTTTCTCTTCTCCTCCAGCTACATAATTTTAAATATTGAAAACAAAATACAATACAAGAAGAAGTTTACATTTATAAATATAGATTACAAGCAGAGAGAGATGTTTAGTTACAGATAGACTACATAGCAACAACATAAGTGATAAAAAGAAAGATGTTAGTTACAGATAGACTACATAGCAACAACATAAGTGATAAAAAGAAAGATGGTCCACATAATGATCAAGCTAATGAAGTATTGAAGTAATTAACAAGCCTGAACCACATAAGCAACTTCCATTTTATAGGTATTGTTTATCATAACGTGGGTAATGGGTTTATGTATTCCAATTAATTTTATTTTTGGTTACCCCTCTAAGTTGATCACAAAAAACTTAACAACCCATCAAAATAAGTAGTTTAAGAATATATTCAAATTCAAATTATTATATTCATTTCAATAAGAACATACTTTTAATATAATAAAGTCAGCCATGGTGAAAGACCTTAATTTGAACATAAACAATAAATCTACTAGAATATTTATCTGATATTTTGGCTTGCTTATTTAATTGTATAATTTACTTATTTTTAATAAAAGAATCTAAATTAATAATATATATACACTATTTTTTCATACATGAATTTACTAATACAGTTTAATGGTCACGCTCTGGTGAGAATGAGAACAGTGAGAACACACATTTTCACTACATTTCAAGCTATTTTAAAGGGCCCCGCTAGGGGCATCTTCACCAAAAAAAGTCATATAATTCTACCCTCTATCCATTCATAAAAAAATTAACAAAAAAATAAAATAAAATGATAACAATGAGAACACATATATTCGCTACATTTCAAACTATTTTAAAGGGCCCCGCTAGGGGCATCTTCACACAAAAGTCTTATAATTCTACCCTCTATCCATTCATAAAAAAATTTAACAAAAAAATTAAAAATTGCTTGAAATGTGATCTCATTGTTCTCCAACATTTACACATTATATTAACTATGATGTCTCATAGTTAATATAACATGTTCTTGATATTATATGAGGTTTAATGTTTTGGAGCCATTTAATGTTTTGGAGTCATTGGGGGTGAAGGAATTATCATTTTAGCATTTGAATAATGAAGACAATTTATTATTGTTTTCAATTAGAGAACAATATTTGTAAAAATATTTATTATTTTTATTGCAGATTTTGATGGATTAAATAAATTTTCAACATTGTTAAAATAGAATTGTATGCTACTTTTTTATATAAATTTTAGCATATCATTATTTTATTAAATATTTATATAATTGTATCTAATATCTTGCTAAGAATTGATTATTTATATAATTGCATGCAATATATTTTTAAGAAATCAATCAAATTTGTTAAATTTTTGGTATTGTCAATTTAAATTAAATAAGAAGCCGTGTACGAAGTACGGGCAAAATGCTAGTTGGAGGAAAAAAGTGGTGGGAGGGAATATTGGCAATGGAGGGACATGAGGTGGAATGCTTTGAGGTTTGACAAATATAGATAAACAGATGGTGTTATGTAACAAAAAAATTTAGATACAGACTTGTGTTGGAGCTGCTAGGATCTGCCTATCTCAATACCTAAATGGACCTACCACATAGGATATTGCTAACAGATGTGGGTTGATTAGAGATGCTCTTACCACGACTATGGACATATTTCCAGGACCCACTTTTCTGCTTTATTTTTCTGGGCCTTTCGTTCCTGGCTAGTGCTGGAGTTGGGCCGTGTGCAGATTTTGGGATCCTAAAAATAATGTCGACGGGGGTTAACTACTCCGCGACACTTCCGATATTGCAGAATAGGTGTGGATTTTGGTAAGAAAATGTTTAAGCCTAGAGAGACACATGGGTGTTTGGGGAATTTTTTTTTCAAAATAAGTTAACTTATTTTAAAACAAATTTAGAGATTCCTAATTTTTTTCTGAAAAAAGTTAACCTTTTTTTTTTTTGCAATTTATAGAATCTCAAACATACATTAAATACTTGTATAGAAGAATTTTTTTTTTTTTTGCAATTTATAGAATCTCAAACATATATTAAATACTTGTATAAAAGAAAATTATCAAAATATGAAATTTTTATCCGAAAATAAGTTCATAAAAACTTAAAAAAAGTTGCGCTAAACAGGCTCAAAGTAATTTAAAGAATGTCTTTATAAAAATTGCTAACCTCTTTTAATTCTTCTCATCGTCTATTTTTAGGGAAAGAGATGTGGTAGAAAGAGTTGATATCTATCACCTGACTCAGGTCCTGGATTGAGCTATTTAGGGGATAAATTGGTGGAAATTTAGGGATGTAAATTGATTGGGATTATCTGATATTTAGATTTATATTCAACTCGAAAATATGATATTATTTATTTTATAAATGATTCAAATCTGGTAGAAAAATTAAACACAGATAAAATATGATACCGAATATGATCACTCATATACCCGCTTAAATTAAGGGCCTGTTTGGCTCAGCTTAACTTACAGATTTATGAACTTATTTTCGGGTAAAATTTTATATTTTGATAATTTTTTTTATACAAGTATTTAATGTATGTTTGAGATTCAATAAGTTGAAAAAATAAGTTGCAAAATAAGTTGAAAAGTTAGGAATCTTTAACTTTCAACTTAAAATAAGTTGACTTATTCTGAAAAATAAGTTCTCCCAAACATCCCCTAAGTCTCACATTATTTTTATAAAATGATCCTAGCCCAATATGATTCATGATCCGTATTCGGTTCAAACCGAATATGAAACATATTTTTTATTCATTACATTTCTAGTTAAATAGCATATTAAAATTTCTTAATATCATTATAAATTTAAATTTTCATAAAATGTCATCATGTACTTAGATCATTTATTTAATTTTTCAATTCGTGGTTATTATATATTTTTATAACATTAAATTTATTTTAAAATAAATGATTATTTATATAGTTCAAATGAAAACAAAATCCAATTTTAGTGCATTTAGTTTGCATTCGATGGATCACAAACTATCCGACTAAAACAAGGAATATACAATACTGGCTCATATTCGATTCAGATCTATTCAAGATCAATTTAGATCCGAATAAAATGATTCCGAAATTAAATCTGAATATAATAAAAGTAAAATAATCTGATACTTCAAATTAGGAGTATCCGGTTCTACTCGGATCATTTTACACCCGTGGCGGGAGTGTAACTTAGCCGTTGGTCCGTATTGTAGTACTCCGTATCATTTTGTGGTAGAGGTTCTGCATGCTTTCCTTCTTCTTGTCTCATTTATTAACTTCTATCTTGTCTTGGACTTTGTTTATTTAGGCTTGTATTCCGGGCGGCTAGGCAGATTGGACCTAGGTTATTTGAGGTTATACACAGCTATCACTTTGTTTAACTATCGTAAGTTTGGTCTAATAAGTATTCGGGATTGTAAATTTTGGGATTATTATATTAATAATTCGTTAATAGATTTACATGTTATCGTTAGGGATGACAATTTATATCGATCCGATGGATATTCGATTCAATTCGATCCGAATGGGTTCAATCGAATCCAAAATTTTCGGGTTTGGGTTTGATTTTTTAACCTGAATCAATTTCGGGTAGGGTTTGGATTTTGACAATATCGACCCGAACCCGACCCAAAAACCCGAAACCCATATCAAACCCGATCCAAACCCAAACCCGACCTGAAATCGGAATTAAATATATTATTATTTCTATTATTTTATACATAATATTTAACATTTAATATATATTTAATATTTAATAAAAATTAAAATTATAATATTT
The DNA here is from genome assembly GCA_037693485.1 of Kitagawia praeruptora. Classification (NCBI taxonomy): domain Eukaryota; kingdom Viridiplantae; phylum Streptophyta; class Magnoliopsida; order Apiales; family Apiaceae; genus Kitagawia; species Kitagawia praeruptora. Next base: position 129,246,459 of record CM075354.1, read on the forward strand.
TATATATTTATGTTTTACATTATTTTTAATATGAAAAATATTTATTTTTTATTTATTTTTTTGGGTTTCGGGTACCCGAAACCCGTTTAGTATCCAACGGGTTCGGGTTTATAATTTCGGATATTTTCGGGTTCGGTTAAAAAGTTCGGATTCGGGTTTGAGTTTGGCAAAACCCATTTCGATCGACCCGATTTCCATCCCTAGTTATGACGAATATACCAAATCGTTAAATTATCTCCCCAACAAGATTGTTTATCTGAGCAATATGAGCGAGTGATGCTCCGCAGTGCAAGATCTACTCAATGATAGTTGTTATTACAAAGAAATTTTTGATTTGATCTTTATTATATATTCATTAATATTTGTTTATTTTTGTAGATGTCGTTTGACTTGTTATTAATTAATCTTTTTTTCCCTAAAAAAAACATTTCACTTCATAAGGTATTAGAGCATCTTCAATGGTATTGATTAAAATGGTTGGCTAAGAGTATCTCCAATGGTATTGGCTAAAATTGTTAGTTAAAATTTATTGAATTTGTAAGGTGTTATACTCCAATGGAGTTGGTTATAATGATTAGTTATATTTTAAAAATAGCATGTTATTATTATTTCAATTTGTTAAAAATATAATGTATTATTTTAAAATGGTAATATTGATGATGTGAAGTTTCATTACAGGTTTTTAGAGGTTCGACAAATTTTGTCAATACGATGAGATTATCTAAAATTTAGATAATAGTAATGTCCCGTTGAAGATGATTTTTTTTTACAGAATCTCAATAATTTTTATTTTAGGCATGTCTGACACACTTTTAACTAAGAAATTTACATGGTTGGAGATGCTCTAAAATAATATAAAATATCGATTATGTAAAATTTGTTAAACATGTAAGATGTTATGCTTTAATGCAGTTAGTTATAATGATTGGCTATATTTTTAAAAATGGTATGTTATTATTATTTCATGTTATTGTAAATAGAATATATTATTTTAATATGATAATGGATGATATAGAGTTTTATTACAATTTTTTAGTGGTTCATCAAATACTTTTAATATAATGAGTTTGACTAAAATTTTAATTAAAAATAATGTACCAATTATTATTGAAGTGCAAAACTTTTTATAAACTTTTCGTAATTTTATTTGTAGTAGGTAATCTAACATTTTAACTAAAAGGCAGTAGGTTTTCGTGTTAGTAAATAGGTTTAAAGCATCTTTATTAGTTAAAAATGATTGATTAAATTATATAAAATATTGATCGGTAAAATTTGTCGAACTTGTAAAAGAGGGTATTGGCTATATTTTAAAAATGATATGTTATTAATATTTCAAGTTGTTATTAATGGAATATATAATTTTAATATAGAAATAAGTGATGTGACAATTCACTACATGTCTCTAGAGGTTTGACAAATATAGCCAACATCAAGAGATTATCTATAATTATAGATAAAGATTTTGTCTCATTGGAATGCAAAATTTTTTACACATTTTTTATAATTCTTATTTATGGTAATTGATTTCAAATTTTACTTAAGAGGTTTCTTCCATTAGAGATGCTTTTAGAGGGTAAAGTAATTTTATAAGTATCATCTTCTTAACCATCATCTATCATTAATAAATTATTGAATATTTATCAAAAATACAAATTTTTTTAATTTTTTTTTTTGTGATTTTACCATTTTCTAAAACTATTTGCAAAAACGCTTTTTCCAGAAAAAATATTTTGCAAAAATGTCATTTTATTTGCAAAAATACGATCTGTGCGCATCTAGAAGTAACGTTGCATCTGGTTGCATAACTGTGATTGCAAACAGTTACATTTGATTGCATCTGGTTGCAATCTTGCAGACCGTTTGTTTGAAAATAAAATTATACTTTTGCAAATTAATATTTTTTGAAAAAGGTATTTTTGCAAAAAAAATTCTGGACTTAGTTATTTATGAAAAAGTCTAATAAATTAACAAAATAAAATTTAAAATATTTTCATTTATTTATTGGAAAATTTGAATAATTTACTTTAAAATAATATCATTTACAATAACAATAATAGAAGTATTTAGTTTAATGAATTTGCATTTTTGAAAAAAACAAAACATTTGAAGGAGGAAGGAATAAAATTTTATTCTTTTTATTGGAAAGAAGATGAATGTCTAAATTCATTCATTTTTCTTACTTTTTGATAAGGATTGGGTTGTATACATATTTTATTTCAAAAATTAATTTTGGACTATGTTACTTTACGACATTAATTTTTTTTATGAAAGTGGTGCAGCGAAATTTAAATCTTACTATTATTTTATGTGATACTTTTTAAATTATAATATTATAAATGATTTGATGGTAAGAATTTAAGTTTTATTATTCCAGATTCATTCGTACTCATCCCCAAAATTATATGTAAGGTATATAAATTTAATTATTCAAAAAAACACTTTCAAATTTTTTCCCAAATTTTGATTTAACAAATATATTCTTTTATACTATTTTTTAATTTTGTGGGACTCGGTAACGATCTAATAATGCTAGATTTTTCAAAAACCGTTCCCGAAACGGTTGCCAAATGTTGAGTTGTCAAAATACTATTGATTATTCTTTCATAAATATTTGAGATGGATCCCTCGTAAATGTAAATATATCCACGAATAAAATCACGCTATACATTATTTGGAAATATTTTTTAGATCCATTTTAGGGTATGTAACATTATTCTTTTTTGTAAGATTAGTACTACAATATATTTAGTGAGAAATGCTGTTAGTTCCCACTTGCTAAAACCGTTCCCAAACAATTCCCGAACGATGAACTTTCACTATGTTATTGGTAATTTGGATCACTCGTGCAAAAATATGAATCTTACGAATAAAAACACGGCACGTATCATTCGAAAATAAATTCGGGACAATTCGGGGTCATTTAATCGAATTCTTTTGAGCTGATATTGTAAGCAAATAAAGAATTAACTGAAAAGGAGTTTACTCAAAATAAAAACTTACTATTACAGATCAGATAGTACTGAGCAAAGATTCCAACTGTCTACAAACTTTCTAATTGTGTCATTCCCTGATTCTGACATGACGCACAATTATTGGTAACAGCTTCACATGTTAATCTAATGATATATAATTCTTCATTTGGAACCATGTAAATAATAATAGTACCCCATCCGTATATTCATTTTTAAGGACCACAAAAGGTTCCCCTTGTGAAAGATTTGTTATTTTATTGATCAAGATCAACAAATGCCAAGTTTATTTATGCAACAGCAGCAGATCTTTGTCTGAGCTACGGCTACCAATGTATTTTTGTACACACATGTTTGTGCATTTAGTCATTAGAATCTTTGGAGTGATCACCATTCGAACTTTTGGACTGATGATCAGATATCATCTTCTGAATCATCTCATCTGTTTCTGATTCCGACATTCGATCTGATTTGCTCTGAGATTGAGAATAAGCATCAAAGAACTCCTTGTTTTCCTTCTCCAGCTCCTTCCACACTGCATGCATGTGCCAAGTCGGTTAATTACTTGTTCATTGTTGGTACTTGCAATATGCTAGTCATGTACATACAATCCCCGTGCAATTGATGTATAATCATACTTTCGAAATTGCATGCTAAATCAAAGGATTAAAAGAAAAGCATTGAAAAAGAAAAAAGAAGAGGAAATGTCATGGTACTAATAAAATATAATAATAAACAAAACAAAACTATAAAATAATATGTTTTTTTTAAAAATAAAATACAGAATATTTTAACTTAAAACATATAAAACAAGGTGTGCAGATCTAAGTGTCATCTCAGATCAGATCAAGCGACCACACCTCCTCAAAAGAACTTTTATTTAAATTATTACAAGAATTTTATAGCCATTTTTTTCCAATATCAAATCAGCCAAGAAGAACAATCAAAAAGAAAATAAAGATTTAAAAATATTAACCTTGCAAGAGAGGTTTTCCAGCTACATCTCGTTTTGCTAGTACGTGCATATATATGCAATCGTTTTATGTATTAAAATTAGGTTTGTTGAAGGTTCTTAAGGAACTTCTGTTATATAGTACCCTAGCAAGTTAATTAGATCAGTTCATCAGTCTGATACGCACAAAGGCTGACATAGTGACATGTGGTTAATTATGCAGGTTTTGTTGCTGTTCTTTTTAGTTGGCGTGACTTTTACAGTAACACAAATAGTAAAACAAATGAAAGAGTCAATCAGGAAACAAACCAGTAGAAGTTATGACAGGTTCAATTTTTGCATGTTTTTTTAGGGCTTCCATGCACTCTTCTTTTGTCATGTGGAAGATCAAACACTTTTCTATCATATGTTGTACCTAAACAACCAAAAAGTCATAAGAATTAAACTTGCAGATCAGTAACTAGAAAAGTAAAAAGATACATGCATTCAACTAATATTTAGGTAGCTTGATCAAACATGAATACCATATGTATGTACGAAGCTGAAGAGTCGCCCATAATCACTCTTAAGGCTTGATCTATATGGTATATGATAGATATATCTGTTGTTTGCTTTACTAATCAGGTTGTAAACCTAATAAACAGCTGAGTAAACTAAAACAGAACACCAGGGAGAGGCTGTAAATGATGCATAATATTAGTACTATGGATGTGGAATAGATCATGAGCTGAGATAGTACAGGAGAATAGTTGAATATATAGTATCATCAGGAATGACAAGAAATTTAGATGTGGGGCTAAGACTAAAGAATCCCACGTGGGAGATTGCTTACAATTGGTGGAGATGGGATTAGAAGAGATTTTGCATACGAAACTTTGGTTGTCTTATAGGAAGCCATTTGGCAGACTCCCTCCACGTGACAACTGGGTCCATCCTACATAGAAATTCTCCACAATGTATAGACAAATTAACCACACCCAAAATCCTAATATTTTAGCTAAATTATCTTATGTCACCAATTACAGCATGCCACATGTCATTACTTATCAGATTTTTTATCTTTCTTGCGAGTAAAATTTGGTATTGCCACTACTTGTATATCTGAGAGGTGATACTTCTGGCAAAATGTAAGTATACATGTGAAGTTTTGTAAGGTATGTGATTGCGGGAATCAATGCCTACAGTAACCAGGCCAACCAATTAAACAGTCATATTCTTGGTTTCTATCTGATATGTGCCATTGGATCTCTAAAATTTGTAATCAGATCATTGTCTTGTTGCTATTATATCTCTCCCTATCATTCTCTTCCCACCGGCCCTTCTCTAGAAAGACCAGTCCTTGTGGGGATCGTATTTTTATATCTACTATCAACATAAAGTTTTTTGGCACATCATTCAGCCTTTTAGAACATAAAAGAAAGCTAGCCTTTCATTTATAATCTTTGAGGGTGAAATAATTATCGGACATTATAAAGCCATAGGCCCATCTAAAATTATTATAATCTTATATCACTTATTATCTCTAATAATTTGAAAAAGAGAGTAGATATTTACCATTGTAAGGATGGTTCTTCCTGATGCATAAGGACTTGTGTCCTCTTCCTTTGAGTTTGACAGGCTTGTTTTTTCTTCTTGCTGATTATTTCACCGCATTGACATCCATATCTGATATAGAATGTATATAGTGCAATCAATTGTTCCTACACAATATGCCAACTAGGAAAGGGCCTCGCATGCGAACATTGTGAAATCGACAGTATATGGGTCCAGACTTGCAGCAAATGTTTGTTATGAGCACGGCTCCAACAACCAGATACATATGAAATTGTTAGTATTAATTCTTCTCAAAAAAATTGCTGCAGAAACCACACCAATTTGTTGCAAGAAAAAATGAGCGTTACCATGAATTAGGAAGTATAAATCTAAGAATGATCAATGATGTGAACTTTATATATATAAAATAGAACTGTGCAAGTATATAGATGACACTTTTAAGAAAGCTGAGAAACTATGTTTAGTGTACTGCCTATGACTTTTTTTTTATATGGGATTGGGCACCTCATTAATTCTAGTTCCCACGAATCCTGTTAAGTGTCATTTGAAATCTGTTTTTTTTTAATAATTACAATACCCAATGACTAAAGAAAGAATAACAATTAATCAATTATTATGGTCTCGCCAAGACTGAGCATGGTATTAAAATACTCATAAGTTCTTACCATGAGAATCGCTGATGGATAAAAAAAATAGAGTTAACTGTTAAGTACTACTTATAAGCTTTGTGCTCTATTTAAAGTAGATACCTTGTTTTCTCTTGATAACCTGCACCAAATATCTTCACAGAATACATGTTCTCTCCAACTTTTGTGATCTTTCATGTATGAAATTTATCGCTAGCTGCTTATGTTATAGTTAACACAAATTTACAAAATTTTGTTGTATAGATTAGTGATACTAGCCTGTCCTGAAAATTCTCCATTCTTTAAAGTACTGAGCTGTTGCCCTTGAGAAATGAAAATGGAAGGGTTTCAAACTGAAGAAGAATTGCCTCTAGGCTCTAGTATTACCTGGTATCTACAAACATAGGAGTGAGATTTTTATTTCAAGTTATTCTTAGACATCCCGTGACCCAGACATGTAACAGTGAATTCTCATTCTCAAACCAACACACTTGCATGCCAAAGACATCTGGCTACTGATATGTATAGGAACAATTTAGGAATCCTATGTTCCTCTGAAAAGATTACGTTTAAAGGCACCATTCTGAAATAAGGAACACCAAAGCACACAAAACAAAACAATTAGTTTACACTTCATTTGTCCTGTTTTTTATTTTTCTTAAGAAAGTGAAATATATTGGCCTTCTACCAGGTAACTGCAACATAGTACATGTTCTACGCCAATTATTGGGTCTCCGATCTGTCAGTTTTACATTGATTATCTATTTCTAGGAGTCGAATATTAGTGATAAGCGAACAGATTAATTAAGCAATAGATAAGTGTTAACAAGTTACACCCTTAGGTACATAGTAAAGATTGTCTAGTCAATCAAAACACAATTCTATGATTTTTTGAAACAAAGATCAATATTTCTCAGATTATATAGGAGAGTACACGAACTGATCCTAGAGTACTTTAGCCTTATTGTCTCCATTGTTCTGCCAACACCACTATTTTTATTTAGCATATATATCTATATAGATACAAGGATTTAGTTTAGAACTTGATATTATTCTTATAAGTTGTTTCTCATTAATTTAAACAGATGGTGTGATTCTCGAGTCACTGTCAGACTCTCATTTCCAAGCCCACTCATCTACTTGTGCTACTTGAATAGTTCAAGCCTCCTAGGTACCTATCTATAATGTATGACTCTCTCTCATTTCCAAGCCCACTCATCTACTTGTGCTACTTGAATACTTCAAGCCTCCTAGGTACCTATCTATAATGTATGACTCTTGTTTTTACTATTGTTTTCTTCTGCGTACTGGATGTTAGCTCACACAAAGCATAAGTTATCTGGTACCATTTCTCGGCCAATGAGCATGGATAGAAATTAAGCATATCTTTTAAATCATTCTCACTCAGATTTTACCTAAAAATACAGTGTATTTGGTCCATCTATTGGTTGGTAGGAAGCACCGACACGCCAAAACTGCTGCCGTACGCGTGTCGGACACGGCCGACACGCCGGCACGGCACCGACAGGCGTGAGTACGTATCCGACATGCCATGTGGCGTGTCAAAACGCAATCGACTCGTCACCGACACGCGGGCGACACACGAAGCCCACTTAAAAAAGCCCAATTCCAGTTTTTTTTTTTTTTTAAAGAAGCCCAATTCCAGTTGATATTAAACCTAAATCACAATCGTAATCCTCTTTATATCCAATCTTCTTTCATCTTATATATACACAAGATGATCATTTCAATGAAAATGCAGAATGAATGTTAGATTAGTTTATCACTTGTTTTGTAAAAAACTTTATTATTATTATGAATGAACATGTTTAGTTTATGACATATACAAATTATATATTTTTTATTAGTTTTTTTTTCTGTGTCCCGTATCCAGGACACTTTGATAATTGGCGAATCCCCGTGTCCCGTGTCGCCGCACCCGAGTCGGTGCAACCTAGATTGGTTGTTTTTCTATCAAAAAGACAAAAGTTTGCCTATAAGACGTCTTTTAGTTAGATATAAATTCAATAGAAAATCAAATCCTCCATTGATCTTTACAGATATAGGTGAGCAACAACATATGGGGAGAATGTTACATGTAATACCGTAGTTTACAGCTGAAGCAACCTCCAAAAATTACTTTTCTGTCTCTGCAATTTCTTTGTTCGTCTAGTAGATGAGAGAACAATATAATTAAGTTAGATGATTAAGTTCAATTATCATCCACAGTTCATTATATATATTACTACTTAGTATTAGAGAAATTATTAAAGGAAAACAAATTCGACAAGTAAGGTGAAGGTAAAACATAGGCTTAACCACAACTTCAGTACTCAACTAAGGAACTCAACTTCAGTAAGATTTTGTGATGGCCATAAACTCGGAATGGGCTGAGCCCAAGTCCCTACGTGTATGCGGCATTGACTGAGCACATGTGTGATGTACTGATGTGTGCATCAGAGGAACTAAAAAAGTTTGAGGGCCGGAGAATGTTTAAGCTAGTAAAGTAGTATATGATGATCAGCATCTAGTAAACTGGTACTTGACAGGGTACCAACCGAACTACAAAACAGTGATTAATCATTCTAAACCAAAAAATGATTAAGCAGCACAACTGAATGTTTCTCTATGGCATTCCATCTTAGGATCTCCGCATACTCATTCAATATAGAAAACACCTTAAACATTTCTTTTAAGATAATAGAACCAAGTTGACTCCGAAAAAAGTTGTTAGACTGTATTACTGTAATTAGAATCTTCAAATGTGAATTTGTAACGTGGCCCATAACAATCAAAATGAAGAGAAGAAGAAATTAATTATACGGCTAATGGCTAAAGCATAAATTACAGATTCAATCAGAAATTACAGATTCAATCAGAAATGATTAGCTAACTTAATAAGAATTACAGATTTAAATCAATAACAGATATATCATGCATGCAGAAAAAAAGGTAGCACAGAGCTACATTAGGGTTTAGGACCACAATTGTTTCGGAACCTTTACCTTCTTTAAAGTGCTACATACTTAAATACCTCGATGTGGAGAAACAGTCTGGCCTTGTCGCACAATTTGTTACCGGTGTATCTCGTACTTTTTTAACTTAAATCTGTTTCAAACTTTCAATAAACATGTGGGAAAATAAATTTATTCCTTAGATAAGAGTACAAGCAGGAAAGAAACAGCATTATGACAAGTTTGACAACAAATGTACCCAATGACCATTGATCAATACTCCTGCAACTTGCAACTTCTAGTAATGCCTTTAAGCTGCTGGGTAAAGAACCTGACAGAAAGACAGTGTATGCACATGAAGCAAAGGTGCTTAAAAGGCTAAAAGCAGTATAAAGTCTTTTTTATATACATACCTTGAATTGGTGCATCTTAGACAAGTATACTGTGTCATGATAATTGATACACAGACAATCAGTACAGATTATAGAAAGGGGTTTGATAGAGAGACCCTTTCATTTTTTTTTAAACTAACAGTAACGGCCATCAAGCCCATCACACATGAGAATGAGATTATGGATTTGAGTTGAGCGGAATGTGAATAGAGTTATGCAAGGGGATTTTGTAGAATCAAGACTTCGATCTTTCTCTGATCAAAATTATATATTTTTCTTTGTGTTTCTGAACAACTATGGATTTTATTTCGGGTGAACGGATCCGTTTGGATTCGAATCTAATTATTGGATTGGTTCGATTTAGGTTTTTAGGTCACATTAAAATGGGGTTAATTGTCCCCAAAAAAAAAATGGGGTTAATTGCTGATATGCTAATGTGTTAAAAACTAAAAATTAGGGACCAAAAATGTTTATGGGAATTTTTAGTACAAAATATATAATCTTTTCTTAATTTTCTTTTATTCTACCCATCCCCACGATCATCTCTTTCCCCCGCCTCTCTCCCCTCTCTCTTTCCAATCTTTTTTTTTTCTTTTATATTCTTCAATTTTCAACAATCAAAGTCTCTATTTTATATGATTTTGAAGCCCAAATCGTGGGCATAAGTAATCAAAATTCTTCTCTCTCTCCATTCTCTTCAAAATCGCATCCTCGAAATCAAATTAGGTAAATTTTGATTTTTAATATAAATTGGAATTTTATGAATTTTCACAATTTACCATAAATTGGAGTTCATATATGTGTAAATTAGGATTTAAGGTGAATTACGGGTTTTAGATTTGGGAATGGAAGGTGAAATTGAAGGTTAAAGAGATAACGAAGAGGATGAGACGAATCGAATAAGGGTGATTTCATGGTCGGACGATGGCCTCCGGGATCTTCTTGGAAATGGAAAGATCTAGGAAAGGTTGCCACGAGTAAGTCAGTTTGGGGGATCGAAGGAACGTGGGATAGCGACGCTAGAGAGAGAATACTGAATCCTTTTGACTATTATAGTCTCTCGCATGGACTCTTCTCAGCAGTTCGCCTTTGGAATATGAGTAGGGCTCCTAGGTGGCGCGTTCGTGGCTGACTGGTCGTAGGTTCGAATCCTACATGGGGAAGTGCAAGTGGTGGAAGGCGTTGGAAGACCGCGTTAATTAAATTGCATCGACCCTCGTACTTCGCTCTGCTCTTTTCGAGGGAATTAGAACAATCAATAGAAGATAAGTTAAGCGTAGACCAATGCCAATCTCTTATGAAAGGGGCCTTATTATTAGAGAAAGGGGAGTACAATCTGACGGTTCGCTCCAGGGATGAATCGAAAAAAAATCTTTATTGGCTTTACCTCTTTTTTTTATGAAGAAAATGAATCTCCTTTTTCGTCTCGCATTTCTCATCGAACAAAGGTTGTGGTATTTAGTCTACCATCAAAATATGGAACGTCTTCCTCTGGCATTACGACCTTTCCCACAACGATGATGCTGTCAATAGATCAAATTATTTTTGTGCGTGAGTCGCATGCGGGGAGACCCGCACGTACGGTTTTTAGGGGGATCCGGAATGCCTATTCTCTAGTGCTAGAAGTTTCGCCAGAAGCAAGCAAAACGTCTATCAATTTATTTGGAAAAAGTTATTCTGCTTCTCAAGCAGCTTCTCTGCAGGTAGGCGAACCACCACCACAATTTGGCCGTTGGTGTGGAGGTGGTTGGTGGTGTTGGAGGTCGATCGAGAGATAAAGATGAAGGGGGAAAGAAATTGGAGAATATAGGGATGGTGGTTGAGAGTGGGTGGAAGATGATGGAGTCGCCGAAAAAATGAACCACCACTGTATGGATGGTAGTGGTGGCGACCTGGGCAGAAAGAGAGGGGGAGAAGAGACAGGAGTGAGTGTGAGGGAGAGAGAAAGAGAAGGCGAAAAAATACGAGAGAGAGAAGAGAGTAATGGGGGAGAGAAAGAAGAAAGAGGAGAGAAAGAGAAAAGTAAAATAATTTCAAGTTAAAATAATTACATGGCATCACACGTAGCAACACTTAACGGGACACCGTTAAAAGTCAATACGAGTTAACGACTCTGCGAGTTATTTCGTGTTTAATGATTTAATCGCAATCAATTATTAGTGTACTCACTCAATTTCAAGTTTTTTGAGTTCGATTACCCAACTACAAGTTGAGTACGAGTTCAGTTATGAATTATCCAAATAACTCCATTAAAATGGGATAAATTCCAGATTAAAATCAAACTGGATTCGGTTCAAATTATATTTAATTCAAATCTTTTCGATCATCACTCATTCGTTTTTTAATATGTGAGACTTAAATTTTTTCCCTATTATTAAATATTATATTTTTTTAATCTAAAATAATGTAATTTATAAAAATAATTGATTATATTATTATGTTAATTGTTGACATAAATTGATTATATATATGAATTTTACATTTGAATGGTTAATTTTTAGTGAATAAAAAATGGAGTAGTGTACATGAATTATGGGTTACGATTTAGAGATGGCTCTAGGGGGGGGAAATTAGGGATCTAGGGTTCTAGGCAAAAGTAATTCAAATTGTTCAAGATTGGATCCTCAAGTTCATAGTAATGGGAAATCTCAGGAACACTCGGAAGCCAAAGGGGTGAATAGTTCAGTGGAGCTTTTAAACAATGAAGAAAGAAGGTCGCAAGAAGAAGTGATGAAGTACCGGTTTCTCTTGGAAAAGGAGCTACTAAAGGCAATAAAAAAGGGGAATCTTAAGGGTTTAGAAATTGCTAAGGTAAGAATCAACTATCTCAAATCGAAAATTAATTCAAATCTATTAAAGGAGGGGATAAAGGGATGTGAAGAAGCATTATGTGAGATTCATGCCTTTCTTCATAATAAAGGCTGGTGGGAAAAGCTTGCAAACTAAATGTGCAGGTGAGGGGTGTTAATTTAGGCAAATCTTCGTTAGAGTTCAAAAGGGAGGAAGATGAGGTAGTTAATTTTATTCAGGGCAATCAGAAGTATGTTCATCCAAATATACTTCGCAATATTCATAGAAGGGATAATGAGAATATTATGATGGCTCTTAACCAGATTCACTATGGTTCTTTGAAGGCGTTAAGAGAAGTTAAGGAGCTTAAGGAAATCAGGGGTGACATGGAATCTCAAAATCAGGTAGTAACAAAGAGGGGAAATAAGGTGGAGTCTGAAGTAAAAAGTGACAATGATTCTTCTAGGAATGGTATAAAAGAAGAAGCATATCTAAGGCAAAAGTTACTGAATAGGCTGGATGATTCGGTAAGAAATCCAAATCAGCAACTTGACGCAAACAATTTGGAATCAGAAAATAGTTTTATTAAGGATTACAAGCATTTGGTGGAACCGGAGGTATTGGATGATGCTTTGAAAGGTAATGATAAAGCTCTATCACTAGCTCTGGGTCAAATTCATCATAGGATGTTAGAGGAGGTCCATCCCTCGGGAAAATCTTTCAAGGAGGTGCTTCTGTCAGAGAAAACATCTAATCAGCCGTATAGTAAGGCTAAGGTCATTGGACTGAAAAACCAGGTTGGTAAGAATAAGACTGTATTTTTCTCTGGCTTTTCCGAAAATTTGTTAGCTAAAGATATTTGGAGATTCTTCAAGAAAGCGGGGGTAATCAAGGATATTATTCTTCCAAAAAGGAGGGATAAATATAATAATAGGTATGGCTTTCTGATCACTGCAAATCATATCGAAGCTAATATGATTATCCAAAATTTGAATGGTTCAGTTTTCGAAGGGGCTAAACTGTATTTGGCTTATGCTAAGGATAGAACTAAAAGTGTGCCTAAAATCTCCAGTAATCCGTCAATAGCAGGGATGGGTAAGCATCCACCTTTAAAGATATCTGGGTCTAAGTCTCTGAAGGAGCAAATGGAAGAGACTGGAAGAAATACGGTGATTAATAAAGTTCCAGAGTTGCAAAGCGATAAAGGGAATTTTAGGAAGCTTCAGTTAAATGAGGAGTTTGCTAGGGAACTAGAATGTTATGTGATATTGGAAACAGTCAATATGGAATCAGTCAGTTCAGTCAGCTCTATCGTGGAAGGTTTAGGTTTTGAGGATGCTGATGTTAGAGGTTTGTCAGACAAGTTCTTTTTGGCATTCTTCAAATTCAAAGAGAGTTTAGAAGATGTGGATCTCAATTTTTTGAAAGTTGGTTTCAAAGAGGTTAGAAAGGTGAAATGGGAGGATCTCATTCCAATGAGGAAGATTTGGATTGAATGTAGAGGTCTCCCATTAATAGCCTGGTCGGAGAAGAATTGTCTGGATCTATTGCAAAAATGGGGGAATATTATGCACTTCTCTAGCATTACTAAGGAAGATGATTTTTATAGGTCGCCAAAACTGCTCATTGAGACTCGAGTAGTAGAGAATTTTGACTTTTACGAAGAAGTTCTTATCGGAAATAAGATTTGGAAAATTAGGTTGGTGGAAATTAAGTCCGAGTCTAGCGATTATCAGGAGGATGATTCAATTAAAGTGAAAAACTGGGTAAGAAGTTATGTAAGTTTGCCAGATAATCAGCAAATTCACGAAGGAATTGCTAAGGAGAAGTCAAAGGAAGAGGCGAAGCAGTGCTCAGAATCATCTGAAGTTGAAGACTTTGAAGATAAAGTAAACAAACAAGAATTTGAAGTTGAAGTCTTGGAGGATTTTGAGAATAAACTAGATCATGATGAAATTAATAGTGTAAGGAGCGAACTAAAAGCAAAGGCTAGCTCTGATGGGAGGTCAGTAGGAGGAAATAGTGATGTTGAGGATTCTTTATCGAATGATTCATGTGTAAATCCTCTGATGCCTTTATCTTGCTTTCAAGATAGGGGATTGGTTTCGGATCCTGGTATAATTTAGGAGTGACGTAGCCAAGATTCTTCAGATTTAGAGCAAATGGAGGGTAAAACAGTTTGCTCACAAGTGTATTCTTTGTTAGAAGATAGTAATGGTACTGATCTGATAAGTATGTGTACTTCTCAACCTTCAATAGTCTCTGCAATCAAGACTCTGAAAATTAAAAGCAATCGAGGCAGACCGAAAAAGGCATACAATAAAAAAGAGAACAGGTTTTTCAAAGTGCCAAAAAAGAGGAAGCAATATAAAGGTGAAGGGTTGAATAGAATTACGGCTGAGGATTGTGGCGAAGGGTGGGATGAAGCTAAAGCAATATTCAAAATAGGACTCAACATGGGATTGGTGGTACTTAAGGATGAGGAGAAATCTCTTATGCTCATAAGGGATCAACTTAGCATCTAAGATAAAGTGTCGTTTTTACTCATTGTTATTGTTTTTATGGATTTACAAAATATAGTGAGTTGGAATGTCAGAGGGGCATCAAATGATATCAGCAAGTTTCACATTAGTTCAGTGGTTCGTGACTCTCAGGCCTCGTTGGTATGTATTGAAGAAACAAAAACTCAGAGTTAGAGTAGTAGGGATGTCAAAGCATTGGGTTTATGAGCCAATATTGGATGGGTTGCAGTTCCCTCTTCAGGTTTATCGGGAGGGTTACTAACAATGTGGAACAAAGCAGTGTTCAATATGGTAAACTTTAAGGTTTCTAAGCAATGGTTATGGATTCAAGGTTTTTGTAAGGTTTCGAATGAGCCCTTCTCATGTTTAAATGTATATGCGCCTCATAAAGCAGAGAAAAAAAGGAAGATGTGGCAGGAAATTCAAATGATAATCCAGGAGTCAAACAACATGAAGGTTCTAATTATAGGTGATTTTAATTCGGTTCTGTTCCAATCAGAAAGAGAAAATTATGAGTACTATCTGAGGGATTCAACCTTGTTTTCTAGCTTCTTGACTGATAATGAGCTCGTTGATGTTCCAATGATTAATTCATCTTTTACGTGGTTTGGACCGGATAACAAAAAAAGCAAGTTAGACAGGGCATTGGTAAATCATTCTTGGGCAGCTTCAGGTGATTGGGTTGTAGTTGCTCTTGGCAGAAGGAATGTAGATCATAAACCATTATTGCTGAGGTGTTCAAAGCATAATTGGGGTCCCAGGCCATTCAAGTTTTTTAATAGCTGGTTAGAAGATAAATCATTAGTGCTAATATTGGAAAATGTTTGGAAGAATTCTGGAGGCAAGAATCTTAATTCAAGATTCAGAATGTTAAGGGAGGCTGCAAAAGAATGGAATAAAAAGCAGTTTGGAAATGTAAACCTTAAGATTGCTTTAATTGAAAAGGAGCAAGATGATGCAGATAGAAGGAATCTGGATAATAAAGCCAAGAGTGAAATAAAGAATAAGCTGGATGAGTTATATATGCAGAATTAAATCAAGCATGTTGTGTTAAGTTTCTAGATCAAATTGGCAGTTAAGGGGAGAACGTAACACTAAATTCTTTCATAGAGTAATCATCTCTAGACAGAAGTCTAATACCATTCTAGGACTTCAATCAAAGGATGGATGGATTACTTCTCCTTTAGGCATCAAGGAATCGTTATTCAATCATTTCAGTAATTTTCTGGGGAAGGATCAGAGTGAGGATATTTTTATTTTGCCAGAACGGTTTTTGAAAGCCTTATCATTGGAGGAAAAGAGGGATCTGGTTAAGGAGTTTAGTCTTGAGTAAATTGAAGAAGCTTTAAACATCACTGATGCTTCTAAGGCTCCAGGTCCGGATGGGCTTAATGCTAGTGTGTTAAAATCTTTATGGAGTTCGATTAAATGGGAAATTCTGGATTTCTTCAAATCTTTCTATCACTCGGGTATTATTCATAAGGGTTTCAACTCTTCGTTCATTGCTCCTAAGTCAAAGGATGCTAAAACAGCAGCGGATTTTAGACCAATAATCCTGATGAATGCATTAATGAAATTGTTGACAAAAGTCCTCGCTAAAAGACTGAAAAAGGTTATGAATGTATTGGTCTCAAGTACCCAATCAGCTTTTATAGAAGGAAGACAAATGTCTGATTGCATTTTAATCGCGGAGGAGGTCTACAGTGCTTTGAAGGCTAGGTCATGCAATGGAGTGATATTGAAAGTTGATTTCGAAAAGGCATTCGATTCGGTTAAATGGAATTTTGTGTATCAAGTTCTGAATAGTATGAATTTTGATAACAAATGGATATTCTGGATGAAGGCTATTTTTGAGTCTGCTAGAATTTCGGTTCTTATAAATGAGTCGGCCACTCAAGAATTCGCTCCTAAAAGGGGTCTTTAGCAGGGGGATCCGCTTTCACCTCTACTTTTTAACCTAGTGGGTGAAGTATTGGCACAATGCATCATAAAAGCGAATCAAAGGAACATTCTCAAGTGAATAGATCTTCCTAATTGTTCTCAATCAATTTCACATTTGCAGTTTGCAGATGATGTAGTTCTTTTTCTTAGTAAGGATTTTGCTTCGATTAAAGGAGTTAAAAGAGTTTTGCAATGTTTCTATATTCTATTAGGGCTCAGAATTAATTCCATAAGAGTAGTTTGTATTGCTTTGGTGAGGATCCTGCAAAGTTGCATCACTGGGCAAAATTTTTAGGCTGTAAAGTGGATATCGGTTCCTTTAAGTATTTGGGTGTTCAAATTGGAGCTTCTCCAAAATATTTGAATTTTTGGGAACCTCTGATAGATAAAGTTAGCAATAAGCTGAAGGCATGGGACACGGGCAGAATTTCAATAGCAGGTAGGGTAGTACTGTTAAAATCTTATATTGATAGTATTCCTATCTTTTGGTTTAGTCTCTACTATCTTCCTCAAACAGTAATAGCAAGACTGGAAAAGTTAAGACGACATTTTCTGTGGAGTGGAATAGATAATGGAGTGAAAAAACTTCATCTACTAAACTGGGAAAGTGTCTGCAGTGAGAAGAAATTTGGGGGTCTAGGAATTATTCCACTTAGATTGAGAAATTTATCACTTATGGCTAAATGGTGGTGGAGATGCTACTCAGAGAGGGATAAATTATGGAATAAAATCCTAACTCAAAGGTATGGGCCACAGTTGCGTTTCAATTTGCAGGAAGTGTCGAACATTTCAAATGTCTCTCAAATGGTTAAAAGTTTTGCTTCATTGATGACTAATCCTATTATTTCGAATTACCTAAGGTATGGTTGTTTTGTGTGGAAACTGGGTAATGGTGAATTAGTCTATTTTTGGGAGGATGTTTGGGCAGAGGATGGTCCAGTTATGGCTCGTGTACCAAGGCTATATGGAATAGCAAAATCAAAGCATCTAATAGTGAAAGTTTTTTTAGAAAGGTGGTTCTCAGATAGTCTTAATGATGTTTTATGGACAAGACAACTGAATGCCAGAGATAGTTCAAAATTTGAAGTTTTGTCGAATATTATTTCAAATATAGCTCTCTCGTCGTTGAATGATAAGTTAATTTGGACTCCCGGGAATTGCATATTCTCTTCCAAGTCATGCACTTCCCTGATTTGGAATAGAACATATTCTGATAGTAGTGTTTCTGCTATCTGGCATCAAATTTGGACTATGAAAGTCCCGTCAAAGATAGTTCTTTTTCTATGGAAAGTTCAATGGTCTATTCTCCCAACTAAATATCTTTTGAGTAGAAGAATGCAGAACTTTTCTTCTATATGTTCATGGTGTCAGAAGGAGGAGGAAACCATTAACCATCTGTTCTGGAAATGTGAAATTGCTCGTTGGGTGTGGGATTTTATTGGCAAATGGTGGAGTATGCATTCGAAACTGTTTAAAATCCTAGTGTTCTCTTTAGGGGAAATCATCAAATGTCAAAAGGGGGAATTGCAAATAGAGCTTGGAAAATTGTCTTGGCAGCCTCTATCTGGACGATTTGGTTAGCAAGAAATGAACTCATTTTCTCAAACATTAGGGTTCGCAAAGCTGATGTGGAATTCTTGATCATCGAAAGAGTTAACAAATGGGGTCGAGCAGCTAATATTATTAAGTGTGGTAAGGATCCTTTGTGGTTTGTGAATCCTGATGGTGCTTTGAATATCTATCATCTTAAGGTCTCTAAGGATTTTTGGAAGTACAAGACCTCTTCGTTTGATTATTATAGTTGTGTTGATGGTGCTTGGACAGTGCAAACAAATGGCTTGATCATGGGTGGTATAGGAGGTTTCATTAAGAATAAAAAGGATGAGTTGGTATATCTTTTTTCTGGTCCTGTGATAGTTGCAAATAATATCGAAGCGGAGGTTGAAGCTATTTTACATGTTGTGAGAATCTTGTTGAGGTTCAAAAAGTCTATTTCCAAAGTGGCTTTATTTTCTGATTCAACAGTGGCTATGGATCAAGTGCGGTCAGATTTAAAGTCTTATATCCCAGTAGGAAATAGTATCTTCAATATCAAATCTTTAGTTGGGTACCTCTTTACTCTTCAGTTTGTTCCCAAGGAGTTCAATGAATATGCGGATTCGCTTGCAAAGTCAGGTTTGTCTAGAAATATTCTTTTTGAGCATTGGGAAGCTAATCAATATTTTTAATCTCAGTGGTTTTGATTTTAAAATGGTACAGCTGCTCTTCTTCTCTTTTCTCACCTTAGTTTCTGGACTCTTTTTCATAATTGTAAAGTCAGTGGGCTGTTTTTATTCCCGTATTAATTCTTCTCTATTTAATTCTCTCTTCACTCTAAGCTCTTCTGTAATCCCAAAGTTCTCTCATACGAGGCTCACTCTCTTTTAAGTCTCATTTAGTATGGCTCCCATCTGTTTTTCTCTCTTGGTTTCCCTCTCTATTTTTCTCTCTTGATGTTTTGCATCTATATATCCCAGCCTTGATCTCTAGCAGTGCTACTATTCTACTCTTCACTCATTCTTCCTTTTTCTTTTTCTTCATGGAGAATTTATGGGTGGTTCCAAAGGAAGGTTTTGTCAAAATAAATGTTTGTTTTTTATCTGTTGATGAACCGTTGCCAAACGGAAATTCAAATGGTGTGGGGGTCATTATTAGAGACACAAATGGAATCAAATTATGGGGTGTAATGGGACCAATGCATGGTATGAATGAAGTTCAAGCAGTTTTATTGGGTGCTCATGCTGGATTGATTCGAGCTCATTATATGGGTTTTAATAGGTCACATGTTGAAGTTAGTTTAGGAGAGGCTTTTGATACTATCAGGTTCCAGGATGTTATTTTCATCCCTCAGAATCTCAGCTTAGTGGTGTCTCAAATCAATGCTTTTCATTCTAATCACTTCTCAGAGGGTGTTACTCAGAGGATGTTTGCGATTGCTCCACTTGATTCTAACAGAGCAGCGGAATGTATGGCAATATATGGTATGGAAAATATGACCTCATTTGTTATGGCTCCAGGCCAACTGGGTCCTATCAATGGTGAAGGTGAAGTACTGGACGAATAAAGAGAGAGGAAAGAGAATTCTTGTGAAAGAATTGCTAGCAAGGTTTTTTGGTGATGTTAGTAGGATTTGTCTAGCATTTTCTTTTGCAGTGGCCTTCCCGTTGTTTCTCATGTTTTCATTTTAGTATCCGTGCTCTTGTGGTTAGGTCTGTTAGGCTGGTATGGTCATGTTACGGATATTGTAATGTTTGATTCTTCTAATATATTTTTCCCTTGTTTAGCAAAAAAAAATTATAGGTTATGATTTGTTAATTAAGATTATAACAAATAAATTAAAACTCAATTCACCATTTTTCTAAATTAGAACTATATTGAATTTCGTATTTCGAATCATAATCAATTCGAATAGTATGTTTTCTGATTTTAATTGTTTTAAAATTTTCATCAAATCTATATTTCGAACTATTTTAGACCCATTTTGCTAGACTAGTTGGAATTCGCATTCTTGAACGCACAATTCCATAACAAATATTATACATCTATCTATATTATTATATAAAAGCCGAAACATTAAAAATTTGGTTGGTCGGTACCTATTGATTTTACTTATTTACCCTTACTAAATTATATATAAAATCCATCCTAATAATTAATCAATTTTCTTTTTCAGAACATATTATCTTTTCTATTTTTCAATAACTAAATAATTTCCTTTTTCAGGTAAAATACAATATGTTTTATATTTTATCTAACTAAAATTTTTCCTTTATTAATCAATTTCCTTTTCCAGGTTAAACATATTACCTTTTTTATTTTTCAATAACTAAAAAATTTCGGTAAAATACAAAATCTTTTACAATTTATCTAACTAAAATTTCTCATTCTTTAAAAACACTACGAGCAATTTTGTATAATACATTAATCAATTTCCTTTTCATGGTGAAACATATTATCTTTTCTATTTTTCAATAACTAAATAATTTCATTTTTCAGGTAAAATACAAATTTTTTTATATTTTATCTAACTAAAATTTCTCCTTTATTAATTAATTTCCTTTTTAAGGTTAAACGTATAACCTTTTCTATTTTCAATAACTAAACAATTTCCTTTTTAGGTAAAATACGATATCTTTTACATTTTATCAAACTAAATTTCTCCTTTGTTAAAAACACTACGAGCAATTTCGTATAATAAAATAACATAATTAGTATATAATTATTATTAACTAATCAATTACCTTTTTCTGCCAAAATACGTTATCTTTTCTATTTTCTCTAACTAAAATCTCTCTTTTTCCAATTATATCATGGACGGTTACCTTTTCTCTTTTTTCGAACAAAAATCTCTCTTTCAGCCAAAACACGTTACCTTTTTTCTTTTCTCTTACTAAAACCTCTCTTTTTCCAATTATATCACGGGCGTTTCTATTTAATAAAAATAAAATAATTATATTATAGTACTAATAATTAACCGATTACCTTTTCAGCTAAAATGTATCATCTTTTCTATTTTTTCTAATTAAATTCCCTTTTTTCTAGAAATATCACGGGCAACATTAATTTCTCATTTTCTAAAAACTATGAGCAATTTTATTTAGTAAAATAACGTAATTAAATTATAATTACTTTAAACTAATCACCTTTTTCACAGAAATCATATCATCTTTTTAATTTCACGTTACCTTTCTATTTTCTCTATCTAAAATCTTTCTTTTTCCAATTATATCACAGACGGTTCTATTTAATACAATAAACTAATAATATTATAATATTAATAATTAATCGATTACCTTTTATTATCTAAAACTTATCATCTTTTCTATATTTTCTAAGCAAAATCCCTCTTTTAATAGAAATATCATGAACAATATTAATTTCTCTTTTTTCTTATAACATTACGAGCAATTATATTTAGTAAAATAACGTAATTATATTATTATTACTATAAACTAATCAGTTACCTTTTTCACCTATAACATGTTACATTTTTAATTTTCTTTAACTAAAATCTCTCTTTTCCTAATCATATCACGGACAGTCTATTTAATAAAATAAAATAATAATTCTATAAATACTTATAATTAGGCGATTACCTTTTTCAAGTAAAACGTATTATCTTTTCTATATTTTCTAACTAAAATCCCTCATTCTCTAAAAATATCTCTAAAAATATTACGTATAATATTTATATAATTATTATCATATCATCTCATATAAAAATTTAAGCCTCCCAAATTTATGTTTTAAAAAAAATAACTTAAATTAATGAAAAAATTCATATAATATTAAAAAAAATCCGTGTATCGATCGCACGGGGTTTAAACTAGTACTATTATATAAAAATCGAAACATTGAAAGTTTTGGTACCTGTTTTTTGGTACATTGTGAATTTACTTATTTACCCTTCATTATAAAAAAAAATATATGATATCTATACTATTAAAACTCCAAAAATAAATATCCATACTATTATATAAAAGCCGAAACATTGAAAGTTTTGGTACATGTTTTTTGGTACCTGTTTTTTGGTAACTGTTTTTTGGTACGTCGTGAATTTACTTATTTATCCTTCATTATAAAAAAATATGCATGATATCTATACTATTAAAACTCTTAAAATAAATAATAACATAATATAATAAATGGTAAGTAGTCGATTGCCTTTTTTCACATTTACTTTTAATTGAAGATATTACCTTTTATAAACACCTAAAAACATCAATCATATCATATCTTCCAAATATTTCCTTTCGAATTAAAACACGTTGTCTTTTTAATTTAAAACAATTTTACAATCATTAATATATACCCATAATAAATGGTAAGTATTCGATTGCCTTTTTTCACATTTACTTTTTATTGAAGATATTAGCTTTTATAAACAACTAAAAACATCAATCGTATCATATCTTCCAATCATTAATATTTCCTTTCGAATTAAAACACGTTACCTTTTTAATTTAAAACTAATTTTACAATCATTAATATATACCCGAAAATATCACATCATAATTTTCAGTTATTAATAAAATATATTAAAAATCTGTATACGTTGTGTATAATAAGGAAACATTATTATAATCCGTAAACATGAGTATATTAAATTATATTAAATTAAAATTAATATATACTATATTATAAAAAACGAAACATTAAAAGTTTTGGTACCTATTTTTTGGTATATGTTTTTTAGGATTTCGTGAATTTACTTATTTAACCTTTATTATAAAGAAAAAAATATACGATATCTATACTATTAAAACACCTAAAATAAATAATAACATACTATAATTAATGGTAATTATTCGATTTCCTTTTTTTTACATTTACTTTTAATTGAAGATATTATCTTATATGAACATTTAAAAATATCAATCATATCATATCTTCCAATCATATCATATCTAGCAATAATTAATATATACTCAAAAATATCACATCACATCTTCCAATCACTAACAAAATATAATAAAAGTCTGTATACTACGAATAATGACCATTAGATTTTTAATAAAAAACCAGAATGCTTAGATGTAATGATTAAATATATTATATAATTAAATTAATTTACTAAAATTTCAAGATTCGAATTCTATCAGCGACACATATATTTTAAAATTTTATAATATAAGTTTTAAACCATGCATATCATTAATTAAATTTATATTAAATTATTAAAATTAAAATATAATATTGTAAATAATGATTATACAAAAATATAATTGTAACATAAAATAAAATTTGTTACATATAAAAAAAATCCGTGCATCGCACGGGTTATAAGCTAGTATGCTTAAAATTTATATACATAATAAGAGTTGCACTCTAAAAATAACACCTTTTATAAAAAATATCATCATAAAATTTTTTTTTTCATAAAATTGATTTATTATGATAAGAATTACAAATTATAACAACAATTAAACTTAACATATCGAATCTCTAATGTATAATCTAATCTAAATTTTAAAAACAAATGTTACATAGAAGTCGCTATATAATTCTTACATAGATTTTTGTAACAATAAAATTATATATGTGAAATCATGTTATATTTGATTGTTTTTACTAATCACGCAAACGTACGCGGTCACAAGTAATATATGAATAAGTCAAGTTCGTTCACACAGAGATCTGATTTAGGTTTCAATTCAGTTAATGCACCTATGCAACAATGTATGATTATTATTCACTGCTAAGACAATTAACAAATTTGGCTTTTGATTAACTAAAATTAACTAAGAAGCAAATGAACAAACTAAGAATTACTTAACTAATGAGAATTAAAATCGAATTACTTATGAGAATTAAAACATAGGATCCTAACTTCATTAAATACTTCGCTTAGAGATGATGCCTTTAATCAAAGTATGTGATGGTTATGATATCTGATCAGACAACACAAAACAAGTATAGGCTACCTCTCAGTATACGAATACCAAACTACTCATACATTCACAAAAGAGATAGAAAGATGGGTAGACACCAATTATGTTTAGACCCTATATCTCTATAAGATTTGAAAACATAACGGTTGAAGAACAAGTTATCCATTAAGATTACATAGGGCAACATAATATTTCTCAATTTACGCTACAAATCATGATGTCAAAACATACATAATCCTATGCTAGCATGGCAAGTTCTAAATCTCAAGATCCACTCTCGCTTCACAAAAGATTAACAAAACAACTTAGATGTTAGCTACGCATCCAAGAAGAATAAGCACAACCATACGATGATATCAACAATTCACCACACACAACTCTTTAAAGCAATCAAACTACTAAGCTACATAGATAAATCCGTTAGAATCATATGACAATGATTAGTTCATAATCGAACCGCTCGTCATCATGGGATCTGATGAAAACATGACAATAAACAAAGTCTGAATAAAAATAATAGTGCTAGAGTAATAAGTTAAGAAAAACAAATCCCAAAAACATCCAAGAGTTCGCCTAATGGAAGAAAACGAAGAATAGATCTAGATCTCCGTTGCTTGTCATGAGCGTAAGAATCTTTCTCCAACTCAGAATCTCCGTCTCTCGGCTCTCTCTCTGTGTTAGAATATGTGTTGGTTCATTTTATGATGATATGATGTGTTTATATAGGCCCTAGAAGTCTTTTCCATTAAGAAACTACCAAAATTACATCTTAAATTCGAAACAGGAAAGAAATTCAGGATTTTTCCAGGAGCTGTAGCGCTGCCTGTGCCATAGTAGAGCTGCCAGCGCTGCTTCGCACTATTCTGGCGCTGCCTACGCTGCACATTCTGCCAAAACTTTGATTTTACTTTAGACTTCAAGAAAAGTTCTCAAGCTTCGCGTGAACTGTAATATCGCTCAATTCGGAATTCTAGAACTCCAGATATGGCCAAAACAGTGTAGACTGCGCAACCTACCCGGAAATCCGAATATTCCACAATTTGCTCATTTCTCATCCATTCCCTCTTCCGATTCTTCCGTCACTTGCCGTTCTTCAATTCTTGAGCGTGAATCCACCATGAAACATGCAAATGTATCTCCCCCACTTCAAGATAGTAACCCTGCACATTCTTACTAAAAACGAATCAAAAACACGACATACTTGAGGCCAAGTTAATCAATTTAAGCCGATTCGAAGCGTTCCAAGTGGATATAAAATCCACTTATCACTGATCCTTATTTTTTGTTAGAAACTATATATATATATTCATAAAACATCATTTTTGATGTTAAAATTGGAATCTAAATGCGATTATAAATAAGATTATATGGTATTTTTTTATTCGTTATATAAGGGTATTTTTCATGAAATAATGACCCACATAATAATATACATTTTTGAAAAATAAATAATATATGAGAAGTTATAATAGTATACATGAATTTTTGTAGTCGAAAAATAAATAATAATAGCTTATAACCCGTGCGATGCACGGATTTCTTTCGATATATAATAAATTTTATTTTATGTTACAATAAATTTTTATGTAATCATCATTTACAATATTTTATTTTAATTTTAATATAATAATTTAATATAAATTTAATTAATGCTATGCATGGTTTAAAAATTATATTATAAAATTTTAAAATAAATATGTCACTGATGGAATTCGAACTTTGAAATTTTAGTAAATTAATTTAATCGTATAACACATTTAATCATTAGATCTAAAGGTTTTGACTTTTTAACAAAAATCTAACGGTCATTATTCGTATTATACAGATTTTTATTATATTTTATTAGTGATTAGAAGGTATGGTGTGATATTTTTGGTATATACTAATTAATATTATAATTAAAATAGATATATTTTATATCTATAATTATATTTATCTTTATAAATTATAATGAAGGGTAAATTAAAAAGGTAAGATATTTTAGTTAGAAAGGAAATATTAATGATTGAAAAAATACGATATGATTGATCTTTTTAGTTGTTTATAAAAGGTAACATCTTCAACTAAAAGTAAATGTGAAAAAGGCAATCGACTAATTATCATTAATTATATATATGTTATTATTTATTTTAGGTGTTATATCTCTTGAAAATTATGGTGTGATATTTTCGGGTATATATTAATAATTATAAGATTTGTTTTAAATTAAAAAGGTAAAGTGTTTTAATTCGAAAAGAAATATTAATGATCGAAAGATATGATACGACTGATGTTTTTAGGTGTTTATAAAAGGTAATATCTTCAACTAAAAGTAAATGAGAAAAGGGCAATCGACTAATTATCATTAATTTTATTATATTATACTAATTACCACTAATTTTATTTTGTTAATCAATTAATTACCATTAATTATATTATGTTATTATTTATTTTAGGTGTTATATTTTTCTTGAAATTTATGGTGTGATATTTTCGGATATATATTAACGATTGTAAGATTTTGTTTAAATAAAAAAGGTAACGTGTTTTAATTCAAAAGGAAATACTAATGATGGAAAGATATGATACGATTGATGTGTTTTAAGGTGTTTATAAACATTAATTATATTATGTTATTATTTATTTTAGGTGTTATATTTTTCTTAAAAAATATGGTGTGATATTTTCGGGTATATCTTAATGATTGTAAGATTTGGTTTAAATTTAAAGGGTAACATGTTTTAATTCGAAAAAAAATATTAATGATGGAAAGATATTATATACGAATGATCTTTTTAGGTGTTTATAAAAGGTAATATCTTATTTTAGGTAAATAAGTAAATTCACGAAATATCAAAAAATAGGTACAAAAAAAATAGGTACCAAAAAACAAGTAGCAAAACTTTTAATGTTTCAGCTTTTGTATAATAGTATAGATATGAGAAGTTATATATATATAATGATAATTACATTAATTTTTTTATACTTATCTATACTAATATATAATAAGTAAACTAGGGTAAATTTGGTTGTTTGGTTCGACCATTTAAAAGTATAATGACCGTTAGATATTTAGTATATAGATGATAACTGTTAGATCTAATAATAAGGAATATTCTATATTTAAATCGGGTTAAGTATCAAAGTGGTCACTGAAGTGGAAGTCATATATCAATTCATTCACCGATCTTTACGGGGTATCATTTGAATCATTAAAGTCATAATAAATATCAAATGGATATTTTTAAAATGTACTCTGAAAAGTAAAAATAATTTTTCATTGAGTTCTACATATTTTTCTCGAATGCTTCCATAACCAAACGAAAGGTTAATAATTCTAGTTTTTCTGATAATATATTTAGATTTTTAAAAATTCATTTACTATTTATTTTTAATTTTATTATCATTTTCCTTCTTTTAATTAAAAATAAATAGTAAATAAATTTTTTAAATTCTAAATATATTATAAAAAATACTGGAATTCATAATCTTTCATTTGATTATAGTAGCATTTAAGAAAAATGTGTAGAACTCGATAAAAAATTAATTTTACTTTCCGAGTACATATATACATGTATTTGTTTGATATTTATTATGACTTTAATGATTCAAATGATATCCCGTAAAGATCGATAAACAAATTGATATTTGGCTTCCACTTCAGTGACCACTTTGATACTTAACCCTATTTAAATCCCTCTTCTTGATCCAAGGTTCGAATCTCGTCAACAACAAATTTACATTAAGATTATATATTATTATAAGCTAAAGATTATATATTATTATAAGCTAAGCTAGTCTGGACAAAAAAATATGGGCAAGGAAGCGGAAAAGTCTCTAGGAATTCAAATTTTGAACGGAGACAAAGACGTTAATGGCAACGGTGGGCAAGGAGGAGCCGGAGTTCATGGGACCAAAGGGGAAGGATTCGGTTTCGTCTTCAAAGGGTCAGATAATAGGAATGATTCGGCATTTACAAGAAAACATGACACAAAGAAGCATTTGGGAGACCAAATTCTGGGTGATTTCATATGGGCCAATAGTGACCTTGTTGACAATCGTATAATGGATAGGTATTATCAAGGAGATAAACAAGCAATCACTGAAGTACTCAACATGATTCATTGGAGAAGTCTGAAGAGGAGAAATAGAGTTTTGGAGAATGAAAGCCATCAGGGAATTAGTGAACGGAAATCTTACGGGTAGATGCAGTGAAAACTGGAAAAGAATCTGCGCAAGACAGAAAGGGAGTAAGTAAGGAAAAGGAATGGGTAGTTGTTGAAAGCAAAAAAGCACAGAAAGAGTCGGATAAGTGCAGAAAAAGTGTCATGTACAATTTTCTTATATGATATTCCGGATAATTTAACGGCGAGAGAAGTCTGGGAGATGTTTAAGCCATGTGGAATTATAAGAGACATCATTTTGCCAAAGAAAAGAGATTAGAGAAACAAAAGGTTTGGATTTATCAAGACAGATATAGAGTTAGAGGCTGGGAAAATAATATCCAATGCGAAAGCTATAGGAGGTCTGGGTGCTAAACTGAAGATGTCCATCAACGCATCTATCAAAGGCAAAGCGACTGAATCAAGTAAGCCTACTCTCATGCAGGAAGATAAAAAGGAAAAAGAAGTTTTAATGCAAGAACAATCAGCAAAACCAAAACAAGATGATGCTTTCATGAAAAAGATGTTTAAAAATATTGAGATGGATGTGGATGAGGAAGTAGAAAAGGGGCTCTTTCATACAAAAGTTGGTATTTCTAAAGTTGAGGAAACAGCGGAAAGTCTCCAAAATCAGATGAACTATTTGGGTATGAATAAAATTATAATTGTGGGATTGACAAATAGAAAATTCCTTCTACGGCTAGATGAAGATGTTGAATGGGGTGATTTCAATCTTGAGAAGTTGAGTAACTGGTTTAGTATCATCAGGGCGTTTAAAGAAAAAGATCTTTTCATCCCAAGAACAGTATGGGTGGAATGTCAAAGTCTTCCTATGAATGCATGGAAGAAGGAAAATCTCAAGGCTTTTACGGCAAGTATGGGAGAATGGCTATCTTGGTCCTATCAAAAAGATGACAAAAATGAATTCTCTAATCCACTAATCTGTCTATCTACAATCCATTACAATATGATTGAAGAAAAAACCGTAATGAATTATAAAGGCAATAAGATTGATCTTCTTTTCAAGGAGGTCTCCAAGGATTTCCATATGCAGAAAAAGCTATTGCCAATGGATGATTCAACCTCAATGAGTCAAACTAAATTGTCTCAAGAAGTCACTAAAGAGAATTTGGATCCTGATAGTGAAATTCAAAATTCAGATTCATCTGTGGAACAACAGAAATCTCATGATTACAATGATTTAACAATGATCAATTCAGAAGATTCACAGAGGATTGTTCATGCTAAGAATGTTGAGTTAGGAAATACAGGTTGTATAGATGAATCTACTATACCAAAATCTCAAGAGCATAAAGTCACTTCAATTGAAAAAAATGCAGAGTTGGAAGGAACTGTGGGATTTCCTTTCAATCAAGGGGTTTTTAATTCAGAAATTTCAAAAGATGAATCCTCAGAGTTAGGAGTAGAAGAGAGTGATTTAGATACTCACGTATCTGAATCTTCTTCGGAGTCGCTTGAAGAGAAGGTAGTGTCTAGTTATCAATCAACTTTGTGCAACAACTTGGATAACCTTCAAATGGGTAAGAAGCTGGGAAGGCCTAGAAAAAGAGTAAGAAAATACAAAAACCCTTTTGATCTAGGATTTCACAAAAAGAAGAGTTATAGGAGTTTGTTAAAAAAATCTTCAAGCAAAATCCAGGTTGGAAACTCCAAACTGCCAAATAATCTCATTCCTATTCAAGAAGAAGGTTCGCCAAACTCACTGAATCTAGAGCAAGAAGCAGGAGAGATTCTCAATTGTGCTCTTCAACTTGGTTTGGAGTACTCTAAGAGCAAAGAAGAGGCCCTTTCTACAGTGGCTCAACAGCTTAAAGAAGGTAACCTCTGAAAAGGTTTTTTGATTAGAAATGTTAAATCTTCAAATGTTTTTAATAAAGGACACCAAAATAATGACTTAGAATGTGAGAGGTATTTGTGGGAATAACAATAGAAGAAATTTAAGAGATATGTTAAATGCAACAAAAGCAAACATTATATGTTTGCAAGAAACAAAAATTGTAGAGTTCAGCAACTTCATGAAAGCTTCAATTTGGGATGTTCAGTCTCATGGTTGGATAATTCAAAAAGCAAAAGGACTATCTGGAGGAATGTTGATTTCTTGGGAACTAGATGTTTGCAAATGTTTGGGTTTTGCACAATGTAATAACTGGATTTG
Organism: Kitagawia praeruptora; assembly: GCA_037693485.1. Classification (NCBI taxonomy): domain Eukaryota; kingdom Viridiplantae; phylum Streptophyta; class Magnoliopsida; order Apiales; family Apiaceae; genus Kitagawia; species Kitagawia praeruptora. The sequence continues at coordinate 129,276,907 of CM075354.1, forward strand.
GGCTCAATTCATTTATTTGGAGAGTGGTGAGAGATTCAATTTATTAAATCTGTATAGTCCACATGATCTGAGGGGGAAAAGACAATTGTGGAGTTAAATGTCAGAAATTTGCTCTCTAATTGCAGGGGAAGTAGTTTGTTTCTTGGGGGATTTTAACTGTGTAAGAGAAAAAAAAAGAAAGATTGAATTATGAATATAGATCGGCAGATTCCACTCTTCTAAATAACTTCATCAAGGACCATAATCTCATTGATATTGAATCTTCAAATTCTCTATTTACTTGGTTTAGAAGTGGGGGCAAGAAAAGTAGATTGGATAGATTCTTGATTAACTCAGAGTGGTTTGTCAAAGGCTACTGGAAAGCTTCAATTTTGACAAGAAAACACTCAGACCACAAGGCTCTCATTCTGGGAATTGATTTCAATAATTGGGGTCCTAAGCCGTTCCGAATTTTCAATTGGTGGATGAAAGATGAATCTTGTAAGGAAATAATTCACAATTATCTGGATTCTTCAGAGGTAGCTAATTCATTCAATGTTCAAGCAATTCTCAAAGGAGTCAAAGAATCTTTGCGGGGATGGGGGAATAATGCAAAGTCTGAGTTATACCTCAGAATTGCCTGCTTGGAAAAGCTTCAAGAGATTCATGACCTTAGTACCAGTTGGAGTATTAAATCATTAGGCTGCAGAGAGGAGCTTCTAAAATGCTATGCCAAGAGGATTCTCTGTTAAGACAAAAGTCTAGACTCAGATGGCATCTTGCAGGAGATAAAAACACAAAATTTTATCATCAAGTTATACAGAGTAGAAGGAAAAAGAATAGCATCAACAAGATCTTTTGGCAAGGTGACTGGATTTCTCAACCAAGGGAAGTCAAAAAGATCTTCTTTAATCATTTTAAAGACTTTTTCAACTCCAAAGCTGACGATCTGGCATTCAGAATTGGTCATTTGATGCATCCAAAGCTGAATCTTACTGATAAATCTCTTTTAGAATCTCAAATTTGTATTGAAGAGCTTGACCTAGTATTACATCAATCAGCGGATGATAAGGCCCCAGGCCCGAATGGTATTAACTTTAGATGTCTCAAGTTAATATGGCCTCGAATAAAATCAAAAGTGTTGGATTGTCTAAAAGGTTTTATGGAAAACCTTGTACTTCCTAATGGTTTTAACTCCTCTTTTATCTCTATGATCCCCAAATCTCTTAATCCTCATCAAGTTCATGATTTCAGACCTATAAGCCTTATAAATAGTATTTCCAAACTATTTACTAAGTGTCTAACCAATAGAATTGGTTCATTAATGGAGCAACTTGTTAGTGGATCTCAGACAGGTTTCATGAAAGGAAGGCAAGCAAGTGACAGCATAATGATAGTCAAAGAAGTTCAACATTCAATGAGGATGCACAAATATAGTGGATTCATTCTCAAGCTGGACTTTGAAAAGGCTTTTGATACAATAGAATGGTCCTTTCTGTGGAATCTAATGGAAAGCTTGGGCTTTGGGAGTTCTTGGATAAATTGGCTGTCTACTTTTTTAATAGTATAAGAATTTCTATTCTTATTAATGGTTCACCCACTTCAGAATTCTTTCCCAAGAGAGGACTCAGACAAGGAGATCCGTTATCTCCCCTCCTGTTCAATCTGGCAGCTGATGTGTTAAGTTGCATGATTTCAAAAGCTACAGCTCAAGGTGTTTTTCAAGGATTCACATTTCCAGGTAATTCAGAGCCTCTAACTCACCAACAGTTTGCGGATGACACCATCATCTTTTTAAAAAAAGACATTAATTCGGTGAAAGGAATCAAAAGGGTTTTACAATGTTTTCAACTTGTCTCTGGGCTGAAAGTAAATTTTAACAAAAGTAGCTTATTTAGTAGCAATGGTAATGATCAAACATTGCTGCAGAGTGCTAAGATTTTAGGTTGTAAGGTTGGGTCCTGGCCAGTGAAATACCTGGGTATTCCTATAGGGATTTCGAATCGCAGAAAAGTATATTGGGAACCACTACTGAAGAAATGAAGAGGCAAATTAGCGGCTTGGAAAGTGGACTCTCTCAATAAGGCTGGAAGACTTACTTTGATTAAGTCTGTGTTAGACAACCTTCCAACTTACTGGCTTAATTCCTCAATTTTGCCAAAATCAATTTGTAAAGAGATTGAAACAATTAGACAAAGGTTTTTTTGGGGCTCAAAGATGAAAGATGGACTGGTTGTTAGTAATAAAATGCACTTGATAGCTTGGAATAAAGTGTGTAAGTCTAAAGCAGAAGGAGGTCTAGGGCTTATCCCTATTGCAAACAAAAATTCTGCTCTCCTTGGGAAATGGATCCAGAAATGGTATTCAGATAGACATAAAGATTGGCACAAATGGACAGAAATCAAGTACTCTTGTAAAGGCAGTGAAAGCATTGAAAATCTAACAAATAAAGGCAATCTCTCAGAACTCTAGACTGATGTTAATTTTGTGAGCAATAAGACAAGGTTGGGGGTTTTCCTCAAAAAGGAAAATTTTAAATGGAAGCTAAATGATGGCAAGTCGATTTTCTTTTGGGAGGATCAGTGGAAGCAAGGAAATGTACTCAAGGATAAATTCTCAAGGCTTTATAATCTGTCTATCCTTAAGAATGTTAAGGTAGAGATCTTTTTGACCCTCTGGGAATGTATGACAGTAAGGTGTTTTGGTCACGAACACTGGGAAACTGGAAAAAATCTCAAGTGGAAGAATTGGAAAAGGAGATTCAGAACATCTCTCTTAATTCCTCAAAAGATTCAGTGGCATGGACTTATGGCATGGGACAGTACTCGGTCCAGTTGGGTACAACAATTCTCTCTGCTAATGCTTCAGAAAATTACAAGGTTCTCCAAAGTATCTGGAAGCTAAAAGTCCCAGCTAAAGTTCAACTCTTCTTATGGAATTTTTTTCTTAACGTTCTTCCTACAAAGTCTTTCCTGGCTACGAGAATTTCTAGCATGCAAGAAAACATGTTTTGTTCTCATTGCACTACAAGAGTTGAAAATTCTGAGCATATTTTCTGGAAGTGTGAGCATGCTGTGAGATCATGGAGGAAAATTTTAGATTGGTGGGGTTTCTACTACAAGCTAACCCCAAATAGTGTTGATGCAGTGTTAGGGATGATCAAATGGTTCAAAGAGGAGACACTGAAAAGGGTGTGGAAGGTCAAACTAATAGCTACTGTGTGGTCAATATGGCTTTGTAGGAATGAAAGAACATTTAACAAAACTCGAATAGAAGCAAGTAGTGTTCTTTTCTTGGTTCAAAAGAGAGCTATGGAATGGAACTTGGCAGTTAATTTTATCAATCAAGAGTGCACACATTGGTGGGAAGCAAATCCAGTAGGAGTCCTTACAGGTTCAAGAGACATACTTAGATCATCATTATTGTTGTGTGAAAAAGAAGTAATATGTTTCGTTGATGGAGCATGGAAAAGGGATTCTCATGGTAACAAAATAGCAGGAGTGGGAGGTATTACCAAAAATTCAGAGGGAAGAACATTGATGTTTTATTCAGGTCCTCATAGTGCTGAGACAGCTTTCAATGCTGAGGTAAAAGCTCTTGAAACTCTGATCTGGGCAATTTTTAAGTATGGAAAACAAGGAAAGAGTTTTATGGTCTATATGGACAATGCAGAACTGGTTACTAAATTAATACAGTTAAAGGCTTTAAAACACACGAGTATTTGTTTGGAGGAGGAGTTTAAAGATCTTTTTATTAAACTTAACGTGAATATCAAAAAAATTGATAGAGAATTCCTTACGGAAGCAGACTTTTGGGCTAAACAAGGAAGTAAAAGAAAAGAGCTATTCATTTCGTGGGATTAAAATTCTATTTGGGACAGCCCATTTAGTAATTCTTAGGCCCAGTATTAGAATGTGAAACGTTTGTAATATCAACAGGCGCTCAATGTAAGCGTAGAAATTATGGGGGAGTGTGTAATTTTATTGGGAATATAAGATCCAGATACAAGTTGTACCTCTTTGCAGCTTAAATAGAGTGAAGTAGCTCCTCTATAACTTCCATCTTCTCTTTCTTCTAATTTCAAAAGAAAATATGGCCATGGTGAATGTTAATCCAGGATGGGAGATGCCACGAAAAGGGGTAGTTAAGGTTAACGTGCATGGTCATTTTGCAGAAGAAAGGTTCCCTAATGGAAACCTCTCTGGTATTGGAGTGGTAGCTCCTAACAGTAGAGGCAAAATCATTAGGATGCTGGTTGGATCTCTTTGTATAGAAAATCGCAGGGGTAACGAGTTTCATGCATTCATGGAAGGACTTAAACTGATCTTTAATGGTGACTAACCTAAGGTCATACTAAAAACAGACCATGTAGCTGCTTATTGGGAATGGAAAGATTCAAGGGAAATGGGTGCAACTCCTGCTAATGCGTTCATTCTCAAGCAACTAAACATGAGAAGGGCTGATAGGAATTTCACTTTAGAGGTTCGTCTCGCAGATGCAGTGGACAACTCTTTAGAAGCTTATCTTGCTCAGCATGGTGCAGCAAACTAGAAGAATATGGTTGTCATTGAAAAATCATTTGGTCGTATATATGAATTATGGAGCCAAGATATGGGTCTCGGAATGGTAGGTCCAATGTTCAGAAGGGTTGTTAGGAATATGTTGTAGTTGATGATAACTTAACATTCAAGCAAAATTGTATAAGTCAAGTTTTGTAACTGTCAACGGATAAGACCTTATAACTCTATTCGTTGACAGGTAGCTCATCAACGGATGAGGTTTAGTAGCATACTGCAATATCTCTATTTATCAGTTGATAGTGTTTTTATTCAGAGTCATGTTGACCATCAATGGATAGGCAGAATAGGGTAGCCAATTGTAAATAAGCTATGCTATGTAATTCTGTCTAAGTGAAAGTGTATCAACGGATAAGAACAGGGCTCTATCAACGGATACAACTCAAATATACTCGATCAACGGATACAGCTCAAACTACCATCAACGGATAAGTGTGCACAACATCAACGGATAATCATTGTCACTTTATCCTATGCTAGCAGGGAATTAGCAGTTGATAAGGACAGGTTTGACTGACAGATCACATGGGTTGATAGTAGGTATAAAAAGCAGTATGGCAGCCATACTTTGGAAACACAGAAGAAAGAAGCATTCCATTTACACAGTACATACAAGAAAGGTGCAGGGGATATATCTGTTCACAAGGACAACCTTTCGGCTACATGTGGATTAGGAGTGGAGTAGCAAGTCAACTAGAATTAGATTAATATTATCTTATTCCTGTAGTACTTGTAAACTTGGGATATATAACCAAGTGTAGCAACTATTTAGTAAGTAAGAAAACATACATATTTGCTTAGGGTTTCTTGAATATTTTTAGAAGCAAAGAGTTGTAAACACAGAAGCTGTGTACATTTGTATCACAGGGTTTTCTTCAAATAAAAGTCTCAGGTGGTACATTTAACCACCTGATTTTTTATGTGGTTGTGAACTATTTCTATTCAGCAATTATTTCTTTATAGATTTCTGTGGTTTTTATCAGAAATTTATAACTATCAAGAATTGTATTCAACCCCCCCTTCTACAATTATACAAGTGTGTAATCTGGGAATAACAATTGGTATCAGAGCAAGCTTCTAATTTATTTGAAGTTTAAAGATCAACACACTTCCAACATGTCTAAGAAGGATTATGGAGTGAAGATACCGGTTCTTGATAGGGAAAATTACTTTCATTGGAAAGTAAAAATGCGTCTACATCTCATGTCTATTGATGTAGGTTTTGTAGATTGCATTGAGAAGGGTCCTCATGTTCCAATGAAGGCTGCTTCAAGAGTTGGTCTTGCTGCAGATGCACCAGACACGTACATCCCAAAACCTGTTTCTGAGTGGAGCACTGAGGATGTTGCAGAAGTTCACAAAGATAAAAAGACCATGAATATTCTGTTTAATGGTTTTGAAACAGACATGGTTGACAATGTTATCAATTGTACTACCGCCAAGGAAGTATGGGACATTGTTCAAACCCTTTGTGAAGGTACAGAACAGATAAGGGAAAACAAGATGCAGCTACTGATCCAACAGTATGAGCACTTCCATTTCAAGAATGGAGAGACATTGAATGACACATTTAGTAGATTTCAAAAGCTACTGAATGGCTTGAAACTGTATGGAAGAATCTACCAAGTGAAAGATTCTAATCTCAAATTTCTGAGATCACTGCCCAAAGAGTGGAAGCCTATGATTGTTTCTCTAAGAAACACTCAAGAGTACAAGTCATTTACTCTTGAAAGGCTCTATGGAACTTTAAAGACATATGAACTAGAAATGGAGCAGGATGAAGAAATTGAGAAGGCCCAAAAGAAAAGTGGGTCAGTTGCATTTGTTGCCAACTTGGAGCAGAAGGAGGAGAAGAGGACTGAAGCTGCTAAATCTACACCAAAAGGGAGGTTTGTGAAGGTAGAGCAGAATCAAGCAAAAGCAAGGAAAAGGTGTCTGAAGAAATGAGTGTCCTACAACAGGATGAATTGGATGAGATAGATGAGCATTTAGCCTTTCCATCTAGGAGATTCTCTAAGCTAAAATTCAGAAGAAACTCTGGGGTGGCCAAGCCATTTAACAAGGATTTTTCTACAAGAAATTATGTGGATAAATCCAAAATTAAATGCTACAATTGTGGTATTGCTGGTCACATGATAAGTGAATGCAGGAAGCCTAGATCTGAGAACAAGGGAAAGCCAACTGAAACTATTGACTACAAAAAGAAATATTTTGATCTTCTCAGACAGAAAGGAAAGGCATTCATGACCCAAGAGTATGACTGGGCTGCTGATGGAAATCATTCTGATGATGATGCTGAGTTTGTCAACCTTGCATTAATGGCTAATTCTGAGCAGGAAGCAAGTTCAGCTAGCAATCAGGTATATTCTACTAATCTCTCTGAGCTCACCAAAGAGGAATGCAATAGTGTTATAGATGAAATGTCTACTGAACTATATCACTTGAGTGTTACTCTTAAATCACTTACTAAAGAGAACAATATGATTAAAGAAACTAATCAGTTCTTAAGTGATAGAAATGCAGTTCTAGAAGTTCAATTTCTAGAATTTGAGAAAATGAGAGTTGATTGCAATGATGCTAAAAATGAACTTGAAGCTGTGTTAAAAAGAGAATTGATCTTAAGAAACCAGCTTGAAAAGGAACAAGGGATAATTGCTAAATTTCAAAGTTGTAGGAATGTTTCTCAAAACATAATAGAAGTCCAGGGAATAGAATCATTTGTGAGGGATACCTGGACTCAAAAGAAAAAGGAGCTAGAACCTTACCTTGAGGATCTAGAGACTATTTGTGAATCAACGGATAGGGATCATCCGTTGACAGATGAACCATCAACGGATGAGAGGTATCGGTCGACTAACAAAAAGTCTGTTAGTAAGAAGGAACTCAAGAAACTGAATAATCATTATGGTCCAGTAGCCAAGAACTTTGTTTCTGGTGAAAGTAGCCAAGCCAAATCAAGTGAGAAGGCTAAGGCAGGTGATTTACCTAACAAAAAGGCTGTTGGTAAGTCAGTTAATGAAAAGGTAGAGACTGAGGGTAAAAAGAAAAAGAACAGAAATGGTAAGATAGGCATTAACAAGAAAAACAATTATTCTCCTGACAAGTTTGCTCCTAAGAAAACTTGTGGTAATTGCAATAGTGTCAATCACCTATCTTCTAATTGCAAGTCTGTTAAAAGGACTCCTGTTCATGTACCTCAATCTATGCCAAGTATGCCTGCAATGCCTGTTATGCCTGGTTTGTATCAGAATGCTAGTTTTTCAAATCCATATGTGAACATGCCATATGTGCCAATCCTTATTTTCAATCTGTGAATATGCCACAAATGTCATGGAGCATTCCTAGCATGGATAATATGTATGCCAATTTTTCACAAATGCATGCATCAAATATTTATGCAAATGAGCATCTATCAAAACCTATCACTCAAGCATCTACACCCAAAGTGAAGATTGCTAAGAGTGTAAAACCAAAGGCTAACAAGAAAGGACCCAAGGAAACTTGGGTACCAAAATCAACTTGATTTGTATTTTGGATTGTGTGCAGGGAAATAAGAGGAATCTATGGTACCTAGACAATGGATGTTCTAGGCATATGACAGGAGATTCAACCCTGCTCACAGAGTTCAAGGAGGAAGCTGGCCCTAGAATTACCTTTGGAGATGATAACAAAGGATATACTAAGGGATATGGCTTGATTACAAAGGACAATGTCATCATTGAAGAAGTGGCTTTAGTTGAAGGTTTGGAGCACAATTTGTTGAGTGTCAGTCAGATTTGTGACAAAGACTATGAAGTAAAGTTCACTAAAGAAGCCTGTGTTGTTTCTACCAAGGAAAACAACAATGTGGTTCTGACAGGCTTTAGAAAAGGAAATGTTTACATAGCTGATTTCAACTCAGTATGCTCAGAATCCATTACTTGTCTCTTCAGCAAAGCAAGCAAGGATGAGAGTTGGCTATGGCATAAAAAGCTGTCTCATTTGAATTTTAAAGTGATGAATGATTTGGTAAGAAAGGATCTTGCTAGAGGAATCCCTCAATTGGAGTTCATCAAAGATGGACTGTGTGATGCCTGCCAATTAGGGAAGCAAAAGAAATCATCCTTCAAGAGCAAGACAGAGTCATCCATTGTTAAGCCTCTTCAATTGCTGCATATGGACTTATTTGGTCCAGTAAATGTCATGTCTATTTCAAAGAAGAAATACTGCCTGGTGATTGTGGATGATTTTTCTAAGTTTTCATGGACCTTCTTTCTGCACTCCAAAGATTGTGCAAGTGAAATCATCATCAATCATCTCAGACTAGTAAACAATGGTTCTAAAGTAAAAGTACAAAGAATCAGGAATGACAATGGCACTGAATTCAAAAATTCCACAATGAAGATTTTCTGTGAAGAGAATGGAATTGTCCATGAGTTTTCTGCTGCTAGAACACCTCAACAAAATGGGGTTGTTGAAAGGAAAAACAGAACTCTCATTGAAGCAGCTAGAACAATGTTAAGTGAATCAAGATTGCCAACATATTTCTGGGCTGAAGCTGTCAGCACTGCCTGCTTCACTCAGAATATTTCCTTGATCAATCAAGCTAGAGGAATGACTCCTTATCAGTTATTTACCAACAAGAAACCAACGTTAGCTTTTCTTCATGTCTTTGGATGTAAGTGTTTTGTGCTAAGAAATCATGGAGATAACTTGGGCAAATTTGAAGCAAAGGTAGATGAAGCTATCTTTGTTGGATATGCAGCAGGGAAAGCCTATAGAGTCTACAATCTAAGAACCAACATTGTTATGGAATCTGTACATGTTGTGTTTGATGATCAAAAGATTCTAGGTCTAAATGATGAAGGCTTCCATAAAAAGTTGAGATTTGAAAATGAGGTAGAAGGAAGAATATACATTGATGATGACGAGGAAAATGAAGATCATGACCTTGGAAATTCACCTAGAGTTGTTGGTCCAACTAGAAGTGATGCTAACACTGGAAATGAAGCATCCGTTGACATTCATACTAGATCATCAGATGCATCCGTTGACAGGCATTCTTATGTATCCGTCGACAGGCAAAATGGAGCATCCGTTGATAGACAAAATGATGCATCTGTTGACAGTCAACTTCATAACTCCTCAAGGACAACAAACTCAGGGGGAGTTTCTCAAAGTCAAAACTCAATATCCAATCAACAAGATCATGCTCACGTAGATGAAGCAACCTCATCTAGATCAAACCTTCCACCTTCAAGAAAATGGACCAGAGATCATCCTTTTGAGTTAATCATTGGTGACTCAAACTCAAGAGTCCAAACTAGGAGGGCCACACAAGAAGAATGCCTATACAGTAGTTTCCTGTCTCAAGAGGAACCTAAGAAAGTGGAGGATGCCCTTCTAGATCCAGATTGGGTCTTAGCAATGCAAGAAGAGCTAAACCAATTTGAGAGAAATAAAGTATGGAAGCTTGTGCCCAAACCTGATGATAGAGGTATCATAGGTACCAAATGGGTTCTCAAGAATAAGACTGATGAAAATGGCATAATTGTGAGGAATAAAGCTAGATTAGTGGCAAAGGGCTATTCTCAAGAAGAAGGAATAGATTTTGATGAAACTTTTGCTCCAGTGGCAAGACTTGAGGCCATCAGAATTTTCCTAGCCTATGCAGCACATGCCAACTTCAAAGTCTATCAGATGGATGTTAAAAGTGCCTTTCTAAATGGGGAACTGGAAGAAGAGGTATATGTCCATCAACCTCCTGGCTTTGAGGATCCAGAATTTCCAGATTATGTATATCTTCTCTTGAAAGCACTTTATGGTTTGAAGCAAGCACCAAGAGCCTGGTATGACACTTTATCTCAATTTCTTTTGGAGAATCACTTCACTAGAGGTACAGTAGATAAAACCTTATTTCATAGAAATGTCAATGGTTCTTCAATACTTGTTCAAATCTATGTAGATGATATTATTTTTGGGTCTACAGATGAGAAGCTTTGCAAAAGGTTTGCCAAACTTATGCAAAGTAGGTATGAAATGAGCATGATGGGTGAATTAACTTACTTTCTTGGTTTACAAGTAAAGCAAGTTAATGAGGGAATTTTCATAAGTCAAACAAAATATATTTATGATCTCTTAAAGAAATTTGACTTAATGGATTGTGCCTCTGCAAAAACACCTATGGCCACTGCAACTAAGCTTGAGCTGAATACTAAGGAAAAATCTGTGGACATCTCAAGCTATAGAGGCATGGTAGGCTCACTTCTATATCTAACAGCTAGTAGACCTGATATAATGTTTTCCACATGTCTTTGTGCTAGATTTCAAGCTGACCCTAGAGAGTCTCACTTGATTGCTATTAAGAGAATTTTCAGGTATCTCAAGGGAACACCAAACCTTGGCATTTGGTACCCAAGAGATTCTGGCTTTGATCTAATTGGCTATTCAGATGCAGACTATGCAGGTTGCAGAATTGATAGGAAAAGTACTACAGGCTCCTGTCAATTTCTAGGGAACAGGCTTGTGTCATGGTTCAGTAAGAAATAGAACTCAGTCTCCACTTCTACAGCCGAAGCTGAGTACATTACAGCTGGAAGTTGTTGTGCACAGATTCTTTGGATGAAAAATCAACTTATTGACTATGGTCTAAAAGTTGAGAAGATTCCAATTTTCTGTGACAACACTAGTGCTATTGCATCACAGAGAATCCAGTGCAACATTCGAGAACCAAGCATATTGACATCAAATACCACTTCATTAGAGAGCATGTGATGAATGGTACAGTAGAAATGCACTTTGTGCCAAGTGAAATGCAGCTTGCAGATATCTTCACCAAGCCTCTTGATGAATCTTCATTCACAAGGTTGGTAGGTGAACTAGGTATGCTTAATTTTTCATAATTCCTAGTGGTATCTAATCATACTGTATTGCAGCTAGAAATGTGTTTTGATTTACTTGAGAATTAAAAACTCGCAGAATAACTCTTAGCAGAAATTTTGTTTAAGGCAAAATTTGCTTATCAACGGATATCCTTTTATCCGTTGGTAGTATAAACACATTACTAGATTTTCGTATGTCAACGGATAACAGGTTGTCTACATCATCGATGGATAAACTGTTTTCTCAACCGTCCAATCTTTATCCGTTGATATACATATTTCTCTTTATAGCCGTTGGTAAACGTGTATAATTAGTCACGGCTGTACTTCTTTTCTTTTCATTTATTATCTGACAGTTACTTTTGTCCAATGGAGTAGTTACTTTTAATTATTTCATTTTTAATTCTTGGAAAATATAAAAGGCTGTTTTGTGCCCTCACATCTCACCTTTATTCATTTTCAAGAATCTCATTAGTTAACTACATCTTCTTCACTAAATCTCTCTCTGCAACAAAAGTTCAAACACTTCAATGACGCCTATTGTTAAGATGATGTCTTCCACCGGGTTTACCTATGAGAAGAACAATTTCGCGGCCTTTGTTGATACAGTGAACGCTCCAGAAGCATATCACACCATGATGAATTTCGTGAAGAAATGCAAACTGTCATATGCTATGACTGCCACCACTCCTCTAATCCATGAGGTAATTGAAGAGGTGTGGGCATCTGCTGAGTACAATGGCACAGACGGTACACTTGCTTTTTCTTTGAAGGGTAAAAATTATGTAGTTAATTCTGATGTGTTAACTGCTTGTTTAAAATTGCCTGAGAATAACTGTCTGAATGTACCCAGTAATGCTGAAATTGTTACCATGCTTAATTCCATGAATTATACCCTTAGTACTGAGAACTTAGGGAAAATTGTTAGGAAAGGTATGGTTAAAGAATGGAGTTATCTTTGTGACGCCTTCATTAAAACTTTTTCTGGCAAGATTAGTAACTTTGATGCTGTTACCAATTCCATGCTAGTTATGCTATGTATGCTTTTGACTGATAAATTCTATAATTTTGGCACACTAGTCATGTCTGAGATTGCAGCTAAATTAGGTAAAAAGGAAACTAGGAGCAAGAATGTTTATTTTGCTAGATTTTTGATGCTCCTAGCACTGCATGTATCTGAGAATGAGCTATCCATTGCTAACCCGGATAGCAAGTTCAATTGTTTTGTTCAGGAGAAGAGAGTCTTAAGTGATTTGATTCGAATGAACCTAAATGTAGAAGTACAATTGGTATATCTACCAATTGTTCAGGTAACTGTTTCCAACCCTGAAACTCCTATCTCCATGCCCCAAATTTCTTTGCCTTTTAATGTCACAATGGAGTCTGTGGTTGTGACCAAACAGGCTCCTACCAAAGTGACCAAATCCAGAGTTCCAAAACCACAATCTAAAAGACAAACCTCAGGTGTCTCTCAAAAGGCACCTGTTGCAAAAACTACCAAAACTCTTGAGGGGAGTGTGAAGGTGGTAGTGAGTGGTGAGGGACAGGGTGAACATCAAAGAAACCCTAAGGATAAGGAAGGTGAGGCTGGTGCAACCAACATTTCAGTCTCTCAAAAGACTGTTAATGAACCTACAAGCCAAATTCTAGTTACATCCTCTCAACAGGGTGTGACTACTAATTTAAGTTCCACTCCAGGAACACTGCACAAAAGGGGAAGAGACACAGATAACTCTCACTCAAAAACCTATGGTAGAAGAGTAAAATCCAAAACCATTGGGGAATCACAGGGTGCACACACTGTACAGCAAACTGTACCTTCTCAAATTCAGTTTGATGTGACTTCAATAAATGTGGAGTCACAGCCCCTTGATCTTAACCTTCAAATCGATACACATTTTGATCCACCATCACCAACTCCATCTCTGGATGTGGATATGATATCTACATCAATTCCTGATTCTCCATCTTCAAAATTCTTGGAGAAGCCCCACTCAACAATTGGTGGTCATCATCTTTTAGATGATTTGTTGGGCCATCAATCTTCCATTCCTGAATTCACAACACTATCTGTGGCCTCTTCCTTAAAATCAATCACCTCAGATTCAGTGTTGGTTTTCACTTCAACGGATACTCGTTTTCCTTCATCAACGGATATCCTTCATTCGTTGACAAGTGTTTCTCCATCAATGGATATGTCTACAACTAATTATCCGTTGACAGCACAAACCACTACATCAACGAATACACTTTATCCGTTGACAACTCTCTCTACCACTGCAAAATGTGACATTCCCATGTCAACTGTGGAGGAGTTTGTAGTAGTTGAAACACTTTTAGGAATGAGGGAAGGGAGTGAGAGGCTGCCTTGTGAGCAGGCAAAAGGAGAGAAAAACAATGAGAGGCTGACCATTTCTTCCGGTCAGGCAAAAGGAGAGCTAGAGAGTTCCACCTTAGTAGGTGAAGGTGAGGGTGTGAGAGGTGTGAGCCAGGGGGAGCCCCTGATGCAAGAAAAGAGAGATGAGAGGAGAGAAGGGACTACAGGAGAAATAAGGCAGGAAGAATCAGCCATTGCAAGTGAGTTAATGGAGGTTAATGAAGCTTCCAAAGAGATGGAATTTAGACAAGAATATCAGTCAATTATTGACTCCATCTCTTTGGATCCTGAAACCTTTACTCATCCTGTTTCTTCCTATCAAGTCATGGCACAACAGGGCAATGTGGAGGCAGAGAAGGCAATGCAGCTAGTGCACACCTCAGAATCTCTTCAAAGAGCAAAAGAAGCTTTACAAACCCTGTCTCCAAGTGCTGGAAGTGAAGAGTTTGGCAGTGATGACAGTCAAAGTTCAGATGGTGAAGAAATGAATGAGCCTACTCACCACCAAAGGAAAATGGGAAGAACAAGCTTCAATTGGACTACCCATTTCCCAAGAATGATGAAGAAAAGCTAATGGGAAAAACTATCATAGAGTTCAAAGAATAGACAAATAAGAGTGTAAGAGATTGGATGACTGTAATCATGAGGAATGGAAAAGTATTAAAAATATCCAACAGCCATCCTAGATTTGTGGAAGCTAAAAGAGAAGAAGTCTCCAGAATCCAAAGGGAAGCCCATCCAAGTACAGAAAATCAATATGAAAACTCAGATGAGAAGCAAGCCAAGCTGGCTCAAGAGTTAATGGATGAGGTAGAGGTTGAAATGAAGGAACCTGAGGAAGTTCCCAAACTCAAACCTAAAAGAAGGAAAGCTAAAACTAAGAGAGTTCTTTCTCCAGAACCCTCTCCAGAAAAAGAAACCATTGGCTCATCAGTACCTATGTCTGCAACAGTAATCGACCCAACTGTAAACTTTCATGGTGACCCCATAAGGCCTAAAGAGGAACCAATGAATTTTGATTCATTTGAAGTTCCTTCATTCTTGCTGAATCCAAAACAGAAGAAAAGGGCTCCAAAGAAGCAACTTTCAAAGGGACCAGTTCAAGTTGCTAGGGTACCTGCCATTGTCAAACAACCAATCTTAGAAAAAAAAGAAGACTTTATCTATCAGGCAGAAATTGAAGAATACTCTGGCATGAATCTATATTTGGATGAATTGTCAGAAGTAAGAGGAATTGACAAGTACAAGAATCAGCCTGAGAGATTAGTGTTTGTCTACAAGGGAGGAAGTCAGAGGATATGGCCATTACAGAAGGTTCTTGGAGAGAATTATCATACACTGACCAAAGTGTTCTCAGCATTCAAGAGACACACAGGGTTCTCTGAGACTACCAGAAGGGAGATAATCAACAGAATAGAAGAAATAAGGAGAGAATGGAACTCACCCTCAAGTCTACCAAAGAAAACGAAGATCCCATATAATGGACAGAAAATCCACATTCAACCCTTTTGGATGATGGAGTTCAGGGATGAAGAGGGCACTAGGAGATTCTTCAGGTTAGAAGACCAACTGTCAAAGGCTAGTTCTGATTACCTAAGATGGTTACAACTAAAGCTAAATCCAAAAGTTGTTGAAGAAGATACCTTCTATAGGCAACTTCAAGTGCAAATTGAGTCCAACTCTGCCAAGGAAGGAAAGTCAAGGGTGTAGCCAACCAGAGAGAGGAAACATCATTAATCTGTTCAATCTAAAGGAGCACATCTCTGATAAGTTTCTTAAAGCTTTCTGTTTTTAATTTTTGCAGCTTAATACAATTTTTGCATACTGTAGTGTGTATATATCTTTAGGAATGTTTTGTTATCATCAAGGTTCTGAATTTATGCTTTATTGCCATCAAGTATAAATTGGGGGAGATTGTTAGGAATATGTTGTAGTTGATGATAACTTAACATTCAAGCAAAATTGTTTAAGTCAAGTTTTGTAACTGTCAACGGATAAGACCTTATAACTCTATTCATTGACAGGTAGCTCATCAACGGATGAGGTTTAGTAGTATACTGCAATATCTCTATTTATCAGTTGATAGTGTTTTTATTCAGAGTCATGTTGACCATCAATGGATAGGCAGAATAGGGTAGCCAATTGTAAATAAGCTATGCTATGTAATTCTATCTAAGTGAAAGTGTATCAACGGATAAGAACAGGGCTCTATTAACGGATACAACTCAAATCTACTCGATCAACGGATACAACTCAAACTACCATCAACGGATAAGTGTGCACAACATCAACGGATAATCATTGTCACTTTATCCTATGCTAGCTGGGAATTAGCAGTTGATAAGGACAGGTTTGACTGACAGATCACATGGGTTGATAGTAGGTATAAAAAGCAGTATGGCAGCCATACTTTGGAAACACAGAAGAAAGAAGCATTCCATTTACACAGTACATACAAGAAAGGTGCAGGGGACATATCTGTTCACAAGGACAACCTTTCGGCTACATGTGGATTTGGAATGGAGTAGCAAGTCAACTAGAATTAGATTAATATTATCTTATTCTTGTAGTACTTGTAAACTTGGGATATATAACCAAGTGTAGCAACTCTTTAGTAAGTAAGAAAACATACATATTTGCTTAGGGTTTCTTGAATATTTTTAGAAGCAAAGAGTTGTAAACACAGAAGCTGTGTACATTTGTATCACATGGTTTTCTTCAAATAAAAGTCTCAGGTGGTACATTTAACCACCTGATTTTTTATGTGGTTGTGAACTATTTCTATTCAGCAATTATTTCTTTATAGATTTCTGTGGTTTTTATCAGAAATTTATAACTATCAAGAATTGTATTCAACCCCCCCCCTTCTACAATTATACAAGTGTGTAATCTGGGAATAACAAGGGTTTTAGAGGAAGAAGTCAATGTGGACGCTATGGAAGTTGTAGTAGAGAATTCGCAGCAAGAGATGGAGTTTCAGGAAGTGCAAAGAGATGTTGTTAATGATCATCCAGAAATTCGAGCTAATGAAGTTTTCGTAGGCATGGAAAACTGGTAAATGTCTCTAGCTCCCGAAGTACCAGTATTAGGCTTTCAGTTTCTTAGTTGCTCTGTTTTTATTTAAGTCATATTTGTGATTGAACTGCTTAA
Source organism: Kitagawia praeruptora (assembly GCA_037693485.1). Lineage (NCBI taxonomy): Eukaryota > Viridiplantae > Streptophyta > Magnoliopsida > Apiales > Apiaceae > Kitagawia > Kitagawia praeruptora. Next base: position 129,293,850 of record CM075354.1, read on the forward strand.
ACCCCGAGTCTGTTCGGGTCTTTTGGATATTGTTTTGGATTGTGGGCCGTATGTGGGCTGTGTGATGGTTGTTTCTGGGCTAAGTCCCTAATATATTCTTTGCTTTTCTAAAAAAAAGATTATATATTATTAGTTCTAAACAATACATTTCATTTATTAAATAACTATTACTATTACTAATAATTTTATTAATTAATATTACAAAATTAAATTATATCCATAATAAATTATTATATTCTATTTTATTTAATCATATAATTTTAAAAATATTTAAAAGTAACTCGTGCTTTGCACGGGCTATAAGCTAGTTATTACTAATGTTGGTACTGTCATTTTTTTTTTGAAGCAATCTAGTTTATTTTTCTTACTAACATATATAAAAAACATATAAATGTAAAATAATATATAAAATTTTTATGTCATTTATCATGATTTTCAGGTACTCATCTGTAAATAACTATAATTATATCTCTTTACAAAAAAAAGTTGAAAAGTTACTAACACAATAAACGTAAATGTAAAAAAAAAATTATTGAAACATAAATATATTTTTTTTTAAAAATCGTGCATGAAAAGATTTTAAATTTTATATATAATTATGAAATGATGCGAAATTGTAACACGATTCAGATAATATGCGAACATGTCATAAATCGATTCGTGTTGAGACTAAAAAATGTATTCACATTTAAATTAAACATGATTTTCAAAATTTTGACGTACACTTAGGGTCCGTTTGGAAAATCTTATTTTTCAGAAATAAGTTACTTATTCTGAAAAAAAGTTAAGAAATATGTACTTTTTTCTGAAATAAGTAACTTATTTTTACAAGATAACGAATATTAAACTATCCATACACATTTTTCTCTAAAAGAAAGTATGTAAATACGAAATTTTTTCCAAAATAAGTAACTTATAACTTATAAGTTGTAAGTTTTTTTTTTTTGAAATAAAGGAAAATTTCATTAAAATGAAGAATCTCTTAATACAGCCTCTTCCAAAATAGGAGGGAGAGACAAGAACTCATTATGGTAATTAACTAAACAGGGTACGCGAGCCAGTTCATGTGCTACCCTATTAGCATGATTCCTAACAAAGTGAATAGAAGTGTTAACTAATTCCCTCAGGAGCGTCTTGCACTGATCAATCACTTCTCCCACTTCCAGCAAATTCCCAGTCTTACTCTTAATGCCAAGAACTACCAGCATCGAGTCTGTTTCCAGTTCCATCGTTTGCCCGCTCAAACCCTTCGATTTTACCCAGGAGAGGGCTTCCCTAACCCCTATCGCTTCCGCTTCAAAAACAGTGGAGGTGGGAGACATACACATATTCCTTCCTGCTACAAACACTCCGTTACTGTCCCTTATGACCATTCCCAGTGAAAAGTTCGCAGAAGTAGAATGGAAAGACGCATCAACATTTATTTTCAACACACCAGCCTCAGGGGGTTTCCATTTCGACAGATGTTTTGGAGGGTGCTGCTGATGAGTATTGGAGATATCCTTGAACTTAGCACGAGCTATCCTCCATTCAGAAACATGTTTGAAACTGTTGTCCATGGCAATAGCTGCTGAGATAGATTTTCCTTCCCATACTCGCTTGTTTCTCCACATCCAAATACCCCAGAGAATCGTACAAACCTTCATGTTTATCTCCATGTTACCATTCGACATAGTGGCCAGAATCCAACCCAGAGCATCTTCAATCTGACTTACATCAAAGTCCAACCCAGCGTGATGCCAACACTGACTCGCAAAGGGACACTCGAAAAAGAGATGCAGTAGATCCTCAACATCCGTATTACACATAGGACACGTGACTGACACTTGAACTCCTTTAAAATTGAGCCTCCAACACGTAGGGATTGTGTTTCTACATAATCTCCAGATGAAAATCTTGATCTTGTGAGGAATGAACAATGACCATAACTTCTTCCAACCAGTAGACTGAGTAACATTATATACGTTGTTCTGAAGATTAAGCCAATACCTGTATCCCTCCTTTGCAGTGTAAACCCCTGTACTCGAGCCAGCCCACACAATACGGTCCTCAATGTCACGTTGAGGGAGAGGAATGGAGATGATAGCTCTAGCGTCTTCAAGCAAAAAATTCTCAAAAACTTGAGGAATATTCCAACTTTTAGTACCAGCGTCGATATAGGTTAAAACCTTTTCCGTCCTGCCAGCATATCTGTGGTCATTCACAACACAAAAGTCCTGTTTTCCCCTTAACCATTGATCCTTTGTTGCATAAATACTTTCCCCGTTTCCAACCACCCATCTGAATCCTGATCGAAGAGACTTCATTGCAGTATATAAACCTTGCCAGATGTAACTCGGGTTACGACCTTTCTGAGCATCCAACATACTTAAATTCGTGAAATAACGAGCCTTATAGACTCGAGAAACCAGGGAGCTTGGGTTGTTCATCATATTCCAACATTGCTTTCCCAGGAGAGCAATATTAAAGCCGTGAAGATTTCTAAACCCCAGGCCACCATTAGCTTTCGATCCCGTCATAGCATCCCATGCCAGCCAATTGATACCCTTACTGTTATCCCCCCTCGAACGCCACCAATATTTATTAAACATGATTTCAAGCTCCTGACATAGCGACTTTGGCAGAAGGAAGCAAGACATGGTATAAGCTGGTATCACTTGCGCGACATTTTTAATGAGGACAGATTTACCAGCACGGGACACCGGTTTCTTACACCAACCTTGTATCCGTTTACTAGCTCTCTCCTTCAGATAACTAAAGACCCTTGTTTTTTATTTGCCCACTAACGACGGAAGACCCAGATAATTCGACCCTTCAATGCTATTACGAACACCAAGAATGTTAGCTAGTTCCTGTCTCTCTTGCTCTCGAATATTGGCACTAAAGAATATCCCAGACTTCTGATAATTCACCGACTGCCCTGAACACCTTTCATAATTCGCCAGTATAGATTTGATCTCATAAGCCTCCGTTGCAGACCCTCGAAAGAATAAAAAGCTGTCATCTGCAAACAATAAGTGGGAGATAGTGGGAGCCGTATGAGCAATCTTACAGCCATGAATACTTCCATTGTGCACTGCCTGATCAAGGTCATTCGAGATTCCTTCAACGCAAAGCAAGAAAAGATACGGGGATAAAGGATCCCCTGACGGAGACCTCGTTTCGGGATAATCGGACCAACCAAAGAACCATTGATACAGAACTGGTATGACACTGTTTTGACACACAGTAGCATCCAATCCACCCATTTCCTACAAAAGTTCATACTGTGTAGTCTGTGTTCAAGATATCTCCAGTTTACACGGTCATACGCTTTGCTTATATCTAATTTAAGAGCAACCTCGCCTTCACTTCCCCTTTTCTTGAGCCGAAGATGATGAATGAGTTCAAATGCCACCAGCACGTTATCAGTTATGCTACGACCTTGCACAAATGCTGACTGATTTTCCGAGATGATATTAGGCAAAACTTTTTTGATTCGATTTGCCAAAACCTTTGCCACAATCTTATATAACACATTACAAAGCGCAATTGGGCGGAGATCCTTCATTGTGTCAGCATTTTCCTTCTTCGGTATCAACACCACGTTAGTGCTATTTAGGTCGTAAGGGAAGGAAACGTTATCCAACCATTTCTTACAGCATTCAAAAATTTCTCTACCCATCACACTCCAAAAAGACTGATAAAAAGCCGGGTTTAGCCCATCCGGACCTGACGATTTATCAGGGTGCATTTGCTTAATAGCTTCCGAAAATTCCTCATATTGTAGCTCACTACATAACATCAAATTTTCGTCATCTGTGACTCGTCTTGGACTAGCATTGTTGTCAGGCACACTCTCATCTACGTTGCCTGCAAACAGATTCGAGAAGTAACTATGAACTATATTACACATACCTACAGTGTCTCTAACACATTCACCATTGTCATCCCGTAAATGAACAATATGATTAGTCTTCTTCCATGCCGTAGCACTTGAATGGAAAAATCTCGTGTTATCGTCCCCCTCCGCTAACCAAAAAAGCTTGGCTCTCTGTTTCCAATAAGTTTCCTCCTGGTAAAATAGGTTATTCAATTCCTCCTTCGCTGTTAAATAGGCTTGCACATTGTCATCGTCCGTGCTATTGGCTAAAGAATCTAGAATACTTTTCTGAACTTTAATCTTCTCCTTGAACTTATGGAAGAAAGTCCTTCCCCATCTCGCCATATACGTTGAGACCTCCAAGAGTTTAGGAATAAGATGTGCCACTGGAATGCTTTTCCAAAACTCCTTCACTTCAGTTATAAAGTTAGGCTCTTTCAACCATATTTTTTCAAATCTGAACCTGAAACATTTCCTCGAAATATCCACCTTCAGAAAGTCTAGTACGATAGGATCGTGATCAGATCTCGGGGTTTGGATTACTTTCAAATGACAGAGAGGGAACCTGGTCCACCAGCTTTGAGAGGCAAAAGCTCTATCAAGACGTTCTCGAACCCAATTCGGAGATCCTCTACTTCTTTCCCAAGTGTAATTCCCACCATTAATATCAAGTTCGATAAGCTGACAATCTTCTATGGTGTTGCGAAAACCATTAAGTAGAGATGGAGGGTGCTCACTACGACCTTGTTTATCCGAAGCATACATGAGATCATTGAAGTCTCCCATGATGCACCATGGAAGGATAGATAGTGATGCCAGATTATGAATAAATTGCCAAGACTCTCGACGACATTCACGCTCTGGGAACCCATAAAAACATGTGAGCCTCCAAACACGAACATTATTCTCCAGAACATTAACATCAATATGGTGCCTTGAATAACCTGTAATCTCACATGGAAAACTCTTTTTCCACAGAATGGCTAGACCGCCACTACGACCTACTCTATCCACAGAGAAGCAATGATCGAACCCAAAACGAATTCTCAACTCCTCAATTTTATTAGCAAACGACAAAGTTTCTATCAGAAAAACAAAACTAGGTTTATGAATACGTACCAGGTCTTTAAAAACTCGAACTGTGCGAGGTGACCCTAAGCCTCGATAGTTCCAGCTTAAGCAAGTCATTTGGGCTGGCTAGCTTGATTAGCAAGCGTAGCCAAAAATTGTGGTGAAGATTCTGAATAATCCTTTCCAGAAAACTCAGTATCTGAATTTGTTGTTCTGTCTGTGCCATAAGTTGTAGTGAAAGGCCCAATGTTTTCACTTCTCTGTCTCTTTCTCTCCTCAAACAAAAGCCCACTTAGCTCATCTTCCTCCGTAGGCCCACGACCCGGGATTTGAACTGATTTTCCCTCCTCAGTATTTGAAAATTTTATCCCTCCGGCATTTTCTCCCGAAAATCCAGTTCTGCTAACAGATATTTCTTTCCCTTTTCCTAAGTGCTTAAATTTCGGATCCAATCCCCCCATATCCTGTTGAGTGTAATTATCACTCCCTGATTTGTTGCTCCAATCACCACCACCTTCATCACGCAACCATTTGTTCTTGTTGCCGCCGGCGTTTCTCCTAGGCGGAGCACGAAGCCACGACCCCCATTCCCTTACCAACGACACATCACCTTCAAATTTCTTTTTACAGAACCGTTCTGTATGTGATAACATCCCACATATAAAGTAGAACTCGCCGAGTCTTTCATATTTGCAGTGCACAATCACCTCTATTTTGTCCTTCTTGTAGATCTTTTTCTTACGCTTCAATGGTTTCCTAACATCAACGCGAATTTTCAAGCGCATAAACTCTCTCCAAATGCTAGTATTGTTTTTGGCATCATACTCAATGAACGTACCAGAAAAGTTCCCCAGTTGCTTCCCTACTGCTTCCGTCATGTAGCCCACCGGGAGATCGTATATTTGAATCCAGAAGCCCAACTCCACCAATGCCACCTTCGTTGGGTCTTCCCCATCTTTAATCACATTTAGCACGAGTAGTGTGTTATCGAACGACCATGGACCCCTATTTCTTACCCAGTCAAAATCATCTTGATGATAGAACTGAAATAGGAACAGTCCAGGTTTATATCCTTGATTGTTATCCCCATTGCAGGTCTCCAAATGTCTGCCAACTTTGTCTTCATAACCCTGGTGTTGATACCCTCTCTGTCAAGAATCGGCCTACCAAACACAGTTCGAACCTGTTGGTTTCCTCTTCCACTCCTTCCTCAAAGATCAGCCTCTCATTCTCTTCATTTTCTATGTCTACATCCGTCAATTGCATTTCAATGTCATCTACAGTTGTCATATTGACACTCTCACAAATCTAGAAGATAGGAGAGAAAACAAGCCTCTCACATAGGAGAGAAAACTATAAAGAAAGGTTCATTAATATTTGGAAAATATAAGTTGTAAGTTAAAATTGCCAAACATGCACTTAATAGAAACACAAAATCATGATTTCTTAGAAAGAAATGTGAAACTTATATTTGGCAAAAAAAAATGAAAAAAGAATTAAAATTGGGCGTTAGAGATGCATAACAAATTTTTCGGGTCAGGTTTTATTCGAGTTTTAAAAAATTCGAGTTTTTTAAGAATTGGGTCGAATCGGGCTTTTTCAAAAATTGGATCGGGACGAGTCAGATTTTCTCTAAAATATGAGATTCGTTTTAGGCCCTTGGGCTGGGGCCAGACTTTTATTCGGACCTTTTTTTAATCTATAAGTAATTTTTGTCTTTTATTACAAAGATAATTTATTAATATACAGAAAAAATAAAATAAAATCTATACTATTATATACGCTTCATTATAAAAAAACAAATACACCTAAAATAAATAATAACATAATATAATTAATGGTAATTAGTCGATTACATTTTTCACATTTACTTTTAGTTGAAGATATTACCTTTACACCCAAAAATATATACCCGAAAATATCACACCTTAATTTTCAAGAAAAATATAACACCTAAAATAAATAATAACATAATATAATTAATGGTAATTAGCTGATTAACATAATAAAATTAATGGTAATTAGTCGATTGCCTTTTTCACATTTATTTTTAGTTGAAGATATTACCTTTTATAAATATCTAAAAACATCAATCAACCATTAATTTTCCTTTCGAATTAAAACACGTTACCATTTTAATTTAAAACAAATTTTACAATCATTAATATATACCCGAAAATATCACACCACAATTTTGATGAAAAATATAACACCTAAAATAAATAATAACATAATATAATTAATGGTAATTAGTCGATTGTCTTTTTTTACATTAACATAATAAAATTAAAGGTAATTAGTCGATTGCTTTTTTCACATTTAATTTTAGTTGAATATTATTACCATTTATAAATACCTAAAAACAGATCATTAATATTTCCTTTCAAATTAAAACACGTTACCTTTTTAATTTAAAACAAATCTTACAATCATTAATATATACCCAAAAATATCACACCATAATTTTCAAGAAAAACATAGCCCGAAAATATCACACCATGACACCATATTTTTCAATTATTAATAAAATATATTCAAAATCATATTCGTTGTTTATAATAAGGAAATATTAGTTTAATCCGTAAACATGAGTATATTAAATTATATCAAATTAAAATTAAAAAAATTATTAAAAATAATGATTATATAAAAACATAATTGTAATAGTAAATAAAATTTATAACATAATAAAAGAAACCTGTGCATTGCACGTGTTATAAGATAGTTATTATATTAAAGTTGAAACATTGAAAATTTTATCGGTTTGGTTTAGGTACAGTTATCTTAATTAATAAATAAAAAAAATAATACAATTAATGTTAAACAGTCGATTGTTTTTCTAATTAAAATACGTATCTATACTACTATATTAAAACCGTAAAATTGAAAGTTTGTCGGTTTGTTTATCATAATTATTAAAATAAATAATAAAATCATATAATTAATGGTAATTAGCCAATGTCCCTTTTCCCATTTACTTTTAATTGAAAATATTATCTTTTATAAACACCTAAAAAAATCAATTGTATCATATCTTTCGATCATTAATATTTCATTTCGAATTAAAACACGTTACCTTTATAATTTAAAACAAATCTTACAATCTTTAATATATACCCAAAAATATCACACCATAATTTTCAAGAAAAATATAGCACCTAAAATAAATAATAACATAATATAATTCATGGTAATTAGTCGATTGACTTTTTCATATTTACTTTTAATTGAAGATATTACCTTTTAAAAACACCTAAAAAGATCAATCGTAATATATCTTTCAATCATTAATATTTCCTTTCTAATTAAAACACGTTACCTTTTTAATTTACAATAAATCTTACAATATATATCCGAAAATATCACACCATATTTTTCAATTATTAATAAAATATATTAAAAATCGTATAAGTTGTTTATAATAAGGAAACATTAGTATAATCCGTAAACATGAGTATATTAAATTATATCAAATTAAAATTTAAAAAGTATTAAAAATAATAATTATATAAAAACATAATTGTAATATTAAATAAAACTTATAACATAGAAACCGGTGCATTGTACGGGTTATAAACTAGTCTTTACAAAAGAAACAACCTCTAAAAAGTTACATCCTTGAACTTTTATAATCCAAAATTTATAAGAAGAGACACCACGAAACCTAATATTAAAAAACTAATAGCATTATACTTATTTTATCATAAAACATCAGTGCAACTCAAAAACATTTACATATAGTATGCGTTATGACTTAAGCTGACCGTGAGCCATATAAACCTTCTTATGTATGACCATTTCGAGAAAGACATCCTCTACACTCAATAATTTTTTCATGAAAAAAGAATTTGTCCTGCATATTGTTGATTCTTCCTGATATTATGATCCTTCACAACCCCTATATTACTAAGTTTAATATTTTTGAAATTTATTAAAAATAATATATATTTTTAGATTTCATCTATTAAAAATCAAATTTTTATTCAGATTTCTTAAAAAATCCGGGGCCTCGAATTTTATCCAGACCGAACCGGGTTTTTGTTCAAACATTTTAAAACCCCAAATTTTTAACCGGATTTTTTGGACTTCGTGTCAAGCCAGGCTCGATGAAAAATAGGATATCTATCTTAGGTTTGTGGACTGAGCTGAACCGGACCGAACTTTTTTCCAACCAAAATTTTTACGAATCGAATCAGCTCAAATTTCGGGTTTGAGACCTTTTTAACATCTTTACTGAGCACTGATCTGACCAAAAGGCCAAAAGAAAGAAAAAAGTTATGGAAAAGAATCAGAGATTCCATTCATCACCATAATTTTACATGCAGATAATAATAAAATTATAAATAAAATAAATTTAACTTGTAATTTTGTAAAAGCCAAGCAAAACAGATCAAATGTACTGGCACAATCAAATAAAGAACCAAAAATTAGTATTTTATACCAGAATTATTTTATACTCTGTCCATTCCACCAAAAAACAATACATAAAAATAGAACCTTCGGCACCGAGTCAACTCATTCACTGCTCCGCCTTCTCTGACTGAGTTGATAACCCCCTCTCCCTCTCCGAGTCACAACGATGCCCACTTTAATACACTAACATCCACTATAAACTAATCAACCACAGCTTCAAATTCACAATCAAACAGCTCTTTACACACAACAACAACATGATGATATCTCGTGGTTTGTTCGGGTGGTCCCCACCGCACGTACAACCGTTGACGCCGGTGTCGGAAGTGTCGGAGCCGCCGGAATCTCCGTCGCCGTACTTAGAGACCGGCGCCGATGCGGTGGCGCCGGAAGCTGAGGAGACGGAGGATGAAGAGGAGATCGAACAGCCGCCGGAGGCGGTGGCGTTTTCGAGATTGTTTGCGTGTGCCGATAAGCTTGATTGGATACTAATGATTGTTGGATCGGTTGCTGCGGCAGCTCATGGCACGGCGTTGGTTGTGTATTTGCATTTTTTCGCTAAAATTATTCATTTGTTGGCGCACCAAGGGGATTCACCGGACGAGTTGTTTGATAGGTTCACCGATGTATTTTCTAAACCCTAGCTTTGTGATTGTTGTTATATGTGTTATGAATTTGTCGTATAGTTAGTTAGTTGTTGCGGATACTGATTGATTGCGTAATTGTAGGATTTTAACTAGAAATAGGTGTAAAATTGTTGTGGTAGTTGTTATAAATTTGTCGTATAGTTGTCGTGGATACTGTTTTATTAAGTAAGTTTAGGATTTTAAGTAGAATTCTAGTGGAGGAGTGATAGGATTGTTGAGAGCCTGATTTTTTATTGTTGCTGGTGAATTTTGCGGAAGTTTACAGAAGAGCTAGATAATTGCAGCAGTAAGGAGTCGACTATGTAAATTTTTAATTATGTAGCCGAGAGTTCTTCTACTAATGAATTAGGTAAAAGTATTGGAAATGTAAGTTATGAAGTAGGTCGAGTACAATTTTATTGATTCTAAATGATTTTAATGCGTGGAACATGTGGTAGCTGAGAGATTGAACATATACTCCCTCTGTCCCACTCATTTCTACCCAGTTTTTTTTATTACTTGGCACGCATTTTAAGGCTCCTATAAAGTTTAGTTCCATAACTTATTTTTAAAATTCTTTTTTTGAATAAAAATAGAAACATTAAATTTTTATTCAGAAGAAAAAAAAGTTAAAAATAAATTATGGATCTATACTTTTTAGGAGTCTTAAAATGCGTGCCACACCCCGTCCCCCAATGGGTATAACCCACTGGGACAGAGGGAGTAACAATTAACAGGAATGCTGAATTAGTTGAGAGTGTGAATAGCAAAGGATGATAATTTGATGTTTGATTAAATAAATCGACAATTATCTCTAGGTTTCCTTTTTAGGGTGAGTACTAAGTAGAGGTAGGGAATAAAAATATACCTAGTATGGGAGTAAAGTAAAAAGATAAGAGCAGCTGCAGCCTGCAGTTTATTATGAGATTATAACTGTACTGTTTGAAGGCTTATAGTTGTTATTTTTCACATTGATTGATTACTTTAAGGGTGTGTTCACTTGGAAAGAATGGAATGGAAATTGTAAACAAAATTTATGAAGAAAGGGGGATGTTGGGGCCTGGGGGAAATAATGAACAAATATGAGGGAGAAGAAGTTTTTTATGATGAAGATTGCAAGGAAAATGATGAAGATTGGGAATGGAGCATTCCTTGCAAAACATGTGGGTTAGAATTCTAGTTCAAATTATTTGGAGAGGAATGAAGCAAGGAATGAAATTTATAAACACTTTCCCCAATCTCCCCCAAATAATAGTATAAATTTCATTCCATTCTCCCCTCATTCCATTCAATCCAAGTGAACATAGCCTAAGGGTGTGTTCACTTGGAAAGAATGGAATGGGGTAGGAATGGAATGAAAATTGTAAAAAAAATTTATGAAGAAAGAAGGATATTGGGGGAAATAATGAACAAATATGAGGGAGAAGAAGTTTTTTATGATGAAGATTGCAAGGAAAATGATGAAGATTGGGAATGGAGCATTCCTTCCAAAACATGTGGGTTAGAATTCTTGTTCAAATTATTTGGAGAGGAATGAAGCAAGGAATGAAATTTATAAACACTTTCCCCAATCTCCCCCAAATAATAGTGTAAATTTCATTCCATTCTCCCCTCATTCCATTCAATCCAAGTGAACATAGCCTAAGAATATTAACTGCATGTCCCTTTGGAACAAAGGTTGCATTTATGCCTTTTTTGTTTGCATCGTGTCCGGGGTCAATTATAGATGTCTATCTTTAGGTTGGTTGATTACATACGTCCAATAGCTATGCAAGTCGCAACCATTCTACCACCAATAATTATTCCAACAGTTTCATAAACTGTACCTCGTTTTAACACCTTGCTCAACCGGGGGGGGGGGGGGGGGGTGACATACTCTGACATGAAGTTTTTTCCTGGCATGCCTTTCCATTTTATGGTAACAATTAAAGCGAGATTGTTACACAAGCTTGGCGCTTTTGTCCACTAAATAAGATATTGGAGTAGTCTAATCTATATATGAGATAATTTAATAGTTTACCTTTTTAGCAATTAACTAGTTTCCCCTCTGTTGTTTCTTTCTTTAAATAAATGCGAAGTAACCAACTAATCCAAAACTTTAAGGTGTTAGGAGGAGGCCTTAATTGGATCATATTATATTCAACACTAATCCTCACTTCAACGAGTGGGTAAAAAAACAATAGAAAGCACCAAACTACCTATACACATACAATTAAATAAATACTCCTAAACCAGAAGTCCAAAAGAAACAACTCTCCCAGAACGTTTAGGTCATCGGAGGCCACCTAAATTGGATCATAAAATATTCATCAATTAAGAAGCTCATTATCTACGTAAATGTCTTTTAATTGTGATATGAGTGGCAGCACAATCGACTTGCCAACTAACTTTGTTTTATGATTTATGCAGCTTTCTTTGACCATTGTTTATATCGCTGGCGGTGTTTTCATTGCTGGTTGGATTGGTAAAGTAATTGTATACTCTGATTTTTACTTTTCAAATTGTGCAATGGATGCTTTGGCTGCTACTGCTAATAGTTGATTTGTATATCTATTATGTAGAGGTATCATGTTGGATACTTACCGGAGAACGTCAGACTGCTGTGATAAGGTCAAAATATGTTCATGTGTTGCTTAATCAAGACATGACATTTTTCGATACCTATGGGAATAATGGGGACATTGTGAGCCAAGTACTAAATGATGTGTTGCTTATTCAGTCCGCTCTTAGTGAAAAAGTAAGTATAGGTTAGACTTGTGGATTCATACGAAGTACATGACTTTTACTAACAGTTTTGGTTGGCCTCTCCATCTATTTTAGTATTTTGGTTTTTACTCTAACCCTGCTAATCATTCTTTGATCCAACAGGTTGGGAATTATATCCATAACATGGCTACCTTCGTTAGTGGTCTTGTAATTGGATTTATCAACTGTTGGCAGATAGCCCTTATAACTTTTGCTGCTGGCCCGTTCATTGTTGCTGCAGGAGGTGTATCAAATATTTTCTTGCATAGACTTGCGGAGAATATTCAGGATGCATATGCTGAAGCAGCGAGTATTGCGGAACAGGTTATTTTCTTTGATTATCCATCTTTTTACTTAAATTGTATATGTTTTCTGAACTATGTTGTAATTGCAAATACTGAATTTAGGCTAAAACCATTCGTATAAGGCACAGAAAAAATGATTGAAGCAAGGTCATAATTTTTTCCCCAAAATTAATGTTTAGAGGAGCTTTTTTCTGTATTGGAAGTCTTAGTAGTCAAATCGGGGTCTTAGAGGACTGCATAGGATATTATGTGTGTTTTCTAGGATTTTCTAGAAAGTCGTAGAACCACGTGTAAGTGATTTCATCTTGTTTTAGTACCTGTGATGTCATTTCTCTCTTCTGTCATATAGGCAAGGTTTGAATGAAAACTATTCTTAATTGGGTTACTGAAGAAGAAGAAAAAACAACTGTAACGTTGCATTGTAAATTGTAATCTAATCATGCGTTGTTTTCTTAAAAAGAACAAGTCTTAATGATCTGTCAGTTATAACTTATATGTAACATGCTTGATTGTTGGATATTTGGATCAATTCAGTTTCGATTCACCCCATCTTTGTGATCCGATTGTGTTAATTGATATTTCAATAACCCTTCCTGACACCAGAACCACTGTGCCGCTGAGAAATCCACTGATATGTCCATCTCTGGGGTCTTTACGGAAGCAACATATCTATAATCACAATTTTCAACATCTTCTAAGTGTCCAAGTGTGTGTATATTACCCTCAACAAAAATTTATGCATGTAATATATTTGTTTTTGCATCTTTTGACAAAGAAAAAAAACAATCACAAATGTTTATATTTATGCAATAAATATTTAAACCGGACTGGCATGCTTTTTAATGCCGGCAACATTGACCGTGAAGCACTATATAAATCCTTACCAGGCATCTGCCTGAATTTAAAAATCTTGATTTAGGTTGTCAGTTTAGAACTTTAGATATTTTATTGGCTAGTTGGTACATAACTTGAAAGTTTTCAAAACTGGTGTTAATTATGTGAACTAAATTAATTATTTTTTTACTGCAGGCTGTCTCATACATTAGAACTTTGTATGCATTCACAAATGAAACTTTAGCAAAATATTCATATGCAACTTCACTACAAGCGACCTTAAGATATGGAATATTGATAAGTCTTGTTCAAGGGCTTGGGCTAGGATTCACATATGGGCTTGCTATTTGTTCTTGTGCCTTGCAACTTTGGGTTGGAAGGTTTTTGATCACACATAAGAAAGCTCATGGTGGTGAAATTGTAGCAGCCCTATTTGCAGTGATTTTAAGTGGCCTGTAAGCACTGCCTTCCTGTTTATTAATCTTCTTTAGAGAGAATATATATGCTTTTTCCTTTTATTTATCTTTGAATAATCTTATAATCTACAGTGGGCTGAATCAAGCAGCTACAAACTTCTATTCATTTGAGCAAGGTAGAATCGCTGCTTACAGGCTTTTTGAGATGATTAGCCGCTCATCATCCACAGTTGATAATGATGGAAATACGATAGAAACTGTACAAGGAAACATTGAGTTTCGAAATGTATATTTTAGCTATTTGTCCCGTCCTGAAATTCCTATCTTGAGTGGGTTTTACCTCACAGTTCCTGCAAAGAAAACTGTCGCACTTGTTGGCAGAAATGGCTCTGGTAAAAGCAGTATTATACCACTCATGGAACGGTTTTATGATCCTACATTAGGTAATTACTTTCTTAGAGTGAAATATAATACGGTCCTATGTTTTATTTCAGATGCTATTGTTTATTGATTACTCTTTAGATTGCAATAATCTTTTCATTTTTGTGGTACAGGCGAAGTCCTTTTGGATGGAGAAAACATCAAGAACCTAAAACTGGAATGGCTGAGAAGCCAGGTTGGTTTAGTCACTCAGGAGCCTGCCTTACTTAGTTTGAGTATCAGAGATAATATTGCCTATGGAAGAGATGCTACCTTGGATCAGATTGAAGAAGCTGCTAAAACAGCACATGCACATACATTTATCAGCTCACTTGCGATGGGATATGAGACACAGGTACCTTGTGAAAGCAAGCTCCTTAAACTGTCTCTCTCTCTCTCACACACACACTCTCTCTCTCTCTCTCTCTGCTTTTTTCTTCGTCACACCATTGTGAGGTTTGTTTTAGGTGGGTAGGGCTGGTTTGGCATTGACTGAAGAACAGAAAATCAAACTTTCTGTTGCTAGGGCAGTGCTTTCAAATCCATCAATTCTTCTTCTTGATGAGGTTACTGGTGGACTTGATTTTGAAGCTGAAAAATCTGTTCAGGAGGCTTTAGATCTTCTCATGTTAGGCCGATCAACTATAATAATAGCTCGGCGCCTTAGTCTGATAAAGAATGCCGATTACATTGCTGTGATGGAGGATGGTCAACTAGTTGAAATGGGAACACATGAAGAGTTGATAGCCCTGGATCGTTTATATGCTGAACTTCTAAAATCTGAAGAAGCAGCAAAACTGCCAAGGAGGTACTAAACCATAGCTTACTAAAATTTCCCCCCTTTTCCTAGTATTTTTAGAACTTGCATTCCTCCAGAGCGTAAATCTATATTCGTAGTTTGTTTGACATAATTACTTTCAGGATGCCAAAGCAAAATTACAAGGAATCTTCAGCTTTCCAAATTGAGAAAGAATCCCCAGAAAGTCGTAGCTTTCAAGAGCCATCATCACCTAAAATGGCTAAATCGCCATCTCTTCAAAGAGGTTCTGCAATCCATGCAATTCGACCCCAAGAGGGTACATTTAGTTCTCATGAATCACCAAGAACTCAGAGCCCTCCCCCAGAGCAAATGATTGAGAATGGTATGCCAGTGGACGTGACGGACAAGGAACCATCGATAAAGAGACAAGACAGTTTTGAATCGAAACTGCCAGACTTGCCAAAGATTGACGTTCGTTCAGCACATCAACAAGCGTCCAGTGCTTCTAATCCTGAGTCTCCTGTTTCACCACTTTTGACATCCGATCCACAAGAGCGTTCCCATTCACAAACCTTTAGTCGACCACCTAGTGAATCTGATGAAATGCCAGTGGAACTGAATGAAGCAAAGAATTCACATGATGGAAAACCGCCATCATTTTGGAGGCTTGTAGAGCTAAGCTTAGCGGAATGGCTTTATGCTGTTTTAGGAAGCACTGGGGCAGCTATCTTTGGCTCCTTTAATCCTCTTCTTGCATATGTTATTGCGCTTATAGTGACAGCATATTATAGAAATGAGAAACATAATTTACGCCATGAAGTAGACAAGTGGTGCTTAATCATTGCCTGCATGGGTATTGTAACAGTGGTGGCTAATTTTCTTCAGCACTTTTACTTCGGTATAATGGGTGAGAAAATGACTGAAAGAGTTAGGAGAATGATGTTTTCAGGTATATGAATAATTTAAAGATTATTTTGTGTTCTAAATATGCATGTCTTTTTGTCACCTTATTGGGAGTGCATGCACTTTCTTGTACTGCATCTTGCGTGTTATGAATGTATTGCTACCATGCTTTGAATGTACATATTGGCAAACTGGCTTATTCTAGTTCCTTTTCTTTTACAGCAATGCTTCACAATGAAGTTGGATGGTTTGATGAAGAGGAGAATAGTGCTGATACCTTGTCCATGCGTCTGGCAAATGACGCTACATTTGTAAGAGCTGCTTTTAGCAATCGGCTTTCTATATTCATACAAGACAGTGCAGCTATCATTGTAGCTGTTATAATTGGCATGATACTTCAGTGGCGATTGGCACTTGTTGCTCTGGGTTCTCTGCCTATTCTTGCTATTTCGGCTATTGCACAGGTCTCTGCTATATCTCATTATCTCATTTCAGGATTTTCAGTAACTTTTAGATTTATATTATGTCATTAAATTCATTTTTTAACGATTTCTAGCTATTTTCTCTATGAGTGATAGTTCTGCATTAACTTTCCCTCTTACTGTTTTACATCTTGGTTCTTAGAACTGTCTCTGATGTCCGAGTGACCCAGCTGCTGCTGGATCCCTCTGCACATTATTAGACACAACCTCGACAAAGATTGTCGTTCTTCGTGAAACTCGCATTCTGAAATTCTGATTATGGTGTATATTAAATTATAAATTTTTAACGCAGAATAAAAAAACACAAGAACCCAACTTATGCCCCATCAATAATTTAAGATCAAACATATAATTAAGACATTTAAAATCACTCTTATAAAATCAGAGAAGTAAAACATTCCCCAGATCACAAGCACTCCTAACTAAACAAACTCCCAACTCTACTTGTGTGGCTTGCATGTAATCTTGTGGTTCACATACAGTACAACTTTTACCTGACAACATCTGCCCCTCGGAGTGTATTTACCTGACCATGATAAATAGAAATGATACAAACATATTAAAGGACATACCAGAAACAGCCACCTAAGAGTTGGAATTTATTTACTAAAAGCTTCAAGTACACAAGGGAAGGTAATAATATATACTGCCTGGATCTATAATAATAAAAAACCTTTTAGAAAAAAATCTGTTCTCCATGTTCGGAGAGAATTACAGAATGTTGAGTAAAATCTGAAAGGCAATAATTGCTAGTTCTTTAGTTTGATTTTCGATTGTTAAGACTTTACTCCTTATCTTGTGATCTTCCAGGATATTTGGTTTAATCTTTCTCGCACTTCACAACTCTTTTCCTTTATGTCAGAAGTGAAGAATTAATATGTTATTAATTAGTTTATTTGTTTAGTGTAGTGATATGTATACCTATGCTTACATGTGGGTCTAGTAGTTATAAGATATAGGTTATTAATGAAGGCCCAAGTGTTAACAGGCCTTAGTCCATTCGGTTATTTTGTTAGGGTTTTCATTCCCTACATATGTATTGTAATTAGCACATGTTAATTAGACTGGATTATTGGAATATTTATATATATTGAATTGGGTCTCTTTCGTAGGCTGCGATCCATCATGATTCTCCTTATTGCGGCTGGGACACCCTTGGGGTAGTTCATCCAGTGTCGAATCACCCAAATTTTATCGTTATTCTTGTTCTTTGTTTATATACCCATTGTTTAACAAGTTGTCCTGCATCAAGTATCTTCCATATTTTTAAAAATCCTAGAGTGCATTGTCTTCGTATGTACTGCAAAATTAAAAAAGATAATACCACCAAGTACCAAGCATAAAATAGGAAAATAAAATGTTATATTTTTCCCACTAAAATGAATAATTGTAAGTTTTTTTTTTCTTTTTTTATCAGTGCTGCTAAGTGATGGCCTAATTCCAGCTATCATTATAAGACATTGCTAAGAGTTTCAAGTCCCAGTTATGATTATGAGTTCCTGGTTTGATCTATTATGCATAGGTACTGCAAGGGCAGTCTATTGAAATGCATGTCTGTACCTAGGAAACTTTATAAACATTTTATAAATTGGTTTTATAATAGAGATTTGTGTGATAGATTGCTATAATTTGACACATGTGTAACAGAAGTTTATATGAATAACAATTAACGTTTGCACTCTTACTTTAATTACAACTCGGATCTCCAACACTCTGAATGCAGAAAAATTATAAATGGATAGATAATGGATTTTCGAGATGTCCAACCTCTCCTAATATGATAAGGTTCAATTCATCCATGTCCTCATTCTCCTTCTTTCAGTCATTTGTTTCTCCTTTACCTACACCCTCCTTCATTTGCTGCTTGGACCTTTTAAGTTTTAACCCGTGGAGCCACGTCTTGAGTATACTTGTAATATTAGTGATGTATGTGGTGTATCACATTACCTTGCTCCCAAAGACTTGCCTTGTCCTCAACGGGAATCGCTGGTTGATTAAACCCAACGCCCTCCCACTTTGACTGGTAGCAACCCTTTTCATTAATCAAAACCTCTGGCCTTGCTGACCCTTGTCCGGAATCTTACGCACATCCAACCCTTTCCATTTAATCGTATGCATCTCTTCTTCTGTTAAACGATAAAAAGAAATCCATCGTTCAACCCGTAATATCCACCCATTCGTAATATCAATAACAAGTAACAATTGACTGTCACTTTATTAAAACTCAGATCTGAAACACTTCTAATGAGGAAAAAATAAATGGATAGATAATGGACTTTCGAGAAGTCCAAGCTCTCCTACTAATAAGATAAGACTCAATTCATCGATGCCCCATTTTCCCTATTTGTTTCCCCTTTCCTTACTTTGTGTCATTACCCTTTTATCCTCCTCCATTTTCTGCATGGGCCTTTTTGCCCCTAAAGCCATGCCTTGAGTATACTTGTACTATTGGTGATGTATGGGGGTGTAACACAATTTGGTGTAAACATTATATTACTCAGTCTCTCAAACTGTGGTCACCTTGAAGTAGAAGGGACTATGTTAGGCATTAGCTGTTACAAGTGGTCAGAAACTTGTATCTCTCTTTTATATAGCTGCACGAGATTTATATATGTAGTTAAAAGTAGCCACCTAAAACTATTTTCAAAGCTATTGATCTTTTTCTAAAAATGCTCCATCTTTGCTTTATGCATATATATATATCCTCTATTATTGAGCTCTCATTTCTCTTTCATAACGTCTTTCTCAACTATTTTGTTGGTCTATCATAATCTTTTCCATTTCTTTTACAAAATGTACCAAATGCGTACATTTCTCGATTTTGTCCACATATGCTATACGCCTATACCCGAATTTCTCTTTTGGACTTGCCCATTTCTATTTAAATTTTAATTATTTTTTACTGTTATATTATAATTGTTCTTGAATTAAAATTGATGTTCCTCGACTTCTTTGACTGAACTCATGATGGTTTTCTTGTCCGATATTGTCAAGTTCAGATTTCAAACAACTTCTGTGATTAGGAGTGACTTTTGGTGACACTGGACTGGACTGTAAAAGATTATATAGTTTTTCTGAACTTCGCTGCAACTACTCTATGTAGTCTATACTCCCTTGTCATCTTAAAAATGTATTAAGCTTTAGGAAAAATATGTGATATACAAACTGACCTAGCCATGTATTGTTTGGAGTTCTTTGTTCAACGAGTATTTCTAATACTAATTTTGGTATGGGTTTGAGCTCTTTCAAAGGTGTTCACATTTTAATTTGGTTTTTCAAGAATTCCAGTTTATAATACTACACAACAATTGAGCAACAAAAGATACAAGGAATTTATTTTGACCTGGCCAAACTGACCTACATCCTTGCCAAACAGCCTTCAAAAATTAAGGCATTACGCCTTATTATTATTTTTTTTTAATCTGTCACCTAAACACAACTTCTAAGTGCCTAAAGTCATTTCTCGGGATTTTTTGTAGATTGCTAGTTTTTTTTTCATTGCTCTTTACCTATTGTGTTATACTCCAACATGGTTCAAGCTCTGCCTATTTTGGCAATGAAAAAACCTGTATAAATTAGTAATTAGATTCGAATTTATCATGGAAAGCAAATCAAGTCTATCACATAGTATCAATGTGACAGTGTGTTACATTAAAAATTTCTTGTGGCCTAAAGAATACTACCTTATAACCTCCATATGATTTGCAGAAATTGTGGCTTGCTGGATTCTCTAAAGGCATACAGGATATGCATAGAAAGGCCTCACTGGTACTTGAAGATGCAGTTAGAAATATTTACACTGTTGTGGCATTTTGTGCTGGTAACAAGGTAATGGAGCTTTACCGGATGCAGCTAAGGAAAATATTCAAACAGAGCTTTCTCCATGGGATGGCTATTGGATTTGCCTTCGGATTTTCACAGTTTCTTCTTTTTGCTTGCAACGCTGCTCTTCTCTGGTACACAGCACTTTCGGTTAAAAGAAATTACGTGGATCTTCCAACGGCTCTTAAGGAATACATGGTTTTCTCTTTTGCTACATTCGCACTTGTAGAACCTTTTGGCTTGGCTCCCTATATACTTAAAAGACGAAAGTCTTTGATATCTGTTTTTGAAATAATTGATCGAGTTCCTAAGATAGACCCAGACGATAATGTATCTATGAAACCTCCAAATGTTTATGGAAGCCTCGAATTAAAAAATGTTGATTTTTCTTATCCAACTCGGCCAGAAGTTCTGGTGCTGAGTAATTTTAGCCTCAAAGTGAATGGTGGGCAAACAGTTGCAGTGGTTGGAGTTTCAGGATCTGGAAAGAGTACCATAATTTCTTTAATTGAGAGATTTTATGATCCAGTTGCTGGTCAGGTTTTTCTAGATGGCCGAGACTTAAAGTCATACAACTTGAGATGGTTGAGGAACCACCTTGGTGTTGTTCAACAAGAACCGATTATTTTTTCTACAACGATTAGGGAAAATATCATATACGCAAGGCACAATGCCAGTGAAGCTGAGATGAAAGAAGCTGCAAGAATAGCCAATGCTCATCATTTCATCAGCAGTTTACCTCATGGTTATGACACTCATGTTGGAATGAGGGGCGTGGATTTAACCCCGGGACAGAAACAAAGAATTGCAATTGCTCGTGTAGTGTTGAAGAATGCTCCCATTTTGTTACTGGATGAGGCGAGCTCATCAATTGAGTCTGAGTCAAGCCGAGTGGTCCAAGAGGCTCTTGATACGTTAGTCATGGGGAACAAAACAACTATTCTGATTGCGCATAGAGCTGCAATGATGAGACATGTTGACACTATTGTTGTACTCAATGGAGGAAAGATTATTGAGGAAGGGAGCCACGATACATTGATGGCAAAGAATGGATTGTATGTCCGGTTGATTCAACCTCATTATGGAAAGGGAATCCGTCAGCATAGGATAATCTAGGTAGGCCTTGGGGATTGTCTTATATATTTGTTTATTGGGCTTCACAGTATTGGCTACCTTATTGCGGAGGACGACTAACCTACCGCTTTACTGAAGTGAATGAGAATGACCTAGTGTTGGTTTGTAGCATTGTAAAGGAGATTGATGCTGATCTGGTGGTGGGTGACATCATCTTGGCCGATGAGTTCTGGTGCAAGCTAACATGATTCTACGGGAGAGGTTTGTAGATCAGATGTGCAGGTTTTCTAGCTAGCTGTATATTTTTTAGGGGAAGCACCAAATCTAAAATTTGTGTTCCCCCCATATATATGTATATTCATTTGTTAATTATAGTAAATGAGCTAGCTGTAGTATTCTTTTGAGTATATTTTTGCAGTGTGCGAGTCCACTATAGTTTCTGCATGTACAATGTCATTTCAAATTGTTAGAACTAGGAGTGGTGTATAGAAAAGAAAGTGCAAAGTATGATGTGGCTTCTGTACATAAAGAGAACGTATATTTGAGGCTTAGGTTTACTCGTCGTGTGTTTATCTTGTTAAATTTGTTTCGTTATATTCTAAATTTACTGCCGAACTTGATTTTATAAACCAATGTAATGTAAATGACTGTCAACATTGTTTTGTTGTTAAATAGCAGTTACATGGTCGTAATTAGGGCTGGATTGATGTTGCATAACTAAATATCAAGAAAGTAAGGTATAAATAATCAAGATAGAATAAATTTTTTGGATTGGATTGGATTTTTAGATTAGTGTAGTGGCAGGCAAGACTCCTTGCATCTTCTTAAACAAGGCATGGGCTTGGATTAGAAAATCATTTTTTTAACTACAATAAACATAATTCCAATTTGCTGTTTTAAGTACTCCGTACTACTTTCTCTAGAAAATGGTGGGGTACAGAAATCAAGCAAATCGAAATCGTAGTCCAGAAAAGTTCTTACACTGTACAGATGCTAAAACACTAGCACCCTACTATCAAGGAGGACACACCTCCCCACCCCACCCGACTGTCCTCGTTTAAGTAACTAAATCAAACATTACTCCATTACCATACACGTGGCAACAAGTGACTAACTCTAGTTCCCTAATTTAAAGGTGGCTTAGCACTAAACGTCTTTTACCAGTTCTATGGCCGTTATTTCAGGCATATGGATGCAGAAGTGTAGTGAAGTATCAATTATACAAAGAGAAACTGTATTTGTTTGAGCACTCATTTTAGCTTGAAGCAGCAAAAAAAAAAAAGTAGAAAAGATCGAGTAATAATTTTGTTGATTACTTTGGAAATGCCGATGAACAGAATAGCCGTGGGAGCACCAGGAGAGGCTAGCCATCCTGATGTACTCAAAGCCGGGCTTGCAGAGTTTTTTTCTATGATCATATTTGTTTTTGCTGGCCAAGGCTCGGGAATGGCTTTCAGTATGTTTGACACTTTTCTTTTCTTCAAATTTAGCATTATTGTTATTATTCCGAGGATTAGGTTCGTTGATGTGTTTTGGCAGGTAAGATTACAAATGATGGGTCAAGTACTCCATCTGGCCTTATTGCTGCTGCATTATCTCATGGCTTCGCACTCATGGTCGCTGTCGCAGTTGGTGCTAATATTTCGGGTGGCCATGTGAATCCTGCAGTAACATTTGGTGCCTTCGTAGGTGGAAACATAACATTGTTGAGAGCTATTATATATTGGATCGGTCAATTGTTGGGCGCAGTTGTCGCCTGCTTACTCCTTAGCTTTGCCACTGGAATGGTGAGCTTTTTTTTTTCTTTTACGATTTTTTAGAATTGTCAACACAGTTGGTGTTTGTCTACGGACAAAAATGGACTTATCTGAGGATAAGTCCGTTTCAACTTATTTCGGACCGTTTGTGTGCACAAGTAGAATGGACTTATTTTGCCAAATAAGTTGATAAGTGATAAGTTAGTAATGACGTACTTTTTTCCAACTTTTTTCGTATTACTTGATTTTTTAACTTGTTTAATATTTTATATTTTTACATTTATATTTATAAATGTCATATGCATGTACTGGGATTATTATATTAAATAATTAATATTTTTAAATTTAATTTAATAAATATTTTACCAACTTATAAGTTAAACACCCAAACACGAAAATATAAGTTGTAAGTCACTTATTACTTACTTCATATAAGTTACTTACTTCATATAAGTGTTAAGTAACTTATTTTAAGATTTCCCAAACGGCCCCCTACATTGTGACAACAAAAAGCTTCACTCATTGTGTTAATTGAGTGCAGGAAACATCAGCATTTGCTCTGTCAGCTGGTGTATCTGTTTGGCATGCAGTGATATTCGAGATTGTGATGACCTTTGGGCTGGTATACACAGTGTATGCTACTGCAGTCGATCCAAGAAAGGGAAACATTGGGATTATTGCACCTCTTGCAATAGGTTTTATTGTTGCCGCCAACATATTGGTTGGTGGTGCTTTTGATGGTGCATCTATGAACCCTGCAGTCTGTTTTGGACCAGCCGTGGTTAGTTGGACGTGGACACACCATTGGGTCTATTGGATCGGACCATTCATAGGTGCTGCTATTGCTGCCATTATCTACGATAATATCTTCATGGATGAAAGTGCACACGACCAGCTTCCTGTCACTGATTTTTAGAAAATGTTTCTTTTGTTAGTGATCCAACACGATCACTCTCTGCATGAATAAATTTGGCAGAAGTTAAGGTTGGTTAAGAACTGTATGTTTTATTTGGTGTGATTTTGATCTAAGTTGCTAATAGTATTGTTATTCCGGTAGGTTATTTGTTTTCCTTTTACTTTTAGGCTTAATTCCATATTAACCGTTGATGTATACACATACAAACACATCGATCATCGAAGTTCAAAAAAACGTCTGATTCTATCATCAACATTTACAAAATGGCTGTAATAAACACTCTACAAACAACGAAGCCATTCACATCATAATAGTAGTAAGATAAAGAAAGATAATAAAGATTATAACTAAAAATTACAATAAAGAAACACATTAAGAAAAATAAATTTAAATTCCATCTATAATCATAATATTTTAAAGCAAATTATCCATAATCAAGTTCAAATGAAGGAAACAACAGCCGAAGTCCAGGGACGGATTTTTTGGGGGGGATATGGGGTGACCATGATTCCCCAAACCTCCTCCAAAAACTTACCTTCCTACATTTTTTTTTTGTACAAAAATTGATAAAGTAGTGTATTTGGTCCTCATAATCTAATAAATGTCTCCCAAATATATTCATAAATTTCATATATTTTTGAATTTCATACACATAAATTCATAATATTGTTCTTGAAAATTTAGATTGTGGAATGTATTTTCGTCTTCAAAAAATTTGTTACTCCTACAAGTTTCGTCCCTCAAAAAAAAATTCCGATTCCGTCCTGCCAACGCATTCATCCAAACCAACCAACAGCATACAAAGTTAGTACAACCATTTAAATTACATAATTGCAATTTGCATAATATAAAAAAAATTCAAATACAGGATGTAGTAATCAAACTATCGATATACTTTTTAACTTTTTAGCGTGCTCATATTATTGAATATATACCCGCATACAGGTGTTTAACAGGAAACAAAGATCTGACAAGAATCAATCAAGGATCAATCTACCTATAAAATAGCAACTTCCTATCTTACTAATTCCATGACTTATTCCACGATTCTACAATCAAGCAAACAGACATCTGACCAAATCAAAGACATCTGTCCAAATCAAATCAAATAAAACATTAATTTCTTTTTACTTATTGTTTGAGATTAATTCCAACAATCTCCCCCATAATCTCAAACATGTATGATGCATCCGTCCAGCCCGTATGGCTTTTAAACTGAGCCTGTATGGCTGATTCGACTGAGCCCGTATGACTAATCTGACTGACCCCGTATGGCTAATAATCTGAGCCCGTCTGGCTACACTTATGACTATAACAAAGCTGGTTCATCATCCTTCTCCATGATTCCCCAAACCTCCTCCAAAAACTTACCTTCCTACATTTTTTTGTACAAAAATTAATAAAGTAGTGTATTTGGTCCTCATAATCTAATAAATATCTCCCAAATATATTCATAAATTTCATATATTCTTGAATTTCATACACATAAATTCATAATATTGTTCTTAAAAATCTAGATTGTGGAATGTATTTTCGTCTTCATAAAATTTGTTACTCCTATAAGTTTCGCCCCTAAAAAAAAAAATTCCGATTCCGTCCTGCCAACGCATGTTCATCCAAACCAACCAACAGCATACAGAAGTTTGTACAACCATCTAAATTACATAATTGCAATTTGCATAATATAAAAAAATGCAAATATAGGATGTAGTAATCAAACTATCGATATACTTTTTAACTTTTTAACGTGCTCATATTATTGAATACTAGCTTAAAACCCGTGCGATGCACGGAATTTTTTTAATATTATAAAAAAAATTATTAAGTTTTTTTAAATATGAATTTTGGAGGCTTAAATATTTAAATGAGATGATGATCATAATTATATAAATGTTATCCATGATATTTCTTTAAAAGGAATGATTTTAGTTAAAAAAATATAGAAAATGCGATAGGTTTTAGTTGAAAAGGTAATAAGTTATTTATTAGTAATTATAAAATTATTATTTTGTTTTATTAAATAGAATGTCCTTGATATAATTGAAAAAAGATAGGATTTAGTTAGAGAAAATTAAAAAAGATAGGATTTAGCTAGATAACATATATAATATATTATATTTTACCTGAAAAAGGAAACTGCTTAGTTATTAAAAAGAAAAGGAAAAGGTAATATGTTTAACCTGAAAAAGTAAATTGATTAAATTTTAGTTAAATAAAATATAAAAGAAGATTTTTAAATGGTAACCCGTGATATAATTGGAAAAAGAGATATTTTAGTTAGAGAAAAGCGAAAAGATAATTTGAATGAAAAAATTAATTAATTAGTTAATAGTAATTATAATATGCTTTTTAGTTAGATAACATATAGAAGATATTATATTTTACCTGAAAAAGGAAACTGCTTAGTTATTAATAATAAAAGAAAAGGTAATCTGTTTAACCTGAAAAAGGAAATTGATTAATAAAGCAAAATTTTTAAAGATAACATGTTTAACCTGAAAAAGGAAATTGATTAGTAAAGAAAAAAATTTAGTTACATAAAATATAAAAAAAAAAAATTATCTGTAATTGTAATTAAGTAAGGGTAAATAAGTAAAATCAATAGGTACCAACCAACCAACCAACCAACCAAACTTTAAATGTTTCGGCTTTAATATAATAGAACTAGCTTAAAACCCGTGCGATGCACGGATTTTTTTAATATTGTAAAAAAAAATTATTAACTTTTTTTAAATATGAATTTTGGAGGCTTAAATATTTAAATGAGATGATGATCATAATTATATAAATGTTATCCATGATATTTCTTTAAAAGGAATGATTTTAGTTAAAAAAAATATAGAAAATATGATTGGTTTTAGTTGAAAAGGTAATAAGTTATTTATTAGTAATTATAAAATTATTATTTTGTTTTATTAAATAGAATGCCCGTGATATAATTGAAAAAAGAGAGGATTTAGTTAGAGAAAATTAAAAAGGTAATATATTTTAGGTGAAAAGGGTAATTCATTAATTTACAGTAATTATAATTTAATTATGTTATTTTACAAAATAAAATTGCTCGTAATGTTTTTAGAAAAGGAGAAATTAATGTTGCTCATGATATTTCTAAAAAGGAATTTTAGTTAGATAATATAAGAAAAAGATGATACGTTTTAGCTAAAAAGGATAATCGTTAATATTAGTATTATAATATTATTATTTAATTTTATTAAATAGAGTCGTCCATGATATAATTGGAAAAAGAGAAATTTTAGTTTGAAAAAATAAAAAAAGGTAACGTGAAAATTAAAAGGTGACATACTTTAGATGAAAATGGTAATTGATTAGTTTATACTTTATAGTAATTATAATTTAATTGATATTTTACAAAATAAAATTGCTGATAATATTTTTAGAAAATGAGAAATTAATGTTACCCATGATATTTTTTTTAAAAAAGGAATTTAATTAGAAAAAATAGAAAAGATGATACATTTTTAGCTGAAAAGGTAATCGGTTAATTAATAACATTATAATATTATGATTTTATTTGTATTAAATAGAATCATAATTTGAAAAAGAGAGGTTTTAGTTAGAGAAAATAAAAAAGGTAACTTGTTTTGGCTGAATAAGGTAACCCGTGATATAATTGGAAAAAAAATAATTTAGTTAAAGAAAAAAGAAAAGATAAAAAATTAATTTATTAGTTAACAGTAATTATAATTTGTTTTTTAATTAGATAAAATATAAAAGATATTACATTTTACCTGAAAAAGGAAACTGCTTAGTTATTAAAAAAAATGGTAACATGTTTAACTTGAAAAAGTGGATTGATTAGTAAACTAAAATTTTTAATTAAATAAAATATAAAAGATTATTTTTAAATGGTAACCCGTGATATAATTGGAAAAAGAGATATTTTAGTTAGAGAAAAGATAATTTGAATGAAAAAATTAATTAATTAGTTAATAGTAATTATAATATGCTTTTTAGTTTTTAGTTAGATAACATATATAATATATTATATTTTACCTGAAAAAGGAAACTGCTTAGTTATTAAAAAGAAAAGAAAAAGGTAACATGTTTAACTTGAAAAAGTAAATTGATTAAATTTTAGTTAAATAAAATATAAAAGAAGATTTTTAAATGGTAACCCGTGATATAATTGGAAAAAGAAATATTTTAGTTAGAGAAAAGCGAAAAGATAATTTGAATGAAAAAATTAATTAATTAGTTAATAGTAATTATAATATGCTTTTTAGTTAGATAACATATAGAAGATATTATATTTTACCTGAAAAAGGAAACTGCTTAGTTATTAATAAGAAAAAAAAGGTAACATGTTTAACCTGAAAAAGGAAATTGATTAGCAAAGCAAAAATTTTAAAGGTAACATGTTTAACCTGAAAAAGGAAATTGATTAGTAAAGAAAAAAATTTAGTTAGATAAAATATAAAAAAAGATTTTATCTGTAATTAAGTAAGGGTAAATAAGTAAAATCAATAGGTACCAACCAACCAACCAACCAAACTTTTAATGTTTCGGCTTTAAAACCCGTGCGATGCACGGATTTTTTTAATATTGTAAAAAAAAATTATTAACTTTTTTTAAATATGAATTTTAGAGGCTTAAATATTTAAATGAGATGATGATCATAATTATATAAATGTTATCCATGATATTTCTTTAAAAGGAATGATTTTAGTTAAAAAAAATATAGAAAATATGATAGGTTTTAGTTGAAAAGGTAATAAGTTATTTATTAGTAATTATAAAATTATTATTTTGTTTTATTAAATAGAATGCCCGTGATATAATTGAAAAAAGAGAGGATTTAGTTAGAGAAAATTAAAAAGGTAATATATTTTAGGTGAAAAGGGTAATTCATTAATTTACAGTAATTATAATTTAATTATGTTATTTTACAAAATAAAATTGCTCGTAATGTTTTTAGAAAAGGAGAAATTAATGTTGCTCATGATATTTCTAAAAAGGAATTTTAGTTAGATAATATAAGAAAAAGATGATACGTTTTAGCTAAAAAGGATAATCGTTAATATTAGTATTATAATATTATTATTTAATTTTATTAAATAGAGTCGTCCATGATATAATTGGAAAAAGAGAAATTTTAGTTTGAAAAAATAAAAAAAGGTAACGTGAAAATTAAAAGGTGACATACTTTAGATGAAAATGGTAATTGATTAGTTTATACTTTATAGTAATTATAATTTAATTGCTATTTTACAAAATAAAATTGCTGATAATATTTTTAGAAAATGAGAAATTAATGTTACCCATGATATTTTTTTTAAAAAAGGAATTTAATTAGAAAAAATAGAAAAGATGATACATTTTTAGCTGAAAAGGTAATCGGTTAATTAATAACATTATAATATTATGATTTTATTTGTATTAAATAGAATCATAATTTGAAAAAGAGAGGTTTTAGTTAGAGAAAATAAAAAAGGTAACTTGTTTTGGCTGAATAAGGTAACCCGTGATATAATTGGAAAAAAAATAATTTAGTTAAAGAAAAAAGAAAAGATAAAAAATTAATTTATTAGTTAACAGTAATTATAATTTGTTTTTTAATTAGATAAAATATAAAAGATATTACATTTTACCTGAAAAAGGAAACTGCTTAGTTATTAAAAAAAATGGTAACATGTTTAACTTGAAAAAGTGGATTGATTAGTAAACTAAAATTTTTAATTAAATAAAATATAAAAGATTATTTTTAAATGGTAACCCGTGATATAATTGGAAAAAGAGATATTTTAGTTAGAGAAAAGATAATTTGAATGAAAAAATTAATTAATTAGTTAATAGTAATTATAATATGCTTTTTAGTTTTTAGTTAGATAACATATATAATATATTATATTTTACCTGAAAAAGGAAACTGCTTAGTTATTAAAAAGAAAAGAAAAAGGTAACATGTTTAACTTGAAAAAGTAAATTGATTAAATTTTAGTTAAATAAAATATAAAAGAAGATTTTTAAATGGTAACCCGTGATATAATTGGAAAAAGAAATATTTTAGTTAGAGAAAAGCGAAAAGATAATTTGAATGAAAAAATTAATTAATTAGTTAATAGTAATTATAATATGCTTTTTAGTTAGATAACATATAGAAGATATTATATTTTACCTGAAAAAGGAAACTGCTTAGTTATTAATAAGAAAAAAAAGGTAACCTGTTTAACCTGAAAAAGGAAATTGATTAGCAAAGCAAAAATTTTAAAGGTAACATGTTTAACCTGAAAAAGGAAATTGATTAGTAAAGAAAAAAATTTAGTTAGATAAAATATAAAAAAAGATTTTATCTGTAATTAAGTAAGGGTAAATAAGTAAAATCAATAGGTACCAACCAACCAACCAAACTTTTAATGTTTCGGCTTTAATATAATAGAATAGATAGATAGATAGATATAAAAATACTCTATATTAATGTGCAAAACCATGTTTTAATGGTACACAATAGTACTAAAGTACCAAAAGTACCAAATTTGGTTATCACTTAACTCGGGGTTCGATCCCTTCCAACTACATAATTATACAAGATTTATTATTTAATTTAATTTCACCCCATGTTCGATTTCCTATAAGGGGTTCGATTAAGGGATTTGACGGTTATCACTTAACTCGGGGTTCGTGCGAAGCACGGGTTACTTTTAAATACTCTTAAAATTATATAATTAAATAAAATAGAGAATAATTTATTACGAATTTATTAGTAATAATAATAGTTTAATAAATGATATGTATTGATTAGAATTAATAATATAAAATCTTAATGTAAATTTGTTGTTGATGGGATTTGAACCTTGATCTTTGGAAGAGGGATTTAAATAAAGAATATTCCTTATTATTAGATCTAACAGTTATGTGAAAAGTATTTATGTTTGATATATGGTGTTGAAAAAGAAGAGAAAAGCCGAAGAAGATTGCGTATTGAATTGATGAAGATTGCGCAAATGAGGTTTAGAAGAATTAGAGTTCTGTAAGGCAACGGAGGTTTTAAGTTTAGCTGTATTAGTAATGGTGTAAATATAAAATACTACTCTGTATTGGTTTAACGGAATTCATTTGATTTGTTTTATATTATAAATAATTTAAAATTAAATAATTAGAGTGAAAACCAAAACTTAGGAGAAAACCAAAACTTTCAATGTTTCGGCTTTAATATAATAGTATAGATACACCCGCATACAAGTGTTTAACAGGATACAAAGATCTGACAAGAATCAATCAAGGATCAATCTACCTATAAAATAGCAACTTCCTATCTTACTAATTCCATGACTTATTCCACGATTCTACAATCAAGCAAACAGACATCTGACCAAATCAAAGACATCTGTCCAAATCAAATCAAATAAAACATTAATTTTTTTTAACTTATTGTTTGAGATTAATTTCAACAATCTCCCCCATAATCTCAAACATGTATGATGCATCCGTCCAGCCCGTATGACTTTTAAACTGAGCCCGTACGGCTGATTCGACTGAGCCTGTATGGTTAATCTGACGGGGCCCGTATGGCTAATCTGACTGAGCTCGTATGGCTAATAATCTGAGCCCGTATGGCTATACTTATGACTATAACAAAGCTGGTTCATCATCCTCAATGACTGCCATGTTTACTTCCTGTCTCTTCTCTCTTTCCCGTCGTGGTTTGCTACATTCTGACGCATAGTGTCCCAAGGTGTTACAGTTGTAGCACCTGATCCTACTCTTGTCACGGAAATAACCACCTCTAGTTCTTTGATTCTGAGATGCCAAGAGAAGGTGTTGTCTGTGTGCGCTCTCGGACCTGCCTTTTATCCTCTCCTCGTGAGCTTTAACACGACCCCCTAACTCTTCAACCGTCATAGGTTTCATGTCTCCGAACTGTTCGATATTTGAAGCAATCTGGAGAAATTTATCAGGGATTGCACGTAGGATCTTTCTCGCAATGATTGACTCCTCCTATCACTTCTCCAAGAACCCGTATGTTGGTTGCTATCCCGCTCAGCTTCATACAAAACTCGTCGATGCTATCTGTCTCCTTCAGGGTAAGAGACTCAAACTCTCCCTTCAAAGTTTGTACCTAAGCCTCCTTCACTCGCTCTGCTCCCATACACATCGTTTTAATGGCTTCCCAAGCTTCTGTTGGATATTTTAGTGTAATTAGATTGGCTAGTTGATCAATGTAATCGTAATGTTATATCGAACAAGTCGGGAGAATGCGGAGTGCATGCTCTGTTCGAGTTCGTTATGATTTCAGAATTATTGCTTATGAGACATGTCTATTGACATCAAACACATCTGTTAGAATGAGATGTGTCTGTTGGGAAAAGACACATCTTGAGATGTGTCTGTTGGTATTAGACATGACTGTTGGAATGAGATGTGTCTATTGGAAAAAGACACATCTTGAGATGTGTCTATTGGCAAAAGACACACCTGTTAACATCTATAAATAGATGTTGCATTGATCATTTTCAGTATATGTTCATTTGAAATTCACAACAAAAACACATTCTCTCTTCTTGCAGAATTTCTGACTTTATCCGATTGAATTATTTGGGTGAACCACAAATAACTTCAATATGAAAGTGTTCACATGACTTCAGAAAAATCCAAGTAATTACCCATATTCCCCAACAAAGATTGAAGTTATCTATTTTCTGAAGATGGCGAACTCAGAATCAGCAAAAGACTTGACAAGCAAGTTTGCAAAACTGGACAAGTTTGAGGGTCAGGATTTTAGAAGATGGCAAAAGAAGATGCATTTTCTGTTGACCACGCTGAAGGTTGCGTATGTTCTGAGTACCCCCATGCCAGAAGTGATCGAGAGCGAAATCGCTGAACAGACAAGGCAGCGTTGCAAATGGGAAAACGATGACTACATCTGCCGCGGTCACATCTTAAACGGTATGTCTGATTCCCTTTTTGATATATACCAAAATGTTGAGTCAGCGAAAGAATTGTGGGATTCTCTTGAATCCAAGTACATGGCAGAAGACGCTTCTAGTAAGAAGTTTCTGGTCAGTAATTTTATGAATTATAAAATGATCGATTCTAGACCGGTGATGGAACAATACAATGAATTGTTAAGGATTCTGGGACAGTTTGCCCAACACAATCTGAAGATGGATGAATCTATCTCAGTTTCTGGTGTTATAGACAAACTACCACCATCATGAAAGGATTTTAAACACTCCTTGAAACATAATAAAGATGATATGACTCTGGTTCAACTTGGAAGTCATTTCAGAATTGAAGAGGCTTTGAGGACTCAAGAAATTGAGAATAATCCTAAGGGAAAGAACCAAGTCGGTAACTCTTCTATGAATATGGTTGAAGATGGTGGATCTTCCATGAATTCTAAGAATGGCAAGGGTGATAAACGAAAGTTTAAAGGAAACAACAACAATTCTTCCAACAAAAGGCCTAAGATGGCATGTTGGAAGTGTGGCAAACCTGGACATTTCAAGAAGGATTGTCGGGTTGGTAAAGGCAAGCAAGAAAAGCAAAATGCTGGTCCAAGTGGATCCAAGGATCCAGAAAAGCAACAAGATCAAATTTTAATACAAAATTATAATTCTGGTCAGAATTATGTATCAGTAATATCTGAGGCATTTTATGTGCAGGATGACAATGTTGCTTGGTGGATCGATTCAGGATCAACGAGTCATGTATGCAAAGATCTTCGTTGGTTCATAGACTTTCAACCAATCGAAGATGGATCTATCTTAAAGATGGGAAATGTTGTAACTGAACCGATCAAAGGACTAGGAAATGTCAAGATAGTTTTTACTTCTGGCAAATGTATATTATTAAATAAAGTGTTGTGTGTTCCTGGGATTCGTAAGAATCTCTTGTCTGGTGTTGTATTGAACAATTGTGGATGTAAACAAGTTTATGAAAGTGACAAATATATATTGTCAAAACATGGCTCTTTTGTTGGCTTCGGTTATTTGTGTAATGGTATGTTTATGTTGAATGTAAATACTCCATTTATTGATGAATCTGCTTGCATGGCTTCTACTAGTACTAGCAAAAATTTGAATAAACCAGAATTATGGCATGCTAGACTAGGACATGTACATTACAAAAGAATAAATGATATGTCAAAAATGAGTCTTATACCTGATATTGATTTAGACAATGAAAAATGCAAAACATGCATGTTAACAAAGATAACTAGAATGCCCTTTAAAGATGTTAATAGGGTGTCTGATGTTTTAGAACTAATACATAGTGATTTGTGTGATTTCCACTCTACACCATCATTAGGAAATAAAAAGTATGTAGTTACTTTTATTTATGATGCTACTAGATATTGCTATGTATATTTATTGCATGCTAAGGATGAAGCTCTTGACTTCTTTAAAATTTATAAAGAAGAAGTAGAGCTACATCAGAGTACTATGATTAAAAATCTACGTACTGATAGAGGAGGTGAGTATTATGATCCGGTTTATTTTCAGTCTACTGGTATAATACATCAAACCACGGCTCCTTATACACCACAGCAAAATGGTGTGGCAGAGAGAAAGAATAGGACTTTGAAAGAAATGGTTAATTCCTTGTTATCCTACTCGGGTTTGAGTGAGGGATTTTGGGGTGATGCTATGTTGACAGCCTGTCATTTATTGAATCGAATTCCTAGTAAGAGGAATAAGATTACCCCTTATGAACTTTGGTATAAAGAGTCACCAAAATTGAGTTTTATGAGAGTTTGGGGATGTAGAGCAGTTGTAAGACTCACTGAACCCAAAAGAAGAAACTTGGGTGAATGAGGTATAGATTGCATATTTGTTGGTTATGCAGAGCATTCCATAGCATATAGATTCTATGTGTTAGAATCTAATGACTATGTATCTGTGAACTCGATTATCGAGTCAAGAGATGCTATATTTGATGAAAACAGATTTACATCTATACCTAGACCAAGGGACATGCTTCAGAATTCTTCTAGTAGGAACTCAGTTTCTACTGAAGATGTGAATGGACCGTCTGAACCAAGGAGAAGCACTAGAGCTAGAAAAGCAAAATCTTTTGGAGATGACTTTCATCTTTATCTAGTAGAAGGCTCTAGAGATGAAATTGAATATCAATACCAATATTGTTTTGTTATTGAGGAGGATCCAAATACTTTTAGCGAAGCTATGAAATCTAGGGATGTTGCATTCTGGAAAGAAGCTATCCAAGATGAAATGGATTCTATCATGAATAATAATACTTGGGAATTGAGTAATCTGCCCCCTGGCTGTAAAGCATTGGGAAACAGATGGATCTTCAAAAGGAAAATGAAGGTGGACGGTACCATAGATAAGTTTAAAGCCAGATTGGTAATCCAAGGTTTTAGACAAAAAGAAGGGATTGATTATTTTGATACTTATGCTCCTATTGCTAGAACCTCCACTATTAGGTTGTTAATAGCACTTGCTGCTATACACAACCTTGTCATTCGCCAAATGGATGTGAAAACTGCATTCTTGAATGGTGAATTAGATGAAGAGATTTATATGAAACAACCCGAAGGGTTTGTTATGCCTGGTTGTGAGAACAAGGTGTGTAAATTGAAGAAATCAATTTATGGTCTGAAACAAGCACCGAAGGATTGGCATGATAAATTTGATACTGTGGTCTTGTCTAACGGTTATTTTCTTAACCAAGCAGACAAGTGTGTATATAGCAAATTTGATGCTTCTGGTAAAGGAGTTATAATTTGTTTATATGTGGATGACATGTTGATTTTTGGTACTGACCAAAATCAAGTGGATAAAACTAAGAAGTTCTTGTCATCTAATTTTGATATGAAAGATATGGGAGAGGATGAGGTGATTCTTGGTATAAGGATCAAGCGTGAGAACAATGGTATTTCAATTTCTCAATCTCATTATATTGAGAAGATTCTGAAAAGATTTAACTTTAAGGATTGTTCTCCTGTTAGCACTCCTCTTGATCCTAGTAATAAACTCCTACCTAATACAGGTATTGCAGTATCTCAACTTGAATACTCAAGGGCTATTGGTAGTCTCATGTATGCCATGATAAGCACTAGGCCAGATATTGCCTATGCTGTTGGAAAGCTTAGTAGGTATACTAGCAAGCCAAGTTCACATCATTGGTAAGCCTTAAACCGAGTGTTCAAATACTTGAAAGGAACCATATATGGATTATGGTTTGACATATACTGGATTTCCTTCAGTTATTGAAGGTCATTCAGATGCAAGTTGGATTTCCAATAAGGAAGATCATTCTTCCACAAGTGGATGGGTATTCCTTCTTGGGGGAGGTGCTATCTCTTGGGCATCGAAGAAACAAAGTTGCATTACTGATTCAACGATGCACTACACCATAGATGGCCTATAGCAACATTTTGACATGGGTGTTACCATTATGGGTGTTACCATAGCTATGAAAATTTTGGCCTATCGCAACCTTTTGATTGTGGTGTTACCATAGGTACAAAAGTATGTTACTATAGTTATAAAAGGTGTTACAGTGGGCTAACACCATGAGGTGTGTTACCATAGAGTATTCATTAACAAAATTTTTATTTAATTTAAAATTAATGATTTAATAATTATTTGACTTTAAAAATAATTAATTTTAAAAAAATCATTGAAATAATCATTTTGAAACGTAATATTCCATCAAATAATTAAATTATTGATTTTTCATAAATATTAAATTTTGTTTATAAATTTCACATAAAAAGATTTTAAAATAAAGTAATATCCAAACATTATTAAATTTTAACTAAATTCATTAAAAGTTTAATAAAGAAAACTAAGTTATGTATAATTTGTGAATTATTACAAAATTATGAAAACAATAGATTTAATAATTATATTTTAATTTCAAGAAATTAAAATAAATTGATAATATTTAAAAAATAAAAAAAGAAAGTACACCGATTATGATTAACACTGCTGAGCGGTAAACGAAAATTGAGAGCGGGCAAACGAAAATTTAGAATCGGGGAAAACAAGTCAAACCTTCATTTCTCTTTCTGTCATTCATTTCTCGCACCCTCACTTATCTCGCCTCTCTCACATATTCAATTAGGGTTCGAGCAGATCAATCGAAGCTTCGTTCCACGATTCAATTACGATTCTAGCCGGGTCAATATAGGTTTGGTGTCTCTCTCTGTATCTCTCCCCCGCTCTTTGTATCTCTATGTATCTCTCCCCCTCTCTCCCTCTCTATCTCTCTTTCTCTCTTTAATTCATAACCTTTGTGTGTAAACTCTGTGATGTGTTTATAATTTGTCGATAGGTATGAGCTTAAAACACCAGTGAACTGGGGGATTCGTGTTGTGCCAGAG
Source organism: Kitagawia praeruptora (assembly GCA_037693485.1). Classification (NCBI taxonomy): domain Eukaryota; kingdom Viridiplantae; phylum Streptophyta; class Magnoliopsida; order Apiales; family Apiaceae; genus Kitagawia; species Kitagawia praeruptora. The sequence goes on from CM075354.1 coordinate 129,331,568, forward strand.
AAAAAAGCATTTGTGATTGAACGATTCGGAAGATATGTGAAAACTCTCACTCCTGGATTTCACCTCCTGCTCCCTTTTGTTGATCGAATTGCTTATGCTCAATCCTTGAAGGAAGAGGCTATTCAGATTCCAGATCAGAATGCTATCACCAAGGACAATGTTAGCATCTCCATTGATGGAGTTCTCTATGTTAAGGTATAATTGTTACTTTTATATTTGATGGTGTTATAATAAGCTGGGTTGCGCAATACTTCCTGTGGAGAATGATTCAGACGACTACAAGATGATAGTGAAATATCTGGAAAATATTAACTACAATAAGCAATACTTTGCTTATTATAGTTAATATATTCTACAAGTGACAAGATACAGTTTTTGATTTGAATTACTAATTTTGGTTCTGGTACATATATTGCTGTTCTCGCTTATGTGTTAAAAGAGAGAACATGTAACAATTGTTGTATCTCTGTGTCTGTGAAGCAGCAAGCTGTGGAATTGCTTATGTGTTTTATCAGTACATTGTTTCAGTTTATTCAAGATTTATCAATTTATATGGTTTCTTGTCATTGCTAATTTCTCGTTATGATACAACTAAGGAAGCTTCGGAAAACAGCCTTGAAACATTTACTAAGGAAACCGAAGGCCCTTGGAAGGAGGATGTCCTCGATCTCAAGCCCTGTTGGACCAAGCCAGTTTTGGATCTGTATTTTTTTGTTGCCTCTAACATTATGTTTACCTTAGGTGGTTTACCTAATTATCTATTCAATTCAGTGCCTTTCCAACCATTTTTTATTTGTCCTTTTTTTTCCTAACTGTCTAACAGAAGAGACAGAGCAATCACAAGGCTTTGTGACTTTCTCCTTAACTAATGGTCCTGAATACCACGTCTCACAGGTATCCAGATTATCATCTACCTATATTTCCTAATTAATGTTATTATACGAGTTATTGTTTTGACTCATCAAGGCATATTTTACCACTTGAAATTGTGATTCGATTGGAAATTTATATTTATTAAAGTTCTTTGTGATTATGGCTGGTAACCTCTGTAGTTACTACATTTCAAGATTCAGAATTCTTTTACCAATTCACTTAAAACTGTAGCATGTTATCCAGTTTGAGTTAGTTTAATTCATTCTGAAAACATGATCCAATGTTAAATTTTGCATTATCACTATACGAAAGTGTAGCTTCATTTGCAAGCATGACATGTATACCTTTGCTTCTTTTTGTTGATCACTTAGTGTGATAGTACATAATTATTGGAAAGATGGAAGTCCCTAACATTTAAATTATGTTTTTTTGTCAACCTCTGCAATTGTTTATGCGAAGTCTGATATGGCAAAAAGAGAAAATGTAAAGGATCTTGAATTTAAGTGGGGGCAGAAGATGGGAGTTGATTGCCTAGAAAAAGAAGACCAATTTTATGAATCTTTTACGTATGATGGTACCGAGTACACCCTGTATGACTGTGTATACATGTACAAGGAAGGTGAAGCTGAGCCTTACATCCATTTTTAAAGCTGCATGCATAACTTCTACTTGGGATTGGATGTGCTTGTAAGATTTATCTTTTTTACTTCTTTTGTTCAAGGCTCTATAGTATTATATGTGCAAGTTATTTAGATGAAACCAATCTCTTTCATGTATTTTTTCCTTGTTGAATTGCTGTATCTTATTATATTAAGCTGCAATAATTGCAGTGCACTCGAAGAAGCTGTACCTGATGAAGCAGTTAGTTTGTATACGGAGGCCTATAATACCCTTGAAGAGGATGGCAAAGAACAAATGGCCTTTGATCTATATCGTGCTGTCACCAGTGTTTACATAAAGCTTGAAAAGTAAATACTTGCAACTTAAAATATTGACACCTTGCTGAGTACGCTGGCCTTATTGTCATCAAGATTTTACAACTTTCTAGGTTCAGAGTTGACATGAAACATAACTTGTGATTATTCTTGTTCTCTCCAGTATTGTGATCAGACAGTTTAAGCAAAATACAATTTTTTTAAATGTACTAAATAACCAAAAATGGTCTGTTGTTGAAGTAATTACAATGCGTACTTTGTTCAAGTCTTGACCTTAAGATCTGCAACTAGTGGCATCTAATACCAATTGATAACTGGTATTAGTCTAGTCACAAATTGTTGTCTTTAGGAGTAAAGACTTTATTTGATACATGTTGTAGCAGAGACCTTGTACTCATAGAATCTTGTAATGAATTTATTACACGTTATAAGCAAAGCCATTCGCCTGGTGATGATAAAAGTAAATCATTGGTACCCATGATATCCTCTGCATGTCCAGGTATTCATCCATCTTTTTTAGTTCTGTTTGCGACCAAGTCTACTGGAGCTTTTAAGTTTTAGTTTATCATGGTAACTGGATAACAATGAGTTGTATGTTCCTCGTACTGTACCAGGTTGGATATGCTATGCTGAGAAAACACTCGGCTCCTATATTCTGCATTATATTTCTTCATTTAAGAGCCCTCAACAAACCATATGAGCAATCATTAAGCAACACTTGAGCCAGAAGATGTCGATCAGGTTTATGTTATACTGGTTTGCAATTTAATACATTTAATATCAAGATTATGATCTGAAAGTGCAATCGAATTAATTTATTTCACAGTTTTATAGCTGTAGTCTTTTTGCTCGATATAGAAATCTTAGCTGTTATTGTTTTAAATTTTTCTGAAAGCAATTTCCCATGTTACAAAAATGAAAAAACCAAATACACTTTCAGAAAATAGATGTCAAATAGAAAATAGATGGATTCTGCACAAATTACTAGCTTATCACACAAAAACAGTAGCGTTAGTATTCACATTTGATCATGTCCTGTTAAAGAGACTGGATCAGTCACTTGGTATTTTGAGTTTTTATAACGTTTGCCCAAGAAGTTGTGGCAAAGTAATGATATTAGGGTATTTTTAACTTACCATCTATCCCAAAATGTTCTTAAATGAAGGTTGCTTACTAGGTCCCTGTCATTTCGAAGTTATATCCAACTTTACTGTCCAAATTATTAATCTATAGTATTACTGTTTTCTGTAGAATTATGCATTTATAAATGTATTTATTTTCAGGGGTCTTATGTTTTGGTATGTTGTGCAGATTGCAATTTCAGCCTCCAACACGGGTGGTGCTTGAGAAAATGTCACGAAGTATATTGACACAACCTGTAAAGTGGAACCTCCAACTGATTCTCTTAAGCAAGTTACCGGCTGATGTGCAACCATTAATATATAGTTTAGAGATTTACCATGTTATTAGCTCTAGTACTTGTACGTTTTAAATTTTGTTCATTAGCTAGTGTTGGTAGATATTTTTGGATGACTTGGTTCTGTACTAGATGATGTTATTGAAATGATGTTGGATGATGTTATTGAAATGTAATTAATTTGGTTCTTGAATATTTAAATGTCATAATTTTTTTTGTTATTAAAATTAGTTATAAATGATTTTAATTATGTAACACTCAATGTGTTACAATTGGTAAAAAAGGGTGTTACAATAGATTGTGGACCCCACCTAGATGTGGGCCCCACAATTGGCCCTGTGCAAAATTATATAATCTATTGTAACACACAAACTATGTTGCTGTAGAGTGTTTAAGGTGTTGCTATAGAGGTCTTTAGTAACCGCATTTGTCGTATACCATAGGTTGTTTTTTATGTTACCTTAGATACATGTAGTTACTGCTGAGAACCTAACAAGGCTGAAGTGTTACCATAGCCCTATTTTGGCCTATGGAACTTCAAAATGGGGTCTATGGTAACACAGTTTGGGGGTTGCTATAGGCCATCTATGGCGTAGTGATGGAATCTGAATTTGTGGCATTATCAGCGGCTGGTAAAGAAGCTGAATGGCTAAGAAATCTGATTTATGAGATTCCATTGTGGCCTAAACCGATATCACCCATATCTATCAGATGTGATAGTGAGTCTACCTTGGCTAATGCTTATAGACAAGTGTTCAAAGGCAAGTCTAGACACTTAGGTATTAGACACAACATGATTCGTGAGCTTATCACACATGGTGTTATATCAGTGGAGTTTATAAGAACTCAACATAATTTAGCCGATCATCTAACCAAAGGGTTGAGTAGAGATCTTGTGCACAAGTCGGTTGTGGGGATGGGATTAAAGTCCATCAAAACCTCTCATGTTGAGATACCCAATTCCCATCTAATATAACATTAGGTGCTGAATTCAATGTGGAAAGCTTAACATTTAGAGATTGGAACACATTAAAGTATCATCCCAAGGTATGTGTTCAGACCTGCAAGTTAAGGAGGTTGAAGTTTATCTTCTTAATAGTTTTTTTAAAAAAAATTGCATATGCAGGTGCGAGAATAAAAGAACTACCTATTTGAGCATAAAGTTTAGTTGCTTCAAGAAGCTAGGACTTGGCTTTGATATGCTTATGAAGGATTAGGACACAAGGCTAGTAAAAGATAGTGTCAAGTGAGAACATTTGAGAATGTAAATTTATGTGTATATTATCTTCATGTATTCAATATGAATAACGAAGGTTCAATCCATAGTGACACCTTGGTATTCGAATATTTGGAATGTGTAATATACTAATGTGAAATTCAATCGTCACGATATTTCATTTATGCATAAGTTTGTTATTTGTTGTGATTTTGCTTAGTTAATCATGGATTACGCTAAAATGGGGGAGGATTGTTGGATATTTTAGTGTAATTGGATTGGCTAGTTGATCAATGTAATCGTAATATTACATCGAACAAGTCGGGAGAATGCGGAGTGCATGCTCTGTTCGAGTTCGTTATGATTTCAGAATTATTGCTTATGAGACATGTCTATTGACATCAAACACATCTGTTAGAATGAGATGTGTCTGTTGGGAAAAGACACATCTTGAGATGTGTCTGTTGGTATTAGACATGACTGTGGGAATGAGATGTGTCTATTGGGAAAAGACACATCTTGAGATGTGTCTATTGGCAAAAGACACACCTGTTAACATCTATAAATAGATGTTGCATTGATCATTTTCAGTATATGTTCATTTGAAATTCACAACAAAAACACATTCTCTCTTCTTGCAGAATTTCTGACTTTATCCGATTGAATTATTTGGGTGAACCACAAATAACTTCAATCTGAAAGTGTTCACACGACTTCAGAAAAATCCAAGTAATTACCCATGTTAACACAATATCACGCAAGTATACGTGGTCACAAGTAATACAATTCAAGTTCGTTCCACAGAGATCTGGTTATGGTTCTATTTAGTAGATGCACCTATTCAACAATGTATGACTTTAATTCACTGCTAAGAAAGTAACAAATTTGGGTTTGTTTATCTAAATTAAACTAAGATGCAAATTATAAAACTAAGAATTAAATTGACTAATAAGAATAGAAATCAAATTACTTATGTGAATAAAAACATGGGACTCTAACTTCATTATCTACTTCACTTAGAGTTGATGCCTTTAATCAATACACATGTGGGATTTGATATCTGATCGGACAACACGGAGCAAGTAAAAGTTACCTCTCGGTATACTAGTACCAAACTACGCATGCATCCACAAAAGAGATAGAAGATGGGTAGACACCAATTATGTTTAGACCCTATATCTCTATAGAATTTGAAAACATGACGGTTTAAGCACAAGTTATCCACATAGATCACATAGGGCAGCATAATATCTCTATTTATGCCACAAATCATGATGCTAAAACATCAACCTATCCTATGCTAGCATGGCAAGTTCTAAATCTCAAGATCCACTCTCGCTTCACAAAAGATTAACAATTCAATTTAGATGTTAGCTACGCATCTAAAAGCATTAAGATTAACCATACGAGGATATCAAGAATTCACCACACGTAATCTTTAAAGCAATCAAATTACTAAGCTACATAGACAACTCTGTTAGAATCCCATGACAACGACTAGCCCATAATTGAACCGTTCATCGTCATGGGATTTGATGAAAACATGATAATAAACAAGATATGAATAAAAGAAGCAATAATATTAATAAAACAAAGAGTTGAGAAAACAAATCTATAATCCAGACTAACACAAAAGATGAAGTAGATCTTGATCTGTTGCTTGTCACGGGCGTTGAATCCTTCTTTCCTTTTCTCCCTTGCAGATCTAAGCTATGATACAATAATAAAACTATGATACAAATTATAATGCTAAGGTGTGTTTAAATAGGCTCTAGATTTCTTACCCAGCAAGAAATTACCTTCTAATACAATTAGAATTTAAATTAAGATGCTAAAAACTGCCCAAAATACAATTAGAACTTAAAAAGGGCAAAACAGTAATTTCCCAGCAATGCTTCATAAAGAACACGTGCGCGAATTTATTCCCCACGTTCTCTGCACCTTCTATCTGTCCCAAGTTGTAGAAAATCTCCCAAGCTTTGCGTGGGCAGTAAGATCGCTGAAAACGGAGTTATAGAACTCCAGATATGGCCAAAACAGTGTAAGCTGCGCAACCGTCCCAGAAAATCCGAATTTTAATCAATTTAATCTCCGAAAACGATAGAAGCATCCACCTTAATCAACAATCTTGCAGACCTGTACAACTAAGCAAAACACATCAAAACTACAAGAAACTTGAGTCCAAGACAATCAATTTAAGCCGATTTAGAATGTTCCAAGTGGATATAAAATCCACTTATCACACCCCCAAACTTAAACTGATGCTTGTCCTCAAGCATAAACAATTACAACTAACTAACTAACTAGTACCACTTCTGTAGGTGATCACGGTTGCATTTGACATATGCAACAAGCCCTTTAAACCCCTAGGCAGCCCTAGTGGACGAGTAAGGTCTCGTGAGGGCCTATAGCGAATGTACCCACAAAATCCATTTAACCTAATGCAATGCAATGCATGAATGCAACTAATATGAAAAATGCAATTAATCTAATACTAAAATCCTACCATACCTTCAAATCCTCTCATGCCATATCAACTTAAGAATCAAAGTAAATACGCAATGTCTTGGTGTCGAAAGTGCAAGTATTCACATAGTCTACTCAATGAACATGCATAAGTTCTCACAAGCCCATGTCAAATGTAAGAATAAGTTAGTAAACATGCTAAGCCTACAAGAGTACATCTTTGAGACAACACTCGGGATCTCATACGCAAGAACAAGCAAACACTCACAATCCACTCACAAAGAATATTCACTCAAGAACAAGGGTAAGTGTATCACTCAATTCCAACAAAATCATGAACATGCTTGACATTTGGTATCAATCTAACTCTTAACACAACATACATCAATGACGATAATCAAAAGGTCTTTATTTGGGTTGTAACGGGGCTAGGGACAAGGTATGTCAAATAAGCCCAAACAGGTGAAGTGTCAAAAGCTAGTAAGTACCATAATAAATCATACACAACACCCTATTTTTCCCCCCACACAATTTTTACTCAAAACAAACACTCGACTAGTCGACTGAAATAGGATCACAACAAACACAAACATGCTCTCATAATATTTTTTTCTTCTTTTTTTTTTTTACTTTTCTTTTTTTTACTTTTTTTTTTCGAGAGCTAGATAAAACAATAATATAAACAATAACAATGATCCCATGAATTTATTACATATGTCGACTATCAAGTAAACAAACAAACCCAATTTCAATATTTTCCCCAAAAGTAAGACCAACAATAAACCCCTCCTTACACACCTTATTACTCCCTTAAGCACTCTACTAGCCTTTGACAAAGTGGGTTCAAATTAATGTAAGGCCAATACAAGAAAAAGGTCTAGCAAGTAATGTGGTATGTCACCGAAAAATAGGATTAAGCTCAACGGGTTAACTAATTGATCATATAAATATGGTGTGGTAATATGGGAAAATATGTGGTTATTCCTAAGTGCCTTTATCATTTTAATCGTCAAATAATGTCATGCGTTTCAAGAAAGACCTCAAACAACTGCTAGCAATGCAAACAATCCGTGGACACTCAAGCAAACGAATAATTTGCAAATATGCAATAAGGCTCAAAAACTCACTTGGTGGAAATACATACTTAATCCCAAGCAACATATCTCTAACGCACCTACTTGTATTCAAAGCATGCAAACTAAATCATCTTGCACATATTCATGTCCTTCTAATCACTTACAACATTCAATAAGTCTACTAGCTTCAACTTACTAGTGTATGTGTGTGCACAAGAACAAAGTATATCACTTCTCAATCAAAAGCGTCAACAACACAAAATTCCTATCAAGCATGGGTTCAAATGCAAACTATTATGAACTCACATGATATACAAACATAAAAACAGAATGTCCTATATGAAACAAACGTAGATAACACGAACATAAATGCATAATTTTACTATTACTAATATGTAAAGCATGAAATCCTACATGAACACATAATACAACAACTACTAATCCCTCAAACCACCCCCAAACTTAAAATATTCAATGTCCGCATTGAATGGAAGTAAATACGAGGATAGTAGAAACATGCCTGCTCGTCCTCGAATGAATCTGGTGGAGGATACTGCGTACGAGCTCCATAGACTGGCCACCTTGCCTGAATACTACAAAACCCCCAATTGACAAGAACAAAAATTCGTAATAAAAATAAGATTAAAGAAAAAGATTTACCCAATACGAATCAAAGAGGTGAACTTGCAATTAATTCCTCTTAAGAATTGAATTTTTAAAGATTTTAAAAGAAATAGAAGAGGAATTGGATTTGTATGTAGAAGTGGGTATATAATAACAATAATAATAAGAATAAGAATAATAAATAATAATAATAAATATAATAATAATAAATAATAATAATAATAATAATAATAAATAATAAATTGAATAATAATAATAATAAATATGAATTAGAATAGAAATAGGTTTAGAATTTTGAAGAAAAGATGGGGGGTTTTGGATTTGAAATAGGAAAAGAATTAGGTGTAAAGGGGAGAGTATAAATAGAATTGGGGTGTTGAAATTTTTTTTTTTTTTTTTTACAACAACAACACTCGCACAACAGTTAAGAGACACATGCTGAAAATCTTCTGCACCACTGTCACACGCGCAAGCCGCGCGCGTGTAAAGCAAACTGCACCTAGATCAGATGCGCCAGCGCAACTTGCGCATCAGGGGCGCAAATTGCCCTTAGATCAGTAACGCATGCGTAAGTTGCGCGATAAGGGTGCAAGTTGCGCGATAAGGGCGCAAGTTGCGCGATAAGGGCGCAAACTGCGCTAAGGTCAGTAACGCAGGCGCAACCTGCGTTACACACTAAAACTTCGATTTTTTTTTTTTGAAGAAACACAATTTTTTTTCTTTCCTATACTAATGCGTGGTTTGCCTCCCACGAAGCGCTCCTTTAACGTCAATAGTTTGACGTTACTTCCTCCACTCATGGTAGTTTCAAAAGAATAACTGAACCATCCTCAACAGAAAGACCATTCATACGAACGTTGACCTCTGGGTTGCTTGCTTTCCACAAATCTTTTCCATCAGACTTCAACCTGATTTTACTACCCAACGGCCAAATCTTCTTCTTTTTCTTCTTCACACCTCTAAGGTGCTTCTCCGACTCTACCGGTTGAACAAAAATTTCTTCTTCCTTATCATCGGTTTCCCACCTTCGCAACACGTTATCATGCCCCTCTTCAAAAATCACTAGCTCATTATTCAAAAGGACATACCTCAAATGTGGTTGAAGTTTCCCAAGCTTTACACTCGAAAGATCTCGAACAGAAGAACTGTCAATGGAATCACTGATAGGATGCTTTAGCACGCGCATATCCGATTTTTCGCTCAATAACTGATCAAACTTCTTTCTCTGACCCGTATCAACTATATCCACACTGCAACACTCTTCATCCTCTGTCGAAAATTTCATGGCTTTGAACACATTTAAGGTGGCATTCTGATCTTGCACCCTCATTGTAAGCTCTCCTTTCTGCACATCAATCAAAGTACGACCCGTAGCTAGAAAAGGTCTTCCCAAGATTATGGGAATCTTCTTGTCTTGTTTGAAATCCAAGATAAAAAATCAGCAGGGAAGATGAGCTTATCAACCTTCACCAAAACATCCTCCAATATACCCCTCGGATACGTGATCTTCCTATCAGCCAACTGCAAAGAGATGTTGGTTGGCTTTGGCTCCGGTAGACCAAGTTGCTTAAAAACAGATAAAGGCATGAGATTAATGCTAGCTCCCAAATCACATAAGCATTTGCTAAAAGAAAGGTTACCAATAGTACACGGAATGGTGAAACTTCCAGGATCTTTAAGTTTAGGAGGCAATTTCTGCTGCAGAACGGCACTACACTCCTCTGTCAAAGCCACTATTTCAAATTCTTCCAACCTTCTCTTCCGTGACAAAATATCCTTCATGAACTTTGCATATCTTGGCATCTGCTCCAATGCTTCAACAAAAGGAATGTTAATGGACAATTTCTTGAAGACATCCATAAACTTTTGAAACTGTTTCTCTTGACTTTTCTGCAAGCGTCCAGGAAATGGAGGAGGTGGATAGATCTGAGTATTCTTTGTAGACTGCTCCGGAGTAGACTTTTCAACAGGTTTCTTGCTCTTCTCAACTTCACCATCTAGCTGATCAGCCACTAAATCAGATTTCTCAATTCCGGGCACTGCAGATTTTTCAACTTGCTTATTCTGAACATCTTCATCTTCTTCAGTTGCTGATTTAGGACCACTTGTGACTTTTCCAGATCTCAAAGTAACTGCATTGACTTGTTCTTTGTTGTCCCTCCTGCCTGGATTAACCTCTGTATCACTAGGAAGAGTTCCTTGTGACCTACTAAATAAGGTACTTGCAATCTGTCCCACCTGGCTCTCCAAGATCTTTTGAGAAGCTTGCAGGTTCTTCACCATCATCCTCAAATCATCCATCTCTGAATTTTCATTAGAAGTTTGCCCCGCATGAGCCTGGGGTTGTTGCTGCTGAAATCCCGGAGGTTGATATGGTGCCCTCGGAGCATAAGGCTGCTGATAACCTTGATTGAATGGCTTTGCTTGCTGATAAGGTTGTTGTGCACTTTGATTGTTGCTCCAGCTGAAATTGGGATGATTCCGATTACTAGGATGATAAGTGGCTGGAACTGGCGCAGTAGGTCTCTGAAAATTACTCACGAACTGTGTTGATTCAGAAGAGATAGCACATTGATTCGTCTCATTTGCCCCCGCACATAGCTCACAAACACTAGCCACCTGCTGAACTCCATAATTTGCAAGAGAATCCACCTTCATAGTTAACGCCTTCAACTGAGCTGTAATAGCTGAAGCTGTATCCACCTCAAAAATACATGCTACCTTGCCTTGAGAAAGCCCCTGGGTTGGATTCTGATATTCATTGGCAGCCATAATCTCAATAAGATCATAAGCTTCATCATAGCTCTTAGCCCATAGAGCTCCTCCTGATGCTGCATCTAGCATAGGTCTAGATTGTGCTCCCAACCCATTGTAGAAGCTATTGATAACCATCCAGTCACAGGCATACCATGATGTGGACACCTACGAAGCATCTCCTTGTATCGTTCCCATGCCTCACACAAAGATTCTCCACATTGCTGCTGAAACTGAGTTAGCTGGTTCCTTATTGCTGCAGTTTTTGCCATAGGGAAAAATTTAGTAAGAAACTTCTGAGCAAGATCCTCCCATGTAGTAATGGAACCAGGTGGTAGAGAGTGTAACCAGCCCTTAGCCTTATCCTTCAAAGAGAATGGGAAAAGTCTCAACTTGATAGCATCATCTGAAACACCATTGAACTTGAAAGTATCGCAGATCTCGATAAAGTCCCGAATATGCATGTTAGGATCCTCCGTAGGAGCACCCCCAAACTGAACCGAATTCTGTAGCATCTGAATAGTGCCCGGCTTGATCTCGAAGTTATTAGCCGTGATGGCCGGCCTGATAATGCTAGACTGGATTTCATTGATCTTTGGCTGAGAATACTCCTTCAAAGCCTTAGCTGCTGCTGCATCTGCCATCTCTACTTTAGTTTCAGATTCCTCTTTCTTATCCTCTCTATTCTCTACAAGATCGTCTTCCGCCAGTTCTTCCAAACGAGCTTGTAAGCATGTTCGCATACAAATTTAAGTACCTGAAACACCACGAACAAACAAACTAAGTAAAAAATCCGAGTCAGTGAACGCTAACGACCACTATTGACAAGCACATAAACTAAAAATAAAACACCGATGATCCCCGGCAGCGGCGCCAAAAACTTGTTAACACAATATCACGCAAGTATACGTGGTCATAAGTAATATAATTCAAGTTCATTCCACAGAGATCTGGTTATGGTTCTATTTAGTAGATGCACCTATTCAACAATGTATGGCTTTAATTCACTGCTAAGAAAGTAACAAATTTGGGTTTGTTTATCTAAATTAAACTAAGATGCAAATTATAAAACTAAGAATTAAATTAACTAATAAGAATAGAAATCAAATTACTTATGTGAATAAAAACATGGGACTCTAACTTCATTATCTACTTCACTTAGAGTTGATGCCTTTAATCAATACACATGTGGGATTTGATATCTGATCGGACAACACGAAACAAGTAAAAGTTACCTCTCGGTATACTAGTACCAAACTACGCATGCATCCACAAAAGAGATAGAAGATGGGTAGACACCAATTATGTTTAGACCCTATATCTCTATAGAATTTGAAAACGTAACGGTTTAAGCACAAGTTATCCACATAGATCACATAGGGCAACATAATATCTCTATTTACGCCACAAATCATGATGCTAAAACATCAACCTATCCTATGCTAGCATGGCAAGTTCTAAATCTCAAGATCCACTCTCGCTTCATAAAAGATTAACAATTCAATTTAGATGTTAGCTACGCATCTAAAAGCATTAAGATTAACCATACGAGGATATCAAGAATTCACCACACGTAATCTTTAAAGCAATCAAACTACTAAGCTACATAGACAACTCTGTTAGAATCCCATGACAACGACTAGCCCATAATTGAACCGTTCATCGTCATGGGATTTGATGAAAACATGATAATAAACAAGATATGAATAAAAGAAGCAATAATATTAATAAAACAAAGAGTTGAGTAAACAAATCTATAATCCAGAATAACACAAAAGATGAAGTAGATCTAGATCCGTTGCTTGTCACGAGCGTTGAATCCTTCTTTCCTTTTCTCCCTTGCAGATCTAAGCTATGATACAATAATAAAACTATGATACAAATTATAATGCTAAGGTGTGTTTAAATAGGCTCTAGATTCCTTGCCTAGCAAGAAATTACCTTCTAATACAATTAGAATTTAAATAAAGGTGCTAAAAACTGCCCAAAATACAATTAGAACTTAAAAAGGGTAAAACAGTAATTTCCCAGCAATGCTTCATAAAGAACACGTGCGCGAATTTATTCCCCACGTTCTCTGCACCTGCTATCTGTCCCAAGTTGTAGAAAATCTCCCAAGCTTCGCGTGGGCAGTAAGATCGCTGAAAACGGAGTTAGAACTCCAGATATGGCCAAAACAGTGTAAGCTGCGCAACCATCCCAGAAAATCCGAATTTTAATCAATTTAATCTCCAAAAACGATAGAAGCATCCACCTTAATCAACAATCTTGCAGACCTGTACAACTAAGCAAAACACATCAAAACTACAAGAAACTTGAGTCCAAGACAATCAATTTAAGCCGATTTAGAATGTTCCAAGTGGATATAAAATCCACTTATCAACCCATATTCCCCAACAGCTTGCTTTGCGGTTTCTTTCTCAGCAATAGTCAGCAGTACTTCTTCTGGCACGCCTTGGTATATAGCTGCAAGAGCTACTTGTACCGTCCTCTCATCAACAACAGTCTTTGGGTCTCCTTCGATCGCACCCCAAACACCTTGCGCCTTCATGAAAACCTTCATTTTTAGGGACCATGTTGTATAGTTACTTTTCGTTAGCATTGGATAACTTAAACCCACAGAACCTTCTTTTGTCTTAGTTATCTCCATAGTTTTGTTTATACTAGCTTAAAACCCGTGCGATGCACGGATTTTTTAAATATTATATGATTTTTTTAATTAATTTAAATTATTTTTAAAAAGACATGAATTTTGGGGTCTTAATTTTTTTATGAGATGATTTGATAATAAGTATATATATGTTATCTGTGATATTTATAGAAAAGGAGGAATTTTAGTTAGAAATATATAGAAAAGATGATAGGTTTTAGTTGAAAAAGATAATCGATTAATTGTTAGTAATTATAAATTATTATTTAATTTTATTAAATCAGATTTCCCATGATGTGATTGGAAAAAAAGAGGACTTAGTTAGAAAATATTAAATAGGTAATGTGTTCTAGGTGAAAAGGTAATTGATTAGTTTATAGGAATTATAATTTAATTACGTTATTTTACTAAATACAATTACTCATAATATTTTTAGAAAGGGAGAGATTAATATTGTCCGTGATATTTTCATTAAAAGAGGGATTTTAGTTTAAAAAATATAAAAAAATAATACGTTTTAGCTAAAAAAAGGTAATCGATTAAGTATTAATATTATAATATTATTAGTTTATTGTATTAAATAGAACCGCTTGTGATATAATTGAAAAATATAGATTTTAGTTAGAGAAAATATAAAGGTTACATGAAAATTAAAAAAGTGACATGATTTATGTGAAAGAGTTAATTGATTAGTTTATAGTAATTATAATTTAATTATGTTATTTTACTAAATATAATTGTTCATAGTGTTTTTAGAAAATGAGATATTAATATTGCCCGTGATATTTCTAGGAAAAAAGAGAATTTAATTTGGAACAAATAGAAAAGATGATACATTTTAGCTGAAAAGGTAATCGGTTAATAATTAGTATTATGATATTATTATTTTATTTTTATTAAATGGAAACGTCCGTGATATAATTGGAAAAAGAGAGGTTTTAGTGAGAAAAAATAAAAAAATAATGTGTTTTGGGTAAAAAAGGTAATCGTCCATGATATAATTGGAAAAAGAGAGATTTTAGTTAGAGAAAAGGTAATGTGACTGAAAAGGGTAATTGATTAGTTAATAGTAATTAAAATATAATTACTTTATTTGATTAAACAAAATTGCTATAGTGTTTTTAAAAAGGAATGTAAAAGATATTGTATTTTACCTGAAAATGGAAATTATTTTGTTTTTGAAAAATAGAAAAGGTAATATGTTTAACCTGGAAAAGGAAATTAATTAATAATGAAGAAATTTTAGTTAGATAAAATATATAAGATATTATATTTTACCTGAAAAAGGAAATTGTTTAGTTATTGAAAAATAGAAAAGATAATATATTTAACCTAAAAAAAGAAATTGATTAGTTATTAGGATGAGTAAGGGTAAATAAGTAAAATCAACAGGTACCGTACCGACCGACCAAACTTTTAATATTTCGATTTTTATATAATAGTATAGATGTTTGGGTGATATTTAGGGATACACAACCTGGATGCATTGATACCAAGTGTAGTAATCAAACTATCGATATACTTTTTAACATGCTCACATTATTGAAAGACAAGTACAAGAGATATATGTATACACCAAACAAAAATAGACAAGAATCAATCAAGGATCAATCTATCAAGGATCAATCTACCTATAAAACAGCAACTTCCTATCTGACTAATTCCATGACTTATTTCACGATCCTACAATCAAGCAAACAGACATCTGACCAAATCAAAAATATCTGTTCAAATCAAATCAAATAAAACATTAATTTTTTAACTTATTGTTTGAGATTAACTCTAACAAAGGAATTCTATATGATCAAAACAATTATTTAAGGTCTAAGTATAAGTAAATAATATAGAAAATTAGTAAATACTTAAGCAAATACATTAAAATACTTGTACACCACCACTCCCGTTACACTGAACAACAAACTGATAGGTAATTTTACCCTTGGAACAGGCTTTGTGAAGCCAAGTAACTAAAACAGATATACCTAAACTCCTAATTCCTAAACATGATATATTGTCGGTTACTCCACTAAAGTAGCAGAAATAGATTTTAAGTAGCAGAAATATATAGTAGGGTCATTCGCGCACAACATTCCTCATCAATTTCTTAACACTGTGTTCCAGAAAAATATTAAAAAAAGAAAAAAAAATAATGAGTAATTTCCACATCTTGTTACAGAATAATTTTTTGGAAAAAAAGAAAATAAAGCTAAAGATTAGAGAAGAAATTCTCTTTATATTTGTCTCCAAAATATTCTTCTCACTTTTGGAAAAATTTGAGAAGAAAAGAAAATTAATCATTTTACATTCTTGTCTTTTCTTCACAAAGTTCTGGAACACAAGTACACAACACATAAATGAAAAACAGCTAAACTAACATATTTAGGCCTAGTTTGGTTTCTTGTAACCTAATTATGTAATTTCAACTATCTTGGATTTGGATTTTAACAGGTTACGGAGTCTACGATAAAGATTAAAGAGTATGTTTGGCGAGATTTAAAGCCAAGAATTTCAAGTGAATTATGACTTAAATTTAAAAAATGTCTATTTATGTAAGTCAAAACAGATTTAAAGTGGGAAAAAAATTCAAAATTTGGCACGAGGTGTTTTGTTGATAAAAATTATTATTATCATTCAAATAGATAATTTATCAAATTCATTTTTATTTTTATATTTTTCATAACAAACAAGTTTTACCTAATAGAAGATTATCCAAAAAAATATTAACTTAAAATTTCCAATTTACACTTATTTCATAAATAATTATTTTTAACTAATCCAAACGTCCTGGAAATCATATACTCCAAGAACATTTGTTAAAATCTACTCCCTCTATTTTTTTTATAAGACGTTTGACTTTTTGCACACAAATCCAAGTGTTTTGACCGGGCACTTATAATTATTATTTTTAAGATTTTCTTTTTTTGAATTAAAATACACAATAAATATTTTAATTCACAAAAAAAAAAATTAAAAATAATAATTTTAAGTACCCGGTCTAAACACTTGGAAATGTGTGCAAAAAGTCAAACGTGATATAAAAAAACGGAGGGAGTATTAATTTACATTTGTTAAAAAGTTATAATATTTATAATGACGTGGTAACATGTATATTTGTAATGTTAATGTAATTTAAGCATACTCTATGGTGACAGTTTTGTACTTTTATCAGGTTAATTTGTCAAATAACCGACAGAAAAATATAATTGATGAAAAAAATCAAATCACATCAATACAAATTCTTGGATTATAATATTAGTATATTACAAATCACTTCGTCACAATCACAATTTTCCAAATCCCGTTGGCACACTTATACATCGTCAAAACTCTAATTAAATAGGCAATAAACTAAAAAACTAATTGCATAACTTGGATTATTATCATACACTAATTTTTTTGTATTAAAAAATAATAATAAAATCATATAACTAACTAAAAGTATGGATTACTTACTTGTACTCTTATGAGTTATGACCAACTTAAAGGCAAGATTTATATAAAATATAATAACAGGCGCAAACTGTACTCGTATATTCTTTCGGCCTGATAATTAGCATTGACCCAGACGTCACGGCCCATATATTTTATTATACACAGACGGCCCATCTCATTGAATGGAATCATCATATAAAGATACCTTTTTTATTTTATACGTGGGTCCAGCCACCAATGCATCCACGTAGACTTCCACATGTATAAATAAGATTGAGCATTTAGAGTGATACATTTAGCTACTAATACTATGGAAAGCAAGAGGAGGTTCCGGTTCTTGTCAGGTTCATTTCTTACATACCTTCTTAAACATTAATATTAATAACTACTACTATTTAAGCCGCGTTGCTGGGCCTTTTTAAATTTTTAATTTGTTTTAATTATTGATTAAAACTCAAATTTTGTTTAACTACTTTTAGTCTGTGTTTTCATAACCGGACCGGGCATCGAACCGGAAGCCCTATTGGTTACTGGTTCGATTGGTTCAACCGGCTCGACCAGTGGTTCAACCGGTGTGACATCATAATTATGTAATAAATAATTATATATATTTAATATTATATATATATATAAAATTATATATATTTAATATGATATATATATATATATATATATATATAATTATATAAATATATAATACAATATGAAAATTATGAATAAATTTTATAAAAAACCTGTTTTTTTCTCATAAACCGGTTTTGTTCTCATAAACCGGTTTTTTTCAGATTGTACCGGTTTTTTTCAGACCTCATAAACCAATTTTTTTCAAAAAACCGGCCACCGGTCCGGTTCAGTACCGGTTTTGTCCGGTTTTTGGCCGGTTCTTACCGGTTTTGAACAGGAGAACCGGAGGACTGGTTTTGTGGGTGAACCGAACCGGACCAGCCACCGGTTAGCGGTCGGACCGGTTGAACCGGCCGGTCCGGTCCGGTTTTAATAACACAGCTTTTAGTGTGAGGGGATAAAGCAAATGTTTGATGTCACATGAAATATTTGAGCTCATAAAATATTTTGATTATCCATTTTATTGAACTAAATTATAAATTGATAGAATAAATTACATAGATGGGAATTTATCAAATACGATGATATCAATTATGTTTAGATACAATGTTTATGTTTGGTTTAGTGTGGGTTGAACTTTTAATCTCCTGTTAATGATAGCTTCTTTTCACTTTGAGCTCAAGTCTTTAGTACACCAATTAAGAACATTTCTTTTAAGTAATACAGACTTTGTTAATATGTGAAGGATTATTTATACAAAACTAAACGTGTTTTTGGAAGTGATTTAAGTTATAAAGAAATGCTAGTTTACAATTTATTATTTTAGCCTTCACAATTTGAAATTTTTGGATTCACTATCGAGTAGGGTACCTATCACGAGACTTCTGAGAGGTATACCTATAGGCATGTCTTTTGCCTAAAGGCTTATCCGAATGACATTCCGTTTTCAATTAAACATAGCAAAATCCTGAGGATCGTTACAAAATTAAGTTATGATTATTAAGTTTGTTATTAACAAAGATGGTGATTTAATATCGTATGTTATACTATAACTGTTCTTCAAGGCTGTTTGTTCCTTTGCAGTTATAATTTATGATTTGAAGGCAATTTGTTACAAGACTGTAATGTGAAAATGCTTCGACTTTCACTCTCAATTATAAAGTCTTCTTTTTTAATAGTTTAAATTCCTTGTTTCAGCGATGTTTCGGAGAACTATAGTCTTTCTCTTGATGGGGCTTCTAGCTTGGGTATACCAGGAAATGCGCCCTCCACCTCCAAAATTGTGTGGGTTGTCTCCTGGAGGTCCACCTGTTACTGGTCCTAGAATAAAGCTTAGGGATGGAAGACATCTGGCATATATGGAGCTAGGAGCATTAAAAGATGTGGCTAAGTATAAGATAATCCTAGTCCATGCCATTGACTCTAGCAAATACGATACAGTTGTATCAAAGGTAACTATCTTTGCTAACAAAGAACCTTTTTACATTGGTCGATTACTAAATTCAGATGATTGGTTACAAATGAATCCGATATGGCGTTGTCTTAACAGGAGTTACTTGAAGATATGGGGGCAAACCTTGTTACTTTTGATAGACCAGGCTATGGAGAAAGTGATCCTGATCCAAAGCGAACATTCAAAAGTAGTGCTCTTGACATAGAAGAACTTGCGGACCATTTGGGATTAGGAGCTAAATTCTACGTAGTTGGGTTTTCCATGGGCGGACAGGTGGTTTGGGGCTGCCTCAAGTACATTCCAGAAAGGTAACTTCTCAAATTTTGCGAGTTTATTATATATAAATACCATGCAGTGTTACAAAGTTTAGTAAACATAAAATGAAAATACGATGGAAAATTAGAATTTTGATAATTAGTTCTGGAAATGCATTGAAAGTTTATCATGGATTGGAGGATTGGGTGATAAGTTTTTCACCTTCCTTGTGTTAACTTGATCCTGTAGTTGTCTGGATCATCTTTACGAATCCAAACTTTTTAAAAATTTTGTGATTTCATCAAGTACAACAATTTCTTCTTTAAAAGAAATTTATGCTTCATCTTTGTTGAGATATGTTGGTGTGCTGGTAGGTTGGCTGGAGTGGCACTGCTCGCTCCGGTTGTCAACTATTGGTGGCCTGGTTTTCCTGCAAATTTATCTACAGAAGCTTACAAGGAGCTATATCTAGCAGACCAGTGGGCACTTCGGGTTTCTCACTACACCCCATGGCTAACATACTGGTGGAACACTCAAAAGCTTTTTCCAGGCTCTAGTGTTGCTTCTGGAAGGCCTAAAATCTCTCGTAACGATTACGAAATTTTGACCAAACTTGCTGTAGCCGGGAAACAAAAAGATAAGGTATTGATTTCATGAGATTCTGCGGTTGTACTTTGCAAAAATTACGATCACTCACTTTTTACATATTCCTAGTTTTGCAACAGTTGAAAAATAACAAAGGAAGTACATAGTAGATGATAATACACAAGTCAATAAGGAAAATCAATGTTCAATGTTTATGGAACAATGTAGCGATTGGTGATTTAGACACGAATTATCTTAATATAATGACACGTGAGATGGAAAAGCACAGCATGCACAGGATTAAACATCGTAAACTTATACTATAGACATTGTTTAATGGAACTAAATACTAATTAGCTTTGATTTTTATGTTGATAGCAGGGATATGCAACACAACAGGGGAATTTTGAATCCCAGTACCGCGACATAATTATTGGATTCGGGAAGTCAGAGTTTGATCCAATGGATCTGAAAAATCCATTTGCAGACAGAGATGGCTCAGTTCATCTTTGGCAGGGAGACGAGGATGGCCTTGTTCCTGTTACATTGCAGCGATATATTGCCAGGAAACTCCCATGGATTCGTTACCATGAACTTGCTGGTGCTGGACATATTTTTCCATTTGATAAACAAATGTGTGAAGCTATCTTCAAAAAACTTCTACTAGGGAAGAATCAAGAATTGCGGACAAGTAGCTGAACATCTTTTATTTCATCGTAACAAATATGTACAATACAGTTTGTAAATCAGTTTTCTTCATAGAAAAGTTTAGATTTCTTTGGCTAATTTTAGAGAGTTTCTCTACTCATGACACTATATAAACTAAACCCACGCTTGAGCTCAAATTTATCCTGTTCAGCTCGTTTAGCTTGGAATCGGTTCAGGATTGGCTCGAAGTCATTTACGTTATGCTCCAGTTTTTTGTTAAAAATCTTGGGCCTTGTATTGAATTGGGCTCACTCCTTACCTTCTTTTCTTGTTTAATACTTGCTCTGTTTTCTATAGTTTTCTTGTAATTGGATAAGTGGTCGGCTGTAATATGTAGGTTACTAACAAACTTTCAGTGAGTTTCTTTACATAATTGAATACCTAATTTCATTGCAGCCCAATTTAAATGAATTGAAATGTTTTACTTTTTAAAACTGGTTTTTTAAATGAAGTATAAACAAAACCACAAAATTCTGAAATAAATTAATCAAATTTTAATAATTTAACATATTATTTGTCGATCAACTTTTTGTACATATAAATTGAATTGACTAAACTCAAATAATCTGTTTATTTCAATTCTCGTGTGTATTCAGTATGTAATTCGCGCGTGCGAACGTAAAAGAAATTGAACTTGACTAGTAGAAAAGGTATATAAAATGGGGAAACAGATTCAATTCAAGTTCGACTCAATTTTTCCCATGCTTTTGCTTTTTAGCAATGTTACCAGTGTCGATAGTTCGAGGATGCCAACAAAAGGTGGGTGCAATGGTCGAAATTTTGGCTTTTCTAAGAAAAATTAAGAACGTGTACGTGTTCAATTAAAAAAAAATTAAAAAACTATATAAAAAAAAGTAAAATAGTTCAAGGGTTAAAGCTTAAATGAAAACAATGTAAACTCTGAAAATGAATTTTGGATTTGCAAAATTCTGCTTTCGGTTATTAATTTATACAAGCATTATGCCCGTATTATATACACTTTAATGAAAAATATTATTATATAAATATTATTATTAAAAAAGTTAAATATTGATTCTACATTTTTAAAATTAAATATTTAAAAAATATTCAAATATCTAATCAAACTTTGATTTAATCAAATTTAACTAAGATAATGAATTAATTTAGGAATTTAGTTAATAGTTTGGATGATTGGTTAGCATGGTGTCCCGAATTTTTCTAATATAATTTATCAATTACGAAAATGGAAAACTTTTGAATGTAAGCAATTGTAAAAATTGCAATTCATATCAAATTTTGATCATTTTTTATGATTTAAAAAACCCTTTCAATTGTCACAACTTTTGTTCTCATTGTGTTTTCTCATATTATGTTCCGAACTATCTTCAAAATTATAATTATTAGATTCCATAACAACTGCTATACAAACTCTTATAAACTGAAAGGAACTGCATGATTTTGAATAAGTTGATAATAACTTATTTTTATTTTTATTTAAATCAATTTTGTTTGAATTTATTTGAGTCAGTGTAAATGGGCGGTCAAATAAAATTTAATTGTCAAATGGTGAATAATAAGGTCAAATGCGTATAATCGGGTGAATATTTTGTGTGAGGTGCTGACGAAATTAATTGACGAAAAAATTGAATCGTCTTCTCTTGTAATAATATTTAACATAATTAAAGAATATGTTAATATTTATGATAATGAGTTATTTGAGAAATTAAATATGTTGACGTTATTTTATTTTCCAAAATTAATACACATATAAGTTGAAAGATATATAGTAAAATGTTACGGTGATACTTTTCGGTGGTGATATATTTTAACAAATTTTAACTGAATAAAAAGTTGTTAAGGATAGGTTATTGTAATTATTAGATTAAGTTTGTGACGCCCCGACCCCGGTTTGATTTCCTCTGGAAGAAACCGGCCCGAGGGTCCGCCAAAACTACATCACAACCTGTTTAATCTGCTAATATATATTTTTTTAAATTTCGGCATGAAGTATTCATAAATAGAACTATCCACCTGCTTTTCAATTCAAAAATTCAACTTTATAACAAAAGTCCATCTCACCAAAAATCGTGCCATGCACATCGCATCTCAACTACTATCTACCATGTACTGTAATTTGTACAACTACAAACCAACTATGTCCCGACTTACCTCGAATCAACATACAACCAAGATCCACAACCAGTGCTTCCACCAAGTCGATCTACAAACTCCAGTAGGTGAAGCACAACCACTAAGTCAACCACCAGCTCTAATGGTCCATCACTTCTTTCTACCTTTCCTAGTATTCTTCTTAAATCTTCAGTATCTTCCTGTGATAATTTATAAAATAAAAGAATGAGCTATAAAACTCAGCAAGTATATTTTGTAGTGATCCATTGAAGTTTTATAAAATAATTTAGTTTTGGAAATCATTATCACTACACCGTTTACAATCAAGTATGACTCACACCGAGATCAGAGTCCTGCCAATATGTCAGCACAACATAGCTTATAATAACGTATAAACCCACACCAAAATCAGAGTTCTGCCAAAGTATTCATCTCATAAACAGTTTCATCTCACGATAATCCAAACTCAACACAATTTCACAAATAACTGAATCGTAAGGCATTTTCACAATATTTCATATAAGTAACCATCCTCATTTCACAATTCACAGTTTATAATAAAAATATAAACTTCACAAATTTCGTTAGGAAAAACTGAGCATTCTACACATGACAAGTTCATCAAGTTCTACCAGTGGGGGTCCCCGGCCTTTACTTCCTATTTCGGGAAGTTCACAAAGTTTCCATTTCTGGAAGTTCTACCAATTGGGGTCCCCGGCCTTTACTTCCTATTTCGGGAAGTTCACAAAGTTTCCATTTCTGGAAGTTCTACCAAATCTCCATTTCTGAAGGTTCATACTGTCTCCATTTCTGGAGGTTCATGCTGTCTCCATTTCTGGAAGTTCATACTGTCTCCATTTCTGGAGGTTCCACCAATCCCATTTCTGGGAGTGACTCACTGTCAATGACAGCCTGCTCAGTTTTCCTCAAATTCACATTTTTTCACATATATGAGTTAAAACAATACAACGAGTATTCATAATAGTGTAAAAATCACATTTTAAACACTTCAATATAAAGGATAAATTTCTTCTAAAATCCACAAATACACATTTCTACTTTTCCACTTTTCCAATTCAAAAATCAATATCTTACTGAAAATAAGATTCACATTTTCACACATAAAAATGAAGTACGCATATAATTTAAAACAAACTAAATACGTTAACAGAAATATAATGCATTATTCTCAATTTATCACAACAAAATATACTTACAACCACCGCTATCCAAGCAGTCCAATCGTTCCTCACCCACTTTTCCAATAACCTGGATAAGCATCAATAAACTCTTCAATCGTATATTCCCAATTCATTCTACTCGTACTTTACAAAGCAAACTGACCTTAACCGGTCAAATTCTACAGCTCAATTAGTTTCTACAATTATCCACTAAAATCACTAACGTCTTCTTAAGTCACAATTAACCGAATGAGCTTTTACTGCCTACTAATCGGTATTCCAATTACTATACAGCTTGCTCCTCAAAAATTCATATTTATAAAATCCCACGCTTAAAAAAATTATGGTTACAAATCTCGTAAATTCTACACCTTTATTAGGCTTGAGTTACAGCCCTTTTTATAGAAAATCGGGCATGACCTTTTCGTAACATGGACATTTCCCGGTGTAAAAACACCTCAATTACCATCTCAATTCATCATAACAATTTACCAACACAACCCAATATCATTCTCACTTCCAATCATCATTTATCTTATCATTTTCGACCATAACACCTTAGAACTTCCATGATAAAACATTAACCATCAATCCAATGCATACCAAACTTGGTAATCAGCTAAATAAGATCATAACTAACAACTTTCATTTATAGACCTCTTTCAAATAAGATTTTTAACCTACTCAAAATCACTCTCCAAAACAGGGTGACAAATCTGGAACTCTAAAATGCAACTGCGCACTCTTTACTCTAACATTTTTCATAAATCGAAAAATAATCATTTTAATACCAAACCTTCAATATTTGCACTTCAATATTAACCAAATCTACTATAAAAATTTCAGAGCAAAATTCTTAATTTAACACCCAAAACCGAATGCTTAAATATACAACTCAACACAGAAGTTTATGCACTGCGCAACCTTTACTAAAACGGGTATAATTCTTAACTCGTTTACTCTTTTGACGCAAGGTTTTCGCGTAAATAAACTAGACTCCAAATAGAACAACTTCTATTAAATGGTCACTGCCCAGAACAGAGAATAACCTGTTCGAATTCCTCTTGCAAAAACAGGTCAGGCCCCTGAAATTTTCTGGATGAATTGCATACTAAACTCTTCACATAATCAACTACCAATTCCACAATTTAAAACTAAAATTCAAGAACCCAAATTTTACATAAACCATAATTATCTAATTTAACATAATCAAGCATAAATATCTTCAAGAATCAAGAATCATACCTTTTTCAAGCTTAAAACCAACAAACAAGTTTCAATTAAAGAAAGCTTTCACTTTTTCTACCAAAACTACTATTCATCATCTTCCTCTTTTCCTCCTCTTTCCATTCCCCCACCAATACAAGTTAAAGCTCCAAGACAAGCTTTACCCACTATTAATATGTGTTTATACTTTGATTCCAAGCAATCACAAGAAAATTTCAAGCCTTTTCTTCTCTCTTTTCCTCTCTTCTCTCTTTTTCTTTTCTCTCTCTCTGTTTCTTCTCCCAAATCCCTAATTACAATTCTTTTCCCCCAATTCCTCATACTCTCTCTCCCCGTATATTGTAATCGGCGTGTATGTTTGTTTTGTGCTATTGTCTTGGCCCAATACATTATTATTTACTACTAACACTTAATTTCGGGTCCAATTGAAACACTACTTATTCGTTTTCTCTCTTTTTATTCCACTTGTAATTGTTTTATTGAAACAATTACTTCCTACAATTTCCAAAATAATTACGCAACTTAACTTTATAAAAATAAAGTCATCAAATCTCCAAAATCTCGTATTTTAAATAATTACGAGTCCACTTACAAATTTCCCGGAAATAAATCCTAAAATTATCTTCCGTCAAATAATTAATATTTGACATGGAAATTCCATCTTTAACCAATAAAATAAAATAGTCCTCAAATCCACAATTTATCGTCTCGGTCTCTAATTTCTTTATTATCTCCAAAACGGTTCAAAATTTAACCGCAATAAATATTATTTCCAATAAATTAATCAGAATTAATATTTTCGGAATCGGGATGTTACATCTTTCCCCCCTTAAAAAAATTTCGTCCTCGAAATTGAGCACACTTGGTCTCATCAAAACAAAGTGGGATACTTCCCCCTCATACTGTCTTCTGGTCTCCAAGTTCTTCTTCAACATCATGACTCTGTCACATCAAATTCATCAAAGGTATTACCTTCATTCTTAACATCTGCTCCTATCAATCATAGCCTCTACGGGGTTTTCTCAAATTTTTAACACCGTTGAACATCTATCGGTTCATATTCCAATTCCTGGTTGACTCTCCAACCTGAAAGTTCTGCAGCATTTCTCACGAATACAATCTCTTCACATGATTTCAACTATAGATCTTAATCTTCTTCTAGAATAATTAGAAAACCCTCAAAAGGATATCATCACTAATTCATCGAAATCATCACACAAGGATTAAGAAAATGAGTATTCAAACATGATACGTTCACAAGTTCTACTAATGGGGTTCCCAACCAGCTAATCAACCGATTAGGCATTACTTCTAACAAGGAAGCATCAACAATTCTCGATATCAATGTAAGAATACTCACTTCTCATCCAAAAAACATCAATCAAAAATCAAGATATCCCTCACGGTTGGAAACAACAGTAATTCAATACACACATATACTTACTCATCATCATTCGTATGTATCTCCCATTTGAGAATACACACCCACTTTATCATCGTAATCATCATATTTCCTTTACAATCCAAAATCATCTCAAGTACTTGTAATATGGTCTTTCACCAATCATCAATACGTAAATCTATCGTCTTCCACATGTTGCGTTCTACATGATCTATCTGTATGTTACCAAAAGGTAAAGATCTATAAGCTAGCATACACGTAGTCTCCAACAAAAGTTGTAACAAAAGAAAATTATCATCACGGTCCTTAGCATCCTCCTCTTGTAGTTCTCAAACTTATCAACAAAATCACATCATCAAGATTTCCTTTTCTAGAATCTTACCATCAATTCTCATCGTTCTTAATCTCTAGGCTGAATCATCTCGTCTTGACATAAGAAGTATACTCATAACGCTATCTATCGTATATCCCGACTTTTGATACTGGCTTTCAATATGTCAAAATCTCTCGAGGCAGTAAAATTTTCGAACGGTGCCGCAGTCACTATCTGAGGTGAAACCGCAGTCTCTGCGAAAATTAAACTAGCGGACAAAACAATGTCAACAACTATCTAAATAATTGATCAACATCAATATTGAACGGAAATCTAAGCGACTCGGATCCACATACGCTTTCACATCCTCAAATAACAAAATACTAAATCCTTCAAATACTTGAATTCCCAAGAATCCCAAAATTTCCTTAATTCTACTAATATCATCTTCGGTCAACAACTTCTGTCCTCAAATTCTCGTATCAGTAACTAGTACAGTAAAACCTCGAACAACAATTTATCTCTCCAGTTTCTAATATCATTCTCATTATAATATATCCAAATTTCATACTGTACATATTCCCAAAATTATCAATCACTGTTATTCTCAATAAGTATCTTTAGAATCTAATAATAAGATCCTAAATTAAGCCACAAATCTCAAATGTTATCACATTCCAAGATCATCATATAACATCCTATCACTTCCTTTTTCCTTATCTTTTTCTTCTTT
The DNA here is from genome assembly GCA_037693485.1 of Kitagawia praeruptora. Lineage (NCBI taxonomy): Eukaryota > Viridiplantae > Streptophyta > Magnoliopsida > Apiales > Apiaceae > Kitagawia > Kitagawia praeruptora. Next base: position 129,359,523 of record CM075354.1, read on the forward strand.
CCAAACTATGTCACACGTGTGACGCCTCCTGTCAACTTAATAACCTTTCTCCTTCATATACGCTGACAATAATTGAACTAAACTAAATAATATATTCTCAACTTCTATTCATCCCAAAATTCTTATATCAACCTCAATCCATGTCACAATATCAATCTTAAAGAAATCTACACATCGTCATCCGGAGTACTTAATTTCGACTCCATCATATACGTCTCAACGATTCTCCCCAAAAGTTCTAATACCTATGTAATCAATCAAATTATTATCACCATAACAATCAAGTCCTCATATACTAAAAATCTTAAATCCCATTATCGTCTACAACCTCAAAGAAGGCCTTTAAACCTAATAACCTCATAATCCTCAAACATCAAAATAAGTATTAATCTAGGTCCATAATAACAAAGCTCGCTTCTCGAATACAATATCCATACGTAGTTGCTAAAATCACGTCATCAACAATATTCTAATTCCCAAAAATCCTTACATTCAGGGTTACACGTCTTATCCCCAAACAAAAATTAAATCCCAAAAGATATCCTCAGAGTCGTGCCCAAAAATCCATAAAATAATTAATGCTCCCCAAAGAAATCACATCAAACTATTATCATCTACTTTACATTAAAACACTTCAAATTTCTACGCATTCGTGAATTCATCATATATATCCAATAATATTCTATCTAAAATCTTATTAGCATAAATTTTCAAAACTCATGATTTTCCTCACTTCTAATACTTAAACAATATATTCTCAAACAACGGGATCACATACCAAAAATCACATCTTCCAATAATAATCTAGCTATCAAATCGTATGCCCAATTCTGCAAGTTTATCTCCTCAAAACAATTTAAATCCTCAAACAAGAAATAAGCACTATCATAGAATTATATATCCTTAAACAATTTCGCACATCCCAAAAATCACATGTATCGCTAAATGATCTTCATCATTCCTCAAAAGTATTTCAATAACCTATATCCTCAAAATTGATTCATGCTCTAAAATCCTCAATTTCTTGACCAAAATCCTTGATGAGTTTACTTAATGTCTTACTCCTTCGTACTATATCTATATCCAGTAATCCACTATAAACTCCACACGAGCCCTTATGCTTTTCAACATTCACTAGGGATCTTACCAACTCAAGACCCTAAAACTTAATCTCTCTTCTCATGCGAGAAACCTTTGCTCTGACAATCTTATTCTTCGAAAACTTCAAATCCTACACATCACTTCTTCAAATCCTTAGTTCCTTGACAATTTCAGTCATACCACACTTTATCTTTATACATATCTCACTCTTCTACTCCATAGCTCTGATACCACTTGTGACGTCCCGACCCCGGTTTGATTTCCTCTGGAAGAAACCGGCCCGAGGGTCCGCCAAAACTACATCACAACCTGTTTAATCTGCTAATATATATTTTTTTAAATTTCGGCATGAAGTATTCATAAATAGAACTATCCACCTGCTTTTCAATTCAAAAATTCAACTTTATAACAAAAGTCCATCTCACCAAAAATCGTGCCATGCACATCGCATCTCAACTACTATCTACCATGTACTGTAATTTGTACAACTACAAACCAACTATGTCCCGACTTACCTCGAATCAACATACAACCAAGATCCACAACCAGTGCTTCCACCAAGTCGATCTACAAACTCCAGTAGGTGAAGCACAACCACTAAGTCAACCACCAGCTCTAATGGTCCATCACTTCTTTCTACCTTTCCTAGTATTCTTCTTAAATCTTCAGTATCTTCCTGTGATAATTTATAAAATAAAAGAATGAGCTATAAAACTCAGCAAGTATATTTTGTGGTGATCCATTGAAGTTTTATAAAATAATTTAGTTTTGGAAATCATTATCACTACACCGTTTACAATCAAGTATGACTCACACCGAGATCAGAGTCCTGCCAATATGTCAGCACAACATAGCTTATAATAACGTATAAACCCACACCAAAATCAGAGTTCTGCCAAAGTATTCATCTCATAAACAGTTTCATCTCACGATAATCCAAACTCAACACAATTTCACAAATAACTGAATCGTAAGGCATTTTCACAATATTTCATATAAGTAACCATCCTCATTTCACAATTCACAGTTTATAATAAAAATATAAACTTCACAAATTTCGTTAGGAAAAACTGAGCATTCTACACATGACAAGTTCATCAAGTTCTACCAGTGGGGGTCCCCGGCCTTTACTTCCTATTTCGGGAAGTTCACAAAGTTTCCATTTCTGGAAGTTCTACCAATTGGGGTCCCCGGCCTTTACTTCCTATTTCGGGAAGTTCACAAAGTTTCCATTTCTGGAAGTTCTACCAAATCTCCATTTCTGAAGGTTCATACTGTCTCCATTTCTGGAGGTTCATGCTGTCTCCATTTCTGGAAGTTCATACTGTCTCCATTTCTGGAGGTTCCACCAATCCCATTTCTGGGAGTGACTCACTGTCAATGACAGCCTGCTCAGTTTTCCTCAAATTCACATTTTTTCACATATATGAGTTAAAACAATACAACGAGTATTCATAATAGTGTAAAAATCACATTTTAAACACTTCAATATAAAGGATAAATTTCTTCTAAAATCCACAAATACACATTTCTACTTTTCCACTTTTCCAATTCAAAAATCAATATCTTACTGAAAATAAGATTCACATTTTCACACATAAAAATGAAGTACGCATATAATTTAAAACAAACTAAATACGTTAACAGAAATATAATGCATTATTCTCAATTTATCACAACAAAATATACTTACAACCACCGCTATCCAAGCAGTCCAATCGTTCCTCACCCACTTTTCCAATAACCTGGATAAGCATCAATAAACTCTTCAATCGTATATTCCCAATTCATTCTACTCGTACTTTACAAAGCAAACTGACCTTAACCGGTCAAATTCTACAGCTCAATTAGTTTCTACAATTATCCACTAAAATCACTAACGTCTTCTTAAGTCACAATTAACCGAATGAGCTTTTACTGCCTACTAATCGGTATTCCAATTACTATACAGCTTGCTCCTCAAAAATTCATATTTATAAAATCCCACGCTTAAAAAAATTATGGTTACAAATCTCGTAAATTCTACACCTTTATTAGGCTTGAGTTACAGCCCTTTTTATAGAAAATCGGGCATGACCTTTTCGTAACATGGACATTTCCCGGTGTAAAAACACCTCAATTACCATCTCAATTCATCATAACAATTTACCAACACAACCCAATATCATTCTCACTTCCAATCATCATTTATCTTATCATTTTTGACCATAACACCTTAGAACTTCCATGATAAAACATTAACCATCAATCCAATGCATACCAAACTTGGTAATCAGCTAAATAAGATCATAACTAACAACTTTCATTTATAGACCTCTTTCAAATAAGATTTTTAACCTACTCAAAATCACTCTCCAAAACAGGGTGACAAATCTTGAACTCTAAAATGCAACTGCGCACTCTTTACTCTAACATTTTTCATAAATCGAAAAATAATCATTTTAATACCAAACAATTTTATTTAAGTTGTTTAGTTATTTTTTAGAGATGAAACTTAACAATTTTATTAAGTTTAGTTATTTTTTTAATTTTTGTTTGAGTTTATTTAAATTTAAGTAATTGTATGGTTAAAAAAAATTTACTTGTCAATAGCTCGTGGGAGGTGGTGAGGAAATTAATTAACAAAAAGATTGGATTGGGTTTTAGTTTTTGTAATTATATTTAACTCAATTGTCGTTTAATTGGATTATTTAAGGAAATTAATTATATTTAAGGATTTATATTTAACCAAAGTTACCATCAGAAAAGGATGTTTAACAATAAAAAATTACAAATTACGTTAACACACTTATAAATTCACAAAATCAATAAATTAAATAGACCATAAAATTAAAGAGAAATTAATAAAAAATTGTACTATTTTTTAAAACTTATTTACGATTTTACTATCTACCTACAATATTTGAAAAAATTGTAAGGTGTGCAATGCAATTCAAATTAACTTTCTTTACATCTCTTAAAACAAAATTGAAGTTCTGGCATTTTTAGGTGATTTCGTGTGTATTTAGTTGGATTGAATTGAATAATCTTGCTTTTGCAAAAAAGTATATCAAACAGTTGTATTTTTATAATTTTTTTTTAAAAAATACTTTTTTTTACAAAAAACATTTTTAACATTTAAAAAACTTGAATACATATCTTCAAATAAGATATATAATTCACTTTTTATAAATTTTTCAAAAATATTGAATAGGAATTTAAGATACGAATTAAAAGAAATAATTATCAATTAAAACATCAGAGAATTTCTCACAAATTCAAAACTTCTAAACAAATAAATACTTAATTATCAATAAATTTTTGAAAGTCGATCAATTAGTTAAATTGCATTATAAAGCATTGCTATCACATTTTTTTTACAAAACCTTACCTGCCTTGAAGTCGATTTTATAAAAATTATGAAAAATCAAAATAAGTCACAACAATAAAAGAATTTTCATCATTATACATAATATTTTGTTAATTATTCATTAATATTTGTTAAAAATAACTTTTTTTATATATTATGTGGAAACAAATAATTTAATTAGGAAAAATCAACTTAAATTCTTAAATTAGAATATAATATATGGTTATTATAATACTTCTGAACATTTCTTTAGTTTTACTAATAGAAAGAAATCATAAATTTAAAAAATAGAAAATGTAAAGGCACCATAAATATAAATACAAAAGATGATACTCCCAACTTAAGTTAATAGTACAATGATACTAGAAATATAATGATATTAGAGAGAATCTATACTATTATATAAAAGCCGAAACATTAAAAGTTTGGTTAGTCGGTCGGTCGGTCGGTCGGTACGGTACCTGTTGATTTTACTTATTTACCCTTACTCAATTACTACTAACTAATCAATTTCCTTTTTCAGATTAAATATATTATCTTTTTTTACTTTTCAAGAATTAAATAATTTCCTTTTTCAAGTAAAATACAATATCTTTTATATTTTATCTAACTAAAATTTCTCCTTTATAAATCAATTTCCTTTTTCAGGTTAAACATATTACCTTTTTTATTTTTCAATAATTTCCTTTTTTAGGTAAATTAGAATATCTTTTATATTTTATCTAACTAAAATTTCTCCTTTATTAATCAATTTCTTTTTTCAGGTTAAACATATTACCTTTTCTATTTTTCAATAACTAAATAATTTTCTCTTTCAGGTAAAATACAATATCTTTTACATTTTATCTAACTAAAATTTCTCCTTTTTCAAAAACACACTACGAGCAATTTTGTTTAATAAAATAACATAATTATATTATAATTACTATTAACTAATTAATTACCTTTTCAGTCAAAACACGTTACCTTTTCTCTAACTAAAATCTCTTTTTTTCCAGTTATATCATGAACGGTTACCTTTTTCAACTAAAACACATTACTTTTTTTTCTTTTACTAAAACCTCTTTTATTCCAATTATATCACGGGCGTTTCTATTTAATAAAAATAAAATAATAATATTAAAATAGTAATAATTAACTGATTACCTTTTCAGCTAAAACGTATAATCTTTCTCTTTTATTTATTTAAATTTCCTTTTTTTCTAGAAATATCATGGGCAACATTAATTTCTCATTTTCTAAAATCTATGAGACTATGAGCAATTTTATTTAGTAAAATAACATTATTAAATTATAATTACTATAAACTAATAAATTACCATTTTCACATAAATCATGTCATCTTTTTAATTTTCACTTTACCTTTCTATTTTATCTAACTAAAATCTATCTTTTTCCAGTTCTATCACGGGCTGTTCTATTTAATACAATAAACTAATAAATTATAATATTAATAATTAACGAATTACCTTTTTTAGCTAAAACGTATCTTTTCTATATTTGATAACTAAAATCCTTCTTTTAAAAGAAATATCACGGACAATATTAATTTCTCCTTTTCTAAAAACATTACGAGCAATTGTATTTAATAAAATAATGTAATTAAATTATAATTACTATAAATTAATCAGTGACCTTTTTCACCAAGAACATGTTACTTTTTAAATTTTCTCTAACTAAGAGCATCTCCAAGACTCCAACCCCAATCCCCTTTCCTATTCCCTAAAATAAGGATTTTTAAAAATATAGGGACCATAAACATGTTTTACTCCAATGGTGTCCCCTATATTGATACCATATATTTTAAAAATAATATTTAATTATTATTTTGAAATTTAAATGCAATCTTTATATTATGTGAACCTCCCTAGCAAGAAACTAGCCTAATGGCCTCAAAGAAGCGGGGGATGGAAGCAGGAGATGACATGGAAGATATAGGGAAGAGTAATCTGAATATCTGATCCCTCAAATAAGGGATTGAATTTTCTACACCTAAAAATAATAGGGGATAGGGGAGAGGGTTGGAGCGCTTTTTTCTGTCTAAATCCCTTTATTTGTCCAGTTAAGGTGTATATGGGTAAGGAGAATGGTGGGTTGGAGATGCTCTAATTACTCTCTTTTTCTAATCATATCACGGGAATTCTATTTAATAAAATAAATTAATAATAATATAATTACTAACAATTCATCGATTACCTTTTTTAACTAAAGCCTATCATTTCTACATTTTTCAACTAAAATCCCTCCTTTTTCAGAAATATCACGGATAACATTTATATAATTATTATCAAACCATCTCATATAAAAATTTAAGCCTCCAAAATTCATGTTTTAAAAAAATAATTTAAATTAATGAAAAAAAAATTATATAATATTAAAAAAAATCCGTGCATCGCACGGGTTTTAAGCTAGTATAATGAAATTAGAAAGTGTGGATTAATCATTTGTACTCTTATGACCAACTAAAGTGAGATTCTCAACAATGAGTAACCTCCAACAATACTCGTACTCTTCCGGCCTTACACTAGCACTGACCCATTACGTCATGGCCCTATATATTTATTCACAGACGGCCCATTCAATAAATCATGATCTTCCACATCTGCATTTGTTATTCTGTAGCACAAAATAATCTACGTGGGTCCCCAAACTCTACCTTACACAATACACATGTATAAATATAGGTGGTGAGACACAAAGAGTGACAAGTACATAATACTTTGTCAAGATTGTTGGGCAACTACAAGTACATTCAGATACCATGGAAAGCAAGAAGAGCTTCCAGTTCTTGTCAGGTTAATTTCTTACATATCTTCTTAAACATTAATATTACTATCTAGAACATATAAATTGTTTATGTTTAATTTAGTTTGGTTTAGTGTGGCTAAAGTCTTTAGTGTTAGGCAGCCTACTAGGTTTATTTTCAAATTCATACCAAACTTCAACAACCCCCATTCCCCACCTACTACATTTTTCTCTTATAAATATCTCCCTCCTCCTTCATTCTAAAATACACCAAAATTCTCTCTTCTCTCTCTATAGCTGCCAGCTATAGATAGTCCGTCTAGTAGGAAAACCGGTTTAGCCCGCTTTCAGGAAGTGTCGGGATAGAAGGTTCTCGTGCCTAAACTATTCCTTAGGGTACTTGGGTCTGACTGCAGCCATCGGAGGTGGTCCCGCTGCAGGGGGTCTTTCTATCAGGTTATGTGGCACTATCCGGGTTGGGAGAGGGAGAGAAGGAAAGGTTGTCAGGAAACAGTGATAGGGGAGGTTTTGAGATAAACACTTCAGTGAGTTGGGGATATACATAATAGGTATTGTAGAGCTGAATTTTTGTATGAAATTCAAGGGGCCGGATACCCGGATATTGTAATCTCTGAAAATACACACCTAGAGGGGGGGGTGAATAGGTGTTATGACTAACAATGACCTAATAAAATTCTGCTTGAAAAATTAAACTGGCAGTTAGCTGGGTACGATAGGCAGCTAGCTGAGTTAACCAAATGCAACAGATTAATGAATAGGCAGCTAGCTATGATATGCAATGCAGAATGATAAAAGGTGCAGTAAGTAAAGAACACCAAGAATTTTAGCTAGGTTCGACCCCTAATCTTCTATGGTCTACGTCCTAGTCCCTTACCAACTTGGTAAGAGAATATATTATTGATCACAAATAAACCAATTACAAGATCCAATAATATATCACCCAATTCACTGATAACAGCTAGCTGGAATGAACTTTTCCCTTGAGTAAAGCAGCTCCCTTGAACCTCAATGCCTCTCTAACAGCCTTGCTCCCTTGAACACTGAATTCCTTGAAGTCCCACTTCGTGAATTCCTCTAGTTCCTTGAACAACCTGTTGTATAGACCAATGAGCTCCCCTTGAGCACAATACTCCGTGATAACCAAGATCCCCTTGCTGTTATGCAGTGAAACCAATCCCCAGTTACTGATTGCAGCTAGCTGGAACCCCTTATTTCCTGAACACAGCTCTCTAAGTTCTATACTAAACCAAGTATAAACTTTTCTAGCCTAATGCTCCTTGAACCCTTGTTCCACAAGCTTGACAATCCAGCAACTACCAACTTTACAAGTTGAACAATACAATGGATAGAAAGAATTACAACTCAAAATATGAACTCTCTAATATCTCGATATAGTATGTAATGCTTGAGCTCTTTTGTTGAATGTGCAATGAAGGTGAAGAGTTGTTTATTGTATGTTCTTGAATATAGCTTCTTGGTTCTTGTTGTGTAAGCTGCTAAGAAACACAACCAACAAGTAGATATATAAATAGTGAAGCAAAAGAACTTGAATTAATGAATAAACTTGCAACGGTCTTGAAGAGCACTTCTCATGTTTTAGTTTTGTTCCATTAATCCACTACTAACGTACACATGGCAGGTTTGATAATGATTCTCATGCAGAGAATATTTTCAGTGGAGAGGTAATGGAATGAATACCACAACTTTTAGTTCTTGAAGAAAAACCGTTAGAGACATATGAAGAAAACATGAACTTGATGATAAATGAATATGTTTTCTTTGAAAGCTTTTTCCTGTAGGACAACAGATGGTGGAGAGTATGGGTGTGGAATATTTGATATATAGAAAGAGCATACTCATAAGGAAGGCACATGGGATGTCTTTTAGTAAAGTATTAAACAACTAAAAGTTTGCTTTAGTGAGTGGAATTTGTTTAACAATATTCCTGATACATGACAGTGATATAATATATAAAAGTATGCTTAATACATGTTAGGATTTAATTCTACAAAATTCCACAAGTACGAACTTCCCTTTTATAAACTGGACAGTCCAGTCTGCCAGCTAGCTGTGTTGAGTAGTCAGCTAGCTGAGTTACCCTGTTTTGCTTAGAAATCATATAGAAGGTAAACCTGCAAAACAATATTGCTCCAATACAAACATCTAGCTTGCTCACCAAGTATGATCATCAAAATCGTAGGGAATGAAAAACCGTTAGAGAGAATGAAGAAAATAATGACTTTGATAATTAGAAAGTATTTTCTTTGTAAGCTTTACTCTAGACAACAGATGGTGGAGTTTGAGGGAATGGAATATTTGTTTATAAATACAAGCATGATTGAAAAGAAGCACATGTGTTGTTTTGGTGGAACATTAAACAATTTAAAGATTCCTTTAATGAGTGGAAGTAGTCTAGCATGATACTTCTACTTGAGTAGTGTTCTTATTTATATATTATCATGTTTAAATATATTAGACCAATCTTACAACTGATTTCCACAATGTTTTCTATAAAAAAACGTACTCCCCTTTATTTTCTGGACAGACTACCAGCTTGCTGTGTTGAACTGCCAGCTAGCTGAGTTGCCCTGACAGCTAGCTGAGATGCCCTGTGTTTTGCTATGAATTGATATGAATAATGAACCTGCAAAACAATATTAGTCCAGAACAAATACCCAGCTTGCTTCCTATGTATGATCATCAAAATTATAGAGTTTCAATCTCCCCCTTTTTGATGATTATACACCAATTTGAGATTGAGCTAAAACTCCCCCTCAATCAATGCATCCTGCAAAATAAAATTTGATAGCAGGCTAATATATATTTAGTAACAAGCAATCAGCTTGTTGCATTGTGTCATCTTTAGAACCAAGCAGTCAGCTTCCTATGAATTGTAACATCATCAAAACCAAGCTTGCTGAATTGTGTCATCATCAAAACCAATAGGGTTTCAATCTCTTTTATCTAGTGTGAAGTTGTTGATCTTGTGGATGTAGGCTGGGCCGAACCACGTTAAATCTCTTGTCTCTTGTCTCTTTTACTGTATTGTTGGTTTGTTGCTTCATTACTATCACGTATATTTGTGGGATCTAATCGCACATATTTACCAAATCGCTTCCGCATTCGCAGGGAATCGGGCAGATTCCTAACATTTAGTACACCATGATTATTGCTTACTTTTCTTGATTAATTGATGGGTATGTAGATTATGTGGGTTGAGTTTGGAGGTACTCTAAGATTATTATTATTATTATTATCTCTTTTGGTCTTTTTACACGATGTCGAGCGTTCGAACCTTGTTCTAAACAATTCTCTTTACGGGATGTTGATGGTTCGGACAGGGAGGATGTGTGTGTGAGTTTAGCTAAATAAAAAAAAAGATTTAATTTGTTCGATGAGATGGATTATATGAAGCTGAAGTTGTAAACGAATGAATTCTTGTAACTGAAATGAGTTAATTTTCTTGATTGATTGTTTTGTGTATGTGTGCATATACATTCGTCTAGGTGGATTTTTTTTTTGGGGGGGAGGGGGGGTGCTGGGTAGGGAGGAGAGTGGGATTCTGGATGGAGAAGAGTGGAATGTTAGATAATTTTTTTTATTAGTAATTTTAAATATTGGTGGTTTAGGGGAATGAATCGACATGTTTAATGTTTGTTTGAGAATTGGTAAATGCTTAAACAAAGTTGTAAAATCTTTGGTCACAATTGCTGTACTATTTAGTTAGTCTAGTGTCACTTTTTTCTTGTTGTAGTTTAAAATTTAATCTTGATAATCATGTCTATGACATGCTATAATTCTAAAGCTATTAGTAGTTGAGGTTTGTCCCTTTGCATTTATTATAGTTGCAACTAAAAGCAATTGTTAGCATTACAAGATTAAAAATGTGAGATTGCATCAACTTTCAGTCTCAGTTATAGAGTACTGTTTTAACAAGATTTCAAATTGATGATTTCAGTGGTGTCTTGGAGAACTATAATCTTCCTACTGATTGGGCTTCTAGCATGGGTGTATCAAAGGTTACTATGATTGCTAACAAAGTACCTTTTTTTTGGTCAATTACATATTTTAAATGGTTGTTTACGAATGAATCCGTTTGTATTGTCTTAACAGGAGTTACTTGAAGAAATGGGGGCATACCTTGTTACTTTTGATAGACCAAGCTATGGAGAAAGTGATCATGATCCGAAGCGAACATTCAAAAGCATCGCTCTTGACATAGAAGAACTTGCGGATCAATTGGGATTAGGAGCTAAATTTTACGTAGTTGGGTTTTCCATGGGAGGGCAGGTGGCTTGGGGCTGCCTCAAGTACATTCCGGAAAGGTAACTTAATTTTTGTGAGTAAACTGTAAAATACTATGCAATATGTGATTAATATTACACAGACAGTTAAGCAAGTTAAGTTCATCAAATACAACTTGGACTTCTTTGAAGAAATTTATGCTTCATCTTAGTTGAGATATGTTTTGCTGCTTGTAGGTTGGCTGGAGTAGCACTGCTCGCTCCGGTTGTCAACTACTGGTGGCCTGGTTTTCCTGCCAATTTATCTACCGAAGCTTACCATGAGCAATATCTAGAAGACCAGTGGGCACTTCGGGTTTCTCACTATGCCCCGTGGTTAACATACTGGTGGAACACTCAGAAGTTGTTTCCAAGCTCTAGTGTTGCTTCTGAAAGGCCCAAATTCTCTCGTCAAGATTATGAAATTTTTACCAAACTTGCTGTAACTGGGAAACCAAAAGACAAGGTATTGTATAATTTGATTCTGCTGTTCCACTTCCTTTGCAAATATTACAGCATGACTTCACTAATTTCACATATTTGTAGTTTTGTAACAGTTGATAAACCAAGGAATATTGTAGATATTTAAACACAAGTCAACAAGGAAATTAGTGTGTTCATTGTTGTTAAGAATTACAGAGATTTATGATTTAGACATAGAATATTTTAACATCATGACACATGAGATAGAATAACACGGGATTATATATGATGAACTTCAACTATAGGCAATTCATATTGGAACTAAACAGTAATTAGCTTTGATCTTTATGTTGGTAGCAGGAATATCCTACACAACAGGGGAAATTCGAGTCCCACTACCGTGACATGATTGTTGGATTTGGGAACCCAGAGTTGAAACCAATGGATCCGAAAAATCCTTTTGCTGACAAAGATGGCTCAGTTCATCTTTGGCAGGGAGACGAGGACGGCCTTGTTCCTGTTACATTGCAGCGATATATTGCCGGGAAACTTCCATGGATTCGTTACCATGAAGTTGCCGGTGCTGGACATATATTTCCATTAGATAAGCAAATGGGTGAAGCTATCTTCAGAAAACTTCTATTAGGGGAGAATCAACCAATTGCAGACAAGTAGCTGAACATCTTTCTTTTTATTAAATATGTAAACTTATCTTCTTAAAGCTAATTTCTCATTGTTAATCACAATACAGTTGTGTTGATAAGAATGGTATAATATGTAGGTGCTACAGCAGTAATATGAAGTAAATTTGCAAGTGCTTGTTTAGTTTTTTGTATAAGTGCAATCTGCATGTGATAGTATTACAGCAGTCGGTTTCATTCTATGATCTGTAACTCTAAAATTGGTTTCCAAGTATAAAAGAAGTTCAACATCATCCTGAATAAGTTATGTATTTTGTCTTGCTCAATTTTCCTTTGCTGTAAATTTGAAAATATTGCTTAAGTTTATCTAATTAGCTATCAAGGAAATATTAAGTTCAAAACTTAAACTAAAGAGAAATTACATTAAATTAGTCGTGGACAACAAATAAAGATTACTGATTCTTACACTATGAGGGGGTAATTACAAATTCATTCACATTAATTAAATGGGGGCAGCTATGTAGTTATCTGGTATAAAGACCAGAAATATATCTCATCTCTGTGTTTCAACACAAAATTCTGAATGCAAAAATCAATTAACTAACTTCCTATCTCTAGCATCTCTATCTCTGTATGCAAAGCCTCACACAAGTAATCATACAGGAACAATCAACATATCTGCAAAGCTTCACACAAGTAATCATACAGGAACTACCTAATCCTCTAACTCGACCACAAATCCATTACAAAGCATTCTAACGTATCCTTGAAATCCAAATACAAACACAAACAAACAATCAAACATACAGTGTTACAACACTAAAACATAATCAATCGCAATTCCAAAATTAAAAACACATAAAACACGAAAAAGAGCAGTCATTTTTAGAACTAATCACCTTGTCCTTAGCAACCTCCTCACTCACTTCCTTCAAATCCCCCTTTGTAAAAATGAGCCCAACATTCCCCTATTTTCAACAAAACCAGCCAATCAAATCTCAACCATCCATCTCCAAACACATCACAACAACAATTATACATACAAAATCTTGAAAAACCCATTATGAGAAAATTAAAGAAAACACAATACATTTACAATTACTTACAACAAGTAGAGGGATGATATTAAGAAAGGCCTCGTTCCCGGTCTTCTCGGCATGAATCCTAACAGACCTCTTCATCATAGTATTCAGTTTTAAAGAGCTATAGGACTTGTGTAAAAACAAACCCTAATGTTTGTTTGTGTTTGTATTAATATGTTAAATTCAAAGCCTAATTACAGTTAAATGTGTGTAATCTACAAACCCTAAAAGGGGAATGGAAGAGATAATCAAAAAGTGAGGGCCAAGAGAAAGCTAGGTTCTATTCAGTTACCTCTTCTATTCAGTTTTTCAGAGCTTTGAGACTTTGTAAAAAACCTTGGTGTGTTTTTTGTATTTTTATCCGATTTGACCATTACTTTGGGCTTTACATTTACTGTTGCATTATGGTTTGTGTTTTTTTTAAAAGTAACATTTTGCATTATGAAATTTTCATTGCAAACAGTCATTACATCCAAAGCAAGCCCATTACACATTGCAACTACCATAGTCATTACACATCCAAAGCCCAACACCCAAAAAGGCACAATATTCATTCTTAACAAAATATATCTATCAATCAGATTAACGCAAAATATCTTCCAGCCTAACCCTCCTCACGATCTGCCAGACTGCTACCACCAGTGAAGCCAACGCCACCAAAACTCCCAATACCAGCCTTGCCCTACGACCTCCATCACGAACCACCAGCAAGCATTCCAAGATGCTATTCTAGACGTCACCACCGGTCTCTTCGCCACCGGTCTCTCCGCCGATCGGATCCGGGACCACCAAAACCCCACATCAAAACCTGTTTTGCACCAACAATGCAGGAGGGGGACTAGGGTTAGTCGTGTGTGGTGAAGTTCTGCTCTCCACACACGACTAACCCTAGTCCCCCTCCTGCATTGTTGGTCAGAGTAACATCATCGATAGTTATTGAACTAGGCTTGGTGGGTGAATTAGGCTCGGTGGGTGCAAAACGGGTTTTGATGTGGGGTTTTGGTGGTGTTGGGGTGTCAATTGAGGTGGCAGTTGGGGTGGGGAGGGCTGGGGGTTGGAAGGGTGGAGGGTGGTGTGAAATAGTTTTTGGGGTTGGGCTGGGGTTTGGTGGGGGGAGGAGGAGGGTTTTGTTGGCTTTGTCATGGTGCAGATAGAGAGTAGGGTTTGGTGGAGGTGCTGTGAAGTGGAGTGAATTTATGGTTGAGCTTTACTTGTTCCCCAAGCACTTGGGGAACAAAAAAGCATTCTGTGTCTTTGTAGCCTGGTATGTTGTCTGCCTCAAACTAGAAACATAAAGTTTATGTGCACTTGTTATATTTGGCCTGTATTTTTCTTCTCTGAAATAAGTTGTCTTTTTTTTTATTTGTTTTATTATAAATCCCTGTTAATAAAAATTCTTGTGGTGTTTTTCTTTCATTTCTTCAAATTCTGGCACCTATTGAAGTCACTATAATCTGGATATTTTGAATTTTGTATATTGTTAATTGATTAGTTTTATGTTGTATCATGCAAAACAAAATCAAGTTCTAAATTTTCTAGGACGCTTGTTTGTTTATATATGTTTTGATTGATTGTTGCAGGTTACATTATTATAAAAGAGTGCAAAGAACAGATAGATGCACTCAGAGCTGGCATAAGTAATGATGAAACAAATTCAAAGGGCTGGTTTGGTATCAGGGGTGATAACGCTAATAATGCCGATGCTATAGTTCACAAACATGGTGTGGTATGTTTACAACTTGTCAATATATAAGTTTGCTTATGTGCAGTGCTGATGCTATATGTTAATGATAATTGTTATATTCCTTTCAAGATAAACAGAGACCGTGGTGTTCAGTGACTTGTTCTGAATATAGCTGAATATACAAATATCACACTCAAGTGTGCACATGTCCATGAATAATGCCTTAATGGGCGACTTAAATCACAATGCCTTGATGGGCGACTTAAATCAGAATAAACTTGTCATTTGATTTATGCGAACTAGCTACATCAGATGGGTGAGCCATTAGTATTTTGTTCAAAGGAATCGAAAGAATGATAAAGGATAATGGTAGTTTAGTGAGTTGACTAGTCTAATGACTAGATGTTCCAGTAATACATTTGTTAGTTAGATAGGGTCAGTCCAATGAGGAAGTTATCATCTAACTAGGCATATGACTGTTGGATTTGATTGCCAACACATTTGAAACTCACGCAAATTGAATTTTTTGAGTGCACTGTCATTGCTCTCTGTAATAATTCATTCGCATGTAAGTGCTTTTTCTTCTGTGTTTTTATGAATTCAGGTGTTGATTTTAAGTGAACGGCTTCATGTTGTAACATCGCAATTTGACCAGTTAAGAGCCATTCGCTTCCAAGATGCTGTTAACCGAGCTATGCCGAAATGGAAAGTAAAAAAGGTTGCCACAACAGATCTCACAGACAGTTTGAAGCTTAATAATTTTCGGGGAACGAAGCATATCAATTCAGACATTGCAGAGCCTAGTGATGTCCAAGCACAGCCTATGAGAGTCCAGCAGCAGCTTATGGATGATGAAACACGTGCACTGCAGGTAAACAATATTTCTAAATTTGTGTGTAACATATGCGTAAGTAACTTGTACATCTTGTTAGTTCATCGCTCATGTATCCCTGTTTAGTTATTCACCAGAGGTTTTTATAGGTTGAACTGACAGGTCTTTTAGATGCTTCTCAACAAACTGAAACTAAAATGGTAGAAATGTCTACACTGAATCACCTCATGTCGACGCATGTGTTGCAGCAGGCGCAACAGACAGAGGTTTTGTATGATCAGGTCAGAACTTTGTCATGTTTTCTTACTCATTTGTTTGTGTATTTGATGTTTCTCTTTGTCATGATTCTTATTTTACCTTTTTATTTATAGGCAGTTGAAGGGAAGCGACAAAAAATGTACAGCTTGGTAACAAAGAACTCTCTAAAGCCATCCAACGGAATTCGAGTAGCAGAACGTTTCTTTTGCTCTTCCTTTTTGTACTTACATTTTCAGTCCTTTTCTTAGATTGGTATAGTTATATAGAGGAGAATCCAAGGAGAACCCGGGTTTAAGTTTAGTGTGTCAAGTAAATAAACCTTTAAAAAAATTGTGATTTTTTGTTGGGTAAAATAAAAACAGGGATCACATCTCAGATTTATTTTATCAACATTCACGTTATACAATTTTTTTTTTCTTTTTTACCTAAGGTTATATTACTGTAGTTATGTGAAAATGTTTAAGATATATATCGAACTACTAAAAGTTGCACATCTGAAACTTTTAAAATTTATTTAATGTTTAAGCATTAAATGTTTAAAATTGTAGTTACTACTACAATTTATTACTCCCTCTGTCCCTCCCATTTCTTTACATTTCTTTTTCACAACTCGACACGCATTTTAAGGCTCCTAAAAAGTATAGTTCCATAACTTATTTTTTAAATTTTCTTTTTTTGTATAAAAATAGAACAATTCTATTTTTATACAAAAAAATAAAATTTAAAAAATAAATTATGAAACTATCCGCAAATTGCACCTTAAAATCCGTGCCAGAATTACGTCCCCCAAGGTAAAGAACCAAGGGGGACAGAGGGAGTAATGTTTAAGCATTAAATGTTTAAGATATATATGCTCAGCCTGTATTCACCACTTGTTATAGCTTTGCAGAGTAGAAGTTTGGTTGTATCTTATACACAGTTATACTCGGCCTGTATTTTTCTTCTCTGAAATATGGTGTCTTGGTTTTTGTTCGTAGAAGCAATTCTCAGTGTTACATGTAGTGAGAGTTAATATTTGTTTATTATATTCTCTGTGTTTGGGAGAGTAATTCAGAGTTAAAGCAAAAAACTGTGCTCTAATATAGATCTCATTAGAGCAATTCTCAATGTTACATGTTGTCAAAGAGTTGTTGGGGGTATGACATCATGCATGACATCTTAGGGGTTGTTGTAATAGTAGATGGTTGTTGGGGGTTGTTAAAATAGTGTTAAAGTATAGTTCTATATAAGAGGCAATTACCTCATTTGTAATACTTGGAGAAGTATGAATACAATTCTCTTCTACCCCAACTGATTTCTCTCCTCTCTTTATAATCTCACCATATATTCTATATTCTAACATGGTATCAAAGCAAGTCGATCTATAGAGAGATTGAGAGCATTTCAGTTGAAGCTTTGTTGTTTTTCAAGGGAAACACAGGCTGCCTATTTTCTTCAGTTGCGTCAACACAGCTAGAAAACCACCAGTACAAGAACAGCCAAAAAACACGCTTCATGTTATATTCCTTTCAAGATAAACAGAGACTGTGGTGTTCAGTGACTTGTTCTGAATATAGCTGAATATACAAATATCACACTCAAGTGTGCACATGTCCATGAATAATGCCTTAATGGGCGACTTAAATCACAATGCCTTGATGGGCGACTTAAATCAGAATAAACTTGTCATTTGATTTATGCGAACTAGCTACATCAGATGGGTGAGCTTTACTGTTGCCCAGAAAGCTAATGCTTGTCACATAGCACATTAGTATTTTGTTCAAACGAATCGAAAGAATGATAAAGGATAATGGTAGTTTAGTGAGTTGACTAGTCTAATGACTAGATGTTCCAGTTATACATTTGTTAGTTAGATAGGGTCAGTCCAATGAGGAAGTTATCATCTAACTAGGCATATGACTGTTGGATTTGATTGCCAACACATTTGAAACTCACGCACATTGAATTTGGGTGTCCCTTTGAGTGCACTGTCATTGCTCTGTAATAATTCATTCGCATGTAAGTGCTTTTCCTTCGATGTTTTTATGAATTCACACTATCATATCTTATCGCACGGAGATAAATATGCTGCAACAATCAACATACACTTAATCAACATACACTTGTGAGACGGGGCCCCTTTGTACAAAAATGCTATTCCCTAAAATATTATACAGCTATTGAGCTATTAATAGACAATAACTTCTGTGGGCCCCCCTTGTAACAACAATACAATGACATTTACTCACATGTGTAAATATGGGTAAGCATATAGCGTGACATATTGTTAAGATTGTTGGGCAACTACTACATTCAGCTATCAGGGGGAGCAAGAGAAGGTTCCATTTCTTATCAGGTCCACTTCTCACAAATCTTCTTAAACATTAAGATTAATTTCAAGATTATGTTGTTTATGTTTAGTTTAGTGTGAGTTGAAATAATATTAATCTCCTGTTACTGACAGCTTCTTTTGGCTTTGATCAAGGTGAAATCTTTAGTATACCAATATATGTGTGATTTTTTTTGTCAATTGAAATTTTGTTTCATGATGATGTGTCAAATTATACCTAACCGCAAGCGCACGGTATCTATTGTAGTAGATATTTGCAAATACGGGTCGAATCCTCAAGGAGACAGTTTCAATTTCAATTCAATTGCTATCAATTGTTTCTAGTCACAACGATTGTTTGAGAATTTTATTAACTACTAAAACAAATTTAACAAAGTTTTAAATCAATTAATTAAGGGATCTAGGGCAATTCAGGTTCACCATGTTTACACCAAACAAATCACAAAAGTATAGCTTTTCAATGGGATTAATTAATTAAAGCAATGGTTAATCTTTCTCAAGCATTAACACTCTCAGAATATCTAATGATGTTCTCACACTCACCTTCAATTCTGCTAATTGTATGTAAGCCTCTAGTAGTAAAATCTCTCGATCTATTACTCCTATTGCAATCAATTAATCCATGATATTGCGCAATTACACAAATTAAGAATTATAACATATCAATCAGAATTACTCTTTACCCATCAATCTACTAATCAAATTAAACCCAAATCATGGTGCAAACATGGCTCCCCTTAATACCCTAGAATTAAACTACTCACTCATACTATGATTAAGAACAACAAAAATAATGAAGAAAGCCATATAAAACATATACTAATAAACAAGATGAGATAAAGAGTACCTTAAACTTTGTATTAAAGAAGAACAATGAAGATCCAAATTAAACCAAGTGCTTACAAAAGAAGAGATGAAGAGAGAAAAAAAAACCAAAACCCTAGCTTATGTAAAAACGTCTGTATATGTCTATCTCTATCTATCTCACGTTTTCTCTTCCTTTTATAATAAAACCCCTTAATAAAATCTGATATCTATCTCCTAATAAAAGTATTTTTAATATCCTAATCAATTTACAAAAAGATATCCATAATTGAATAGGATTTTCTTATAAAATTCGTCACTTCTTTTTCTCCTCTGTTTCTGGGCTCTACCAGTTGGATTTTGCTTACTGGACCATCTCTGAATTAAAGATAATTCCACAAGCTTCGCGTGGACAGTAAGATCGTCAAATTCTGACTTCTGGAACTCAAGATATGGCCCAAACAGTGTAGCACAGCCCGTATAGCCCAATAATACGAATTTTCTCCTATTTTATCTCCAAAATAGCTCTTTTTGCTCCAAATCCTTCCAAGTCATGAATACTTTATTTCTTACAATAAAACAATAAAATCTATTAAATAAATATCCAAATCAGTGCAAAACACAATAAATATGAGAATAAAATCATCTAAAATATATATAAAAATATACTCTATCACATGACTATATATATGTGTGAAGGATTAGCAAAAGAAGCTGAAGTTGTTAAAAAAAATGCATTTTTCGAAGTTAATTTAGATAATGTTCTTGATTGATTGCTTGGAATTTGATTTGGGTGAGTTGGGGGGGGGGGGATTTATAGTGATATTTAAATATGTCATTGAGAAAGATGATGCATTGGTGATCAAGGGGAATGACTCAATCAGGTCCGGTCCTCAAATTTGCGGGATCTTAAAATCAACACGTTTAGTGTTTGTTTAAGAGTAGGTAAATTCTTCTATGAAGTTTCAAACCATTAATAACCATTTCTTTGCTTTCTAGTTAGTGTAGTTTTCACCCTCCACCATTTTATTTTATTTTTATATTTTGTTATAGTTGATATTTTCTTAATAAGCATGTTATTGTATAGACATACTATAATCTACTCCATGGCTGTTGGTGGTTGTTCCTTTGCAGTTATTATAATTTCTGAATGAAAACAAGTGTTTTTATTACAAGATGTTATATTAAACAAAACCTTCGACTTTTTCACTCAGTTATAAAGTCTTGTTTTATTAAAATTTAAATTGTTTGTTTCAGAGATGTTTCGAAGAACTACAGTCATTCTCTTGATAGGGATTTTAGCATGGGCGTATCAGGAAATGTGCCCTCCACCGCCAAAATTGTGTGGGTTGTCTCCTCGAGGTCCACCTGTTACTGGTCCTAGAATAAAGCTTAGGAATGGAAGATATCTGGCCTATATAGAGTCAGGAGCACCCAAAGATGTTGCCAAGTTTAAGATAATCCTCGTCCATGGCTTTGGCCAGAGCAAATTTAATACAATTGTATCAAAGGTTACAGTGATTGCTAACAAAGAACCTTTCACTTTGGCCAATAACGTAATTGAGATGGTTGGTTACAAATGAATAAATTTGAAAATGCTTCGACTGTAATGTGAAAATGCTTCGACTTTCACTCTCAATTATAAAGTCTTCTTTTTTAATAGTTTAAATTCCTTGTTTCAGAGATGTTTCGGAGAACTATAGTCTTTCTCTTGATGGGGCTTCTAGCTTGGGTTTACCAGGAAATGCGCCCTCCACCTCCAAAATTGTTTGGGTTGTCTCCTGGAGGTCCACCTGTTACTGGTCCTAGAATAAAGCTTAGGGATGGAAGACATCTGGCATATATGGAGCTAGGAGCATTAAAAGATGTGGCTAGGTATAAGATAATCCTAGTCCATGCCATTGACTCTAGCAAATACCATACAGTTGTATCAAAGGTAACTATCTTTGCTAACAAAGAACCTTTTTACATTGGTCGATTACTAAATTCAGATGATTGGTTACAAATGAATCCGATATGGCGTTGTCTTAACAGGAGTTACTTGAAGATATGGGGGCATACCTTGTTACTTTTGATAGACCAGGCTATGGAGAAAGTGATCCTGATCCAAAGCGAACATTCAAAAGTATTGCTCTTGACATAGAAGAACTTGCGGACCAATTGGGATTAGGAGCTAAATTCTACGTAGTTGGGTTTTCCATGGGCGGACAGGTGGTTTGGGGCTGCCTCAAGTACATTCCAGAAAGGTAACTTCTCAAATTTTGCGAGTTTATTATATATAAATACCATGCAGTGTTACAAAGTTTAGTACACATAAAATGAAATTACGATTGAAAATTAGAATTTTGATACATTGTTATCTGAATTAGTTCTGGAAATGCATTGGAAGCTTATCATGGATTGGAGGACTGGGTGATAAGTTTTTCACCTTCCTTGTGTTAACTTGATCCTGTAGTTGTCTGGATCATCTTTACGAATCTAAACTTTTTAAAAAATTTGTGATTTCATCAAGTACAACAATTTCTTCTTTAAAAGAAATTTATGTTTCATCTTAGTTGAGATATGTTGGTGTGCTGGTAGGTTGGCTGGAGTGGCACTGCTCTCTCCGGTTGTCAACTATTGGTGGCCTGGCTTTCCTGCCAATTTATCTACAGAAGCTTACAAGGAGCTATATCTAGCAGACCAGTGGGCACTTCGGGTTTCTCACTACACCCCATGGCTAACATACTGGTGGAACACTCAAAAGCTTTTTCCAGGCTCTAGTGTTGCTTCTGGAAGGCCTAAAATCTCTCGTAACGATTACGAAATTTTGACCAAACTTGCTGTAGCCGGGCAACAAAAAGATAAGGTATTGATTTCATAAGATTCTGCGGTTGTACTTTGCAAAAATTACGATCACTTTTTACATATTCGTAGTTTTGCAACAGTTGAAAAATAACAAAGGAATCAATAAGGAAAATCAGTGTTCAATGTTTATGGAACAATGTAGTGATTGGTGATTTAGACACGGATTATCTTAATATATTGACGCATGAGATGGAATAGCACAGGGTTAAACATAGTAAACTTCAACTATAGACATTGTATAATGGAACTATGTTGATAGCAGGGATATGCAACACAACAGGGGAATTTTGAATCCCAGTACCGCGACATAATTATTGGATTCGGGAAGTCTGAGTTTGATCCAATGGATCTGAAAAATCCATTTGCAGACAGAGATGGCTCAGTTCATCTTTGGCAGGGAGACGAGGATGGCCTTGTTCCTGTTACATTGCAGCGATATATTGCCAGTAAACTCCCATGGATTCGTTACCATGAACTTGCTGGTGCTGGACATATTTTTCCATTTGATAAACAAATGTGTGAAGCTATCTTCAAAAAACTTCTACTAGGGGAGAATCAAGAATTGCAGACAAGTAGCTGAACATCTTTTATTTCCTCGTAACAAATATGTATAATACAGTTTGTAAATCAGTTTTCTTCATAGAAAAGTTTAGATTTCTTTGGCTAATTTGGAGGGGTTTTTCACTTTTTCT
This sequence comes from Kitagawia praeruptora, assembly GCA_037693485.1. Classification (NCBI taxonomy): domain Eukaryota; kingdom Viridiplantae; phylum Streptophyta; class Magnoliopsida; order Apiales; family Apiaceae; genus Kitagawia; species Kitagawia praeruptora. The sequence goes on from CM075354.1 coordinate 129,382,614, forward strand.
ACTCATGACACTATATATACTAAACCCAAGCTTGAGCTCAGATTTATCCTGTTCAGCTCGTTTAGCTTGGAATCGGTTCAGGATCGGCTCGAAGTCATTTACATTATGCTCTCAAGTTTTTTGTGAGAAGAGAATGGAAGAGATGAGAAGGGGAAAGAAGAGAAAATAAAAATAAAAATTAGCATGCTTTGAGTTTTTTTGGATAAGATAAGATGAGAAATTTTTTTGAAAATGTAACATGGAGGGGAATATTTTAAAAAGATATGTGAGAATTTCTTTCCCAATCATCCCATTTTTGAAGAAAAGTTTTTGAAAATTTTCTCTTCCAATTATTTCTCTTCGCAAAAAACTCGTGAATTTCAAAAAAATTTTTGAAAATTTCTCTTTCGTTTTATTCTCTTTACTCCAAAATCCAACTTACAAATAGAAAGTTAGTTCTAAACAAAAATTCCAAAATCTAGGGATAGGGTACCTATTACGAACGATAGATGTTGAAGACATGCCAATGAGTACATTTTTTATCGAATGGCATGCCAATGTCATTTTGATTAAAATAATTTTTTTTAACGTGTGTTATAAGAAAAATATTTTGATCAGAACCTAAAACAAGTATTTTTATCTAATTTTAAGAATATCAATATTCATATATTACAATATTTGTATAAATTTTAAATGTATATTTATTATTTATGAATTATATTAATATAAAAATATTTATAAAAAATTAGTAAAATTGAAAAGATTCTAAATGATGATGAAGAAAATGATCATGGCAGTATATTAGTGAAGTAAACTGGTTTGCTAGCTGTTAGTATCCCTGTGATTATGTAACACACATAGTTGTTAGTATATCTTGTGATTATGTGCCAAATATCAATCAGTCATAATTTCAGCATATAGCCGTTAGATGTATTCTTATATAAACCAGATGTATTCTGCAATTGTAAAATATTAGAAGAGAAATATAGTACTCATTTCTTGTTCTCAAGTTCCAACTTTCTTCTTGGTATCAGAGCCAGGTTCAAAATGTCTGCTTCCATTGAAGAGCACAAATTATCTATTCAATCCTTTTATTAAAGCTCAAGCTTTATATCGTTCAAGTTATCCACCACAAATTTCCTTCTTTGGAAATCTCAAATAACGCCTCTAATTCGAAGTCTGGGTATCGAACACCACATCAATAAACCAAAACCAGAAGATGAAATCAATGATTCTGCTGGGAAAAAAACAAAAAAATTAAATCTTGAAGCGTGGATCAACAATGATGCTCTTCATATGTCCTTGCTTCTTGGAAACATGAAAGAAGAAGTGCTCAGTATGGTACTTGGTGGGGATACAACATACTCAATCTGGAAATCACTCCAAGAGCAGTTGTTGCCCAACACCGAAGAAAATGAAGCACAACTGAAGAACGGGTTATATGGTTTACCGAAAGGAACACTTTCACTTGATAAATACATACGAAAATTCAAGGAGATTTGTGATAAGCTTGCAGCAATAGGAAAACCTCTGAATGATGTTGACAAAGTTTTCCAAATATCTCAAGGGCTAGGATACAAATACAAAGAATTTCGAGTTGCTGTTTTATCAAAACCACCATATCCATCCTTTAATCAATTTATTCTATCATTACAAAATTTTGAACAGGTCTTTGGTTCCGATGAGAAGCAACAGATAAATCATAATCAGACATTCTTTGGACAAAGAGGAAGAGCAAGAGGTCCTCGTGAAGGCAGAAATAACTTCAGAGGACGAGGTCGAAATTCCTTTATGCAAAATCGTACTTTCAATAACAATCAACCTCCACATGTCCAGAATTACTCAAGGCCCGCCAATAATTGGAAAGAACAACCAAGCAAGCAGAATACGAGTCAAGTGGCATGTCAATTATGTGGACGGACCAATCATACTGCAATCTCTTGTTACTATAGGTATGAATACATTACAGAAGGGAATAACGTCCAAGAAGCTCTTGCAGCCTTTAATCTGAACAATGAAGATGATCCAAATTTGTTTGTTGACTCAGGCGCCACTAATCACATGACCAGTCACCGAGGTAACTTAAAACTTTTAAAACCTTATTTTGGTAATAATTCTATATATGTTGGTAATGGCCAATCATTACCAATTACGCATACAGGTAATGGCTCAGTAAATACCTCACACGATAAGATTTTATTGAATGATGTTTTAGTTATGTCAGATATTAAGAAAAATCTATTATCAGTAAGTAAATTAGTTGATGATAATTCTTGCACTATTACTTTTAATGCTGATGAGTTTTTGATTAAGGATTACAAGAACCAAATGTTGGCAAAAGGACTTAGACAAGGGGGTTTGTATGCACTTGAAAATGGACACCGTGAAGAAGCATTTACATCAGTGAGATTTACAAAAGCTAGCTCTGAAATATGGCATGCTCGCTTAGGACATCCCAATTCAAAATTTTTAAAAGTTTTAGAGAATAAAAGAGTTATTACAGTTTCACCTTGGTTGATGAAAAATAATGTGGGTAGTAGTTGCCAACTTGGTAAAAGTTGTAAACTATCTTTTAATAAATCATAATCAATTTCAACATTTCCTTTAGAAAAAATTCATAGTGATTTATGTAGTCTAGCTCCAATAGCTTCTTCTCAACAATTTAGATATTATGTGATTTTTATTGATGACCTTAGAGCATCTCCAAAGACTAAAAGCTATTAGCTAAATTATCCATGTGGTGCATAGGTGGCATCTATGTGTCACTCTTTAGAGGATATCTAAAAATTGATGCACTCCAACCTTCTTCCCCTTAGCAAAAAATTATAGATAATCATATTTGATCTTCTATATTTGTTGAACCAATAGACCTCTTATGTATAATTTTACATCATTATTATTATAGATAACATCATTGGAGTGAATGTCCTTCCTTTTAGCTAAAATTTTACATAATAATTATAAAAGACCATTTTAGCTAACAATTTTACATATCATCCTTGGAGATGCTCTTACACGCTATACTTGGTTATATCCTCTAAAAAATAAATCGGATTTTTTCCAATTCTATCTCAAATTTCAAGCCCTTGTTGAGAATTTTTTTGACAGAAAAATAAAGATTTTTCAATGTGATGGTGGTGGAGAATTCACTTCTAAGAGCATCTCCAACCATGCTAACCCCTTAGCTAAAAATATGTTAAACATGCCTTAAATAAAAATTAAAGATATTGTGTAAAAAAAATTCATCTCCAATGGTACATTACTGTTATCTAAAATTTTAGATAATACCTTGATGTTGGCTATATTTGTCGAACCTCTAGAGACCTGTAGTGAATTGCCACATCACTTATTTCTATATTAAAATAATATATTCCATTAATAGCAACTTGAAATATTAATAACATACCATTTTAAAATATAGTAAATCATTATAGCCAATATCATCGGAGCACAATGTCTTACAGGTTCGACAAATTTTACATAATCAATATTTTATGTAATTTAGCCAACCATTTTTAGCCTACGCCATTGGAGATGCTCTAATCAGTTCAAAAATCACTTGGCCTTGTGTGGGATAACTCATCAAATATCATGTCCATACACGCCATAACAAAATGGTCTTGCCGAGCAAAAGCATAGACACATTGTTGAAACAGGATTAACTTTACTATTTCATGCAAATGTTCCTTTAAAATTATGGGTAGATGTTTTCTTAACGGCTGTTTATCTAATTAATAGATTACCTTAATTTATCGTCCGATAGCAGTAAGAAAACTCCTTATTCTAAGGTATTTGGTAAAGATCCTAACTATTCCTGCTTGCGTATTTTTGGCTCTCAATGCTTTCCTTATTTAAAAATTCCTTGTATGCATAAATTTTCTAAGAAAACATTGCCTTGTGTGTTCATAGGTTATAGTCCACTGCATAAAGGATATAGGTGCCTTGACAAAAATACTAATCGTGTTTATATCTCTAGACATGTTGTGTTTAATGAACCTTATTTAGGAAAGGATTGTTCAGATTCTACTAGGGCTGTAAATGAGTCGATATGCTCATGAACAGTTCGGTATCCGGTTCGAAAAAAGTTCGATTCGAGTTCGGTTCGTTTTGTAAACGAGCCGAACATGAGCACGATTTTGAGGTTCGTCTCGTAAATGAGCTGAACTCGAACACGACATAGTTCGGCTCGAAAGTTTACGAACAAGTTCGATTATATAGTTCATGAGCAAGTTCGTGAACCTTGTTCGTAAATATGGTTCATGAATAAGTTTGTGCACAAACTTCATATATATGTTCGTGAACATATTTCATTAACATTTAACGGGAGTTCTTGAATTCACGATAATTTATAAATAATTGCATAAGTAAGTGTTACGAAATAATATGTTTGTTTATTTTGTCTATTCATTATATGTTCTTTGTTTAAATTTATAAAAATTTTTATTAATAATAATTAAATTATACATATGTTACTTGGCAAAAAAAAAAAAAATTATACATATGTTACATTATAAATTATAACATTAGTTTGTTATGTATTAACTAAACTTGATCCAAATTTGATTCGTTGATAAGTCTAAATTTGAAGCATTTCTCAAGTTTTTAATGTTTCATCCCCGATTTTAATTTTATTTTAATTGCATTAAAAATTTTTTAGAAAAAAAAAAAGTTGATGTGTTCATGAACACGAAATCATGAACACTATTCATGAGATATTCGTGAATAGTAGCTCGTTAAATATGTTCGTGAACTGTTCGCGAACATGTTCGTGAATAAAATTTTTCTTAACGAGTCGATACACAAACAAAAATAATGGCTCGATCAAAGTTCGAGCTCGAGTTCGAGTTCGATGTACTTATAACGAGCTGATACAGGAACAGTTAAGAGTTCGGCTCGGTTCGACTCATTTACAACCCTAGATTCTACATCTTCTCAAAATTTATCTTTTACAACCTTTCCAGACTTAGAAAAATGGTTTTTGGAAAAGAGAAAATCATTGTCAATAGAAGATTCAGCAAATCAAACATCAATATTTGATTTTCAGCTATTAGAACCCTCTTCTGATATAACATTACTCACTCCAGATTTACCACCCACCTCCTCCAATGTATTAACCCCCATGGACACAACTGAAAATTCACCTAAATCAAATTCTTCTAACGTATCATCTTATACATACACAACTGAAAATTCGCCTACACCAACAGGTTCAGAACCTTTTGCTCCACCAGACAATGAAAACCAGCACCCTTCTACTTCTGAATTAGGAGAGACTGCAGAAGAGACTAATGTGTTTAGTAATTCAGTACCTTCATCCCCTCATTTTCAACAATTATCCTACATCTAGCACATCATCATTGTCTCATCCACCATCGCGACCTTTAAGAGTGACTCGTCCACCTTCTTAATTAAAAGATTATATATGTCCATCTGTTCCAAAAAATGATGGAACAGCTTTTCTCGTATCTCTCGTTGAGCTAAAAACTTTAAAAATAGCTCTTAAGTTTAGCAACTGGAAAGATGCTATGCAAGAAGAATTTGATGCACTTCAGAATAATAAAACTTGGTCTCTTGTTCCTCGTCCACCACATGCTAATGTTGTTGGTTGTAAATGGGTTTATAAAACTAAATACAAAGAAGATGGAAGTGTTGATAGGTTTAAAGCTCGTCTAGTCGCTAAAGGTTATAGCCAAATTCCAGGTATTGATTTTGGTGAGACTTTTAGTCCCGTTATGAAGGCTACTACAATTCGTGTTATCTTATCGATAGTTGTTCACTTCAATTGGCCGTTAAGACAATTAGATGTTAAAAATGCATTTTTACATGATCTACTTAAAGAGAAGGTTTATATGTAACAACCTCCTGGATTTGTGAATCAAAGGTATCCTGATTATGTTTGTTTATTGCTCAAGTCTATATATGGTCTCAGACAATCGCCACGTGTTTGGTTTGATAAATTATCGCATTTCTTAGTTCCTCTTGGATTTCGGTGTAGTAGAGCTGATTCATCTCTATTTATTTATAGCCATAATACCATTGTACTATTTGTACTTATCTACGTAGATGATTTGATACTTACAGGTAATTCTCCCTCCTTTATATATGAACTTATAAATCGTCTAAACAAGGAATTTGTAGTCAAAGATTTAGGCACACTCAAATATTTTTTGGGAATCGAGGTTAATTATTTTTCTGGTGGCCTGACACTCTCTCAAAACAAATATGCTCGTGATCTACTCACTAAAGCTAAAGCTAATATGTTGGATGCCTCAAAAATGAGTACACCTATTGCTACCAAGATCAACCCTCTTGCTGATGATAACAAGCCAATCGATCCTACTACCTACCGTCAATTATGTGGTTCTCTCATGTATCTCACGTTGACCAGCCCTGATCTTACGTATGCTGTTAACCAAGCATGTCAGCATTTTCAGAACCCTACCATGAAAGATATTCGAGCTGTCGAACGCATCTTGCGTTATGTTAAAGGGAATTTAACACATGGCCTTCGTTATCTCTCTCAAAGTGCTCTATCTCTTAATGCATTCTGTGATGCTGACTGGGCAGGCTGTCCGGAAACAAGAAGCACCAACGGGTTTGGTTATTTCTTAGAGCAAATTGTGTATCGTGGGCATCTAAAAAGTAGCCAACAGTTTCCCGTTCTAGTGTAGAAGCTTAATATCGTGCTCTAGCTACGATCGCTGCAGAATTAACTTGGCTTCAATATCTCTTTCACGACCTTGGGAGGGGATTTCTCTTCAAAGATCTCCAAAACTCTTTTGTGACAATAAGAGTGCTATTCACATGTCACATAATACCGTATACCGTGCTCGTACGAAACATATTGAAATTGATAACCATTTCATCCACGAAAAGGTTACAAGTGGAGCTATTGATCTTTTTTACATTCCCAACAAGAAACAAATTGCTGATGTGATTACTAAAGCAGTACCTAAATCATCCTTTAGCTCTTTCTGTTACAAGCTTGGCGTACGCCTTCCCATACCACCGAGCTTGAAGGGGGGGTGAAAAGATTCTAAATGATGATGAATGAAATGATCATGGCAGTATATTAGTGAAGTAAACTGATTTACTAGATGTTAGTATCCCTGTGATTATGTAACACACATAGCTGTTAGTATATCTTGTAATTATGTGCCAAACATCAATCAATCATAATTTCAGCATATAACCGTTAGATGTATTCTTATATAAACCAGATGTATTATGCAATTGTAAAATATTATAAGAGAAATATAGTACTCCTTTTTTGTTCTCAAGTTCCAACTTTTTTCTAAAATTATATGCCAAATATTGAAATGGCATGACTACGGTATATCCAATTTGGCATGCTCGTGTGGCTGTGTTATTCACCCTGCTAGGAGTTCGAGGAATTTTTTCCGATAAATTTCTTGTATAAATATTTTAAAAGACAATAATTAAAAAGGGTATTAGTTTGATATGTCCCAAATTAACAAGTCAATTATAAATATGTCCCTCTTTATTGAATAATTATAAATATGTCCCATGATTAAATTTAACTCATATACAACCTATATACATATAATTATACATATATTTATATTAAATAAGACTAGAATACCCTTCTTTTCCTCTCTAACCCACCTCCCTCCTCCCTCCTCATGGTGGCCCCGCAGGGGCACATTTTCTCATCAAACAAACCCCCAGACTCCAAACAGAACCCCCAGACTTCTCATCATCTTGTAGGTGGTTTAAGTAGTCTTGTTTACTAAACAAACAAAACCCAGAACGATTAACAATAGATTCTAATGCACTGTGTAGAAATTGTTGATCTACTTGTGCATTGTTTTATAGCCTACCCTATGAAATTAATTCCTAAAACCCTCACAAATTTACGTTTTTTTTGTTAGCGATTTATGCTTGATATCTGGGCTCAGGTATAAATAGTGTTGACTAGCTTAGGGCCCGTGCAAAGCACGGGTTACTTTTAAATACTTTTAAAATTATATGATTAAATAAAATAGAGTATAATATTTTATTATGGAATTTAACTTTGTAATATTAATTAATAAAATTAATAATAATAATAATAGTTATTTAATAAATGATATGTATTGATTAGAACTAATAATATAAAATCTTAATGTAAATTTGTTGTTAACGGGTAATGGTGTAAATATAAAATACTACTTAACTTTGTAATATTAATTAATAAAATTATTAATAATAATAATAATAGTTATTTAATAAATGATATGTATTGATTAGAACTAATAATATAAAATGTTAATGTAAATTTGTTGTTAACGGGTAATGGTGTAAATATAAAATACTACTCTGTATTTAGGATTAAAGTCAATAACGGAATTTATTTGATTTGTTTTATATTATAAATAATTTAAAATTAAATAATTAGAATGAAAACCAAAAGTTAAGAGAAAACTAAAACTTTCAATGTTTCGGCTTTAATATAATAGTATAGATATGTGTGTTAATTAATATAATTTTCATTTAAGTAAGAGGACAAAAATGTCTTTTAAGAATGTGTAGTTAGTTAATTAATCATGGTTACAATAAAAAATAGGACATATTAGAAAAATGAGATATATTTATAATTATAAATAAATATAGGACACAATTATAATTGATTTTTTAAAATGGGACATATCAGAAAAAAACCCAATTAAAAAAGAAATTCATACACTTAGGAAATATTTTTGCACCTGAAGGAAACAAAGAGTGAGTGAGTGAGATGATATGAGAGAACTGAATAGGTACATTTTTAGGTCAAACAATCATGTATATTTTTTTTTTTTTAAATCATATTTTTATTTTATTTTTTTTATTCAAAGCGTTAAAAATCTTGGGCCTTCTATTGAATTGGGCTCAGTCATTATCTTCTTTTCTTGTTTAATACTTGCTCGGTTTTCTATAACTAGCTTGTAAGTTTCTTTTAATATATTATAAATTTTATTGAAATTTATATTTTATTTTTATATAAACATTATTTCAATAATTTTTTTAATTTGAATTTAATAATTTGATTTATTCATTTTAAAGGATTATATTTATATTTTCTTATTATAAACAATGTATATTGATTTTTAATATATTTTATTAATAATTGAAAGATATTATGTGATATTTTGGATATATATTAATGATTGCAAGATTAATTTTAAATTAAAAGGTAACGTATTTTTATTAGAAAAGAAATATTAATGATTGAAAGATCTGGTATAATTAATGTTTTTAGGTGTTTATTTATGGTTGAAAGATATGGTGCAATATTTTATATTAGTGATTAATGATTATATTTATATTTCCTTATTATAAACAATGTATATTGATTTTTAATATATTTTATTAATAATTGAAAGATATTGAAGATCCAACGGTCATGATTAGTTTGGTTAACCAAACTACAAACTACAAAACATCTCTAGTTTGCTTATAATAATATAGCATAGATTTCATTTCAGCCCAATTTAAATAAATTTGCAATGTACAAAATTCTGGATATAATTAATCAAATATTAATAATTTAACATGTTATTTGTCGATCAACTTTTGTACATATAAATTGAACTGACTAAACTCAAATAATCTGTTTAATTCAGTTCTCGTGTGTATTTAGTATGTAATTTGCGCGTGCGAACGTAAAAGAAATTGAACTTTTTTTTTTTTTTGCAAAAACGAAAACTCATTTCGTTGATAGAAAGTCAGGAAATACATCCAACAAGATAATAAAAGCTTATCATCTAACCGAAAGGTATGCTTAACCAATCCATACAAATTGGGGGAACAGATTTCGTTCAAATTCAACTCGATTTTTCCCGTGCTTTTGCTTTTTTAGCAATGTTACGGCCAAAATCTGTAATCGGTATAAATCGGTTGAGGTATCGATTTAAGATTAATCGGATAATCGGGGATTAATCGAAATGATTAATCAAAGTATTAATCGAATATTACAATAATTTTTAATATATTAGTTTAATTTACAATTAAACATATCATTTTAATTAAATTTACAGGATTAATCAGATTTCAAAAATTGAATCGATTAATTATAATATAAAGAATTAATCGGGGATTAATCGGCTAAATCGGGGATTTTTAGAATCGTGATTACCGGTGTCAATAGTTAAAGGTTAAATAAAAACAATGTAAACTCTGGAATTGAATTGTGGCTTTGCAAAATTCTGCTACTAGCTTAAAATTCGTGAGATGAACGGATATTTTTTAATATTCTGGAATTTTTTAATTTGAATTAAAAAATTTAAGGCATTAATTTTGTAGGCTTAAAATTTTAAATGATATGATTTGAAAATAATTATATATATGTTGTTCTTGATATTTTTAGAAATGATTGGTTTTAGTTTGAAAATTTGAAAAAAATGATATGTTTTAGCTAAAACACGTAATCGGTTATTTATTACTTATAATAATATTATTATTTTATTTTAATTAAAGAAAGCTATCAGAATAGATTTTAATGGAAAAAAAATTAAAAAATAGGAAATGTAACATATTTAAGTTGAAAAATGGAATTGGTTAATTATTAGCAATTAAAATTAAAATTATAATATTTTATTTTATTAAATAGGATTGCTCATAGTGTTTTTAGTAAATGAGAAATTTTAGTTAGATAAAATATGAAAGATAACGCATTTTACGTGAAAAAAAAATTTGATTAATTATTAAAAAATAAAAAAAGTAACATGCTTGTTTCAGGGAAATTTATCAGTTATTAGTAACTATAAATAAATAAGGATAATTAAGTGAAAATAACATGTATCATTAATTAAGAATAAATAAGTCAAATCAACAGGTATTGTGCCGACCGATCGACCAACCAACCAAACTTTAATGTTTCGGCTATTATATAATACTAGCTTATAACCCGTGCAAGCAATGCATGGGTTTCTTGTATTATGTTATAAATTTTATTTAAATATTACAATTATGTTTTTAAATAATCATTACTTTTATTTTTTTTTTAATTTTAATTTTATACAATTTAATATACTCATGTTTACGGATTATATTAATGTTTCCTTATTATAAACAACGTATACGATTTTTAATATATTTTATTAATAATTGAAAAATATAGTGTGATATTTTCGGGTATATATTGTAAGATTTGTTGTAAATTAAAAAGGTAACGTGTTTTAATTAGAAAAAAATATTAATGATGGAAAGATATGATACGATTGATCTTTTTAGGTGTTTATAAAAGGTAATATTTTCAACTAAAAGTAAATGTGAAAAAGTCAATCGACTAATTACCATTAGTTATATTATGTTATTATTTATTTTAGGTGCTATATTATTCTTGAAAATTACGGTGTGATATTTTTGGGTATATTTTAATGATTGTAAGATTTGTTTTAAATTAAAAAGGTAATGTGTTTTAATTCGAAATGAAATATTAATAATCGAAAAATATAATACGATTGATGTTTTTATGTATTTATAAAAGGTAATATTTTTAACTAAAATTAAATGTGAAAAAGGCAATTGGCTAATTATCATTAATTATATGATTTTATTATTTATTTTAGTAATTAGGATAACCAAACAGACAAACTTTCAATTTTTCGCCTTTAATATAGTAGTATATATACGTATTTTAATTAAAAAAGACAATCGACTCCTTAACATTAATTGCATTATTTATTTTTTATTAATTAAGATAACGGTACCTAAACCAAACCGATAAACTTTTCAATGTTTCAATTTTAATATAATAATTATATTATAACCCGTGCAATACACGGGTTTCTTTTATTATGCTATAAATTTTATTTAGTATTATAGTGATGTTTTTATATAATCGTTAATTTTAATAATTTTTTTAATTTTAATTTGATATAATTTAATATACTCATGTTTACGAATTATACTAATGTTTCCTTATTATAAACAACGTATATGATTTTTAATATATTTTATTAATAATTGAAAATTATGGTGTGATATTTTCGGGCTATATTTTTCTTGAAAATTATGTTGTGATATTTTTGGATATATATTAATGATTGTAAGATTTGTTTTAAATTAAAATGGTAACGTGTTTTAATTCGAAAAGAAATATTAGTGATTGATTGATGTTTTTAGGTATTTATAAAAGGCAATATCTTCAATTAAAAGTAAATGTGAAAAAGGCAATCGACTAATTATCATTAATTTTATTATGTTAATGTGAAAAAAGGCATTCGACTTATTTTATTATGTTAATCAACTAATTACCATTAATTTATGTTATTATTTATTTTAGGAGTTATATTTTTCTTGAAAATTATGGTGTGATGTTTTCGGGTATATATTTTTTCGTGTTTATAAAAGGTAATATCTTAAACTAAAAGTAAATGTGAAAAAGGCAATCAACTAATTACCGTTAATTATTTTATGTTATTATTTATTTTAGGTGTATTTATTTTTCTTTATAATGAAGGGTAAATAAGTAAATTCATGAAGTACCAAAAAATAGGTACAAAAAGAGGGACCTAAAAACAGGTACCAAAACTTTTAATGTTTCAGCTTTTATATAATAGTATAGATTAGTACAGATGTATATATATTTTTATTATATTTTATTAATGATTGTAAGATGCGGTGTGATATTTTTGGGTTTATATTAGTGATTGCAAGATTAGTTTTAAATTTAAAGGTAACATACCAAATTGGGTACCAAATGACATAACAAAATTACTTGGCATTTTGGGATTTTTTATTGGATGGCCCTGGCGGGTCCGTTACAATTATAACCAATTAAAACAATGTCATGTCATTTGGTAACAATTTTTGGTACCCAATTTGGTACCTCTAGCATTTTTCAACAAATATTAACGTTTGTAAGATATGGTACAATTTTAGTTGTTTATAAAAGGTAATTTCGTTTAAAAGTAAATGTTAAAAAGGCAATCGACTAATAACTATTTATTATATTATTATAAATAATAATTAAGTATGGATAATTAAGTAAAGAGAGTAGGGAACCTGAGATATATCTCAGGTAACTTCCCTGAGATGCTCATATTTTATATGTAAAAATAGGGTGGGCATTTTAGTAAATTCAGGATTTTTTAATTGGCCCTGCAGGCTCAATAAAATTTAAGGCTATTTTGCATGTATCTCAGGAAAAGTTACCTGAGATACATCTCAGGGTCCTTTTTCTCTTAAGTAAAATAACATGTTTTATTAGTTAAGGGTAAATAAGTAAAATCAACAATTACAGATCAACCAAATTTTTAATGTTTCGGCTTTTATATAATATAGTATAGACTAGCTTATAACCCGTGCAATGCACGGATTTCCTGTATTATGTTATAATTTTTTTTTAATATTATAGTTATGTTTTTATATATTAACTATTTTAATAATTTTTTAAAATTTAACGTATACGGTTTTTAATATATTTTATTAATAATTGAAAAATATTTTATGATATTTCCAGGTATATATTAGTAATTAAATTAAAAGGTAATGTGTTTTGATTAGAAAGAAAATATTAATGATTGAAAGATATGATATGATTGATCTTTTTAGGTATTTATAAAAGGTAATATCTTTAACTAAAAGTAAATGTGAAAAATGCAATCGACTAATTATCATTAATTATATTATGTTATTATTTATTTTAGGTGTTATATTTTTCTTGAAAATTATGGTGTGATATTTTCGGGTATATATTAATGATTGTACGATTTGTTTTAAATAAAAAGGATAATGTATTTTAATTCGAAAGGAAATATTAATGACCGAAGGATGTGATATATTTTTATGTGTTTGTAAAAGGTAATATCTTCAATTAAAAGTAAATGTGAAAAAGACAATCAATTAATTACCATTAATTTTAATATTATGTAAATGTGAAAAAGGTTGTTTTAATTTAAAAAGGTAACTTGTTTTAGTCCAAAAGGAAATATATATTAATAATTGAAATACATGATACGATTGATATTATTAGATATTTATAAAAGATACTATCTTCAACTAAAAGTAAATGTGAAAAAGACAATCGACTAATTATCATTAATTTTATTATGTTAATGTGAAAAAGGTAATCGACTAATTACCATTAATTTTATTATGTTAATCTTACCATTAATTATATTATGTTATTATTTGTTTAAGTGTTATATTTAATTTTCTTGAAAATTATGGTGTGTTTTGGGTATATATTAATAATTGTACGATTTGTTTTAAATTAAAAAGGTAACGTATTTCAATTCGAAATGAATTATTAATGATCGAAAGATATGATACGATTGATGTTTCTAGATGTTTATAAAAGGCAATATCTTCAACTAAAAGTAAATGTGAAAAAGGGAATCGACTAATTACCATTATTTATATTATTTATTATTTATTTTAATTGTATTTATTTTTTATAATGAAAGGTGAATAAGTAAATTCACGAAGTACCAAAAAACAGGTACCAAAAAATATGTACAAAATATATTAATAATTGTAAGATTTGTTTTAAATTAAAAAGGTAACGTATTTCAATTCGAAAGGAAATATTAATGATCGAAAGATATGATACGATTGATGTTTCTAGATGTTTATAAAAGGTACTATCTTCAACTAAAAGTAAATGTGAAAAAGGCAATCAACTAATTACCATTATTTATATAATTTATTATTTTTTTTAATTGTATTTATTTTTCTTTATAATGAAGGGTGAATAAGTAAATTCACTTATTACCAAAAAACAGGTACCAAAACTTTCAATGTTTCGGAATTTATATAATAGTATAGACTAGCTTACAGCCCGTGCAAAGCACGGGTTACTTTTAAATACTTTTAAAATTATATGATTAAATAGAATAGAGTATAATAATTTATTATGGATATAATTTAACTTCTTAATATTAATTAATAAAATTATTAGTAATAATAATAATAGTTATTTAATTAATGATATGTATTTATTAGAACTAATAATATAAAATCTTAATTTAAATTTGTTGTTGGCGGGAACCTTGGATCTTTAGAAGAGGAATTTAAATATAGAATATTTATTATTATTAGATCTAACGGCTATCATCTATTTAATAAATATCTAACGATTACTATTCTTTTAGATGGTTGAACCAAGTTGAACCAAACAACCAAATTATATCTCTGTTTGCTTATTATATAATAGTATATATAGTATAGATAGATATAGAATATTTTCTATTATTAGATCTAACGACTATCATCTATT
Organism: Kitagawia praeruptora; assembly: GCA_037693485.1. Classification (NCBI taxonomy): domain Eukaryota; kingdom Viridiplantae; phylum Streptophyta; class Magnoliopsida; order Apiales; family Apiaceae; genus Kitagawia; species Kitagawia praeruptora. The sequence continues at coordinate 129,397,795 of CM075354.1, forward strand.
TATTAAATATCTAACGGTTACTATTCTTTTAGATGGTTGAACCAAGTTGAGCCAAACAACCAAATTATACCCCTGTTTGCTTATTATATAATAGTATAGATACTAGCTTATAACATGTGCGATGCGCGGTCTTCTTTTAAATATGATATAACATTTTTTTATAATAAAATCAAATTTTTACCTAATTTTCTAGTTTAATAGTTGTTAACGAAGGAATTTGATGAAAACAAATTGAAGACGGTGAACGGTGTAGGAAGTTAGGGTTAGGATTTAAGATTCGGGGATGGCTGAGATTGTGAGATGTCATTGCAATTAAGATCGAATATCGAATTCTCTCTTTTTTGCAAGGGTTGCATCGTGTCTTACAATGTGCCTACGTACCCTATTTATAGGATCAAGCTAGACGTAGTTGTTGAAGCCGATTTTCGTCAAGGACAAAGCTTCAAGATTAAATTTATATTTGGGTCTTCGGATAGAGATAATAAGAATAAAGATGTAAAAATAAGAATACAATTAGGGTGTTGAGATATTTGGGACTGCTCTTGAGAGTTTGTAATCGGGTCTGTGATTTTCGGATCCCTCTCAAGGTGCCTACGTACCCTATTTATAGGGATCAAGTCCACGTAGTTCTATTCAATTTAAGATTGTATTTGTGAAAATATTAGGCCTAGCCCATGTCTTCTGTCTTTGGCGGCAAGTAATTTTCATATTTGAGATGATATTGTCTTTGGCGGCAAGTATCTGGATCCTTCTAGAATTTGGTCTCCGATCACATAATTCCTTTCCACCGCCTTAAGCATTGGGCTAAATAATTTGTGGGCTTTTTATTTATTGGATCGGACTCAGCATATTCGTCACGCTTCCTTGTATTTGTTTGATCCAACCATCGGACTCAACATGGTTTTAGGCTGTAGACGAAGGCCCGAATATTGATGGACTAATATTTCGCACATGAAAATAATCTTTGGACACGAATATGCAGGTCTAGCCTTTGGAAACATAGTGAATATATTTTGTATCAACAGGTCCTCAGTATTTGTTGAAGGCGATGACTTCAATAAATACTCAAATAATTTGTAATGGTCTTCCTTGTCTTCAATCTGTATCCAATGCCTATAAAATATTTGTATGTGTAATTGGCCCATACCATTGGATGTAATGTAGTCATTGGACGCAACAAAATGCTGAAAAGTAATTTACTGCATAATAGGCTTCGGATGCTGAAAAACTAAGTATAGCCCTTGGACCCAACATATTCTAGGCCGCACACAGAGGCTTCGATATTTGATGTGATAATTATTGCACAACATGAGCCCATATGTGAATGACCTTTGGAAACATATATCATCAAGTCTAGTCATTGGAAGCAAGTATTAGCAAGTATAGCCTTTGGATGCAAATATTGAATAGTTTAGCCATTGGCAACATTTCTGACCTTTGGCAACATCTCTAGTATTCGGAAACATGTATCAACAAGTCCCCAATATTTTTAGGAGGCTTGCCTTTCGAGAAATATTTTTAGTCCCCATAACTTGATTTACATCCAAGTGTGATGAACCAATTAAGTTTGTGCTTGTTGATAAACCTTCGTCTTCAATGTTGATAGATATTATTTTATCCAAATAAACCCTTATTAGAATAACCTTCGGAAACAAAAATAGAGGTCCGACCTTTGGAAACGAAATGAGTAAAACTCTTGTATCGGCATGCCTGTGATTTTTCAAAGGACAAAGAGGTTCATGATCGAGAAAGTAGGTGAAACATCATTGTTTTCATATAACCAGCAAATTCATTGGAGACAACAGAGTCATTGGACGCAGATAAGCCCTTTGGCGTAGATTAGCCTGGAAAACACAATAAATATATTTCTCGTGCATGTGTCCAATGCTAAAAAGTTATGTCATGGTTGCTAGTTTTGTTCAGATATGATGTAGCCGATGCAATAAAAGCCCATTTAGTTTTGCTTCTGCGTCGATACGATTCTTGTAGACATATAACTACTAGCATGTTGCCGATGATTCTCGGAGTAAAATCACATCTGCTTCCAATTGGTGTTTAAAATCTCAAACAATTTGTACTAAGTCGTCGGATACCATTTGTAGTTGGTCCCCAATCTCACACTCAATTTAGTGTTTCAAATAATCTAAGCTCTTGCTTAAAATTTCTTCTCGAACTTTTGGTGTTGTAGTAAATGTCCCATGGAAACAAAACTTCTGACGTAGATTTCATTATGTACTTGAAACTTTGCATTGGTTCATACTTCCTGTTGTAATGTTGCCAACAGTTTCCAATGTAGAAGAATTTTTGTTTCCAATGCTATTGACAAATTGAAGTAGCAAATTAGTGCTTAATTTCGCATCCCTCGTACTCAGGCATTGGATACCGGTCTTTGGTCGTTCGATTCCAATGGTCTTTAAAAGGTCCTTAGTCTAATATTTATCCCTTGTTTCCAATGATACAGGAATGAGTGCTTTAGACTCCATATAACTCGTACATGGCTATCGGATACCAACTTTCATTTCAGCCCAATTTTTTTTTTACCCAAGCTTTTTGTTTATAATTTCCTTTCTATCTGCAACGGATCGAGCATGATTGGATATAATCTTCTTTGTGTTTGCATCGGATCGAGTATGATTGGATATGTTTGCTATCATCTTTAATCCAGTGGTTAAGTGATCATTCCACGTTCCATCGTATTCTTTTGCGTGACTTTGAGCGTGTTTGGCTTAACTTAAAAAATGTTACTTATCACTTAAAGTGCTACTTACTCACTTTAAGTGAAAAGTGATAATTTTTACTTAAAGTTAGGTGTATCTGTTTGGCTAATTCCACTTAAAGTAAATTTATTTTTAAAAAATTAATTAAAAAAAAAGAAATTTATATTTTTTTGAAAGTATAAAATACAAATATATGCAAAGAATACAATACAAGTTAAAAGGTGACTCAAATACATAAAAATTGATATACGAAAAAAAATAAGTGGAAAAAAAGTACCTCCAAGCTACTTTTTTTTTTAAGCCTACTTTCCACTTTAAGTGACCTTACTTTAAGGTTAGCCAAACACATGCGACGGAGCTTTAAGTGAAAAACAAAAAAAAAAGGGGGGCCAAACACCCTCTTTGAACCATCATAGCACTAAACGCTGTTTTTCGGTTCAGCTTCTGCATCCAATCCTCAAAAGTCCAAACAAGTACCTAGGTTCGGATTGTGTAGCGATGAGATATTGTCATATTGACTGTGTGATCTATAAAAATGTTAAATCTAAAAAACTTTAGATCACCTCTTTCTCATCTCCCAACTTTAAAAGTTGGCGGGTGGACCATTATAGCTTCGCACTGAAGCGTATATCCGGCCCCATATCTCCTTTCCCCCCCAAAGTGATGCAGTTCTTCTATTTTGAAGTGGTGTATCACTAGTCTGGGACCGAAGATTCTCTTGTCCCCAAGTGAGTGTCGACAAATCAAAGTTGGGACAATGAATTGATATTTGCCCCCAATTGATTGCCGATGGGTCACGAGTCTTGTGAGTGTAGATAGATCATAAGTCGGGACTTGGTCAAATTTTTGTCCCTAGTTGATTGTCGATAGGTCACAAGTTTAGGATTAGATCAGTTTGATGCCCCCCAAGTGTTTGACGATTGGTCAATTATTCGGGAGTCCATCGAATTTGTTGCCCCTAGTGACCATCGGTGAACACTTGTTTGGGTTGGATAAATTTTTCAGCCCCCAATGGCTTGTCATTCACAAGGAAATTAAACCACTAAGTTATATCATAACAATAAATCATATATGCATATCAACATTTATGAAAGAAATTAAAATTTTACTAATATGTAACACATAGCATGCTTAGCACGTAACACATAACAAAATGGAAATCCTAATAAATACTACAATAAATATCCTACTAAGATAAATAGAATATTGGTTCATCAACATCATTTTATTTAAGCTTATCTGATGTTGAAGATGATGATGAATTACTCGTTTGTGTTGAGCAACATGAAAACAGTCTCGTCCCTATTCTTTTTCCTCTCCGCTGATCAATCTGCATAGAATTTATCTTTGGCTCGGTCAATCTTTGAACGATCGGGTGATGAGTTCCTCTTGCGATTTGGAGATCTATCATTCTTTGATAACTTATCACTACTTTTTGGGCTTCCCGTGCCAAGGGCTTCTTCTCTTCGGCGTATGTTTTCTACCCTGGTGTACATGTCGTTCAAGCTTGCAGGAGGAAAATTAAATAGCGATTTCAACAACTTTCTGCTTCTCTTATTGTCTAGGCCGCTGTAAAAGAATCCCATAGCTTGATTTTCATCTAACGATGACACTTTTTCACATTCTTGCTTGTAACGCTTCATATAAGATGTTAAAGACTCATCGGATCTTTGTTTCACATTGTTGAGATAAGCAGTCATCTGGCCGATCCTTCTGTTGTAGTCATAATGCTTCAGGAACTTAGACCTTAGTTGTTGATAGGAATAGATTGAGTTGGGGAGAAGAGTCCGGTACCAGCCTTGGGCTCCATCTTTTAAGTAAACTTCGAACATGTTACACATGGTAATTTCATCATGGCCAGCACACTTCATATGCCTCTCATATTGGGTCACATGCTCATAAGGATCAGTTTTTCCATTGTAATAAGTCATCTTTGGAATAGCATGACCAACCCTTGGAACATAGTCTCTGAAATTCTTGATCAATGGTGATTCTATTGAATAATCTTCGTTTCCTCCTCCTCGCATCTTTCTTTCCAACTTTCCCAATTGCTCTCGTAAAAGAGTTGCTTCATCATATTGGTTGTTATTATAGTCTCTACCATCAGCATCGTACCCATTCCTTCTGTAATCATCATGCCGACGATGGTAATCATCATCATCATCCCCATAGCCACCATTATTGTTATTTCCATGACCTCCACCATTATTACCATGTCCCCCACCATGGCCTCCATTAGTCCCTCTACCATTGTTTCTACGATCATCATCATGGGGTGGAGTGCCTCTACGGGGTGGTGATCTGCCAGGTGCTATCTGATGCCGATCCCTTGATCTAGATCTTCTCCTCCTTGGTGATCGGTCACCTACAGGAGATTGTCGATTATGTGACCGACCACGTGGGGGTGTTCTTCCGCCTAGGTTCTCTCGAAGTCGGCGTCGTTCATCGGCCAATTCATTTTCACGATCTTCCAATTCTCTAATTCTCCTCTGGATTTCTTCATCACGAAGCCTTACAATTTCACGTTGTCTTGCTTCCGATGCCTCTCGATCTATGTCATCTGATGCATGACTAAACTCTGGTTCAAGGTTTCTTCCCCTTACGGGTGTATCTTCTCTCCTCTCCTGTGTATTGGATCTGCCTCTTAGTGCCAAGATGATATTTCTTGCATCCCTAATAGGGGGTTGTTGTTCACCTTGATGACGATGCCCATCATCGGAAGCTCCGTCCAGAGGGATTGCACGACCATTGTTGTCGACAACAATTCGGGTGATAGTAGATCTGACATGTTGAGACGTTTCGCCGACAGTAAAGTTGCCGAATGGATTGTAGGTACGAATAGGAGTTTGGTAGGATATTTGACGAGCCATCGGTGACTGACTTAATATCGATTTATCTTCTTCTTTTTTCTCTAAACGATTCCCACAGACGGCGCCAAATGTTGAAGCCGATTTTCGTCAAGGACAAAGCTTCAAGATTAAATTTATATTTGGGTCTTCGGATAGAGATAATAAGAATAAAGATGTAAAAATAAGAATACAATTAGGGTGTTGAGATATTTGGGACTGCTCTTGAGAGTTTGTAATCGGGTCTGTGATTTTCGGATCCCTCTCAAGGTGCCTACGTACCCTATTTATAGGGATCAAGTCCACGTAGTTCTATTCAATTTAAGATTGTATTTGTGAAAATATTAGGCCTAGCCCATGTCTTCTGTCTTTGGCGGCAAGTAATTTTCATATTTGAGATGATATTGTCTTTGGCGGCAAGTATCTGGATCCTTCTAGAATTTGGTCTTCGATCACATAATTCCTTTCCACCGCCTTAAGCATTGGGCTAAATAATTTGTGGGCTTTTTATTTATTGGATCGGACTCAGCATATTCGTCAGGCTTCCTTGTATTTGTTTGATCCAACCATCGGACTCAACATGGTTTTAGGCTGTAGACGAAGGCCCGAATATTGATGGACTAATATTTCGCACATGCAAATAATCTTTGGACACGAATATGCAGGTCTAGCCTTTGGAAACATAGTGAATATATTTTGTATCAACAGTAGTTTTTGGAGAGCAAGTAACTTAAAAGGACTTGATTTCCTTATTTAGGGACACCACTTTTAGTAAAATCATCATAGGTCTAAAAGCCCAACTATTTTTTCAGAATATGACGGTTAAGTGGTTGACCCAAAATCGTTGGACCACAGAAAAAAATAGAGATTAGAGATGGTCTTGTGATTGATTACTAAGGGGTGACGTCCTTCGACCTCGTAGTAGTCTAGTAGAGCGATGTGCTAGCCTGAATGGGGCAAATCCTTTTCTATAATTTTTGTAATACTGATGTTATGGATCATGACCCATTGTCTTCAGTGTTTTCAATATAATTATTTAGGGAACGTTCCTCTTCTTCAATTTCTTCAATGACCAACAGGCGAGCCTAGACCTGGCAATTTGGTACACGACACGTGAACACGACACGAAACGACACGAAAAAATACGGATATGGGTTTTGATTTTTAGTACACGAAACACGAAAGTACACGAATACGAAATTACACGATAGATTTAGTGTCGGATATGGGTTTTCATTTTGGGTACACGAAAGTACACGAAAGTACACGAAATAAAGATGTTAATAATTTACTACTTATAGATTTTATGTATATATTAATATTTTTTTATAAGGATATATATTTTACACAAAAATATACATATTTACAAGTTTTTATAGAGTTGTATTTATATTTATATATGGAAATGTAAAATATTTAATGTATATTTCATATGAATATAATATTTACTAACAAATTTTAACTAAATTTTATTTTTATTTTTATATAATATATACACGAAACACGACACGAAAGTACACGAATTCATTTCGGGTGGAAACGGGTTTCATATTCAAGTACACGAATCCTGTTTCGGATGGATACGGGTTTCACCTTCAAGTACACGAAACACGAAAGTACACGACACGAAAGTACACGACACGATCCGATTAACCGCTCTAGGCGAGCCCTACATAAGGGCGATGCCTTTTAAGAAAGAGAGTCCATTGCATGGATTGTTCTTTTTTCGGTCAATTTAAAGACGGACCCTTCCAATTAGGATGAGGTTGATTTTTGGAAATAATAATATTTACTTTAATTTTAATTTAATATATATTAATCAAAAATTCATGTATTGTTTAAAATTATTAATATAAATTTTTAACTTTATTTTGTTGTTAATGGAATTTGAACCTTATGTATTCATTAAATTAGCATAAATATGAAATATTTCTTAGTTTTAGATCTAACCGTTCTTATAGATTTAATAAAAATTTAACGGTCAATAATACTATTATTCGTATGGTTGAAGCACTGATCCAAAATACGAACAATTATCCCCTAATTTGCTTATTAGAGTTTACTAGATTATAGCCCGTGCAAAACTCGGGTTACTTTTAACTCTTTTTTTTTTTAACTTACTTGTAGTTTAGTATATATAATATTAAAAACATTAATTTTAATATGTTGGGAGAATTCAAATTTTAGACCTTTGTATATTAATAATTTTTAGTATTAAATCTAATTTAATATGTTGTTGGTGGAAATCGAACCTTCAACCTTTCTATATAACATAATCTAGTATTAATTTTATATTAAAATGTTGTTGGCGGGATTCGAACCTTAGACCTCTAACTTTTAGTATTGTTGTATCTAACAGTCATGATCTATTTGAGTTGAAGATCTAACGGTTGTGAATAGGGGATAACCAAAAATGAGGAACCAAAATAGGGGTAACCAAACTACAAATTATACTCACTTTCGCTTATTATAGTATAGATAGATTTATAAATACCAGCCTGTAATTCGTGCGATGCACGGGCTTCTTTAAAATATGATATAACATTTTCTTATAATATTTTTTTCTACTTTTCTATTTTAATAGTTATTTTAATTTTAATTTAATATATAGTAGTCAAACACTTTTAGAACTAATAATATAAATTCTTAATTTTAATTTGTTGTTAACGAGATTTGAACCTTGAATATTTATTAAATTAGTACAAATATAGAATACTAGCTTAAAACCCGTGCGATGCACGGATTTTTTTAATATTATATTAGTTTTTTTATTAATTTGAATTATTTTATTTAAAATATGAATTTAGGAGGCTTAAATTTGTAAATGAGATGATGATCATAATTATATAAATGTTATCCGTGCTTGAAAAGCAGTGATTTTAGTTAGAAAAAAATAGAAAATGTGATAGATTTTAGTTAAAAAGCTAATCAGTTAATTATTAGCAATTATAAAATTCTTATTTTATTTTATTAAATAGAATGCCCGTTATATAATTGGAAAAGAGAGAACTTAGTTAGAGAAAATTAAAAAGGTAATTGATTAGTTTATAGTAATTATAATTTAATTATGTTATTTTACAAAATAAAATTGCTCGTATTGTTTTCAGAAAAAGAGAAATTAATATTTCCCGTGATATTTCTAGAGAGGGATTTTAATTAGAAAATACAGAAAAGATGATACGTTTTAGCTGAAAAGGATAATCAGTTAATTAATAGTATTATAATATTTTTATTTTATTTTATTAAATAGAACCGTCTGTGATATAATTGGAAAAAGAGATATTTTAGTTTGAGAAAATAGAAAAAGATAACCTGAAAATTAAAAAGATGACATATTTTAGGTGAAAATTTAATTGATTAGTTTATAATAATTATAATTTAATTGTTATTTTAATAAAATTGCTCGTAGTATTTTTAGAAAATGAGAAATTAATGTTACCCGTGATATATCTAGAGATGAAAAGGTAATTGGTTAATTAATAGCATTATATTATTATTATTTTATTTTATTAAATAGAATCGCACATGATATAATTTGAAAAGGAGAGGTTTTAATTAGAGAAAATAAAAAAGGTAACTTGTTTTGGTTGAAAAAGGTAATCCGTGATGTAATTGGGAAAAAAGATATTTCAGTTAGATAAAAGAGAAAAGGTAATTGAAAAAATTAATTGATTAGTTAATAGTAATTGTAATATATTTTTTAGTTAGATAAAATATAAAAGATATTATATTTTATCTGAAAAAAGGAAAGTGCTTACTTATTAAAAAAATGAAAAAGATAGGTTTTAGTCAGAAAAAATAAAAAAAAGGTAACTTGTTTTGGCTGAAAAAGGTAACCCGTGTTGTAATTGGAAAAAGAGATATTTTAGTTAGATAAAATATAAAAGATATTATATTTTGGGTAAAGGGAATCTAAAGGCACCTTTAGGAAAATAATCTAAAGTTAACCTATGAAATGAAGACACATAAGCAAAATTATTAATGCCCCTGCGGGGCCCTTATAAATAACATGTACAAATACTTGATTTTAGTTTAGTAACTTTAGGAAATTATCTAAAGTTAACTTTAGATTCTTTTTTCCCTTATATTTTATCTGAAAAAAGGAAAGTGCTTACTTATTAAAAAAATGAAAAAGATAGGTTTTATTTAGAAAAAAATAAAAAAAGGTAACTTTTTTGGCTGAAAAAGGTAACCCATGATGTAATTGAAAAAAGAGATATTTTAGTTAGATAAAATATAAAAGATATTATATTTTAACTGAAAAAAGAAAAGTGCTTAGTTATTAAAAGAAAAGATAATATGTTTAACCTGGAAGAGAAGTTAGATAAAATATTAAAGAAGATTTTTATCTGTAATTAAGTAAGGGTAAATAAGTAAAATCAATAGGTACCAACCAACCAAACTTTTAATATTCCGGCTTTTATATAATAGTATAGATTTTGTTAATGATTAGAAGGTATGGTATGATATTTTTGGGTATATATTAAATATTGCAAGATAATGTTTTAAATTAAAACTTAACGTGTTTTAATTAGAAAATAAATATTATTGATAGAAAGATATGATATTTTAAGTGTTTATAAAAAGTAATATCATCAATTAAAAGTAAATATTTTTTAATTAAAAAAATAATTGGCTAATTATCATTAATTATATAATTTTATTATTTATTTTAATTAATAGGATGAATGTGCCGAAAACTGAACCGACAAACTTTCAATACTCATGCGATGCACGGATTTCTTTTATTATGTTAGAAATTTTATTGAATATTACAATTATGTTATATATAATTATTATTTTTAATTTTAATTTAATATAATATAATTTAATATACCCATATTTACGGATTATACTAATGTTTCCAAATTATTATAAACAATGTACCCAGATTTTTAATTTATTTTATTAATAATTGAAAATATGGTATGATATTTTCGGATATATATTAATGATTGTAAGATTAGTTTTAAATCAAAAAGGTAACGCATTTTAATTCGAAACGAAATATTAATGATTGGAAGATATGATAAAAGGTAATATCTTCAACTAAAAGTAAATGTGAAAAAGGCAATCGACTAATTACCATTAATTATATTATGTTTTTATTTATTTTAGGTGTTTTAATATATATTTTTCTTTATAATGAAGGGTAAATAAATAAATTCATGAATTACCAAAAAAAAGGTACCAAAAATATTACAATTATGTTTTTATATAATCATCATTTTTTATTTTTTAAATTTTAATTTAATATACCCAATGTTTACGGATTATACTAATGTTTTCTTATTATAAACAACGTATACGAATTTTTAGTACACTTTACTAATAATTGAAAAATATGGTATGATATTTTCGGGTATATATATGATAAATGGTAACATCTTCAATTAAAAGTAATGTGAAAAAGGCAATTGACTAATTACCATGAATTATATTATGTTAATATTTATTTTATGTATTTTAATATATATTTTTCTTTATGATGAAGGGTAAATAAGTAAATTCACGAAGTACCAAAAAACAGGTACCAAAAAATAGGTTCCAAAACTTTTACTGTTTCGTCTTTTATATAATAGTATAGATATAAAAAAATAGGTACCAAAATTTTTAATGTTTTGACAATTATATAATTATTAATTAATTTTAATTTAATATAATTTTAATATACTCATGTTTATGGATTATACTAATGTTTCCTTATTATAAACAACATATGCAGATTTTTTATATATTTTATTAACAATTGGAAAATATGGTGTGATATTTTCGGGTATATATTAATGATTCTAAAATTAGTTTTAAATTAAAAAGGTAACGTGTTTTAGTTCAAAAAAAATATTAATGAAGATTAGTTTTAAATTAAAAAGGTAACGTGTTTTAATTCGAAAGAAAATATTAACGATTTGAAGATACATTGATATTTTTAGGTGTTTATAAAAGGTAATATCTTCAATTCAAAGTAAATGTGAAAAATGGCAAGCGACTAATTACCATTAATTGTATTATGTTATTATTTATTATAGGTGTTTTAAAAGTATAAATATCATATATTTATTTTCTTTTTAATAAAGGGTAAATAAGTAAATTCACGAAGTACCAAAAAACAGGTACCAAAAAACAGGTACCAAAACTTTTAATGTTTCAGAATTTATATAATAGTATAGATGTCTTAGTTTTAGATTTAACGATTTTCATCAATTTAATAAAAAATTAACGATAGTTGAGCCATTAAATCAAATTACGGAACAATTATTCCCTAATTTACTTATCATAATTTAGTATAAGAGGATAAATAGATTCAATTTTTATCCTTCTATTTCATACAAGTTGAGATAATATATTGACGATGAGTATGACCAATCCGAAGCTGGTACATATAGATTTATGAATGTTAATCATCTAGCTCGGTGACAATTGGCATTTGACAAGTGAATGAAGGATTACAATTTGATTCATAATTTTTTTTTCCCTCACAATGATTCTATTATTTTAGTGTGATTCATAATTTTAGAAGTGAACAGCATCGTAAAGAATCCAAATGTACGTTCAAAATAAAAAAGAATAAATAAATATCGTTACAAAGATTATAGGAGAAGAATTGAACTGTGCGCCTGCTGTCGGTCAGGTAATTGGTTTTTCGAATATAACTTTATAATTTATTTAAAGAAAAGTGAGGCATTCAATTTTAACGTGTTACTTCCCAGTTCCCACCTCATTTTTTGCGTTTCTCTCATGTACCTATATTATTTGCAATACCTTAACATTTTTTCTCCAATTATAGTAAACTTGAATCATACCATCTCTTGTTGGTTTCTTTTTTAAAAACCTCATTGTTGGTACTTTAAGTGGAAAATATATAGTATTTCCCATGCTAAAAAGAGAATATTTAGAACGTGAGAGTTGTCTCAATGGAAACGAGGTCATGCGTTGATTAAAAGAGTTACGGGTTCGAATCTCACCCGCCCCCTGCGTGTATCCGTGTTGGAGAGACAATGGAAGGTTTGACAAAGGTAACCGTGGATTACTGAGCGTATCGCTTAAGTGCCCGGCCACTGGGTCTTACCGCACGGTTAACATGATTTACCTGCCGGTGTTGACCATGAGGCTGGTCGTCCGGTCCTGGGCAACATAATCCCAGGCGGGCTAGCGTGTCCTGAAAATACACGTTTTTGACGAAAAAGAGAATATTTAATACTAGTCAGAATCTTACCTCCTACAAATATGAAATTACCATATTAAGAATAAAGTAGTGAAATAATCGAGTCCAGTTGAATATTATGGAACTTAAATTTAAATTCGGCAAAAAATATTTGGCAAATTTAAGCCTGAATTTGATCTGAGTTTTTAATTTCAAACTCAAAACTTGGTTTTTAAGGAGTTCGTTATGTTTGAATTTATTTGACTCGAAAACTTGAATTGATATCATAAAAAACCAAATATACTTGAATTGATATCATAAAAAACCAAATATGACTGGTTTAATTCGAGTTTGACTTCATTAAAAATACAAAATATATATAAATATTGAATATTTATATAAAATTAAATTTATAATATATAGAAATGAAATTAATAAAAGCTCAATTAGGTTCGCAAATCTTATGAATCGAATAATTAAAGATTCAAACTCGGTTCAATAAAATGTTTGAAATCAAGATCGGATTGATAAATATTTTATGAATCGAATTTGAGTAACTCATGAATAATTTGATTTCTTTAGATCCATGAACTAAAATATTTGCATATATAAGTAGATCACTTTTACGATAGCAAACAAGTAGGGTTAGGTTTCCATAATAACTTTCAATTTTTTTTTCAAATAAAGTTATCCATTAAACATATTGCACATAAGTGAAAGAATTTTGGTAAAATTTTTGAAATTTGTAACTTATTTAATAATATTTTTCATTTAAATTATTTTATCTATTCCAATATACATATTCTTTTTGAAAAATGAATCTATCTTATATTCCATGTTTCTTTTTTTCTTTCAATGCAATTTTAAGAATAATTTTCAAATTATTTCTAAGATTTGACTTTTTTTAAATTTAATAATTTTCTTATTTTTCAATATATTAATTAAGAGTATTAGTTTAAAAAATTTATTTAATTGATTTTTTTAATATATATGATTTTTTTAAAAATGACATATAAAATCAATTAAAATGGGTTGAAAGAGTAACGTATAACAATTAACAGGTGTGATGTGTACTGTATAAAATATGCTTAGTTACTACCATGAGGCATTTTTATATAGTTCATGCAAATATCGTTTATAGTAAAAATTTATGCACTGATATCAAGATCACAAGAGGTTCGTTGTATAGTAATGTGCGTACCATGCCAAATGTTTATTTAATTTTTATATACTAAAAGTTGGCACGCAGACTCTTCAAGACTCCCTCTGTCTCTAAAAACTTTTCCCATTTGTCTTGGACACGTTTGCCAACGCACACTTTTAATCGTTAATATCTTTAATTTTGTATTAGTTTTAAATTTAAAAACTTCACTGTATTAAAGTACTCATAAATACGAATCCAACAAGATCACTCATGAATATATTTGATTTTATAGATTAAAAGTAAATTAATAATTTGTCTCTTATTATGAACAGGACCAACATATCAAATGGGAAAAAGAATATGGGATAGAGGGAGTATCATTTTATAAAATTATATTTTTCCACGAACGACACCTAACTGCCGCTTTGGCCTCGGGGGAGTTGTAGCTTGTAATAATAGGTTAAGCATAGACTATGGAGACAGCTGTGTATCATGTTTACCAATAACTTGTCAAGTTACCATCAGAAAAGGATGTTTAACAATAAAAAATTACAAATTACGTTAACACACTGATAAATCCACAAACTCAATAAATTAAATAGACCACATAAAATTAATGAGAAATTAATAAAAATTTGTACTATTTGTTAAAACTTATTTATGATTTTACTATCTTCCTACAATATTTGAAAAAATGTAAGGTGTGCAAGCTAGGTAATGCAATTCAAATTAACTTTCCTTACATCTCTTAAAACAAAATTGAAGTTTTGGCATTTTTAGGTGATTTCGTCTGTATTTAGTTGAATTGAATTGAATAATCTTATTTTTGCAAAAAAGTACATCAAATGGTTGTATTTTTACAATTTGTTTTTGAAAAAAAAAACCTTTTTACAAAAAAAGTTATATATATATAACTTCTTCAAATTAAAACCTCAAAACTCGAAAATCAATAGTACCTCTTTTTTGTGATCATCATTTAATAATTTTTTTACTAAGCAATAAAATAAGAAATTTTCTATATTGTGCATTAGATCATTATCGTTTGGTATCATATCCTTAAATTTCATTTTATCTTTCATAATTTTCTTCGTTAATAAAATATTAGAAAAACATTAAATTAAACTTCATTTTGTTTGTTATACTCTTATTGATTGTTAGAGAAATATAAAATATACAAGAATAGTAGAATACCATAAGTAAAGAGTCAAGTAGTACCAACAATTTTTAGTACATGAGTAATATATATATATATATATATATATATATATATATATATATATATATAGGGAATGGTTCTGTTGAAGGCTCATCTTCATTCTAGCCATCATGGCATGTTCTCCACTTCCTTAGAGTAATGATACATATTCCCCACTTTTGTGCAACGGACAGAAATGTAACGGACAGAAATGTGGGACACTTCATTCCCCCTTTTCCAGCTCCTAATGATTCACAACCACACTATAAATAAGAGAGGAAGCTATTCGAGGCAGGGGAGGACAACTCAAGTATTTTCTTAACACAAACCCTCTACGTTTACCTATATCTCTCTAAAAGAACCGGAATACTTATTCTTACGCCGGAGGTGAATCGGGGGTTAAAACCCTCGAATTCTTCTTCTTTTGCAGGTCCAAACAAAGGATCCGCCTGGCAGAAATCTGGTTCCAACATTTGGCGTCGACTGTGGGGACGTAGATATACGTTTGTGCTGAAAATCAAAATCTGCCAACAACTTGGTTGATGAAGAAACTTCTAGATGAACAGCCGGAGCTGAATGAAGAAGGCTTTGGCCGAATGAAGAAGGTCTTGGCCGAATGAAGGCTTTGGCCGAAGGAAGAAGGCTTTCGCCGAATGAAGAAGACTTTGGCCGAAGGAAGAAGGCCTTGACCGAATGAAGAAGGCTTTGGCCGAATGAAGAAGACCTTGGCCGAATGAAGGCTTTGGCCGAATGAAGAAGACTTTGACCGAATGAAGAAGACTTTGGACGAAGGAAGAAGGCTTTGGCCGAATGAAGAAGGCTTTGGCCGAATGAAGAAGATCTTGGCCGAATGAAGACTTTGGCCGAATGAAGAAGGCTTTGGCCGAATGAAGAAGGCTTTGGCCGAATGAAGAAGGCTTTGGCCGAATGAAGAAGACCTTGGCCGAATGAAGAAGGCTTTGGCCGAAGGAAGGCTTTGGCCGAAGGAAGGCTTTGGCCGAATGAAGAAGGTCATGGCCGAATGAAGGCTTTGGCCGAAGGAAGAAGGCGTTGGCCGAATGAAGAAGGCTTTGGCCGAATGAAGAAGACCTTGGCCGAATGAAGAAGGCTTTGACCGAAGGAAGGCTTTGGCCGAATGAAGGCTTTGGCCGAATGAAGAAGGTTTTGGCCGAATGAAGAAGACTTTGGTCGAATGAAGAAGGCTTTCGCCGAATGAAGAAGGTCTTGGCCGAATGAAGGCTTTGGCCGAATGAAGGCTTTGGCCGAAGGAAGAAGGCTTTGGCCCAATGAAGAAGACTTTGGCCGAAGGAAGAAGGTTTTGGCCCAAGGAAGGCTTTGGCCGAATGAAGAAGACTTTAGCCGAATGAAGAAGACTTTGGCCGAAGGAAGAAGGCTTTGGCCGAAGGAAGAAGGCTTTGGCCGAAGGAAGAAGGCTTTGGCCGAAGGAAGAAGGCTTTGGCAGAATGAAGAAGGCTTTGGTCGAATGAAGAAGGCTTTGGCCAAATGAAGAAGGCTTTGGCCGAAGGAAGAAGGCTTTGGCCGAACAAAAAAAAAAATTTGCACAAGGATGAAAACGAGTCCAGAGGCTCCGAATCGCACCCCCGAAGAGCTAGGACGAGAACTACTGCCACATCCGACTCGAAAGATAAGAAGTATAAAGCACCCAAAGGGGAGAAAAGAAAGAGTCTTCTGGCGAATCAAGCTAGCTGGGGACATACAAGCTTCGACAACCCTACCGATAAGCGTACTGAACGCCCCCAATTTCATATTTAAATGTGTTTTCAGTTCACCCAAAGTACAATTAAATGTTCACAATCTAGTACGAGGCTTAAACAGACCCATATTAGGGGCCAACCTAACAAAATATGTGTCCTTTTTAAGCATTTAGCATTCAAGGCACTCATAATTTAAAATAGGTGAACCACTCAGATTAATTCACCTCTTAAATACTGGAAGAATTATGCTAGGCTACGGCCGAAGACGAATAAAATGAAGAATTATGCTAGGCTACGGCCGAAGACGCATAAAATGAAGAATTATGCTAGGCTACGGCCGAAGACGTATAAAATGAAGAATAATGCTAGGCTACGGCCGAAGACGCATAAAATGAAGAATTTTGCTAGGCTACGGCCGAAGATGCACAATCATGCTAGGCTACGGCCGAAGATGCATAATCATGCTAGGCTACGGCCGAAGATGCACAATCATGCTAGGCTACGGCCGAAGATGCACAATCATGCTAGGCTACAGCCAAAGACGCATAGTCATGCTAGGCTACGGCCGAAGATGCACAATCATGCTAGGCTACGGCCGAAGACGCATAATCATGCTAGGCTACGGCCGAAGATGCACAATCATGCTAGGCTACGGCCGAAGATGCACAATCATGCTAGGCTACGGCCAAAGACGCATAGTCATGCTAGGCTACGGTCGAAGACGCACAATCATGCTAGGCTACGGCCGAAGATGCACAATCATGCTAGGCTACGGCCGAAGATGCACAATCATGCTAGGCTACGGCCGAAGATGCACAATCATGCTAGGCTACGGCCAAAGACGCATAGTCATGCTAGGCTACGGCCGAAGATGCACAATCATGCTAGGCTACGGCCAAAGATGCATAGTCATGTTAGGCTACGGCCGAAGATACATAAAATTAAAATTAACATGCTAGGCTACGGCCGAAGACGCATAGTCATGCTAGGCTACGGCCGAAGATGCATAAAGGCCGAAGAACCTCAATCCGAAGAGATTAAGCTGAGGCCGAACAAGGGAACTAGCCGAAAGAAAACAACATGGAAATAGAAAAAGCAGGAGTGGAGCTTAAATAGGAACGAAACTTGAAAAAGGTGTGCCAAGTATTGGTCTTCGTCCGGAGGGATCTCCGAACAAAGCCTAGGGACATGTTGGAGGCCCACCTTCATTCTAGCCATCATGGCATGTTCTCCACTTCCTTAGAGTAATGATACATATTCCCCATTTTTGTGCAACGGACAGAAATGTAACAGACAGAAATGTGGGACACTTCATTCCCCCTTTTCCAGCTCCTAATGATTCACAACCACACTATAAATAAGAGAGGAATCTATTCGAGGCAGGGAGAGGACAACTCAAGTATTTTCTTAACACAAACCCTCTACGTTTACCTATATCTCTCTAAAAGAACCGGAATACTTATTCTTACGCCGGAGGTGAATCGGGGGTTAAAACCCTCGCATTCTTCTTCTTTTGTAGGTCCAAACAAAGGATCCGCCTGGCAGAAATCTGGTTCCAACAGGTTCAAAAGAGAACCTTTTTTTAGAGAAAATCAAGGTACCTTTATAGTCCCTTGATTGAACATCAATCTGACGGTTGTTAATATTTCACTATATTTGTTTTAATTTCATTTTACAAACATATATCTATCTGAACAATAAATGCATACTTCAAAATATTTCCTTATATAAATGTAAATTATAAATGCATGTTTCAAATAATTTTCTTAAATTAAACGTTGACTTTTATCTACCATATGCAATGAAATCATCCTAATATTTTTCTCAACTAATCAATCAATTAATAAAAAAAATTATCTCATTCATAATATAATTATTTAATCTATTCAGTAACATGTTGATACAATCAATTATCTTTGACTGAATTGAGTAAATTTTTCTAAAAAAAAGGGTGATATTTTCTCATTTACTTTATGAAGTATGTGCAACGGGATTTAACAAATTTTCTTGAACTTTATTTTTATTGTAACACCTACTAAAATATAAATAATTGAATTTAATAGCTTTTTAATTTTAATAAAGAAGAAACATATATATATGAGATTCTACTAGGTATTTTCGTAGGTGTTCTAAATAATAATTTTAAGATTCTACTAAGCATTTTGATAAGTGTTCTTAATAAATATATATAATTGGAATTTAATATCTTTTTTGTTCATTTAAAATTCAACTAGATGTTATTTTAGGAGTTCTAAAATTTTAAGATTCTACTAAATGTTTTGGTAAGTGTTCTAAATAAATATGTATAATTGAATTTAATAAATTTTTTATTCTCTAAAGTGTTCTAAAAATGTATATTTTAAATTAAACTAAGGGTTCTCTTAGGTATTCTAAATTATAGCGGGTGTTCTTCTAGGTGTTCTAAATATATATGTTACGATTCTAGTAAACGTTTTTTATAAGTGTTCTAAATAATATGTATAATTGAAGTAAATAACTTTTTTTTTCTTAAGTGTTCTAAAAATGCATACCTAAAGTCCAATTCTCTTAGGTGTTCTAAATATAAATTTTTAATATTCTACTAAATGTTTTTATAAGTGTTCTAAATAATATGTATAATTGAAGTTAATAAATTTTTTGTTCTCGATCTTAAGTGTTCTAAAAAAATGCATATTTAAAATTCTAAATGTTAAGTGTTTTAAATTCTACTATGTGTTTTTTTAGGTGTTCTTAATATAAATTTTAAAATTCTAATAAATATTTTGATAAATGTTCAAAATAATATGTATAACTGAATTTAATAATTTTTTTGTTCTGTTAAGTGTTCTAAAAAATGTATTTCTAAAATTCTACTAGGTGTTTTCTTACGTGTTTTAAATATAAATTTTAAGATTCTATTAAACGTTTGGATAATTGTTCTAAGTAATATGTATAATTGAATTTAATAACTTTTTTGTTCTCTTAAGTGTTCACAAAAATGTATATTAAAAAAACGTATATTCAAAATTCTACTAGGTGTTCTTTTAGGTGTTCTAAATATAAATTATAAAATTCTACTAAATGTTTTGATAAGTGTTCTAAATAATATGTTTAATTGAATTTAATACCGTGTTCCCTTAAGTGTTCTAAAAAATGTATAGTTAAAATTCTACTAGGTGTTCTCTTGGGTGTTCTAAAGATAGATATTAAGATTGTACAAGAAGTGTTCTAAATGTACATTAATACAATGATTTTTAAGTGTATTTATAATACGGATATACAATTTTTAAGATTTTACCAAGCTTTTTTTATTAAGATTTTAATAAGTGTTCCAATAAATAAAAAAATTTAAATTTTAAAGATTATATCTAAAGATTCCATATCTAAAGATTCCATATTCTAACAAAGATTTTACAACAAAATTTTACACGAAAATTTTGCTAGGTATTGTCATAAGTATTCATGGTTATGATTTTTAAAATCTAGAAATAATGTATTTTTAGTAAGTAAATAATTTCAGTTCAATCAAAACTAATTGGATATAATATCTTAATTGAAGTAGTAATTATCAGTCAATTACTTTCCATTTTAACGATTACATGGTTGCCATAATTGGTATTATACCATAACATTAATTATATTTATCATATAATAAAATCAACGGTTTAGATGGTGTTCTCTAAGTTTTCTATCAAAAATGGTTTTCTCTAGATCACTACTATATATATATATATATATATATATGCAGGTGCTCAAATGAGACCCCCCTTATAATGAGAACTGAGACCAAATCTCAGTCCTCTATTTTTTAAGTTATCTTTTAATCCTGATCACATATCTGATATCAACATATCATCTATTCCACCCCCCATTTAACTGCTTTTTTATCATTGACCCACCTCACATATACGTATACATATAAACATATTCTTCATCTTCCTAACAATCACACTTTTTTTCCGACGAATTCATGTAATCTCCGACGAGTTTGTACTTATTTTTTCACGGCATATCTCTTCATCTCTTCCATATTATCTATTTCATGTCTCGAATCAAAACTTTAATAAGCTTATATTAACATCGTCGTCAAGTTTTTTAATGACTGAAATGTGTCATCAAAAGGTTTAATCGACGATGATTCAAAAAAATACCAACAAACTCGTTGAAGTGGTGGAATTAATTGGAATGTTCAAGCCTTTGATTTGATCTTGTCACAAGAAAATAGATATGAGAACTTCGAGGAGACGCGTGAAGGAAGATGTGAAGATGGGGAAATGGAGGAAGTACAGCCTAAGAGAGAAGAGAGAAGTGTTTTGTCCAGATCTGAATTTTTTTCTTGATTTGCATTCAAAATTTTTGGTGATTTGCATTCGGATTTTGGTGATTTGCATAGAATTTTTATGATTTCTGTTCAGTTCTTGGTGATTCGTGTATAATTAAGGTGCTTTGTTTATCAATTTGTTGACTGTATGTTGGTGACCCTTGGTTGGTAATTTGTATTTTGGTGTATAATACCAACAAACTCGTTGAAGTGGTGGAATTAGTTGGAATATTCAAGCCTTTGATTTGATCTTGTCACAAGAAAATGGATATTAGAACTTCAAGGAGACGCATGAAGGAAGAGGTGAAGATGGGGAAATGGAGGAAGTACAGCCTAAGAGAGAAGAGAAAAGTGTTTTGCCTAGATCTGAATTTTTTTCTTGATTTGCATTTAAAAATTTTGGTGATTTGCATTCGGATTTTGGTGATTTGCATAGAATTTTTATGATTTCTGTTCAGTTTTGAATGATCATTTGGTGGTGGTGCACAGTGATGTTGTTTTTGTTGTTGAATTTGGTATTGTTGTTGTTGCGATGGTGATGAAGTGTAGTACGAGTGGTGGGGATAGTGCGGGATAATCAGAGATGATATATATGTATGTAATTAAATTTTTTTAATAAAATTAATATTAGGGTCTCATTTTAATTTTTTTTTTGAAAACTTATAGAAAGTGAAATATATATCTTACTTGAATATATATATATATAGGGTCCTATTCCAATAGAAACCAAATTAAAATAGAAACTAGAAACCAATTCATTATTCTCTCTCTTACTCACGTGTTTTTCACCTTCCTCCATTTATTAATCCACCTAACCCCATGATATTTGTTTCTCTCTCATTAAAAAATTCAAACCTGTTGCAGGCTTCAACATATACATCTCGCACATATACATTCCACATCACATCCTCTAATTTTATACCACCATCACCATCTTTACCAGATTTTATAACCATGAAGTTACGAGATTTATCAATCACAAACTAAATCTAATATCACCAGATTCACCACCCCACCTACCCAGACCCATCATGTACCCACCCCATCCCCGTATAAATTATCAGTTATATATTAGAATCAATATTTATACTTACAGAAATCACCAACATTTTAGTGATTTTCGTACATATAAATAATGATTTCTACAAGTGTGACTAGTGATTTCTTTAGATGTAATTAGTGATTTCTTAGCAGATCTGAAGCTTTCACCAGTCGCCACCACTTTCATCTACTTTGGCATTGTTAGCATCACCACCACCATCATCACTTACACCAGTTCAGAATTAGAATCATGTCACCGATGAGCTGCGCTCTTTTACAGATGTATCTCGTCATATCTCCAGTAATCCTAATACAATTTCGGGAAGACGACGGTGGTGGCTTGATTGTGCCTAGCGGCGCCGAAGGATCGACAGGTGGAGGTAGTGGTCGTCGTCGGAATTAATAGATCTCAGCAGCATGACTAGAACTAGCACCGTAATTAACATATTAGAGACACCGGAAAGTCATCAGACAAAAAAATATTCGCCGATCGGAAATGATGGTAGTCGTCGGAGAAGAAGCATGGTGGGGGAGTAAGAAATTGGTGGTGGAATCGGAGCCCCTGCGGGGCCAGTGGTCGGAAAAGAAGATGGCGGTGGTGGTGCATCGGTGGAGGTGGAGGTGGAGGTGGTGGTGCGTCGGTGGTGACGGGAGTGGGGTGGGGTGGGGTGGGGTGGGGTGGGGTGGGGGTGAGGGTGGGGGTGAGGTGGGGGTGGCAGGTCGGTGGGGGTGGGGGTGGGTGATGTACAGGAGTGGAGATAGTAAATATGTTGTGGAGATAGTAATTGGAGATAATAAAATATGGTGTGGAGATAGTAAAGTATGGTGTGCAGATAATGGTTTCTAGTTTCTATTTTAAAAGTGGTTTCTATTTGACCACTAGCCTATATATATATATATATATATATATATATATATATATATATATATATATATATATATATATATATATATATTCAAATAAGATATATATTTCACTTTCTATAAGTTTTCAAAATATAACCAATACTAATTTAAAATACAAATTAAAATAAATAATTATCAATTAAAACATCTTTCTCACAAATTCAAAACTTCTAAACAAATAAATATTTAATTACTAGTAAATTTAGGAAAGTCGATCAACTAGTTAAATGCATTATAAAGCATTGCTATCACATTTTCTTACAAAACCTTACATGTTTTTCATGAAGTCGATTTTATAAAAATTATGAGAAATCAAAATAACTCACAACAACAACAGATTTTTCATCATTATACATAATATTTTGTTAATTATTAATTAATATTTGTTGAAAATAACTTTTTATATATAATGTGAAAATAAATATTTAATTAGGAAAAATCGACTTAAATTCTTAAATTAGAATATGACATATGGTTATTTTAATACTTCAGAACCTTTCTTTAGTTTTACTCGGGGGCGGAACTAGGGGCTAGCCCGGGCGCTAGCCCCGGTTGAACCGAAAAATCAAGTAAATTTTCTTTTTTAGCCCCGGGTATTGTGCTTTATTCTTAACATCAAAATTATTTTAGCCCCGGATGATGACCTGATTGTACTTTGTTCTTGACATCAAAATTATAGTTCAGGTAGTAAAAATAAGTCACAAGCTCAACAGTCTCATCTCACTCTCACTCTCTGCTTTTTTTCGATTGTTTCTTGACATCAAAACTATAGTCCAAGTAGTAAAAATAAGTCATTTAATTTAGCAAAAAAAAATAAAATAAAAAAATAAGTCATTTATAATCCAAATAGTAAAATAAGTCATTTATAGTGGCAACATTGTCGGATTCAGAAAATTTTCCCGTAGATTACAAGAGTGAAGAGTGTCTGATCCAAAAAAATTTTTCGCTAGTGACACTAAACTATTTGAACCCCGACTAGATTCAGATTCTGGTTCCGCCATTGGTTTTACTAATAGAAATATATCATAAATTAAAAATTAAAAATATAAAGGTACTATCAATATAAAATATAAATACAAAAGATGATACCAACTAAAGTTAATAATATAATGATATTAGAAATATAATAATATTATAGAGAATATAATGATATTAGAAAGTGAGGATTAATCATTTGTACTCTTATGACCAACTAAAGTGAGATTCTCAACAATGAGTAACCTCCAACATACTCGTATATTCTACCGGCCTTACACTAGCACTGACCCATTACGTCATGGCCCTATATATTTAGGGTCCGAATCCTTTGTCCCCTTCCTCCGTGTTTCCTTTGTGTCCCCTGCTCTTTTTAATATAAAAAGAGGGGTCCGGATCCTCCGTCCCCTTCCTCCGTGTTCCCTATTCTTTTTAATACAAAAAGAGTGCCCCTGCGGACCCATTTTAATAAATAATAATCACTCGGGTTAGCGGGGGTCTACTAGACAGACATTATCGAAGCGATCTGCCGAAGCTGTGGGATGTAAAAATACATCGGTAGGGGAGCGTTC
Source organism: Kitagawia praeruptora (assembly GCA_037693485.1). Lineage (NCBI taxonomy): Eukaryota > Viridiplantae > Streptophyta > Magnoliopsida > Apiales > Apiaceae > Kitagawia > Kitagawia praeruptora. The sequence continues at coordinate 129,422,350 of CM075354.1, forward strand.
CGCCTTAGAGGGAAGCACCCGCGCGAGAGGTAGTGGACGAAGCGGAAGCGTGCCCACGATCCTTGGCAATAGATTCCTAGCTCCACAAAAGCATTTTTTTGTATTAAAAACAACAGGGGACACAAAGAGGACACGGAGGAAGGGGACAGAGGATCCCATCTCAAAAAAGAGTGCCCCTGCGGGGCCCATTTTAATAAATAATAAAAATGGGCTCCACAAAAATATTTTTTTTATATTAAAAATAACAGGGAGAAACACGGAGTAAGGGGAGAGAGGATCCCAGCCCATATATTTATTCACAGACAGACGGCCCATTTCATGATATCTTGATCATACATATCCTCTGTTCTAAAAATCGGTGATTAATCAAGATTAATAACCGATTAATCCCTGTTCCATGGGTTACCGAACTGATTAATAATCCGATTATTTGATTAATCATTCTCATTAATCCTCAAATACAGGATTAATCACCGATTAATCCCTGGACAGTGCCTCTACCGATTAAGTCCAATTCCTACTTTTTACAACACTGTATATATCTGCATATGTTATTCACTTATTCTAGAGCACAAAATAATTTACGTGGGTCCCCAAACTCTACCATACACATAACACATGTATAAATATAGGTGGTGAGACCCAAAGTGTGATAAGTACATTACATTGTCAAGATTGTTGGGCAACTAGAACATTCAGATACCATGGAAAGCAAGAAGAGCTTCCAGTTCTTGTCAGGTTCATTTCTTACATATCTTCTTAAACATTTATATTAATATCTACAACATATAAATTGTTTATGTTTAATTTAGTTTAGTTTAGTGTGGCTGAAAGTCTTTAGTACACCAAGATTATTGCTTACTTTTCTTGATTAATTGATGGGTATGTAGATTATGTGGGTTCAGTTTGGAAGTACTCTAAGAATATTATCTCTTTTGCTTTTTTACTCGATATCGAGCGTTCGAACCTTATTCTAAACAGTTCTCTTTACGGGATGTCCATGGTTCAAACAATGTGGATGTGTGTGTGAGTTTAACTAAATAAAAAAAAGATTTTGTTATATGAAGCTGAAATTGTGAAAGATTGAATTTATTTTTCTTGATTGATTGTGGTGTGTGTGTGTATATATACATACATCTAGGTGGATTTTGGGGGGGGGGGGGGGGTGGGGTGCTGGGTAGGGAGGAGAGTGGGATTCTGGATGGAGAAGAGTGGAATGTTAGATAAATTTTTTATTCATAATTTTAAATATTGGTGGTTTAGGGGAATGAATCGACATGTTTAATGTTTGTTTAAGATTGGTAAATGCTTAAACAAAGTTATAAACTCTTTGGTCACAATTGCTATGCTATTTAATTAGTCCAGTGTCACTTATTTTTTATTTGTTGTCGTTTAAAATTTGATCTTGATAATCATGTATATGACATGCTATATAACTCTAAAGCTGTTAGTAGTTCAGGTTTGTCCCTTTGCATTTATTATAGTTGCAACTAAAAGCAATTGTTATAGAGTAATGTTTTAACAAAATTTCAAATTGATGATTTCAGTGGTGTCTTGGAGAACTATAATCTTCCTCTTGATTGGGCTTCTAGCATGGGTGTATCAAGAAGTACGCCCTCCACCACCAAAATTGTGTGGGTTGTCTGGAGGTCCACCTGTTACTGGTCCTAGAATAAAGCTTCGGGATGGACGACATCTTTCCTATATGGAGCTAGGGGCATCGAAAGATGTGGCCAAGTATAAGATAATCCTCGTCCATGGCTTTGGCTCTTGCAAATTTGAAACAATTGTATCAAAGGTTACTATGATTGCTAACAAAGTACCTTTTTTTGGTCAATTACATACTTTAGATGGTTGTTTACGAATGAATCCGTTTGTGTTGTCGTAACAGGAGTTACTTGAAGATATGGGGGCATACCTTGTTACTTTTGATAGACCAGGCTATGGAGAAAGTGATCCTGATCCAAAGCGAACATTCAAAAGTATTGCTCTTGACATAGAAGAACTTGCGGATCAATTGGGATTAGGAGCTAAATTTTATGTAGTTGGGTTTTCCATGGGAGGGCAGGTGGCTTGGGGCTGCCTCAAGTACATTCCGGAAAGGTAACTTAATTTTTGTGATTAAACTGTAAAATACTATGCAATGTGTGATTAATATTACAAAGACAGTTAAGTTAATTAAATAATACAACTTGTACTTCTTTAAAGAAATGTATGCTTCATCTTAGTTGAGATATGTTTTGCTGCTTGTAGGTTGGCTGGAGTAGTACTGCTCGCTCCAGTTGTCAACTACTGGTGGCCTGGTTTTCCTGCCAATTTATCTACGGAAGCGTACCATGAGCAATATCTGGAAGACCAGTGGGCACTTCGGGTTTCTCACTATGCCCCGTGGTTAACGTACTGGTGGAACACTCAGAAGTTGTTTCCAAGCTCTAGTGTTGCTTCTGGAAGGCCCAAATTCTCTCGTCAAGATTATGAAATTTTTACCAAACTTGCTGTAACTGGGAAACCAAAAGACAAGGTATTGTATCATCTGATTCTGCTGTTCCACTTCCTTTGCAAATTACAGCATCACTTCACTTTTCACATATTTGTAGTTCTGTAACAGTTGATAAACCAAGGAATATTGTAAATATTTAAGCACAAGTCAACAAGGAAATTAGTGTGTTCATTGTTGTTAAGAAATACAGAGATTTATGATTTAGACACAGAATATTTTAACATCATGACACATGAGATAGAATAACACCGGATTATATATGATAAACTTCAACTATAGGCAATTCATATTGGAACTAAACAGTAATTAACTTTGATCTTTATGTTGATAGCAGGAATATCCTACACAACAGGGGAAATTCGAGTCCCACTACCGTGACATGATTGTTGGATTTGGAAACTCAGAGTTGAATCCGATGGATTTGAAAAATCCTTTTGCTGACAAAGATGGCTCAGTTCATCTTTGGCAGGGAGACGAGGACGGCCTTGTTCCTGTTACATTGCAGCGATATATTGCCGGGAAACTTCCATGGATTCGTTACCATGAAGTTGCCGGTGCTGGACATGTATTTCCATTAGATAAGCAAATGGGTGAAGCTATCTTCAGAAAACTTCTATTAGGAGAGAGTCAACCAATTGCAGACAAGTAGCTGAACATCTTTCTTTCTTTTTATTAAATATGTAAACTCTTCTTCTTAAAGCTAATTTCTCATTGTTAATTACAATACAGTTGTGTTGATGAGAATGGTATGATATGTAGGTGCTACAGCAGTAATATAAAGTAACTTTGCAAGTGCTAATTCAGTTTTTTGTATAACTGCAATCTGCATGATAGTATTACAGCAGTCGGTTTCACTCTATGATGTACAACTCTAAAATTGGTTTTCGAGTACATAAAAAGTTCAACATCAACTTGAATAAGTTATGTATCTTGAATAAGTTATGTATTTTGTCTTACTCAATTTTCCTTTGTTGTAAATTTGAAAATATTGCTTAAGTTTATGAGTTTATCTAATTAGCTATCATGGAAATCAAATAAAGATTACTGATTCATACACTATTAGGGAGTAGTTAAAAATTTATTCACATTAAGTAAATGGGGGCTATGTAGTTATCTGGTATAAAGACCAGAAATATATCTTATCTCTGTGTTTCAACACAAAATTCTGAATGTGTTGCTCAGATGTTTCGCACGGTGCAAGTCTCTTATGGACTTCTGCAAAAACCAGAAAAACAGTCATTCCCAATGTTTCCTTTCTTCAGTTCTTATTTGGGAGTTTTCGTAATGACATTTTGCTTGCTCACTTTGGAAGAAGATGCAACAATGGTTCAGTTATAAGACAATGCACTAATATTTCATGCTTTCTGTTCAAGTAGCGTACTGGAAATAACATTTCAATCTTTTATCCCAGCTGAGATTTGAATTCCAAATTTTTTCCAACTATATTAGGTTGTAAATTTGTAATCGGTAACTGAACTTTTGTATTCTATGCATTGGTTCACAGGAAACAGCTCCAGTAGAGAAAACAAATCGACATAGAAATGAACAGTGGCTGCCACCGCTGAACCTTACCTGCTGATTTTCTATTTTCTAGAGTAAGACCTTCCTTGGCTTGGAGTTTGATATTCTAGCTCTTTTCCATCACTGAAATTTCTTCAACTTCAAGCGTTACAACCTTAAACGGTTATTAATTCTCTCTGATCAATTTCTGACGCCATTACAAGATCAAATATGTTCTGCTTAAATTTTTGCTTTTCAACTTACTCAATCTAAACTTCTCATATTCAGAAATTGAGCTAATTATTAAAAAAAAACAATTTTGAAATGGCGTTACAGAACGCAGACAGTAAAGTAGAGAAGAAGGTACGATCAATACATATTTCTAGTGCAGTTTTTGGTCTTTCATATATAAATAGTTTTTTTTTTGTATGACCAGAATTCCTAATTTGTTCTGCATTTCATCCACAGTGTATAAAAATTATAAGTTGAGACCTGGAGGAGACATGGTAAAAGACCACTAATGACAGTATTGGTCTTGCAGGTTTATATAATTGTAATGATGTTGTGCTACTTTAGGTTGTCTTGCTGCGGACAACTAAAACCAAGTTCTGGAATCAAGATCACGTTTTACACACAAGACTCACCAATTTCTCACTTTAGTAACCAACTAAACTGAGATTTGTTGATAAAATAACACACAATGACACAATACTATTACAATTTTTCGGCACAATATACCATCTTACCGTGTGTTGTAGACACTATCATATCTTATCGCACTTAATAGCGGAGCTAAATATGCTGCAACAATCAACATACACTTGTGAGACGGGGACCCTTGATACAAAAATGCTATTCCCTAAAAAATTATACAGCTATTGAACTATTAATAGACAGTAACTTCTGTGGGCCCCCCTTGTGGCAACAATGCAATGACATTTACTCACATGTGTCAATATTGTTATGAACTTATGATTGTTGGGCAACTACTACATTTAGCTACGGGGGAGCAAGAGAAGGTTCCAGTTCTTATCAGGTCCATTTCTCACAAATCTTCTTAAACATTATTATTAATTTCAAGATTATGTTGTTTATGTTTAGTTTAGTGTGAGTTGAAATATTAATCTCCTGTTACTGACAGCATCTTTTCACTTTGATCAAGGTGAAATCTTTAGTATACCAATATATGCGTGAATTTTTTGTCAATTGAAATTTTGTTACATGACTATATATATGTGTGAAGGATTATCAAAAGAAGCTGAAGTTGTTTAAAAAAATGCATTTTTCGAAGTTAATTTAGATAATTTTCTTGATTGATTGCTTGGAATTTGATTTGGGTGAGTTTGGGAGGGGGAGGGGGGGGGGGTTATAGTGATATTTAAGTATGTCACTGAGAAAGATGGTGATCAAGGGGAATGACTCAATCAGGCCTGGTCCTCAAATTTGGGGGATCTTAGCTAAAATCAACACGTTTAGTGTCTGTTTAAGAGTTGGTAAATTCTTCTATGAAGTTTCAAACCATTAATAACCATTTCTTTGCTTTCTAGTTAGTGTAGTTTTCACCCCTCCACTATTTTTATTTTTTTATATTTTGTTATAGTTTAAATATTTTCTTAATAAGCATGTTAGTGTATAGAGACATACTATAATCTACTCCATGGCTGTTGGTGGTTGTTCCTTTGCAGTTAATATAATTTCTGAATGAAAGCAAATGTTTTTATTACAACATGTTATATAAAGAAAAGCCTTCGACTTTCACTCAGTTATAAAGCCTTGTTTCATTAAAATTTAAATTGTTTGTTTCAGAGATGTTTCGAAGAACTACAGTCATTCTCTTGATAGGGATTTTAGCATGGGCGTATCAGGAAATGTGCCCTCCACCGCCAAAATTGTGTGGGTTGTCTCCTGGAGGTCCACCTGTTACTGGTCCTAGAATAAAGCTTAGGGATGGAAGATATCTGGCCTATATGGAGCCAGGAGCACCCAAAGATGTTGCCAAGTATAAGATAATCCTCGTCCATGGCTTTGGCCAGAGCAAATTTAATACAATTGTATCAAAGGTTACAGTGATTGCTAACAAAGAACCTTTCACTTTGGCCAATAACATAATTGAGATGGTTGGTTACAAATGAATAAATTGGTGTTGTCTTAACAGGAGTTACTTGAAGAGATGGGGGCATACCTTGTTACTTTTGATAGACCAGGCTATGGAGAAAGTGATCCTGATCCACAGAGAACATTCAAAAGTATCGCTCTTGACATAGAAGAACTTGCGGATCAATTGGGATTAGGAGATAAATTCTACGTAGTTGGGTTTTCCATAGGAGGACAGGTGGTTTGGGGCTGCCTCAAGTACATTCCAGAAAGGTAACTTTTCAAATTTTGGGAGTTTTAAGTATAAGTGCCATATTAATATTGCAAAAACAGCATGGCAAATATAGAATAAAATAATGTCCAAACAAGTTCTGGAAATGCAGTTGAAGCCTATTATGGATTGGACGGGGTAATAAGATTTTCACCATCCTTGTGTTAACTTGATCCTGCAACAGCTTTGTCATCTTTATAGAATCTAAACTTCTTAAAATTTTGTGATTTCATCACAGCGATTTCTTCTTAAAAAGAAAATTATGCTTCATCTTAGTTAAGATATAGATATGTTGGTGTGCTGGTAGGTTGGCTGGAGTAGCACTGCTCACTCCGGTTGTCAACTACTGGTGGCCTAGTTTTCCTGCCAATTTATCTACAGAAGCCTACTTCGAGCAATATCTACAAGACCAGTGGGCTCTTCGGGTTTCTCACTACACCCCGTGGCTAACATATTGGTGGAACACTCAGAAGTTATTTCCAAGCAATAGTGTTGCTTCTGGAAAGCCCAAATTCTCTCGTCAAGATTATGAAATTGTGGCCAAACTTGCTGTAGACAGGAAACAAATAGACAAGGTATTGTTTTCATCTGATTCTGCAGTTGTACTTTGCAAAAAGAAGTACACCATCACTTCAATTTTCACAAATTTGTAGTTCTGTAACAGTTGAGAAATGAAAGAAGTAGTACGTTGTAGATGATCAGACACAAGTCAACAAGAAAATTAAAAGTTCAATACTTTAAAGTAATATCAAGATTGATGATTCAACACGGATTATTATAATATAATGACATATCAGATAAAATAACACGGATTTGTAAATGATAAACTTAACTATAGATCTTGTATACTGGAACTAAATAGTAATTAGCTTTGATTTCTATGTTGATAGCAGGGATATGCTATACAACAGGGAAAATTTGAGTCCCACCACCGCGACTTGATTATTTGACAGAAACGGCTCAGTTCATCTTTGGCAGGGAGACGAGGACGGCCTTGTTCCTGTTACATTGCAGCGATATATTGCCGGGAAACTCCCATGGATTCATTACCATGAACTCGCTGGTTCTGGACACATGTTTCCATTCGATAAGCTTATGGGTGAAGCTATCTTCCAAAAACTTCTACTAGGGGAAAATCAACCAATTGCAGACAAGTAGCTGAACCTCTTTTTCTCGTCTTCTTAAATATGTATCATCTTCTTCTTAAGGCTACTTTCTCATTGCTAATCACATCACAGTTGTGTCGATGAGAGTGGGTATTATATGTAAATGCTATGCTGCAAAAGTAATATTTAGAAAAATTGCAAATGTGTTGAGTCTTTTCCATATAACTTCAATCTGTGTGATAGTATTAGAGCAGTTGGTTTCATTCTATGATCAATAACTCTAACATTGGTTTTAAGTAAATGAAAAGTACAACATCATCTTGAATAAGAGATGAATTTCGTCTTCATCAATTTTCCTTTGTTGTTAACTTGAAAATATTGCATTAATTTATCTTATTATCTATCGCGGAAAACAATGTTATGCATAAAATTAGTTGTGGACAACAAATTTAGAATCCTGTTACATACACTATAAGTTACTATGTGTTGACGGAGGAAATTTGGGAACAACAAAATTTGAGGTACGTCGCCGGAAACAAGATCTGATGCGGTGGTTCTTTGCCGAAGAGAACGGTGGTGTGTGGTGGTTGACCGTAATTGGTGGCTGAGATTGATAGGGTTAGTGGCGGCTATTCAGAGCTCTCGACTTCCAACCCCTCAATCGGCCTACGTATCCTTGTATTTATAGGGATCAAGCCAGACGTACTTCTTGGAGAGCAAGAAACCCAAATGGGCTTGGATAACGAACCAGCTTCCGGAATGTTCTACTATGAGGCCTAACCACAAAAGGCCCAAGGCTCATCCAAGATCTCAAGACTTCACGGATAAGGAAACTTCCCCCGTCGAGGACTAGTCCTATCCGCTACCAGCTATTTCTTGATTTCAAGGATGCAGGTATAGCCATGGTTTACCCCAAGTGCAGAACGCATCCCTGTCCCCCGAATGAGAAGCACCCACCAGATAGCAGGACAGGTGATCCAGAGCTTTTGGGTGCAAAGTGCAGGATTACTCCAAAGTTCCCCAATGAGGGCGCGCCCATTGGCTACAGGAATAGAGCTCCCAAAGCACACACCAGAAAGTCCCCATCTTTCCACCTTAGGGCGCGCCCTTAGTGTTTAAGAAGGGTCCTTATATCCAGGCAAACCCCTGGAGGCCTTCTGCGACGGACATCCCACTCCTGAGATACGACAGGAGGGAATTCTTCAACTTCCGGAATTCCAGCTTGAATGGAATCCACACTTGAGTGGAATCCTAGGAAAGATTTCTTCAATGTCTTCTCAGAAAATCACCTTGAATCAATGTCACCATGTTTTATATTTAGGGCGCGCCTTCTTTGTAGAGAAAGAGAGGGCGCGGCCTGACTTCCTTATTTACTTCCAAAACCCTAATTAATCCTAGAATTCCCCAAATTGAACCCATATTTGACCCGAATCCATCTTGAAAATACCCGAACCGAATTTTGGCTATAACAACTACCCCCCAATTCCGTATGAAATCAAAGATGATATATGGAATTTTTCTCATAAAACCCAAAATTCACAATTCTCCTCAAAATATTTCCCTAGGGCGCGCCCTGACAAAGGACGCGTCCTTAGAATCCCAATCGACCTATACAGCTGTCATCCACTGTCCCTTCCTAATCCCTATAAGTACCACAATTGTCTTCACTTTATTCTTTTTCTCTCTCTTTTCCCTCAAAAAACTCTACTCCGGCGATACGAGTTTTCCGAGCAACAATCCGGTCAAACGCAGCGTCTTTCGCCGATTTTCTTCCACAAATATTGTTCTAGAACTTCCAAGATACGTTTCTATGCCCGTAATCTGTATTTTCACCATGTATTCTATCCAATATTGCGATTTAACTGTTTGCATTCTTCATATGTTCTTCAGTTTTCGTGTATGTATACATGTATATATCGGCATTTTGATCTTGCTTTGCCTCTTCAATTTTTGTGAAATATGTTTCCGCATGTCTGTTTAATTTTTCCCTTCTTTGGGCGCGCCTTATGTCCAGGACGCGCCCTAAGACCTTCAATTCCGTATTTGCCTTGGAATGTCCCTTGAACGAATCTATTAACAATCTTTAGGGCGCGCCCTTAATATAAGGCTTGCCCTAAAAACCCTTCGTTATTCCCTTAGATATCTTTCAACAGAGTTAAAGTAGTAATCCATAACGTGTCTTCGATTTCTAGAATAGTTTTCGCACATCCTTGAATCTCAATTTGTAAAAGTTACTTATTTAATTAATTCTTGGACGCAGGGCACGCCTCCCTCACAGGGCGCGCCTTGATGTAGTCTTATATTAGCACCTTTAAATTTCTTCTACAAATACCCTTTATATTATATAGAGATCCTTTGTTTATTTTTTCCAGTTTCAGGGCGCGCCCTCAACTTTCTTTCTTTTTTGCAGCTGGAGGGCGCGTCTCCTTTTCACCCTTTCAAAGAACTCAATAATCGCATAGGGATAAATTCTCCTTTACCTTCTCCACTTCCACCAAATCACTACAGACCACTATTTTCCTTCATGTCTTCAGAAGATAGGGCGCGCCTCATCGAAGACTTCAACGAAGATAGGATGAGTTTCTCAAGCGAAGACACCCTTGATAATATCCCCCTTAGCGATCGTTTAAAAAATAAGATGAAAAGCCCAATACAAACACCTGAAAAAACTTTGAATCCTTCATACACAGATCCTTCAGATAACGATTATTCTCCTAGTGACACACATTCTTCAGACACTTATGCCACAGAGGGCGCGCCCTCTGCTTCTTCAATCTCACCCATGATCAATCCTGAGCCAACATCTCCTCCCCCTTCACCTATCCCATTTGAACATTGGAGAATTCGTGATGAGGAAATTGATCTTGAATGGGGGAGATATGAGGATATGCCTGAAAAAGAGAAAAAACAACTCAGAAGAAAGTGAGGAAAGCTAGCCTGCGTGAACATGTCCTCCACTGCTACAAATGATGAAGTGGAATGGGCCATGAAATACTATGGCCAAGAAGGACTCTGGGCCATTCCACATTCTCACCACCGTCCCCACATTTTCAACTATGGTGGAAATTTCAGAATTCCTAGGATGGTTCTAACCCCAAGACTGGTTGCTCTTGGTGTGGGCGCGCCCTTGCATCCATATCTGAGAGAAATCCTAGAATGGTATAACCTAGCCCCAATTCAACTTTCTCCCAATAGCTACAAGCTTGTGTTGGGTTTATTCATTCTTTATCATGACCTCGGGTTCGAAGCACCCTCCATGTCAGAAATTAGCTACTTCTTCAGCATCCGTCAATCAAGTATAGATTATTACTACCTGGTGATCAATAAACCTCACAATAATAAAGGTTTCTCCGAAGGAAGGATTAGCCACATTAAACGTTGGAAGGAACCTTTCTTCTTTGTTTGGGACGTCCCCAGAATTCGTCTTCAGTTCAACACAGATCCCTGTAAGTGAGGGCGCGCCCTACACTTTTCTTGACCCTCCTTTTAGTTTTTCTTCCTTTAAGTTTTTATTAACTTTTTTAAGTAAACAGATAGAAGAATCCAAAAAACGCTTCAAGGCGCGGCCTCGTCCCGGGCCAAAGCCGTCCTCAGAGTTGCAGCGGAGAGGTTTAATCTCCAAACTCTAATCACCAAAGAAAATCTAAAAAGGGTTGGAATCCTTTCTGATAGAGTTGGCTCCATTTGCAAATTTAGAAAATTTAGAAATGGTATCGCTGTTCCTTCTTCCTCGTCTAGTGATAGTGAAAACGAAAACTCTGATTCTGATGAAGGTATAAAATTTTAGATTAGGGCGCGTCCTAACCGTTTGGCTGTGCATTTTATAACTTTATTTTTCATGAGGGCGCGGCCTAATTTCATTTCCTTGTTTTTATGCAGATATGACTCCTAGAATTCCACGTGGCTTTGGTGCTACAAAAAAGAAAAATGACAAGGAAACACAAATTGAACAGGCTGGTACTTCTGACTCCAGGGCGCGCCCTGTTGAGAAGGATTCTGTTGGGACTATCCCTCCTTCCAACGAATCTTTAAAGAGAAATGCTGAAGACCAAGGCCATGCCATCAACAAAGGCAAGAAACCAAGACCTGAGGGCGCGCCTTCGTATGTGGAGACCTTAGTTGGTCCAGCTGCTGCTTCTTTTGTTAAAGAAAAAGATGTTGACTTGTGGCAAAACATGAATGCCGAAGACGAAGCCCAATCCATGATCAAAGCTTCTGTCCAACTACTAGTGCAATCTCTAGGGCGCGCCCAGAGAGTCCATAAAGAAAAACTCCAAATGAACAAGCTCGAAGCTGAGAACAAGAGACTTTCAAGGATGGTCGTTGAAAGTGATAATAAGTGGAAGAAAGATCTGGACGCCAAGGACGCTGGGATTGCTGATTTAACGCATGATCTGAATGAATCTTTCGAACATCGCAATCTTCTGAATACCAAGAATGACAAGTTGGAGAAAGAGATGGAGGAATTGAAGGTGCAGCGCGACATTCTTGAGATCGAAAAAGCTGATTGTTGGAAGGATGAGAAGCAGCGCGTCGAAGACGAAAATTTTCAGAAAGGATTTGACTTCTACCTTCTTGGTTTCCTAGCTAATGATCCCGACTACAACTGGGAGGATAGATTTGGTCGTGAGAGTGCCGAAGACATTGAGGATTTCAAAAGGGTACATGCGAGTGCAATAAAAGCAAAGAGGATCGAGCTAGGATTGGACAAGGATCCCCAGGGCGCGCCCTCAACTGAAGATGCTCCCCAAGAAACCGAGCAACCCGAAGATCCAGAAATCCAAACAGTTGATCCTCCCAACCAAAACTCCGTTCCTGAAGTGATCTCTCCTCTCACTGTTGTTCGCCCTGGTGATGCTCAGGACGCGCCTCCTTCACCTCCCAAGGACGCGTCCTAACTTCTTCAGTCTCTCTTCAAACTTTATCTTTTGGAATATTACTTTTAAGGAGCGGGTCCTTTGTAAAACCCTGCAAGTTGTATTTTAAATTTGAATATTGCCCGTGCATTTGATAACTTTTAAAATGTTATGTTAATTGCCAAATTGCTTGTCATGAAATTCCTTGTCTTGTTTTCCTAAATCTTCATAATTGAACTACAGGGCGCGCCCTGAAATATAGGGGGCAACCTTGAAGTCTCTATCATTATGTTAGAAAAATACATCTTCAAAAGCTCTAGTAATTCTTTTACGCAAACTGAGGGCGCGCCCTGTTACACTAGGGCGCGGCCTTCTGATAAACCTCTTCAATCAGCAACTTGCTAATGTCATATAATGTCTTCAAGATAAATGTGAAAAATTGGTAAAAAAATACTTGTAAATTTTTCAATGTAAATTCAGGGCGTGCCCTAGTTGCTTAGGGCGCGGCCTCATGTACTTTAACCACCAAATGGCATTCTTCTAACTCTTGAAAACATTGACTATCTTGTAAAACTTGAAAATCTTGAACATCTTCATTAAACTTGAGCCTTGATAAAATAAGGGAAAACAACGAATGTAAAATGTGGAAAACAAACAAGTCTCGACTAGAACTAAGGAAGGCGCATATGCACTACCCCCCTAGACTAGGAGACTATTTATTGATAATAGTATATAACTTAAATATAAGCCTTCATAAAATAGGGGGCCGAAGCTGCACCCTACTGGTAGTACTTCTTCAAATGCTCCGCATTCCATGCTCTTGGAATTGTATTGCCATCCAAGTCTTCCAAATGATAAGTGCCTTCCCAGATGATAGACTTGATCTTGTAAGGTCCTTCCCAATTTGGACCAAAGACTCCATGAGCAGCTACCCTCGTATTTGGCATAACCTTCCGAAGAACCAAATCTCCTACATTGAAAGGACGAGTCTTCACTTTCCTGTTGTAATACCTTGCAACTCTCTGCTGATAAGTTGCCAACCTCAATTGTGAACTAGCCCTTGTTTCTTCCAGAAAATCAAGATTTAGCCTTTGATTTACCATATTCGATTTCTCATCATAGAAATCCCTCCGGAATGACCCTGCTCCAATTTCCACTGGCACCATCGCCTCACATCCATAAGACAACATGAAAGGAGATTCCCCAGTTGTGGTCCTTGGAGTTGTATTGTACGACCATAAGACCATAGGAAGTTCCTCAGGCCAATTCCCTTTGCTTTCTTCTAACTTGGTTTTCAAGGTATGCTTGATTATCTTGTTAATAGCTTCAGTCTGCCCATTACTCTGAGGGTGATACACTGCTGCAAACTCCTTCTTGATTCCTAAGTCCTCACATAGCTTTCGCAACTCTTTGCTATCAAACTGCTTTCCATTATCTGAAATAAGTTTGTAAGGAATCCCGAACCTGCACACAATTGAGTTAAACATAAAATCCTTGATCTTCTTTGCTGTGATTGTGGCCAAGGGCATTGCTTCCGCCCATTTGGTGAAGTAATCCACAGCAACCACAGCATACTTGACTCTTCCCTTAGATTTAGGGAGCTCTCCAATAAGGTCTATTCCCCACATAGCAAATGGCCATGGGCTTAATAAGGAAGTCAAAGTAGTCACCGGAACCGTTGAATAGTTGGCAAACCTCTAACATTTATCACATGCCTTGACAAACTCATAGGCATCCTTCTTCATAGTAGGCCAATAATAACCTTGCCTTAACACCTTCATTGCCAACGAACCACCCCCCGAGTGATTGCCACAAATTCCTTCATGCACCTCCCTTAGGATATAATTGCATTCATCTCCATCTATGCATTTTAGAAGCGGTTGATTGAAACCTCTCTTGTATAGAATTCCGTCATATTCTACAAACCTAGCAGCATTGTATCGAAGACGCCTTGCTTCAATTTTGTTACTTGGAAGAATCCCCTTATGGAGATACTCTAGAATTGGAATCATCTAAGTAACTCGCGGGATAATTTCTACTTCCATGACTTCCACTTCCGGAATGCTTGGCACCTCTTGAACTTGCAGAGGGACCGTTCCCAACAACATAGCATCTTTCTGGGATCCCAACTTTGCTAAAACATCTGCGCTGCAATTTTCATCTCGTGGAATACATTCCAACCTCACTTCTCGAAACTTCTGAATTAACCGCTGTGCACACTTCATGTAAAGCTCTGTTCTTGGTCCTCTACACTGAAAACCTCCTTTGATCTGCCTGACTACCAACTCCGAATCACTTGACACGATCAAATTTGCTACCTTCATTTCCAAAGCCATCTTCAACCCGTTAATCAAAGCTTCATACTCCGCATCATTATTGGTCGCCTCGAATTTGAAGTGAATAGCACTCATGAGTTGATTTCCTTCAGGGGTCACCAAAATTACACCTGCACCAACTCCTCCATTGTTCACAGCTCCATCTACATGCAACCTCCACCAAGGTTGGGGAACTTCCTCAAGAGGGCGCGCCCTCTTAGGAGGAATTCCAGGCTCCACCAATACAAGTGACTTTTCCTCGGTCTCTGATTCAAACTCCAAGATGAAATCTGCCAAAGCCTGACCTTTAATTGCTGTCCTTGGTGTATATTCCAAATCGAACTGTCCCAATTCGATGGCCCATTTCAACATTCTTCCTGAAGCTTCCGGTTTATGTAGAATACTTCTCAACGGATAAGCATTACGAACCTCGATCTTATGAGCTTGAAAGTAAGGACGAAGCTTCCTTGCCGCCAAGATTAAGGCGTAAACCAACTTTTCCATGCTGGTGTATCGAGTCTCTGCATCATGCAAACGCTTGCTTACATAATAAACCGGGGACTGATGATCAATCTCTTCTCTTACCAATACTGCACTAATAGAGTACTCTGAAACTGCCAAGTACAATATCAAGGTTTCTCCCTCTACAGGCTTGGCTAAGAGCGGAGGATTCCCCAACTGCTCCTTGACTTTCTGAAAAGCCTCTTCACACTCAGGAGTCCACACAAAATCTTTGGATGCTCCCTTGATTGCTTTAAAGAATTCTTTGCATCTATCCGAAGACTTTGACACAAAGCGATTTAGCGCTGCAATTCTCCCAGCCAAACTCTGAACTTGCTTCACACTAGACGGAGATTTCATGTCAAGTAAGGCTTTAATCTTGGCTGGATTCGCCTCGATCCCACGATGGTTGACAATGAATCCCAAGAACTTTCCGGATTCCACTCCAAACACACATTTTTGAGGATTCAACTTCATCTTGAACTTCCTCAATATTCCAAACATCTGCTCCAAGTGCTTTACATGATCTTCCGCCTTCAAAGATTTAACAAGCATATCATCCACATACACTTCCATAGTTTTCCCGATCAGATCTTTGAACATCATGTTTACCAACCTTTGATAGGTGGCTCCGGCATTGATCAAACCAAATGGTATTCCAATATAACAGTACAAACCTCTATCTGTAATGAAAGAGGTATGCTCTTGATCATGTTCATACATAAGAATCTGGTTATAGCCCGAATAAGCATCCATGAAACTTAAAAGAGCGTGGCCAGCTGTGGCATCTACCAACTGATCAATTCGAGGGAGAGGAAAACTATCTTTAGGGCAAGCCTTGTTTAGGTCCGTGAAATCCACACAAGTTTTCCACTTTCCATTAGGCTTCTTGACAAGAACCGGATTAGCCAACCAATCTGGATAATATGATTCCTTGATCAAACCAACATCTAGAAGTCTATCAACTTCTTCTTTCAATGCTACAGCTCTTTCTCCACTCGCAGGCCGACGTTTCTGGCGGATTCCTTTCTTGGTAGGATCAATGTTCAGATGATGACACATAATCCTTGGATCAATCCCCACCATATCAGCATGACTCCAAGCAAAGACATCCAGATTATTCAAGAGAAAATTAGTGAGCATTCCTCTCAACTTTGAATTCAGCTGAGATCCAATTTTCAAAACTTTACTTGAATCTTTCTCATCCACCATGATTGGAATAGTATCCTCTGCAGGACCAGTCTTTTCCATAGGTTGTGGTGTTCTTGGATCAAGATCAAAATCAAAACTCCGTGGATCTTCCATCGGTGTTGCATCCTTGGAGGGCGCGTCCTCTTTAAGAGGGAAGTCTTCCTCAACAAGGGTATGCACCAAACCTTCAAGTAACATTCGCCTCCCTTCGACCTGCTCACCTCTAATATTCACAGAAATTACTTCCTCTGAATCTTCCTCAATTTCCTCCAGAATTCCTTCCTGTAAATCTTCAAGTATTGGAATATTCACTTCAGGGCGCGCTCTAGATGGGGGCGCGTCTTCTACTGGTTCTTGAACAAGATAATGGACTTTTACTTCTCCTGGGACAATACTCATAACCCCTGAGCTATTTTCACTGAGGGCGCGCCCTCCATCCTGCAGCCTTCTGAACCCCTTGATTGCCTTGTGATAACAATCTCTCGAGTCATGCTGGGATCCTCGGATTGTTCCCACACCATTTGGCGTAGGAAACTTCATTGCAAGATGATAGATGGAGGTCACAACCTTCATTTCTTTCAACAAGGGATGACCCACCAAAGCATTGTGTGATGATTCCACATCTAAAATCATGAAATCCATCATTTGAGTCACAGAAAGAGTTCCTTCCCCGAGAGTTACTGGTAGCTTGATAGCTCCCATGACCTTTACAGACTGACCCGAAAATCCATAGATCCATCCGTTGTCATGGATCATATCCTTATCTAGGAGTCCCAGCTTTTTGTAAGTGCTGTAATATAGGATATTCACTGAACTTCCATTATCAACAAAAACTCGATGCACATTCTTGGAACCAATCTGAATGGCCACCACCAAGGCATCATTGTGGGGATGATGAACCCATCTAGCTTCTTCTTCAGTGAAAGTGATGTCAGCATATTCTCCCTTGAACAACTTGGGCGGCCTCAATTCCAAGCTATTCACATTCGTAAGAGGTCGGAATCTTGCCTCTCTGGCATACCTCTCCATAGCATGATTACTGTCACCTCCCAGATGATGTCCACCAAAGATGGTGTGAATACTTCCTTCCTTGACAAACTTTTTCTCTTCAGGCTTGCCATCACCATGGAGGGCGCGCCCTCCATCTATCTTATCAGGATTCTCCCTATACTTTTTCACCTCTCTGACAATCCACTTTGTCAGATATCCTTCCTTGATTAAATCTTCAATTTCATCCTTCAATTGACGGCACTCATGAGTATTGTGCCCTGAAGACTCATGGAATTCACAGTACTTCCTCTTGTCCTTACTTTGCCAAGAAAAGAGAGGTTCTGGCTTCCTGAAGAATCCTTTATTTTTGTTTACTTCAAAGATGTGTTCAATGGAAGATGCCAAGGGAGTATAATTACCCGGCCTCTGATCATAGGTGTAAGTATCGGGAGGACCCCAATTTCCTCCAGCTTCCGCTATATTTACCCGATTAGCACCAGTCGCTATACGACGTGTTGGGCTAGGTGACATGTCCTTCCTCTTGTTAGTCTTTCCCTTAGCACCGCTTTGAGAATCTGATTTTCGATTGTCTGCCAAGGATTGCTCTACAATTTTGAAAGACTCAGCCTGCGCGAACACATCAGCTAGAGTAGGTGGATCTCGCCCTTGAAGATGCTTCCAAAAATCAGTTCCCATTGACAGCCCAGCTATTAAGAAACTCTTGAGCGTTTCATCAGTCGCTCCTCTCACCAAAGTTGATTCTGAGTTGAATCTCTTGAAGTAGGATTACAGACTTTCACCTTCCCTCTGCTTGATATTGGCCAAAGTTGTGACCGGAGGGGCATATTTCACTGCCGCCTGGAATTTAGTCAAAAACAAATTCCTCATCACCTGCCAAGATGTAATAACTCCCGGGCCAAGTTTCTGAAACCATTGTTGAGCACTTTCTTTGAAAGTCACTGCCAACAATCGACATCTATCCAGCTCTGTCACTTGATAAACATCCATTTCGATATCAAAGCGTCCGAGGAATTCCACAGGGTCTGCATTTCCATGAAAGCGCAAATCATTTGTCATGGATCTATACCCTGCAGGAAGCTGCGCCTCTCTAACTTCAGTTGAGAACGGAGAGGATGTTTGTGCAGTAGCAGATATTCTTCCTCCATCCAGGTGAGCAAGGAGCTTCTTCAAGTCATCGACATTGAAAGTTCCGACCCCGGGAACATTCTGAATATTTGGTTGTGTCGCAGTTTGTGTACCCCCCGGGGGTGGAGGTGGAGGTGGAGCTGTTGTCTGAACACCTCCCTAAGCCCCCGCTTGAGGTTGAACCACAACATCCCCTTGAGTCCGAGTTTGTTGACCTTGAGGACGTTGATTTCCATGAGGACGTTGATTCCTCTGGGGATTTTCTTGAAGCTGTGAATTTCCTCTTTGATATTGTTCCCCTGAGTTAGGGCGCGTCCTTGACCTGGACTCACTTGAAGTGCTCGAAGGAACTTGATGAATGCGAGGGGGTCTAAAACCTGAGGGCGCGCCCTCTCTATTACGAGGTCGCATGTCTCCTCTATATAACTCCATTCTTCTATCACCGTCATCACGGCTATTTCGTCTTCCAGCATTGCCTCGATGAGGAGCTTGTTCAAGTCCAAGGGGCCGCGACCTGTCATTAACAGGGGGCGCGCACTGTGGATTTTCGTTCCATGGAAGGGCTCGCTCATGTCCAAGGGGCCTCGACCTGTCATTGACAGGAGGCGCGCGCTGTGGATCACGGGGCTGCGATTCCAAATTTTTGTCTTTCTTTTGAAGTTCAAGGAGATATATCCTGAGATCATCGTCATTCAGCCTTATTCCAAGGCGTTCTTTCAGACTCGCAAAATCTCTCTTCTCCCTAGCAATCTGTTCCTCATCCCGCTGAATTTCACTAGAGGTGCGCCCTGAGCGGTGAGGGTGAGGGCGCGCCCTAACTTCGGGATTTGACAACCTGCGATCAGAGTTATCTTCACTAGGATGTTCAATAATAGGATCAGAGTATTCTAACCTTCGAGGAGTAATTAGCTGAAATCTCTTCTCTTGCACTTCGCCGTCTCTCCGAGAGCTTTCCTCGACTTGGAGGGCTTTCCCTGTTCGGCGATGATTTCGTGGGATACTCCGAGATTTTCTCCTAGATTCTTGCACTTCCTCCACAGAACTCAATCTTGCTCCGAAACTATTTATGGCATCTCCCACACGATACAGCTGTTCCATTAATGCCGCGTTACTAATAAGAACGGGCGGCTGACCACCGCCGGCGGCTGGAGTTCCATGGTGGAGGGGAGGAACAGGGATTTCCTCCGGAACGTAAGTTTCGTGACGAGCTTGGTTACCCCTCATACTATCTTCAGAATCGTAATAATCTTCTTCGTGAGAACCCCTGCGTTGATTGTGAGACATCTTTTCCTCCTAAGATGAAGATCTTGATTGGCTCCCCTCCTTCTAGCACCAATTTATTGACGGAGGAATTTGGGAACAACAAAATTCGAGGTACGTCGCCGGAAACAAGATCTGATGCGGTGGTTCTTTGCCGAAGAGAACGGTGGTGTGTGGTGGTTGAGCGTAATTGGTGGCTGAGATTGATAGGGTTAGTGGCAGCTATTCAGAGCTCTCGACTTCCAACCCCTCAATCGGCCTACGTACCCTTGTATTTATAGGGATCAAGCCAGACGTACTTCTTGGAGAGCAAGAAACCCAAATGGGCTTGGATAACGAACCAGCTTCCGGAATGTTCTACTATGAGGCCTAACCACAAAAGGCCCAAGGCTCATCCAAGATCTCAAGACTTCACGGATAAGGAAACTTCCCCCGTCGAGGACTAGTCCTATCCGCTACCAGCTATTTCTTGATTTCAAGGATGCAGGTATAGCCATGGTTTACCCCAAGTGCAGAACGCATCCCTGTCCCCCGAATGAGAAGCACCCACCAGATAGCAGGACAGGTGATCCAGAGCTTTTGGGTGCAAAGTGCAGGATTACTCCAAAGTTCCCCAATGAGGGCGCGCCCATTGGCTACAGGAACAGAGCTCCCAAAGCACACACCAGAAAGTCCCCATCTTTCCACCTTAGGGCACGCCCTTAGTGTTTAAGAAGGGTCCTTATATCAAGGCAAACCCCTGGAGGCCTTCTGCGACGGACATCCCCCTCCTGAGATACGACAGGAGGGAATTCTTCAACTTCCGGAATTCCAGCTTGAATGGAATCCACACTTGAGTGGAATCCTAGGAAAGATTTCTTCAATGTCTTCTCAGAAAATCACCTTGAATCAATGTCACCATGTTTTATATTTAGGGCGCACCCTCTTTGTAGAGAAAGAGAGGGCGCGGCCTGACTTCCTTATTTACTTCCAAAACCCTAATTAATCCTAGAATTCCCCAAATTGAACCCATATTTGACCTGAATCCATCTTGAAAATACCCGAACCGAATTTTGGCTATAACACTATGTAGTAATAAAATCCCCCATCTGTATTAGGGGGCAGCTATAAATTTATCCACATTAAAAGGGAGCAACTATGTAGTTATCTGGTGACTGGTACGAGGACTAGAAACATATTTCATCACTGTGTTTCAACATTAAACTCGGAATATCTTGCTAAGATGTTTCCAACTGGGCTAGTCTCTTGAAGACTTCTATATAATCTGGGAATAGTCAGCCCCAATTTTCCAGTCTTTAATTGTTTACTTTTTTTTTGTAATGATATTCGCTTGCTCGCTTTGAAAGAAGGTGCATCAATGGTTCAATACATATTACAACTCATTAAGTGCTTGGTTATTTCATGCTTTCTGTTCCATTAGCATGCAGGAAATAGCATTCAATCTTCTATCCTAGTTGATATTCACATTACGACTGTATCCCAACAACCAACTAGTCCGTAATCGGTGACTTGGCTTTGGTTCCATGCATTGGTTCACAGCAGAGAAAACTTATCTAGTAGAGACTAGAGAGAATACATTGACAGAGAAATGAACATTGGCAGCCATGGCTTAACCTGCCTTGTTTCTAATTACCAGAGTAAGACCTTTTTGGCTTGGATCTCGATTGGAGCTGATATTGCAGCTCTTTTTAGAACTTCCGTGACTACAAAAATTCACCTTAAGTGTTGCAGCCGCCTTTCGTTTATTTAATCTTTCTGATATATTTCTTACGCCATTGCAAGATGTCGAGATCAAATGTGCTCTGCTCAATTTTTTGCTTTTCAAATAACTCAATTTAAATTTCAAATATTTAGTTGTTGAGCTTGATATTTAAGAAAACAATTCAGAATTGCCGTTACAGAAAGCAGGCAGTAATTTAGTAAGGTAGAGGATGTTATGACAGTTTACAGTATTTCTCTTTCATATAGTCGAAGGACAGATGTAAAATCACTTTCTGATTGTCAGAATTAAATTTTTTATAGTATGGCTAAAAATCTCAATTTTAACTTGAGATTTAGCGGAGACAGGGAGTGATATAGTAGAAGGCCATGGATGACAGTAATGTTCTTGCAGGTTCGTAAGTTTTTAAATATGTTGAGTTACTCTCAGGTGTTCTACTGCGGGCAGTTAAACCAAGTTATGGAATCAATATCACGTTTTACACACAAAACTCGCCAACTTTCTCGAGGGATTTATACATACGAGAAATGTGTTACATGTAAAGGCAACTACTCCTGAAGATCATGTCGATCATGTCTATATTTCATATTTTACCCCGTCCATCAACCTTGTTAATGAAATTTGTTATTCTGTCTGACTGTCTCCCATGAAAACATTTTAATTTACCCAACCAAAGGTTAAACAGAGCATATTCTGGTGTGTTCATAGCCTAGGTACTGCACAAGTAACACAACAACCTAATATATACTATTGTATTCTGCATATAATCACATGTCCACTGTACTATTTCCATTATTATTACCTAATACCATGCACTTAATCGAAAAGATAAATAATATCCCAATAGATTATTAATAGTTACACACCGGTTTCAGGCGGGAATCAAGCTTGAAATTCAATATGATGATCTAGTTAGCTGCTTAAATACCTACATCTTCCCAAGCTTTTCCATAATCCCCTTCATATATTCACAATTGAGACACAAATACTTGTAACTTGTCCACTGTTCTTTAGATAGCTTACATCTTCGTACGTGTGAAATAATTGATCAATGGCGGCCAAGGCAAGATCAAGCACAGAACTTTTGATCCCAAATAAAAAGCACTACTATGGCCATACAAATAATAGTAGTAGGAATAGTAGTGTAGATCAAGAAAGCAGCAAGAATATATCGGCGGAGTCCGAGAAAGTTAACAAGTCCAAGAGGATTAGCACCAGCGGTGGTAGTAATGTTAGAAAATGTGGGTTTTAGACCCACATTGTCGAGTCATTTTGAGCTCCAATTTGAGTGTGCCTTGTGTGCGTGTTTGGAACAAGTGGTGCTTGGAGAGTGTTCTCCTCCGCGAGGGCTTTCCAACGCATATTTAAACATTCAAAACGACTAAGGGATGGATGAGTTATGATTACTCAAAGTTGGTCCCTTAAGAGTGGAAATTTTGGTGTAAAACTTGAAGTCCCACATTGATAAGGAAAAGGGTTGTCTTTTGCTTTATATAGTATAACACAAGTGGAGTGTTCACTTGTGTTGGTTGAGTGTTGCTCCATCTCCTACGTGCGCGCAGGGGGGGGTGCAAATCATGGGATTTCGAGGGAAATTCGTGGCTTCGCAAGCCTTCGGGCTTTCCGCGTGTGCGACCTGCGGACAAGAATGTAGCAGAAAATTGGGCCGATTAAACCCGGACTAGTTTTGCTAATTATTTATTATTTCCACTGGGCTTGGACTTAAAAATTTGACTTAATTAATTCGAATTTGGAATTAATTGTGGTAAAATCAATTCCGTTTTTATAACGAATTTTTTGCCACCGCCTTACCTTAATTAATTAACGCGGTTAATTAATAAAGGAAAATTACCACCGACTTTTTAATTGGGGTAATTAACTAGCGCACAAGTTTTATCATTATCTTTTCGTTACAGTCTTATCTTAATTAACGCGTTTAATTAAGTTAGGCAGTTGTGTAGCGAACAAGTCTTGTCTATCCTATAAATACCCCCCTTAGGGTCTAGGATTATTCAATTCGAAATCACATCCTCTTCTCAAACAGTCTCTTCTTCCCTTCGGTGATATTCTTGCTCGGTTTCAAGCTCGCTGAGAGTGACGCTGTTTAGCTTTGCTGCAATCCGTTTTATCCTGGGAGGTGTTTTGCTTACACATACGGTGAGGGCAAATACGCTTTAAGGAGACAGTCACGCACTGGACTCGGGTTTTCCTGTTCCTGTCTCCTCGTTATTTGTTTTATTTGTTCTGTTATTCACACACACGATTGCTATTGTTTTGTACTATTTTCACAGATTGTCTAACAATCTTAAAGCGTATTTATTTACATCTGTGATCTGTACTTACGTATTTATTTGTTTGTTTGAGTGACAAAATCAATGGAGAACCAAAACGTGAATAACATAAACATGGTGGTTGATCCCAACGCATGGATTGTAACATCTGATGGGGATCACCAGCCTCCGTTAAACCCTATCGCACAGATTTTAACATCTGATGTGGGTACAACGTCGGTTGGACATGTGCCTCTGGGACATGTGCCTGTGGGACAGATTAATGTTCCGATTGGATCGACTACGTCAGGATTTGTTCCTACGAACGGACATCTGGTGCCTACCACACATATTGCACCTGTTGTGCCTACGGTTCCTACTGTGCCTGCTGCACATGCTGAGAAACCTGAGAAGTTCAATGGTACGAACTTCAAACGATGGCAGCAAAAGATGATGTTTTATCTGACCACGTTGAATATGGATCGCTACCTTAGGGAGGATCCACCGTTGCTCACTGCTGAGAGTAACACGCAAACAGTTTATGCTGTTGATGCTTGGAAGCACGCCGATTATATCTGTCGGAATTACGTGCTGAATGGTTTGGCTGACTCGTTATATAGCATGTACAGTACAAAGCTAACATCTAAGGTCTTATGGGAGTCACTTGACCATAAGTACAAAATCGAGGATGCTGGGGCTAAGAAGTGGATTGTTGGCCGCTTTCTTGATTATAAGATGGCGGATTCTAAGACTGTGGTCAGTCAGGTGCAAGAACTGCAAGTGATCATCCATGATATTCATGCTGAAGGGATGATCATAAGTGAGTCTTTCCAAGTTGCTGCTGTGATTGAGAAGCTGCCACCTGGATGGAAAGATTTCAAGAACTACCTTAAGCATAAGTGAAAGGAGATGACTATGGAGGATCTGATTGTTAGACTTCGTATTGAAGAAGACAACAGGGGATCTGAGAAGAAGATGAATGTTGCCACTGAAAAAGCAAACATGGTGGAACATAAGCCCAAGAAGAATAATTCTGGTAAAGGGGCAAAGCTGGCACCCAAGGGAGGAATTTCGAAGACGAAGTTTCAAGGGAAGTGCTTTAATTGCGACAAAGTGGGTCATAGGTCTTCTGAGTGTAAGAAGCCTAAGAAGCCCAACAAGAAGAAAGAAGCAAACATGGTCGATGATATCTCTAAGGAGATGGGTGACATAGACCTCTGTGCTACGGTCTCTGAGGTGAACCTGGTTGGCTCTAATCCAAGGGAATGGTGGATTGATACGGGAGCTACAAGGCATGTTTGTTTGGACAAGACGATTTTCTCTAGCCTTAAAGCTTCTGATGCTGGTGAGAAGCTATACATGGGGAATTCAGCAACTTCAACCATTGAAGGTGAAGGCACGGTGATACTGAAGATGACTTCTGGAAAGGATCTGACTTTGAAGAATGTACTTTATGTGCCTGATATTCGCAAGAACCTTGTGTCTGGTTCCTTGTTGAATAAGCATGGCTTTCGTATTGTAATAGAGTCAGATAAAGTTATTTTGTCTAAGAATGGTATGTTTGTAGGCAAGGGCTATGTAACCGATGGGCTTTTTAAGCTCAATGTGATGTCCGTTAAGGACAATAATGAAATAAAGAATTCTTCTGCTTACTTGCTTGAGTCTCCTAATTTATGGCATGCTAGATTAGGACATGTTAATTTTGACACTTTACGACGTTTAAGTGCAAAAGATTACATACCAAAATTGAATATAGATTCAAAACATAAGTGTGAGACTTGTGTTGAGGCAAAATTAACAAGAGCATCGTTTAAACACGTGCAAAGAAACACCAAGGTGCTAGACCTTATACATAGCGACATATGTGATTTAAAATTAGCTCCAACTAGAGGAGGGAATAAGTATTTTATAACATTCATAGATGATTGTACAAAATACTGCTATGTATATTTGCTGAAAAGCAAAGACGAAGCTATAGATAAATTTAAAATCTATAAGGAAGAAGTTGAGACACAACAAGACGAGAAAATCAAAATGATACGGAGTGATCGTGGAGGTGAATATGTTGAACCTTTTGGGGAATTCTGTTCACAACATGGTATAATCCATGAGGTCACTGCACCATATTCCCCTCAGTCTAATGGAGTGGCTGAGAGGAAGAATCGCACTCTCAAGGAGATGATGAATGCGATGCTATTAAGCTCTGGGCTTCCGCAGTCGATGTGGGGGGAAGCCATCTTAAGTGCAACTCATATTTTAAATATGATGATCCGCAAGAATAAGGATGAAAGTCCTTATGAGATGTGGAAGAAAAAGAAACCAAGTTACCAAAATCTGAAAGTGTGGGGGTGCCTTGCAAAGGTACTAATTCCTACACCTAAGACGGTGAAGATTGGTCCAAAGACTGTGGATTGTATTTTCATCGGATATCCACCACATAGTACTGCATATCGGTTTCTTGTTCATGAATCGAAGATTTCTGACATTCAAAAGAATACGATTATGGAGTCAAGGAATGCGTCATTCTTTGAGAATGTATTTCCTTGTAATCCTGGAATCGAACGCCCTACGACGTCTAAACGACCTCATGAATCTTTAGAAGATGACAATGAGAATGATGAAAGTGAAGACGGAAATGTGGGGGTAGTGAGAAGGAGCAAAAGACAAAGGAAGGAGAAATCCTATGGGTCAGAATTTCTGACTTATTTGCTCGAAGAAGGTGATCCGAAAACCTATAGGGAAGCGGTAACATCACCTGATGGACCTATGTGGAAAGAGGCCATCAAAAGTGAAGTAGATTCTATCTTACAGAATCATACTTGGGAGTTAGTGGACTTACCAGCCGGTAGTAAAACACTTGGTAGCAAGTGGGTTTTCAAAAAGAAATTGAAACCTGATGGCACCATCGATAAGTACAAGGCCAAACTTGTAATCAAAGGATACAAGCAACAACATGGCCTTGATTACTTTGATACATACTCTCCAGTATCGAGAATAACATCTATAAGGATGATGTTTGCTATCGCTGCAATGCGAAAGTTGACTGTACATCAAATGGATGTGAAGACAGCTTTTCTAAATGGGGATATAGATGAGGAAATCTATATGGAACAACCTGAAGGGTTTGTTGTCCCTGGACAAGAAAGAAAAGTCTGTAGATTGGTGAAATCATTGTACGGCTTGAAGCAAGCGCCTATGAAATGGCATGAAAAATTTGATGAGGTTGTGTTAGCCAGTGGTTTCAAGATCAATGAATGTGATAGTTGCGCCTACTACAAGGATAACGAAAACGGATATGTTATGATGACATTGTACGTAGATGATCTACTTATTGCCGGGAGCAATGATAAAGTGATCAAATCTACTAAGGACATGTTAAGGGCAAGATTTGACATGAAAGACATGGGTCTAGCAAATGTAATTCTGGGAATTCAAATTTCTAGAACCTCGGAGGGTCTTGCCTTAAGTCAACCACATTATGTTGACAAGATTCTTGAGAAATTTCTCAAGGATGATGTCGAGACAGCGAGAACACCTGTGGATTTGACCTTGCATCTATCCAAGAATAAAGGTGTAGGAGTCTCGCAGCTGGAATACTCACGGATAATTGGAAGTCTGATGTACCTTATGAGTTGTACAAGACCAGACATTGCATACTCAATTAGTAAGTTGAGTAGATTTACTAGTAATCCAGGAGCTGATCACTGGAAAGCGATCATACGAGTACTAAAGTACTTGAGGGGAACTCGAGACTATGGTTTGCATTATGGCAGTTATCCAGCAGTACTAGAAGGCTATACTGACGCAAACTGGATATCTAGCAAGAAGGCATTAAAGTCTACGAGTGGTTATGTGTTTACACTAGCTGGAGCAGCAGTGTCATGGAAATCCTCCAAACAAACGGTAATAACTCATTCCACGATGGAAGCTGAGTTTGTGGCATTAGATAAATGTGCCGAAGAGGCTGAATACTTACGCCAATTTCTGGAGGATATTCCGAGATGGCCAAAGCCTGTGACTGCAATAGGACTGCACTGTGATAGTCAGTCTGCTATTGGTAGAGCATAGAGCACAATGTATAATGGAAAGTCCCGTCACATACGACGACGACATAGTTCCATTAGACAGTTAATGTCAACCGGAATTATCACTATTGACTTTATACCGTCAAAGGATAATATCGCGGATCCGCTAACCAAAGGGTTATCAAGAGAATTGGTTGACAAATCATCGAGAGGGATGGGCCTTAAGCCTATTGCTTAACGGCGTCATGGTGGACACCCAACCATTGCTGACTGGAGGTCCCAAGAACTTGGTTCAATGGGCCAACTAAATCATGATGACCAAATCACTGTGGGGGTAACCCCTGGCCTGTTCCTATGATGAGAAACAGTGAGACCCGTAAGGTACGAGGGTAAGCTTTCGAGCTTTTAATGATCTTTCGGTGAATACATGGAGTTCAAGGCTTGAACGCATGGAATTCAGTTGAGTAAACGCGGGTTACTCTACAAGATAAAGATCACCTATGTGGGAGAGAAGTGGGGCCGCTTCAAAGGAGAATTGCGAGGCACAATTCTTTAGAAACTCCTGCAGAACCAGGACGATGTTCCATGGCCAAAATGGACATAATCATGAGAGCTGAACGAGTCAGAAAGGATATAGTGATAAGTATATCATCGCTTACACAAACGGTCGAACAGTTCAAAGAGCAAACCTCCACTGTCTACCAGTAAGGTCGGTATGCTTACTCAAGCGAAGGTTCAAGGAGCAAACCTCTACCTATCGTATGCTATATCTGATCGAAGAATTATCACCACATCGAATTCCGTGTCTGTCTGTCTGATGTGTGCTACTACGATATCAATCTCATCCATGTGGGGGATTGTTAGAAAATGTGGGTTTTAGACCCACATTGTCGAGTCATTTTGAGCTCCAATTTGAGTGTGCCTTGTGTGCGTGTTTGCAACAAGTGGTGCTTGGAGAGTGTTCTCCTCCGCGAGGGCTTTCCAACGCATATTTAAACATTCAAAACGACTAAGGGATGGATGAGTTATGATTACTCAAAGTTGGTCCCTTAAGAGTGGAAATTTTGGTGTAAAACTTGAAGTCCCACATTGATAAGGAAAAGGGGTGTCTTTTGCTTTATATAGTATAACACAAGTGGAGTGTTCACTTGTGTTGGTTGAGTGTTGCTCCATCTCCTACGTGCGCGCAGGGGGGGGGGTGCAAATCATGGGATTTCGAGGGAAATTCGTGGCTTCGCAAGCCTTCGGGCTTTCCGCGTGTGCGACCTGCGGACAAGAATGTAGCAGAAAATTGGGCCGATTAAACCCGGACTAGTTTTGCTAATTATTTATTATTTCCACTGGGCTTGGACTTAAAAATTTGACTTAATTAATTCGAATTTGGAATTAATTGTGGTAAAATCAATTCCGTTTTTATAACGAATTTTTTGCCACCGCCTTACCTTAATTAATTAACGCGGTTAATTAATAAAGGAAAATTACCACCGACTTTTTAATTGGGGTAATTAAGTAGCGCACAAGTTTTATCATTATCTTTTCGTTACAGTCTTATCTTAATTAACGCGTTTAATTAAGTTAGGCAGTTGTGTAGCGAACAAGTCTTGTCTATCCTATAAATACCCCCCTTATGGTCTAGGATTATTCAATTCGAAATCACATCCTCTTCTCAAACAGTCTCTTCTTCCCTTCGGTGATATTCTTGCTCGGTTTCAAGCTCGCTGAGAGTGACGCTGTTTAGCTTCGCTGCAATCCGTTTTATCCTGGGAGGTGTTTTGCTTACACATACGGTGAGGGCAAATACGCTTTAAGGAGACAGTCACGCACTGGACTCGGGTTTTCCTGTTCCTGTCTCCTCATTATTTGTTTTATTTGTTCTGTTATTCACACACACGATTGCTATTGTTTTGTACTATTTTCACAGATTGTCTAACAAGTAAAGTAGTCGAGGTTGTTTACTACATTTCTTCCCCAAATGGCAACCTTCAACATCCTCATTTCATGGAGGTTACTCTCCCTCATTCCTCCCATGAACTCTTCTTCAAAGGTACCTTGCTAATGACTAATATTTATGAAATGTGCAATATTTACATATATTAAAAACAAATTCTTTTTATCCACGTTTGGCTCTGGCTTCAGGTCAAGTACTAAATCGCAGCAATGTTAACTCTTGGGTAGACGACTTGGTTTGAATCATATTGGGTCGAATATTTTCGCTAAACACTTCTTATTGGTTACTTTTTGTTATTTTGTTTCTCACAAATGTTTATTCGAGTAATTTTACTCAGACATATGACATATATATCATCTACTTTTTTGTTCCCACAGATGTGATGAACAGATTAAACGAACTGCGTGGAGAGGGAATGGCCAGCATGTACTCATGGTCTTCGAAACGGTACTATATACTTAACAACGTAGAAATATTATGATGATGTACCACTAATCTTATTTACAAATTGTAAGTACTTATTCCCTGGAAAAAAAGATTTCTTAACATGTTCACAAAACACAGGAGCTACAAGAACGGATACGTGTGGCAAGATGCGTCGCCAGTGGGGTCGCATTATAAACACAGGAGCTACAAGAACGGATATTGTTAAAAGATTTTTTTAACAACGTAGAAATATTATGATGATGTTCGCTCATGGTTTGCGGGGAAGATGCGTCGCCAGTGGCGTCGCATTGTGAATCAGAGGTGTTGGAAGGTGTGAGTGGATGTAGTGAGGCGGACTATAGGAGTGGAGATCGGACAGTTAAGAATTTACGAGGGAGAATGAAAGTTACGAAAATGTTGATGCAGTTTATTAGGTGTGGTTCTGTTCCCATGAAAGGGTTGTGATTAGTGCTGAGAGTATGGTAAGCAGCCGTGGAACTATGTTATAGTTGATCATACAATTTCATAAGCAGCGACGGAACTAGGTTGGAAATGATCATGCAATTTCATGTTTGTGCATATCAGTCGAGATAAGTGAGTACAATGTTATAGGGGAGTAGGGATGGGCATCGGGGCACTTCGGGGCCGGGGAGTGCTATCCCCGCCCCCATCCCCGAATTCAAACTCGATCCCGTCCCCGGCCCGATCCCCGTCAGGGATTATTTTTTATTCCCCGGCCCGAACGGGTAACGGGGATCCCCGCGGGGAATCGGGGAATTTCATTTTAAACAAAAAATAATATTTAAATAATATTAAACATTAACTATAGTTTGAAATAATTTTTCTTGTGATATATAGCGAAATTAGCAACTATAACTAGATTACATGTTAAGATAAAAAAATATTACTTAAATAAACAATTATAAATGACATGGAAATGAAATTATTTAACTACTAGAAAAACAAACATATAAGATTAAAATATCATTTTGTTTCCAATATAAAGTATTGGAAATTCGTATATATATATGATTATTAATATATATAGTTATATATATTATAATGTGGTGAAATCGAGTCGGGGATTGAGAATCGGGGCGGGGTTCGGGGATCGGGCCGGGGAAACCTAGAATCCCGTCCCCGGGCGGGGATCGGGCCGGGGAAACCTAGAATCCCGTCCCCGGCCCGCTCCCCGATTTTTTTTGAAAATTTTCCCCGCTCCCCGGCCCGTCCCCGAAAAAATCCCCGATTCCCCGCCCGTTCGGTGCGGGGAACGGATCGGGATCGGGCGGGCCGGGGTGAATGCCCATCCCTATAGGGGAGTACTGTGTGGTCGTCCTTGGTTGTAATTTTATTTCTTAGTTTATGTTTGCACTTTGCAAATTCAAATATTTAAAATATTTTCTACAAATATGTATGATGATGATTATCTGTACGGTTAGTGCAATTAAATATTTTTACCGAAGTTCATAAAAATGATTAAAACTTGAAATTGGTGTATAAAACATTCACAAGACTATATAAATTGGTTTAAGAGTAGAGCTCATGAACTGTTATTTTTTTTAATTATAGAAAATTATCAGTTTAATCGATTGTCGAACATTTTTATCCCAAAAATTATAGGGGAATGACATGGTGATAACTTATACTCCCTCTATTATACTATTCTTTTTGAATGTGGCTTTCAATTTTTTACATTTCAAAACTTACCCATTTTTTTAAACCTCCGTACACAACTCAATTGTAAACAAATGAGAGGGACGGAGAGAATAAAACAAAGAGTAAAACGAAGAACTCATCAATGTAAAAAAAGTCAACTCCTTAGGCCTCGTTTGTTTTACCGAATTTGTAGTTATATATGTATTTTCAACTTCCATGGAACTAAGTTACACTCTATAAATCCAAATCCAAGGAAGGTAAAATTTAATTGTTTGGTTCACCACTATGTAACTAGTAGTTACATACTTATTTTTGGTAAATTAAATTAATTTATAATGTAATGACTATGTAACTTGAAAAAACCATGGGTTAACAAGGTAAATAGGTTCCTATGTTTTGGTGTAACTTTAAATACCTTGGAATTAGAAGTTACATTTTAAAAATTAAAAATGAACCAACCAAACATGATAATCCAGTTAAGTTCCAAGGTACTTCAAGTTACATAGTTGGGTTACACCGAAACAAACGAGGCCTTAATATTTTAACCTCATTACATCGAACCAAGTAAAACTCCAATGAGGTCACATCTGGGTTTGGTCATTGAAGATTGTCGTAAACTTTTGCAACGACTTCACAAAGTTTCTTTGTTCTTTGTTAAACGATCTATGAATATGGTTGCCTACCAGCTAGCTAGGGGATCATATGATTATTCGGGTCGTATTTTTTATAGAAGTTCTGTTCTTATCAGTATTCAAAATTGTATTGAGATGGATTTAAGTATTTAATAAAACTTCCCAGCTTTCCGTCAAAAAAAAAAGTCAAATTTTATATTAGAGTTCGAATTAGGGGTCATTTAGCAAATCTTAACGCTAAAGTTTGAATGATTAAAATTTTTGAATAATTAAAAATCTGAATCCTGAATCAATAAGATCATTTGATGAATCGGGTTTGGCATATAATGATCCAGAGTAGTGCTACGATATTAAATGTATCAAATATTGTTATTTTTTCCGTCCCTCATTATATGCTGGTCAATAAATCGGGTTTGGATCTGATCATCATAAATTCATATCTAAATTCATTTAATTTTTTGGATCAGATCGGATCAAGTACCAGATATTTTAAATCTCAATCCATATCCGCTCCATTTGGATCACGGATAATCGGATTGGATTATCCAATTCAATTATTTTTTATATAATTTTTAAAATTAATTTTAATTAATTTCTTTAATAAAATTTTAAATTATTTTAAACATGAGATTAACACTTTTTTAATACATATAACCTAAACACTGAACTAACATTAGATTATATAGTTGCTGATCAATAAAAATGAAGATAATTAGAGCAAAATTTGAATTCAATTAACCAAAAAGAAATGAAATCTAAACTCTGAATTCTAAAGCATGAAAATTTTTTAAATTAAAATATAGATTCCATCGAAAATTCAATAAGTCTGCTAATCAGCCATCTGAAACATGCCAGAAAATTATTGAATTCGATTTGGAGGTCTTCAAATGTATTTAGTAAGAATTGTATTAGAATGTTTGTAAAATAATAGATACGGTTATGAAAAATTTAGTGATAAGAAGGATTTTGAGTAGAGAATTTAAAATACTAGCAGTCACTCAGCACGACAAGAAAAAGGATTAGGGTTTTAGACTTCTATTGTTTAATATAAACTAGCTTAAAACCCGTGCGATGCACAGATTTTTTTTAATATTATATGAATTTTTTTTAGTTTAAATTATTTTTTTAAAACATGAATTCTGGAGGCTTAAATTTTTATATGAGATGATTTGATAATAATTATATAAATGCTATTTGTGATATTTTTAAAAAAAGAGGGATTTTAGTTAGAAACTATAGAAAAGATGAAAGGTCTTAGTTGAAAAAGGTAATCGGTTAATTATGAGTATTATAATATTATCATTTTATTTTAATTAAATAGAAACTCCCGTGATATAATTGAAAAAAGAGATGTTTTAGTAAAAGAAAATAAAAAAAGTTACGTGTATTGGCTGAAAAAGGTAACCGCCCATGATATAATTGGAAAATGAGAGAT
Organism: Kitagawia praeruptora; assembly: GCA_037693485.1. Classification (NCBI taxonomy): domain Eukaryota; kingdom Viridiplantae; phylum Streptophyta; class Magnoliopsida; order Apiales; family Apiaceae; genus Kitagawia; species Kitagawia praeruptora. Next base: position 129,456,195 of record CM075354.1, read on the forward strand.
TTTAGTCAGAGAAAAATAGAAAAGGTAACGTGTTTTGGTTGAAAAAGGTAATTGATTAATTAATATTAATTATAATGTAATTATGTTATTTTATTAAATAAAATTTTTTGTAGTGTTTTTAAAAAAGGAGAAATTTTAGTTAGATAAAATGTAAAAGATATTTTATTTTAAAATAGAAAAGGTAATATGTTTAACCTGAAAAAGGAAATTGATTAATAATGGAGAAATTTTAGTTAGATTAAACAAAATTGTTTGTAGTGTTTTTAAAAAAGGAGAAATTTTAGTTAGATAAAATGTAAAAGATATTGTATTTTCAGGTTATTGAAAAATAGAAAAGGTAATATCTTTAACCTGAAAAAGAAAATTAATTAATAATGGAGAAATTTTAGTTAGATAAATATAAAAAATATTGTATTTTACCTGAAAAGGAAATTATTTAGTTAATGAAAAATAGATAGATAATATGTTTAACCTATTAGTTAGTATGATGGATTTTATTGAGTAAGAGTAAATAAGTAAAATCAACAGGGTACTGTACCGACCGACCGACCGACCAACCAACCAACCAAACTTTTAATGTTTCGGCTTTTATATAATAGTATAGATTTCTTATATGTATTTACATACATGTAATATATTAATTTATATATATATATTTAATCGGATCGAGTTTTAAATGCATCTGATCATACATAATCCATATTCGTATTTATCGGATCAAACTTTTATCCGCATTTTTATCGAATCGGATTAATTTTTGATAAATTCATATTCAGTTATAAGGTCTCGGATCAGACCTCTAATTCATTGACAGGCTTATCCCACAATATATATTCCTTTACATTTCCTTCTTTTCTTTGTACAAATTTAAGGCTAATTTTTCAAAATTATCCCATATTTATTATTTTCAATATTTGACTTGTTTAAAACTAACTTTATTTTCATTTTTTAATGTATTAATTAAGAGTATATGTTAGAAAATTTTATTCAACTAACATTTTTCTTAATATTCATAGTTTTTTTTAAAAGAAATAGGTAAAATGGACGGAGTGAGTATAAAATTATATGACGTTGATAACATGATAATATGAAATTTTTTTTATTGATGAATATCAACGTAAGTACACCGAATCCATTATCTTTGATATAATTAATTAGAAATGACACATGATATTTGGTAAATATTTTTGTAACCAATTTAATATTTATAGAAATATTTTTATAGAAAAAATAAGTTTCAACAATCATATAAAAGTTCCATTTTTATAATTTCATCTGATTATCTTATTGTTAATTTTTGAAGGGGAGATTACTTGTGTTATTTACTTCGTAATTTTATTTTACTTTTTTGGAGAAAAATTTACTTCGTAATTTTTTGACTTGTTTTTTACGACACAATTAGGAAAGTGAAATAGAGAAGATAACATATGCAATTGTTGAGGCTTGAGGTAAGCTAAATTGGGTTTGGGGGTTTAGGGTTTAGAAAGAAAGAAAGAAAGAAAGGATACACACTACTTGATCAATAATCGAAAATGGTAGCTAGAAATATCGAATGGAAGAAGCTCCTTCACGAGAAAAAGTTTTGGTTCGCCTCTTTTCTCATCGCTTGGGCAGCTGGTCTCCAGGTATGCTTTTCTTTCTGTATGTCATTGTTGTATATATTATGATAAATCATACTTCTACAATTCACACTACCAATTAAATTATTTTTCATTTTTCACAGATTTCGTATGTTTTGTGAATTTCAGGGGCATATGATGTGGTTGAAAAGGCAAGACTCTTTCAAGGAAAAGTTTGGAAACCTAGATCAGACAACCGATGTCGAGGAAAATTTATAATTAAATGCTACGATATGAGGTTAATTGATATTCTCCTTAATACTATACTGTTCCGTTTATCGTTCTGCTGATGATGTATACAATATGATTTCTGAAATGAGAATGGCTTGATCCTAAATAGTGATATGCATTTGTTGCGGTGCTTATAGTTGGATGTTACATACTAGAAGCTAAGAAAATATTTCTATCTAGATAACTGCATTCTGACTTTTCCTAATTTTATCGTAAATTAGTCGTATATCTGCTTAATTACGTCTAAGGATTTTAGCCTATCAATATTTTCAAAGTTTAAAGTTACTTTGACAAATCCACATTCTAGATGATTAGAAGATATTATCTTAGCTGTTGAGAATTAGTTTCATATAGACCAGATGTGAAATTATTTAGCTTAAACTAATCACAGCATTCTGCTTACTTTAAAAATCGTCATTTCTATGGAACATTGTCTCATGGAAGACATTCTTAGGCCTTAGTAATAGATAGAATCGTCAATGCACAAGTGCAATGTGTAAGTTTATAAGTAAATTTGGTGAACCTTACATGCTGTCTTGTGGACACATTTGAACAGTTGGATGTTAGCTTTCTTAATTATAAACGTTTTTCGTTAGGCTACTATTAATTGTAATATTCTGCCCTCAGTGTCCTGTCTATCGTGAGCTGTCCCATAATAAAACTTCTTGGCAATACCTTTTTCCCTTGGCTGAGTCAAGATGATGCTTGCTATCCATTCATTTCATGACTGACTGGTTCAGTTGACGTGGATTTAGTCGCTTAACTGATAGGCGACAAGTTTGATGCAAATCTAGCTTTCAACTGAACCCAAACGAGAAGAAGAGATCCGGTTGAATGGTCTTTGCCTTTGTTCAATGCAGCAAAAACTCTTTTTTGTAGGTACAAATGTTAGAATATAGAATATATGGTGAGATTATAAAGAGAGGAGAGAAATCAGTTGGGGTAGAAGAGAATTGTATTCATACTTCTCCAAGTATTACAAATGAGGTAATTGCCTCTTATATAGAACTATACTTTAACACTATTTTAACAACCCCCAACAACCATCTACTATTACAACAACCCCTAAGATGTCATGCATGATGTCATACCCCCAACAACTCTTTGACACGCCCCCTCACTCGAAATCCCATCTTGGGATAAAAAACCTATCTTGGGATTGAAGAGTGGAACACTTAGAAGCACTTGTGCATAACCGAAGCTTCCAACTAGACCCATCTCTAGGATTGTAATTGAGATTTTTGGGAATACCGGGACTCGACTTGCGACCACGTAGTACATTTTAGGCAATGTCAAAAAATATTGAAAGTGCTGCACATGCATAATTTAGGCAGTGAACTGTGTTGTTTGAAATGCAACTACTTCTGCTGCTTTGTCGTCATGGCCACCAATCAGCCCTTGAACTGATTAGAAGTTTCAACAGAATCTGACCAGAGCTGAACCACACGCCAACCAGTGCTTGGAAGCGTGTTTTTTGGCTGTTCTTGTACTGGTGGTTTTCTAGCTGTGTTGATGCAACTGAAGAAAATAGGCAGCCTGTGTTTCCCTTGAAAAACAACAAAGCTTCAACTGAAATGCTCTCAATCTCTCTATAGATCGACTTGCTTTGATACCATGTTAGAATATAGAATATATGGTGAGATTATAAAGAGAGGAGAGAAATCAGTTGGGGTAGAAGAGAATTGTATTCATACTTCTCCAAGTATTACAAATGAGGTAATTGCCTCTTATATAGAACTATACTTTAACACTATTTTAACAACCCCCAACAACCATCTACTATTACAACAACCCCTAAGATGTCATGCATGATGTCATACCCCCAACAACTCTTTGACAACATGTAACATTGAGAATTGCTCTAATGAGATCTATATTAGAGCACAGTTTTTTGCTTTAACTCTGAATTACTCTCCCAAACACAGAGAATATAATAAACAAATATTAACTCTCACTACATGTAACACTGAGAATTGCTTCTACGAACAAAAACCAAGACACCATATTTCAGAGAAGAAAAATACAGGCCGAGTATAACTGTGTATAAGATACAACCAAACTTCTACTCTGCAAAGCTATAACAAGTGGTGAATACAGGCTGAGCATATATATCTTAAACATTTAATGCTTAAACATTAATAAATTGTAGTAGTAACTACAATTTTAAACATTTAATGCTTAAACATTAAATAAATTTTAAAAGTTTCAGATGTGCAACTTTTAGTAGTTCGATATATATCTTGAACATTTTCACATAACTACAGTAATACAGGATATTAAAAGAGTGGCCGTTTGTACTCATGAATACGCTTTACCTGAAAATAATACCAGGTCTATAAAGTAGTCCCATGATTGAAATTAAATGACAATATTGCAAATGTCTAACTGCTGCCAACTTACACACACATGAAACATTTTCAACCAGTTTAAAGTGAAACTTAAAGCAAATTTCGCGTTGATATCATGAGTACGGTGATTTGCTAACTGCTGATAACTGCTGCCAAATTACACATACATGAAACGTTACCCAGGTAAATCAATATTTCACAATTACGTTGTCTGGGTTTTTTAAGTATATGCTTGCTTAAATTACTGCCTGCACTAGACAAATAATTGGCAAGTAGTGTCCTTTTCAGTACTCTGTACAACACAATATATTTGATTCTATTAAGGTAATGACTAAATATATAGTATTCTGATCCTTGGTTGATGTCAAGAAAGTGAAAGGTTTTCTTTGAGGACAAGGGTGTTGGTAGGGAGGTGGGAGAGGCAACAATTGCCAGTTGATAGTTTGGTGTCAACAGAGTAAGGGTTCAAACAGAGTAATTTAGTTTAGCAAACAAGAAATCACAAATATAAGCAAGATGACAAGAAAACACTCTACCAAATAAATTGTTCACAGAAACAAATTAAACAAAATAAGAATTCTTCATATATAATAATCACTATGCCCTCAACTCAATACCTAATAATCACAAATACACACACAATCAAATACACATATACACATACAATACCCAATAATCAAACACATAGTAAAACTCAAACACAAAAATAATTTGATTCGCAATACCTAATAGTCGAATTGCATGACTCGACTAAACAACGCTGATGACCTCCCTAACTTGATGACATCCCAAATTCGTAATACCCAAATTGCTGATGAACTCGCTGGAAGCTGGAAGAAATAGCAATAGGAAGCCCTAACTTTTGGGTGTATTTCTAAGAAAACAAATTTGGTTTTTAATTGTTTGGAAGTGTACGTTTTATGTTTTAATTATAAAAAAATGATAATATTAATAGTTTAATACTAATTGGGATACACTTAATACAACAAGTTTTGTAAGCCCTATCCAAGTATCAACATTTTATAAAATAAATTAATACAAAATTTACTTAAATACAATAAAACAATTATGAGGATGGTGACGTAAAATTCACCCACAATCATAAAATTCTTTGCTCCTAGTTTAGTAGTCACTGGCTTTATCAAGTTTTTTCATCGTTCTAGTAAAAGGATTCAGTATTCATCTTCCTTCCATTAGAGGTTATCTCTACCTGCTCAAATGTATGGGCCTAGTTACTAAAGCCTGGCAGTCAAAGAGTCTCAGGGCAAGTCCCAAAGTTGGATTCTAAGAACGTGTATTTTATTAGAAAACACGGAAAAGAAAGTGGAAGAGCGCATGCCCATTTGATATTTGGATTTGTATTATTATTATTTCTATATCTTTATCTAATATTTAGTTAAGTAACTAACCAAAGGGATCCCCTTTGGTTAGCTAATTGTTAATTTCCTAAAATATTTATTTTATCATCTTTAAAAATTTATTTTTTATAATTTTAGATGCCTAACCGAAGGGATCCCCTTTGGTTAGAAATGAGCATCCTTTTTGTCAAAATTCAAAATTTAATTATATTTAAGTTTCTATCTTGATTAGAACTATTTCATTGTTGTAGTTTTAACATGAACGAAGAAATCTCAAAATGACTCAAGTTGGACTTTCAAAAGGAAGTAATTAATGGGATTTTCAAGGTGCAGAGTAAAAGTTAAGGCAAGTCCTAGGCAGAAGAGAAGATTTGGATTGGTAAGGACTCGAGAAGTCTTCAATGCCTCGAGCTAAGGTATGAATTCAATTGATATGCGTACTATTTGTAGTCTCTGTGATGAATTATTCATGCTTTGTTATTGTTGTTTCCCTTGTCCCTGTTCTCTTGTCTCTTTTCTTTAATTATGGTTTTTGGGGTTTTCGGGTTATCTCTCCCCTCATTGATTATTTTCTATCTCCCTGGTTGTAGTACACTTCTTATCTTTGTTTTCTTTTCTTTTCTTTTCTTCCCTCCCTATGTTTTTTGGTATGGACATCAAGTTTTTATTGTCCAGATTTGGGAGTTTAGCTTACGTTATTCTCTCGTTGGATGATTTGGCTTAGTGTATGCCTTGTCTCTGTTCTCTTGTTTTTCTTTTCCTTAGTTTGGTTTTGGGGTTTTTCGGGCTTTCTCTCCCCTCCTTATTGTTTTCTATCTTCCTCACTTTAGTTCATTTCATTTCTTTGTTTTGTCTTTTCTTCCCTCTTCTGTTTGTGGTATGGACATCAAGTTTTTATTGTCCAGATTTGGGAGTTTAGCTTACGTTATTCTCTCGTTGGATGATTTGGCTTCGTGTGTGCCTTTGTGGGCGGGTTTTGATTTTTGTTTTACTCCTCGGATTCTCTTGTACTTTATGTACTCCTGATCAAGATTCATTCTTGCAGACAAAAAAAAAAAAAAAAAAAAAAAAAAACCTTAGGTAAAAAAGAAAAAAAAAATTGTATAACGTGAATGTTGATAAAATAAATCTGAGATGTGATCCCTGTTTTTATTTTACCCAACAAAAAATCACAATTTTTTTAAAGGTTTATTTACTTGACACACTAAACTTAAACCCGGGTTCTCCTTGGATTCTCCTCTATATAACTATACCAATCTAAGAAAAGGACTGAAAATGTAAGTACAAAAAGGAAGAGCAAAAGAAACGTTCTGCTACTCGAATTCCGTTGGATGGCTTTAGAGAGTTCTTTGTTACCAAGCTGTACATTTTTTGTCGCTTCCCTTCAACTGCCTATAAATAAAAAGGTAAAATAAGAATCATGACAAAGAGAAACATCAAATACACAAACAAATGAGTAAGAAAACATGACAAAGTTCTGACCTGATCATACAAAACCTCTGTCTGTTGCGCCTGCTGCAACACATGCGTCGACATGAGGTCATTCAGTGTAGACATTTCTACCATTTTAGTTTCAGTTTGTTGAGAAGCATCTAAAAGACCTGTCAGTTCAACCTATAAAAACCTCTGGTGAATAACTAAACAGGGATACATGAGCGATGAACTAACAAGATGTACAAGTTACTTACGCATATGTTACACACAAATTTAGAAATATTGTTTACCTGCAGTGCACGTGTTTCATCATCCATAAGCTGCTGCTGGACTCTCATAGGCTGTGCTTGGACATCACTAGGCTCTGCAATGTCTGAATTGATATGCTTCGTTCCCCGAAAATTATTAAGCTTCAAACTGTCTGTGAGATCTGTTGTGGAAACCTTTTTTACTTTCCATTTCGGCATAGCTCGGTTAACAGCATCTTGGAAGCGAATGGCTCTTAACTGGTCAAATTGCGATGTTACAACATGAAGCCGTTCACTTAAAATCAACACCTGAATTCATAAAAACACAGAAGAAAAAGCACTTGCATGCGATGATGCGAATGAATTATTACAGAGAGCAATGACAGTGCACTCAAAAAATTCAATGTGCGTGGGTTTCAAATGTGTTGGCAATCAAATCCAACAGTCATATGCCTAGTTAGATGATAACTTCCTCATTGGACTGACCCTATCTAACTAACAAATGTATTACTGGAACATCTAGTCATTAGACTAGTCAACTCACTAAACTACCATTATCCTTTATCATTCTTTCGATTCCTTTGAACAAAATACTAATGGCTCACCCATCTGATGTAGCTAGTTCGCATAAATCAAATGACAAGTTTATTCTGATTTAAGTCGCCCATCAAGGCATTGTGATTTAAGTCGCCCATTAAGGCATTATTCATGGACATGTGCACACTTGAGTGTGATATTTGTATATTCAGCTATATTCAGAACAAGTCACTGAACACCACAGTCTCTGTTTATCTTGAAAGGAATATAACAATTATCATTAACATATAGCATCAGCACTGCACATAAGCAAACTTATATATTGACAAGTTGTAAACATACCACACCATGTTTGTGAACTATAGCATCAGCATTATTAGCGTTATCACCCTTGATACCAAACCAGCCCTTTGAATTTGTTTCATCATTACTTATGCCAGCTCTGAGTGCATCTATCTGTTCTTTGCACTCTTTTATAATAATGTAACCTGCAACAATCAATCAAAACATATATAAACAAACAAGCGTCCTAGAAAATTTAGAACTTGATTTGCATGATACAACATAAAACTAATCAATTAACAATATACAAAATGCAAAATATCCAGATTATAGTGACTTCAATAGGTGCCAGAATTTGAAGAAATGAAAGAAAAACACCACAAGAATTTTTATTAACAGGGATTTATAATAAAACAAATAAAAACACAAAGACAACTTATTTCAGAGAAGAAAAATACAGGTCAAATATAACAAGTGCACATAAACTTTATGTTTCTAGTTTGAGGCAGACAACATACCAGGCTACAAAGACACAGAATGCTTTTTTGTTCCCCAAGTGCTTGGGGAACAAGTAAAGCTCAACCATAAATTCACTCCACTTCACAGCACCTCCACCAAACCCTACTCTCTATCTGCACCATGACAAAGCCAACAAAACCCTCCTCCTCCTCCCACCAAACCCCCCCACCAAACCCCAGCCCAACCCCAACAATCTATTTCACACCACCCTCCACCCTTCCAACCCCAACCCCCAGCCCTCCCCCCCTCCCCACCCCAACTGCCACCTCAATTGACACCCCAACACCACCAAAACCCCACATCAAAACCCGTTTTGCACCCATCGTGCCTAATTCACCCACCAAGCCTAATTCACCCACCAAGCCTAGTTCAATAACTATCGGTGATGTTACTCTGACCAACAATGCAGGAGGGGGACTAGGGTTAGTCGTGTGTGGAGAGCAGAATTTCACCATCCCGGAGGCCGGCGCTCCGGCGGTCGGATTTCCGGCGGCCGGCGTTCCGGCGACCGGAGCTCCGGTGGTCCCGGCTCCGGTGGTCCCGGATCCGGTCGGCAGAGAGACCGGTGGCGAAGAGACCGGTGGTGACGTCTGGAATAGCATCTTGGAATGCTTGCTGGTGGTTCGTGATGGAGGTCGCAGGGCAAGGCTGGTATTGGGAGTTTTGGTGGCGTTGGCTTCACTGGTGGTAGGCAGATCGTGAGGAGGGTTTAGTTAGGCTGGAAGACATTTTGCGTTAATCTGATTGATAGATATATTTTGTTAAGAATGAATATTGTGCCTTTTTGGGTGTTGGGCTTTGGATGTGTAATGACTATGGTAGTTGCAATGTGTAATGGGCTTGCTTTGGATGTAATGACTGGTCGCAATAAAAATTTCATAATGCAAAATGTTTTTTTTGAGAAGTAACATTTTGCATTATGAAAATTTCATAATGCAAAATGTCTTTTGAAAAGTAACATTTTGCATTATGAAATTTTCATTGCAACCAGTCATTACATCCAAAGCAAGCCCATTACACATTGCAACTACCATAGTCATTACACATCCAAAGCCCAACACCCAAAAAGGCACAATATTCATTCTTAACAAAATATATCTATCAATCAGATTAACGCAAAATATCTTCCAGCCTAACTAAGCCCTCCTCACGATCTGCCAGACTGCTACCACCAGTGAAGCCAACGCCACCAAAACTCCCAATACCAGCCTTGCCCTGCGACCTCCATCACGAACCACCAACAAGCATTCCAAGATGCTATTCCAGACGTCACCACCGGTCTCTTCGCCACCGGTCTCTCTGCCGACCGGATCCGGGACCACCGGAGCCGGGACCACCGGAGCTCCGGTCGCCGGAACGCCGGCCGCCGGAAATCCGACCGCCGGAGCGCCGGCCTCCGGGATGGTGAAATTCTGCTCTCCACACACGACTAACCCTAGTCCCCCTCCTGCATTGTTGGTCAGAGTAACATCACCGATAGTTATTGAACTAGGCTTGGTGGGTGAATTAGGCTTGGTGGGTGAATTAGGCTCGATGGGTGCAAAACGGGTTTTGATGTGGGGTTTTGGTGGTGTTGGGGTGTCAATTGAGGTGGCAGTTGGGGTGGGGAGGGGGGGAGGGCTGGGGGTTGGGGTTGGAAGGGTGGAGGGTGGTGTGAAATAGATTGTTGGGGTTTGGTGGGGGGAAGAGGAGGGTTTTGTTGGCTTTGTCATGGTGCAGATAGAGAGTAGGGTTTGGTGGAGGTGCTGTGAAGTGGAGTGAATTTATGGTTGAGCTTTACTTGTTCCCCAAGCACTTGGGGAACAAAAAAGCATTCTGTGTCTTTGTAGCCTGGTATGTTGTCTGCCTCAAACTAGAAACATAAAGTTTATGTGCACTTGTTATATTTGGCCTGTATTTTTCTTCTCTGAAATAAGTTGTCTTTGTGTTTTTATTTGTTTTATTATAAATCCCTGTTAATAAAAATTCTTGTGGTGTTTTTCTTTCATTTCTTCAAATTCTGGCACCTATTGAAGTCACTATAATCTATAATCTGGATATTTTGCATTTTGTATTTTGTTAATTGATTAGTTTTATGTTGTATCATGCAAATCAAGTTCTAAATTTTCTAGGACGCTTGTTTGTTTATATATGTTTTGATTGATTGTTGCAGGTTACATTATTATAAAAGAGTGCAAAGAACAGATAGATGCACTCAGAGCTGGCATAAGTAATGATGAAACAAATTCAAAGGGCTGGTTTGGTATCAGGGGTGATAACGCTAATAATGCCGATGCTATAGTTCACAAACATGGTGTGGTATGTTTACAACTTGTCAATATATAAGTTTGCTTATGTGCAGTGCTGATGCTATATGTTAATGATAATTGTTATATTCCTTTCAAGATAAACAGAGACTGTGGTGTTCAGTGACTTGTTCTGAATATAGCTGAATATACAAATATCACACTCAAGTGTGCACATGTCCATGAATAATGCCTTAATGGGCGACTTAAATCACAATGCCTTGATGGGCGACTTAAATAAGAATAAACTTGTCATTTGATTTATGCGAACTAGCTACATCAGATGGGTGAGCCATTAGTATTTTGTTCAAAGGAATCGAAAAAATGATAAAGGATAATGGTAGTTTAGTGAGTTGACTAGTCTAATGACTAGATGTTCCAGTAATACATTTGTTAGTTAGATAGGGTCAGTCCAATGAGGAAGTTATCATCTAACTAGGCATATGACTGTTGGATTTGATTGCCAACACATTTGAAACTCACGCACATTGAATTTGGGTGTCCCTTTGAGTGCACTGCCATTGCTCTGTAATAATTCATTCGCATGTAAGTGCTTTTCCTTCGATGTTTTTATGAATTCACACTATCATATCTTATTGCACGGAGATAAATATGCTGCAACAATCAACATACACTTAATCAACATACACTTGTGAGACGGGGCCCCTTTGTACAAAAATGCTATTCCCTAAAAAATTATACAGCTATTGAGCTATTAATAGACAATAACTTCTGTGGGCCCCCCTTGTAGCAACAATACAATGACATTTACTCACATGTGTAAATATGGGTAAGCATGTAGCGTGACATATTGTTAAGATTGTTGGGCAACTACTACATTCAGCTATCAGGGGGAGCAAGAGAAGGTTCCATTTCTTATCAGGTCCACTTCTCACAAATCTTCTTAAACATTAAGATTAATTTCAAGATTATGTTGTTTATGTTTAGTTTAGTGTGAGTTGAAATAATATTAATCTCCTGTTACTGACAGCTTCTTTTGGCTTTGATCAAGGTGAAATCTTTAGTATACCAATATATGTGTGATTTTTTTGTCAATTGAAATTTTGTTTCATGACTATATATATATGTGTGAAGGATTATCAAAAGAAGCTGAAGTTGTTAAAAAAAATGCATTTTTCGAAGTTAATTTAGATAATGTTCTTGATTGATTGCTTGGAATTTGATTTGGGTGAGTTTTGGGGGGGGGGGAGGGGGGATTTATAGTGATATTTAAATATGTCATTGAGAAAGATGATGCATTGGTGATCAAGGGGAATGACTCAATCAGGTCCGGTCCTCAAATTTGCGGGATCTTAAAATCAACACGTTTAGTGTTTGTTTAAGAGTAGGTAAATTCTTCTATGAAGTTTCAAACCATTAATAACCATTTCTTTGCTTTCTAGTTAGTGTAGTTTTCACCCCTCCACCATTTTATTTTATTTTTATATTTTGTTATAGTTGATATTTTCTTAATAAGCATGTTATTGTATAGACATACTATAATCTACTCCATGGCTGTTGGTGGTTGTTCCTTTGCAGTTATTATAATTTCTGAATGAAAACAAGTGTTTTTATTACAAGATGTTATATTAAACAAAACCTTCGACTTTTTCACTCAGTTATAAAGTCTTGTTTTATTAAAATTTAAATTCTTTGTTTCAGAGATGTTTCGAAGAACTACAGTCATTCTCTTGATAGGGATTTTAGCATGGGCGTATCAGGAAATGTGCCCTCCACCGCCAAAATTGTGTGGGTTGTCTCCTCGAGGTCCACCTGTTACTGGTCCTAGAATAAAGCTTAGGAATGGAAGATATCTGGCCTATATAGAGTCAGGAGCACCCAAAGATGTTGCCAAGTTTAAGATAATCCTCGTCCATGGCTTTGGCCAGAGCAAATTTAATACAATTGTATCAAAGGTTACAGTGATTGCTAACAAAGAACCTTTCACTTTGGCCAATAACGTAATTGAGATGGTTGGTTACAAATGAATAAATTGGCGTTGTCTTAACAGGAGTTACTTGAAGAGATGGGGGCATACCTTGTTACTTTTGATAGACCAGGCTATGGAGAAAGTGATCCTGATCCACAGAGAACATTCAAAAGTATCGCTCTTGACATAGAAGAACTTGCGGATCAATTGGGATTAGGAGATAAATTCTACGTAGTTGGGTTTTCCATGGGAGGACAGGTGGTTTGGGGCTGCCTCAAGTACATTCCAGAAAGGTAACTTTTCAAATTTTGGGAGTTTTAAGTATAAGTGCCATGCAAAGTGTGATTAATATTGCAAAAACAGCATGGCAAATATAGAATAAAATAATGTCCAAACAAGTTCTGGAAATGCAGTTGAAGCCTATTATGGATTGGACGGGGTAATAAGATTTTCACCATCCTTGTGTTAACTTGATCCTGCAACAGCTTTGTCATCTTTATAGAATCTAAACTTCTTAAAATTTTGTGATTTCATCACAGCGATTTCTTCTTAAAAAGAAAATTATGCTTCATCTTAGTTAAGATATAGATATGTTGGTGTGCTGGTAGGTTGGCTGGAGTAGCACTGCTCACTCCGGTTGTCAACTACTGGTGGCCTAGTTTTTCTGCCAATTTATCTACAGAAGCTTACTTCGAGCAATATCTACAAGACCAGTGGGCTCTTCGGGTTTCTCACTACACCCCGTGGCTAACATATTGGTGGAACACTCAGAAGTTATTTCCAAGCAATAGTGTTGCTTCTGGAAAGCCCAAATTCTCTCGTTAAGATTATGAAATTGTGGCCAAACTTGCTGTAGACAGGAAACAAATAGACAAGGTATTGTTTTCATCTGATTCTGCAGTTGTACTTTGCAAAAAGTACACCATCACTTCAATTTTCACAAATTTGTAGTTCTGTAACAGTTGAGAAATGAAAAAAGTAGTGCGTTGTAGATGATCAGACACAAGTCAACAAGAAAATTTAAAGTTCAATACTTTATAGTAATATCAAGATTGATGATTCAACACGGATTATTATAATATAATGACATATCAAATAAAATAGCACGGATTTATAAATGATCAACATAACTATAGATATTGTATACTGGAACTAAATAGTAATTAGCTTTGATTTCTATGTTGATAGCAGGGATATGCTATACAACAGGGAAAATTTGAGTCCCACCACCGCGACTTGATTATTGGATTCGGAAAGTCAGAGTTCGATCCAGTGGATCTGAAAAATCCTTTTGCTGACAGAAACGGCTCAGTTCATCTTTGGCAGGGAGACGAGGACGGCCTTGTTCCTGTTACATTGCAGCGATATATTGCTGAAAAACTCCCATGGATTCATTACCATGAACTCGCTGGTTCTGGACACATGTTTCCATTCGATAAGCTTGTGGGTGAAGCTATCTTCCAAAAACTTCTACTAGGGGAAAATCAACCAATTGCAGACAAGTAGCTGAACCTCTTTTTCTCATCTTCTTAAATATGTATCATCTTCTTCTTAAGGCTACTTTCTCATTGCTAATCACATCACAGTTGTGTCGATGAGAGTGGGTATTATATGTAAATGCTATGCTGCAAAAGTAATATTTAGAAAAATTGCAAATGTGTTGAGTCTTTTCCATATAACTTCAATCTGTGTGATAGTATTAGAGCAGTTGATTTCATTCTATGATCAATAACTCTAACATTGGTTTTAAGAGCATCTCCAAGGGTGAAATCTAAATTTGTTAGCTATAATGCTTATCTAAATTGATTATACATTTTTTTTGCTAACAATGCATAAATACACTCCAAGGGTGTTATGTATAATTATGTTAAGCTAAAATTATACCTAAAAGCTTTTTTAGTTCAACAAATATATTGAATCATACAGGGTTATCTATATTTTTTTTGCTAAGGGGTGATGGTTGGAGTGCAATATTTTTTACATATCATCTAAAAGGACCACCTAGATGACACATGGGATGACACATAGATATTTTAGCCAACAGTGTTCTACCCTTGGAGATGCTCTAAGTAAATGAAAAGTACAACATCATCTTAAATAAGAGATGAATTTCGTCTTCATCAATTTTCCTTTGTTGTTAACTTGAAAATATTGCATTAATTTATCTTATTATCTATCGCGGAAAACAATGTTATGCATAAAATTAGTTGTGGACAACAAATTTAGAATCCTGTTTCATACACTAAGTTACCATGTAGTAATAAAATCCCCCATCTGTATTAGGGGGCAGCTATAAATTTATCCACATTAAAAGGGAGCAACTATGTAGTTATCTGGTGACTGGTCTGAGGACCAGAAATATATTTCATCTCTGTGTTTGAACATTAAACTCGGAATATCTTGCTAAGATGTTTCCAACGGGGCTAGTCTCTTGAAGACTTCTATATAATCTGGGAATAGTCAGCCCCAATTTTCCAGTCTTTAATTGTTTACTTTTTTTTCTTTTTTTTTTTTTGTAATGATATTCGCTTGCTCGCTTTGAAAGAAGGTGCATCAATGGTTCAATACATATTACAACTCATTAAGTGCTTGGTTATTTCATGCTTTCTGTTCCATTAGCATGCAGGAAATAGCATTCAATCTTCTATCCTAGTTGATATTCACATTACGACTGTATCCCAACAACCAACTAGTCCGTAATCGGTGACTTGGCTTTGGTTCCATGCATTGGTTCACAGCAGAGAAAACTTATCTAGTAGAGACTAGAGAGAATACATTGACAGCCATGGCTGAACCTGCCTTGTTTCTAATTACCAGAGTAAGACCTTTTTGGCTTGGATCTCGGTTGGAGCTGATATTGCAGCTCTTTTTAGAACTTCCGTGACTACAAAAATTCACCTTAAGTGTTGCAGCCGCCTTTCGGTTATTTAATCTTTCTGATATATTTCTTACGCCATTGCAAGATGTCGAGATCAAATGTGCTCTGCTCAAATTTTTGCTTTTCAAATAACTCAATTTAAATTTCAAATATTTAGTTGTTGAGCTTGATATTTAAGAAAACAATTCAGAATTGCCGTTACAGAAAGCAGGCAGTAATTTAGTAAGGTAGAGGATGTTATGACAGTTTACAGTATTTCTCTTTCATATAGTGGAAGGACAGATGTAAAATCACTTTCTGATTGTCAGAATTAAATGTTTTATAGTATGGCTAAAAATCTCAATTTTAACTTGAGATTTAGCGGAGACAGGGAGTGATATAGTAGAAGGCCATGGATGACAGTAATGTTCTTGCAGGTTCGTAAGTTTTTAAATATGTTGAGTTACTCTCAGCTGTTCTGCTGCGGGCAGTTAAACCAAGTTATGGAATCAATATCACGTTTTACACACAAAACTCGCCAACTTTCTCGAGGGATTTATACATACGAGAAATGTGTTGCATGTAAAGGCAACTACTCCTGAAGATCATGTCTATATTTCATATTTTACCCCGTCCATCAACCTTGTTAATGAAATTTGTTATTCTGTCTGACTGTCTCCCATGAAAACATTTTAATTTACCCAACCAAAGGTTAAACAGAGCCTATTCTGGTGTGTTCATAGCTTAGGTACTGCACAAGTAACACAACAACCTAATATATACTATTGTATTCTGCATATAATCACATGTCCACTGTACTATTTCCATTATTATTACCTAATACCATGCACTTAATCGAAAAGATAAATAATATCCCAATAGATTATTAATAGTTACACACCGGTTTCAGGCGGGAATCAAGCTTGAAATTCAATATGATAATCTAGTAAGCTGCTTAAATACCTACCTCTTCCCAAGCTTTTCCATAATCCCCTTCATATATTCACAATTGAGACACAAATACTTGTAACTTGTCCACTGTTCTTTAGATAGCTTACATCTTCGTACGTGTGAAATAATTGATCAATGGCGGCCAAGGCAAGATCAAGCACAGAACTTTTGATCCCAAATAAAAAGCACTACTATGGCCATACAAATAACAGTAGTAGGAACAGTAGTGTAGATCAAGAAAGCAGCAAGAATATATGGGCGGAGTCCGAGAAAGTTAACAAGTCCAAGAGGATTAGCACCAGCGGTGGTAGTAAAGTAGTCGAGGTTGTTTACTACATTTCTTCCCCAAATGGCAACCTTCAACATCCTCATTTCATGGAGGTTACTCTCCCTCATTCCTCCCATGAACTCTTCTTCAAAGGTACCTTGCTAATGACTAATATTTATGAAATGTGCAATATTTACATATATTAAAAACAAATTCTTTTTATCCACGTTTGGCTCTGGCTTCAGGTCAAGTACTAAATCGCAGCAACGTTAACTCTTGAGTAGACGACTTGGTTTGAATCATATTGGGTCGAATATTTTCGCTAAACACTTCTTATTGGTTACTTTTTGTTATTTTGTTTCTCACAAATGTTTATTCGAGTAATTTTACTCAGACATATGACATATATATCATCTACTTTTTTGTTCCCACAGATGTGATGAACAGATTAAACGAACTGCGTGGAGAGGGAATGGCCAGCATGTACTCATGGTCTTCAAAACGGTACTATATACTTAACAATGTAGAAACATTATAATGATGTACCATTAATCTTATTTACAAAATGTTAGTACTTATTCCCCGGAAGAAAAAGATTTCCTAACATGTCCACAAAAAACAGGAGCTACAAGAACGGATACGTGTGGCAAGACCTCTCCGAAAACGACGTCATTAATCCAACAAACGGCAAGGATGAATACATAATCAAAGGATCAGAACTCATCCAACAGTCTTCTTCATCCACCGAAACAGCAGCATCTCAAAACATGCCAGAGAAATGCGCTGACGGCCGGAAGATCACTGCATCTCCAGCGAAAATAATGAGAAGAAGGAATCAATCATGGAGCTCATTCGAAAATCCTCCGACTAGTACAGAAAACAAAGTTTACAAATGCGAGTCGAGCAGAGGCTTCTCGGGAGTTGTTAGCGCAAAAGAAAATGTTTTAGAGGTTTGCGGGGAAGATGCGTCGCCAGTGGCGTCGCATTGTGAATCAGAGGTGTTGGAAGGTGTGAGTGGATGTAGTGAGGTGGACTATAGGAGTGGAGATCGGACAGTTAAGAATTTACGAGGGAGAATGAAAGTTACGAAAATGTTGATGCAGTTTATTAGGTGTGGTTCTGTTCCCATGAAAGGGTTGTGATTAGTGCTGAGGGTATGGTAAGCAACCGTGGAACTATGTTAGAACTGTTCATACAATTTCAATAGTAGCGACGGAACTAGGTTGGAACTGATCGTGCAATTTCATGTTTCTACATCAGTCGAGATAAGTGAGTACAATGTTATTGGGAGTACTATGTGGTCGTCCTTGGTTGTAATTGTAATTTTATTTCTTAGTTTATGTCATGCACTTTGCAAATTCAAATATTTAAAACATTTTCTACAAATATGCATGATGATGATTATGTGTACACATATTAGCTTTATTTTAAATGGTATAAAGGCACATGTTAAAAAGTAAAGAAAGGTGTGAGAAACATTCTTATTGTTCTAGCAACCGTCATACAATTCAAATTTGCATGGTAAAAAGTACCCACACGTTTTTATCATTTATATAAAACATTAAGGTACAAACCCAATGAGAATCGACCTCCCTTAAACACCATAATCACTGCCCTTTTCTCCATCTTCATCTCTTTCCCCCATCCATCCATTCTCCATTCCTTCCCCAATCATCTAATCCCTTCTACTTTGCTTTTGTTCCTTTTCTTTAAATAAAAATCGAATCAAAACCAAAAATCTTAGAATTTATTTCTCAGATCTATCTTGGTTTTGAGACCGATTCCAAAAATAAAAAATACCTTGAGATTCAAACTCTCCTCCTTAACATCATATCAAAATTTGGTGTTATTCCGAGGACTTTGATTTTGGATCTTCGTCTCGCTTTTTGGCGTGTTCTTCGTCTCGTCTGTGTGCGAGTTTTGTTTGTCTTGTCTGTGTGGCGAGTTTTGTTTTTGTTTGGGTGTGTTTTTTGCTATCATGTTTGGTGTGTTGGCTGCAGCTCAGGATCGGAAGGAAGATGGAGTTAGCTGTTGTCAGATAGAAGTTAATTGGCAATCACGAGATGTTGAAGCCATTAGCCTTCGGAAAGTCATTTCTTGGACTAAATCACTAAAGCACATTGATCAAGTGCTAGGAGTTTTCGATTTTCGGTCTGCGAATCGTGTGGTTCTTTTGCTTGCAAATGCTGCACATATTCTATGTCAGGCTATGGAGAGTGGTCTGTCACTCATCCTTTTATTAATCTTGTACTCGAAAGTGATCATTTCTAATTAATGCAAGTACGATTTATGTCAAAAAAAAAAAAAAAAACCAAAAAATGCACGTATCGACAAGGGTAAATACATTTTTTTTTAATAACTAAAATTTTTTACATTCCAAAGTTCATAAAAATGAGCAAAACTTGAAAATGTAACATTCACAAGGCCATCCATAAATTGCTTTAAGAATGAGCAATACTTGAAAATGTAACATTCACAACACCATCCATAAGAGTAGAGCTCATGAACTGTTAATTTTTTTTCATTATAGAAAATTACGAGCTTAATCCATTGTCAAACATTTTTATCCCACAAATTATAGGGGAATGACATGGTGATAACTTATAAGACGAAGAACTCATCAAAGTAAACAAGTCAATTCGGAATTATATCGATCATCGAACCAAGTTGACAATTCCTTAATATTTTAGCCGCATTATATCGATCATCGAACCAAGTTGATAATTAGTTTTTAGATCTTCCCGAACCTTGTCGCCCTCGATATTGGATCGAATGTGAGCTTAGAATTGCTTAGTATTCCAACCAAAGTCTATAAAACTACCATGTACTACAAAAGTATGTTTTTGTAAGTTTTTCTAAGAAAATACATTATTAAATTGGATATGAAAAATTGTTATAAAATTGTGTGACGTTAATAATATATTATATTTTTATTGACGGACATCGACATAACTACACCGAATCTATTACTTTTTATATACTACTTAATTAAAAGTAACACATGATATTTGATTTATATTTTTGTAACAAATTTAATAGTTACAGCAACTTTTTTTTAGAAAAATTCAGTTTCAGTATTCATATAAAAGTTCCATTTTTATAATTTCATCTGATTATTTATTATTATTGTTAATTTTGAAGGGGAGATTTGTACTTGTTATTTACTTCGTAAATTTATTTTACTTTTTTTTATAAAAAAAAAGTAAAATATGTTTTTTTTGAAGCAAACATGTGTTTTTTTTTTTGCTAAATCAGAAGCAAACATGTTGAGGTAAGCTAAATTGGGTTTGGGGGTTTAGGGTTTTTAGAAAGAAAGAAAGAAAGAAAGGGTACAATTTCCGATCAAAAATCGAAAATGGTAGCTAGAAATATTGAATGGAAGAAGCTCCTTCACGAAAAAAAGTTTTGGTTCGCCTCTTTTCTCATCGCTTGGGCAGCTGGTCTCCAGGTATGCTTTTCTTTGTGTATGTAATTGTTGTATGATAAATCATACTCCACTTATATAGTAATTCACACTACCAATTAAAATATTTTTCATTTTTGATAGATTTCGAATGTTTTGTGAATTTCAGGGGCATATGATGTGGTTGAAAAGGCAAGACTCTTTCAAGGAAAAGTTTGGGAACCTGGATCAGACAACCGATGTGGAGGAAAATTTATAAGTAAATGTAACCATATGAGGTCAATTGATATCCGCCTTAATATTGTACCGTTTCGTTTATCGTTCTGCTGATGATGTATACTATATGATTTCTGAAATGAGGATGGCTTGATCCTAAATAGTGATTTGCATTTGTTGCGGTGCTTATAGTTAGATGTTACATACTAGAAGCTAACAAAACATTTCTATCTAGATAACTGCATTTTGACTTTACCTAATTTTATCGTGAATTAGTCGTATATCTGCTTAACTTTGTCTAAGGATTTTAGCCTATCAATATTTTCAAAGTTTGAAGTTACTTTGAAAAATCCACATTCTAGATGATTAGAAGATATTATCTTAGCTGTTGAGAATTAGTTTCATGTAGACCAGATATAAATTATTTAGCTTAAACTAATCACAGCATTCTGCTTACTTTAAAAATCGTCATTTCTATGGAACATTGTCTCATGGAAGACACTCTTAGGCCTTAGTTTGTCCATAACTTATGATTAGCTGGTATACGGTCTCTCCGAAGGTCATTGGAGTATCTTTTTTATTTCTAATAAATTCCTAATTAGATGTATCTAGATGGAAAAGGTAATAGATAGAATCGTCAATGCACAAGTGCAGTGTGTAAGTTTTGCTATAGTAATACAAAAGGAGAGTGGGATTTCAGATTCAACTCTCATTTTTTACTTTTGTGAACCTTACATGCTATCTTGTGGACACATTTGAACAGTTGGAAGCTATCTTTCTTAATTATAAACATTTTTCGTTAGGCTACTATTACTTGTACTATTCTGCCCTCAGTGTCCTGTTTATCGTGAACTGTCCCATAATAAAACTTCTTGGCAATACCTTTTTCCCTTGGCTGAGTCAAGATGATGCTTGCTATCCTTTCATTTCATGACTGACTGGTTCAGTTGAAGTGGATTTAGTCGCTTAACTGATAGGCGACAAGTTTGTTGCAAATCTAGCTTTCAACTGAACCCAAACGAGAAGAAGAGATCCGGTTGAATGGTCTTTGCCTTTGTTCAATGCAGCAAAAACTCTTTTTTGTAGGTACAAACAATTCCACCCGCAATTCACTTTTAATATTGGTCTAGCATTGTAATACATTCAGAATTTTGCGCTCGGTAGAATTCTATTACCATATTAGCACTTTAGGAGATTCTTTGAGGACATCTTGTAAACGTACAATTATGAGTCACTCCAGGCTAGTTTTTCTCATTTGACACACCAGAGTATTCTGTGCAAGAGAACTGGAAGTGGGTAAGCCAACAAAGTTACCATTTAGACACCATAATACTGGAAGGTTTTGCCCATTTCTTTTGGTAAGTAACAAGAGGTTCAGGGTTCCAAGTTCTTTGAAGGTAGAGTGTGTTTGAGTATTTAAATTTTCGTAATTGACCATGATCAATAATTTTTCATCATGATTTTGGCCAGAAAATACACCCTGTAGCCTATATATCAGCTAACAATAATTTTTCATCATGATTTTGGCCAAAAAATACACCCTGTAGCCTATATATCAGCTAGCTTGTGGGTCTGTGGAACCAAGCAGGCAAGCAGCACATTAAGTGCCCTATACTCCACAGTTCCAAGCTAGACATCAAACGATAATAACTACAGTTAATAATGCATAGTTAAAACCGGATGACTGCTTACAAAAAAAAAACGGATAACTGCTTAAAAAAAGACTGGATAATGTATTTCAAATCTTTAACAAAGCAATTTGCTATCTGTATTTAGAGCACATCCTAGGAAATATTGTACTCTACAGAAGGCATATTAATGTATCTAGTTCTGCTATATAAATGTGACAATGCATACTAATATCAATCCCTTCCCTGTCCAAAAAGAGGACAATTTTTCCAGCCAGAGGGGGGCAAGGGAGATTACAGTTGAGAATGTACAAAACCAGCAGTGACAAACTTCTATTTCTAGACCAGAATTTAAGAACTTGACATCGAATTTCTATTGTTTATCAGCTACTTTAGCAGACTATAACGTTTGTCCCTGTGTAGTATCAAGCATTAACCGATGTTTGTGTCAAATATTTTAGATGCCAAACGAAAGTTGAAGCCATATAGTATTAACTGATCCAGTTGCATCTGTACTTGGGTCTTGCGTTATGTATATTGTCAAATCACAGAGAAATGAGCAGACAGTTGGAAATCAGATTTTAATTGCATTTTTTATTTGTCTTCTACAATTGCAGGGTGCTGATACCATTATAGAAAAATTACCATTCTCATCTTAAAATTTTAGCTGAGTTAGTTATTAACTTAGTAGTATCATAGATCCTGTGAGAGGAGAATGATTCACTATTCGTCCCAAAAATGAATTTCCGACCCAAAAATGAATTTCCGAGTGCTCGGACCAATTAACGCATCAGCATGACGTGTTTCTGTATGGGTGAGGCAATAGAGTATTATAAGTGGTACTAGCTCAACAGTATGCTGTGGAAGTCAAATGCCAGGTTTACAAGAAATTGAACCTCCCAAGTCCCAGCGGCCAGCATCAAGCATGCACATAGCTGATGTTGGACATTATGTTTTGGACTTTCTCAACTGATATCTCATTGGAGTTGATTATACATCAATCATCAATTCATCATATATAAAATATATTTGATTGGTTTATTATTTCCTCTACGAACTAGTAAACGAGTGATCAAACTAATTAGCAAGTAGCAACCTCTTTCATTTATATTCCAAGTGATGGCTCGGGGCATTTATGACTGATATATTAGTGAATATAAAGTCAAAAAGTAGTTAAACATGAATTAATTAGGGTTGCTAAAATATGGAAAATGTGAAGCTGCCAGATTAAGGGCCCGTTTGAGAAATCTTATTTTTCAGAAATAAATTACATATTCTGGAAAAAAGTTAGGGAATATGTACTTTTTTCTGAAATAAGTAACTTATTTTTGCAGGATAACGAATATTAAATTCCCGATACACATTTTTCTATAAAATTTTTTATGTAAATACGGAAATTTTTCCCAAAATAAGTAACTTATAAGTTGGAGCAAATTTGCCAAACACCCCCTAAGTATAATAAACGGATGCATTTATAAATTATATTAATATACTACTTAATAATTTGTGGCCAGCTGTGCTGACCGGTAGCACAAAAAATTCTAGTCTTCTGGAACTAAACGAGAAAGTACTATTACGTACTAGTTCAATTGCTAGATATTCCTCCTCTTGTACATATTCTTCTCGGCCTGTTGGCTACGACTAAAAATAAATTTTTATGGATTTATTTTTGGGTAAAATTACATATTTTGATAATTTTTTAATACAATTATTTAATGTATGCTTGAAATTTTATAAATTGTAAAAAAAAAAAATTAATTTTTTCAGAAAAAATTAGGAATTTCTAACTTTGTCTTAAAATAAATTGATTTATTCAAAAAAAAAAGTTTTCCTAAACATCCTCTTTAATTTTGTCTTAAAATAAGTTGATTTATTCTGAAAAATAAATTTTTCCAAATACCCCTTTTGTGTGTTTTTTGAACACGACTTTAAATAGTGTCTCTTCTTTTTTATTTTTTTGTTTTAAATGTGAGCTTCTGGCGATTATATAATTGTTTCTTTGGGCAAAGTTTTTCTAGTGAATTTTAGATGACAAATAAACTTATTCTAATAAAATCTATGGATTCGATTCCATATAAACCATGTTTATTAAAAATTGTATTCAAACTCTAGTTCTAATTGCATATAGAAATAAGCATATATCAGCATATATTAAAAAAAAAATATAAATCACGAAAAGTATGTTGAAAAAACACGTACAAAATTTTATTATCAATAATTTTCGTCACACAACATATTATTACTCATGACCTTCTAGATTGTAGGTTGCGATGCATGCCGATTGGCGATTGCCAATAAGGTAGTACTAGTCTACTAGAGTGTAACGAAAGAAAAGGGGTAATTAATCTTAGCTCAACAAGTACTCCCTCTGTCCCAACCATTGTTTGAATGTTCCAATCAATTTTTTACGTTTCCTAAAATAGTAAGTTTTAATACTATTACACTCATAACTTCACTTATTTTAACAATACTTTACATTATTATACCCACTACTTCACTTATTTAACACTAAAATCACTATTACACCCACTACTTCATTTATTTTAACAATAAAAACACTATTACATCCCCTACTTCACATATTTTAATCTTAATTCTTGGTATTCGTGTTAAAAGCAGACGATAACAAATCGTTGGAACGGAGAGAGTATCACTATATGGTATCAGTCAAAACTTCTAGGCTTTGTTGACTCCGTTGAGCTTCAAATTCATGAAACACAATCAAAGCCAAATCTAATTATAGATTTCAAGTCTGCAGGTAGCTAGCAGCTTAATTAATGGGTGCTGATTTATGCACACCCTAAATTTATTCATGCACACCCTTTTTTTTCATTTGACTAAAATATCCTCTAACCATTTTATATACCCTTACTCAAATAGACTTCTTTACTTTTGTGGCAATGCTACCATTATATTAAATTATTTTTATCCTTTTATTATTATTATTATTATTATTATTATTATTATTATAAACATAAATTTTAATAAATGTAAAATTATATCCTATATATAATTAGCGTAAGGGGGTTTACGTGGTCGTCTGGTCGTCAGGGCTAAAAAAGTAAATTCATTAGAAATTAGAAATGGGCTAGAGAACGAGCTGAGCCTGAGCATTGGTTTAAAAGACTAGCTAAAACTATGCTACTAAGTACTAAGTAATTAATTAATTCATTAATGTTATTTTTAATTTAAAAAACAAGCAATCAAAAGAGGATATACTAGAATAATATACGATAAAATAGAAAAAATTAAAGTTGAGAAAAATATTGTTAACCGAAATTAAAACAAAGATATTTTAGACTAAAATTTAAAATATAATTTTAAAAAAACCTTACCATATAAAAGAGTTCTAAGAAACCTAATTTTTTTTAAAAGAAACATAAAAAAAATTTACTTTTAGATTTTACAACAAGCATGTTTTTAAAATTTATACTAAGAAAGGTGGTACTAAAATTGTAAATAAATTAAAAAACAATTCGAAAATCCAAAATAAAATAATTTATAGAGAATCTAAATATAATAACCACAAAAAATCCTATAATAATTTAATAATTTAAAAGTTACAAAAATTTTAAATTTCATCAACAATAAAATTTAAAGTAAATTAATAATGAATAAAACTAATAAAATATTCATTATCAACTTAATCATATATTATTATAAATTAATATATTTTCGTAATAATTTTAATATATATATAAGTACAAAATACATGCATATTATTAATTTATTATCATTAAAGATAAAAAATAATTAAAAATGTTATAAAAAATACTTTTGACAAAAAAAATCAGAATAAAAAATATATTATAAAATGTTAATAAAGCAACCCGTGCATTGCATGGGTATAAAGCTAGTAAAATAAAAATATAAGTAAACCCGAAACATTTTCCAAATAAGAAAAAAACAGTTCACGTTTTTTATTTGATGATAATATGGTCATACAAGATTGTCACATTAATAAGTTTGAAAACAAGGATCGAATGATTAAAAATAATTTTGTTCTTGGTAAACATATTTTTTTATTTTTGAATAAAATTAAAGAACATACATTTATTTAGAAATATGAAACACATTACACATAAATCAATAAAAAATTGATGCGAATATATAAGTTTTGTATTAACCATGTACAAAAACATTATTTTAAAAAATCATAAAAATTAAGAAGAAATTAGATACATTGATCTAAATTTATCAACTTTCTTATCTTAAAAAAGTAAAAAATAAATAATATAAATGTGATACGAACATAGTGAATAAATAAATTTACTTTATTTTATTATATTTACTTCCATATATTGTTACTTGAAGAAATAACTCATTATTTTTAATTTGATAAATATAATTGTAAGTTATAGGTATAGCGGAACTAATAAAATTAATAAAAATAATAAAACTTTAATAAATAAATTTAAGTTAGAAATTGATAAAATATTTTATAAAATGGTAAGATTATAGGCCCGAAGGAAAAAACTGAAAAGATTTGATATACATGTTGATGTAGGTAAGGTTATTTTGGTCTAAATTTATTTTAGGGTGTGCATGAATAAATTTGGGGTGTGCATAAATCACCACCCTAATTAATTACTTTCTGTTATGCCATAATTTTGGCATGTCTAATAATCTCCCAATTTTTTAATATTTACTAATTATTAATTCAGATTAATAATTATAACTTAACCGCTAAGTAATATCCTCTCTCTGAAATGAGGAAAGAATCAATCTCAATCAATTAATAACGGAAAATATCTCCAAACGATATTCTTCAAATCAGGAAGATATCACAACGATAAGATTAAATCAGATAAAATCAATTATTACCCACATTAACGTAACTTATCCCTTAAGTCTCTCGGGATAAGCCCAATTAATTCATAGAACTGCGTGGGGCTTGATCCTATATAAACATATAGGTACGCAGGCATCTTGGGTACGATATGGGATCCGATACACGAGACAAATCGAGACACCTGCCAAGTCCAGCCCCCTCTTTTTTCATAAACTCTAATCCCCTAAAACAACCACATATTCATACACAATCGCTCTATTTTTCCAGCAAACCTCCGATTTCGTGTTGTTACGAAATTCCTCCAACAACATTTGGCGCTAGAAGGAGGGGTTTAATTATTCGAGGAGGACGAATAATTCATAATTGGTGTTGGAACACAATCAAAATGGTTCTAACAGGATGGCGGTGAAGGGATCAATAATCACAAAAAACGTGATGACTACAGACGACATCACCAAAATGGCGGTTAGCGGATGATCACATAAAAAAATGGTTACCACGACGAGACTGCACATCAACGAATGAAGAACAAAGAAGGGAGCAACTCACAAGACACAGCCACAGAAGAAAAATTAGAGAAAAACAATATGGGTTACTTGATTCCACCTGGACCCGCGAACCAAAAGAGAAACAAGCATATCAATATGGTGGAATCAACTACAACAAAACGTGGCTCACATGCCATTAACAAGACCCACGGTGGTAATATAAAAAGACTAAGAGATGGCCAAGCAGGCAAGTACCAAGGCCGCAGGCAAGTACCAAGGCCGTAGCAAAACGATTTTTATGTTCAACGGATGCGATTTGGAATTGAATCGGCTTAGGAAAGATAAGTTTCTTAATTTTTCTTTAAATTAAATATCCCGCCAATTAATTATATTATGCCATGCATGCATATATCGTGTTTTTAAATATTTTTTTAAAAAATATTTATTATTTAAAAAATTCGTGCGAACAATATATTTTTATGCTTGTAAAATTATTGCGATTTAGAAAATATCGTAAGAGATATTTATGTTGATGAATTGCGTATATTTACATATTGATTGATTGTGGATTTATTTTACAATCCCGTACGAGCTGCATTATTTTCAAAGGAAAAAATACATATACGAGGCGCATAATTTTGTAAAAGATTTTCTACAAAAAGGATCATTATTTTCAAAGAAAATAAATATCGCGACACTTTTAAAAGAGCATATTTATTATTGCATTTGGATTTGTAAAATATTTTTCATATATCGTCGCGATAGTACATATATGTCAAAAATATTTTCAAACTTGCGAACTAAATTGTCAAGTAGGGTAGCCTGGACAAGCTATAAATCTCGTAATGCTACATGCTTAGTAAAGTGCAGTGCAGCACCATCTGGATTATTGAAGGCCCATGGCCAGATCTCTAAAGATCGCATGGGTGGAAGCATCCCTATGCAAACTATCTTTATTGAAGGCCCATGGCCAGATCTCACAGATCGCATGGGTGGAGGCATCCCTATGCAAACTATCTACATCTCTTCGCCAAGATCTCATCTACATCTCTTCACTGAGACATCTCTCAGTGAAGACTTCGCTAGACACATCCTTATGTGGTTGCATCAGACACTTGAAAAACGTGTATGCCTACTCGGGATATATACAAGCGCCAAGGTCCTAACTAGACAACAAGGATCGCAAAGGATTTCAAAAATATTATTTATGCTCGCACATTTGAAACCTTGGCAAATATATATCTTATACTGGTTATCACATGCAATCATACTTGCATCCGCATACGCCTAACGAGCACAGTGGTGCTCTAAATGTTTTGCTAATATTATGTTTTTAGTTGTTTCAGCTACTCAAGAAATTTGGAAGCTTGAAGAATGTTTAGTTCTCCACTGCAGCAAGCTACACTGAAGAACTGAGGGCTAGTTGTTATGCCATAATTTTGGCATGTCTAATAATCTCCCATTTTTTTAATATTTACTAATTATTAATTCAGATTAATAATTATAACTTAACCGCTAAGTAATATCCTCTCTCTGAAATGAGGAAAGAATCAATCTCAATCAATTAATAACGGAAAATATCTCCAAACGATATTCTTCAAATCAGGAAGATATCACAACGATAAGATTAAATCAGATAAAATCAATTATTACCCACATTAACGTAACTTATCCCTTAAGTCTCTCGGGATAAGCCCAATTAATTCATAGAACTGCGTGGGGCTTGATCCTATATAAACATATAGGTACGCAGGCATCTTGGGTACGATATGGGATCCGATACACGAGACAAATCGAGACACCTGCCAAGTCCAGCCCCCTCTTTTTTCATAAACTCTAATCCCCTAAAACAACCACATATTCATACACAATCGCTCTATTTTTCCAGCAAACCTCCGATTTCGTGTTGTTACGAAATTCCTCCAACAACACTTTCAGAGCGTCATCAACTATTCCCTCTGTCCCATTCATTTTTTTACACTTTCCTTTTTGGGCCGTCCCACCCATTTCTTTACATTTCAAAACTTTCCTAAAATAGTAAAGTTTTATAATATAAAAATCAACTACATCCATAACTTTCCTCCACTAACTCATTTTATACATTATATAGTGATGGGTCATTGGGTCCCACCACTTCACTCATTTTTCCTCCTTCTCTCCTCTTTCTTTACATTTTTCCTTGGTCTCCGTGCCCAAACCAAATGTAAACATTTGATTGGGACGGAGGGAGTAATAATTTACTTTGTTGTAGAGATTTAAATTAATTTGGAGGTAAAATTATTCTACTTATACAGCCATTTTAGACTGTAGACTTGGTAATAATTCATACCAGCTACAATTTTTTTTGCTAGATTCATACCAACTAATTTTAATAATAAAAACTTCAAAATTAATTAATTTGATCGGCGATTAAGTATAGTTAAATTTTGTCAAATGTAGTATATAATTAATTAATTAAGTAGATTGGAGTAAATTTGATTGAAATAGTACATTTATCATAAATATTGAAGTCGATCACAAAATGTTCAATATATAAGATGATATGTGTTTTTTTAGTACACAATAAGATTCTGTAAAAGTAAATTTGAAAATAGAATATGCAAGAACAAATTATATTTTGATAATGAAATTAAGTGATGAAATAAAAATAAAAAAGACTTTAATGTTAATGTATAGAATAATTATTAGGATAATATAAACGAGGAGAAAAAGGCGAAAATGTTTTATGAGAAAATATCATATGAAAGCGTATTGAAGTGGGGATTTGTTTTAGTATTAATATAGATGTTTGAGTACGGAATGTTATACAAATCAGAGTACAAATTAATCGAGTAGTGTAAATAGGGTTTCGGAAAAATTGGGTCGCAAAGAATTTAGTAAGAAGTCAGACAATCATCAAAAAATTATAATACGAGACAGCGTATACAGATCATATATTGCATAGTACAATGACATGTATACATTATTTGATATGAGTTTTGTTTTATTTCCTAATAATTAAATTAATATAAATATTTACCGATGAATATTTATTCTAATAAATTTTGAAAATAAATAAATATTTATTAAGTAAATTTCATTACTTAAATTATATAAGACAAAAAAATTTCATTACTTAAATTATCTCAATTTACATGAAAATTGTCACACAAAGCATGATATCGGATAAAACTTTAAAGTTTGACTAGCAGCCTTTCTACTTGTTAAACCTACCAACCATAGCTAACTCTACTAGATAGTCTTTACTACTTACGTATTCACGAGATTACTTTCAGTTTTAGAGATCATGATTGAATCATTGAACCTATCCTCTTCCCCTCTCTCAAAAGTTCAAAACTCTCACATTTTATTGTAGTTTCTGTGTGATTATGTCAACATATATAGTTCTAGAGACTAGAATAATGTTCAACAATTACTATATAACATTTCTGAATAAATTTCCCTTCAAAATAAGCTACTCCCTCCATCCCTTAAAACTCTTCCCATTTCTTTTGGACACGTTTGCCAACGCACGCTTTTACTCGTTAATATCTTTAATTTCGTATTAGTATTGAATATAAAAACTTCACTGTATTAAAGTACTCATAAATACGAATCCAACAAGATCACTCATGACTATATTTTGTTTTATAGATTAGACGTAAATTAGTAATTTGTCTCTTGTTATGAACAGTCCCGACATTCTAAACGAGAAGAATAAAAAGGGACAGAGGGAGTACTAACTAGTTACAGTATTCTCTTCGTCTCTAAATAAGTTTTCCATTTAAGTTGAACACGTTCGCAAATACACACTTTTGATCGTTAATTTCGTATTAGTATTAAATATAAAAATTTCATTGCATTAAAATACTCTTAAATACGAATTCAACAATACCACTCATGATTATATTTGGTTTTATAGATTATGTGTAAATTAGTAATTTATCTCATGTTATGAACAATCCCGACATATGAAACGAATAACAGTACATATGAAACGAATAACAGTAATTTAGTATGAGACTGAGGGAATATTAATAACTCCAATTATGTAGAGTTTAAATTTGTTAGACCTAATAAAATTTGGAATAAATGGTTAGACATGGCGCATCAAGCACGGAATCACATAATTATATGTGCACGACTTGGAGCCTAAATATATCATCTCAAGTCACCCTGCTCCCCCATTTGCATTTCCACGGATTACTTGAGTACCAGTGTAAAAAGAAAGAAATTATCGTAGAAAACGAGCATGCATGATATCAGAACATACTCTTACATAGGATAAACTCTCCTAACTCTATAATTTTCTTACTCCGTATAAATTAGTACATTTTCGATAAAATTCTTAATTAACGAAGATGACTCGTATCTATAATTTAGAGTAAAGTAAAGATTGATGATCACATATATTTTATATCAAATTTTAAAAATATGATCAAATTTCCAAGTTTATAAATTAATAAATATCCATATTTTTTCACAACGAAATCTGCTAATTTTTTTCTAAAAAATTGGTAAGATTTTTTCCACTTTTTTAAAAAATGACTCATTCACGTTTACAAATTCGCAGAAATAATTTTTTTAAAAGACATAAATAAAATTTACGAACTTGAAATTTAACCATGTTTTTGAAATTTGATATAAAATATGATCATCATTATTTTGTAATTTACCCTATAATTTATTTCTTGATTCCATTAGTAACATTAATATTTACAATATTAATTAATTTCTTTAATCATGGGTTGACACTGATCACTTGTATATTTTGGATATATACTCTTGTTTACCCAAGATGACTCGTAACATTTTTTTTATTATGACTTGGCACTCTATATAATTTTTGATAATAATGATAATAACCATAAATGAATCATGAGAGACTTGCACTACACACATAAAATACCTTGAAAAGCATCTTGTTGTTGAAGTCATCAATAAAAGTGTTCATACTAATTAGTACTAGTACTACTTTTCTAACTTGCAAGTAGAAGATCGATCAGATAAAAATCTAGAACAATGACACACTAATATGAAGAAGAAATTTAGTAGAGTCACGAGCCACGACTTGACCCTTCACAAACACAATCAATCAAACTCCATACTACCCACACTGTCACCCCTACGTCGTCCATGACGGCTACCTATAGCTAGTTATATTCAGCCATTCTTTACAAAAATACCCCCGACCTTCATTTCTCGTTTCGCAAGAATAGGGGTATTTTGGTAATTTTCCATCCCTACCAAAATTAGCATTCCAACTTAAGTCGTACTTCTAAGCATTCCAACCCTATAAATAGAGACCTGGCGTGAGTTATTCCAAAAAAACACTTTCTCATTCATATTTACATATTGCATTCAAACTTGAGAAACCCTACAAAAAAAACAAAACATGGTTTATTTTTCCATGAAGAGAGATAGGGAAGCTGATGATCATTTCAACGAAACCATAACAAACATGGCCAACTACATGATCTTACTCTCTCGCGGCAACATAGTGATCGATAATTCTCCGACCACAGCGCGTATCTTCGAATGCAAAACATGTAACCGCCAATTCCCATCGTTTCAAGCACTTGGTGGTCACCGTGCAAGCCACAAGAAGCCTAGACTTATGGGACTTGATAACTTGAATGATCATGAACAAGAGGAGTTATCACCGGCTAAACCTAAAGTTCATGAGTGCTCTATTTGCGGTCTCGAGTTCGCTATTGGTCAAGCATTGGGAGGTCATATGAGGAGGCATAGAGGTGGAGGTGGCGCCACCGTTAATGACAAAATGAGTCATGATCTTCCTTCACAAGGACCTATTATTCCGGTTGTGAAGAAGTCAAATAGTAGAAGAGTTATGAGTTTGGATCTAAATCTCACACCTTTAGAAAATGATTTAGAGTTTCGACTTGGGATCAAGAATACGAGAACTGATAACTTAACAATAACTCCTGCAATCAATTGTTACTTGTGATATATTTAGAAATAATTTAAAATTAAATATATTGACTCTCATTCATATATGATGTAGAGGGTTTAGATTATTTCAATTTTTGTATGGTACGTGAATGTTTTACTGTACATACAACAGATTTTGATCATGTCATTGTTTATAGGAATAAGACTTCTTAAGTCGGGATATGTATAATGTATGTACTTGTATTCTTGATTTTCTATTTAATGATTCATACCTTATTCTATTCCTTGTTGACCTTTTGTAATTAGTTTTAACGATCGATAATAATGCTATGTAAAGATCACGTACTTGTAACGTTTGCGACTAATCAAACATTTTATTAAAATCTTCGTACTATTTATTATTAACAAAAATTCAATATTAAGTTAAAGTTTGACAAAATGTAATTAATTAAGAGGACAACACAAAACTCTTTAATTGAGTTGAATTTGGCTGCACCATGGTCCATATAATTTTGTAGTAGGAAAAGATCGTTTTTTTTTTTTTGTAGTGATGTATCTGCCCACGTTATATGTTATATCCTTCTATATAATACAATAAATAAAAAGGAATTGTATCCAAATTTTTAGTTTGTTCACTATATGTTATCAAAAATATATGATTTTTGTTGGGTTAAAAAGTTGGATTAAAAATCGTTCTTTGGATTATAAATATAAATATACAATCCGCACAATACATGGATTTTTGTAATATTATATAACTTTTTTTAATTTGTACTAATAATTTTAAGTACGAAATTTTTAGGTTCAAAATTTTTAAATCATACAATTAAATTATAATAATTATATACATAATGCCCGTGATATTTTTAGAAAAAGTGAGATTTTATTTAGAAAACATAATACATTTTATTTGAAAAAGGTAATCGATAAGTTATTTTAATTATAATATTTTTTTTAAATAGAACAGGTAAGTTTACCTGAAAAGAAAAATTAATTAGTTATTGAAAAAATATAAAAAGATAACAACATAAAAAAGGAAATTGATTAGTTATTTATAATTATATTTTTATTTTCATATCTTTCAATATTTTGACTTTAATATAATTATATATATAAATATAAGTGAGGATATTTAGGTAAAAAAATACTAATATATAAGTAAGGGTAATTAAGTAAAAATACGAAGTACAAAAATAAATACCAAAACTTTTAATATATCGGCTATTATAATATAATATAGATATACAATTGTATAATATATTATCGTCTTTGGATTACAAATCAAATTATAAACCAATTCAATATACAAGTCCTACATTATAATGCTATTTAACGTAGAAAACCTAATTATATATAATTTTAATCATTGACATACACCTTTTCGTATTTTAATATAAATACACTTTTTAATTTATTACATACTAAAATATAAAATATTTTTTATGCTAGATACAACGATTTTAATTTATTTATTTTAAGATCTAACGGTTCTTATTAATTTTTTTGTACGGAGGACCAGACTACCATTGTATTAGAATTGAATTTAATGAAAATGATATAATTAAAAAAAGATACAACTGAATTTTATTTATTTTTTATTAATATTAAAAAAATTCATATTTAATTTTTGGACTTTATCTCGAAATCTAAAAATCAGATTTGGATGATTTTACAGATGAAGCTCATAAAATTATCTTTAAGTTATTGATGATTTAACAATTATTATCGAAATAGAAACACTCAGAACTCAAAAACATATATAATTACGAATTTTTACATTAATTCTATTCAGTGTAGATGACCTATATTGATAATCATATTTAATGTACAAAACCTAATTATATATGGTTTAAATATTTGACATACAATTTTTTGTATTTCAATATAAATACATTTTTTAGTTTACAAGTTAAAATATTAAAAAAAAAAAAAAATTATGCTAGATCCAACGTTTTTCATCTATTAATCTTAAGATCTAATAGTTTTTGTTTATTTTGTCGTACTAAGACTAGACTATCAATTAACAAAAATTTTGGAAAAAATCACTCTTACACTTAGAACTGTATTTGTTGGCAGCAGAACTATTTTTAAATAATAAGGTTTTTTAGATAATCAAAATGAATTATAAGTAAAATTCATAAATTGAATAGAATTTTCTGCGTAGATTTAATTAGAAAATAATTATTATAACATCACTAAATCAAAGTTTATTTTTGTATTTTCACGTCAGCTGTAAAATGGTTTAAATCAAATTTTAAGAATTAAATATAGAATACAAATATTAATCGAACGTGTAAAATCTTATATACTATATCAATTTTTTTTACAACAAATTGATATTAATAACATATAAAATTTAAAAAATTAATATAATTATAAATATTAAAAAAACCGTATATTAAACGTTGTCGGTACGGATAAAAGTCATGCCTACTTTACTGTATTTGGACAATGAAAGTTTATAGTCTTGGACACTTTTGTTTTAATTTTATAAAGAGAGCCTTTTTTTTATTACAATCGTCAAGACCGCAGATGATATATCTTAGCCAAAAAAGGTTTAATAATCTCGTGGTTTAATTTGGATACTACCGTCTACAGCTGAACATCTCCTGAACGAGTTAAGGGGAAGGTTTTCGAGTGAGGGAAGTGTTAGTGATATAATATGATCGTACCAAGTATTCTTCTCGTAACATCTGAAAAACTCCTGATTAACATATAATAGGGATAGTAATGTAGTAGCAACAATAATCATTTTTTACCAAATTAGAGAACTTTAAAAGGTGAAGTTTGTTGGGATTTTAATTAATCTAAACATATTCTGTTTATTTATTTTGTTTATTCTGAATAAGGCAACTTTGTTGTGAACGTTGTAATGCAGACTTAGTCTAGGTTGTTGCGTTTGTTTAGGAAACTAACTGGAGACAAACTAGGAAACGTTCACCTAGTTTTTAGAGGCTTCAGTAGTCATGGGCTGGGCTATAAGTTCAAGTCATTTGCTGTACTTTGAATTCATTCGATTGTATGCATTTCCATTTCAGTAATCAAACTAGTTCTGTTTTTCATCTATATTCTTATTTATATCTAACATCTGGTATCAGAGCGTAATCACCTGTTAGACATTCTCGAGACAACAGCAGATGGAATCAAGCAAGAACAAAGAAGGTTCTTTTGGTTTGAGCTACCCAATGCTAACAAAGACAAACTATACTACTTGGGCGTTGAAGATGAAAGTGTTCATGCAGGCCCATGGGGTGTGGGAAGCAATAGAGCCTAAAGATCCAAAGACTGTCGTTGAGGAAAAGATGGACAAGCGTGCGCTGGCTATCATCTATCAAGGCATTCCTGATGACATGCTGATGAATGTTGCAGAGAAAAAGACATCCAAGGAGGCTTGGAAGGCGATTGCAACTATGTGCCTTGGTGTAGATAAGGTCAAAAAGGCTAAGGCTCAGACTCTCAAGGCTGCGTTTGAGTCATTGAAGATGAAAGACTCGGAACAACTAGATGATTTCTGTATAAGACTAAATGGCGTGGTCACAAAACTCAGAGCCTTAGGAGAGACA
Source organism: Kitagawia praeruptora (assembly GCA_037693485.1). NCBI lineage: Eukaryota > Viridiplantae > Streptophyta > Magnoliopsida > Apiales > Apiaceae > Kitagawia > Kitagawia praeruptora. Next base: position 129,493,044 of record CM075354.1, read on the forward strand.
ATCGAAGAGGAGTACATTGTGAAGAAAATACTAAGGGCTGTCCCAACCAAATTCCTACAAATTGTCTCAGCTATTGAGCAGTTTGGAAATTTGGAAATCATGTCAGTGGAGGAAGTGATAGGCTCCCTGAAAGCTCATGAAGAACGTCTACAAGGAGAGACAGAGAATACTGAGGGACAGCAACTCCTGTTAACAGAGGAAGAATGGCATAAGAGAGAGGGCAGTGATGGCAAGCTCTTACTCACAAGAGACGAGTGGCTAAAAAAGTCTGGCAAAGGTGTCTCCTCTGGTGGAAGTGATTTTCGTACAAGAGATAATCGTATTGGTCGAAGTCAAGTAAAGTGTTTTAACTGTGGAGCTTATGGTCATTTTGCAGCGGAATGCCGTAAACCAAAGAAAGTTAGACAGCAAAAGAGCGAAGTGAACCTGACACAGTTAAATGATGATGAACCTGCACTGTTGATGGCTATGTGTGAAGACAGTACAGATGAAGTGGTTCTCCTTACTGAGGACAAGAATTCGAATGGCAACAAAGAGGAGGAAGACTTGTGGTATCTCGATAATGGGGCTAGCAACCACATGACAGGACATCGAGACAAATTCGAGAAACTGGACAAAACAGTAAGAGGAGAGGTCAAATTTGGAGATGGCTCAATGGTCAAAATCGAGGGAAAGGGCTCAATCAGAGTTGTGTGCAAAAATGGGGAAACCAGAATGCTACATGGAGTGTACTTCATTCCCACACTTCGAAGCAATATCATCAGTTTGGGTCAGTTGTCTGAAGAAGGAAATAGAGTGGTTTTAGACGGAGAAAACTTATGGGTTTATGACAGCTGTGGGAGACTCTTAATGCAGGTCAAGAGATCTGTTAATCGTTTGTACAAAATTCATATCAAGGAAACTCAACAGCAATGTCTATTAACAAAGAGTGAGGAGGAAGCATGGTTGTGGCACCAACGCCTTGGGCATGTAAACTTCAAAGCTCTGCATTTGATGGCAAAGAATCACATGGCAAATGGATTACCTTTGATCAATCAACCCAAAGAAATCTGCAGTGAGTGTCTTATGTCGAAGCAAACACGTAAGCCTTTCCCGTCCCAAACAACTTTTATTGCTAAGAATGCTTTAGAATTATTACATGTAGATTTGTGTGGACCTATATCTCCTCCTACTCCTGCTGGAAACTGCTATTTCATGTTAATAGTGGATGATTATACGCGTATGATGTGGGTGTATATGCTCAAAACAAAGAATGAGGCTTTGTCTTGTTTTAAAAAATTTAAGTTATTGGTTGAGAATGGTGCAAAACAAAGTATCCAGGTCTTGAGAACGGATCGTGGAGGCAAGTTCTGTTCCAAAGAATTCACATCCTTTTGTGAAGAGCAAGGCATTTTGAGGCATTTTACAGCGCCCTACACACCTCAACAAAACGGTGTTGTAGAGCGCCGTAATCGCACAGTCGTTGCTATGGCCAGAAGTATGTTAAAAAAAAGGAGTGTGCCTTCACAATACTGGGGGGAGGCGGTTAGACACGCAGTTTACGTCCTGAACAGACTGCCCACTCGAGCCCTATCTACTGTTACACCACATGAAGCTTGGTTTGACAAGAAACCAAACGTAGATTGTGTAAAAGTCTTTGGCTGCATCGCCTATATGAAAGTACCTGCTGTTCACACTAAAAAGCTTGATGATAGGAGCAAAAGGGTCGTGCATCTTGGTAGAGAATCGGGGACAAAGGCGTACAGACTGTACGATCCAATCTCAGGCAACATACATATCAGCAGAGATGTAATCTTCTGTGAAAATGAAGACTGGGAATGGGAGACAGGAACAAATGCCACTGCACACAAGTCGGGACACTTCATACTAGAAGACTATACTCCAGACACACCTGCTCAAGCCGCTCCCTCAGAATCAGTGAGTGGTTCTATGTCAACTGAGTCACTATCCACGCCTCAATCATCTATGTCTACTTCTCAGACACCTACTTCCAACAGTGTTCACCTAGACAACGAAGGCACCACCAGCTCAAGTGATCTAAGTGACAGTAGTGAACAGCCAAGAAAATTCAGACTTCTTGCCGACATCTATGATAAAACAACAGTGGTGGAGCTAGAAGATAAGTTATTATTAATGGGCATCGATGAACCAGTCAATTTCGAGCAAGCTGTGCAAGATGTTGCTTGGAAGGAGGCAATGGATAAGGAAATCGAGTCCATAGAAAAGAATCAGACTTGGGAACTAACAACCTTGCCAAAGGGGCAAAAGGCTATAGATCTCAAATGGGTATTTAAACTCAAGAAGGATCAACATGGTGAAGTGACAAAGCATAAAGCTCGCCTCGTAGCAAAGGGGTATGTTCAGCGTCATGGTGTGGATTATGACGAAGTCTTTGCTCCGGTCACAAGATTAGAGACAGTACGTTTACTCCTTGCTTTGGCAGCTAAAAATGATTGGGAGGTTCACCACCTTGATGTTAAATTGGCGTTTTTGAACGGTGTGTTACTGGAGGAGGTCTATGTCTCTCAACCAAAAGGCTACGTGCAGACAGGTCAGGAACATAAGGTTTATAAATTGTTGAAAGCATTGTATGGTCTTCGCCAAGCCCCACGGGCGTGGTATTCGCGTCTCAATCAGTACTTATTGAAGTTGGGTTTCTCCAAATGTCCGTTTGAGAATGTTGTCTATACTAAAAAGGAAGGTAATGCTTCTTTACTTGTTGGTGTCTACGTCGACGATTTGTTAATTACTGGCACAAGCTTATCAGACATTGTCAAATTCAAGGGGGAGATGAATCGAGAATTTGACATGTCCGATCTGGGAAATTTAACCTATTATCTGGGTTTAGAAGTTGTTCAAAAGAAGGAATACATTGGGCTAAGTCAGTCCAATTATGCAAAGAAAGTGCTCGAGAAGGCAGGTTTGGGGGAGTGCAATGCTGTTAAATTCCCTATGGAGCACAAGCTGCAACTTCACGCAGATCAGACAGGTGAACCTGTGAATTCTACACATTACAAGAGTATTGTTGGTGGGTTACGATACTTGGTGCATACACGACCTGACATCGCCTACGTAGTTGGGATTGTTAGTCGATATATGGAGAGACCTACGGAGCTACATATGAATGATGTGAAGAGAATTTGTCGTTATGTGAAAGGAACAATGCACTATGGCTTGATTTATGCAAAAGGACGAGGGAATTATATACTATCTGGTTTCTCAGATAGTGACTTGGCTGGGAGTGTAGATGACAGAAAAAGCACAGGAGGAATGGCTTTTTATCTCGACGAGAATCTAATCACTTGGGTTTCTCAAAAGCAACGCTGTGTAGCTCTTTCGTCGTGTGAGGCAGAGTTTATGGCAGCCACAGCTGCTGCGTGTCAAGCTGTCTGGCTTCAACGAGTTCTCAGTCATGTAATGGATATCAAGCCAGGACCAGTTACTTTGTATATAGACAACAGGTCTGCAGTTGATTTAGCTCGAAATCCAGTATTTCACGGAAGGAGTAAACACATTGATCTGAGGTATCACTTTATTCGTGAATGCGTTGAGAAAGGTCTGGTCATTATTAAACATGTTAGCACAAACGAGCAGCGTGCTGATATACTGACAAAGGCACTAGCAGCAGCAAAATTCGAGAAGATGAGGATGTTGTTGGGAGTTAAAAATCTTGAAAGTGTTTAGATTAAGGGGGAGTATGTTGGGATTTTAATTAATCTAAACATATTCTGTTTATTTATTTTGTTTATTCTGAATAAGGCAACGTTGTTATGAACGTTGTAATGCAGACTTAGTCTAGGTTGTTGCGTTTGTTTAGGAAACTAACTAGAGACAAACTAGGAAACGTTCACCTAGTTTTTAGAGGCTTCAGTAGTCATGGGCTGGGCTATAAGTTCAAGTCATTTGCTGTACTTTGAATTCATTCGATTGTATGCATTTCCATTTCAGTAATCAAACTAGTTCTGTTTTTCATCTATATTCTTATTTATATCTAACAAAGTTGGTTTCCGTAAATGTTACTGCATACCAGATGAATGTTTACTCTGGAATTTATATACTGCATAATGATGAGCCTATCATAAAATATGGTAGATTTTCCACAGCAAGCTAGGCATGCGAAAAGCATGTCCATTATAAATTGTGCAAGGATAGGACTCATAATGCATAAGAGAAACACACATTGGAATGTACAGATCTTCTTGGTAAAGAACAAAGACTTTAATGATATTTGCAAATCTTTCCCTTTCGCATCTCCTTTATACAGCTTCACAAGTAACAGCTACTTTCTGCGAATCAACAATCGCGTTAGGCTGCTGTTGTGAGGGAAAATTGGTACAACACTTCAATGATATAATTACAAGAATCAACCAAGAAAATCCAAAAATATTGATTAAATAAATCGAATTACAAACCAAATCCAAAACCCTAGTTTCATAAACCCTAATTCGGGAGGGTGAATGATGGATATCGGGACTGAGTTTGCAAGTACTCCGAGATATGGTGACTGAATATGACCTATTCAATCGAGAGCCAACAGCCGAGAGTAAGCGTTAGAGGTGTGTATGTGTGTCTAACCTTGCAAAATGCCTACATACTCTTATATATATAAGAGATCAAGTCCTCATGTAGTTCTTTATGATTATCCTCCATTTCCATCTGCCATATCCTCTATAACAGACCCCCCCTTCGATCCATATCTCTCTGCTGACCTAATTATCCAGTTGTTGTTTTATGATAATCCATGCTTTTTGTTATGATATATCCATATATCCACGCATATATATATTTTCCATATATATATATGATGTTAATCCACGTTAACCACTGCTGATAAGCCGTTCCTATTGTTTAGGAGTTATCTACTGGGCTGTTGGGACGTTCCTTATCTGTTTTTCCCGCGTTTTAAGGTGCTCCGCGATTGCTGGTGCATTTTCTAGGAACTGGCGGGGTTCACACGCGTACCCTTAGCTTGGTCATCTGCCACCCAGTTGAACCCCCATAAAACCTCCACGTAACACTACTCTTATACCAGGTTCAACACCTGAACCCCTATATAGACGAATCTTGAACCAGATGCAAGAACTTCTATCCTTCAGTATATTCCTAAGGCATAGTGGGCCAAAACATCCGTACGTAGCCCAACCTATCATTTCATATCCCGATTATTCGAACCCGTAACCTTAATGGGCCTTAAACCAAGCCCAAGGCAAATTTTAGGCACAACAACTGCACATCGGTTCCTTGTAGCCATTTAAATGCAAAAGGAACCTAACGTCATTTATACCCCCATCACCCTTTCATTCCATGTGAACCCCTAAGCCTACGCAAGCGTACTCATTGTAGGAAACAAGGGATTCAACTAGGAAGTATCCACGCTCGTAACCGTACCCCTCCGTTTGTGCCTTGAGATCCACTGTCCCCCAATTTAGGGATGCAACCACTGAACCTCCTAAATTTATCACTCACCGTATAAACGCGTACTTCCTTGAAGGTTTAAATAATCACCTAAGATAATTATTCCTTTTAAACGATAACTCTTGAAGTAAACAAAGTCCTAGTTAATCTTTAATTGCCTGAATTCCAAATCCCATAAAAACTCTAATATTTCAAAATTTGAATTCCACAAAACCACTCCATTTCCCTAAGAAACCCAATGTATTTAGCCTTCCACCTGTCTACATTCATTCTCCTTCATTTTCCAAAACACTCTTAATACCTATATTTTTTTTAAATCTCATACACGGGCCTGATTAGATGAAGACACGTGGCCTGCTTGTTCATATCCATATGCCCTTATATATACACCCCTTTGCACCATTTTCTTATTTTCACCCTTTTCTATAGCAAAACCCCTTTCTCTCCTTTGCTCCAAGCGATTCATCTTCTCAGACCCCCATCCCGGCGAAGGCTTCCGTTTTCCGACCACCCTCTTCGATTCAAAGGTATTTCTTCTTTCTCCTCTCATATTAATCTTCATATTTTCCCATGCTTAACGATTTACAAACGTGTCATTGTGTACCAATCGATATCTACATTTCATGTTTATGCCTATTGCGTATTTGATTTACTTTGTACATCACTTCTTCAATGATTTTCCCACCATCTTTAGATGCATGTTAAACCAAGTAAATACCCTTGTCCTGTGTTGAGTTTTCCAACCCTTGTCTGTTCAAATTCTCATGTATGCATGCGTATACCCATCAATTGTATGCTGGTTTAACTCTTCCCCTTGTTCATCCCTCCTATTTTGTCTTTAATTGTCGTTTTGATAGTGTCTTTGAACTTTATGTCAATCGACCCCTGCATATACCCTACATGATTTAGGCCTTTATCCAAGACCCATTAGGAGTTACTTCAGATCTTTCACTTTTTGGGGTTCTTCGTTTGTAACCCCTTCAGGGCTAGGTACAGTCTCCCCAGAACCTGTTTGAGATAATGCCCCACTTGTTGTTTTTTATTGCCTTCAATTGACTTATGGGTTCGGCCCAAACAGGGATTATGACACCGTCGGTTTTTCCTTTTTCCTTGGTGAAGTGCCAGGAACAAAAAATGACCTTTCTTAGATTAGGGGTTTTCATACTTGAACCCCTGTGACTGACGACACTCCACATTCCTTTGTCTTTAAAACTCGGTTATGGATTCAAGGTTCACTTCTGCTTTTCCTACTGCAGATGTCGAGCCAGGCTACATCTGTTGAGTCCCAGAATATGCCCGTCAGGGTTGCCTCCCAACTACCATCCGCATCCGAAGCTGACTCCTTCACATCTCCCAAACCTTTTGTCAAAACTTCCTCCTATAACCGCTACCGTGAGTGGACGCACCCGTTCCAAAGTCAAAATCCTTGACCCCATTGCTTCTCAAATCTCAGTTAAAACCTATCCTTTGGACTCTTCTCCATTTACACCTACCCCTGTCAGTTCTGACTCTCTGGAGTCTGAAGAGGAAATCCATTTATTGGGACATTTATCTCCAACAGTCGTACCCTTCGATGACCAGTCAGAAAATAGCAAAAACCAGGATAAAGCCACCCCTGTCAAGGTTCTCAACGCTAGCACCCCCCAGTTTTCTTGTGCCAATACCCGAACCTCTATGACTGCCCAAAAACTAGAGAACCTCATTGAAGCCTGTAACCAGGGTGTTCACTTGTCGTACCCCAGCCTGAAGAAAGATGCCATAACTTTTCTAACTTTGAGCCTGACCAAGTGATCCCGTGTGTTGTCTTCTCTGCTCAGTTCTTTAGGCTGGGGTTATCACTGCCTCTCCATCCCTTCATTGTGGACATTTTGAACACTTACAAACTTGCTCCCTTGCAATTGACCCCGAATTCCTACCAAATGGCCATCTGCATATATATCTTATATGATTCCCTGTTTCAAGTTAAGCTAACCGCTCGCGAGTTGGGTTTCTTTTACCAACTCAAAGAGACTGGGAAAACCTCTGGCTTCTACTATCTTACTACCTGGAATATCAATAAAGGTAAGTGTATAAAGGGTAATAAACAAGGGATGTCAGGTTGACACAAGCAATTCCTTTATTGCTATGATTGCCCAAATTACAGAAAAGATTTTAATCATGATCCACCCATGCCCCTTCAAACTGAGTTGGAAGATGAAGAGCTGAAGAGAGCTCGCAAGGCCTTATGAAAGAGTGCAGAGCTAGGAGATGGTGCTAGCCTGCTAACTAAGAAAAAATTAATTCGGCTAGGCTTCAGTAAGAAATTCAGCCCCAAGCCCTTAGAGGTTGTATGTACCCCTGATGAGAGAAATCCTGCTGATAAGACTCCCAATGAAACAGGTTTTCCGTATACTTTTGCTTGCCATCAAACCTCCTGTTTACTGTTTTCTTTTTATTACAAATGCTTCACATCTTTATCTGCATATAATCTGCTTGCCTTGTGTATGGTAAATATCCTTATGGTCACAATTATTCTGATTGTAATTCTGTCTTTTTGTGCAGATATGTCTTTCTCTGTGCCATCATTCATCAAAAGCTCTGGGTACAAGAGTACTTCCAAGTCATCGGTCGTAACCCATGCTTCATCTAACAGAACCCCTGTTCCAGCTACCAAGTCCAGTCCAGTTCAAGCCGAAAAAATGATTTCCTCCAAAAAGAGGTCCTCTCAACGTACCCCTGAGCCATCTGGAGCTTCTGGTTCTCGTGGGAGCAAACGTCCTAAGAATGAGGCAAAGCAAAGTCCTCCAAAGCTTGTTCCTCCTGCTCCACTAACCGCCTTTATTGAGTCCATAAAAGAGAGGATTCCCATTCAGTCCATCCTGGAGTGGGACAGTTTGAGCTTTGAAGAGCCTGCAGGCAGGGTCCCTTTGATGAATGCAGAGAGCTTGTACCTGTATCTGAAGCACAGTGATCAAATTGCTGAAGCTGCGAAAGGGAAATCCAGGGTCCATACAGAGCTGTTTAGGGTGCAATCAGAGTTGAAGGCTTTCCAAGATGATAGAAAGAAACTCCTGGATTCTAACAGAAAGCTGTATGAGAGTGAAGGCAAACTGATCCAAGAGAAAGAGAAACTACTGAAGGATAGGGAGACCCTTGATACTGTCATTCTGAAGATGGACAAAGAGAGAGAGGAGGCAGCTGTGGCCCACAAGAAGGAGAAAGAGAAACTCGACCTCAAAATCAAGTCCCTTCAAAGCTCAGTTGCCAAGCATAAGGTTTCTCTTTCCAAGCAAGAAGACCAGCGATATGATTCGGGTTATAAGGCTGGTGTAAAAGATTACATGTCCTCTATGTACGAAGCCTTTCCCAACCTGGAATGGAGTCTCCTTGGCCAAGACGCAGTGGATGCCATCGAGTTGATCAAGGAGAAGCAGGCTGTTGCTGCTATGCAAGTGAATCCCAGCCCTGTGGAGGTTGAAGTCGTGCAAACTCCTGGTGATGCCATCATGCAAGATGCTACTGGCACTGAACAAATTGAGACTCCAACTGCCGAAGCCCCGGAGGAAGAAGGACGGACAGTTGAAGCCCTGGAAGGAAGTCTCATAGTCGAACCTCATATAGACACCCCTCCTGCAGAGCATGAGAAGGAAGCTTTAGCTTTTCTGGATGAAACCCAGTTAGTCAGCCCATCCAAGCTACCCAAGTAACTTGTTCGTATCTCCAAGAATTTCCTTTACCAAATCAGTTTCGTGAACTTTTCTTTTGCTGGCATGTATTGCCATGAACTAATTACTTTGAGGGTGCGGGCTCCTCTGAAGGCTTCGCGTGATGTAATCCTTGAACTAGTTCCCTGAATTTTTGCTATGGTTTATGCACGTCATTTGCTTGATAAATGCCTGTTAGTGTAGTTGAATTGTATGTTCACATGTGCACACACATCCTTCAAGCTTAGTATTTAGTACTCCCTACTTCGCATGCCAGGATTAGGGGTACTATCCATCTTATACTTTGTTTTGTTTGGCATCAGTGCCAGGCTCCACCTTAGAATAGTTAAGCCTTTGCCAACCTTGGGGTTCACCTGCTGTACCACTGTTCATTAATGAAATGGACACGTATCCCCTCCTGAAAACAGTAGATGTTCCATCCGTCATACTCCTAATATGTGCTGACAAATCATGTTTGTCTTTATAAATCTTTAGATCTGTACACCAAATGAATTCCTCATTAAGCCTGCCATTTCCATCCTGAATCCTTATTTTGTAGCTAACCCTTATCAACCATAAGACCTTAGCTGAAGGTTGATTGGTAATCCACCAATCGCACCCCCAAATATGATACTTGTTGGTACATATTGGGTTCCCACCATCCTTAATTTCTACTCAATTTCCTTGTAAGACCAATTTCCTCAGTCATTCCTATTACTCAAAGATCAGACCTTACTCGCCCAAATTTCCTGGGGTCGTGGTGAGGTTATCTTGAGGTTGGTTATCCACCATACTGACTACACGGTAATTCAGGGTTCGAACGATTGAACCTTCCCACACGAGAACCTCATGATCCTAGTTACCCTAGAACTTTCCCACCCTGGGGTCCATCCCTTTTCATGCATGAGCCATACATATTCCAACCAAGGTGCACGTAATCCACGTACGTTTCCATCCGTGTATCCATATAATTCATATTTATATAACCCGTGTAATCCATTAACATACATTCCATATGTTTTCCATCCATTGTCATATAATCCATATGTTTCCATCCATTATATAATTTTTGCTTTAAAATTTTATCCATTTTTAAGTTAAACTATCCTTCCATTAATCGGTGTATACCTATTACCCCCCGAGTTCTTTAATATAATTAGGCTTATAATGAAGAATTAGGTTCAACAGTCGTATCCCTTTTTAAAAAAAAAATAAAATAAAGCAGGTTACACATAGCATGCATCCATCTACATAAATCCATACATTTTTTATGCACAAAAACAGAGATAAAAGAAAGACAGTTGATTTCAACTCCATTAAATCAAATCATAACTGGTGTTCAACAGGCAGGCGTACATTCACAACCCCCCGAGCACTTTATTAACATGAAAAGGGAAATTCTTAGCCGACTGATCCTAATATCATGGTAGCTACAACTAATAAGCCACTTTTATTTTCCTACACCTGAAAGAGGTCTACAAGAAATGTTACCTGGGTTCAACTACTGGTAGTATTTCTTAAGGTGTTCGGCGTTCCACGCCCTCGGGATTAGCTTCCCGTCCAGATCCTCCAAATGATAAGTTCCTTCCCATAAGACCGATTTGATCACATATGGGCCTTCCCAATTTGCCTCAAAGGCCCCATATCCTGGAGTCCTCATGTTAGGCATCATCTTCCTTAAAACCAGATCGCCAACCCTTAAGGGTCGTGCTCGAACCTTGCCATCAAAGTACTTGCGAGTCCTTTGTTGATAGGCTGCAAACTTCAGCTGAGAGGTTGTACGAACCTCTTCCACCAAATCCAAGTACAAACGATGATTGACTTCATTTTCCATGGGATCAAAGTTATCCCTCCTAAATGAACTGGCACCAATCTCCACAGGTACCATTGCTTCGCACCCATAAGTTAGTGTGAATGGGGATTCACCAGTTGTAGTCCTAGGTGTTGTGTTGTAAGACCATAACACCATGGGAAGCTCCTCCGTCCAGCAGCCCTTCTTATCTTCCAACTTTGCTTTTAAAGTATGTTTAATGATTTTATTGATGGCTTCAGTCTGACCGTTGCTTTGGGGGTGGCAGACTGCAGAGAAGCCCTTAACAATCCCGAGATCCTCACATAAACCTCTCATTTCCTTGCTATCAAATTGCTTGCCATTGTCAGATATCAACTTGTAGGGAATCCCATATTGGCATATAATTGCTCGAAAAACGAACTCCTTTATCTTGGCTGCAGTGATCGTAGCCAGGGGTTCAGCTTCCGCCCACTTTGTAAAATAATCCACTGCTACAACGGCGTACTTTACTCCTCCCTTCCCCTTAAGGAGTTCTCCAATCAAGTCAATTCCCCAAACAGCAAAAGGCCATGGGCTAGAGAGTGGCTTTAATGGCACAATAGGATTCTTATTTGAGTTGGCATACCTTTGGCACCGGTCACATGCCTTTGAGAATTTGTACGCATCCTGCTGTAGGGTTGGCCAGTAGTACCCTTGTCGAAGTATCTTGTGGGCCAATGAGTTTCCTCCAGAGTGGTTTCCACATATGCCCTCATGCACCTCCCTCATAATATATTCACATTCATTGCCTGCTATACATCGTAGAAGTGGTTTGTTGAAGCCCCTCTTGTACAGCTTTCCATCATAAAGGGCGTAACGCGTAGCCTTATACTTCATTCTCCGGGCTTCATCCTTTTCAGCTGGCAGAACCCCTTTTGTTATGTATTCCAGGATGGGAGTAATCCATGTGTCCTCTACTTGAACCTCAATATCCATACAGCCGAACCTTGGAATGCTAGGTTGCTGTTGTATCTCCAACGGTATCACCCCTAGCATAGTTGCTTCCCTATTAGAACCCATTTTTGCTAAGGCATCTGCACTTGAGTTTTCCGTCCTTGGAATTTGCACCAAATTTATTTCCCCAAACTTGCCCATCAGCTCTTGAGCGTACCTCATGTACAGATCAGTGCGTGGACCCCTAGCTTGAAAGTTGCTTTTGATATGTCCCACCACCAACATGGAGTCACTATACACAGTCATATTCGCCACTTTCATTTCAAGTGCCAATTTCAAACCCGCAATCAGGGCTTCATATTCGGCATCGTTGTTTGTAGCCTTGAATGTAAAATGAATTGAACTTTGCAGCTTGTGGCCTTCGGGGCTTATCAGGATTATGCCAGTGCCTGCCCCATTTCCATTAACGGCTCCATCCACGTATAGGGTCCACCATGGTGCACAATTTTCTATTGGGGCTTCCTTCTCCGGGGGTTTCATCACCGTATCCTTAGTTTGAACATCAAAGGATGATGGGAACTCTAATATGAAATCAGCCAGTGCTTGGCCTTTAATAGCTGTTCTTGGCTTGAATTCAACATCGAATTGGCCCAACTCCACTGCCCATTTCATCAACCTTCCTAAGGCTTCAGGTTTGTGCAGAACTTGCCTTAGTGGGAATGAGGTTCGTACCTCTATCGTATGTGCCTGGAAATATGGTCTTAACTTTCTTGATGCCAAAATTAACGCGTAGGCTAGCTTCTCCATGTTTGTGTATCTGGTTTCAGCATCCAGAAGCCTCTTGCTCACATAATACACAGGGTACTGGGTTTGATCTTCCTCACGAACCAAAACGGAACTAATAGAGTGCTCAGAAATTGCCAAATACAAAATCAGGGTTTCACCCTCTATTGGCTTCGCCAGCAATGGAGGGCTTCCCAATTGTTCCTTCAATTTAGTGAAGGCAGCTTCACACTCAGGCGTCCACTCAAAACCTTTTCTCTTCTTGATAGCTGCAAAGAATTCTCGACATCTGTCAGAGGACTTAGAGATAAACCTGTTCAAGGCTGCCACCCGTCCGGTAAGGCTTTGAACTTCCTTCACACTTCGGGGGGATCTCATTTCAACTAGTGCCTTTATTTTAGCAGGATTGGCTTCGATTCCTCGATGATTCACATTGAAACCCAAGAATTTTCCAGACTCCACCCCAAATACACATTTTTGGGGGTTCAACTTCATCCTATATTTTCTTAGGATGCTAAACATTTCAGTGAGGTGAGCAACATAGTCGCCTGCTACCTTGGATTTTACCAGCATATTGTCCACGTATACTTCCATAGTTTTTCCAATCTGGTCTTTAAACATCTTGTTGACCAGCCTTTGGTAGGTTGCTCCAGCGTTCAACAATCCGAAAGGCATCCCGATATAGCAGTAGAGTCCTCTGTCTGTGATGAAGAAAGTATGCTCCTGATCGGGTTCATATATCGGAATTTGATTGTAACCTGAATATGCATCCATGAAACTTAGAAAGGCATGACCGGCCGTAGCATCGACTAGTTGATCAATACGCGGGAGCGGAAAGCTATCCTTGAGGCATGCTTTATTCAAGTCAGTGAAATCAACGCACGTACGCCATTTGCCATTGGGTTTCTTTACCAAGACCGGATTTTCCAACCACATGGGGTAGAATGATTCCTTTACTAGCTTGGCTTTCAACAGTCTGTCTACCTCTTCTTTCAGGGCGACAGCTCTTTCCCCACTTATTGCTCTCCTTTTCTGCCTTACAGCCTTTATGTCTGGATCAATGTTCACATGGTGACACATCACCCTTGGGTCTATTCCCACCATATCCTCATGGCTCCATGCAAATACGTCTAAGTTGTTTCTTAGAAATACAACCAGTGCTTCCTTGACTTCAGGGTTCAACTGTTTACCAACCCTCAATTCCTTAGTAGGATCAGCTGCATCCACCAGGATAGATAAGGTGTCTTCAGCCGCCCCAGTCTTTTCCTTTATTTCGGGCATTCGAGGATCAAGATCAATTTCCACTGGGTTCACCTGTTTCGCACCCTGATGGGGTTCCACCAACTGACCATCGGACTTCATTGATTCCTTCATATCGTTTTCATTATCTACACTTTCAAAATCACTGTCACGAACTTCTTCAACTATGCCTTCGATCAATGGCTCTTCAGGGGCTTCAAGCATTAGTATCCTGTTAGGGGTATGATGTGTTAAATTATACCTAACCGCAAGCGCACGGTGTCTATTGCTAGTACAGATGGCAAGCGGGTCGAATCCACAAGGAGACAAGTTCTACTAATTCCTTTTCAGTTATCGCTAATTGTTTCAGGGACAAACGATTATTGGAGAATATTAATTAACTAATTAAACTAAATTAACACTAATTAAACAGATGATAAACAAATTATTTAAAACCTAGGGCAATCAGGTCCACCATGCTTACCCAATTGGCTCTTAAGCTAAAGCAATCAATGTGATCCTATAACTAGAGTATGTTAATCTCTTTCAAGCATTAACACTCTCGAAACATTCAACACAATTAACCACTTTTAGTAATTCAATCAATCAGGTAATTAGAGTCAAGTTAATCTCTTCCAAGAATTAACGCTCTCAGAAATCCAATGATGCTTCCGCACTCAAATTCAATTCTGCTAATCGTATGTGTGCCTCTAGTAAGTAAATCTCTCGATCCATACCCCTATTTGCATATAATTAATCCATGATATTGGCCAATTACACAAATTAATGATTAAAACATATCAATCAGAATTAACCATAACCAATCAAACCACTATGAAAATCATGCCAATATTAGTGCAAACATGGCTTCCCTTTAAGCCCTAGAAATAACTACTCGCTAATAATTAAACAAGTAAAACAACTTGTAAAACAAGAAAACATAATTAAACTAATAAGAACAAAGAAAAGATTAAGAGAACAAAACCTTCAAACTTCAATGTTGTCACCCAAAAGAAGAGTCATGGTGTTTCTCTACATCTCCAACTAATAATACTGATCTACTCTAAACTATATTATCTGATCTAATATTACATCTCCAAAATCCTAGCTCCTAAGAGTAGAAGCACGTATCTATCTCTCTTCTCTAAATAATATATATGTATCTTATATGTCTCCCCAATAAAAGTATTTTAATACTCTAAATAAATTACAAGTAGGATTCCATAACTGAATAGGATTCCTTAATTAAAATTCATAACTATATTTACTCCTCTGTTTCTGGGCTGTCCCAGCTCGATTTTGCTTATTGGAACACCTCTGAATTAAAGAAAATTCCACAAGCTTCGCGTGGATAGTAAGATCGTCAAATTCTGACTTCTGGAACTCAAGATACGGCCCAAACAGTGTTAAACAGCCTGTGTAGCCCAATAATACGAATTTTCTCCTATTTTATCTCCAAAATAGCTCTTTTTGCTCCAAATCCTTCCAAGTCATGAATTCTTTATTTCCTACAATAAAACATTCAAATCTATTAAATAAAAATCCAAATCAATGCAAAACACAATAAATATGAGAATAAAATCATCTAGAATATATATAAAAATATACTCTATCAAACATCCCCACACTAAGCATTTGCACGTCCTCGGGCAAATAAGTGAAATAAAAACTAAGTCCTAACAAACATCACTTTCGTAGATGACACGATTGCATTGAGCATATGCAACAAGCCGATAAACCCCTAGGCAGCCCTAGTAGGACGAGTTTTGTCTCGTGAGGGTTTATAGTGAATATACCCACAAAATTCATCTAACCATGAAAAAGATCAATGCCAACACAACACCACACACACAAGTCCTCTCATGCCACATCAACTTAAGAATCAAAGTAAACATACGATGTCTTGGTGTCGAAAGTGCAAGTATTCACGTAGTCTACTCAACCAACATGCAGAAGGTCATAAAAATTCATGTCAAGTGTAAAAATCGTTGGTAATCATGCTAAGCCCACAAGAAACACATCTTTAAGTCTAAACCCGGGATCTCCTATGCCAAAACAAGTAATGACTCACCTTTCACTCAAAAACGAATATTCACTCAAGAACAAGGTTAAGTGTATCACTCAATTCCAACAAAATCATAAACACAACTTGACACTCGCAATCAATCTCACTCTCAACACAACATACATCACTGATGACAATCAAAAGGTCTTTATTCGGGTTGTAGCGTGGGCTAGGGACCAGGTATGTCAAGTAAAGCTAAAACAGGTTAAATGTCAAAAGCTAGTACCCAACAATAATCATTATTCAATTCCCTTTCTATTAAAACAAATACTTCCCCACACTTGGATTTTTCAATAACCCTTACATAATAACTTGACTAGTCGAATGAAGAAGGATCATACAAACATAAGAATGCTCTCAAATTTATTTTTGTCTTCTTTTTTTTTTCTCTGTTTTCTTTTTTTTTTTCTTTTTTTTTTCTTTTTTTTTCTTTTTTTTTCTGAGAGCTAAGGAATAAGCACAATGATCCATAGATATTTTTATGAATTTCGACTAACAAGCATCGACCAAAATCAATATTCCCCAAAAGTATGTTCATCAATAAAACCCCCCCTTTTATGAACACCTTATTACTCCCTTAAGCACGATACTAGCCTTTGACAATTTAGGATAAAAAATTACTGTAAGGCCAATACAAGAAAAGGATATAGGCAAGTAACGTAGTGTGTCACCGAAAGAATAGGATTAGGCTCAAAGGGTTAACTAATTGATCATGTTTAAAAGGTGTGGAAATATGGGCAATACGAGGTTAAACCTAATTGCCTTTATCATCTCATCATCAAGTAATGTCATGCATTTCAAGAAAGATCTCAAGTAAGTGCTAGCAATGTAAACAACATGTGGACACTCAAGCAAACGAAAAATCATGCAAAAGATATGCATATAGCCTCAAAACTCACTTGGTGTGACAAAACATAATCAATCCCAAGTAACAAGACTCTCTAACGCACCTACTTGTACTCAAAGCATGTAAACCAAGTCATCTTGCACATATTCATGTCATTCTAATCACTTACAACATCCAATTAAGTCTACCAGCTTCAACTTGCTAGTGTAAGTGTGTGCACAAGAACAAAGCACGTCACTTCTCATACAAAAGCGTCAAGAACACAAGAATTCTACACATGCATGGGTGTATCAAGCAAAATACAACAACTAATCAAATTACATGGCTAGAATTATTTTTGGTATTTTTAATTTTTAATTTTTTTTTTAAATTCTCTTAACATTAAGAATTGAGAACCCTTCCCCACACTTAAGCGGTTCATTGTCCCCAATGAACTAATGAACAAGATACAAAACTATAACTAAAAACAAAATAAAACTACACTAAAAAGAAAAGAAAGAAAACTCCCCTGGAATCAAGGTGTCGGATGTGGAACCACCCCTCATTCGCTTAGGAGCCATAATAACCAAAACCACACTCAACAATAGCTTCACCAACATCCACCAAGAAATATCCTACCAAAAACCACCAAGCAATATCACTCCAAAAATACCCAATGAACAAGAATAATACAAAACCCCCAATTTACAAGAACACAAATTCGTAAAAAAAAATAGAGAAGAGATATCCCAACTACGAATCAAAGAGGTGAACTTGTACTAATTTTCCCCCAAACTTGAATTTGTTTTTTTTTTAGAGATGTAGAGGATGAAGAGAATGAATTGGGTGTGTATGTATGGGTATATATAGATAATGGAGTGATAGGATGGATTTAAGAATTTTAATATGAAAAGGAAAAAATTTGGGTGGTATTTGAAATTTGATATAGGATAGAAATAGGATTTAATGAATTAAAGAAAAAGAATTAGAATGGATATAGGATTTTTGAAAAATTTAAGGAGAGATGAGGGGTTTTGGAATTGAAATAGGAAAAGAATTAGGTAAAATAGAGGTATAAATAGAATGGGAGGTGAAAAGAATTTTTTTTTTTTATACACAACAGCTGACTGCGCGCAACAGGAGCAATCTACTCAAACATCAGACACGCAGGAGCAGCCTGCGTGACAGCCAGGCAGACTGCGGAAGGGTCAGTAACGCAGGCGCAGCCTGCGTTACAGTGGGGCAGACTGCGGGAATAGCAGAAACGCAGGGGCAGCCTGCGTTACAGAGCTGCAACCTGCTCAAAAATTCAATTTTTTTTTGAACAGATTTTTTTTTTAAAAAAAGAAAGAGATGAAGGAATAATGTACACAACAAGGCTTGGAATGAACAAATAACTAAGCAATTCTACTATATATGAAAGAGAAGGAAAAAAAAACACTCCCCTATGCAAAAGCATGAAGTGCACCGATCCTCCAATGAAATCTTGGGTTGCCTCCCAAGCAGCGCTTATTTAGAGTCATTAGCTTGACCTCCTCAAAAATACTCCGGTAAAGGCGTAATATCCACTTTCTTGATCATAAAATCGCCACCACAAAAAGTATCAAGAGTGTTAGTGGTTGTCTTTATCCTGCAGAAAGTCTCCAAACAAGCATCAGTAAAATAAAATATGTCATTAATAAGCAATAGAGAGAGTGCTTGTGCAGTTTTGGAAAACTTTGTGATAAAACAGCGATAAAATTTGACACCACGAAAATAACGAACTCCCTTGACATAAGGTGGAGGTTCTGGTGGTGGCTTTTCTTCACTCCTCACTTTCATTGGAGTCATTCGGACATCTTGGCTTATCACATCATTGGCTAATAAGACACTTCCATCTTCTCCCTCTTCTCGAGCTTGAAA
This sequence comes from Kitagawia praeruptora, assembly GCA_037693485.1. Lineage (NCBI taxonomy): Eukaryota > Viridiplantae > Streptophyta > Magnoliopsida > Apiales > Apiaceae > Kitagawia > Kitagawia praeruptora. Next base: position 129,511,682 of record CM075354.1, read on the forward strand.
CGTAGGAGCCACTTTGTATGGATCCTCAACCAGAATTTGAGAAAGATCATCTTGGACAACTATCATCATGTCAACCTTGTAATAGGTAGTCTTGAGCAAAGAAGCCTTGTAAGTAGAGGCTAGATCGAGAGCAAATTTATCAATACATGGTAGCTTAGGCACAAGTTGTGGAAGAGAAACAACAACCATCTCTGTAATTGCTTTCCTTTGTAGCCTCATCATTAGTCACATTGTTCTCAGTAGCAGCAACATCATTGATCTCGTCATCGGTGGCATACTCCTTCTCTTTATCAATGGCCTCATCATCAACATACATGGAGAAACTATCATGTTCCTGATCGCTTGTGAGATTGATAGCAATCAGGTCCTCTTCGGATCGGATAGATGATGATGGTAAATAGTCGAGCTGCACTGTAGTAGAAGACTTAGCCAACTGTGCAATTTGAGATTCAATCGCCAAACTTTGAGTTTATAATTCTTTGATCGCCTCGGCTTGTTCTTCAGAACTCTTTAACAGTTTATTCAAGATATCCCACATCTCATTTGTCTGATCAGCTTGCACATCTACGCTGGGTTGAGAAACATGTAGATCTTCTTGTAGAGGAGGATATTGATATTCTTGCTGTGGCGGCTGCTCATATGACTGATAATATTGTTGCTCAAACTGTTGCTGATTATGATACGAAAAATTTTGAGCACCATTGTCCTGGTAGTAGAAATCTGGTTGATTCACGCATTCTTGATCAAAAGTGTTTGAATACTGATTGTACCCATATCCTTCTTCAAAAGAATTCATTTGTCCCAACTGAGCATTCTGAGAATTATAGACATTGTAAGAGCATTCAAAACCATAGTGACCCTGCACACCGCAAATTTGACAGAAGTTGTAAGTTTTAGGGGCCACTTGTGACATCTCATTGATACTCATTGGACGCATAGTGGGCTCTGTAGTCTTTGACATGGCAATCTCTCGAGTATGTGCCTCTACTAGGGAAGATAAGAGTGCAAAAGTATCAACTTCACCCATTGCAAACCTGTAAACTCTCAACAAAGCCAAGAAAACGTAAAATCTGCCTCAATTGGAACAAAAGTTCCAATGAGACAATGGAAACAATCTAAACAACAAAATTAAAATCAATAGAAACTCGCTGTCTCCCCGGCAGCGGCGCCAAAAACTTGATGTGTTAAATTATACCTAACCGTAAGCGCACGGTGTCTATTGCTAGTACAGATGGCAAGCGGGTCGAATCCACAAGGAGACAGGTTCTACTAATTCCTTTTCAGTTATCGCTAATTGTTTCAGGGACAAACGATTATTGGAGAATATTAATTAACTAATTAAACTAAATTAACACTAATTCAACAGATGATAAACAAATTATTTAAAACCTAGGGCAATCAGGTCCACCATGCCTACACAATTGGCTCTTAAGCTAAAGCAATCAATGTGATCCTATAACTAGAGTATGTTAATCTCTTTCAAGCATTAACACTCTCGAAACATTCAACACAATTAACCACTTTTAGTAATTCAATCAATCAGGTAATTAGAGTCAAGTTAATCTCTTCCCAGAATTAACGCTCTCAGAAATCCAATGATGCTTCCGCACTCAAATTCAATTCTGCTAATCGTATGTGTGCCTCTAGTAAGTAAATCTCTCGATCCATACCCCTATTTGCATATAATTAATCCATGATATTGGCCAATTACACAAATTAATGATTAAAACATATCAATCAGAATTAACCATAACCAATCAAACCACTATGAAAATCATGCCAATATTTGTGCAAACATGGCTTCCCTTTAAGCCCTAGAAATAACTACTTGCTAATAATTAAACAAGTAAAACAACTAGTAAAACAGGAAAACATAATTAAACTAATAAGAACAAAGAAAAGATTAAGAGAACAAAACCTTCAAACTTCAATGTTGTCACCCAAAAGAAGAGTCATGGTGTTTCTCCACATCTCCAACTAATAATACTAATCTACTCTAAACTATATTATCTGATCTAATATTACATCTCCAAAACCCTAGCTCCTAAGAGTAGAAGCACGTATCTATCTCTCTTCTCTAAATAATATATATGTATCTTATATGTCTCCCCAATAAAAGTATTTTAATACTCTAAATAAATTACAAGTAGGATTCCATAACTGAATAGGATTCCTTAATTAAAATTCGTAACTATATTTACTCCTCTGTTTCTGGGCTGTTCCAGCTCGATTTTGCTTATTGGAACACCTCTGAATTAAGGAAAATTCCACAAGCTTCGCGTGGACAGTAAGATCGTCAAATTCTGACTTCTGGAACTCAAGATACGGCCCAAACAGTGTTAAACAGCCCGTGTAGCCCAATAATACGAATTTTCTCCTATTTTATCTCCAAAATAGCTCTTTTTGCTCCAAATCCTTCCAAGTCATGAATTCTTTATTTCCTACAATAAAACAGTCAAATCTATTAAATAAAAATCCAAATCAATGCAAAACACAATAAATATGAGAATAAAATCATCTAGAATATATATAAAAATATACTCTATCAGGGTACCTACCCCCCGAAAAGGTGCAACATCTGTATAGGGCTCCTCGCCTGGATGTTGTACAATCATGACAACATTACACATGTCTCTTTCTGGTCTTGCTTCCTTTCGACGTAAGGATTCACCTCCCTTCCTTACGCCGGGGTCCAGGTAACGATAGCATTGTTCCGAGGTACCCCCATCCACCAACAATAGGTGGTTACAAGCTTGTTCAGCTGTATGCAGGGCTTTGCTATAGCACTCCATTGAATCTGATTGACATCCTTGAACACACCCAATTCCTCCGGGAGTTGGGAATTTCATTGACAGGTGATAAATGGACGTCACCACTCGCATTTCCTTTAACATCGGCCTTCCAAGTATCCCATTATAGGAAATATCTTCATTTACCACCATGAACTATACCACTTGTGTAGCTGACCGGGGTTCCTCTCCCAAAGTGAGAGGGAGTTTCACTCGTCCCACAATTTGTACAGGGTTTCCAGTAAATCCGTACAATTCATTGTAAGAAGGAGCCATTTCTTTGTCAAGTAACCCCATTTTCTGGTAAGTGCTGTACGCCAAGATATTCACCGAACTTCCGTTATCCACTAATACTCGGTGTACGTTCAAGCCTCCGATTGCAGCTTTAATTACCAAAGCATCGTTATGCGGGGGGTGCACGTGCCTGGCATCCTCCTCGGTGAACGTTATGTCAACTGCCTCACCCTTAAAGAGTTTGGGTGGCCTTTCAGACAGGTTGTACACATTCGTGAGGGGTACGCCCCTTGCTTCCCGGGCATAATTTTTCTGGGCGTTCCTACTCGTACCCCCGATATAAGGTCCACCAATAATAGTACGGATACTGTTGGCTCTTGTAAGGCGTTCAGGGTTCGCCTTTTCAGTCTCTTTGATAATTCTGTCATTCTTGTCCCCTTTAGCTTCTGGAGCCACGAACTCAGTGAGGTAACCCCTTCTTATAAGATCTTCAATGTGGTCCTTCAGATGACGACATTTTGTCGTTTCGTGTCCATTGGTATCATGAAAAGTACAATATCGTCCTTCATTTTTATTTCCCAGAGGCCCATTTCTTATTGGCTTTCTAAACATTCCCACCTTGTTCCCTACTTCATACACCTATTCAATGGAAGCCGTGAGCGGGGTGTACTCAGTGTACCTGCCTGAACCCTGAGAGTCCTTCCTAGTAGGATATTTGTAGTTTACTGTCCTTCCTGTGTTAGTTGCATTCACCGTTATAGGGGCTGTCTTTTCATCACGATGGGTGCTTCTGTAGAGGAGATTCCACCATAGGAGGTTCGTTTGTGGTACCCCCTATCTTTCGGGTTGTATGACCTACGCCTCTTGCTCCTGCTCCATTCCCTTGAACTTCGACTCTTCTCAAGTTTAGCCATTGACTCTTCAACCACCTTGTGAGTTTCTGCCTTGGCGTTGAAGTCTGCCAAAGTCTTAGGCTCCGCCCCTTGTAGCTCTTTCCAGAAATCGGTGCCTGGGCGTACGCCCGCAATCAAGAAATTCTTATAGGTTTCATCTGTGGTCTTCCTCACCTTAGGGACCTCTGCATTAAACCGTTTGAAATATTCAGTGAGGGTTTCATTCCTTTCCTGCTTGATGTTCGCCAAAGTGTTAGCCGGGGGTGCGAACGCAACCGAAGCCCGAAATTGAGTCACGAACATTTCACTCATTTGCCTCCAAGATTGGATAGAGTTTGGCCGTAGCCTCTTGAACCATTAATGAGCACTGTCCCTTAGTGTAGCAGCCAATAAGCGACACTTCGTTAGGTCTTTCACCTGGTATACTTCCATTTCCGTATCAAATCGGCTAAGGTATTCCACTGGATCAGTGGTTCCACTGAATTTTAGGTCTCCTACCCCCCTGTATTTTGGTGGGAGTGGCGAATCCCTCACCCTCTTGGTAAAGGGTGAAGCCACTATCAAGCCTTCCAGCGATTGTTTTTCCACATTTAACTTCCTTAATGCTTCACACAGATCCTTTACCTTGTAGTGATCATTCTCCTCATCTGTGAATTTGCTGCCATCATCGCTAGAAATTTCATTTAAATCATGGCCATCATCATTGTTTTTGGGGTTATGCCGAGAACTACAGCTTCGCTCAGCTTCAACCCCTTTAGATAGCCTACCAGACTTGGAAACAGATTTATCCTTTCTATAACTCTGAGACCCTTGTGACTTTGCCTCTGGGGCTTTCCTGGTCTGTCTTTCCTTCTTCCCATCAAGTTTGTGACGCAGATCCTTGACGTCCACTTTGTTGCCTACGGGTGGGTGAACCTCGTGACTGTCGTACCTCTTCTTCTCCTTCATTCCAGTCTGGATCTGTTTGGTCAGTCTCCACATCAGAAAATCCCTTCTGTGAGGCCTCTTTTTTCGACCCCCCATCACTGTCAAAATCTAACCAAACAGGTGTGACCACCTTTTTCTTAATCTTTCGATCCATGGAACCATGCTTTTGCTTCCATTTCTTTAGCTTTTCAGATTTCTTTTCCAAAGTAGTGATTTTCTTCTCCATCCTCTTAATCTTATCCTTCAGCTCCTGATTCGTTTTCTCCTCGTCCCGCTCCTCATCATCACTACTTCGTCCATCTTCCGGTGTGTAATCATCACCAGATTTTCGAGACATCTCTTCCCTCAAGAGATAAAACCAGCCCCTCCTTCTAGCGCCACAAATGTTGTGAGGGAAAATTGGTACAACACTTCAATGATATAATTACAAGAATCAACCAAGAAAATCCAAAAATAATGATTAAATAAATCGAATTACAAACCAAATCCAAAACCCTAGTTTCATAAACCCTAATTCGGGAGGGTGAATGATGGATATCGGGACTGAGTTTGCAAGTACTCCGAGCTATGGTGACTGAATATGACCTATTCAATCGAGAGCCAACAGCCGAGAGTAAGCGTTAGAGGTGTGTATGTGTGTCTAACCTTGCAAAATGCCTACATACTCTTATATATATAAGAGATCAAGTCCTCATGTAGTTCTTTATGATTATCCTCCGTTTCCATCTGCCATATCCTCTATAACAGACCCCCCCTTCGATCCATATCTCTCTGCTGACCTAATTATCCAGTTGTTGTTTTATGATAATCCATGCTTTTTGTTATGATATATCCATATATCCACGCATATATATATTTTCCATATATATATGATGTTAATCCACGTTAACCACTGCTGATAAGCCGTTCCTATTATTTAGGAGTTATCTACTGGGCTGTTGGGACGTTCCTTATCTGTTTTCCCCACGTTTTAAGGTGCTCCGCGATTGTTGGTGCATTTTCTGGGAACTGGCGGGGTTCACACGCGTACCCTTAGCTTGGTCATCTGCCACCCAATTGAACCCCCATAAAACCTCCACGTAACACTACTCTTATACCAGGTTCAACACCTGAACCCCTATATAGACGAACCTTGAACCAGATGCAAGAACTTCTATCCTTCAGTATATTCCTAAGGCATAGTGGGCCAAAACATCCGTACGTAGCCCAACCTATCCTTTCATATCCCGATTATTCGAACCCGTAACCTTAATGGGCCTTAAACCAAGCCCAAGGCAAATTTTAGGCACAACAGCTGCAATTCGTTGTCAGACTGATGAAGATTGATCCTTGCTCTTGCCCCATAGAACCAAGTACCGGCTAATGACTATAATAATAGCTCCAATGACCCTTAAAATTGAAAATCAAAATTTACCCAGCTGATGTGTTACAGATATTGTCACAAGCAATAGCGGCAGTAAGTGTTACCAAATTATTTATACCTTCCCAGAAAGTGTTTTTGGTCCCAGAATTGCAACAATAACTATGCTTAGTGGATAAAAGGATGTGACAAAAACATGACCTCTTTGTCTCATTATCACTCCAGAAATATAGTAACCAGCCCATGCACAGACTATCCCCTGCATCTGAATATTAGAAATAGCAAGTTCATATTTTTCGATTACACTCTGTCAAATGAGTGGGCCTTAAATCAGGCAAAAGAAAAACGAGTGTGCCTTGTCCTATATATTTCAAAATTCACCATCTGAAACAGTGACGGAACCAAGGTACAAGAAGGGCACACCCTCACCACCATTGATTTCATAGATAGTACTATATAGTTTAAATTTTGAAATGAATTTGAGTAGCTCGGATTGGTTTACAGAAGTATTTTTTCTGCTTCTCAAAACGAGATCGTGGCAATTCAATTTGAATCCACGATGAATACTGTTATCTATATTTAACTTCTTGAAATGAACCGAGAATAAAGTCTTACACCATAGTGCAGCCTGGAATTTTCTATCCCAGTGTATGGCCCATATTGCTGTGTTTTCCTTTCCAACCACAATGGTCAATATGATCCCTTCTGTAGTTCCCATCATACATAGGGATGGGCGTCGGGCCACTTCGGGGCCGGGGAGTGCTATCCCCGCCCCCATCCCCGAATTCAAACCCGATCCCCGTCCCCGGCCCGATCCCCGTCGGGGATTATTTTTCATTCCCCGTCCCCGGTCCAAACGGGTAACGGGGATCCCCGCGTGGAATCGGGGAATTTTATTTAAAACAAAAAATAATTTTAAACATTAACTAATGAGCTCAATTGTACTAAATTAAGATAAAAAAATATTACTTAAAGAAACAATTATAAATAACATGGAAATGAAGTTATTTATTAGAAAGATAAACATACGAAATTAAAACATCATTTTGTTTTCATAAAATTTCCAATATGAAGTATTGGAAATTCGTTTATATTAATATATGATTATTAAGAGATATATATATATATATATATATAAATATATATATATATATATATAATGTGGTGAAATCGAGTCGGGTAGTGAAAATCGGGACGGGGGTCGGGGATCGGACCGAGGACACATAAAAACCCGGCCCCGGCCCGCTCCCCGATTTTTTTTAAAAATTGTCCCCGTTCCCCGGCCCGTACCCGAAAAAATCCCCGAATCCCCGCCCCGTTCGGTGCGGGGATCGGATCGGGATCGGGCGGGCCGGGACGAATGCCCATCCCTAATCATACATATTAAGGTGTTAAGGATAGTTCAGCAGGGTACGACTTCAATGTTATTGCACATAACAAAGGTTATGGCAGGAAGAATATTGCACATAGCTGATGTGAAAGTTGCGCTTGTATACTTCATCCCTGTCTTATAAAAGTTTTGGTCCAATACGGGCCTGTCCATACGATGAACATATTTACAAAAATAAATAAGATTATGTTAATAAACTAAACATCCCTATAAAAAATGATCAAAAGCCAAGGCATCTAGATTAATACTCCAGTAATCCCAGCAGCACTATCTGGAAAGTTCGATGCGAACTTTCCAGATCCCCAAAACAATCGACAAAATCATTCTCAGCAGGTCTGATCTATTATAGATCTTCATTAAAACCAACACACCAAGCAAACTCTCAGGAGGAGAGACAAACAACTCTCACAAGTAGAGACCAATAAACCAAATTAATGGGTAAAGAAAGTCAAAAAAACTCACAATCCTCACAAAAGGAAGATGATTATTGAAGGAAATAAAAAACTGAACAGGAAAATGGGCCTCCGGTCGGTCGATAAACCACCGCCGGAGGAGGAGAGACTGGTGAAGATGAAGACGAAAGAGGAAGGCTGGAGAGAAAAGCTTCCCTTTCGGTGGAAAAGTATTGAATAATTTCCCTTTATTTCTGTCATTTTAATTAAGTGATGGTGACTAACTTTAAAAAGAGACAGAGGAGAGGAATGAGGAGTACAGCACTGAGCAAACAAGTTTAAGGGAAGGCACTAGCTGTTGCATTATATGTACAAATTGATGTTATTTCTTCGATTTTTAGAGTGCTAGTACGTACAAACATGCCAAAAATTTATATACCTGTTATTTGAAAGTGGTATTTGTCGTTTGTAAGTACTGGTGAAACTCTTTCGATTCCATACAGTAATGAATACTGTTAGGTAAATCTCAGTGTTCTATTAGATAAAATATCAACTTTAAGCCTAATTTGGAGAGGTTTCTCTTATGAAAACAGTATTAACTCAAAACTTGAATCTCTTCCCTTCGTCTTTCTGTAGACATGACAACCTAACTTTCTTATTTACACCGAGCCTTGTATACGGGGCGAAAGGCGATGACCGATGGGACCTGGTCCAAATTTATTTCAGTAAATTTGGTCTGAGAAAAAAATAAAGTCCTCATATAGTTCTCTTCAGATCATTAATTAATTGTGTACCTGTTTCCATGTCTAATGAAGTTCAATCCATGAATGTTGTACTCTAGATACATGATATAATAATTCACAGAGGCTTCTAGTCTTTGTTTAACATGTACGAACACTCGAGGTCCTTGCAACAAAGCAGTTAATAGCTGATACCTGTTAGACGTACAAGATCACTGAAATTACTGGGGCTATCTTAATTATATGAATGATAACATTTGCAATTGAGTTATTTGCAATTTGCACCCCCAACCTATTGTTCAAAATCAATTCTGTACCAGGATTTTGAGATAAATAATTTGCACCCCTTAACTTTCAATCTTGATTGCAATGTGCACCCCTTTAATAATTTTTTATTATTATTAACCTTTATTGTTAAATTAATGAGGGGTAAAATCGGAACTTTCGTATCAACTTTCAATAACATTTATATTTAGAATTTCAAATAAGTTTAAAAAATTATACTAATAAATTCTTTTATAATAAATATTTGTATTAAATTATAATTTTCCTGCTACATTGATAACAACTTCAAATAAAAATTTGTAAAGCAAATTTTGTATTTAAATTTAATGTATAATTCAAGTTAATGTTAAATTTATTTAAAATTTAATATTAGTAAAACATAAATTTTGGAATTAATATTTAGTATAATTTGGATATTAAAAATTATTATTTTATAATTTTAAAAAAAGATTTCGATTTTAAAAATAATTTTGAAAATTTGAAATTTATATTACTTAAATTTTATACTGAAATATCTATTTTACCCTTCATAAAATCAAAGAAAATGGTCAAGGGGTGCACATTGCAATCAAGATTGAAAGTTAAGGGGTGCAAATTATTTATCTCAAAATCCTGGTACAGAATTGATTTTGAACAATAGTTTGGGGGTGCAAATTGCAAATAACTCTTTGCAATTAGTAGTTAAGTTTAAATACATTTTAGTTGTAAAAAGGTTAACTAGTTTCGACCACTAATTCAACTTCTTCATAAATTGAATCACTTTCCTTTCCAAAGACAAACCTAACAGATGTGTTTTTGGCATTTGGAAATCAAGAAAACCACATAAGAGAATCATACGTTTCTAACTCCTGTTCTTGTAACAGCTCATGTCCTAGTTGCCTGCCTAGTTCAATTAAATCATCAATTGTGTGCCTGTTTCCATGTCTAATTGTGTTACCTATAATGTACATTAAACCGCCAAACATTTCCAACTCGTACAACCGATTTTAATAGGGAAAACAGACACATACCTTACGTACACTTGTAAGAATAAAAAAGTAGTTTCAGTGGCCTTATCAAAGCCTTTGCAAAAGTTTTGCAAACTAACGAGTAGTAGCATCTGTAGCAACAATCTATTGCTGACAAAGTCAGACTGGTTTTCACAAGACTGCAATATAGTATTGCGCACCAGATGAATGTATTATATAAGGTCCTGGGGAATTTGTGGTTGATATATAAGTACAGCAAAGCAATTATGTACTAATAGAGTGCATTTCTGAGATACCATCATATTTCTCATCAAAGTGCCAAAAATTATGGTAAAATGCACTGAGATTTCGAGATGGGACTCATAATAAAAACAAACAAGCCTAATACATAAGGAGAGAGAGCGAGATACCCTAGAATATACAGGTCTTCTTGGTAAAGAACTAGACTCGACTGATCTTGAGAAATCTTGCCTTCTTTTTAGTTTCTTATACAGCTTCACAGGTTGCAGCTACTTTTGACAAAACATGATCATGTACCGGAACTTTTGCATCAATATCCATGTTAGCCTTTACTTGATCGATAGGCAGCAACTCGCTGTCAGGCTCTGATGTGCACTGATCCTTGCTCTTACCCCACAGAACCAAGTATAGGCCAATAACTATGATAATCGCTCCAACAACGCTGAAACAGAGATTAAAATGCAAAAATTTACTCAGCTGAGGTATTACATGTATTGTCATAAGAGGTAGCCAGCAAGTGTTAAAAAAACCTTTTTATACCTTCCTAGGACCAATTGTTCCGATAGCAAAAAGGGTCCCAGAATCGCAACAATAACCAGGCTTAGTGGGCCGAAGGATGTGACAAAAACAGGTCCTCTCTGTCTCATTATCACTCCAGAAATATAGTAACCAGCCCCTGCACAGACTATACCCTGCATTCAAATATCAAGATTGAGGAGTTCATATCAGAAAATATATTCAAACTTTCTCGATGAATACACTTTATTGGTGTTGAAGTCAAACTTTTGTGGTTCTACTCTTATGAAGACTGGGCCTTTTCTTATATTTTTGGATATTTTGGTATTTCTTTTTAATGTTTCCAGGTTCACATTGTTCTCTCTAACTTGGAAAACTCGTAATCTAGTCATATAAGTTAAAATGTAAAAGATTATTTTCCTGGATTTAAGACACAGAAAAAAAAGTTGCCTAATTAAGGAATGAGTAGTGCTAGGGACCCCAAATTGGATCCCAAAAAGAATTCCCAAATGACGTGGCATTAGTTATTTGACAGTATGGAGTATTTTAATTGGTGTGATTGATGTAAATACAGGGGGGGCCATCATAATATGACCAATCAGAAGATGACACGTGACATTTGGGAATTTTTTTGGGATCCAATTTGGGGACTCTAGCATTTTCCTTAAGGAATGTTTAGTTCCGCAACTATCTCAAATCAGACAGTGGTAGAAAAGTTTGAATCTGCGATAAATTCTAGTACAGACTGAGATATAGAAGTCTTACACCATAGAGTGCAGCTTGAAATTTTATATCCCAGTGGATGGCCCAGATTGCCGGATTTTCCTTTTCAACAACAATGGTCAATATGACCCCTTGTACCGTACCCATCATACATATTAAGGCTGTTAAGGAAAGTTCAGCAGGGTAGGATTTCAATGTTATTGCCTGTCATATAATTCACACATAGAAAACCATGTCAAGTTATTACTTCTGATAAATGCGTTACAAAGATGCTAATAAATCATGCTTTATTGCAATTGTTAACGTGTTCTTCATATATAAGCTTTTTAGGTACTAATCTATTTCTTACTTGGAGGATGACAAAACAAGCCCAACAGAGGCAACCTGCTGCGATCATTAGAGCCCCCTTAATGGAGTCTTGTTGTGGATCTGTGGCATCGGCTGCTGCTGTAGGTTGAGCATGCTTACTCCACGGCAATCCAATGGCAGGTCCACTAACCATTGTCATTATCATAGCTCCCCCTACTGTCACTAGTGTTCCTAGTATCTTCGCTTGACTGTGAAATCTCTTAATATTCACTTTCTCAAGCCTATCAAAACATACATGTATAAATTAATTTTACTTTGTTCGCATAATTAATCAGCTAGCTAGCTAATTATAAAATACAACTTCTAGAAAATGTTCAGTGGCCAAATGCCAGTAAAAATCTACTTACAATATTCTTCTAGTCTTTATTACTACTGACCAGTTCCATAAATCAGATAATAAATTTCTAAAAATTTCTTCCTTTTACATCCATTTCATTTGTTTTGCATGAAATTGAATGAATAGACTAAACTGAACTCTGATGAAAAGTTTGAGGTATCTGTTAAAATCGAAACAAAACACAAGAGACCGAGTAGTCCTACCCTGGTTTTTTTGTGTCGACGTTGATATCAAGCACGCACATGGCTTGTAGGTGCTTTCCAAATATTAGTTAAAAGTCAATTATGGTTTTTGATTTCTAGTATTGATTCCCCAGAAAGCACGAAAGTATAACATGTGCATGCTATAATACGTATGGATCTGGTATTTTGATTTCTGGTAACTAATTCAATACTGGAGGATCCTAGTTTAATTAGAAACAAAAGTGTCTGTATGTCAAAACTGTATATCCATATGTCGCCATATGCGCATTTAATTGGTAAGTATGTACATACACGTAAAGGATTCCCCAGTATTGTACCTCAGGATCCAAGCCATAACAAAGGTTATGGCAGGAAGAATATTGCACATAGCTGATGTGAAAGTTGCACTTGTATACTTCATCCCTGTATAGTACAAGTTCTGGTCCAATACCGGCCTGTCCATGCCATAAGTTAAATTGAAAACCAGAGAGACTATAATTGAACATGCATATAGAAACTGATCAATTAAAAGCCTGAGGCATGTTGATTCATACGTACTCCAGTAATCCCAGCAGCAGTATCTTCCAGAATATAGAGGCTGTCATTCCTGGCCTTATTTTTCTGTTTAATCGTAATAAAATTAATCATGTTAGTTCAAACACAAAGGAAAACGGGACTTTCTGCATGCACAGACATATATAGCAAGACAAATAGAAATTTCTACATGCATTTCTGCTAAAGAGATTGAAAAGAGATGAAGACCTTTCTAAGAAGATAGCAAAAGGAGCAAAAATGAGAGCAGCAGTGGCATTGCGATAAACGGTGTAAGTGTAAATGTTCATTCCTTGGTTTATGGCAGACTTTGCAATTATGGGCATCCCAGCATACCCAAATTGCAACAATATTACTCCCAAAAACGGCTTTGCTGTGTTGTACATCTTCAAAGTACATGACACAGTCGTTGGAAGTTTATTCATGTTTTTCGATGAACTAATCAAGGTCAAGAATTTCTGCAGATTAAACAAGTTTTATATCTAAGGCCCGTTACTGAAAGGGCAAGGTTCTGTCATTTTTATAGGCAGATCTTCCGAAAATAAATCTTTCTTACTTTTTTCTGAAGCACCACAAATAAATTAATTGATGGTGACTAATTTGATAGAAGATAAAGGAGTTCTGCACTGAGAAAACATGTTTAAGTGGAGGCGCTGTTGGATTTTATATACAAGATCAATGTTACTTCTTCTTCTTCTAGCCAGGCATTTTCCAATGTCTATGGAATTTATATTATATCTGAAGTAGATTGCCATTTGATTTCTCTTTCTCCATTATGTATTTTCTAGTGGCAATTTAAAAATATATACAATCATGCCGAGTACATGCACCAATTGTTTGCAAGTTAAGCCAAGATTAGTTAAGAAATCATTTGGATCATGGAATTTCAACCAGGTCGATGCGAATGAAAAGAGATTCTGATACATTTTTTTTTTATTGAAATCTCATGATTCAAACGGGCACCTTATAAGTATAATTTAGACTTCGGAGAGTTCTTATAAGTATATCAGGTATCAACACGCGGTACATCAACTCAAAAGCTGAAGCACTTCCATGTGGTTTTCTGTGGACATGACAACCATAACATATCGGTTAGACTGAGCCATATAGGGCGGAGGGGCCTGGTTTAAATCCATTCCATTAATTTTTGTCCAGGACAGAAATATAAACTTTCTCATCGAGTTCTCTCCAGCTCATAGCTAGGTTAGACATTGTTAGTATTTGCTTTTATCTGCCAGCTGTCAGCTTATAGTTGGTCGATATAAATTTTGGACGAAGGGCCACTTTGAGTTGCGAAAAAAACCAGATATCTATACTGTACTATTATAAGCAAAATATGGTATATTTGGTTTGGTACTCTTTTTTTGTAATTCTTTTTTGGTACTCTTTTTTTGGTTACTCTTTGGTTTGATTAAATCTCTATTACTAAATAAATTCAAAAAAAAAAAAAAACACACAGTAGGCACTCTCTTTAAATACAATAAATCTTTATTATTAATTATTAAAAAAACATAAGCCTCTAATTAAACACTTCAAAAGTCTTAAGTAAACAGAACACTCAAAACACATTGAACACAAACACTACAAAAACATCCATATCACGTTTCCAGCATCCATTTTTAAAACTTCAAAAGTCCTAATCGAAACTCCTGTATCATTTTGATGCTCACGCCATTAAGCGAAATAATATATATTTATAATATTTATAATATATTAAGCGAAATAAAATATTTATAATATTTGAATTTCGCTTATAATATATTTATCTATCTATACTTCTATACTATATATCTATCTATACTATAGTATTATAAGCGAAATAGATTATATTTGGTTGGTAGTTTGGTACTTTTTTATGGTACACTCAATAACAACTGTTGGTTTGTTGGTTTTTGAGACAGATTAATGAGAACCATGTAATGCTAAAAAAATATTCTTTCTATAATATATAAAATACTTCCGTAGCTTCAAGGTTCAAATTTCATAAACAACATATTATTATTAAACATTTTTATCATCTTAAAGTAATATTTATATACATATTAATGCGATAATATTTATATACATGAGATTTCTAAAGTAATATTTTAATAATAAAAAATATTTACAACTTAAAATTTTAATAATAAAATATAATTAAAAAATTTACAAATAACCGTGCATAGCACGGGTTATAGGCTAGTATAGATTACTTGTTGTTAACTATCTCAAGTCACTGACGATGGTCACGATGCCGACTTTGTTTCGCAGAAGAAACGTACATTACTGACGAGCTATATATGGAAGGATTGTCAATGGATTCTCTACTAACTTTAAAAAATTAACAAATTAAAATTATTTAATTCATTATTGATTTAAGATTTTTTTGAAAAAAACTAAGAAACAAAATATACATGATTCGCATAAATACGTTATTTTTGTAAAATTCGAATCTCAACATCTCATGAAAGTAACAAGAGGTTCCCCTACATCAATAAGTGTTTGGTACGTAAACAGCAAGTTACCAACAGATTCTCACTAGCTAGACAAACATTTGGCAGTTGCACACATAATAGGAGATTCTTATTAGACAATGCGCACAAGATGGAATTAACACACAGAAACCAAATGTTTTAGCATCTCATTTGTTTTTATTAAAAACTTAAGGTTAGAAGAACACTCGCGCGGTTAAAATTTTATATTAACATTTTTCTTCATTTGAAATTCTATTTTTTATATTAATTTGCCTATCAAATCTGAGTCTTCTGACAAGTACTAGAGCTCTAGCTCATACCATGTTAGTAAATAATCGTTCTATTATATTTTAGAGTCAAGATCAATTGGATCTTTATATTATATTTTAACAAATTTTAATAACTTTTATGCTCTCATATATAGTGTATTTTGCTATTAAAAAAATCAGTTTTTTTCTGATTAACGCCACAGATAATCTACTTAAATTAGTACCTGATCATTACCATTCTGCCACTCATTTGTTTAATTTATTATAATACGTTGCAAAATGATAAGAAAGTCACTCCGCAAGAGAACCCGAGAAGTACAAATAACACCTTGCAGTTGGAAGTTCCACTGAGCTGAAAAAGATTTTGTATAATTAATTAGCAATATTATAATTAGTGGCTGTTAATTAAAGAGATGCCTGATTTACATCCATTTGTTTTAGAATATGCAATCCGAATCATAAGTCACATGGTCTTGCTATATGTGATATCAAGTCTACACAGCTTATGGTTTACTGGATGTTTCTCCTTTAGTTTATGTTTGAATGTATTCAAGAGTAGGATTAATTAGTATATAAAAACAGCAATTACATTGAGAATTACTTGTATAGACACAACTGACAATATACACTACTAACTTCGGTAATCTAGAGCCGAGTACGTGACTACGTGTAAAGAGTAATATTAGGGATCCAGAAACCAAAAATTTCTTAAATGCAAATGACACGTGTTGAATTATGAATACTAGTAGTTGATAACCGGGGCATACAGATTCAACACCAATCAAAATTAAAATATTACTCCCTCCGTCCCTTAATGTTTTTCCTGTTTTGACTGGACACGTTTGCCAATGCACACTTTTGATCTTTAATATCTTGAATTTCGTATTAGTATTAAATATAAAAATTTCACTGTATTAAAGTACTCATAAATACGAATTCAACAAGATCACTCATGACTATATTTGGTCTTATAGATTAGACGTAAATTAGTAATTTGTCTCATGTTATGAACAGTCCCGACATACGAAACAAGAATAATAATATGGGACGGAGGGAGTAATATTAATACATTATTTAATTATATAATATAGAAAATTGAACCCGAGATAAAATTAAAAAAATTAAAATAAATAAATCTTTATAATTATGTAGTTGTAAGGAATCGAACCCGAGTTGAAGCTTAAAAAAAATTAAGATAAATATATAAATGTTGTATAATTATGTAGTTGTAAGGAATCGAATCCCGAATTTAGTGATAACCAAATTTGATATTTTGGTACTTTAGTACTATTGTGTACCATTAAAACATGGTTTTATACATCAATAAAGAATTTAGATGTAATATAGAGAATCGAACCCGAGATAAACCTAAAAAATCTTTATAATTATGTAGTTGTAAGGAATCGAACTCGAGATGAAGCTAAAGAAAAATTAAAGTAAATAAATCTTGTTTAAGTTTGTAGTTGTAAGGATTTGAACCCCGAATTTAGTGATAACCAAATTTGGTATTTTGGTATTTGGTACTATTATGTACCATTAAAACTTGGTTTTACACATTAATAAATATACTAGCTCAAAAGCCGTGCAATGCACTGATTTTTTTAATTTTAAATAAAATTTTCATTAATTTTCATTAATTTTTTTAAGACATGATTTTTTACGGCTTAAATTTTTAAATGAGATGATTTGATAATAATTATATAAATGTTATCCGTGATATTTCTAGAAAATGAGGGATTTTAATTAGTTAGGAAATATTGAAAATATGGTAGGTTTTAGTTGAAAAGGATAATTGATTAATTATTAGTAATTATAAAATTATTTTTTTATTTTATTAAATCGAATCACCCGTGATATAATTGGAAAAAAGAGATATCTTAGTTAGATAATATTAGAAAGGTAACATGTTTTAGGTGAAAAAGGTAATTGATTAAATATTTATAATTTAATTATGTTATTTAACTAAATAAAATTGTTCATAGTGTTTTTAGAAAATGAAAAATTAATGTTGACCGTGATATTTCTAGAAAAAGAAGGATTTTAGTTTAAAAAAAATATGGAAAAGATAGTATGTTTTAACTGAAAAAGGTAATCGGTTAATTATTAATATTACAATATTATTATTTTATTTTATTAAATAGAACGACCCATGATATAATTGGAAAAAAGATATTTTAGTTAGAGAAAATAGAAAAAGTAACGTGAAAATTAATAAGGCAACATTTTTTTTGAAACGCGGGAAAAATTCATTGGGCTATGAAGCCAAAATCCGGAACAAACTAAAAGGTATCACTGTAACTGAACAATCTCAATATACAGACCCAAAACAAACATAAAAGACTAGATATGATAATAAACGGAACATAATTAAACTTCAGAAAAAAACCGGACCCCATAAACTAACTGACTTGTCATAACAAAAGCCCAACACCCTGCCTGTTTGAAGGACCATCTGAAAACTGAGTAGCAGAATCACCAAGCTTCCATTCCCACAAAAACATTGCCTGCATGCAATATCTGTTCATCTTCCTGAGCTACTATCAATGTCATTTCCATTTCCGGATCCACCACCTCTTCTTCCATAGCACCCATAGCTACATCTTCCTCAAGAACCCATCTATTTTGCTCATTTGGAGTATCAAGACCCATATCATGATTCCATATTTCAATGATTCTACCAAAAGGACTTTTGATCAAAACCATTTGCTTCCAACTATTAGCCCCATGCTGAGCTAAATAAGACGCCATTTCGTTGTCGATATTGTCTGCCAAACGAATCTCCAAGAGATAGTTCTTATCCCTCTTCCTTGTGTTTAGTTGCCTTACAATAAATTCGTCTTCGGGATGACACCCCGCTTCAACTGAGTCTTTCCATTGCCAATAAGCATTGACATGGTCAGTCTCCAATGTCACTCTTGGATAGTCATTGATAAAAGCCATTTTCAGACCTTCCATGAATGCATGGAACTCATTATTTCTTCTCCTTTCTTTGCCCAAAGAACCTGCAAGCATGCTAAGAATATTACCCTTATGATCTCGAGCCACTACTCCAATGCCACTAAAATTTCCATTTGGCAGCCTCTGTTCCGAGAAGTAACCATGGACATTGATTTTGACCCAACCACGCCTTGGCAACTCCCATCTTGGATGTACATCGACCATTTTTTGATTTTCTTTATCCTCTCTTTCTAAAGATACTAGTGTCTGCTTGAATGTACTAGCAATGAGTGAAAAGAAGACATGTAACACCTGTATATAAAGAGACTTAAACTTGTGCCTTCCTCCAAAATTTTAATTACCAATGCAACTACACAGTTCCCCAGGCTGAAGGCGATTCATTACCCAAGGCTGTCGTTTCATTATACCGCTTGAACTAAAAAAGCCTGCCTCCTCTATAAAACAAAACTAATTGCCACTAAAACTCTCTAAGTATATTACTTACAAAGGTTTTTTTTTTAGCAATTAGGCCCAATAAGAATAAAATTCACGACTAATTTTTCCTTTCTTGGACCAAAAATCAGCTTCTTTGTTGAGTGCTCTGTCTACCTTTTTAAAACTAATTTTTGAAGACAATAAATCATGCTTGACATTCTCTTCCAGATTCAGTCTTGTATTTCTATATGCTAGAAACTCCTTTAATTCCGAAACAAGATCAGCATTATCCAAATAAACCATGAAGCTTATATTTTTCTTACCATGTTTCGCAATGATCCATATTAGAGTTTCCAGCGCCTTTGTCTCTGCCATGAAAGCACTATCAGCAATATGAGGGCCAGAGAATACCATTTGCGTTTTTCCATTTGCATTCTTAGCTACACCCCCCACTCCTGAAGAATAAAACCCATTTTTATCCATGCTCCATGCACCATCTATAAAACATATGATATCACATTCGCATGAAAGAAGCTTCTTCTTCAAATCATCTATCGTCCTTGTTATAACTCCCACTGGATTAAAATCCCACCATCCTACATTATCACTTGAGATGAAGTTGGAAGCTAAGTTCCATTCTTGAGAACGTTTTTGCAAAAGAATCATAATGGAAGCCTCATTTGAGACAGCTCCATTAAAGATTCTTTCATTTCTGCTTAACCATAAAGTCCATAAAGTTGCCACTATTGTTAATTTCCAAACCCTTCGAATGGTTTCATCCTTATGCCAGAATATCATTGACCAAGAATCCTTTAGATTTGAAGGCGTAGGGTTGTGCAGAAAACCCCACCATTCTAGACATTTTTTCCATAATCTTTTTGCTATATCACATTTTCAGAAGATATGCTCCGATGTTTCAGAAAAGTCTTTGCAGAATGAACAGTTTTTCTCTTCTTGAAGGCTTATTATTCTACTAGCAAGGAAGTCCCTCGTAGGTAGAATGTTCAGAAAAATCTTCCACATAAAAATCTGAACTTTTGCTGGATAATGAGTTTGCCAAATATCTTCAAGTACGACATTCTTTTCTGGAATTGTTGAAGAAGTTAAAGAAATACCCCGCTTCACTGAATACTGTCCATTACCATGTATCCAGTGAATTCTATCCTCCCTGGAATTTAAAGATAAGTTCTGGAATTCCCTGTCTAATTCTTCAACTAACTCTAATTCCCAACTTCTCAAATTTTGAGACCAAAATGCTGAGCCATCATGATCATAACATTCCCATAATTGTACAAACATTTCAACAGTGATTCCTTTGAAATTTGACAAAATATATAATCGAGGATAAGTATTTTTGAGAATACCTTTTTGATTCCAGAGATCTTCCCAGAAGAGGACTGAATTTCCATTATTTATCCTCCACTCAAAATTTTCTCTTTTCAAGAATGTTCCAAGAGTAGTTTTTGAGATCACATTACCAATATCCAACCAAAAATCCGAAATTCCACTTTTAGCAGTTAGCTCTTCTATACTTTCTCCAACTGAGCAGTTATATTTCTTTCTCGACCACTTGTTCCAATCCTTATCTCTTTCAGAATACCATTTTTATACCCATTTTCCTAAAAGTGCCGAATTCCTATGAGCAATATTGGATAAACCTATTCCTCCTTCCGCTTTTGGTTTACATACCTTAGCCCAAGCTATAAGATGCATTTTCCTTTTAGATACTGACAGGTCTTTCATCTTAGAGCCCCAAAAAAAGTTTTGCCTTATTGACTCAATTTGATTGCAAATACCTTTTGGAATTACTGAAGTATTGAACCAATGAACAGGTAGGCTATCTAAAACTGATTTAATTAAGACTGTCCTACCTGCCTTATTTAGGGACTCTACTTTCCAAGAGGCTAACTTATCTCGGAACTTACTGATTAATGGTTCCCAATAGATTTTCCTCCTGCTTGATATACCTATGGGAATCCCTAGATATCTCATAGGCCATTTTCCTACAGTGCACCCAAGCAGCGATGCACACCAGTCTACATTTGAATCATTTCTATTGCAGGAAAACAATCTGCTTTTTTTGAAATTAACTTTCAAACCAGAGAGCAGTTGAAAGCACTGAAGTACCCTTTTAACTCCTTTGATCGAATCAGGAACATTTTTGACAAAAACTATTGTATCATCAGCAAATTGTTGATGAGACAACTGATCTTCACTACCCAGAAAAGAGATTCCCTTGAAGATGCCAATGTTAACTGCTTTAGTTAACATGCAGCTTAATGCTTCCACTGCCAGCTTAATGTTAACTGCTTTAGTTAACATGCAGCTTAATGTTTCTCATCTTCAAACCTAAATCAAAAGGGTTTTTCCTAATCCTCGACTTCTTCCTGGGTCTCCCATGTGACATCCCCAAATCCGGGGTCATGAATCTGGGCCATCACGGACCAACTTCCATTCAAAATCAATATCTCTTGTTTTTTTTTTAATAATTAATACTTATGCAATTGACCCCACAGTAATACACACACACACACACCAGTCATATGCTCAGAGAACAACATTCACCATAATAAAAGTTTAAAGTTAAACAGTTATTACAAACCCAGAATCATACTTAAGTACATTGTTGAGTGACGCTTCTACAAGAAGCATTTCAACATCCAAATTTATTACAACCTTACACACTTACACACTTAATATACGTAAAACCACTAAACCCCTTGCGCTTGCCATCTACCTCCGGAATCGATGCTAACGTGCCCTCAGAAGTTCACCTTTCCCTTACCCTTTTACGGGGCGTTCTGCGCAGTATTGACATACCTAGCTGTATATAGATAAGTAGCAAGAGTGAGCTATAATAGCTTAGCAAGATATTATTATAACTAGAGTTTAAAAATGTGACCAAGTATACATGTATATACATATGTAAATGGTAAGCACTTATAGACTTTAAGGAAGAATCAAAACTCTTATTTAATAATACATCATCCACTTACTATTATAAGAAAGAAATCTAGAATAATACAGTATCAGTTTCTCTTCTTAAATAATATAACAATCAATATAATCTATCAGTGTAATATCTCAAGATAATATGAATACTTACTTAAATCTCTTACTATCATCATCTCATTTCCTTCTTATGTAACAATTTTTATAAATTAATATAAAATCAGTTTCTCTTCATCTATAACAATAATTCCATCTTTCATATCATTTTCCCTTTCCAGTATACCAATCTGACTTTATCATTTACTCCCTCCGTCCCAGCCAGTTCTTTACATGGCGGCTGGGCACGGAGGTCAAGGATAGTGGGTGTAAAGTGAGTGTAATATTGTTAAAATAAATGTAGTGGGTGTAATAGTGATTTTATTGTTAAAATAAGTGAAGTAGTGGGTGTAATAGTGATTTTATTGTTAAAATAAGTTAAGTAGTGGGTGAAATAGTGTAAAGTATTGTTAAAATAAGTGAAGTAGTGGGTGTAATAGTGTTAAAACTTACTATTTTGGGTAATGTAAAGAAATGGTGGGACGGCCCAAAAAGGAAATTGTAAAGAAATGGATGGGACAGAGGGAGTATTCTT
This sequence comes from Kitagawia praeruptora, assembly GCA_037693485.1. Classification (NCBI taxonomy): domain Eukaryota; kingdom Viridiplantae; phylum Streptophyta; class Magnoliopsida; order Apiales; family Apiaceae; genus Kitagawia; species Kitagawia praeruptora. The sequence goes on from CM075354.1 coordinate 129,534,256, forward strand.
TATTCACATATTGTAGGGGTTTTCACTGTTGCCGAATACGTGAGGCACGATGATCAGTCGCCCTCTGTATCCGTCCCTTTTTACTACCGGTAGACGGAGGTAGGTCTGCCACCATCCCCCAGGAGGAAGGTCTACCACTACATCCTCCTTCGGCAACTCTTGGGCCGAAATGAAACATTAAGTGCTGGACTGTGCAACTTCCACACGGCCTCTTACGCTTACTGTTGTAATATTAAGTGCTGGACTGTGCAACTTCCACACGGCCTCTTACGCTTACTGTGGTAATATTAAGTGCTGGACTGTGCAACTTCCACACGGCCTCTTACGCTTACTGTTGTAAATTCCCCTTTTTATAAGATCATTATTCAATTTATCAACACCATTTCACATTTCCATTCCCGTATATCACTTTCATTCTCGCACATTATTTCTATAAAATATATGTATATAACATACACTAAAAAGAATGTTTACAATATAGCATTATAAACCTTATAACCCTAGATAACAACTGATACCATTCTCTTTCATATCTCTTTTACCATAAGCATATTCGCTTCATTCGTAATCATCTCTATATTCATATTTCAGAAAACATATCCATCTCTCTTTAACTTCCCACAATCAAGAGAATATATTCTTTGCAATATAGCAACAAAAGCATCACATATACATAAATATATTCCATGATATCATTATTATTCCGAAGATAAATAATTTTTAAAGTAGGGATAGAAGAAATCTTGCCTTGGTTTCTGTATCCTGATAGTATAGCTGGCCCCTCCTCCGGAATTTCTATAAACACAAAAGGACCGTCATTAGAATAACACATCTCTTACTCACTACCCTCTCGTATAACAAAACCCTTTACACTTCAACATATGTTTAACGTATTATTATTACCCAAAAGGTTCAAGGACTTAACCATTTATAAGCTCAAAAGAAGTTTCAGTGTTTGTCACCATTTCACCTAACGACCACACTCGACTGTAAAATTTCTTATAAATTTTAAATTTCGAATTTTAATATAAGGTCAACTGTCAAGGGTCCTCTGGCCACCCTACTACACTATTCCAAAATTTCGTGACTTATAAAAATGTCTAAGTATGGTAACTTTAGCCTCAAAGTTGATACAATTACGTTTTCTCGGTTATCGAACACCTTTCACTAAAACTGACTTTTCTCCTAAACCGTTCATCAGATTTTAACGCAACATATATCTAAACGATCTATGAACCAAGCTCTATCATTTCATGGTCAATTGGTAACCTAGGCAGTGAGGTACCGTACGAATACAGGGGTCACAAAACAGGGCAGATTTCGTTCTAACGAAAATCGGACATTATAACGGCTATATTTTCGTACTTTCCAAAATCAAACTCCTCCAAATCAATCATCCACCTTATACACCATCACCTACACCATGTGGTCATCTTACCAACCATGGTTACAAGCACATACTCCTTCCAAAATCAACTTTAATCACTTACAAACACTTATAACATCATAATCATAACATTTATACCACTTAATCACTAAACACAACCATATCCATCATAAACATAAAAGAGCAAGCATGATTATACCTTCTTGAAGCTTTGATAACCCTTAACAATCCTTGATATATAACGTCCTAGAAAATATCGTAATTATTATTATTATTATTTAATTATTTAATATTAAATGTGGATTATATGAAGTGAATATTTTTTTAGGATTGAATATATGTGACATCATGTTTACATATTTATATGGTGATGTATGTGCGACGTGCTATTTGGTGTAATTTTATTTGTATTTTTTTTATGATTAAAATCAATTTAAATTGTACGTTATTGATCATCGAAAAATTTATAAAATCATCAGAGTATTTTAAAATCCCGAAATCTTTTGCAATATCATATTTGTATATTTATTTAGTTTTTAAAATTATGGGATGAATTATTTTGGGTGTTTTAGTATTTTAAAATTATTTTAGCAGTTTTATTGTGCTTAGAGGATTAAAACTTGTAAAATTTATATTTAATTCATTTTTGATCCTAAAAATATTTTAAAAATATGTGGGTGTTCATAATTTTATACCCTTTATTTTAAAAGTTAAAATTTTAATTTTTCCACAAATTTTTAAATAGATTTCGATTTTTAAAAGGCTGAAAATTGGATTTTTATCTAGATTTTCAAAATTTTGAAATAACAAAAATACCATTTATCTTTCTAAATCTTAAAACCCAGCTCCCCTAAATCCATCTCTCGGCTGTTTTCTAGCAACTCTCGAACTCTCCAGAGTTCTCTCTACTCTCTCCTCACAATCTCTCTCAATCTCTTCCCTCATCTCTCTCCCATATCTTTCCCACGCGAGGATTCTCCCTCCTCTGTTCGTCCTACTGACCTGCTGTGCGTGTATACGTGTGTCTGTGGTTCGAAGCTGGGGTTCAATTCAGTCCGTTGTTATGACTGTGTACAGCGGTGGTGTGTGTTCCGCGGTGTGGGTGTTTCTCTCCCTCTCCTTTACCTCCCCTTCAAGCCGCGCCTGTGTGCGTGGGTGAGCTGTGTATGGTTTTTTCTGATTAAGTGTGTGTAAGCTGTTAAGTGTGTGTGTATGGGTGCTTCACAATCCCATTGATAGTCACTGAAAATCCTCTATTCTTCCTTTATGTAAGTTTGATTCCAAGCTGGTTTGCTACTGCAATATCGTTTTGAATTGCTGCTGATTTTGTCTCGGTTGTGTGTGCATAGTTCGGGTCATCATACTCAAGGCTGGGAAAACATTTTTTTTTGTTGTTATGGATTTGTTGTTTAAGAGAATGATTTGGGTGTTGAATTTTGTTTCGATCCTTACTAGCTAATTATGTTCGAAATTGTTATGTATAGTAGGAAATTGGGTTCAAATTTTTATAAATTGAGTGCGGTATATTGAGTTTTTAGAGTTTACTGGGTTTAACATTCGAGTTTCAGATTTTGTAAAATTCTTTCTTAGTTTGAATTGGTTGAGAATGTTATTGAGTGTTTAAACTGCTTATGTGTGTATATCGGTGCTTGCAGGTCGATAGTTAGGGTATTGATTAAAGTTCTGGTTGAAAATTTCTTGGGTCAAGAATTGATTTAATCTAACTGGTCGATTGACTGATTGTTCGAAGAATCTCATTTTTTATTTGTAGTGTCTGAATAAAAGCAAGCTGCAAGCATATTCTTATGTGAATTGTTGAATAAGTTTTGACATTAGTTTGAGTATAAATGTTGATAGTGTTTTAAATGGAAGGTTAATTGTTGGGTTGTTTAGTAATGACATTGGTTAAAAGCAGTGTTATATAAATGATTGTTGTAAATTAGTATGTTTGAATAATTATGAGGTTGATAGTGTTAATTAATATGCTTTGATGATTGGTTAGTAACTAGTATGTTATATGTGAGGTGATAATTATAATGTTAAATTGTCATTAAAGATATTAATTTGATTATATGTATAAAATGAGTTATATGTACATTTTGATCGGATTGTGACATTCATATTAGATGTTAAGTTTAAGGATTTCCCGAGGTGTACAAATGAGGCACATTAATATGGTTGGAGTTAACTGTGAAGTATATGGTAGCAAAGGGTAGCTTGAGTGTTGAATGGATCGGTTGTATTCCGACAGGTTAGGCTATAATATAAAGAAGGTGTTGTCCAATTTTTGTTAGGATTATTTTCTAAGTTATATTGTAGTCGCTAAGAATTATGTGTACCATTGTGCTATATACGTTATAAGGTATGAGTATAAGTAGATGATACGTGTTAAGTGCTTATATGATTTATATGGTTATAATGTACTATTTTGAGAATGTAATCAATATGTGCTATACGTGTTATGTTGTAAAACCTAATAGGACACGATGGGGGGTAGAATAGAGTTATATGATAAAGGTTATGAGAGTACTGAAATAGTACTTTACCTGTATATAGGTACGAATAGGAGGCCGGCTAAGAGCCAGTGCACGTGTAATTGGAATCTTGAGGAGTGAAAGAATTATCGGAATTGGCGAGTGTGTCCGAGTAGCGGTTGACAAGTTATAAAAGAAAGACAGATGTGTGGTCGATTAGAGGCCAATGTACAAAGAAGTAGAGATTGATGCAAAGTGAATAATGAGTTGATATGTTGGAATTGGAACTGCGTGTATTGAGGCAAGTATACTAACCCTCACTTATCGTTCAAGTGATGTGAATCATCTTGTGTTAATTATATATATTTTTTCGAATCCTTTCTTGCAATCATCTATACTTTTCATATTAGTCTGAATGGTGCGAACCTGTTCTATTAATTGTAAGGTTGTCTTCTAAATCGTTTTGCTAGTATCTGTACCCCTTGATTTGGTTTAAGTGACATTCCCTAATAAGTAATTAAATATTCTCAGATTATTTTCAATTGTTATTCTCTCCACCAATTGTTCAGGTGTTGATTCTTTTGATTATTTTTTTCGCTATGAATTGTTATAAATTAATTCGAGGTTTAAATTGTCGTTGGAGCATGTGTTGCTCAATGATGGTTATAACCGAGAATGACTTGAGATCTTCTGATTTACTCAACTCATTATTGTCAGGCCGGTTTTGGCAGCTAATGCATGTAAATGCTTAGTCGACAAGAGTGAGACTTGAGTAATTGAGAATTTCTTAAATCTTCTTTTAAATTTTAGATTTCTCTATTCCAGGATTTCTTATAAATTGCTGTGAATTTATACAATCTTGACAATTGCTTTGTTCCTTAAATTATTAATGTTTCCCATGTTAGTATATTATTCTGTCTTTGTTGTACCATATCATGCTTAGTTTAATCTTATTACTCTGTCGTTTATGAATCCTTATATTACATGCTTCCCCTGAATCTTAACCTTATTGCTGTTGTTCATGATTCTGCATATCAATTGCTTCCCTGAACCTCAGTCTTTATAACTGAAAATGGAAATGGCTTAAATAATTAAAGATGTTTTTAAAATTCCTTATACTGGGCTGATCTGTTATCAGTGAGTATAAAGGACTTAAAAATGAAATGTTTTGAAATATTTTAAAGATTTTAAAGATTTGATTGGGGGAATTCCGTTAAAATGTTTTCCACGGATTCCTTTAGATTGGAGGCGTAAGAGGCCGGGTGACGCCGGTCCAGCATTTTTTTTTTTTAGCGTAAGAGGCTGGGGGAGTGCCCAGTCCAGCAGCGTAAGAGGCTGGGGGAGTGCCCAGTCCAGCATTAAAGGCCAATGTGTTGCCTAATTGGGAACCCAATTTATGTCCAGACGGATCGAGTGTCCGGGCTGGGGACTTTACGTGGCTGATCACCCGTATTGTCCGTAGTCGTGAAAAAACTCCAATCAACTGAAATGATTTTAAAAAGGGTTTTATGGAAAATATGTTTTAATAATGGAATGGTTTTAAGAAAGGAATGTTTTCATGAAATTTATGATTTGATAAAAATGGAAAGTTTATCCTATGATTGAAATTGAATTCTTTCCTTGAGATTAATTGATCATTGATATTGTTCATCAATGAATTATTGAGATATCGTTGTTTCACTATATTATTAACTTGCTGAGCGTTCTTTGGCTCACTCTTGCTTTGTTTTACCTAACCCTTTGCAGTTTGGTTTAACGAGGATCTACTATATTTATCCATGCGAATGAGAGCGATGAGGCATTCTATACAGGATAGATTTCAGAGCTAGAGCGGGTAAGCACAGATTGGAATTGAGCTACGAATTAGATGGTATAGTAATTAGAGCAGATATAGAAGTTGTAATAATTTGTATTAATTAGATTCTTGTTTCATACCATAACCTGGAATCGATCCTCGGTGAGGAATCGTTGGTATATTAAGTTTCAATTATATTTGTTAAATTGGAATATGGTTTGGGTTGAAATACAGGTGGATAGTCCGATTTACGAATACTTCATGCTGAAATTTTCTAAAATTTCCCTGAATCAAAGTCTATTTTATTATAAAAAATATATTTTCAATATTGAGTAGTCGGGGCGTCACAGGTTGGTATCAGAGCGACAGGTTATGGTCACTGAAACAAGTTAGGATGATTAAGTATACGTATTTAAGCGGGACATTAGATAGAACGATTTAGGATTAGATTCGCCTTAGGTTATTAGGACAACGGTTGCGACGTTAGTTAGTATTTTGACATATCGTGCGAGCCAGAATTCGATTCATTCGAAAGTACGACTTTGGACGAGGCAGTTGATTCGACGCCGCCTACGTTAAATAGACGACCGGAGTTATCATCTTGGAGGATTCTACTTGTAGACCTTCGTGTATGTTCTAGAATTTCCTTTGCGACTTTAGTTACCCCGTGAATGACATAGAAAGTGCGAAAGGACGGTAAACAAGATGCGAAATGTGATTTCTGGCATGTGCTGGAGTAAGGACATGGTTATTCATTACTAGCCGTTGATTTCATTTAATTTATAGATTAAGGAGATTTAACCTTTCTTTCTATTTCTTCTTATCTTGACAATACCCCATCACCTTTGATAATCAACTATATTTCAATTGATGACGAATTTTTCAAATTCATTTAAACACATTTCTGTTTTTCAAAGATACCTCTATCTTTCAGGGGATCACTTGACTTAACATGATGCATATAAATTATTAAGACCCTTGAATTCTTTCTAGTTTCCTCGAATAATTGTTATTCATTATTCAACATTGTATATCTATAAATTTTTTTTGAAACTTTTGAATTCTTTTTGTTTCTCTTTGAAAACTTAACCTTATTTATTCTGACTGGGATGAACAACCCTATGTATATAGGGGAGTCAGGGACATCTTATCTATGTGATAGAAGTCTGGTGGGACGCCACTGATTGTGTTTGTCATGAAAGTACTGAAGGCTGGCCACCTTTTTGTACTATGGCGGTTGACCTAAGTGACAAATGCAACCTGATAATAGTTCAATGATCATATTGATCTCTCGGTTAAATTCTTTTACAAAATTCTTATCAAACAAAACTCAGTTCATATTCATACAAGTTAACACCTATCTATTTCAATGCTTCTTTTTGTTATAAACCCTTGTGATTTCTAAAAGTGACCAGTGATTGAAAGTAGAAAAGATGGAGATGTTTGTCGATTCAGAATTTGATGATCATGTTTGAGAATTGAGGTTAAAGTAGAGATTGAATATCAAGTTAGAGTACGCAATGGATTGAAAACACACGTACAAGATTTGATAATACGGAGAGACGGATTTTGGTTAAGAAGTAGATGACAAGGACATGAGAAGAGCATATATACGATTTCTAAGTACGAGCTTTGCGATTGGAAGAACTATAATTTTCAGGATATGACGAGAGGATCGAAGTGAATGCCGTGACGACGAAGCAGTAATGAATCGGGAAAGGGCTAAGGCGCTAGCAGAGATCGAAAACTTTGAAGTACCAGCTAAGGATTATCGAAGGTTGCCAAAGATTTTACCAAGATAGCTACAATAGTGGACAAGCCTACCAATCAGGAAACGAAGGGATAAAGGTGGAGAAAGCTTTCAGAAGTCAGTGAAGAGATTGAAAATCGTCCCAGAGTCAGTGCAACCGGATGGACAAAGAAAGGATGAGTATGGTTATGAGTAGGAGCGTGGAAGCGGTATCAATTGTTAATCGCGTGGATGCTATATTAAAGATTTAATTATTTACCTATTTACTGCAAGTCAATTCAGATTTCTTCGTTATTATGTTTGCTGCAAGTCAAGGCGGGTTTTGTTTTAGTAATTGTATATGCAAATTATTATGGATAATTGGGTTAGTACTTGAGGCGTCGTGTACAGGGAATAGTACATTATACGAATAGGTCATGTCCGATTTTCGGTAGAAAAGGATCCTCACGTACGACTGGTAAGTGCCTAGAATTAACGAGACATGTAAACCAAAGGTTTAAGTTTATGATCGAATTTGCGGGCTTACAGGACGAGCCTAGCGAGACATGAAACGATGTAAAGGAATTCTAGAATGAAAGAAATGATTTGGAAATTTAAAGAGAAATGGTTGAGTAATACCGTTGTTACGTTTTCTTAAGATTGATTCTGAGGACAGAATCCTATTAAGGGGGGAAGGATATAACGCCCTAGAAAATATCGTAATTATTATTATTATTATTTAATTATTTAATATTAAATGTGGATTATATGAAGTGAATATTTTTTTAGGATTGAATATATGTGACATCATGTTTACATGTTTATATGGTGATGTATGTGCGACGTGCTATTTGGTGTAATTTTATTTGTATTTTTTTTATGATTAAAATCAATTTAAATTGTACGTTATTGATCATCGAAAAATTTATAAAATCATCAGAGTATTTTAAAATCCCGAAATCTTTTGCAATATCATATTTGTATATTTATTTAGTTTTTAAAATTATGGGATGAATTATTTTGGGTGTTTTAGTATTTTAAAATTATTTTAGCAGTTTTATTGTGCTTAGAGGATTAAAACTTGTAAAATTTATATTTAATTCATTTTTGATCCTAAAAATATTTTAAAAATATGTGGGTGTTCATAATTTTATACCCTTTATTTTAAAAGTTAAAATTTTAATTTTTCCACAAATTTTTAAATAGATTTCGATTTTTAAAAGGCTGAAAATTGGATTTTTATCTAGATTTTCAAAATTTTGAAATAACAAAAATACCATTTATCTTTCTAAATCTTAAAACCCAGCTCCCCTAAATCCATCTCTCGGCTGTTTTCTAGCAACTCTCGAACTCTCCAGAGTTCTCTCTACTCTCTCCTCACAATCTCTCTCAATCTCTTCCCTCATCTCTCTCCCATATCTTTCCCACGCGAGGATTCTCCCTCCTCTGTTCGTCCTACTGACCTGCTGTGCGTGTATACGTGTGTCTGTGGTTCGAAGCTGGGGTTCAATTCAGTCCGTTGTTATGACTGTGTACAGCGGTGGTGTGTGTTCCGCGGTGTGGGTGTTTCTCTCCCTCTCCTTTACCTCCCCTTCAAGCCGCGCCTGTGTGCGTGGGTGAGCTGTGTATGGTTTTTTCTGATTAAGTGTGTGTAAGCTGTTAAGTGTGTGTGTATGGGTGCTTCACAATCCCATTGATAGTCACTGAAAATCCTCTATTCTTCCTTTATGTAAGTTTGATTCCAAGCTGGTTTGCTACTGCAATATCGTTTTGAATTGCTGCTGATTTTGTCTCGGTTGTGTGTGCATAGTTCGGGTCATCATACTCAAGGCTGGGAAAACATTTTTTTTTGTTGTTATGGATTTGTTGTTTAAGAGAATGATTTGGGTGTTGAATTTTGTTTCGATCCTTACTAGCTAATTATGTTCGAAATTGTTATGTATAGTAGGAAATTGGGTTCAAATTTTTATAAATTGAGTGCGGTATATTGAGTTTTTAGAGTTTACTGGGTTTAACATTCGAGTTTCAGATTTTGTAAAATTCTTTCTTAGTTTGAATTGGTTGAGAATGTTATTGAGTGTTTAAACTGCTTATGTGTGTATATCGGTGCTTGCAGGTCGATAGTTAGGGTATTGATTAAAGTTCTGGTTGAAAATTTCTTGGGTCAAGAATTGATTTAATCTAACTGGTCGATTGACTGATTGTTCGAAGAATCTCATTTTTTATTTGTAGTGTCTGAATAAAAGCAAGCTGCAAGCATATTCTTATGTGAATTGTTGAATAAGTTTTGACATTAGTTTGAGTATAAATGTTGATAGTGTTTTAAATGGAAGGTTAATTGTTGGGTTGTTTAGTAATGACATTGGTTAAAAGCAGTGTTATATAAATGATTGTTGTAAATTAGTATGTTTGAATAATTATGAGGTTGATAGTGTTAATTAATATGCTTTGATGATTGGTTAGTAACTAGTATGTTATATGTGAGGTGATAATTATAATGTTAAATTGTCATTAAAGATATTAATTTGATTATATGTATAAAATGAGTTATATGTACATTTTGATCGGATTGTGACATTCATATTAGATGTTAAGTTTAAGGATTTCCCGAGGTGTACAAATGAGGCACATTAATATGGTTGGAGTTAACTGTGAAGTATATGGTAGCAAAGGGTAGCTTGAGTGTTGAATGGATCGGTTGTATTCCGACAGGTTAGGCTATAATATAAAGAAGGTGTTGTCCAATTTTTGTTAGGATTATTTTCTAAGTTATATTGTAGTCGCTAAGAATTATGTGTACCATTGTGCTATATACGTTATAAGGTATGAGTATAAGTAGATGATACGTGTTAAGTGCTTATATGATTTATATGGTTATAATGTACTATTTTGAGAATGTAATCAATATGTGCTATACGTGTTATGTTGTAAAACCTAATAGGACACGATGGGGGGTAGAATAGAGTTATATGATAAAGGTTATGAGAGTACTGAAATAGTACTTTACCTGTATATAGGTACGAATAGGAGGCCGGCTAAGAGCCAGTGCACGTGTAATTGGAATCTTGAGGAGTGAAAGAATTATCGGAATTGGCGAGTGTGTCCGAGTAGCGGTTGACAAGTTATAAAAGAAAGACAGATGTGTGGTTGATTAGAGGCCAATGTACAAAGAAGTAGAGATTGATGCAAAGTGAATAATGAGTTGATATGTTGGAATTGGAACTGCGTGTATTGAGGCAAGTATACTAACCCTCACTTATCGTTCAAGTGATGTGAATCATCTTGTGTTAATTATATATATTTTTTCGAATCCTTTCTTGCAATCATCTATACTTTTCATATTAGTCTGAATGGTGCGAACCTGTTCTATTAATTGTAAGGTTGTCTTCTAAATCGTTTTGCTAGTATCTGTACCCATTGATTTGGTTTAAGTGACATTCCCTAATAAGTAATTAAATATTCTCAGATTATTTTCAATTGTTATTCTCTCCACCAATTGTTCAGGTGTTGATTCTTTTGATTATTTTTTTCGCTATGAATTGTTATAAATTAATTCGAGGTTTAAATTGTCGTTGGAGCATGTGTTGCTCAATGATGGTTATAACCGAGAATGACTTGAGATCTTCTGATTTACTCAACTCATTATTGTCAGGCCGGTTTTGGCAGCTAATGCATGTAAATGCTTAGTCGACAAGAGTGAGACTTGAGTAATTGAGAATTTCTTAAATCTTCTTTTAAATTTTAGATTTCTCTATTCCAGGATTTCTTATAAATTGCTGTGAATTTATACAATCTTGACAATTGCTTTGTTCCTTAAATTATTAATGTTTCCCATGTTAGTATATTATTCTGTCTTTGTTGTACCATATCATGCTTAGTTTAATCTTATTACTCTGTCGTTTATGAATCCTTATATTACATGCTTCCCCTGAATCTTAACCTTATTGCTGTTGTTCATGATTCTGCATATCAATTGCTTCCCTGAACCTCAGTCTTTATAACTGAAAATGGAAATGGCTTAAATAATTAAAGATGTTTTTAAAATTCCTTATACTGGGCTGATCTGTTATCAGTGAGTATAAAGGACTTAAAAATGAAATGTTTTGAAATATTTTAAAGATTTTAAAGATTTGATTGGGGGAATTCCGTTAAAATGTTTTCCACGGATTCCTTTAGATTGGAGGCGTAAGAGGCCGGGTGACGCCGGTCCAGCAATTTTTTTTTTTAGCGTAAGAGGCTGGGGGAGTGCCCAGTCCAGCAGCGTAAGAGGCTGGGGGAGTGCCCAGTCCAGCATTAAAGGCCAATGTGTTGCCTAATTGGGAACCCAATTTATGTCCAGACGGATCGAGTGTCCGGGCTGGGGACTTTACGTGGCTGATCACCCGTATTGTCCGTAGTCGTGAAAAAACTCCAATCAACTGAAATGATTTTAAAAAGGGTTTTATGGAAAATATGTTTTAATAATGGAATGGTTTTAAGAAAGGAATGTTTTCATGAAATTTATGATTTGATAAAAATGGAAAGTTTATCCTATGATTGAAATTGAATTCTTTCCTTGAGATTAATTGATCATTGATATTGTTCATCAATGAATTATTGAGATATCGTTGTTTCACTATATTATTAACTTGCTGAGCGTTCTTTGGCTCACTCTTGCTTTGTTTTACCTAACCCTTTGCAGTTTGGTTTAACGAGGATCTACTATATTTATCCATGCGAATGAGAGCGATGAGGCATTCTATACAGGATAGATTTCAGAGCTAGAGCGGGTAAGCACAGATTGGAATTGAGCTACGAATTAGATGGTATAGTAATTAGAGCAGATATAGAAGTTGTAATAATTTGTATTAATTAGATTCTTGTTTCATACCATAACCTGGAATCGATCCTCGGTGAGGAATCGTTGGTATATTAAGTTTCAATTATATTTGTTAAATTGGAATATGGTTTGGGTTGAAATACAGGTGGATAGTCCGATTTACGAATACTTCATGCTGAAATTTTCTAAAATTTCCCTGAATCAAAGTCTATTTTATTATAAAAAATATATTTTCAATATTGAGTAGTCGGGGCGTCACATGATAAATCTTGGGCACTCCTTAAACAACCTTATATTAACTTGAATCAACTAAAGAACCATGAAAAATCAAGTTAGTTCTTAGAAAACACTATTCATCACTATTCATCAAGCAACTTCCATGATTTTATTACCTTGGCAAATGATGTTAGATGGCTATGAAACTTGGTGGGTATCTCTTTCTAGTCTCCAAGAAGCTCCATGAATTTTCCTTAGATTTTTAGTTGATCTTTGCTAGGGTTTTGATTTTGGTTTTTTTCTCCTTTTTCTTTGAAAAATTCGAATGGGATGATGAAGGGAAGAGGATGAGATTTTTCTCTTGGTTTTGATCTTATCTTACTAATTACTTGCTTATTCTAGAGTGTTATGGAAGCTTGGAAAGATATTTTGTGTTTAAAACCTTGCAAAGTTACTAATTTACCCTTAAAAACAAGTTAATGACTAATGACACCACTTTAATGATCCAATAAATCCCATTTTGATTTCCTACTTATAATGCTAATAATCTTGAATAACATAATGTGGTATGTATCCTTGTTATATTACTAATCTTGGTTGCTTGGTTTCCATACTCGTCTAATTGTGGTTCGTTTCGAATGTACCTCATTATCTCAGTGGTTTTGAAATCATTTAACAATCCAAATTCCATTGGTATTCTCTTAACTTAATAATCCCTTGGTTAAATCTAAATTCACTAATTCCTCAATATATAATTCTTATAATGTTTCCATGCTCCTTACTGTCCAATAGAAGCTTATTCGAAATCAAAATCCTCAAAAATCCATATTTAGGAATTTCTGAAATCCATCGTCATTTCGAGTCACTTAATCTCAATGTATAACACTAATATGGTTTCTGTTCATTCCTTTTCCGTTTCCATTATGGAGTACTTATATACCCTTTCTCTAAATCCTCGAAATTTACTATTCATGGGATCACTGTAGCTTTGTTAAAGTTAGGGTTATTACATCCCAACTTTCTTTCCCATTTTGAGATTTTCCAGATTGTGACACAATGATAACTGTGAACTTTCAACTGCATTTGATTCATTTAAATCAGAATGCTCCACAATTATGGATTCTAAGGTGTCACTCATTTCCGTTTCTGAACTTGATGGATTGTGGCAAGGGAAATTAACTTGACTTGTCAACTGAGAAGCACTAATATGACTTGTCTCATCATCTTCCCTTGTTGAAACAGACTTTGACACCAAAATTTCCCGCGAGCTTTCCTCAACATGCTTACCCTTACTCATTTCTTCTGAATTTATTTCAACAAATTTTTTTCCTACCTTTTGGTTAGTATCCTCGCTATTATCCTTATCATCACCAATCGACAAAACATCCCTATCCTCAATAAATCTGTCTTCAGAATTTGAATTGATCCTTTTTTTTTTAATTCTTCTTCCTTGAAGATGAATTCGAGTTGGCCTTATGCTTTAGAATAGGGGATTCTGCTTGCCTTCTGATAGAAGATTCCTCCATAGGTGCCAATTTCCCCTTTAGGAAATCATGATCAGAGGTTTCTTTGAAGCTAATAGGAATTTTAGTTCCTTTGACATTTACTACAATTTTTTCATCAATGTGATCAATGTTTCTAGTAGAAAGACATATGAGGGGATTGAAAAAATCATTTGTACCGTCCTTCTGATAGGTCCATGATATCCATTCTCCCATTTTTGAAGTGAAAGCTTTTAAATTTTCCTCTAACCACGTATTCATAGGCAGACCCAAGCATTCAACCCAAACAGTCCTTGAGATGTACAAATCTTCCTCTTTACACATCCTTATAACACTGAACCACTCATTTAATCTGGTTAAATCCAAATCCTCCCATTTTGATCCTTCTTTGACCATAAGCAGAAACTTGTTTCCTGGGAGTCCTACAACAATTAAGTTGTCATATCCCACAGAATTTACCCTATTTTGGAGGCTTTCAGCATTTTCCTCTTCACGAGTGAATCCTACTTTGGTCTGAAAAAGACCCTCTTCTACTTCCTCATCCACTACCATTTCAATGTTTTCAAACATTCTTTTGGAGAAAGAATCTTCTTTATGATTGCATTGCTTTGGGCATCCCTCTTCTATCGGCTTCTTTTCTTTTCATAGAATATATATTTCCTGTTCGTATATAAACAAGTCTGTGGTTTACCCCCAAAATACTATTATTCTCCTTTTCATAGAATTTCTAACCCCTAACAGATACTGATTTTCCTTATCTAGATTATCAACCTACCTATACCATTTATTGACCACATTGATTCCTAACCAAACATTTACACTAAAAATTTAAATACTAGAAAAATGTTCACCTGTATCTGTATCGTGCTTTCTCAATGCCTCTCCTAAAGTCATATTGTACACCCTGGCAGTAGGTCTATTTGAAGCAGTCATACTTTGTCCTGGTGCGGACGACTCACCGGAACGGCAATCTCTGGCAAAGTGTCCTAATTTTCCACACTGGTAACACTTCATGTCACTCTTATCGACTAATGGACACTTGTCTAGAAAATGCCCCTTTTGTCCACACTTAAAGCAAGTTATTCCTAACACTCTACACACTCCTGAATGCTTCTTACCACACGTGTTACAATCTGGCAATGGTGGTCGCGATTTATTAGACTGAAAGGTTCCTGTGGATCTACCACCCTGATTCACCGTCTCACTGGTAGTCTTATTATTCCCTGACTTTCCAAACTGGGGTTGTTGTCCTTTACCAAATTTGTTAAAGTAGCTTCCCTCACTTGAACCTCCTTTTGGACCCTCAAATTTTCTTTTCTTGTTCTCTCGACCTAATTAGGTTTGTTCACTCTCGGCCTCAATAATAGATGCCTTCTGAACCACCTCAGCATACTCAGTCAACTCAAATGGTGCCACTCTCGTTCGTAGCCATGGTTTCAACCCTTGTTGGAACTTTTTTGCTCTTTGCTCTTCAGTACGCACGAATTCTGGAACAAACCTAGACAGTTCGGTAAATTTCGTTTCATACTCAGCCACTGTTAGATTTTCCTGCTTTAGCTCCAAAAATTTTATTTCCATTTGGTTCTCCAGATACCTAGGGGAATATTTGTCTAGAAACACCCTAGTGAAACGCTCCCAGGTTATCACTCCCGCTCCCTCGAGATTTTTCTTAGCTTCCCACCAATAATTTGCCTCTCCCTTTAGGAGATAGGCTGCAAAGACTGTCTTCTGATCTTCCTCTACCCTCAGTATCTCAAAAGCCTTCTCCATCTCTTTCAGCCATGCCCTGGCTGCTACTGGGTTAGTGGTTCCCTCAAATTTTAGGGGTTTTAATGACTTAAAAGCACGAAAAGAGTTAGCTGCTTGGTTGGGAAGAACAGGTGGTTGTGGTGGATTCTGTGGATTAGCTAAATTCTGCCTCAATAGTTCCATAAATTGATTAAAAGGGTCACCACCCTGATTTCCCTGTTGACCAGTTGATTCATCTTCTTCTTCCTCATGATCTTGTTCATTATGATCGTTTTCACCCTGCCTATTATGACTTGCTTCCTCTCTCTCATTTTCCCTTGCATTCATTCTATTATTACGCTTAGGCGGCATGATTCTGTATATAACAATATTCTTCGTTAATCATCCAAAATTTAGGGTATAATATACATCATTTCTATATACACATTCTTATATACACAATTATATCACTAGTTAACTCATTTATTTCTCAATTCAACTTTAGCAAATAAGTGTATCACCTTTAGCACAATAACCTTTTCATTTAAGTCAATCACCTTATATACATCAATATTCTTGAATCTCAATATTTAATATCGAAATACGATAGAATTTAGACAGAATACACAAACTTCATTAATTATCCCCACTTCCTTTGTTTATCCTTATTCTGACTTTTCCCTCAAAATACACCTTACTCTCAATAATAAATCTCAATTATAGCTTAAAATTCCTCATATTCTTTTATCTCACTAGTCCTCAAATATACCCATTTCTTCTCACGAATTTCCTTCCTCTTTTATATCGAAACACTTCTAACTCTAATTATCTCTTATTGAAATTTCCCTTGAAATCTCGAGTTTCCTCGTATAATCACGTACACTCTAGACTTTTCTTCCACTTTCCATCCATTAAGGAAATCTTCTATATTTGAAACAATTGATAGAATTCCAGAAACTTTGAATTGAAACAGACCCAGAAACAAACAAGTGTCCCACAACAATTTATAAGATTAAGAGTTTTAAATAACTTTTATTTGAAACAAAAGGATATTTAAGAAATCAATATGATAGAAGAACCCGTACGTAACACAAGTGAGGGCGTCCCCTCCGACTTTCAATCACACCGACAGATCGTCCTTGTGTATACATATAGGATTGTTCCTCTTAGTTGAAAGAAGAAGTATAAAGAAAATATTTAATCACGATGATAAATACCCTTTTCCAAAAATAATCTTAGGGAAATATTTTGACTAAAATAGATAAAATACAATTTTGAAACACATTCCAAAGGTACCAGAAAGTTTTGAAAAGATACCGGCCCCTTTTTGAATAAGAGATGATAGGTCACCCTGGAATTACTCACGAAGTTATCTAACGTACACTTCCCGATACATCAAGTATTCCCTTCCTCATATCGATCTCGCGTGCTACATAAACTTAACACTTTTGGCATAATAACCTTTACTAGCAATAATCTATAAAATTATAATCACGACTCAGAATAAACGCTTCGTTCGATAAACCCCCCCTTGAACTCGATGTGAGTTCACAATTTCTATTATTACTGATATATTTATTATTATCACTCTTGTTCCTGAGCATTATGACTCTTAGCTCTGATACCAAACTGTGACATCCCCAAATCCGGGGTCATGAATCTGGGCCATCACGGACCAACTTCCATTCAAAATCAATATCTCTTGTTTTTTTTTTATAATTAATACTTATGCAATTGACCCCACAGTAATACACACACACACACCAGTCATATGCTCAGAGAACAACATTCACCATAATAAAAGTTTAAAGTTAAACAGTTATTACAAACCCAGAATCATACTTAAGTACATTGTTGAGTGACGCTTCTACAAGAAGCATTTCAACATCCAAATTTATTACAACCTTACACACTTACACACTTAATATACGTAAAACCACTAAACCCCTTGCGCTTGCCATCTACCTCCGGAATCGATGCTAACGTGCCCTTAGAAGTTCACCTTTCCCTTACCCTTTTACGGGGCGTTCTGCGCAGTATTGGCATACCTAGCTGTATATAGATAAGTAGCAAGAGTGAGCTATAATAGCTCAGCAAGATATTATTATAACTAGAGTTTAAAAATGTGACCAAGTATACATGTATATACATATGTAAATGGTAAGCACTTATAGACTTTAAGGAAGAATCAAAACTCTTATTTAATAATACATCATCCACTTACTATTATAAGAAAGAAATCTAGAATAATACAGTATCAGTTTCTCTTCTTAAATAATATAACAATCAATATAATCTTTCAGTGTAATATCTCAGGATAATATGAATACTTACTTAAATCTCTTACTATCATCATCTCATTTCCTTCTTATGTAACAATTTTTATAAATTAATATAAAATCAGTTTCTCTTCATCTATAACAATAATTCCATCTTTCATATCATTTTCCCTTTCCAGTATACCAATCTGACTTTATCATTTATTCTTTATTCACATATTGTAGGGGTTTTCACTGTTGCCGAATACGTGAGGCACGATGATCAGTCGCCCTCCGTATCCGTCCCTTTTTTACTACCGGTAGACGGAGGTAGGTCTGCCACCATCCCCCAGGAGGAAGGTCTACCACTACATCCTCCTTCGGCAACTCTTGGGCCGAAATGAAACATTAAGTGCTGGACTGTGCAACTTCCACACGGCCTCTTACGCTTACTGTTGTAATATTAAGTGCTGGACTGTGCAACTTCCACACGGCCTCTTACGCTTACTGTGGTAATATTAAGTGCTGGACTGTGCAACTTCCACACGGCCTCTTACGCTTACTGTTGTAAATTCCCCTTTTTATAAGATCATTATTCAATTTATCAACACCATTTCACATTTCCATTCCCGTATATCACTTTCATTCTCGCACATTATTTCTATAAAATATATGTATATAACATACACTAAAAAGAATGTTTACAATATAGCATTATAAACCTTATAACCCTAGATAACAACTGATACCATTCTCTTTCATATCTCTTTTACCATAAGCATATTCGCTTCATTCGTAATCATCTCTATATTCATATTTCAGAAAACATATCCATCTCTCTTTATCTTCCCACAATCAAGAGAATATATTCTTTGCAATATAGCAACAAAAGCATCACATATACATAAATATATTCCATGATATCATTATTATTCCGAAGATAAATAATTTTTAAAGTAGGGATAGAAGAAATCTTGCC
The DNA here is from genome assembly GCA_037693485.1 of Kitagawia praeruptora. Lineage (NCBI taxonomy): Eukaryota > Viridiplantae > Streptophyta > Magnoliopsida > Apiales > Apiaceae > Kitagawia > Kitagawia praeruptora. The sequence continues at coordinate 129,553,143 of CM075354.1, forward strand.
TTGGTTTCTGTATCCTGATAGTATAGCTGGCCCCTCCTCCGGAATTTCTATAAACACAAAAGGACCGTCATTAGAATAACACATCTCTTACTCACTACCCTCTCGTATAACAAAACCCTTTACACTTCAACATATGTTTAACGTATTATTATTACCCCAAAGGTTCAAGGACTTAACCATTTATAAGCTCAAACGAAGTTTCAGTGTTTGTCACCATTTCACCTAACGACCACACTCGACTGTAAAATTTCTTATAAATTTTAAATTTCGAATTTTAATATAAGGTCAACTGTCAAGGGTCCTCTGGCCACCCTACTACACTATTCCAAAATTTCGTGACTTATAAAAATGTCTAAGTATGGTAACTTTAGCCTCAAAGTTGATACAATTACGTTTTTTCGGTTATCGAACACCTTTCACTAAAACTGACTTTTCTCCTAAACCGTTCATCAGATTTTAACGCACCATATATCTAAACGATCTATGAACCAAGCTCTATCATTTCATGGTCAATTGGTAACCTAGGCAGTGAGGTACCGTACGAATACAGGGGTCACAAAACAGGGCAGATTTCGTTCTAACGAAAATCGGACATTATAACGGCTATATTTTCTTACTTTCCAAAATCAAACTCCTCCAAATCAATCATCCACCTTATACACCATCACCTACACCATGTGGTCATCTTACCAACCATGGTTACAAGCACATACTCCTTCCAAAATCAACTTTAATCACTTACAAACACTTATAACATCATAATCATAACATTTATACCACTTAATCACTAAACACAACCATATCCATCATAAACATAAAAGAGCAAGCATGATTATACCTTCTTGAAGCTTTGATAACCCTTAACAATCCTTGATAAACCTTGGGCACTCCTTAAACAACCTTATATTAACTTGAATCAACTAAAGAACCATCAAAAATCAAGTTAGTTCTTAGAAAACACTATTCATCACTATTCATCAAGCAACTTCCATGATTTTATTACCTTGGCAAATGATGTTAGATGGCTATGAAACTTGGTGGGTATCTCTTTCTAGTCTCCAAGAAGCTCCATGAATTTTCCTTAGATTTTTAGTTGATCTTTGCTAGGGTTTTGATTTTGGTTTTTTTCTCCTTTTTCTTTGAAAAATTCGAATGGGATGATGAAGGGAAGAGGATGAGATTTTTCTCTTGGTTTTGATCTTATCTTACTAATTACTTGCTTATTCTAGAGTGTTATGGAAGCTTGGAAAGATATTTTGTGTTTAAAACCTTGCAAAGTTACTAATTTACCCTTAAAAACAAGTTAATGACTAATGACACCACTTTAATGATCCAATAAATCCCATTTTGATTTCCTACTTATAATGCTAATAATCTTGAATAACATAATGTGGTATGTATCCTTGTTATATTACTAATCTTGGTTGCTTGGTTTCCATACTCGTCTAATTGTGGTTCGTTTCGAATGTACCTCATTATCTCAGTGATTTTGAAATCATTTAACAATCCAAATTCCATTGGTATTCTCTTAACTTAATAATCCCTTGGTTAAATCTAAATTCACTAATTCCTCAATATATAATTCTTATAATGTTTCCAAGCTCCTTACTGTCCAATAGAAGCTTATTCGAAATCAAAATCCTCAAAAATCCATATTTAGGAATTTCTGAAATCCATCGTCATTTCGAGTCACTTAATCTCAATGTATAACACTAATATGGTTTCTGTTCATTCCTTTTCCGTTTCCATTATGGAGTACTTATATACCCTTTCTCTAAATCCTCGAAATTTACTATTCATGTGATCACTGTAGCTTTGTTAAAGTTAGGGTTATTACATCCCAACTTTCTTTCCCATTTTGAGATTTTCCAGATTGTGACACAATGATAACTGTGAACTTTCAATTGCATTTGATTCATTTAAATCAGAATGCTCCACAATTATGGATTCTAAGGTGTCACTCATTTCCGTTTCTGAACTTGATGGATTGTGGCAAGGGAAATTAACTTGACTTGTCAACTGAGAAGCACTAATATGACTTGTCTCATCATCTTCCCTTGTTGAAACAGACTTTGACACCAAAATTTCCCGCGAGCTTTCCTCAACATGCTTACCCTTACTCATTTCTTCTGAATTTATTTCAACAAATTTTTTTCCTACCTTTTGGTTAGTATCCTCGCTATTATCCTTATCATCACCAATCGACAAAACATCCCTATCCTCAATAAATCTGTCTTCAGAATTTGAATTGATCCTTTTTTTTTGAATTCTTCTTCCTTGAAGATGAATTCGAGTTGGCCTTATGCTTTAGAATAGGGGATTCTGCTTGCCTTCTGATAGAAGATTCCTCCATAGGTGCCAATTTCCCCTTTAGGAAATCATGATCAGAGGTTTCTTTGAAGCTAATAGGAATTTTAGTTCCTTTGACATTTACTACAATTTTTTCATCAATGTGATCAATGTTTCTAGTAGAAAGACATATGAGGGGATTGAAAAAATCATTTGTACCGTCCTTCTGATAGGTCCATGATATCCATTCTCCCATTTTTGAAGTGAAAGCTTTTAAATTTTCCTCTAACCACGTATTCATAGGCAGACCCAAGCATTCAACCCAAACAGTCCTTGAGATGTACAAATCTTCCTCTTTACACATCCTTATAACACTGAACCACTCATTTAATCTGGTTAAATCCAAATCCTCCCATTTTGATCCTTCTTTGACCATAAGCAGAAACTTGTTTCCTGGGAGTCCTACAACAATTAAGTTGTCATATCCCACAGAATTTACCCTATTTTGGAGGCTTTCAGCATTTTCCTCTTCACGAGTGAATCCTACTTTGGTCTGAAAAAGACCCTCTTCTACTTCCTCATCCACTACCATTTCAATGTTTTCAAACATTCTTTTGGAGAAAGAATCTTCTTTATGATTGCATTGCTTTGGGCATCCCTCTTCTATCGGCTTCTTTTCTTTTTGATGCATCACTGATTTTTCAGCCTCCTTACTAGGTTGCTTCTTCTCACCACTATAATTTACAGAAAGCTTAAGCTTCTTACCAAGTCCTTCTTGATTTTTTGCATTGAAAATTATTTTCTCTGCTTCTGACTCTGAGATTGTCTGTATAAAACCAAAACGCTGATTCCTCTTATCTCTTTTTTTAGGCAAAGTAATATCCCTTATTATTCCACAAGGTTTGAAACACTCCCATACAGCTTTTGCCCATGTATTATCAGGGATATCATACATAAAGATCGATACGGGTCGTTTCTCTTGCTCCTTTCGATTTGACTTACTTTTCCTATTCTTCACCACAGTCCACTCCTTCTCTTCACTATTCTTTACTACTTCCACGAATGTTTTCTTCAGAATCGGGGCTTTTGATGGCTCCTTTTTAGATTCATTCCTAGTTTGTAGACTTCTAAAATGAATCATATTTAAAGCGATCGATATCGCCTTCTTATCACCTCCACAAAACCTATCCAGTATTGTTTTGTCCACCAAATCCTTATTAGCCCATATAAAATCATTAAGAATCTCATCACCTGATTTCCTTTTTGAAGATCGAGAGCCTGCTTTCCCATGCTTGAGCTTTTCCATCCATCTACCTCCCTTATCATTGACTCCACCGTCCGAAGATCCATTACCGTTGTTTACCAAAGAAATTTGAAAATTCCCTGCCGTTTTCTCCGCCGCTTCCTCTCCCATTGGATTTTAATAAGGCAACATGTTTAAGGTGAAAAAGGTAATTGATTAGTTTATAGTAATTAGGGGTGTGCACGGGTCGGTTCGGCTCGATTTTTATCGAAAACCGTTACCGAACCGTACATGTCGGTTCGGTTCGGTTTTTATCTATTAACCGTAACCGAACCATTCGGAACGGTTTTTTTCGGTTCGGTTAACCGTTTGTCGGTTTCGGTTTTTTTTGGTTTTTTATTTTAAATACTTAATATCATGCTGGAGCCGGTTTTAATCGAGTAAATAGGACCATAAGTGACAGCCCACTTAGTAAAAGTCTTGTGGGGTTTTTTCTCTTTCAGTTGCAGCAAATTCCGAATCAATGGCAGCCCTGGTACCTCTGCATCCAAGACACAAACACAAACATATTGCCTCTGCATATGATCAGGGGCAACAACATAATAAAGTCTAGTTTAGATAAATGTATAATATATATTTTTATTTATATAAATTGTATAAGTTTGACTATAAAATCTTATTTTTTATATAAGTATATAATATAAAATTTAAAATTATTAAAATAGTATATTTTTGGTTCGGTTTTTCGGTTTGGTTATTGGGATAAAACTGTAATCGTTACCAAACCGTTCCGTCGGTTCGGTTCGGTTACGGTGTTTTTCGGTTTTAGTCGGTTACGGTTTATTTCGGTACGGTTTTTCAGTTTTTCGATTTTATTTTGCTCACCCCTAATAGTAATTATAATTTAATTATGTTATTTTTACTAAATAAAATTGTTCGTAGTGTTTTTAGAAGAGAAGATATTTATGTTGCCGTGATATTTTTAGAAAAAAGGATTTTAGATAGAAAATATGATACATTTTAGCTGAAAAAGGTAATCGATTAATTATTAGTATTATAATAGTAGTAATATTATTTTTTATTACATGGAACCTCCCATGATATAATTGGAAAATTAGAGATTTTAGTTAGAGAAAATAGAATAGGTAATGTATTTTAGTTGAAAAAGGTAATTAATTAGTTAATAGTAATTCTAATATGATTATGTTATTTTAATAAATAAAATTGCTCGTAGAATTTTTAAAAAAGGAAAAATTTTAGTTAGATAAAATATAAAAGATATTGTGTTTTACCTGAAAAGTGAAATTAATTAGTTATTGAAAAAGAGAAAAGGTAATTTGTTAACATGAAAAATGAGATTGATTAGTTATTAGAATGAATTTTATATGTAATTAGGTAAAATCAATAGATATCGTACCAACCGACCAAACTTATAATGTTTCGGCTATTATAATATAGTATAGATAATATAGATTTAAGTAAGGATAATTAAGTAAAAAAATCAGGTTTGAAAATGAGATATTTCAGTTAGAAATATAAAAAAGAAATTACCTTTTAGTTGGAAAAGGTAATTAGCTAGTTATTAGTAAATATAATATTATTAGTTTATTTAATTAATTAAAACAACTATATTTTTTGAAAGAAAAGAATTTATTTAGAAAAGTTAAAAAAAGTAATAGCTGAAATAGATAATTGGTTAGTTATTATTAAAGAGAAAATGAGATATTTTAGTTAGAAAAGATATAAAAGATATTACCTTTTAGCTCGAAAAGATAATCAGTTAGTTATTAGTAATTATAATATTATTAGTTTATTTCATTAATTAAAACGATCTTATTTTTGGGAAGAAGAGATTATAGTTAGAAAAAGTTATAAAGGTAAAGGTTGAAAAGGTAATAGCTGAAAAAGGTTAGTTATTATTTAGAAGAAAATGAGATATTTTACTTAGAAAATAAGTTAGAAAAGGTAATAGCTGAAAAAGGTAGTTGGCTAGTTATTATTTAGGGGAAGTGTTGCGAAGAGCTGATTGTGATATTTTGTGAAAAGATTGTGCTTTTGGTTTTTAATAAGTAAGTAAAAGAATTAATGGTAATAAAGTAAAACAATTAAATAAGGTATGTGTTTTGGTTTTTAATAAGTAAGTAAAATAATTAATGGTAATAAAGTAAAACAATTAAATAAGGTAAGTACTGTACCATACCGTACCAAAACTTTTAATGTTTCGTCTTTTATAATATAGTATAGATAAGTATAGATTGGATAACATTGAGATCGCTTTATTTGTCGAAAATTAAGACATTTATGAACCAAACGATGTCATTGTTAACTAAATTGTCCCAGTTGAACTAATTTATTCTTGTCACGTTGTGCCGGTCTTGTTGGCTAATACAAATTCGCTAAATGTTGATGCCATGCTTTTCGGCTGCAACATTACTGAATTGACCATGCTATTATGTAATTGAAGTAGTTTAATCCGTGAGAGACGATAAAAAGTGTTGACAAGGTAATTCCGAGCCAAGCAAACTTTGGTGTTTGCTGCTATGAGCTACACTTGCCCATCACCACTTGTTTTTGTCATGAAACGTTTAATTTTGAATCCAATGCTGGAATCCTTTTTCGAAAGAGAATTTGCAATTTGCAAGTGGCTTGTTCTTACTGTTATGATTTCACTTGACATAACTTGTTAAAGAACAAGCATTCCATGTTATGGAAAAAATATAACAAAAGAAGCTAGATGCTTATAACATGTACTAGCTAGCATATGAGAACAGTTTTGTGGACTAGTTGTCAATCCAAAAAGCATATAGCATGAATTAACATGACATCACAAATTGTAAACTTCAAATATTAAATTCTGACTTCTAATAGCATGCTCACAACTAGGAACATGTAATGTATATCAGTTAAACATTCGTAGAGTAATGGAAACAAAGTGTCTAGTTTTTAATCCTTTACTTGGTCGGGTTTATATACTGTATTAACAATCAGTATTAGCTTGTAAAATATGTTATGAAGTTGTTTATAATATTTTTATGGCCTAACCTTTTATTGATCTACGTTGTACAAGATCGATCTCCTCGTTGGCCATATATGCCTCCCAGTTGTAAATATATATATATATATATATATCTCACACACACATACACATTATTACACAGTTGTGGCTAAATGTAGAAATATTTTTTAACAGATTATAATCATTGCATATATATTGATAGATGTTCTGTGTGTAGGATGACTTTTTACAATATATTGATTTACAAATCAGTATAACAATTTTCTCCTGACCCATATCTGGGAGCTGTGATCAGCTCTATGTTTTGGATACTATATTGTTTACCAATGATTCATCCAGATGTGCTTATTTTGATAAGCAGCAGCGTGGGATTGAGACTTGAGCGAATATACCTCGCGATATTCTTCCTTTATGCCAAAGACAATAGGTAGAGGGTACATACATTATTCTTAGTTGTGAGCCGCCTAAATAGCTACAGAATAATTAATTTGTACATATAAGTTCTTTGAAGTTCTCTTTATTATTGTTTCCGTTATCTTGTTGTCAGTGTTGTGAAAATCGTGATTAATCGCGCTTCGCGATCAGGCGAAGGTTCTGCGAGTTGCGTATGAGCGATTTAGTGCGATTTTAAAATTGGCTAAAAATCGCGATTGACTTGCGCTTACTCGTAAAAAGTCGCACTATACTTAAAAAGACTGAAATACCCTTAAGTTAAAAAACACTACTTATAGTTTTGCACAAATTTTGCACAAGTTTTACACAAATTTTGCACAAATTTTGCACAGCCGCTCAAAGAGATATGTCATAACTCCACTGGTCTCTAGTCGGTGGACAATCTCTGTGCTGGTTTTTCGTGGAGATGGTTTGTTGTAGATGCCGTATAGAATGAGCTGGAGTACGCCTAAACCTGCACACTGCTGGTAATCTACATCAACAGATAATTATTAATCAGTTCAACTATTTTCTCCAAACTTCTATTTGGGCGTTGAAAAGTTAATATCGTCTGCATATAGCTTAACAGAATGTTCAAATCCAATTGTATTATGCCATATACTAGCTAGAAAACTCTGTTAAGCATATTTGTCAAGGACAAGAAAAAGGACATGTATTCTACACTCCGTGTCAGGATAACACTTCTCTGTTACAAATACATGCATCATGAGATTCACGTATTGAATTTATTTAGATGAAAACTTAAAAACCTAGTGGGCTCCTGTGACTGGGTCAAATCAACTAAAACCTAAGGTGTAGGGATGGTAATCGATCAGATTTAGTAAAATTCAAGTCTAAACCCAATTTTTTTAGCTTACTCGAACCCAATCCAAACACAAAAAATTCCCGAAACCTAAAATCTGAATCCGATATGATGGACTTTACATTGGTTTCGGATATACCAGAAATCCAAAAATTTTTGGATTTAAATTTGATATCTTTTAGATTTAAGTATTGGTATACATACCGCAATGAGGAGTGGAGATCCACTCATCGCAATTTTAGAAATGATGCATAAAATGTCGATGATACGCAATCTCTTCTCAAGAGTGGTAACCAATCCAGTGATAAGGCCCTCAACAAGGCCCGTCATCACCAACTCAATTATTAGTATAGCTATTACGTAAATCTGAATATATACATGTTTATACATGTTAATTACAAAACAAGATAACGAGAACAATAATAAAGAGAACTTCAAAGATATTATATGTAAAAGTTAATTATTCAGTAGATATTTAGGCGGCTCTCAACTAAGAATAATGTACGTATGTCTTTGGCATAAAGGAGGAATATCGCGAGGTATATTAGCTCAAGTCCCAATCCACGCTGCTTCTTATCAAATAAGCACATCTGGATGAATCACTGGTAGATTGTATATTGTCCAAAACATAGATGATCACAGCTGTTGTACTGATTTGTTAATCAGTATATTGTATAAAGTCATACTACACACAAAATATCTATCAATATATATGCAGTGATTATAATCTGTTAAAAAATATTTATTTAGAAAAAAGTATTGCGTGCGAAGCACGGATCATTATAAATTATTTTAAATTCTAATTTTTAATTTTTTAAAATAAAATAAAATCTTGAAGCATCAAGTTGTATAAAATACTATATTCTCGATTTTTATTTCGATTGCTAGTTAATAAACTAGTAGTATAAAACGTCACTATTAAATTAAACTAATATATAATATTATTATTTTAATTAATTAAATTTATCTAACTTCACTCTAGTAATATAAGAATAGCTATATTATTAATTGTATTTATTATTAATAATCTATTATAGATCTCTTTTAAATATTAATTAAAGGAGCCCTAATTTCTTTGTAATACTATATTCATGACTTTATTTAAATTTTTAGTTAATAAAATCATAGTAAATAATTTCATATAATTTCATTATTAAATTAAATTATTATATAATATTATAATTTTAATTAATTAAATTAATTAATATTTAGTGAAATATCGCGGTATACATAATATACCACGACATACCATTCAGAGGGGTTTCTGCTTTTAATAAAACTAGCCGATAACCCATGCGAAGCACGGTTCATGATCAATTATCTTAACTTTTATTTTCTGATTTTTTTAAATAAAATCATATATTATAATCTTTCTATTAAATAAATTAATGACAATTTAAATCGATATAATTGTCAATCAAATATGAATTGTCTCTAAATTATACATCTTGTATTTTTGGACAACTTTGCCCCTGATCTATATATAATAATATATACATATTATTATGAAATTTATATAAGAGTTCTTAGTTTCTCCGTTTAAGTAATCAGCAAGGAATGATCCAATATTTATAATTCATTATAAGGGTCACGCTCTATTGAGAACACATGTTACTATGAGAACAGTGAGAACATTGTGTTCACCACATTTCAAGCTATTTTAAAGGACCCCGTTAGGGGCACCTTCACAAAAAAGTCTTATAATTTTACCATCTATCCATTTATTAAAAAAAATAACAAAAAAAATTAAAAAAAACTGCTACCACATCATCATTTTTATTTTTTTTTTGATGAATGGATAGAGCTTAGATTTATAAGACTTTTTCGTATTTTTTTATAATTAAGACTTTTTCGTATCGGGTGCCCTTGGCGGGGCCCTTTAGAATAGCTTAAAATGTGGTGTTCTCACCTGCATCAGTCCCTTCATTATAATATATGTTAACCATTAGAAAAGTATAGAGATCCTGTAATATAAGAGTAGCTGTATTATTAATTGCATTTATTATTCTATTGTAGACATTTTTAAAATATTAATTAATGGAGCATGAAGTTGTATATAATACTATGTTCTCGACTTTTATTTTGATTGTTAGTTAAAAGACTCGTTGTATAAAATTTCACTATTTAATTAAATTAATATTTAATAATATTATTTTCATTAATTGAATTTATATAACTTCACTAATTAATGGAGTCCTAAGTTGTATATAATACTATATTCTCTGTAAAGCATAATGTAATATAATATGTAATAAAAGACATATATAACTCAACTAGGATAAAAGATAAATAATATTAACTCTATACATGGATCGTGAAATTTGAAGAACAGGCACCAACAAGGATCAAGTCGCTGAAAGAAGTTCATTAACATGATCAAGCCTCAGTGACAGAATAAGATGTACAGATGATTCAGTTGAAGGGCCAAAAGATTCCATGTATTTATTGAAGATACTGCTGCAGGCTAATCAATTGGAATATAGCGAAGGTGTGAAGATCAAGATCAGTGCTAGTCTGTTAACTCGAATAACTTGTAGAAGGGGGGGGGTTGAATACAAGTTATATAATCGTGTCTGATTTTTGCTTGATTATATGAACAAGAACAAACGAATGAATCAAACTCTGTTTGTATTAATAAGATCAAATACAAACTCTACCAAAGGTGTACAATACCTTTAGCAGCTGCTGTCAAAATAAAATTCTCCCTGTTTGCACTCTCGTATACTTACGATTACAAACCTCACGAACTGAACTCTTTTTACAATGACATAGAGAGAGTATTTATTATGCTACCTATCAACTAATAACAGAAAGATAATCTATACATGACAATGTTCTGCCGTCCAGTTGATAGTTTCCATCAATAGAAAATTCTTCCCTTCATAATATCTTCTTGCTTGTTCCTCAAACAAAGATCATGTTTTATAGCACTTGCCAGTTTCTGTAGCATCCATAATGACATCATCAGTAACACGACTGATATCAGGATTTCATCTTGCATCAGGATCTAACCATCCTATCAGTACTTGATAAGTATTTGACTTGACGTATCAGGATTCGATCTCAGTTCCTGACATGTAGTACTCGATGCACTGTTCATTCCTGACTAAACTTTACAGATAACTGTCTAACACATATTTCCTATACAAAGTGCTAAATCCTTTAAAAGATCAGGATTTACAAGAAGTATAAGTAAAATTCTATTCTTAACATCACAACTCATGAATTATTCCTAACAATCTCCCCCTATTTATGCTTTAAAATCTGAAGCATAAATCTGAGTTGTTGATGTCAAAACATATAACAATACAATCAGAATAGAATTTATGAATTCAGAAATCATGAAATTAAGTACCTCCTCTTCTTAGATATATACATAGTATCCAGTACTTAGACGAAAGAATTCAACTATTTGATGCTTCTTTTCCTTTATCACTTCCATGATGAGATTCACCTCTGTCACTGTCTTTATCTCCCCTACTAGTTCTTCTTTTATCTCCCTTAGTCTGTTGTTGTTGTTTTCTTTGAAATGTCTTTATCTCCCCCTTTTTGACATCAGCAACATTAATTCCAAGAGATTCATTAACAGAACAAATGAGATTCATCAGAACTGCTTGATTTTCCATAATAGTGACTTGGTTATCTTCAAGTGTTTGAAGTCTTGATTGAATTTCAACTTGAGATTTCTGAATATCTTGTAGAATTTCAGAATTGACTTCAATGTTGGAAGTGTTTGGAATATCTTCAGATTCAAGTCTTGTAGAAGAAGTTGCCTATGTAGAATGATATTCAAGTAATAAAACTCGATTAGAGTTACGAACATCTTCATCTTTCTGATCTGAAGCTGCAATATGATCATCTTGTCCTTCACTAGTATTCTGTGTACTAACATCTTCAAAACCTGACTCCTCCTTAGATTGATCGGATACTGTTGATGTCTCAAATCTTGCTGATATTGGAAGTACAAACAAAGGAATACTTGGATCATTAGAAATATCTTCTGGTACTGATAATGTAGAAGTTTGTCTTAGCCTTTCACCTCTTCTGTTGATAATTCCGGCAAGCCTTTCTTTTTGATTCTGAGCTTTAACTTCTGGCTTTGAATTGTGCTTTGCTAAGTAATTCTTCTCATACATCTTGATAAAAGAATAAGTACCAGCATCCATACCAAGATTATTAGACCAAGATTCAGGAAATACCTGATCCCAGAAATCAAACGATGGTTTCCTAATTTTCTCTCCCTCACTATGGAGTTGATCATCCATACCCTCAATCTCACTTTGACTATCTAAAGTCAACACTCTTTCTACCTCTCCTTTTGCCTGGTCAGGAGCCAGCCGCTCTGATTGTGGATCAATATCCATCTTTTCAAGTGTATCACTCAAATTTGGATAAGTGCTCTCATGACCTACAGAAAAATAGAGTTTAGAAGAAGTTTTTATACCTGAACTCACATGGAGAGAGGGTTCCTCATTTGGCAAGGGGCTTGAGGTTTTCTCCAAGGAGTGAGCTGCTATAATCTCTGAACCCTTACAATCATCTTCTTTCCTTCCAGAGACTACAGGCTCCAGTATACCACTTTCAGGTTCTTTACTAGACTCTGATGTCTTCAGTAATACTTCATTAGACACCATAGTTAGTATATCACTGTCTTTAAGTGTTGTTTGCTGAGACTCACCCTCAAGGTGGATAGACTCTGACTGAATAATATTTGTTTGATCTTCAAGAAAATCAGTCAAAGTTATTCCTCCCATATCATAGGGTTTCTCACTTGCAATTTCAGTCATCACAGAAGACCTTTCAACATCAGCTATCACAGCTCCTTAGTCATCCAACCTCTGACTAGATGGTTCTTGTGTTACAGTGACTGTGATCTGATTTTTCCTACTATCCACCACTGGTGCAATAGTATCTTCTGTTGACTGCATTCCTCTATCTACTTCCTCCTGTTGTTCACCTTGAGCTGAAGCATTTTCAATAATGACATCCTTGCCAAATAAATATGCATGAAGTGATTGAAGTGCAACATGCTTTGAGAGTCCAAATTTCCTGACCAATTGTCTTCTGACAGATACATAGAAATACATCTTCATTAAGTCAAGTCTTTGATGTAGAAGTCCATATTCATCTGGAAATAAAAGTTTTGGTACTCTTTCAACCACAAAATCTAGAACAGGCCTTGACAACTTCACTTTGAGAGAAATTAGTCCCATAGCCAGTCTGTATGATAATGTAGTTTCCCATGAAGAATCAATATCCAGACCTCTATGGTCATTTGCTGACTTGATTGTAGCTTCATTTATAGAGACCTGCATGATATTAGTTGGACTAGACTCTGTGTGTGTAGGTGACAATTGAATCTTTCTCCTTGTTCTCCTGGTATAGTGAGCAAAAGATTTATCCTGAGAAGACTAAAGAGGTGTAGACACAGAATTGATCTTGGGATGAGATCCTTTTTCAATAGACACAGTCTTTTGAGAGAGTATCCAGTAACTGTTTTCCCTTTTTAAGTACTACAGTCGTTTGAGAAACTGCAGCATGGCTGTGACTAGGTGCTTCATCTCTTTGTCCTAGCTTAGAAAGTCGAATTGCAGACTTCAATTCCTCTCTCTCAGCAAGAGATATATTATCATCATCTTCACTAGAACTACTACTACTACTTGACACAACAAATCTTCTCTTCCTTACAACTGATGTCTTTTGAGAAACACCAGAGGTTGGTTTCTTTGAAACAATAGGCTGTGGATTAAAACTTTGTTCTTTAATTGTTTCAGAGACTATAATGTTTTGGGCTACTTGGGTAGACACAGGTGGGTTCTCCTCCAAATGAGATTCCTAAGCCATTTCACCACAAAAGAAAGAAGAATTGTAGAGAGTAGGAAGATGAGTTTTAAGAATTACCTGAACATAATGTGGATAATGAATTGCAGGTATTTCATCTAGATTCTTTTCATTGTCCTTCTTTGTAATGTCAGAGAAAATTCTCTTTTGCTATACATAAGAAGAAACACAATGTTCTCTACCAAATCTAGCTTCAACATCAGGAATAAAATGGTTAATAAACAATTGTATAAATCTATGATAATAAACCATTTTCCTGTTTTGATCTCTTAACCCAAGTTTAATACACATCTGACTTAAGATAATGTGACCAATGTTAACTACTCTGTCATAAAGCAAACTGTAAGCAATATGTGAAGTAACAGAAGTAATTTGATCAAAAGAACTACATTTACCAGTAAAGCATTTAGCTAATTGATCAAAGAAGAAAGACCACTCTTTCCTAAGATAAGATCTGTTGGGTTTCAACCCAATATGATGTTATGGGTTTGGGTGATCCAAGATGTATATGGGTAAGGTAATAATTGTATGTGTAGACAATTATTATATATGGTATGTCTTGATCAATAAGTTGGGAAATTAGGTGCCAAGAATTGGAAGACTTGTATAACGAGTATGGTAAGACTTGTAGAACAAGTATGGTAAGTCTTGGTGGCTAAGTTTTGGGTGGCTATATATACATAGTCATATTGTATTTGTTTGATGTGTGTGAAAGATTAAGAGATGTAGTCTTAAGTATTGTTTGGGTGATGCTTGAGCAGTGTTGGCTCAAGTATCGGGTTGGGACACCGTTAAGGTGTTATTGTTTTGATTGTTTTGATGTATTATTGATAATTGTTAAGATTAATAATACAAGTTTGGTGCGTGGGTGTTTCCACGCCAAATATTATGTGTGTTCTTGTTTTGCTATTACTTAATGTTGATAGAAGTAGAAGTAATACTTGAATAGTGTTTGACCGCGCTTTGGTAGATCATGTCAATTATTGATTGGTGTGTGTGCGCGCTCTGTATTGATTGTTTGTGAATCTCGGATTGTGTAAGTCCCTTAACCTAACAAGTGGTATCAAGAGCTAGGTTCGGGTTTGTGATGGATGAGGTTAAGGGAAAGTTCGAGAAGGATTTGCTGACAAGGAGATTGCTACTAAAGCGGGAAGAGACAAAGTTACGTGTGGTTTGGCGGTTGACTTGCACCGTGGATCAATCCTGTGTTCGGACTCAAGATGTTGGAAGATGGAAGAGGTCATCGCAATTATTTCTATGGCTTGATCAACCAGGTGAACTATTTGGATGATATTAGTGATTTTCATCAAGAGACCGAAGGATTGTGAAAGCAAGGATCGGGTGACTCAACATGTGGAAGGGCACTCGTGGTTGATGCACGTGATTTTGTAGATGGATACATCGTTATGGTGAAGAACGATGGTTTGGTTTGGAGGGTCACTATATGGGTTTTAGCGACACTCAAAGATTGGAAGAGCAAGACGAGGAGATTCTTGTTCGAGGGGAGGCGTTGACGAATGGACGTCGATGGCTTGATGGGTTACCGTTCAATCCGATGTGGGTATTGGGTTGAAGGGGAGGATTGTTGGGTTTCAACCCAATATGATGTTATGGGTTTGGGTGATCCAAGATGTATATGGGTAAGGTAATAATTGTATGTGTAGACAATTATTATATATGGTATGTCTTGATCAATAAGTTGGGAAATTAGGTGCCAAGAATTGGAAGACTTGTATAACGAGTATGGTAAGACTTGTAGAACAAGTATGGTAAGTCTTGGTGGCTAAGTTTTGGGTGGCTATATATACATAGTCATATTGTATTTGTTTGATGTGTGTGAAAGCTTAAGAGATGTAGTCTTAAGTATTGTTTGGGTGATGCTTGAGCAGTGTTGGCTCAAGTATCGGGTTGGGACACCGTTAAGGTGTTATTGTTTTGATTGTTTTGATGTATTATTGATAATTGTTAAGATTAATAATACAAGTTTGGTGCGTGGGTGTTTCCACGCCAAATATTGTGTGTGTTCTTGTTTTGCTATTACTTAATGTTGATAGAAGTAGAAGTAATACTTGAATAGTGTTTGACCGCGCTTTGGTAGATCTTGTCAATTATTGATTGGTGTGTGTGCGCGCTCTGTATTGATTGTTTGTGAATCTCGGATTGTGTAAGTCCCTTAACCTAACAAGATCTTCTTAACTGGCTCATGTTATCTAAAGGTCCATTATAACCTAATGCAGACAACATAGTTCTAACATCATCATCAGATGGTACATTCTCATAAATCAAACTAACAGGTAAGTGAAGTACTGAATTAACAACAGATTCAGTAATATCAAATGAGTCTTGTCCTAAATGTAGAACAATCTTACCTGATTGACTCTGAGTAGAATCAATTACCTCAGCATTATCCCAAGCTTGTGTAACAGCTGCTTGATTAATCTGTGGAGATGTTGTCAATGCATAACTTAATGGTCCATATGCCAGAAAGTTCATGATTGGATGAAAATCAGATGACACTCCTTCCTTGTTGGTGATAGCTGCTACATGATTGTTTGTCATAAAATCGAAGTCACCAAACTTGAAGGCTACTGATTTAGGTAATCTTCTTTGAGCTGCCATTTTTAATCTGAAAAGAACTTGAAAAATTCTTGAAATGGATTAGTGATTTTGAAAACTCGAGAGTGTTTTTACTTTAGAGAATATGAAATTAGAGAAAGTGATAAGTGGATTTTATATCCACTTGGAACATTCTAAATCGGCTTAAATTGATTGTCTTGGACTCAAGTTTCTGGTAGTTTTGATGTGTTTTGCTTAGTTGTGCAGGTTTACGAGAATGTTGATTAAGGTGGATGCTTCTATAATTTTTTGGGAATTAATTGATTAAAATTCGGATTTTCTGGGAAGGCTGCGCAGCTTACACCGTTTTGGCCATATCTGGAGTTCTGTAAGTCCGTTTTCAGCGATCTTACTGCCCACACGAAGCTTGAGAGATTTTCTACAACCTGGGATAGGAAGCACGTGCAAGTAATGTGCTGAATAAAATCGCGCGCGTATTCTTTGTGAAGCATGGCTGGGAAATTCCTGTTTTGCCCTTTTCAAGTTCTAATTATATTCCGGGCAGGTTTTAGCACCTTAATTAAATTCTAATTGTAATAGAAGATAAATTCTTGCTGGGCAAGAAATATAGAGCCTATAAAAACACATCCTACCATTGTATGACACACATTATCATAGTTTAATTATTGTAACCAGCTTAGATCTGCAAGGGAGAAAAGGAGGGAAGGATTCAACGCTCGTGACAAGCAACGGATCTAGATCTACTTCATCCTTTGTGTTATTCTGGATTATAGATTTGTTTTCTCAACTCTTTGTTTTAATAATATTTTTACTTCTTTCTTTCATATCTTGTTTATTATCATGTTTTCATCAAATCCCATGACGATGAACGGTTCAATTATGGGCTAATCGTTGTCATGGGATTCTAACGGAGTTACTTATGGAACTTAGTATCTTGATGCTTTAAAGATCTGTGTGTGGTGTATATCTGATATCCTCGTATGGTTAATCTTAATGCTTTTAGATGCGTAGCTAACATCTAAATTGAATTGTTAATCTCTTGTGAAGTGAAAGTGGATCTTGAGATTTAGAACTTGCCATGCTAGCATAGGTTCATAATTGTTTATCAATATGATTCGTGGGTGAGATGAAAATACTCATACTGCCCTGTGTGATCTTTATGGATAACTTGTTCTTCAACCATTATGTTTTCAAATTCTATAGACATATAGGGTCTAAGCATAATTGGTGTCTATTCATCTTCTATCTCTTTTGTGGATGTATGTTTAGTTTGGTATGCGTATGCTGACAGGTAGCGTATACTTGTTTTGTGTTATCCGATCAGATATCAAAATCATTGCACATAGTGATTAAAGGCATCAGATCTAAGGGATGTATTTAATGAAGTTAGAGTCCCAGCATGTTTTTATTCTCATAAGTAACTCGATTTCTATTCTTATTAGTTAATTTAATTCTTAGTTTTATAATTTGCATCTTAGTTTAATTTAGTAGTTAATAAAAATTAAATTTGTTATTTGTCTTAGCAGTGGATAAAAACCATACATCGGTGCATAGGTACATTAATTGAATTGAACACCATTCTAGATCTCTGTGGGAACGAACTTGATTTAATCATATATTACTTGTGACAACGTGCGCTTGCGTAAATTTGCATAACAAGTTTTTGGCGCCGCTGCCGGGGATCATCGGTGTTTTTATTTTAGTTTATGTGCTTGTCATCAGTGGTCGTTAGCATTCACTAACTCGGATTCTTACTTTTTTTGTTTGTTTCGTGGTGTTTGTAGGTACTTAGGTTTCTATGCAAACACGTTTGCAAGCTCGTTTACAAAAACTGGCAAAAGACGATCTTGTAGAGAATTTAGAGAATAAGGAAGAGGAATCTGAAACTACAGTAGCAATGGCAGATGCAGCAGCAGTAGTTAAGGCTTTGAAGGAGTATTCTCAGCCGAAGATAAATGATATCCAGTCTAGCATTATCAGGCCAGCTATTGCAGCTAACACTTTCGAGATCAAGCCGGGCACTATTCAGATGCTACAGAATTCGGTTCAGTTTGGGGGTGCTCCTACGGAGGATCCTAACATGCATATTCAGGACTTTATCGAGATCTGTGATACTTTCAAGTTTAATGGTGTTTCGGATGATGCTATCAAGTTGAGGCTTTTCCCATTCTCTCTAAAGGATAAGGCTAAGGGCTGGTTACACTCTCTACCACCTGGTTCCATTACTACATGGGAGGATCTTGCTCAGAAGTTTCTTACTAAATTCTTCCCTATGGCAAAAACTGCAGCATTGAGGAATCAGCTAGCCCAATTTCAGCAGAAATCTGGAGAATCTCTGTGTGAGGCTTGGGAACGTTATAAGGAGATGCTAAGGAGATGCCCACATCATGGGATGCCAAACTGGATGGTAATCAATTGTTTTTACAATGGGCTGGGAGCACAATCTAGGCCAATGGTAGACGCAGGATCAGGAGGAGCCTTATGGGCTAAGAGCTACGAGGAAGCTTACGATCTAATTGAGATGATGGCTGCTAATGAATATCAAAATCCAACTCAAAGACTACCACAAGGCAAGGTTGCAGGAATTCTGGGAGTTGACACAGTTACAGCTCTAGCAGCCCAGCTAGAGGCACTTAATATGAAATTATATTTAATGACAAAGCATGGGGTGCCTCAGGTTGCGAGAATGTGTGAACTATGTGCTGGCGCACATGAGACGAGTCAATGTGCCATCTCCAGTGAATCAGTGCAGTTTGTGAGCAATTTTCAAAGGCAACAGCAACCAGCTCCAAATTATCAACATCCACATCAGTCTTATCACCAGTTTCAGGGTCATCAGTACGGAGTTGAGCCATTTAATTCTTCAGGTTTTCAGCAACAGTATGCTCCAAGGCAACAATTTCAACCTCCTGGTTTTCAGCAGCAACAGTTTCATACTGGTTCTAGCCATCAGTCGAATGAAAAATCTGAATTAGAAGAGTTGAGATTAATGTGCAAGAGTCAGGCAGCAACTCTCAAGAGTCAGGAAGCATCTCTCAAGACATTGGAGAGTCATATAGGACAGATTGCAAGTGCATTGGTAAATATGCAACAAGGAACTCTTCCAAGTGATACCATGGGTAATCCAGGCAAGAGGGAGGTCCATGAGCAGGTGAAAGTTGTTACTTTGAGATCTGGAAAAGCCACAAGTGATCCTAAATCAGCAACTGAAGAAGATGAAGATGTTCAGAATCAGCAGGTTGAAAAATCTGCAGTGCCAGTAATTGAGAAATCTGACTTAGTGGTTGATCAGCTTGATGGTGAGAAGAGCAAGAAACCTGTTGAAAAGTCTACTTCGGAGCAATCTTCAAAGAATAATCAGATCTATCCGCCTCCTCCATTTCCTGGACGTTTGAAGAAAAGTCAAGAGAAACAGTTTTAGAAGTTTATGGATGTTTTCAAGAAACTGTCCATTAACATTCCTTTTGTTGAAGCGTTGGAGCAGATGCCGAGATATGTCAAGTTTATGAAGGATATCCTTTCGAAAAAGAGAAGGTTGGAAGAATTTGAAACAGTGGCATTGACAGAGGAGTGCAGTGCAGTGTTGCAACAGAAATTGCCACCTAAACTTAAAGATCCAGGAAGCTTTACTATTCCATGCACTATTGGCAACCTTTCTTTCAACAAGTGTTTATGTGATTTGGGAGCTAGTATTAATCTCATGCCCTTGTCTGTTTTCAAGCAACTTGGTCTACCGGAGCCAAAGCCAACTAACATCTCTTTGCAGTTGGCTGATCGATCTATCACATATCCTAGAGGCATAGTGGAGGACGTTTTGGTGAAAGTTGATAAACTCATATTCCCAGCTGATTTTGTTATCTTGGATTTCGAAGAAGATAAGAAGATTCCCATAATCTTGGGAAGACCGTTCTTGGCTACAGGAAAGACTTTAATTGATGTGCAAAAAGGAGAGTTTACAATGAGGGTGCAAGATCAGAGTGTCACCTTTAATGTGTTCAAGGCCATGAAATTTCCAACAGAGGATGAAGAGTGTTGCAGTGTGGATATAGTTGATACGGGTCAGAGACAGAAGTTTGATCAGTTGCTGAGCGAGAAATCGGACAGTTCTTTGGTTCGTGATCTTTCGAAAGTAAAGCTTGGAAAACTTTCACCACATTTGAGGTATGTCTTTTTAAATAATGAGCTAGTGATTTTTGAAGAGGGGCATGATCACGTGTTGCGAAGGTGGAAAGCAGATGATAAGGAAGAAGAAATTTTTGTTCAGCCGGTTGAGTCGGAGAAGCACATTAGAGGTGTGAAGAAGAAAAAGAAAAAGATTTGGCCGTTGGGTAGTAAAATTAGGTTGAAATCTGAGGGGAAAGTTTTGTGGAAAGCAAGCAATCAAGATGTCAACGTTCGTATGAATGGTTTGTCTGTTGAGAACGGTTCAGTTATTCTTTTGAAACCGCCATGAGTTGAGGAAGTAACGTCAAGCTATTGACGTTAAAGAAGCGCTTCGTGGGAGGCAACCCATGCATTAGTATAAAAAAAAAAAAAGAAGAGTAGTAGTTTTGTGAAAAAAAGAAAAAAAAAATCAAAAAATTCAAAAAAATCGGATTTTTGGTGTGTCACGCAGGAGGAAGATGCGTTACAGGGCAATTTGCGCTCCTATCGCGCAACTTGCGCCTGCGTTACTGGATGAAAAGCAAGTTGCCCCTGTGTGGCGCAGCTTGCGGTGGCGTTACTGGAAGCAGGGCAAACTGCCCCCCACGCTGGCAACTCGCGCGTGAATCAGCAATGGTGAGAAAAATTTTAGCGCCTGTTTCTAGCTTCTGTCCGTTTTTTTGTATATATATGTAAAAGAAAAATATTCTTTCATCCCAATTTCTTTTTATACTCCCATCTTTCCCCTAAATCTTTTCCTATTTTAATTCTAAAACCCCTCATCTCTCCTAAAAAAATTCAAATTCCTATTTCTTTTCTAATTCTTTTTCTTTTATTCATTAAATATTTTTTCTATCCTAAATTAAATTCCAATTTCCACCCAAATTTTTTCCTTTTCACATTAAAATTCTTATATTCATCCTATCACTCCATGGCCTATATATACCCATACATACACACCCAATTCATTATCTTCCTCCTCTACATCTCTTAAAAATTCAAGTTTGGGGGAAAATTAGTACAAGTTCACCTCTTTGATTCGTAGTGGGATTTATTTTTTCTATTTTATTTTATTACGAATTTGTGTCTTGTAAATTGGGGTTTTTGTATTATTCTTGTTACTTGGGTATTTTTGGTGTGATTTTGCTTGGTGGTTTTTGGTGGGATATTTTGTGGTGGTTATTGGTGGAGCTTCTTGTAAGTTGGGTATTGATTCTTATGGCTCCTAAGCGTGGGAGAGGTGGTGCTAGTATTGTGAAATTTTCATCCGAGGAGGACGAGACGAGTAGGTATGTTTTCTGCTATCCCTTGTATTTACTTCCATTCAATGCGGACATTGAATATTCTAAGTTTGGAGGTGGTTTGAGGGATTAGTAGTTGTTGTTGTATTATGTATTCATGTAGGATTTCATGCTTTGCATATTAGTAGTAGTAAATTATGCATTTATGTTCGTGTTATCTACGTTTGTTTCATATAGGACATTCTGTTTTGATGTTTGTATATCATGTGAGTTCATAATAGTTTGCATTTGCACCCATGCTTGATAGGAATTTTGTGTTGTTGACGCTTTTGATTGAGAAGTGATATGCTTTGTTCTTGTGCACACACATACACTAGTAAGTTGAAGCTAGTAGACTTATTGAATGTTATAAGTGATTAGAAGGACATGAATATGTGCAAGATGATTTAGTTTGCATGCTTTGAATACGAGTTAGTGCGATGTTTGCTTGGGATTGAGTATGTTTTTCCACCAAGTGAGATTTTGAGCCTTATTGCATATCTGTTGCAATTTATTCGTTTGCTTGAGTGTCCACGGATTGTTTGCATTGCTAGCAGTTG
Organism: Kitagawia praeruptora; assembly: GCA_037693485.1. Taxonomy (NCBI): domain Eukaryota; kingdom Viridiplantae; phylum Streptophyta; class Magnoliopsida; order Apiales; family Apiaceae; genus Kitagawia; species Kitagawia praeruptora. Next base: position 129,575,347 of record CM075354.1, read on the forward strand.
TTTGAGGTCTTTCTTGAAACGCATGACATTATTTGACGATTAAAATGATAAAGGCATTTAGGAATAACCACATATTTTCCCATATTACCACACCATGTTTACATGATCAATTAGTTAACCCGTTGAGCTTAATCCTATTTTTCGGTGACATACCACACTACTTGCCTAGACCTTTTTCTTGTATTGGCCTTACATTAATTTGAACCCACATTGTCAAAGGCTAGTAGAGTGCTTAAGGGAGTAATAAGGTGTGCAAGGAGGGGTTTATTGTTGGTCTTACTTTCGGGGGAAATATTGAGATTGGGTTTGTTTACTTGATAGTCGACATATGTAATAAATTATGGGATCATTGTTATTGTTTATATTATTGTTTGTGTTCTATCTAGCTCTCGAAAAAAAAAAGAAAAAAAAAGAAAAAAAAAGAGAAGAAAAAAAAAGAAAAAAAATATATATATATATTATGAGAGCATGTTTGTGTTTGTTGTGATCCTATTTTAGTCGACTAGTCGAGTGTTTGTAATAGTAAAATTATGTGGGGGGAAAATAGGGTGTTGTGTATGATTTATTATGGTACTTACTAGCTTTTGACACTTCACCTGTTTTGGCTTATTTGACATACCTTGTCCCTAGCCCCGTTACAACCCAAATAAAGACCTTTTGATTATCGTCATTGATGTATGTTGTGTTAAGAGTTAGATTGATACCAAATGTCAAGCATGTTTATGATTTTGTTGGAATTGAGTAATACACTTACCCTTGTTCTTGAGTGAATATTCTTTTGTGAGTGGATTGTGAGTGTTTGCTTGTTCTTGCGTATGAGATCCCGAGTGTTGTCTCAAAGATGTACTCTTGTAGGCTTAGCATGTTTAATAACTTATTATTACACTTGACATGGGCTTGTGAGAACTTATGCATGTTCATTGAGTAGACTATGTGAATACTTGCACTTTCGACACCAAGACATTGCGTATTTACTTTGATTCTTAAGTTGATATGGCATGAGAGGATTTGAAGGTATGGTAGATTAGATTAATTGCATTTGCATATTAGTTGCATTCATGCATTGCATTGCATTAGGTTAAATGGATTTTGTGGGTACATTCGCTATAGGCCCTCACGGGTCAGGAGCCAGCCGCTCTGATTGTGGATCAATATCCATCTTTTCAAGTGTATCACTCAAATTTGGATAAGTGCTCTCATGACCTACAGAAAAATAGAGTTTAGAAGAAGTTTTTATACCTGAACTCACATGGAGAGAGGGTTCCTCATTTGGCAAGGGGCTTGAGGTTTTCTCCAAGGAGTGAGCTGCTATAATCTCTGAACCCTTACAATCATCTTCTTTCCTTCCAGAGACTACAGGCTCCAGTATACCACTTTCAGGTTCTTTACTAGACTCTGATGTCTTCAGTAATACTTCATTAGACACCATAGTTAGTATATCACCGTCTTTAAGTGTTGTTTGCTGAGACTCACCCTCAAGGTGGATAGACTCTGACTGAATAATATTTGTTTGATCTTCAAGAAAATCAGTCAAAGTTATTCCTCCTATATCATAGGGTTTCTCACTTGCAATTTCAGTCATCACAGAAGACCTTTCAACATCAGCTATCACAGCTCCTTAGTCATCCAACCTCTGACTAGATGGTTCTTGTGTTACAGTGACTGTGATCTGATTTTTCCTACTATCCACCACTGGTGCAATAGTATCTTCTGTTGACTGCATTCCTCTATCTACTTCCTCCTGTTGTTCACCTTGAGCTGAAGCATCTTCAATAATGACATCCTTGTCAAATAAATATGCATGAAGTGATTGAAGTGCAACATGCTTTGAGAGTCCAAATTTCCTGACCAATTGTCTTCTGACAGATACATAGAAATACATCTTCATTAAGTCAAGTCTTTGATGTAGAAGTCCATATTCATCTGGAAATAAAAGTTTTGGTACTCTTTCAACCACAAAATCTAGAACAGGCCTTGACAACTTCACTTTGAGAGAAATTAGTCCCATAGCCAGTCTGTATGATAATGTAGTTTCCCATGAAGAATCAATATCCAGACCTCTATGGTCATTTGCTGACTTGATTGTAGCTTCATTTATAGAGACCTGCATGATATTAGTTGGACTAGACTCTGTGTGTGTAGGTGACAATTGAATCTTTCTCCTTGTTCTCCTGGTATAGTGAGCAAAAGATTTATCCTGAGAAGACTAAAGAGGTGTAGACACAGAATTGATCTTGGGATGAGATCCTTTTTTCAATAGACACAGTCTTTTGAGAGAGTATCCAGTAACTGTTTTCCCTTTTTAAGTACTACAGTCGTTTGAGAAACTGCAGCATGGCTGTGACTAGGTGCTTCATCTCTTTGTACTAGCTTAGAAAGTCGAATTGCAGACTTCAATTCCTCTCTCTCAGCAAGAGATATATTATCATCATCTTCACTAGAACTACTACTACTACTTGACACAACAAATCTTCTCTTCCTTACAACTGATGTCTTTTGAGAAACACCAGAGGTTGGTTTCTTTGAAACAATAGGCTGTGGATTAAAACTTTGTTCTTTAATTGTTTCAGAGACTATAATGTTTTGGGCTACTTGGGTAGACACAGGTGGGTTCTCCTCCAAATGAGATTCCTGAGCCATTTCACCACAAAAGAAAGAAGAATTGTAGAGAGTAGGAAGATGAGTTTTAAGAATTACCTGAACATAATGTGGATAATGAATTGTAGGTATTTCATCTAGATTCTTTTCATTGTCCTTCTTTGTAATGTCAGAGAAAATTCTCTTTTGCTATACATAAGAAGAAACACAATGTTCTCTACCAAATCTAGCTTCAACATCAGGAATAAAATGGTTAATAAACAATTGTATAAATCTATGATAATAAACCATTTTCCTGTTTTGATCTCTTAACCCAAGTTTAATACACATCTGACTTAAGATAATGTGACCAATGTTAACTACTTTGTCATAAAGCAAACTGTAAGCAATATGTGAAGTAACAGAAGTAATTTGATCAAAAGAACTACATTTACCAGTAAAGCATTTAGCTAATTGATCAAAGAAGAAAGACCACTCTTTCCTAAGATAAGATCTTCTTAACTGGCTCATGTTATCTAAAGGTCCATTATAACCTAATGCAGACAACATAGTTCTAACATCATCATCAGATGGTACATTCTCATAAATCAAACTAACAGGTAAGTGAAGTACTGAATTAACAACAGATTCAGTAATATCAAATGAGTCTTGTCCTAAATGTAGAACAATCTTACCTGATTGACTCTGAGTAGAATCAATTACCTCAGCATTATCCCAAGCTTGTGTAACAACTGCTTGATTAATCTGTGGAGATGTTGTCAATGCATAACTTAATGGTCCATATGCCAGAAAGTTCATGATTGGATGAAAATCAGATGACACTCCTTCCTTGTTGGTGATAGCTGCTACATGATTGTTTGTCATAAAATCGAAGTCACCAAACTTGAAGGCTACTGATTTAGGTAATCTTCTTTGAGCTGCCATTTTTAATCTGTAAAGAACTTGAAAAATTCTTGAAATGGATTAGTGATTTTGAAAACTCGAGAGTGTTTTTACTTTAGAGAATATGAAATTAGAGAAAGTGATAAGTGGATTTTATATCCACTTGGAACATTCTAAATCGGCTTAAATTGATTGTCTTGGACTCAAGTTTCTGGTAGTTTTGATGTGTTTTGCTTAGTTGTGCAGGTTTACGAGAATGTTGATTAAGGTGGATGCTTCTATAATTTTTTGGGAATTAATTGATTAAAATTCGGATTTTCTGGGAAGGCTGCGCAGCTTACACTGTTTTGGCCATATCTGGAGTTCTGTAAGTCCGTTTTCAGCGATCTTACTGCCCACGCGAAGCTTGAGAGATTTTCTACAACCTGGGATAGGAAGCACGTGCAAGTAATGTGCTGAATAAAATCGCGCGCGTATTCTTTGTGAAGCATGGCTGGGAAATTCCTGTTTTGCCCTTTTCAAGTTCTAATTATATTCCGGGCAGGTTTTAGCACCTTAATTAAATTCTAATTGTAATAGAAGATAAATTCTTGCTGGGCAAGAAATATAGAGCCTATAAAAACACATCCTACCATTGTATGACACACATTATCATAGTTTAATTATTGTAACCAGCTTAGATCTGCAAGGGAGAAAAGGAGGGAAGGATTCAATGCTCGTGACAAGCAACGGATCTAGATCTACTTCATCCTTTGTGTTATTCTGGATTATAGATTTGTTTTCTCAACTCTTTGTTTTAATAATATTTTTACTTCTTTCTTTCATATCTTGTTTATTATCATGTTTTCATTAAATCCTATGACGATGAACGGTTCAATTATGGGCTAATCGTTGTCATGGGATTCTAACGGAGTTACTTATGGAACTTAGTATCTTGATGCTTTAAAGATCTGTGTGTGGTGTATATTTGATATCCTCGTATGGTTAATCTTAATGCTTTTAGATGCGTAGCTAACATCTAAATTGAATTGTTAATCTCTTGTGAAGTGAAAGTGGATCTTGAGATTTAGAACTTGCCATGCTAGCATAGGTTCATAATTGTTTATCAATATGATTCGTGGGTGAGATGAAAATACTCATACTGCCATGTGTGATCTTTATGGATAACTTGTTCTTCAACCATTATGTTTTCAAATTCTATAGACATATAGGGTCTAAGCATAATTGGTGTCTATTCATCTTCTATCTCTTTTGTGGATGTATGTTTAGTTTGGTATGCGTATGCTGACAGGTAGCGTATACTTGTTTCGTGTTATCCGATCAGATATCAAAATCATTGCACATAGTGATTAAAGGCGTCAGATCTAAGGGATGTATTTAATGAAGTTAGAGTCCCAGCATGTTTTTATTCTCATAAGTAACTCGATTTCTATTCTTATTAGTTAATTTAATTCTTAGTTTTATAATTTGCATCTTAGTTTAATTTAGTAGTTAATAAAAATTAAATTTGTTATTTGTCTTAGCAGTGGATAAAAACCATACATCGGTGCATAGGTACATTAATTGAATTGAACACCATTCTAGATCTCTGTGGGAACGAACTTGATTTAATCATATATTACTTGTGACAACGTGCGCTTGCGTAAATTTGCATAACAGAAAGCAATTACACGATTAGAGTTTCAAAACAAATATATTTCACAAATCTTTCAGACCACTATCCCACGTCGACACGTAGATTGACAGATGTCAGTCCCTGAAAAATGCGGTTATCCACGATTTTTGGAAAATAAAATCCAAAATTGATTTTCACGAAATAAATCAGGGTATTATCAAGATAAAAAAATCAATACTGATCAGCTTCATTTTCCTGTTGTGACCTCCATCAAAATAATCACAAAAAGCAATGTGATTTAAAAAATAATAATAAATCTCAAATCCTGATGGTCACACTTGAAATCCTGATCAATATCATCCTGATTCCAGAGACTTAATATGGAGTTTCCACGTGGCATTTTTCTTTTATCTGAAAAAGAAATAAACAATTAATCTGAACAAAATCAATTGGTTAGATATATTCGACATTTTTTGAAAACAAGAAATACAGTCACACGCAATAATTAGCATCTGACTTCATTAAAACTTCCAAGTGACTGTTCAGCTTCTCACGTCTTTCTATAAAAGAAACAGACGCCTTATGCCATTCTCCATAAACCTTTCAATTTCTTTTCTTCTCAACAATGCTTCTCAAACCAAAATTCCATTCAAACCCATTCTTTAGGTTTTTCACAGTCAATGAACATCCTGTTCTTGATCATCTCTTTGAAAAGACGACTCTTCTCATCGAACTAATCATGGATGAATTAGTTTCAGATAATATCTAGAGGTTTCTCCTAGAACATCCATCTGTTGGATACAATCTTCCCCTAACCTCCTCAAAACTTGAGGATGAAGAATTTGGCCGAGAGTCTGAGGTTGATCTTGATGGGGATGCTATAAATTTAAGTTAGCTACTCTCATTCAAGTCGCCCAGACAAGGAATCCAAGAGCAGACGAGGCTGTTTAATCCCCTGATGGATTTTTTGAGATGCTCCTTGTCCTGTACCTCAGAATTCATTTCATTAGACAAGTATAGAATTATCAGTAGAAGTTAGACAAAAAGATGTTGTATTTCATTTCCATATATGTAATGCTTTCAATTAATGAAAATACAATTTCTTATTATCTACTTGTCTTTTGATTATTGAATGATGTATAAATTATCAGTATGCAAATATTAAAACTTGCTGGCATAGACTTAACACATCACAGAATTAGATTACTACACAAAGTAAACGTCAGGATCTGAAACAATTTTCACAATCCTGATACTGACACAATACTGATGACGTCAGCATCCTGATAACAAATCTAATCCTGATGATTATTAACAAGTCTATCATACTGAAATTTATCAAGGCAAAGTGTTATAGCTAAAGCATTTAACAATCAAATATAGATCCTGACAAGAATATCAAGTCTATAAGCTAAAAACAACATACCTTGCTACTATTGCAGATGTTAAAGATCTAGAAATTTAACATTCCTAACTCACTTACTAATCTACTGAATGTAGTCTCATCAAGTGGTTTAATTAGAATATCTGCAAGCTGTTTGTCAGTAGGAACAAAATGAAGTTCCACAGTACCATTCTCAATATGTTCTCTAATAAAATGATACCTGACATCAATGTGCTTAGTCCTTGAATGTTGAACTGGATTTTCTGCAATTTTAATAGCACTAGTATTATCATAAAACATAGGAATATTACTAAGTGTCATACCATAATCCATCAACTGATTTCTTATCTAAAGGAGCTGTGCACAACAACTGCCTGCTGCTATGTACTCAGCTTTTGCAGTTGAGGTTGAAACAGAATGTTGCTTCTTGCTTGCCCAAGAAATCAATCTATTTCCCAAGAATTGACATGTACATGTAGTGCTTTTCCTGTCTATCTTACACCCTGCATAATCAGAGTCTGAATAGCCAATTAGAAAGAAATCAGATTCTCTAGGGTACCACAAACCAAGATTTGGAGTTCCTTTGAGATATCTAAAAATTCTCTTCACAACAATTAAATGAGATTCCTTAGGATCACTCTGGAATCTAGCACATAAACAGGTAGAAAACATTAAATCTGGTCTACTTGCAATTAGATATAACAATGAACCTATCATGCCTCTATAACTAGTATTATCCACACCCTTTCCCTTAGGATCAAAGTCTAGTTTAGTGGCTGTTATCATGGGTGTTTTTGCAACTGCACAGTCTTGAAAGTCAAACCTTCTTAAAAGATCTTTGATATACTTTGACTGATTAATGAAAATACCAGTCTCAATATGTTTGACCTGCAAGCCTAAGAAATAATTTAATTCACCCATCATGCTCATCTGATACTTAGACTGCATAAGCTTGCTAAACTTAGCACACAATTTTTCATTAGTAGAGCCAAATATGATATCATCAACATAAATTTGAACTAAAAGCAATTCACCTTTTATCTTTCTAAAGAATAGAGTTTTGTCAATTGTACTTCTTGTGAAGCCATTTTCAAGAAGAAATTTAGACAAAGTCTCATACCATGCTCTTGGTGCTTGCTTTAGTCCATAGAGTGCCTTGTCAAGTTTGTAGACATGATTTGGAAACTTTGGATCAACAAATCTGGGTGGCTGTTCCACATACACTTCCTCATCAAGTTTGCCATTTAGAAAAGCACTCTTTACATCCATCTGGTATACCTTGAATTTTGAATGAGCTGCAAATGCAAGAAACATTCTGATTGTTTCCAATCTTGCTACAGGTGCAAAGGTCTCATCATAATCAATGCCTTCTTCCTGAGAATAACCCTTGGCCACCAGTCTTGCTTTGTTTCTTACAATCATACCAGATTCATCTAGCTTGTTTCTGAAAACCCATCTTGCACCAACAATAGATCTATCTTTAGGTCTTGGTACCAGTTTCCAGACTTTGTTTCTCTCAAACTCATTTAACTCCTCCTGCATTGCAATTATCCAATCAGGATCCTGTAAGGCTTCTTCAACCTTCTTAGGTTCATTCTTTGAGAGAAAACAACTATACAAGCATTCATTTTGAATTGATCTTCTAGTTCGAACACCACTATTTGGATCACCAATAATCAAATCTTCAGTATGATCCTTTGTCCATTTTCTAACAGGTGGTAGATTGACTCTGCTAGTCTCTCCCCCTAAGTTAGTGGTATCTCTTGTAGAAGAATTCTCTCTGCCTTCAATAACTCCCCTTTGATCAATAGAATCAGTAGATTCCATATTGCTGCTAGTTACTGATCTTTCCTCAGTAGACTCTGAAAGATCAGTTCCTGATGGAGTAGACTCTGAATAGCTAGTCTGCTCCTGATGATCATTGTGTTCTCTTTGATTTATTTGTTCCCCCTCAACAGTAGCATTCCTTTGAGAAGCAATAGAAATTTCTTCTGGAGAACCTTCATCATCACTGGAGAGTATCTCAGAATTCTTTAGATTTTCAAATTCCAGTTTGTCATGGCTTTCATCAGTTTGCAGAATTCCAAATTTCTTATCATCAAATGCAACATGAATTGATTCCATAACAATGTGAGTTCTGAGATTATAAACTTTGAAGGCCTTAGATGCTGAATATCCTAGAAAGATTGCTTCATCCGATTTGGCTTCAAATTTTCCAAGTTGTTCTGGATGAACTTTTAGGACATAGCATTTGCATCCAAAGATGTGAAAATATTTCACACTTGGTTTCTTTCCTTTGATCATCTCATAGGGAGTTTTTCCATGACTATTTACCAAGGTACAGTTTTGAGTGAAACATGCAGTGTTAATAGCTTCTGCCCAAAAGTAGGTTGGAAGTTTTGCATCTGCAAGCATGGTTCTTGCTGCCTCTATGAGAGTCTTGTTCTTTCTTTCCACTACACCATTCTGCTGAGGTGTACCAGGTGCAGAAAACTGTTGAGTGATTCCATTGTCTGCACAAAACTCCTCCATTGTAGAATTCTTGAATTCTGTACCATTGTCACTCCTAAGTACTTTGACTTTGTACTCAGAGTTATTCTGAATATTCTTGACAAGTTCAATGATTTGCTGGGAGCTTCATCCTTCTTGTGTAGAAAGAACACCCATGTGAACCTTGTGAAATCATCCACTATCACTAGAGCAAATCTTTTCTTGCTGATAGACATAATGTTTACTGGACCAAACAGATCAAGATGTAGCATGTGAAATGGTTCAGTAATTGAATTCTCAGTCTTGCTCTTAAAAGTGGTTCTTCTTTGCTTTCCAAGCTGACATGCATCACAAAGTCCATCTTGCACATAATTTGCCTGAGGTAGGCCTCTCACCAGATTGTGCTTAACAAGTTGATTAAGCTTCTTGAAATTAAGATGTGAGAGCTTCTTGTGCCAATTCCAGCTTTCATCACTTGTTGCTTTGCTGTAGAGACATCTAACAATTCCTTTAGATGTATCACTTAAGCTGGCTTCATATATGTTACCATGTCTTTGACCAGTTAGAACAATGTCTCCATTCTGCATATTCAAGATTTTGCATCCTTCTCTGTCAAAGATTGATTTGTAACCTTTATCACTCAGTTGACTTATGCTTAAAAGAGTATGCTTCAAGCCTTCAACCAGTGCTACATTTTCTATGATGACATTCCCCAAAACAATTGAGCCATATCCCAGAGTTTCTCCTTTGTTTCCATCTCCAAAAGATATTACTGGGCCAGCTTTCCTCTCAAACTTTGTAAGCAGGGACTTCTTTCCAGTCATATGTCGAGAGCATCCACTGTCCAAGATAATTGAATGCTTCTTTCCTGTGCCTTGCAAACAAAAAAGTAACTAGTTATAATTTTTTAGGACCCAACTTTGATTGGATCCTTTCTTACTAGATTTAGAAACAACAGGCTTTGAAGATTTTGCTTTTACTTTACCTGTTGCAGAGTCAACCTTAGACTCTGATTTCACAAAATGTTTGTGACTAGGAGTTTCAGATTTCAAAGAATAATAGTCATAATACAGTTCATGATATTCTCTACACATGTAAATGGAATGAAGTAAACTACCACAATGATAACAAGCTTTTTGTGGTTGGTATTGAATTTTCTGAGTCTTGGGGAATCTAGACTCAGTTTTCCAAGAAGGTTTTTGATTGCAGTCTAGGGCCAAATGATTATGATTTCCACACTTATAGCATTTTTTCCTAGGTGCATCAGGTACATTCTTGTAATTATTCTCTTTGTTAATACCTTCTTTTCCATTCCTATTTCTCTTGATCTTGCTAGACTCTGAAAGACCATCTAATCTCTGTTTCAACTGAGACTTAGACAGAAACCCTATGTTTACATTCTTAGGTTTCTCTAACACTTTCTCATCTGAATTACTGTTGTTAATCCTTTTGTGTACAACAGGGGTACCTTTTGAATCAACAAATTTAACATGATTTGTTAGGTCGAATACACAATAGGTAATCAAATACTGTATGAGTAACTTAACAAGAACACACTGTTTAATACTTAAAAACTGTTTGGAATTAACAATTCCTCTCTCAGTGATGTAAAATATCACAGAGAGCTGCTTAGGTTACAATCAATGAATTTCTCAATGTTCAATACCCTTCTAGGGTTAACCTAACTGTATTTATAAAACATACAGCTTCGTACAATCAGTAATTGATTCTCCTATAATTAAGCTATACAATTGATATCAATCACGATTGCTTCAAGTCATCCAAGTCAACTCAATCTCTTTGACAGCTTTCCAATCTTCAAAGATATTGCTTCCAAATTTATCTTGTATCAATCTTCAAACACTGTTGACTCTTCAGACATTACCGCTACAGAGTTTAACAATCTCTGTTGCGCTTCCAGTCAGTGTTTAACTAAACTCTGACTGCTTCCAGCTAAACTCTGTTTTGTTACTTTAGCTTCCAAATACTGTTCTCATCAATCATTTCTAACAATCTACCCCAACTTGTTCATTAGCAAGAATGTACAAGTTTACAGTAAATGATGATGTCAAAACAAATACAAAGTCTACAGTGTTTAACAAACAGAGTTTAAGCTTTTACTTAACAAATTCTACAGAAAATAAGAAAATTCTTACAGACTTCAATTCTAATCTCTTGAGGATCTGGCATTGTTCTGAGATAGTCTATAAGCAACTTCTTTCAGCATTTTCAAGCTCTATCTGCATAGCTTCCTTGATTTCTCTCAACTGAGGATCATTCTCATCAGTTTGATAGATAGCAGCTCTAAGATCGTAGATTTTGTTTCTCTTCATTTCATTTCCCAACCTGATATATTTCACTTCCTCAGACTTCACATTAAAATCCAAAACAGTGATTCCAAGATCAGTCTTCAGCTTTGTAGTTCCCTTCTCCATTTTTATCAGATTGCCATTCCAATCTCTGTACTTGGGAGCATACTTACTGTTGTACTTCATATTTCTTCTGGCAAGATTTTGAATCATCTTTTGTCTGAGTACATTTGCAACTGACTGAGCTCTTTGATTTCTTACTCTGAAAAGATACAGAACATATTCTAGTTCTTCCCAGTATTTTAAATCAATATCCTTTTCAGAAACTTTAAACACTGTTCCATCAGCCATGAAATATAGTAGGAAATCCTTCTCTAAACTCTTCTGATATACAAGCTGTACTGACTCCAGTTTGTCTAAACTCTCTTGAGTGACACCACGACCTGGAACAGACAGTGAAGAAGGATCTCTGGGACCAACATATTGTCTTGTGTCTCTGTGTGAGCCTATGCCTCCTTTGTTGTATCCGATTTTTCCAGATAAGGCTCTACCATCAGTGAAATCCATTGGAGCTGTAGCTTCTAGCCTTGAATCATGAAGAACACCTTTTCCAAATGTTGATTTCAACTGAGAAGACAATAATGGTGTGGTCACAACTTGTGTAGTAACAGAGGTTGTGTCATCATTCTTCTGTACAACATGTGTATCAACAGAGGTTGTAACAATACTTTTCAGCTTTTGCTTAGCTTCTGCATCTGTTGGTTTTCTGAACACTTGCATCCTTTGATTTGTACCAACTTGTTCTTTGATTTGAATACCTTTAAGAACAGGCTTTGCAGCTTTAACAACTTTCACATTCTTCTTCAATTTATCAGACTTTAAAGCCTTCAAATGCTTTTCTTGCAGACTCTTCTCTTCAGCTTTAGCATCTTCTATAGTAACTCCTTCTACATTCTCTTCCATGAAAAGCTTAACAGCTAACTCCTCATCAGTCTTTGGATTTGATATTAATTCCAAACTCTTGGTTTTTGAAGTACCTTGAGTTTCAGTGTTTATTCCAACAGACTGTGACTTAAGAGATTTGCCAGATCTCAGAGTTAGTGTTTCAGAGTTTAAAGCCTTACTCTTATCACTTGCCCCTCCATCTCCAGCATCATCCTTCTTTTCAAGCAGAGTTTGAGAAATTTTACATTTAGACTTAGCAACTCTCTCCCCCTTTTTGACATCATCAGGAATGAGTATAGATGTAATGAGCTCCAAAGAGTTAGCAATGGAATCAACCTTAGCAAACAAGGCAGCTTGATTTTCTTCAACCTTTCCTAGCCTGGCAAAGAGAGTATCTTGAACTTTAGACAGCTGTGCAGCTTTGATTTTGGACTCTCTTTCCATCTTCATTTCTCTTGACTGTATCTCAGTCTTCAAAGAAGCAATTTCTTGTTTTGTTTCAGCAAAATTTCCATCCAGAGTTTTGACTTGTACCACAGTTGCCTTTAAACAGGATAAAATCTCTGGATTTGAAATTTGACTAGCAGTCTGCTTAACAAAATCAGCTGCTCTCCCTTTTGGAAAAATACAGTCTTGTTTATACCAATTAGCAGCAGATTTAGCAAGGTGCTCTTCTTCAATTGCATGAGATGGACAAGGCTGATCAAAAGGTTTATGTTTATTATCAGTCTGTGCTGGTGCACTCAGAAAAGAGTCAGAGTTTGCACTGTCTTCAGCTTCATCTTCAACATTAGCATCATTAGCTTGAGCATCTTGTAAAGAACCACTGTGCTGAGCTGTGTCAGCCACAGTTTCTGCAACAATTTCTGCAATCTTGTCAACAGTCTCCTCATGTTGCACAGGCTCTGCAACAGAGTTTGCATTTGTAGCTTCAACAGGCATAGATTCAGAATCTTTCTTAGTTTCTTGATCAACCTCATCACCTTTGTCTGGAATTGGAGAAGCATTAGATATTAGCTCTGTGTGTGATGCTGCAGTAGGCTCATCAGCTACACCAGGAGCTTCAGTGTGAACAACAGGTGAGATAGGATCAAGAATTGGTTGAAATGAATCAAGAAAATCATTCATTGGTGAAAAACCATCCCTGTGATCCTCTTCTACAGGCATGTTATCCTCTGTAGGTACTTCAACATTGACAGCATCCTCTGCAGGTATTTCAACCTCTGCAGGTATTTCAACATTGACAGGCACAGCATCCTCTGCAGGCATTTCAACCTCTGCATGTATAGCAACATTCTCTGCAACCTCAACAGTAGGTGTTTGCTGTGAAACCACCTCTGGAGCTTCAACAACATTCTCATCATCAGATTCTAAAAGAATTAATCTCCTCTTCTTGACTTGAGGCACTGCAATCTCCTCTTCTTCTTCACTAGAGCTCTCCTTAGTTGGTGAAAGTGAAGGTCTGTTTGCCTTTTGTTTCTTTCTTCTGGTATAAACAGCTCCAGGTAATGTCTGTTTAGCCTTTGAGTGTTTAGTGTTTTGGGCGGTGTGTATTTTTCTTTTTGGTTTGGATTTGGGTTTTTCAGTAGGTGCTGGCTCAGAGTTTAAGAATTCAGTGTTTATTTATTCAGAGTTTATTGGTGGAGAGTTTATGTGTTCAGGTTGTGGTTGATGAGGTGTAGTAGGTACAGTGGTTGTAGGTGTTGTGGGTGTTGGTGTTGGTTCAGAATGTATGGTGTCTAATGGTTCAGGCATGTGTTGTGGTGATTGAGAATCTTGAGGTTGGTTGACATAGTTTTGTAAGGCTAATGGCATAAACATATCAGGTATTTGCTGTTTAGTAACATCTTTATTTGTCAAATCAGAAAACATCCTTTTAGCAACTTGAAAAGGCTGAATGACATCAGCTTCATCAATTGTAAGATTAGGCACACAAGCAGTAAATAGCATTTGACAAAATCGAGCAAAATAAACAGAAGTAGGCTCAGACAAACGCTCTCCCAAATTCATTAGCACTAGTCTACCAAAATCGAAATTACCTCCATACAGTAGAGCATGGCCAATTTGAAGAGTGTCAAGAGGAAGTGCATCCCAATTTGTTGTCTTCTTTCCAAAAGCTCTTGTAATGCAATCGAAAAAGAAACTCCATTCCTTTCTCAAAAGTGGCCTTCTCAGAGACCCCAGCTTATTCAAATTTCCTGCACATCCAATTTGCTGCAACATTGTCCGCAAGTGGTCGTGACCAACAACACTGTAAGAAGTGTGAGTCTCAAAATCCAGAGCATCCCTAACCGTAGTTGGAGTAATGATATACTCTGATTCAGCATGAGTGAAAGTGATTGTTGGAGTGCCAGACTCTTCTCCATCATCATATACAGAGTTTGTCCAAAAAGTAGCAATCTGTGACGCAGAGAGTGTTGGTGGTGCAGTTAACGCATTCCCTATTTCAGAACCTTTCAAGAAATTTTGAAACAAATGAAACGCCTCTGGAGCATTTGCATTCTCCAGTGGAGCTGCATAGTTGCTAGGAAGAAAAATTAACCCTGCTGCATCAAACGCTTTGGTTGCCATTAGTAAGATATGATACGAAGATATTCAGAGAAAAGATGTATGGTAAGTGTTTACCAAAATGTGAAGGAGAGTGAATAAGAATTTTGAAAGAGATTGTGTATGCAAGTAACTGTGAGTGGGTGAATATTAATCGATGTGAAGTGAGAGAACAAAAACGATTAGAGTAAAACCAAAACTCAATCGTTTATTTAATGAAAGCGCGCAACTGATTGTAGAGTAATGTGTAAGTGGGACACTATCATGGAACACGTGTCAAACAACCAATGGATCACTTAATAATTACCGCTGTCATTCCTATAATCACGACACTTTGACATATTTACACTAATTAACAGTTGTCAACTACCCCAATTACTCCAAAATAGTCAAATCATCTCAATGAAACTTTACCTTAGAGTACTTAACACAACTCAACAGTGTTTATCAATTTTCCAACTTTATCCCTGAAACCCTTTCAAAAATTGCACAGTTGTGAATATGAATGTGTGTGAAGCAGAGTTTACCAAAATCAATTTTTAGAGCATCTAATATTTCATAAAATCCATAACAAAAAAATCAATAAACACTGAATGCACAAACTCTCATAGTAAACACTGATTGTTTGATGAATGCTAAACTCTGTAGTTACTGTTATACAGAAATCTGAAAACTTCTATTCCCATTGATGTCCATTATTATCCAAGTAAGCACACAGTCTTTGAAGACAAAAAGATCAAGAGATAGAAATCAGAGCATCATTCAGTGAATAACAATCATGAACTTGATAAACTCACAAACTCTCAAAGCACACAAGTGTTTAGGAAGTGTTTACACTCACATTCAATCAGAAAAAGCAGAGTCTACCATATGCTTGAATGTCCACAAATCTACACTACTTTGAGTACATGTATGCACAAATCAAAAGGACTTTATTCAGGGTTGTAATGAGGTAAGATCAAACAGATGAAAAGAGATGTTTTATTCATGAGTGAATATCAAGCTGAATCATTTTAATAGACCAAAGTGTTCAGTCACACTGTTAGTACATATTTGTACAAAATCAGTATGTATGCCCCTTTTTTTATTTTTTTTATTTAACATATATACTGAAAAACTCTTCTTTTCTTGAGAAACACTCATCTGCTTGATTTCTTTTTTTTTTTAAAACATAACTGCTCTTAATACTTCAGAGTATAAGAAAAATGAGCAGTTAATTAGGCTCAAAGGGGTTTACTAAGGGTGGTATTTATGAACAGTGTTTATACAGTGTTTGAACAGTGTTCAAAAGAATTTTGAACAGTGTTTGAAGGAATGGTAAATCCTATTGCCTTTATCATTTTCATGCACACACATATCATGTAGTCTCAAAATGGTTTAATACAAGTTCTAGAGAAACATACTTCCTGATGAACATCACACAACAATAAATACTGATTGATAGAAAATGTATCAATCAATGATTTGGCTCAAACTCTCACAGGGTGTAAACATGAATCTGAACTCACCAAACTAATCAATGACACATCTCAAGTTTTATGGTTTTCACAAGTACAAACAAGGAATCATCAGGAACCATACCTTTGGGAACAGAATGTCACTTATCAGAGTTTAGAGTTCATCAATAACAGAAATTATTTATGAGAGGCAATGCACACAATATTCATAAACTCAGAGTTTAGGACTGAATAAACTAAGAGATGCTATAAATATGAAACAGTATCATGCTGTGTTGATTTACTCCACAAAATCTGATTAGATTACAGTGACTCAGAAAGAATCATGATTTAATTACTGAGAATCATGCTTCATACATTTTTCTTCATTGGTGTTTTCATTCAGACAATAATCAATTCTGAATTCACTGAGTGTATCCAACATGATAACAGTGTTTAACAGACAGACATGCTGACAGAGTTTAACAAGGTTTAAACATAAGCATGCATAACAGAGTTTAATACTAAGGTTCACATAGCACTTAACAATTTGCATAACATGAGCAATAAGTTTTTGAGTCTAACCAACATCACTAGTCAAAACTAGAGACCATTCCTAGTTCATTGACCAGTCTTGTAAATGTAGCTTCACTCAATGGCTTGGTGAAGATATCTGCAAGTTGTTGTTCTGTAGACACAAAGTGAAGCTCAATGTTACCTTCCTCTACATGCTCTCTGATGAAGTGATACCTTATGCTGATGTGCTTTGTCATTGAATGTTGTACTGGATTACCTGTCATTGCAATAGCACTTTGATTATCACAGTAAATAGGTATCTTGGTATACCTCAATCCATAATCCAGCAGTTGATTCTTCATCCATAAAATCTGTGCACAGCAGCTACCAGCAGCAATATACTCTGCTTCAGCTGTAGATGTAGATATTGACTTCTGTTTCTTGCTGTACCAGGAAACAAGTCTGTCACCCAGAAATTGACAACTTCCACTGGTGCTTTTTCTGTCTATCTTACAGCCTGCAAAGTCTGCATCTGAATAACCAAGTAGTTTAAACTCTGATTCTCTTGGATACCACAGCCCCAAAGTTATAGTGCCCTTGAGATACTTAAAAATCCTCTTTACTGCTGTTAAATGTGGTTCTCTTGGATCTGCCTGGAACCTTGCACACAAACAAGTGGCATACATGATATCAGGTCTACTAGCTGTTAAATAGAGTAGAGAACCAATCATTCCTCTGTAACATGTCATATCTACTGATGACCTTGCATCTTTGTCCAATTTTGTTGCAGTTGCCATGGGAGTTGTTGCAGATGAACAGTCAAGCATGCCAAATTTCTTGAGAAGATTTCTGGTATATTTTGCTTGATTTATAAAAATTCCATCATCTGTTTGCTTCACATGTAGGCCTAGAAAATAACTAAGCTCTCCCATCATACTCATTTGATATCTTGACTGCATGAGTTTGGCAAACTTCTTACAGAGTTTATCATTAGTAGATCCAAAAATGATGTCATCTACATAGATCTGAACTAAGAGCAAGTCAATACCAGATTGAAAGTAAAACAGAGTTTTGTCAATAGTACCTCTGTGAAATCCACTTTCTAGTAGAAATTTGGCAAGAGTTTCATACCATGCCCTTGGTGCCTGCTTAAGTCCATAGAGTGCCTTGTCTAACCTGTAGACATAGTCTGGATATTTTGGATCTACAAAACCTGGTGGTTGTTCCACAAACACTTTTTCTTCAAGTTTTCCATTTAAAAATGCACTTTTTACATCCATCTGAAACACTTTGAATTTCTTATGAGAGGCATATGCTAGAAAGATTCTGATTGCCTCCAATCTAGCAACTGGAGCAAATGTTTCATCATAGTCTATTCCTTCCTGTTGTGAATAGCCTTTTGCAACCAGTCTTGCTTTGTTTCTTGTGATAACACCCTCACTGTCAGTTTTATTTCTGAAAACCCATTTAGTACCAACAATGGATCTGTTCTTGGGCCTTGGTACAAGGGTCCACACTTCATTTCTTTCAAATTCATTTAGCTCTTCTTGCATTGCTGTTATCCAGTCAGCATCTTTAAGAGCTTCTTCCACTTTCTTTGGCTTAGATTGTGACAAGAATGCATGAAACAGACATTCATTTGTTGTTGCACTTCTTGTCCTTACTTTTGCATCTGGATCACCAATAATTAAATCAGGTGTGTGTGACTTAGTCCATTTTCTTGCAGAAGGAAAATTGCTTCTGTCATCATGTGATCCTCCCCCTTGATCCATGCTCTCCTGATTTTCTTGGTGCCTCTCTTCATTTTCTGATGCTCCCCCTGAATGTGACTGCTCAGAATTATCAACAGAGTTTGAATCAACAGAGTTTGATTCAGAATTATCAACTGAGTCACTATCAGTGTTTGAATTATCACTTTGATGTGATTCTTCATGCTCCACCTCAACTGGTTCTTCCCTTGTTTCTGATTGAAGAGTTTCTTCAGTATTTACCAGTAGAGGTTCAGAGTTTAGATCAACAGAGTTTGTCAGATCAGTCTGATCAGAGTTTACTTTTTCAGAGAATAAATCTTCATTTTCAAAGTGGAGTTGATCATGTTCATTGACATCTTCAAGTCCAGTTATTTTCTTGTCATCAAATGACACATGAATTGATTTCATGATCACTCTAGTTCTCAGATTATAAACTCTGAATGCCTTAGTTGACAGTGGATAGCCAACAAAAATTCCTTCATTTGCCTTTAGGTCAAATTTGGTCAACTGTTCAGGATGAGTCTTCAACACAAAGCACTTGCATCCAAAAATATGAAAATATTTTAGATTTGGCTTTTTCTTCTTCACCATTTCATATGGTGTTTTACCATGCTTGTTGATCAGTGTTGCATTTTGAGTAAAACAAGCAGTTTGAACTGCTTCTGCCCAGAAATATGTTGGCAAGTTTGCTTCATCTAGCATGGTTCTTGCAGCTTCTATCAAGGTTCTGTTCTTCCTCTCCACTACACCATTTTGTTGTGGAGTGCCAGGTGCAAAAAACTCCTGTTTGATTCCTTTGCTCTTGCAAAATTCTTCCATTGATGAATTCCTGAATTCAGTTCCATTGTCACTTCTGATTATCTTCACTTGATTTTCTGACCCTTTGTCCAGTTGTAATATATGTTCTGTCAGTGTTAATGCAGTTTCATCCTTCTTTGCAAGAAAATATACCCATGTGTATCTGGTATATTCATCAACAATGACTAGAGCATATTTCTTCTTTCCAAGAGACATCACATTCACTGGTCCAAAAAGATCAACATGCAGGAGATGATAAGGATCAACAATTGAAGACTCAGATTTGCTTTTGAAAGAGGCTTTTGATAAGTGGATTTATATCCACTTGGAGCATTCTAAATCGGCTTAAATTGATTGTCTTGGGCTCAAGTTTCTTGTAGTTTTGATGTGTTTTGTTTAGTTGTGCAGATTTACAAGGATGTTGATTATGGTGGATGTTTTTGTCATTTTTGGAGATTTAATTTATTAAAATTCGGATTTATTGGGCTGCACGCGTGAGATTCACTGTTTGGGCCATATCTTGAGTTCTATAAGTCTGTTTTCAGCCCGTAAGCAGTCCACGCGAAGATAACGAGATTCTCTATCATTCTAAGGTGGTCAAGAGGCCCAATTACGTCTGGAACGGTTCCAGAAAAACTGAAGAAAAGTCAGCTACGAATTTCCCTTAAAAAACAGAATCAGTTTAGGAAACGTATCTTGCAGAAATTCTATTATAATTCTGTTTTAGTATTTTCTTGCTGGGGAAGACTTTTAGAGCCTATTTAAACACATCCTACCATTGTAATAGAGATACATATTATCATAGTTTTATTATTGTAACCAGCTTAGATCTGCAAGGGAGAAAAGGAGAGAAGGATTCAACGCTCGTGACAAGCAACGGATCTAGATCTACTTCATCCTTTGTTCTAGATTTGTTTTCTCAAACTTTTGTTTATTAATATAATTACTTCTTTTATTTATATCTTGTTATTTACCATGTTTTCATCAAATCCCATGGTGACGAAAGGTTTAATTATGAACTAATTGTTGTCATGGGATCCTAGTGGATTTATCTATGTAGCTTAGTAGTTTGCATGCCTTAAAGATTTATGTGTGGTGAATTCTTGATATCCTCGTATGGTTAAACTTAATGCTTTTGGATGCGTAGCTAACATCTAAATTGAATTGTTAATCTCTTGCGAAACGAGAGTGGATCTTGAGATTTAGAACTTGCCATGCTAGCATAGGATAGGTTGATGTTTTAACATCATGATTTGTGGCATCAATAGAGATATTATGCTGCCCTGTGTGATCTTAGTGGATAACTTGTGCTTCAACCTTTATGTTTTCAAATTCTATAGAGATATAGGGTCTAAACATAATAGGTGCCTACTCGTCTTCTATCTCTTTTGTGGATGTATGCGTAGATTGGTACTAGTATACCGAGAGGTAACTTTTACTCTTTTCGTGTTATTCGATCAGATATCAAACCCATCGCATGTTTTAATTAAAGGCTGCAACTCTAAGTGAAGTAGATGATGAAACTAGGATTCCATGTTTTATTCTCATATTAGTAATTCGACTTTAATCTCTTTAATTAGTTAATCTTTAGTTTGATAATTAATTTAGTAGTTAAATAAAATCCAATTTGTTATTTGTCTTAGCAGTGGATAAAAACCATACATCGGTGCATAGGTATATTTACTGAATTGAACACCATTCTAGATCTCTGTGGGAACGAACTTGATTTAATCATATATTACTTGTGACAACGTGCGCTTGCGTGATTTTGCATAACAAGTTTTTGGCGCCGCTGCCGGGGATCATCGGTGTTTTTATTTTAGTTTATGTGCTTGTCATCAGTGGTCGTTAGCGTTCACTGACTCGGATTCTTACTCAGTTTGTTTGTTTCGTGGTGTTTCAGGTACTTAGGTTTGTATGCGAACAAGCTTACAAGCTCGTTTACAAAAATTGGCGGAAGACGGTCGTGTAGAGAATTTAGAGAATAAGGAAGAGGAATTTGAAACTACAGTAGCAATGGCAGATGCAGCAGCAGCAGCTAAGGCTTTGAGGGAGTATTCTCAGCCGAAACTCAATGATATCCAGTCTAGCATTATTAGGCCAGCTATTGCAGCAAACAATTTTGAGATCAAGTCGGGCACAATTCAGATGGTGCAGAATTCAGTCCAGTTTGGGGGAGCTTCTACGGAGGATGCCAACATGCATGTTTGGGACTTTATCGAAATCTGCGACACTTTCAAATGTAATGGTGTGGCGGATGATGCTATCAGGTTGAGGCTTTTCCCATTCTCTCTGAGGGATAAGGCTAAGAGCTGGCTACACTCTTTGCCACATGGTTCCATTACTACATGGGAAGATCTTGCTCAGAAGTTCCTTACTAAATTCTTCCCCATGGCGAAAACTGCAGCAATAAGGAACCAGTTGACTCAATTTCAACAGCAATATGGCGAGTCATTGTGTGAGGCTTGGGAACGCTACAAGGAGATGCTAAGGAAGTGTCCTCATCATGGCATGCCTGATTGGATGGTTATTAATGGGTTCTACAATGGGTTGGGAGCACAGTCTAGGCCTTTGCTAGATGCAGCATCAGGTGGAGCTCTGTGGGCAAAGAGCTATGATGAAGCTTATGATCTTATAGAGATGATGGCTGCTAATGAATATCAAAATCCAACCCAAAGGCTATCTCAAGGCAAGGCAGCAGGAATTTTTGATGTAGATACAGCTTCAATGATTACGGCTCAGTTGAAAGCTCTTGCTATGAAGGTGGATTCTCTTGCAAATTATGGAGTTCAGCAGGTGGCTAGTGTTTGTGAGCTATGTGCGGGCGCACATGAGATGAATCAGTGTGCTATTTCTCCTGAATCAGTACAGTTCGTGAGTAATTTTCAGAGACCTGCTGCACCAGTTCCAACCACTTATCATCCTAACAACAGGAATCATCCTAACTTCAGCTGGAGCAACAATCAAAGTGCACAACAACCTTTTCAACAGCCTTATCAGCAAGCAAAGCCATTCAATCAAGGCTATCAGCAGCAGTATGCTCCAAGGCAACAATTTCAGCCTCCAGGATTTCAACAGCAACAACCCCAGGCTCATATGGGGCAATCTTCTAATGAAAAATCTGATGAGATGTGGATAGCGTTAAAGAACTTACAAGCTGGTCAGAAGCTCTTAAAAACTCAGATAGGACAGATTGCAAGTGCCTTAGGTGGTAGGCCTCAAGGAACTCTTCCTGGTGATACGGAGGCTAATCCAGGCAAGAGGGAGGTTCATGAGCAGGTGAAAGCTGTTACTTTGAGATCTGGAAAAGTCACGAGTGATCCTAAATCAGCAACTGAAGAAGATGAAGATGTTCAGAATCAGCAGGTTGAAAAATCTGCAGTGCCAGGAATTGAGAAATCTGATTTAGTGGCTGATCAGCTAGATGGTGAGAAGAGCAAGAAACCTGTTGAAAAGTTTACTCCAGAGCAATCTTCAATGAATAATCAGATCTATCCACCTCCTCCATTTCCTGGACGTTTGAAGAAAAGTCAAGAGAAACAGTTTCAGAAATTTATGGATGTCTTCAAGAAACTGTCCATTAACATTCCTTTTGTTGAAGCATTGGAGCAGATGCCAAGATATACTAAGTTCATGAAGGATATTTTGTCACGGAAGAGAAGGTTGGAAGATTTTGAAACAGTGGCATTGACAGAGGAGTGTAGTGCCGTTCTGCAACAAAAATTGCCTCCTAAACTTAAAGATCCAGGAAGTTTCACTATTCCATGCACTATTGGCAACCTTTTATTCAACAAGTGTTTATATGATTTGGGAGCTAGTATTAATCTTATGCCCTTGTCTGTTTTCAAGCAACTTGGTCTACCGGAGCCAAAGCCAACTAACATCTCTTTGCAGTTGGCTGATCGATCTATCACGTATCTGAGGGGTATAGTGGAGGATGTTTTGGTGAAAGTTGATAAACTCATATTCCCAGCTGATTTTGTTATCTTGGATTTTGAAGAAGATAAGAAGATTCCCATAATCTTGGGAAGACCGTTCTTGGCTACAGGAAAGACTTTGATTGATGTGCAAAAAGGAGAGCTTACAATGAGGGTGCAAGATCAGAGTGTCACCTTTAATGTGTTCAAGGCCAGGAAATTTCCGACAGAGGATGAAGAGTGTTGTAGTGTGGAAATAGTTGATACGGGTCAGAGAAAGAAATTTGATCAGTTATTGAGTGAAAAATCTGACATGCATGTGCTAAAGCATCCCATTAGTGATTCCATTGACAGTTCTTCGGTTCGAGATCTTTCGAAAGTAAAGTTTGGGAAACTTCCACCACATTTGAGGTATGTCCTTTTGAATAATGAGCTAGTGATTTTTGAAGAGGGCCATGATAACGTGTTGCGAAGGTGGAAAGCAGATGTTAAGGAAGAAGAAATTTTTGTTCAGCCGGTTGAGTCGGAGAAGCATCTTAGAGGGGTGAAGAAGAAAAAGAAGAAGATTTTGCCGTTGGGTAGTAAATTTAAGTTGAAGTCTGAAGGAAGAGATTTGTGGAAAGCAAGCAACCAAGATGTCAAAGTTCGTATGAATGGTTTTTCTGTTGAAGATGGTTCAGTTATTCTTTTGAAACTGCCATGAATTGAGGAAGTAACGTCAAGCTATTGACGTTAAAGAAGCGCTTCTTGGGAGGCAACCCAAGCATTAGTATAGGAAGGAAGAAAAATTTTTGAGTGTTGTTTGAAA
This sequence comes from Kitagawia praeruptora, assembly GCA_037693485.1. NCBI lineage: Eukaryota > Viridiplantae > Streptophyta > Magnoliopsida > Apiales > Apiaceae > Kitagawia > Kitagawia praeruptora. The sequence goes on from CM075354.1 coordinate 129,599,343, forward strand.
AAAAAAAAAAAATCAGAAAAATCGAATTTTTTGGTGTGTCACGCAGGAGCAACCTGCGTTACAGGGCAAATTGCGCCCCTGTTGCGCAACTTGCGCCTGCGCAACTGGAAGGGAGGCAAATTGCGGGCAGACGCGCAAGTTGCGCTGCCGTGTCTAGAATGGAGGCAATTTGCTTCAACGCGCGCAGCTTGCGCGTTCTTCAATGGTACAAAAAATTTTTCAGCTGGTTTGTTCTGTGCGTGTGTGCATATCATATAAAAAAAAAATCTTTTTCTCCCCCATTCTTTTTATACCCCCATTCTAAACCTATTCTAATCCTATTTCTATTTCAAAAACCCCCCATCTTTTCTCCAAAATTCTAAATCTATTTCTATTCTAATTCTTATTATTATTATTCTTATTATTATTATTTATTATTATTATTTATTATTATTATTATTATTATAGTTATTATAGTTATTATTGTTATTATTATTATTAGTATTATTCTATTATTATTATTTTCTTTATTATTATTATTATATTTATTATTATTATTATTATTATTATTATTATTATTATTATTATTATTATTATTATTATTATTATTATTATTATATCCCACCTATACATACAAATCCAATTCCTCTTCTATTTTTTACTCTATAAAAATTCAATTCTAAAGAGGAATTAATTGCAAGTTCACCTCTTTGATTCGTATTGGGTAAATCTTTTTCTCTAAATTTATTTTTATTACGAATTTGTGTTCTTGTAATTTGGGGGTTTTGTAGTATTCTTGTATTTGAGCTGGTGGGCCATCTATGGAGCTCGTACGCAATATCCTCCACCAGATTCATTCGAGGAGGATGATGACTCAGATGATGAGGTATGTTTTCTACTATCCCTTGTATTTACTTCCATTCAATGAGGACATTGAATTTTTCAAGTTTGGGGGTGGTTTGAGGGATAAGTAGTGTATATTTATGTGATTGTGAGTCATTGTGTTCATATAGGATTTCATGCTTGCATATTAGTAGTAGTAAATTATGCATATATGTTCGTGTTATCTACGTTTGTTTCATATAGGACATTCTGTTTTTATGTTCGTATTTCGTGTGAGTTCATAATAGTTTGCATTTGCACCCATGCTTGATAGGAATTTTGTGTTGTTGACGCTTTTGATTGAGAAGTGATATGCTTTGTTCTTGTGCACACACATACACTAGTAAGTTGAAGCTAGTAGACTTATTGAATGTTATAAGTGATTAGAAGGACATGAATATGTGCAAGATGATTTAGTTTGCATGCTTTGAATACGAGTTGGTGCGATGTTTGCTTGGGATTGAGTATGTTTTTCCACCAAGTGAGATTTTGAGCCTTATTGCATATTTGCAATTTATTCGTTTGCTTGAGTGTCCACGGATTGTTTGCATTGCTAGCAGTTGTTTGAGGTCTTTCTTGAAACGCATGACATTATTTGACGATTAAAATGATAAAGGCATTTAGGAATAACCGCATATTTTCCCATATTACTACACCATATTTACATGATCAATTAGTTAACCCGTTGAGCTTAATCCTATTTTTTTGGTGACATACCACATTACTTGCCTAGACCTTTTTCTTGTATTAGCCTTACATTAATTTGAACCCACATTGTCAAAGGCTAGTAGAGTGCTTAAGGGAGTAATAAGGTGTGCAAGGAGGGGTTTATTGTTGGTCTTACTTTTGGGAGGAATATTGAAAATTGGGTTTGTTTACTTGATAGTCGGCATGTGTAATAAAATTGTGGGATCATTGTTTATTGTTTATATTATTGTTTGTGTTATATTTAGCTCTCGAAAAAAAAGGAAAAAAAACAAGAAAAAAAAAGAGAAAAAAATATGAAAAAAAAAAGAAAAAAAAAATATTATGAGAGCATGTTTGTGTTTGTTACGATCCTATTTCAGTCGACTAGTCGAGTGTTGTTTTAGAAAAATTATGTGGGAGGGAAAATAGGGTGTTGTGTATGATTTATTATGGTACTTACTAGCTTTTGACACTTCACCTGTTTTGGCTTATTTGACATACCTTGTCCCTAGCCCCGTTACAACCCAAATAAAGACCTTTTGATTATTGTCATTGATGTATGTTGTGTTTAGAGTTAGATTGATACCAAATGTCAAGCGTGTTTATGATTTTGTTGGAATTGAGTGATACACTTACCCTTGTTCTTGAGTGAATATTCTTTTGTGAGTGGATTGTGAGTGTTTGCTTGTTCTTGCGTATGAGATTCCGAGTGTTGTCTCAAAGATGTGCTCTTGTAGGCTTAGCATGTTTACTAACTTATTCTTACATTTGACATGGACTTGTGAGAACTTATGCATGTTCATTGAGTAGGCTATGTGAATACTTGCACTTTCGACACCAAGACATTGCGTATTTACTTTGATTCTTAAGTTGATATGGCATGAGAGGATTTGACGGTATGGTAGAATATTAGTTGCATTTTCATATTAGTTGCATTCATGCATTGCATTGCATTGGATTTTGTGGGTACATTCGCTATAGGCCCTCACGAGACCTTACTCGTCCACTAGGGCTGCCTAGGGGTTTAAATGGCTTGTTGCATATGCCAAATGCAACCGTGATCACCTACGGAAGTGGTACTAGTTAGCTAGTTGTAATTGTTTATGCTTGAGGACAAGCATCGGTTTAAGTTTGGGGGTGTGATAAGTGGATTTATATCCACTTGGAGCATTCTAAATCGGCTTAAATTGATTGTCTTCGGCTCAAGTTTCTTGTAGTTTTGATGTGTTTTGTTTAGTTGTGCAGATTTACAAGGATTTTGATTATGGTGGATGTTTTTGTCATTTTTGGGGATTTAATTTATTAAAATTCGGATTTATTGGGCTGCACGCGTGAGATTCACTGTTTGGGCCATATCTTGAGTTCTATAAGTCTGTTTTCAGCCCGTAAGCAGTCCACGCGAAGATAACGAGATTCTCTATCATTCTAAGGTGGTCAAGAGGCCCAATTACGTCTGGAACGGTTCCAGAAAAACTGAAGAAAAGTCAGCTACGAATTTCCCTTAAAAAACAGAATCAGTTTAGGAAACGTATCTTGCAGAAATTCTATTATAATTCTGTTTTAGTATTTTCTTGTTGGGGAAGACTTTTAGAGCCTATTTAAACACATCCTACCATTGTAATAGAGATACATATTATCATAGTTTTATTATTGTAACCAGCTTAGATCTGCAAGGGAGAAAAGGAGAGAAGGATTCAACGCTCGTGACAAGCAACGGATCTAGATCTACTTCATCCTTTGTTCTAGATTTGTTTTCTCAAACTTTTGTTTATTAATATAATTACTTCTTTTATTTATATCTTGTTATTTACCATGTTTTCATCAAATCCCATGGTGACGAAAGGTTTAATTATGAACTAATTGTTGTCATGGGATCCTAGTGGATTTATCTATGTAGCTTAGTAGTTTGCATGCCTTAAAGATTTATGTGTGGTGAATTCTTGATATCCTCGTATGGTTAAACTTAATGCTTTTGGATGCGTAGCTAACATCTAAATTGAATTGTTAATCTCTTGCGAAACGAGAGTGGATCTTGAGATTTAGAACTTGCCATGCTAGCATAGGATAGGTTGATGTTTTAACATCATGATTTGTGGCATCAATAGAGATATTATGCTGCCCTGTGTGATCTTAGTGGATAACTTGTGCTTCAACCTTTATGTTTTCAAATTCTATAGAGATATAGGGTCTAAACATAATAGGTGCCTACTCGTCTTCTATCTCTTTTGTGGATGTATGCGTAGATTGGTACTAGTATACCGAGAGGTAACTTTTACTCTTTTCGTGTTATTCGATCAGATATCAAACCCATCGCATGTTTTAATTAAAGGCTGCAACTCTAAGTGAAGTAGATGATGAAACTAGGATTCCATGTTTTATTCTCATATTAGTAATTCGACTTTAATCTCTTTAATTAGTTAATCTTTAGTTTGATAATTAATTTAGTAGTTAAATAAAATCCAATTTGTTATTTGTCTTAGCAGTGGATAAAAACCATACATCGGTGCATAGGTATATTTACTGAATTGAACACCATTCTAGATCTCTGTGGGAACGAACTTGATTTAATCATATATTACTTGTGACAACGTGCGCTTGCGTGATTTTGCATAACAGCTTTTCTCTGTTTGGCCTTTTGACAAGAATCACACAGGCCTTCTACATTCAACAAAGACTTTGGTAGACCTCTTACAAGATCATTCTTAATTAGCTCATTGATGTTGTTCAGGTTCAAATGTGAGAGTTTCTTGTGCCACTTCCAACTCTCTTCACTGGACATTCTTGTTGACAGACACACTGCTTTGCCATCAGTGTTTGTTGACAATTTAATTTCATAGATGTTATTGTGTCTGTTTCCAACTAGAGCAACTTTCCCTGTAGATTTACTGATCACTTGACAATATTCAGGCTGAAAATCTACATGATATCCTCTGTCACAGATTTGACTCACAGATAGCAGATCATGCTTGAGTCCTGGAACCAGAGCTACATTTATGATGATGACACTCCCAAGATTAATATTGCCATATCCCAGAGTATGTCCTATGTTGCCATCTCCATAGGAAACTTTTGGGCCAACCTTCTCCTCATACTCTGATAGCAGGGCTTTATTTCCTGTCATGTGTCCTGAACATCCACTGTCCACGACTAGGGTACTAACCCTGTTGCCCTGCAATCACAAACAATCACTGATTATTAGTTTTAAGGATCCAGACTTGCTTGGATCCTTTGGCTTTCTTAATTCTGTTAGCTTTTGCAGCGGAATTCACATTATCAGAGTTTAAGCTAACTTTTTCAGAGTTTACATTTGCAGAGTTTACTTTAACCCATTTCAAATTTGGCTTGGGTTCATAGTAATTATAGTAAATAGCATGATAATCTCTGCAAGTGTAAATAGAATGCCATGTACTTCCACAGTGTGTACATAAAGTCTGTGGTCTAGTCCTCACATAATCATTTTTAACTGCAGTTTTAGAGGGCAAAGAATTAATGTTTTTATTCTTACTGCAGAAACTAGCAAGATGATTAGTGCTACCACAATTAAAGCATGTTTTTCTAGGAGCTAATGAAGCAAGCATTGGCTTAATTCCTGATGTTATGCCTACCTTTCCATTTTTGTTTTTCTTAGGCATTCTCTGTTTGTTGACAGATTTTATCTCTTTAAGCTTATGCTTGAGTTGTTTATCTGTCATTAAACCAATGTTAGCCTCTTTAACAAAAGTCTTAGCATATGATTCTTTAACAGCCTTTTTCTCAGCTTCAGTCTTAGGTCCACCTGTTCCCATAACATTACCTTCAGATGAACGATGTGGTCTAACTTTTACCAAATTTTCAAATCTAAGTTCATCTCCTTCAGAGTAACCTAGACCTACTATATCTGACTGAAACACTTCTTGAGTGTCTTTACCAGAGTGTGTCCAAGTTTTAATAATGTGATTAGCATCATTAAATTCAGATTCTAGTTGCTTATACTTACCTAGCAACTCCTGTTCAATAAACACTGCATCATCTCTCTCTTTCTGAACTTTATTCATGTTCTCTAGCTATTCCTCAACAAGTTTATTTCTATCTTTGAGTTGAGAGCACTCATTTTTTATCCTCTCATTTTCTAAAGTCTGATCCCTATAACTGATATGTAATGCTTTAAGATAAATTCTCAATTCAGTTATATTATCAGTATTATAAGCATAGGTAGTTGGGGGTACCTTTAGATCATCATCTTCATTCTGAGTAGTAGCCATGAGTGCATAGTTCACTTCCTCATCTGAATCTGAAGTGTCTGCCCAATCTCTGCCTTTGGTGTAGAGTGCCTTTTCAGTTTTACCCTTCTTGCACTCAGGAGCATAGTGACCCATCTCCTTACACTTGTAGCATTGAATCTCAGACTTATCTTTCTTACCAGATTTGAAGTCCTTTCCCTCAGATTTCTTGAAATTCTTCTTGTCAGACTTAGAGTAGTCCTTGGAGAATCTCTTTCCCTTCTTGAAGTTCTTGAATCCCATCTTCCTAAAGGTCTTTACCATCAATGCAGCCATTTGCATCATCTCTTCATCATCTTCAGAATCAGATGTTCCATCTGTGTTTGAGTCAACATCAGTGTTTGATGACTCACTTTCTGAGTGTATGACTAAAGCTTTTCCTTTTGCCTTTCTCCTTGATGCTTCCTTCTTTGATGGTTTCTCCTCAACCTTAAGAGCAACAGACTTTGACTTTCTACTTGATCTTTTGTTTCTCTGCTCCAATTCCAATTCATGGGTTTTGAGCAGTCCATAAATTTCATCAATCTCTGTTTCACCAAGTTCATCGTTATCTCTTATGGTGGTTGTTTTCACATCCCACTTTTCAGGTAGAGAAAGAAGAAACTTGAGATTTGAGTCTTCTAAATCATACTCTTTGTTAACCAATGACAAATCATTGAGCAGTTTACAGAATCTGTCAAATGTTTCTGTCATGGTTTCTTCAGACTTTGCCTCAAAATGCTCATACTCCTGAGTGAGTATGTTTCTTCTGTTTTTCTTGATTGCAGGAGTTCCTTGACACCTAACCTCAAGTGCATCCCATATTTCCTTTGCAGTTGTGCAATTAATCACTTTATTAGACATAATATTGTCTAAAGCACTGTGAAGTAAATGTCTTACTTTTGCATCCTTTGCAATAGATGAAAGATCCTCAGCAGTTAGATCTTTCTTTTCTTTTGGAATGACCTTTGATTCCTCACCAGCAGCAGCAGCAGATAACTTTGTAGGTTTGTGAGGACCTTCATATATTCTATCAAGATATTCTGGATCTGTAGCCTCCAGAAACATGGACATCTTTACTTTCCAAATTGCATACTCTAATGGCCTAAGTATAGGAACCCTAATTGTTTCATACCTACTAACAGTAGTAGGAGCTTTCTCAGATGGTGGAGGTATCTCTGCCATTGATTACTATTGTGTTTGGATCTTTAACTGTAATAAAGTAACAGATTGGCTCTGATACCACTTGTTAGGTCGAATACACAATAGGTAATCAAATACTGTATGAGTAACTTAACAAGAACACACTGTTTAATATTTAAAAACTGTTTGGAATTAACAATTCCTCTCTCAGTGATGTAAAATATCACAGAGAGCTGCTTAGGTTACAATCAATGAATTTCTCAATGTTCAATACCCTTCTAGGGTTAACCTAACTGTATTTATAAAACATACAGCTTCGTACAATCAGTAATTGATTCTCCTATAATTAAGCTATACAATTGATATCAATCACGATTGCTTCAAGTCATCCAAGTCAACTCAATCTCTTTGACAGCTTTCCAATCTTCAAAGATATTGCTTCCAAATTTATCTTGTATCAATATTCAAACACTGTTGACTCTTCAGACATTACCGCTACAGAGTTTAACAATCTCTGTTGCGCTTCCAGTCAGTGTTTAACTAAACTCTGACTGCTTCCAGCTAAACTCTGTTTTGTTACTTTAGCTTCCAAACACTGTTCTCATCAATAATTTCTAACATGATTAGGTTCAGAAACAATTTTCTTACCTTCAGATTTAGATGTGCTAGCTTCTACTTTACTATCATCATTGACAATAGCTACTTTTTCTTCTTGTCTAGCCTTATCAAAACCTAAACCATTAACCTTACCACGAATTCCATTTTCGATGATTTCTTGTGTCTTTTTACCAGAAATATTAATGGTCTTAATCACATCTCTCTCTTCCTCTAGTTCTTTTCTGACATAGTCATAAGCCTCAAGAATAAAACTATAATCATGCTTAGCTTTATCAGAACTTAACTTGTATTCTTCCATTTGAATTAACTCAGATTCAAGAAAATTATTTCTATCAACTAATTTATCATTCTTAACCTTAAATTCATCTCTTTCACAAGTAAGAATTCTAAAATTAGTCATAAGATTCTTAAACTCAGCATGGATAGATCTAATTTCATCAGAATTTAAGTTATCAAATGAATCAAGAGAATGAAGTGATACCTTAACAGAGGATGGAGAAGTTTTCTTTGGAGATCCAGGTTTATCTGAAACATTTGCCATCAGTGCAATGTTGTCATAATCCAATTCATCTTCAGAATCACTAGAATCAGCCCAATCCTTCTGTGTGACCATAAGTGCAATACCCTTTCCTGAATTCCTAGGCTTCTTACACTCACTAGCAAAGTGTCCAAGCTCGCTGCAATTAAAGCACTTGATTTTGGCCTTATCAAGCTTGACAATTGTACCTTTGCCTTTGTCACTCTTCTTCTCCTCCTTCTTTTGCAAAGGTCCTTTGCTAAATCTTCTCCTGTTGAATCTTCCTTTCTTGAAAGCTTTAGCAAACATAGCAAAGAGTTCCTGCATCTCAGATTCAGAATCATTGTTGTCAGAGTCCATATCAGTAGTCTCTGACTCAGAACTTTCTTTGCTTTTCTTCTTCCTTGAGTTCTTTACAGCAATCTCTTCATGCTGTTCTTCAGGAAGCTTCTTTAATTCAGATTGAGCAGTAAGTGCAACAGTCTTCATCTTTCCTTCACTCCTGCTCTTCTTCTGCTGCTTGTCAAGTTCATAAGCTCTCAATTTTCCATATACTTCCTCTAATGATATCTCATCCAGATCATTAGCTTCCTCAATCGCAGATATCTTCTCATTGTAGAAATCAGGCAAAGCTTTCATGAACTTTGTATTCATATCCTCCAAGTCATAATATTTACCATGCATGGCCATCTCATTGATGAGTTTTGTAAACCTATCAAAGGTATCAATAAGTGACTCACCAGACTTGGATTCAAAGTACTCATACTGTTGTATAAGTAGTGTCCTCATATTCTTCCTGACAGGCTTAGTTCCTTCACAGTGAACCTTAAGATTGTCCCATATATCCTTAGCAGTTTTACAAGAGAGAACATAGTTAGTGAGAACAGAATCAAGACTGTTGAATAATATGTTTCTCACTTTAGCATCTTTAAGAACATTCTCCTTGTCCTTATCTGACCACTCAGATTTTGGCTTCTCTACTGTATGTTCTGGAACAACCACACCATCAACAGTTGCTTGTCCAACGATCTTTGTTGGAACAAAAGGTCCATCTCTGATTCTGTCAAGATAATCAGGATTTGTTGCTTCCAGATGATGCAACATCTTTACTTCCCATAGAGTATATTCGTTTCTCTTGAGCATAGGAATCTTAGTATTCCCATCCTTGTAACCAGACATGATTGCAGATCTTTATGATTATTCGAAATCAACCTGCTCTGATACCAATTGTTAACTCGAATAACTTATAGAAGGGGGGGGTTGAATACAAGTTATATAATCGTGTCTGATTTTTGCTTGATTATATGAACAAGAATAAATGAATGAATCAAACTCTGTTTGTATTAATAAGATCAAATACAAACTCTACCAAAGGTGTACAATACCTTTAGCAGCTGCTGACAAAATAAAATTCTCTCTGTTTGCACTCTCGTATACTTACGATTACAAACCTCACGAACTGAACTCTTTTTACAATGACATAGAGAGAGTATTTATTATGTTACCTATCAACTAATAACAGAAAGATAATTTATACATGACAATGTTCTGCCGTCCAGTTGATAGTTTCCATCAATAGAAAATTCTTCCCTTCATAATATCTTCTTGCTTGTTCCTCAAACAAAGATCCTGTTTTATAGCACTTGCCAGTTTCTGTAGCATCCATAATGACATCATCAGTAACACGACTGATATCAGGATTTCATCTTGCATCAGGATCTAACCATCCTATCAGTACTTGATCAGTATTTGACTTGACGTATCAGGATTCGATCTCAGTTCCTGACATGTAGTACTCGATGCACTGTTCATTCCTTACTAAACTTTACAGATAATTGTCTAACACATATTTCCTATACAAAGTGCTAAATCCTTTATAAGATCAGGATATACAAGAAGTATAAGTAAAATTCTATTCTTAACATCACAACTCATGAATTATTCCTAACACAGTCACTTGTGAACCAGACCAGTGCACTAAGTGTCAGCACATACGAGAAGGATCAACACATTAATTCACAGAAATAATTGCCTAAGCCTATTGACGATCAAGGACAAACATAATATCTCAAGGTATTGTCAAAAATTAATTTACTCTGAAAATTAACTAAGTAACAGATTAATTAATTATTTATAATAAATAATTAAATTAATCTGGTACTTGAACTATTTTCCGAGAAAAATTAATTCAGCAGAATATTTGAAACAAAAGAGAGAAGCCCAAAAGAAGCAGCCAAAAATAGTAATACTATTCACGGTTACTATTCACGGTTACTATTCATATGCCGGCTACTATTCATATGGCGGCTACTATTCAAAAAGTGGCTACTATTTATATGGTGGCTACTATTCAAAAAGTGGCTGGAGGGGCCCACGGGGGTTGTTGAAATAGTACAGCATAGTAACTTTCTATAATCTATAAATAGACATGTTGTATTTCATTTCAAAACACACCTCAACACACAACTCTCTATTCTCTCTCTTATATCTTCTCTGTGTAAGCTGCTAGACAGTCCATCTAGTAGGAAAGCCGGCTTAGCCCGCTTTCAGGAAGTGTCAGGTAGAAGGTCCTCGTGCCTAAACTATCCTTAGGAGTGTTCTGGTTTTTGAAGCTAATCCACTGGATTAGAAGTTGTAACACCCCTCGGTTTTTATCAATTCAAAGATATTTTTCCGAATTGATTGTGTTATTTCGATTCAGTTGTTGACCTTATTTTTCACATCTCAAAAATCCAAATATTTTGAAATAACGTATTCAACCCCCCTTCTACGTTATTCTGAACCTAAAAATTAGTATCAGAGCTTGTTGATCGACATACAGATCAAATCCGCATTCGTCATCCAGAATCATGAGTACTCAAAAAGGTAGCAGTATTAAGGTTCCTTCATTTAAGCGTGATAATTACAGCATGTGGAAAATGAAGATGTTACTGTTCATGCAAGCGTCAAATCCTAGATACATGGAGATGTTGACTGAGGGTTGGTCTAAACCAATGAATGCTGCTCCTGAAACTACTGAGGATGGTGAAAGTAGTGCAGCTGTTGGAGGAATGATTCCAAAACGTCCATCGGAGTATACCGCTGCTGAAACTGAAAAAGATGGATTGGATACCAATCTTAGACTAATCATAGTTGACTCCATGGATGATGAAATGAATCATCAAACTATGAACTGTACTTGTGCGAAACACATGTGGGATACGATTGGAATGATAATGGAGGGAACTGATGAAGTTCGTGAAAATTGACTGGATATTATGACGTCTCACTACGAAGCTTTTAAATCTCTTCCTGGTGAAAGTATCACTCAAGTTTTCGAGAGATACAATAAGCTACTGAATGAGTTGAGCATTCACGGGAAGAAGTATCCTCTAAGAGAGACAAACAGGAAATTCATGCTGACTCTACCACACCATGTAGAACATAAAGCTTCATCCATCAGAGAGAGAGATGACTTTGCAACAATGACTCTTGAGAAGTTGTATGGAAAGTTAAGAACTCGTGAGATGGAGCGAGAGCAAAGGAAAATTATATATGGTGCTGGAACAGTGGAGAGCAAGAATGCTGAATTATTGAAGACAACTGCTCTTACTGCATCCAGCCACAAAGAACCTGAAACAAAGGTTGTGAAACCGCAGAACAAGAAGGATGTGTTCTTTGAAGCTGAAATGGACAATGATGATCTGCCTGGTGACGAAAGTGAGTATTATACTCTTGAGTAGTTGCAGCAACTGGAGGATCCTACTATGGCTACATTAGCAGCTAACTTTAGCCGAATCAGATTCAGGAAAAATGCCAAGTACAGATCTTCTGGAAGTAGCAGCAGATCGCAGAGAACTGGTTCATCTTCTGGGTCTGAATCAGGAAAGAGTAACAAGACAGGGATGGTAGACCGTAGCATGTTTCGGTGCTACAACTGTGATAAGATGGGGCACTTTGCCAGCGAATGCAGAGAACCCAGTGATAAGTGGATTTATATCCACTTGGAGCGCTTCATATCGGCTTAAATTGATTGACTTGGTCTCAAGTTTGTGTAGTTTTGATGTGTTTTGCTTAGTTGTGCAGATTTACGAGAATGTTGATTAAGGTTGATGCTTCTATCGTTTTTGGAGATTAAATTGATTAAAATTCGGATTTTCCTGGAAGGCTGCGCAGTCTACACTGTTTTAGCCATATCTGGAGTTCTAAAAGTCCGTTTGAGGTCCATAAGCAGTCCACGCGAAGCTAACGAGATTATCTATCATTCTAAAGTAGTCCAGAGGTCCAATTACGATTGGAACGTTCCAGAATATCTGAAGAAAAGTCAGCCACGAATTTTGGTATTTTCTTGCTGGGAAAGACTTCAAGAGGCTATATAAACACATCTTGGGACACATTATTAGGGATGTAATATTAGATCAGATAATATAGTTTAGAGTAGATTAGTATTATTAGTCGGAGATGTAGAGAAACACCATGACTCTTCTTTTGGGTGACAACATTGAAGTTTGAAGGTTTTGTTCTCTTAATCTTTTCTTTGTTCTTATTAGTTTAATTATGTTTTCTTGTTTTACTAGTTGTTTTACTTGTTTAATTATTAGCGAGTAGTTATTTCTAGGGCTTAAAGGGAAGCCATGTTTGCACTAATATTGGCATGATTTTCATAGTGATTTGATTGGTTATGGTTAATTCTGATTGATATGTTTTAATCGTTAATTTGTGTAATCGGCCGATATCATGGATTCATTATATGAAAATAGGGGTATGGATCGAGAGATTTACTTACCAGAGGCACACATACAATTAGCGGAATTGAGGGTGATTGTGGAAACATCATCGGATTTCTGAGAGCGTTATTGCTTGGAAGAGATTAACTTGACTCTAATTACCTGATTGATTGAATTACTAAAAGTGGTTAATTGTGTTGAATGTTTCGAGAGTGTTAATGCTTGGAAGAGATTAATATACTCTAGTTATAGGATCACATTGATTGCTTTAGCTTAAGAGCCAATTGTGTAAGCATGGTGGACCTGATTGCCCTAGGTTTTAAATAATTTGTTTATCATCTGTTTAATTAGTGTTAATCTTTTTAATTAGTTAATTAATATTCTTCAATAATCGTTTGTCCCTGAAACAATTAGCGATAACTGAAAAGGAACTAGTAGAACCTGTCTCCTTGTGGATTCGACCCGCTTGCCATCTGTACTAGAAATAGACACCGTGCGCTTGCGGTTAGGTATAATTTGACACATCAAGTTTTTGGCGCCGCTGCCGGGGAGACAGCGAGTTTCTATTGATTTTAATTTAGTTGTTTAGATTGTTTCCATTGTCTCATTTGAACTTTTGTTCCAATTGAGGAAGATTTTACGTTTTCTTGGCTTTGTTGAGAGTTTACAGGTTTGCACTGGGTGAAGTTGATACTTTTGCACAAGGAGTTGCACTCTTATCTTCCCTAGTAGAGGCACATACTCGAGAAATTGCCTTATTCAACCCTACAGAGCCCACTATACGTCCAATGAGTATCAATGAAATGTCACAAGTGGCCCCTAAAACTTACAACTTTTGTCAAATTTGCGGTGTGCAGGGTCACTTTGGTTTTGAATGTTCTTACAATGTCTATAATTCTCAGAGTGCTCAGTGCGGACAAATGAATTCTTTTGAAGAAGGATATGGGTACAATCAGTATTCAAACACTTTTGATCAAGAATGCGTGAATCAACCAGATTTCTACTACCAGGACAATGGTGCTCAAAATTTTTCATATCATAATCAGCAACAGTTTGAGCAACAATATTATCAGTCATATGAGCAGCCGACACAGCAAGAATATCAATATCATCCTCTACAAGAAGATCTACATGTTTCTCAACCCAGTGTAGATGTGCAAGCTGATTAGACAAATGAGATGTGGGATATCTTGAATAAACTGCTAAAGAGTTTTGAAGAATTAGAAACTCAAAGTTTGGCGATTGAATCTCAAATTGCACTGTTGGCTAACTCTTCTACTACAGGGCAGCTCGACTATTTACCATCATCATCTATCCGATCTGAAGAGGACCTGATTGCTATCAATCTCACAAGCGATCAGGAATATGATAGTTTCTTCATGTATGTTGATGATGAGGCCATTGATAAAGAGAAGGAGCATGCCACCGATGACGAGATCAATGATGTTGCTGTTACCAAGGACAATGTGACTGATGATGAGGCTACAAAGGAAAGTAATACAGAGATAGTTGTTGTTTCTCTTCCACAACCTGTGCCTCAGCTACCATGTATTGATAAATTTGCTCTCGATCTAGCCTCTACTTACAAGGCTTCTTTGCTCAAGAACACTTATTTCAAGGTTGATGTGATAACAAATATTGTCCAAGATGATATTTCTCAAATTCTGGTTGAGGATCCATACAAAGTGGCTCATACGTTTCAAGCTCGAGAAGAGGGAGAAGATGGAAGTGTCTTATTAGCCAATGATGTGATAAGCCAAGATGTCCAAATGGCTCCAATGAAAGTGAGGAGTGAAGAAAAGCCACCACCAGAACCTCCACCTTATGTCAAGGGAGTTCAATATTTTCGTGGTGTCAAATTTTATCGCTGTTTTATCACAAAGTTTTCCAAAACTGCACAAGCACTTAATTCTCTATTGCTTATTAATGACATATTTTATTTTGCTGATGCTTGTTTGGAGACTTTCTGCAGGATAAAGACAACCACAGATGTTCTTGATACTTTTTGTGGTGACGAGTTTATGATCGAGAAAGTGGAATTCTACTATATATGAAAGAAAAGATTAAGAGAACAAAACCTTCAAACTTCAATGTTGTCACCCAAAAGAAGAGTCATGGTGTTTCTCTACATCTCCAACTAATAATACTAATCTACTCTAAACTATATTATCTGATCTAATATTACATCCCTAATAATGTGTCCCAAGATGTGTTTATATAGCCTCTTGAAGTCTTTCCTAACAAGAAAATACCAAAACAGAATTATAATAGAATTTCTGCAAAATACGTTTCCTAAACTGAGTCTGTTTTTAAGGAAAATTCGTGACTGACTTTTCTTCAGATATTCTGGAACGTTCCAATCGTAATTAGACCTCTAGACCACTTTAGAATGATAGATAATCTCTTTAGCTTCGCGTGGACTACTTATGGGCCTCAAACGGACTTCTAGAACTCCAGATATGGCCAAAACAGTGTAGACTGCGCAGCCTTCCCGGAAAATCCGAATTTTAATCAATTTAATCTCCAAAAACGATAGAAGCATCAACCTTAATCAACATTCTCGTAAATCTGCACAACTAAGCAAACACATCAAAACTACACAAACTTGAGACCAAGTCAATCAATTTAAGCCGATATGAAATGCTCCAAGTGGATATAAATCCACTTATCACACCCCCAAACTTAAACTGATGCTTGTCCTCAAGCATAAACAACTAACTAACTAACTAACTAGTACCACTTCCGTAGGTGATCACGGTTGCATTTGGCATATGCAACAAGTCCTTTAAACCCCTAGGCAGCCCCTAGTGGACGAGTAAGGTCTAGTGAGGGCCTATAGCGAATGTACCCACAAAATCCAATGCAATGAATGAATGTAACTAATATGAAAATGCAAATAATCTAGAACTAATATCCTACCATACCTTCACATCCTCTCATGCCATATCAACTTAAGAATCAAAGTAATCACGCAATGTCTTGGTGTCGAAAGTGCAAGTATTCACATAGTCTACTCAATGAACATGCATAAGTTCTCACAAGTCCATGTCAAGTATAAGAATAAGTTAGTAAACATGCTAAGCCTACAAGAGTACATCTTTGATACAAAACTCGGGATCTCATACGCAAAAAATAAGCAAACACTCACAATCCACTCACAAAAGAATATTCACTTAAGCAAGGGTAAGTGTATCACTCAATTCCAACAAAATCATAAACATGCTTGACATTTGGTATCAATCTAACTCTTAACACAACATACATCAATGACGATAATCAAAAGGTCTTTATTTGGGTTGTAACGGGGCTAGGGACAAGGTATGTCAAATAAGCCAAAACAGGTGAAGTGTCAAAAGCTAGTAAGTACCATAATAAATCATACACAACACTATGTTCCCGCACATAAATTTTACTAAGAACACTCGACTAGTCGACTAAAGTAGGATCACAACAACCACAAACATGCTCTCATAATATATTTTTTTTTTTCCCCTTTTTTTCTCTTTTTTTTTTCCTCGAGAGCTAAATAAAACAATAATATAAACAATAACAATGATCCCACAATTTATTACATATGCCGACTATCAAGTAAACAAACCCAATTTCAATATTTCCCCCAAAAGTACGACCAACAATAAACCCCTCCTTGCACACCTTATTACTCCCTTAAGCACTATACTAGCCTTTGACAATTAGGTTCAAGTTAGTGTAAGGCCAATACAAGAAAAAGATATAGGCAAGTAATGTGGTATGTCACCGAAAGAATAGGATTAAGCTCAATGGGTAACTAATTGATCATGTTTATATGGTGTGGTAATATGGGAAAATATGCGGTTATTCCTAAATGCCTTTATCATTTTAATCGTCAAATAATATCATGCGTTTCAAGAAAGACCTCAATCAACTGCTAGCAATGCAAACAATCCGTGGACACTCAAGCAAACGAATAAATTGCAAAAAATATGCAATATGGCTCAAAATCTCACTTGGTGGAAAAAACATACTCAATCCCAAGCAAAAATCTCTCTAATGCACCGACTTGTATTCAAAGCATGCAAACTAAATCAACTTGCACATATTCATGTCCTTCTAATTACTTACAACATTCAATAAGTCTACTAGTTTCTATTTACTAGTGTATGTGTGTGCACAAGAACAAAGCATATCACTTCTCAATCAAAAGCATCAACAACACAAAATTCCTATCAAGCATGGGTGCAAATGCATCTATTATGAACTCACATGAAATACGGAAATAAAAACAGAATGTCCTATATGAAACAAACGTAGATAACAAAAACATATAATACATAATTTAGTACTACTAATATGCAAAGCATGAAATCCTACATGAACACATAATACAACAACAACAACTAATCCCCCAAACCACCCCCAAACTTAAAATATTCAATGTCCTCATTAAATGGAAGTGAATACAAGAGATAGCAGAAAACATACCTACAAGGCGCCTTACATCCTTCCCCATCGCAACTCAACATGCTTGTTCGGCAAAAATCCCCTTTCTTTAGCTATCGGCCTTGACAACAACCGATTAAATTCAACCTCTGCCGTCAAAGATGAAAATTTAGCAACACTAGCATCACCTCTCCCATGCTTAGGAGCCATAAGAATCAATACCCAACTCACAAGAAGCTCCACCAATAATTACCAAGCAATATCACACCAAAAATAGCCCAAATTCCAAGAATAATACAAAATCCCCAATTTACAAGAACACAAATTCGTAATAAAAATAAAATTAGAGAAAACTATTTACCCAATACGAATCGAAGAGGTGAACTTACAATTAATTCCTCTTTAGAATTGAATTTTTAGAGATTTAAATAAATAGAAGAGGAATTGGATTTGTATGTATAGGTGGTATATATAAAAGATGATGGATAGGTTTGATACAAAAATTTATAGTGTTGGAGAGATTTGAGAGGTTTGGAATTGATCTAGAATAGATATAGGAATTAGGGATTGAAAGAATTTGAGTTAGGATAAAATTTGGGGTTGATTTTGTAGGTTAAAACACAAAAAATCGGGCAGAAAAATTCTGGAGGGGCTGTAATGCATGTGCAGGCTGCGTTTCCCCTGTGCAGACTGTGCGAGATGCAGTAACGCATGAGCAGCCTGCGTTACAGGGAGGCAGAGTGCGGGACAATCAGTAACGCAGGCGCAGCCTACGTTACAGGGGGACAGACTGGTTTTTTTTTTTTTTTTTAAAAAAAAGAGATGAAGGAATAATGTACACAACAAGGCTTGTTCTTATTAGTTTAATTATGTTTTCTTGTTTTACTAGTTGTTTTACTTGTTTAATTATTAGCGAGTAGTTATTTCTAGGGCTTAAAGGGAAGCCATGTTTGCACTAATATTGGCATGATTTTCATAGTGATTTGATTGGTTATGGTTAATTCTGATTGATATGTTTTAATCATTAATTTGTGTAATCGGCCGATATCATGGATTAATTATATGAAAATAGGGGTATGGATCGAGAGATTTACTTACCAGAGGCACACATACAATTAGCGGAATTGAGGGTGATTGTGGAAACATCATCGGATTTCTGAGAGCGTTAATGCTTGGAAGAGATTAACTTGACTCTAATTACCTGATTGATTGAATTACTAAAAGTGGTTAATTGTGTTGAATGTTTCGAGAGTGTTAATGCTTGGAAGAGATTAACATACTCTAGTTATAGGATCACATTGATTGCTTTAGCTTAAGAGCCAATTGTGTAAGCATGGTGGACCTGATTGCCCTAGGTTTTAAATAATTTGTTTATCATCTGTTTAATTAGTGTTAATCTTGTTTAATTAGTTAATTAATATTCTTCAATAATCGTTTGTCCCTGAAACAATTAGTGATAACTGAAAAGGAATTAGTAGAACCTGTCTCCTTGTGGATTCGACCCGCTTTCCATCTGTACTAGAAATAGACACCGTGCGCTTGCGGTTAGGTATAATTTGACACATCACCCAGGCAAGCAAATGAAAGGAAGAACGTTTTTCAGAAAAAGGACTCTAGCTCTCAGAGAAAGTATCCTTTCAGGTCATACATTGCCGAGGGCAAAAGCTGGGATGACACTGACGATAAAGAGGAGTATGGCAATCTTGCGCTGATGGCAGACTATGATCCTACTTACGGATATGAGGTAAAAAACATGCCTGCTTCTATGGCTGATAGATTTAAATGTCGTAATCGTGATTGTGTCAAGCATGTGATAGACTCTAGCAAATCTATAAGTGATTTAGATGGGATTTAGAATATGCTTTAAAAGATATAACAACTGCTAAATCTGAGACTGAAAATGCTAGGGCTGAACTTAGTAAGATACAAGCCAGGAATGAGGAACTAGAACTCACTAATATGCAGATAGAAAATCTAAAGGAAAGAAATGAGTATCTAGAAAACAAATTCTAGGTTAGTGTCGAGACAGAGAATGAACTTAAAGAGAAAATAGCTGACATAGATGGTAAGCTATATGCTTTTCAGAATTCAGCTAACCTTGCTAGGGAATTGTTTGATAGTCAAATATCTGGTCCAAGAGTTGCTATTGGATTTGACTATAATGTTAAGAAATGTAAGAAACAAGTGGTGGATCCTGAATCAGCTAAGGCTACATCCAGTAATGCACCACCTGTTCTTAAGAATGCAGATAGTCCCCTATATAAGGAAGTTACCTCTGAGCCCTTTGATGTTGATGCTTTATTAATTAGAAATGAAATACTTGTTGAGGACATTAAAAAGCAAAGAAATGAAAAGGCAATGTCACCTAGTAAGTTTGTCAAATTTGTAAAACCTAAAACTGAACTAGGTGATCAAAATGAGTCTAAGGCTAAGAAGAACAGAAATGGAAGGATAGGCAAAAATGGCCCTAGGAAGTTATGTAACAACTGCAACTCTGCTGCTCATCTTACTCATGCATGTAAGAATGTTAAAATAGAGAATAATCATAATATTAATGCTCATGTTCATAACATGTCTGCCATGCCTGTTCATTCTAAGTGTGCTTCAACTGCTTGCATATCATGCACTGTTAATCTTATGACTACTTTTCTAAATGTGATACATGCATCTCCTGCTGTTAATAATTGTTCACATGATGATAAAAGTAAGAAAACAAAACATGATAGAAATAACAGACCTAAGACTGCTAGTCCACCTAAATCTAGGAAAGAATCCTTTTCTTCCAAGCCTAGAAGCAATTCTGCTGAGGCCTCTGTAAGAGAAAAGGAGACAGTCAAGGCAAATGCTAATTCATCAATAAAAGGTCATATGTCATACACAAAAATAATCAAACCTGCAAAAATCATCAATAAAAGGGCATACAACATCTACAAAAACAATTACAATTGAACAAACACATAGTAAATTATATCACTAATTTCCTTTATCCAATCATTGAACATATCTTCAATTATGGTACATCTCTAGGCTTATGTCACTAAATTATGGTACATCACTAATTTGTTATAAATGTGAGGAATACGTATGTCTGATTTGTCATAACGTATTCAAACAACTGACCAGAACTGTGATTCTATACTATCCAAATCAATGAACTTATATAACAAAATCTAATATATGGGTGGACAAAATCCACGAACATGATATTAGGCTCTCAATAAAGAGAGATATTTAGTGGAAGCCAAAGTAAAATCAAGGAAAGAAAATAAGGCTTATCATTTACATGGAGTTAATACAAAATCTAATATTTTGGTAGATAAAATCCACCCACGGGCAATGGGGTAGTAGACTCTCAATGATATTTTTATTGAAAAATAAAGAAAAATCAATATAAAATTATGTGTAAAAAACTTAAAAAACTGATATCATCTCCTAAACGTTAGTTTAGCATCTTTTTGGAAAGGTGGAGAGAGAGGGAGAGCAGCAGCTACGGTTTTTGTTATTAAAATTATTAATACTGATAAATAAAAAGGTTGATACACTTAAAATTATATATTGTTTTAATTAAAAGGGTGCCTTTTTTAATTTTGTATTCTTGAATTAAGGTAATAGTATCAATGCCCATATCTTAACCTAAGAGCATATATATATATATATATATATATATATATATATATATATAAGACTCTATAAGGCAAGTGCTCAAAAGAGAACTTATTTTTTGAAGAAAACTAAGGTACTAATCCTAGCCATTAGATGTATTAAGATTAATGGCCCCGCCAGGGGCACCCACACACTAATCAAATACACCCTCACACACAGAATCAAACCTAATCCCCTCCATTTTTAATTTGATTTTTCCCGTCAATCGGTGATATTTTTTTTAAATCTAATTTCACCACATTTTTCTTCATCTCCCAACGATTAGTTTGCATACCATATATGCTATATTTCGATTTAGTTTTCTAAGTTTTCCATTAAACGAGGTTTTCCCTAGATCCTTACTCATATATATATATATATATATATATATATATATTGAATTTGTTTGGTTGGTTGACTATATTTTTTTATATCAACAAAGCATAAAAAATGGCTAAGAAAACTAAATAACTTGGTAGAAAGATTCTACACAAAGAGAGATATTTGTTAACGAGAAATAAGAAAAAAATAAAAATGAGGGTTTCATTTTGTTTGGGAGACAGGAGACTTTACACCATGCATGCTACTCTTAGTTTTGTTTTATAACATTTCAATGTTGTTCTAAGACATATAATTATATATTTACATAACTTTGATACCTAGTAATATTTCATATAATTGTTATATTTTTTCTATTCGCGTATTTCATTTCATTTTGTGTACACGAAAAAATTTGTGTAATTTAATGTCATTTTGTGTTCTAATTTCGGGTACAAGATTTAATATCATGCATTTTCGTTCAAGATCCTAAAGTACATGACATGAATGTACAAAACGATTTGTCAGGTCTACATAAGCTATTTCTTCTTATATATGTAGGAAAAATATACTCACTGTTAAAATAAAATGAATTTCATGTTATTTAACCCAAAATCTGAATTACAAGGACACATATATAACATGTGATTATGTGTTTATATATTACACACTTGATTTCAATTTTATGGACAGTAGTCAGTAGCTTATTTTCACAAGTTAGTCAAATTAAAAAAAAAGATAGGTGATACTCATTTTCATATGTCTTATTTTAAGAATAAAAAAAACTAAATTTTATTATTACATGTTTTACAAGAAAAGAATAAAAAAACCAAAATACAAACTTCCAAACTGAAAATGCACATTTTAAGTTGTGTTTATAAATAAGCTAAGGTCAATAATCATAAAATCTAATAATTATAATTTACTCTAAGAGCGCGATATATTGAATTTGTTTGGTTAGTTGATAATTTTTTTTTACAGTAAATCAATTCATTAATAAAAGGACATATAATTTGTAAAAATAATATTGAACAATCACACAGTAAACTAGATTAGATGAAACTTTCTATTGTTATAACTACGTTCGTTTCATATATCTTGCGCATTAGATATCATTTTCTCATATCGCTGAAACATGCATCCTTTTTTTGATAGACAGTCTAATGATTTGTTGGAATCGTGAGGATTAAGTTTTACATATTTTTAATATGTAATCAAAAAATTAACCACGACCATACAAATATTTTCAATAGATTAATATAATAAATATTTTTAGGATTCGATATTTAATAAATATACCGAATTCTCAGAATATGGGTGAAATTTTTTTTAACATGATACGTACAAATATTCTCTAACAAAGAGAGAAATAAAATGAAAGCTAAATTTTAAAAAAAAAACAATAAAGAAGGATTTTGAACTTTTCAATAGGGGTTGTATTTGTTTTGATGATTGGTTCATAATATTAATATGAATTCAATTGGTATGAATTCACGGATAAGTAATTTTATACTTACGTCAATTAACATTCCAATAAAATTATATATTTTTAAAATAAAAATAAAAATGATATATTTATATTAATTTATTAATACAATATATCGGTCGGTGCGTAGCACGGGTAGAACGCTAGTTTAAATAATAGTTGAGCTAATTTTTTATATTAAATTAAGTTAAAAATAGGTTTAAAATTTTTGAAATATAAAATTTTAACGAACTGTTCTTTTTCAGTTCAGTTCGATATGCTCGCGAACAGTTCGGTGTTCATTTGACTGCTTAGCGAACACACGGACAAGAAAATCTGTCCGATAAGGTTATCGAACATTGTTCGGTTTGTTAAGATTTTGTTCGTGTTCGTTAAAAGTTTGTCCGAGTTCGGTTCATTTACAGCTCTAATATTCTTCAAATCAGGAAGATATCACAAAGCCAAGATTAAATCAAATAAAATCAGTAATTGCCCATGTCCCACGTTAACGAAGTTTATCCCTAAAGTCTCTCACGGATAGACACAATTTCACAAGAACTGTGTAGCCTTGATCCAATATAAATTGGTACGCAAACATCTTGGAAAAAGGGATCCGATACAAGAGACAAATCGAGACACCTAACAAGTCCAGCCTCTCTATTTTCCATAAACCCTAATCCCCTAAAAATAGCCACATTCATATATCAATTGCTCTACTATTCCAGCACACCTCTGATTTCGTGTTGTTACGAAATTCCTCCAACAACTACATTGTTCTAACGACCAAAAAAAATTATTCATTTGATGAGATTAATCATTCGAACATTCATTTATCAAATTTCTACTGTATCCATAATTCTGCTAAAAAATTATCAACAAAAAACATAATAAAATATGTAATATATCAATATTGCTAAAAGTTTTGGAACAAATTTTAAAATCACTAACTTATATCAATATACGCAGTTTAAGTTTAAAAGCCACTTCTTCTTCTTTTAAAGATTGTCTTGTTGACTAGTGATTAATTGGGTTAATTGGCAAATTCATAAATGAACTCGTACTTAACTTGCAATTGGGTAATCGAACTCAAAAAACTTGAAGTCAACTCATTAAAGTAATTAAAACTTGCAATTGAGTAACTGTCGTTAACTCCATGTAACGTCTGTGACGGAAAACTGACATGGTGTTGGGATTTATGGGTGATAGATCAGACAACTTAACTAGATTAATTGGTATACTTAGTTTTACTAAGTAGAACATACTGTCATAGCCATAATTCTATTCTTGTAATTAAATAAATATTGTCCTGTCATAATTGTATTCAAGCCTCAAGGAATACAGAAGTTCGACAGCAGGAATAAAAGTTACTGTCAAACATTGACAGTAAGGTTACAAGGAAACAGCATGTTGCCTAGGTCGACAGTAAGTTTCATTGAGTCGACAGCAAGTTTTAACTTGACAGCAACATTGGCGGAGATTCTGATGACAGCAACTTTCATATATAGTTTGCGATAGCAAGTTTGGAATTCTTGACAGCAATCTTTGCGGGGAATTCATACTGTCAACCAAAGCACAATTCTTTGACAGCAACCTCTGCGGGGAACTTACTGTCAATCAAAGAATAATCCTTTGACAGCAAACTTTGCGACAAACATACTGTCATGAAGAATCAAATTGATTTAGGAATTTTCTAAGTCAATTTAAGCGACATAATACATGTTCAAAAGAAGCAGGCGTGTTGTAATATTCAACCTTTACAGCAAGCATTGGAAAGTCTATAATTGAAGCTCGAGAGATCACATGGAGCAACCTGTAAAGTCTAGAGCAGATAAAATTGAATACGGCTAGATCTGGGTGGCTCAAATGTGGAAAGTATCTTAAAGTTACTTTGTGATGATCACATGGGAATGAATCATGGAATGAGCTGCAAAAGGAATATAACAGCAACTCAACAACCCATGCTGATAGTGGTAGTACAGTAGACTATCACACTATAAGTAGAACACTCTATTAACACAAAAGAAAATATCTCTACAACTGTAATCTCTTGAGAATTCGAAGCTTGAGAATTATTTTGTTCTCAAGGTTGTAGCAAAACCTCGCAAAATAAATAAAACAATTATTTTGTGAAACATCGTGTTAGATATTACTTGTGTTTGCATTTCTTCTACTAGTAAATTACAAACTCTATTTAAGTTGTTGAAATAGTTTTTGAAATTTATTAGTATTGCATTCAACCCCCCTTCTGCAATACTTTCCGGGACCAACAACTGGTATCAGAGCTATTCAGATTATTACACATATCTGAGATTCAAATGGCAAGTATTCAAAGGTCAAGTAATATCAAGATTCCAGCTTTTGATAAAGAAAACTATAACATATGGAAAAAGAAGATCATGTTATTTATCAAAGCTCAAAATCCACTATTCCTAGGTATTCTGGAAAATGGCCCATTCGTTCCTCAAAAGGAAATTCCATCTGCTACAGTTAATGATGTAGTAATCCCAGCTCATTGGGTTGCTAAGAAGCCTACTGAGTATAATGACTCAGAAAAAGAAAAGGTAGCCCTGGATGATCATCTGCAACTCATTCTGCTAGATGCACTTACCCTGGACAAAGCTATAAGTGGAAATATAATCGTATGCAACTCTGCCAGGGATATGTGGAAAAAGATAGAGCTGTTGTGTGAAGGAAGTGAAGAGGTTAGAGAAAATCAAAAACAAATATTGGTGTCACAATATGAAGCGTTTATGGCCAAACATGGAGAAGAACTAACTCACATGTTTGAAAGATTTAGCAAATTGATAGCTGAGCTCCAGATCCACGGAAAGTTTTATGAAAGAAAGGAGGTCAATATCAAGTTTCTGCTAACTCTTCTAGAACATCTTGAGCATAGAGTTACAGCTATTAGAGAAGGAAGAGATTTAAACTCTGTCTCCCTTGAAACATTGTATGGAGTTCTTAAATCATATGAACTTGAATATTATCAAAAGAGAGCCATACAAAGTGGATCCAAGGGAATGATGGCAAACATGGCTGGTGCTCTAGTTGCTCAAGGACCATCATACTTCCAATCAAGTGAGCAAATTCAAAGTGCTCAACAGCCTCAATTTTCATCTGTGAAAATTGAAGAAGTGGTTGAGGATGAAGAAAAGGTTGTCCTTCAACTAGAAGATGTTGAAGATGAAGAATTTTGCACTCTAGAAGAAATGGAGAAAATGGATAATCCAACCATGGCTTTTATGGCAAGGAAATTCAAAAATATAAGGTTCAGAAGGAACAAACCATACAAGCCTCAAGGTCAATTTCAAAGATATAACCAAGGAAGTTCATCAAAACCTGCTTCTGGCACCAAGGGTGGATACAAAACAGGAATGGTGGAAAGGTCAAAATTTAGATGCTACAACTGCAATGAACTTGGTCACTTTGCTACTGAATGCAAGAAACCAAAACAAATTCAAAGAATGGAGAGAGGAACTGGAAGTCAAATCAAGAAATGACAAGGAAAAGCCTATGTGGCTGAAGGAAAATGCTGGGATGAATCTGATGATGAAGAAGAAGAGGAATTCGTGAATCTAGCCTTGATGGCTAGAGAGATTGAAGAAGCATCAACCTCTTCAAGTCAGGTACCATCTCTAGTTTTGCTAGATATGTCTTTAAATGACTATAAGCAAACCATTGAGGAAATGAGTACTGAAATGTTTAATATTCACACTAATTTATCTGCGGCAAATGAAGAAATTGCTAGATTAACTAAGGAAAATGAAACACTCAAATCCAACAATGATGTACTGTTGCTTAAGACCAGTTCTATTGATTCTTTAGCTCAGGAAAACGAGAGAATAAAGAATGATTTAATCTGTGCTAAAGAGATAGAGGAATATCTTAGAAAAGAAATTTCTGAAAATGAATTTAAGCTTAAGTCATTTAGGAATTCCTCTAAAATAGTTCAAGAGTATCATGAGAAACATACTGAAAGTAAGAAGATAGGTATAGGCTATGATTACAGTAGGAGACCTGGTAAAGAGGCTGTTATACAGAACAATAATGAAAACAATACTGTCAGACCTCACATCCTAAAAAATGTGAGCAAACCAATTTTCAAAAGTACAGAGTTTGAGGTTGATGAAAATTCCCTAATTATTAATCAAGAACTCTGTGATGAAGATGAGAGGGCTGACAGTGTATCTAAGAAAGAAAAAGATTCTGTCAAAATTACTATGACAGAAACCTTATCAAACAGCCCGACCAAGTGTTCAAAAGATACTGTCACAAAGAATGAGACAGTAACTTTCAAAGATACTGTCAAGAAGACACCCAAGATAGTAAATTTCAAATCTACTGTCAAGACAGCAAGTTCAAAAGGTGCTGTCAAAAATAGCTCGACAGTACCTTCTGAACATATTGTCAAGACAGTTGTCTCCAAGTCTAAGAACAGAAATGGGAAGCTAGGCATTGATAAAAAGAATAATTATGAGTATGTTAAGCAGGCACCCAGGAAACTTTGCAATAATTGTGGCTCCTCACATCATCTAACTCATGTTTGTAAGAAATTAACTAGTAGCATATCTAATGCAACAGAGTTGAAAGGGAACTTACATAGAACCCCCATTATGCAAAGAAAAATGGTTGTCTGTAGCAACATTGACTGTATGCCATGCAAAATTACTGCCATGAGTACATGTTTTAATTTGCAAATTTCATCTACTGAATTATGTTCTTATATGCAATCTGCAAAGACTTCTGAATCCACTAAAGATAGTGGGAAGGCTGTTCTAACTAAGAAAAAGTCTAAGTCAATGTCTAAAACTAAGTGGGTAATAAAAGAAGTCAAGGAACCATCTTCTGATAACATTGTGTCAAATATTGATAAAGTTTCTGATGATACTGAGTCTGCAGGACCCAACAAGACTTGGGTACCAAATGCAAATTAAACTCTATCTGTCTTGCAGGGAAAGAAAGGTAAACATGTCATGTGGATAATCGACAGTTGATGTTCTAAACACATGACTGGTGATGTATCCCTGCTATCACAATATGTTGAGAAGGCTGGCCCAACAATAACCTTTGGAGACAACAGCAAAGGTTACACTGTGGGATATGGCTGCTTAAAAGCTGGAAATGTTGTCATTGAAGAAATATCTCTTGTGGAAGGTTTGAAGCATAATCTACTTAGTGTCAGTCAATTCACTGACAAGGGATTCAAAGTCAATTTTGGCATGATGGAATGCACAACCTACCACAAAAAGGATAGAAGCCTATCTCTGAAAGGAGTCAGGAAAGGAAGCCTATTTGTTGCAGACTTGAACTCAACAAATGAGGAAAGAATATTTTGCTTCTACAGCAAAGAAAGTGTTGGAGATAGCATGCTTTGGCACAAGAAACTTTCCCATCTCAACTTCAAAACAATGAACATGCTAATGAAGAAGGAATTGGTGAGAGGACTACCTCAACAGGAATTCTGTCAAGAAGGACTGTGTGAAGATTGTCAAATGGGAAAACTAAGGAAAGCAATGCATAAATCAAAACAAGTCAACACTAACTCTGAAGCACTCAAGTTGATTCATATGGATCTTTTTGGACCAGTGAATGTTCAATCACTATCCAGAAAAAGATATGCACTGGTCATGATAGATGACTATTCTAGGTACACTTGGGTGAAATTTTTAGAATCAAAAGATGAAGCTGCTCAAGAAATCATTGATCACATAAGGGTACTTGACAGAACCCCTGGAGCAAAAGTTCAATTTCTAAGAAGTGACAATGGAACTGAATTCAGAAATGCTACACTTGAAAACTTCTGCAAAGATCAAGGGATTGTTCAACAATTCTCTGCTGCAAGGACTCCACAGCAAAATGGAGTTGTGGAAAGGAAAAATAGGACACTCATTGAAGCTGTAAGGACTATGTTGAGCAATGCTAAATTACCAACATATTTCTGGGCAGAAGCCATCAACACTGCTTGTTACACACAGAACAGAACACTAATCAATAAGGCTCATGGTAATACTCCTTACTATCTTTTGACAGGAAAGAAACCAACTGTTAAGTACTTTCATGTCTTTGGAAGCAAGTGCTTTTTAATGAAAGACAACCATGAAAGAAGAGGAAAATTTGATACTAAAGCATATAAAGGAATTTTCATGGGATATGGGCTAGAAAGGACTGCCTACAGAGTCTATATCATGGAGCACAAGAAAATTGAAGAAAGTGTAAATGTCACATTTGATGAAACCAAGTTTCCAGGATTACATGAGGATGGTCAAATGCAACTCTTCAGATTTGAGAATCAAGGATACTTGGAAATAGAAGAATGTGTTGATGAAGAACCTAGTCTCACTCAATCAATGGGATATGAGAGAGAAACTGTCAATGCTCATGATCTAAATCAAACCTCAGCTCAATCTCAGACAATATCAGGCTTCAATCAACAAGATTATGAAACTAGTGAAATTGAGCTAAATGAGCAGAACAATGAAAACGGTGGAGAGACAAATCCTCATACTGATGAAAGTCAATCTAATCAAATAAGAAGCTTGCCTCAATCAACCAAGTGGAATAGAGATCATACCAGTAATCTAATTATTGGAGATCCCACAACTGGTGTAAAGACAAGGAGGAATATCTCTGCTGACAGCATGTTTTCATGTTTCTTATCTCAAATGGAACCAAAAATAGTTGAAGAAGCATTGTTGGATTCTGATTGGGTGATGGCCATGCAGGAAGAGCTCAATCAGTTTGAAAGAAACAATGTTTGGAAGCTGGTTCCAAGGCCAAAAGGAAAATCAGTCATTGAGACAAAATGGGTCTTCAGAAACAAAATAGATGAAAGTGGAAATGTGACAAGAAATAAAGCAAGGCTAGTGGCCAAAGGATACTGTCAACAGGAAGGGATTGATTATGATGAAACATTTGCTCCTGTTGCCAGACTTGAAGCTATAAGAATTTTCTTAGCCTTTGCTGCACACTGCAAATTCAAGGTATTTCAAATGGATGTCAAAAGTGCATTTCTAAATGGAGAATTAGAAGAAGAAGTGTATGTTGAACAGCCTCCTGGATTTGAGAATGACAAACTGCATAACTTTGTCTACAAACTATTCAAGGCTCTTTATGGTTTAAAGCAAGCACCAAGAGCCTGGTATGACACACTATCCACTTTTCTCCTGGAAAATCAATTTGTAAGAGGTATGGTGGATAAAACTTTATTCTATAAATACCATGGCAAAGACATCATCCTTGTGCAGATATATGTTGATGACATAATTTTTGGTTCAACAAATGAAAAATTATGTGAAAAGTTCTCATCTCTAATGAGAAACAAGTATGAAATGAGCATGATGGGAGAATTAGCATTCTTTCTTGGTCTCCAAATCTATCAGAAGAAGGATGGAATCTTTATCTATCAATCTAAGTATGTCAAAGAACTTCTCAAGAAGTTTAACTTAGAAGATTCATCACCTGCCAAGACACCTATCTCAACAGCCACCAAATTAGAGTTAGATCCTAAAGGCAAGAAAGTGGATTCTAGTACATACAGAGGCATGGTAGGATCACTACTTTACTTAACAGCTAGCAGACCAGACATAATGTTTGCTACATGTCTCTGTGCAAGATTTCAGGCTGATCCAAAAGAATCACACTTAGTTGCAATCAAAAGAATTTTTAGGTATCTCAAAGGCACTCCAAATTTAGGCCTTTGGTATCCTAAGGAAACTGGATTTGATTTGATTGGATACTCTGATTCAGACTATGCAGGCTGCAAGATTGACAAAAAAAGTACTACAGGAAGCTGTCACTTTCTTGGGGGGAGATTGGTGTCATGGTTTAGTAAAAAGCAACATTCAGTTTCTACATCAACTGCAGAAGCTGAATATATTGCAGCTAGAAGTTGCTGTGCACAAATTCTTTGGATGAAGAATCAGTTAATGGATTATGGACTAGAGATGTCAAACATTCCTATCTATTGTGACAACACTAGTGCCATAGCCATATCAGACAATCCAGTTCAACACTCCAGAACTAAGCACATTGATATAAGGCATCATTTTATCAGGGAGCATGTTGAAAAGGGAGATGTAAAATTGGTTTATGTTCCAACAGACAAGCAACTTGCAGACATATTCACTAAGCCACTGGATGAAGCAACATTTACCAGGTTGGTGAGTGAATTAGGAATGCTAAATCAGGTATGATTATCTAACTGGTTTATCAATTCTTAATCGCAGCTCATGACAGAAACTTTCAAGGTACTGTCATTAGAAGGTACTGTCATGAGAAGTTACTGTTCTAGGTGCTACTTGTTCAGACAGCATGTTTGCTATGACTATGCTAAAAGGATTTTTAGATATCATGTTTGCTATGACTATGCTAAAAGGATTTTTAGATATCATGTTTGCTATGACTATGCTAAAAGGATTTTTAGATATCATGTTTGCTATGACTATGCTAAAAGGATTTTTAGATATCATGTTTGCTACGACTATGCTAAAAGGATTTTTAGATATCATGTTTGCTATGACTATGCTAAAAGGATTTTTAGATATCATGTTTGCTATGACTATGCTAAAAGGATTTTTAGATATCATGTTTGCTATGACTATGCTAAAATAGTTTTACATGTCTGTCTTAATACGGTAATAAGTAATCAAGTGTCCTTAACTTGAATAGTGTGAATAGTGACAGCAGAATTTTGCAATTAGTTTACTGTCAGATAAACTTACTGTCACTCATTAAACTGATTGACAGAAATGTTATTAGCACACAGGTTGCTGTCAATGAAAGTTGCTGGCACGAGAAAATTGCTATCAAAAATAGTGGAGAGAAAGAAAAGCGCACAGGTTACTGTCAATTGAAAAGTTGTTGTCACGGGAAGTTGCTATCAAAGATAGTGGAGATATATATATATATATATATATATATATTAATATATATATATATATATATATATATATACATAATTTTATCCCTCCAATCCACGATCTAATAGCAACTGCCTCATAATATAGCAAGTGGGATTAATGGGTAAAATCATTACTACACGTTCAATTAAGACAAGTAAAAACGATTCATCTTATAAACTGAATCTACCGTTTAATCTACTATCACTTTCATTTGCAAAACCTTTCAACCTTCTACATCCAAAAACCATATTTTCTCTCTTACCTTTCAGAACATTCATCAATGGCACCCAAACAATCTATTGCCCAAACTAACTTTTCCGGTATTCATTCTCCTAGTGATGCTGGTGAAAACTTCAAAGGACTAGTTTCATTCATGAATAAATCCTACTTAGGTCATGCAATAACCTCAACCCCTAAGCCTGATATTGAAAGAATTGAAAAATTCTGGAAATCTGCAAGTATTCAAGGAACTGAAGAGAATGAGGCAATTAACTTCAAAATAGATGGTGTAAATCATTCTCTTTCAGTAAATGATATTAATAATGCCTTGGGTATTGTTTTGGCTAGTGAAGAAAGTTTTCAGGGCTTAGCAAATGATGACACTCTGAAGAGGTTCTTTCTGAAGATTGGGTATTCTGGTTCTAAACTTGAAGAAACCTCTGATAAATGGTATCAAACGGGAGAAATGGACAGGAAGTTTCTAAGAAAGGAGTGGAGCATGATCTTTGACGTCATGGTGAAGGTGTTCTCTACCAAGTCAACAGGCTGGAATGGAATACCCTCATATATCAAGAAACTCACTCATTCCTTAGTCCATGGATACAAGGTGAATGTTGGAAAGCTAGTCATGGCACAATTGAAAAATGCCATAGGCAAAAAGGTATATTTATACCCTCGCTTTTTAACAATGTGTATTAATCATATTTGTGGTAATGTTGTAGATGCTCCTCATTCTGAGGAATGCCCTGTTTTGAAGAAAAACACACACACATCTCTCAACACACAAAATTTAAATGCACATATTCCACTATGTTTCACACAACACATGGTTGATCAAGAGCCCAACCTTGATTATCCATTACCTACGGGGTATACTGCTTTCACAATTGAGAATGAAACTGAATTAGACCTAAATTCAGTTAAACCACATTCTACACCATACATTCCACCTAGGGACTCTAGACTACCCAAAGCCCTTAAAATAGCCAAACAAGAATCAAAGAAAAGATCCCTAGAGAGTGTAACTGGTGAAAATGTTGAGAGTGAAGAGGGAGTTACTGCATCTATTGCAGTAAATAAGGATGGTAGTGAAAAAGAACCCACAGTAGCCCCTTCTGAGCCTAAGAAGAAGAGAGCTAGAAAGGCCAAGGTTACTGTCAGCCACCCTACAGTCTCCCAAAAGATTGTAGAGGATAAAAAGGAAATAAACTCACCTCTAGGTGTCTCTTCTCAACAAGAGGCATCTATTGAAATTGGCCTGTCTCCCAAGGCATCTTGTGAAGAGTCTGCACAACCTCAAGAACACACTCTTGAGGAGCCTATACTTGAAGAAATTCAGAGAGAGTTAGGGCACAGTGAGGACTTTATCCCTACTTTTGATGTTCCACAATTTTCCTCTGTGGAATAGCCAAATGATCCATCTAAGCTTCATTCTTCTACTTTCATTCCCACATTTATTGTTTCTTCAGTTCAACCTAGAGAGGGGGACAGTACCAACCCCTCAGGTTTTGATCATCCATCTCAAACCATGGATGAGCCCCCATCAAGTGGTCCACAAGAACCCATTTCTCAAAGTGAAATGGATATCACTCCTTCAAACACTGGATTAGATCAAGGTGGATTTCTGTCAGATATTGAAACAGCCAGCATATTGATCGATTCCCTCAAAGCATCTTACCCTAGGGAAGTTGCTGTCACAGCCAAAGTTGCTGTCAAGGACAATCCAGAAGGTTCTGTCAAACAATCAAATGACAGTAACATTCTGGTCAAAGATACTGTCAAGAGCCTTCCTAAAGTTGCTGTCAACATCCCTTCTGACAGTAATTTATTGGTGAAAGATGCTGTCAACCCTGCTTAACCCCAATTTCAGGAAGGATTAATTGAAGACATCTCTGATGATGACATGCCACTCTCCAAGGCTTTTAAGGTAAAATCTAAATCATCTTTCTCTTCATTGCATGCTAGTACTGCTCATACTCATGCATCTAGGATGAGTGAGGGAGAGCAAAAGAAAAGAGAGATAAAAGAAAAGAGAAGTGAGCCTAAAAATGAGAGGCAGCCAAATGTGCTGGCAAAAGGTGAGGGACTTGAGCATGTCTAGAGTGGAAATGAGGGAGCCATTTATCAATAGGCATTAGGCCTTGAGGGATTAAATGTGAGAGGTGATGAGATCACCAGAAAAGACACTGAGAGTGTGAGAACCCCAACAGCTTCCTTGCCCCAGACTTATCCCTTACCTCCAAAGAGGCTTAGGTTTGGTGGTCCTTCTACATCCACAAATGACAGGCTCCTAGCTATTGAGAATCGATGTGCTACAATGGAGAGCCAGCTAGACACCCTGTCTTCTACTGTGAAAACTGGTTTTGCTGAGATTCAAGCAACTCTGCTGTCTCTTTCTTCTATCATCAATACTGTCAACTTACCTAAGGGGGAGAAAGTGATAGATCAGAAAGAAGCTAAGCAACCAGTGGCTAAGCAACCACTGGAGCAAATGCAAATGAAGTCACAAAGGGGGGAAGCTGAGAGAAAGGGGGAGCAAAGGAGTAAGGGGGAGGAAAAATATATAGCCTCTGGAACTGGTGAACTGTTTGAAACTGAAATAGATGGGGAGAAAATGCTAGTATCTGAGGAAGTATTGAACTGATACAAAGAAATAAAGCATCTTCCATCAAAATTAGTGAACCAGTTCCTGAAAAGAAAGAATCTACTTTGGAGAGGCTTTGGAGAGAAAAGGAGGAGTCTAACAGGATGGGTAAAGGCAAGGGCAAGCTGCCTGAATATGTGAATCCTTCAGAGTTGGTTACTTGGACTGATGGAAGCACATATTCTCAAGAAGAAGCTGATTCAATAATGATAAGTCATATGGAGAGCACCTTAAATAATAAGGATGAGGAATTCAACACTCTGGTGAATGAAGTAATCACTGAATCTGGAGGAAAACCTGCTAAGTTGGCAGAAGCTTTGAAAGAAAATATTGTCAATCGTTCTGTGAAGATTAGCTAAGAGAAAAGGTGGGCAGTTGAAGTGTTCCTGAAGAGTGGACATTCAATATTCATAACAATGCAACTGCTAGAAACTTTCTCTGCCAGAGTGCAATACATCCTTGGGATTCTTGTCAAGAAAAAGTCTACCATTTTTGATGAAAGTCTCTATATGCAACTGAGTACAATGGTTAACAACAAACTTCCAGAAATATGTCTCCAGCCATATGGTGTAAGCTTTAAACAGACAACAGCCAAAGGAACTAAAGGACTTGGGTTCTTAACTCTTGAAGGCAAAACATCTCTACAAAGTAAAGTCATCATGGATGTACTTAAGTTGTTGCTGAAAGCACCCATCACCAAGGAAAGGGTTCAAGCAGTTAAAGATATCCACAAGATAATGGCAAAGAGATATGTGGAATACATTGCCAAAATTAAGAAGCTCATTGCCAAAGCAAACGAAAGCAGAAATGCTCAAGGTAGAAAATGTTCCTTTGATGACACCTTGGAGAAAGATGGTGATGATAATGAAGGTGGAGGTAAAGCTGGAGGAACTAAAGAGTCAGAATAGGGGAACTCTTCAAAAGAGCAATCCCAAGCTAAAGAAGCTGAGCCAAAGGAAACTTCAAAAACTCCTAGAACAAGCAAGAAATATGAAGAAAAGAAGGAAGAAAAGGAATTTCTTGAAGCATTGAAGAAAAATGAAGTTACTGTCAAAGATGCTGTCACGGAAGATGAAGACACTGTCATGAAAGATGCTGTCAAAGAAGACACAATCAGAAGCCCTGTCAAAGATGCTGTCAGGGAAAATGAAGACAATGTCATAAAAAAATGTTGTCAAAGAAGACACAATCAGAAGCCCTATCAAAGATGCTGTCAATGATTCTACTGTCAAAACATCCAAGACAGTAAGAATCAAAAGAAAAGCAAACAAGAAGATAAAGGGAAAGACTGTCTATTCTGGACAAAGAAAAGCTACAGGTCTAGGGTTTAAGAAACCAATCATGAGCAGAAGGATGAACAGCCTTGAACAACTATAAGAGAAAGTCAAAGAAATAATCACTTCTGTATCCATAGAGTTGGATGAGTCAAAAGAAAAAGTCACAAGATACATTCTATGGGAAAACAAAGAAAGATTGATTATGGTAGAACCTGATTTCACTCAGATATCAAAATCAAAAGTAATTTCCAACAGTCTAGTTCAAACCCAAGCACTTGTAAGAAGAAGAATTGATTATTTCAATTTGGAAAGAATGGTTGAACTCTTGGAAAGCTTTGGTGATATCTCTGAAAAGATCATGGATAATGTTCATAAGTACTATGCAACCAGACATGCTGAATTCATTGAAAAGCATGGTGATTGGACACTTCAAAATGATGAAGATGTTTATGAAGCTCTAGGTCTGGAACATGAAGAAGATAATCCTATTCCTGAGTATGACTGGAAAGAAATGGAGAAACCTTATACAAGGTCAGAAATGAATAGATATGAAGCTGAACAGAAATTCAAAGAAGAATTAGCCTCAAAACAAAAATCTCGTCAACAGATAGAAGAGGAGATTGAAGCTAAATTGAAGGAAAGCTACTGTAAACTCAACAAGCTAAACAGTGATGGATCAAACTATCAGCCAATCGTACTGGACAATCCTTTGAGAATCATATATGGCAAAGAAGAAATCTATGTAGACAGCTTTTCAAAGTTGAAAACCAGAGTGCTAAAAGAACTGTTCTGGCAAGTGGTAGGATCATCAAACAAGCTTGAAGCACTGTGTTCTTGGGAGCTAGACATGATTTTTGATCAAAGGAAAGGAGAGGATCCCAGCTTCGATAAATTAAGAAGGGAAACTTTAAATCAGCTTCCAGGCAGAAGATTCAAGATGGGGGGAGAGGTGTTAAAATTCAGATCAATTGTCAAGCAAAATGTTCATTGGATGGAACTTAGAGATGCATTAATTTCTGCTCCCTCAATGATCAGGAAATATATTATGGAAAATGAAGATGTTGCTCAGTCTCCTGAAGAAAAGGAGTTAATTGAAAAACTCAGAAGGGCTCTGAGGGAAAAGGAGCAAGATGAAAGTTCAAATCAAGCTAAGTAAAGATTTTGTTTGAATGCTTGATTTTTAATTATGAACTTTTATAATCATTGTTTGAAAACAATCTAGATTAATCACATTTTTCAGAAATGAAGGGTTTATTCATTCTGATCTATGTTAGTTAAGTTGTCAGCATGATATATCTGAAAAATTTGTTATTATTGTCCATAAAAACAAATTGGGGGAGATTGTTGGGATTTATGGGTGATAGATCAGACAACTTAACTAGATTAATTGGTATACTTAGTTTTACTAAGTAGAACATACTGTCATAGCCATAATTCTATTCTTGTAATTAAATAAATACTATCATGTAATAATTGTAATTCTTGGAAGAAGTTCGATTATGTTCAAGCCTCAAGGAATACAGAAGTTCGACAGCAGGAATAAAAGTTACTGTCAAACATTGACAGTAAGGTTACAAGGAAACAACATGTTGCCTAGGTCGACAGTAAGTTTCATTGAGTCGACAGCGAGTTTTAACTTGACAGCAACATTGGCGGAGATTCTGATGACAACAACTTTCATATATAGTTTGCGACAGCAAGTTTGGAATTCTTGATAGCAACCTTTGCGGGGAATTCATACTGTCAACCAAAGCACAATTCTTTGACATCAACCTCTGCGGGGAACTTATACTGTCAATCAAAGAATAATCCTTTGACAGCAAACTTTGCGACAAACATACTGTCATGAAGAATCAAATTGATTTAGGAATTTTCTAAGTCAATTTAAGTGACATAATACATGTTCAAAAGAAGCAGGCGTGTTGTAATATTCAACCTTTACAGCAAGCATTGGAAAGTCTATAACTGAAGCTCGAGAGATCACATGGAGCAACCTGTAAAGTCTAGAGCAGATAAAATTGAATACGGCTAGATCTGGGTGGCTCAAATGTGGAAAGTATCTTAAAGTTACTTTGTGATGATCACATGGGAATGAATCATGGAATGAGCTGCAAAAGGAATATAACAGCAACTCAACAACCCATGCTGATAGTGGTAGTACAGTAGACTATCACACTATAAGTAGAACACTCTATTAACACAAAAGAAAATATCTCTACAACTGTAATCTCTTGAGAATTCGAAGCTTGAGAATTATTTTGTTCTCAAGGTTGTAGCAAAACCTCGCAAAATAAATAAAACAATTATTTTGTGAAACATCGTGTTAGATATTACTTGTGTTTGCATTTCTTCTACTAGTAAATTACAAACTCTATTTAAGTTGTTGAAATAGTTTTTGAAATTTATTAGTATTGCATTCAACCCCCCTTCTGCAATACTTTCCGGGACCAACACATGGTGTGCTGATGTGTTAAAATTATACACGTGGGTGCTGATGTGTTAAAAAATTATAAAAGAATTTTGAAATGATTTTAGAATTTGTATTTTATAAAAGAGTTTAATAAACAATCCCTAACTCTCCTTCTCCCCTATTCCTCTATGCCCAACACCACCAATTCACCACTGCCTCCGCTCTGCCACCATTGCTCGCCACCTGCAAACCACCATTGCCGCCATCCCCTTTTACAACTCTCCTACGTTCACCTTTCTCAGCCTCCTCTTCTCCTCTCCCTCGACCCGCAATCGCCCACCTCACATCATTCAATCCTTCAACCACACTTCTCCACCCATTTCACACCACAACCCACCCACCACCATCAAACCGCCGCCATCCCTACTCCATTCACCCAACAACTTCTTTTCAAATTCATCCAATACCTCTTTTCCCCTTTTACTACCATCCCCTCCACTTCAACAACCCTCGCCGCCTTCACCGTCTCCAACAGTCCTCCTGTCGCCCCTCTCCACAGCCTCTGCTCTTCTTTCACTCACTAACACCTACCTTGCCCCATTCCCCTTTGCCTCATCTCCTCTCTTTCACTCTCATCTCCTTCACACCTTTCTCCTCTCTTCCTTCACCAGCGTTCAACTCAATCCCTCGCCTCTTCCCATTTCCTTCACTTCCGCCTCCAATCCATCACCGCCGCCTACAACACCTGATAAGTGGAGTTTATATCCACTTGGAACATTCTAAATCGGCTTAAATTAATTGTCTTGGACTCAAGTTTCTTGTAGTTTTGATGTGTTTTGCTTAGTTGTGCAGATTTACAAGAATGTTGATTAAGGTTGATGCTTCTATCGTTTTTGGAGAATAAATTAGTTAAAATTCGGATTTCTGAGACGGTTGCGCAGTCTACACTGTTTTGGACATATCTGGAGTTCTAGAAGTCTGTTTTCAGCGATCTTACTGCCCACGCGAAGCCTGGGAGATTTTATACAACTTGGGATAGGATTCCCAGGAGCAAATTGCGCCGGGTAGGAGCAATTTGCGCGAAGAACAGACTGCTGGGCGCAAGTTGCCCCCTGAAAAATTACAGTTTTTACTATTTTGGCCATATCTTGAGTTCTACAACTCCGTTTGAGGTCCGTAAGCAGTCCACACGAAGATAACGAGATTCTCTATCATTCTAAAGTGGTCCAGAGGCCCAATTGCAGCTGGAACGTTCCAGAATTACTGAAGAAAAGGAAGCTACGAATTTCCCTTTAAATCAGAATCAGTTTAGGAAACGTACTTCTATTATAATTCTGATTTGGTATTTTCTTGTTGGGCAAGATGTCTAGAGCCTATATAAACACATCCAACCCTTGTAAAAAGGGATCATTATAATCATCATTAGGAGTAGAACCATTACATATCAATTACTTAGATTTATTTGTATCTTTTCATACTTTGTTTTTTATCATGGTTTCATCAGATCCCATGATGACGAGAGGTTCAATTATGAGCTAATCGTTGTCATGGGATTCTAACGGATTTATTTATGGAGCTTTAGTATCTTGATTGCTTTAAAGATCTGTGTGTGATGTATATCTGATATCCTCGTATGGTTATGCTTACTTGATAGATGCGTCATGAACATCTAATTTGTTAATCTCTTGTGAAGCGAGAGTGGATCTTGAGATTTAGAACTTGCCATGCTAGCATAGGATAGGTTGATGTTTTAACATCATGATTTGTGGCGTAAATAGAGATATTATGCTGCCCTATGTGATCTATGTGGATAACTTGTTCTTCAACCGTTATGTTTTCAAATTCTATAGAGATATAGGGTCTAAGCATAATTGGTGTCTATTCATCTTCTATCTCTTTTGTGGATGTATGTTTAGTTTGGTATTCGTATACTGAGAAGTAGCGTATACTTGTTTCGTGTTGTCCGATCAGATATCATAACCATTGCATATAGTGATTAAATGCGTCAGATCTAAGCAAAGTATTTAATGAAGATAGGATTCCATGGTTTCTCTTGCAGAAGTAATTCGATTCCAATTCTCGTTAGTTAGTTAATTCTTAGTTATTAGTTTACTTCTTAGTTAATTTAGTTTATAAAACCCATTATTGTTAATTGTCTTAGCAGTGCATAATAACCATACATTGTTGCATAGGTACAATACTGAATTAAAAACCAGATCTCTGTGGGAACGAACTTGACTTCTATTTGTATTACTTGTGACCACGTGCGCTTGCGTGATTTTGTGTTAACAAGTTTTTGGCGCCGCTGCCGGGGATCATTGGTGTTTTATTTTTGGTTTATGTGCTTGTCAATAGTGGTCATTAGAGTTCACTGACTCGGATTTCTTTTTCTCATTTATTCTTGCAGTTAGTTGGTGTTTCAGGTACTTGTTAGAGAGCATTGTCGTTGAAGATGGATTTTCTAAATTACTATGGAGTTCAGCAGGTGGCTAGTGTTTGTGAGCGATGTGCGGGCGCACATGAGACGTATCAGTGCTGGAGCAACCAAGATGGTATTCAACAGCCTCAGCAATGTGAGCGGTGTTTGGGCGTTCATGATCCCTCACAATATTGTTACTACGGAGGAGTTGATCCATATGTCACTTATGAGGAGCAACCATATTTTCAATACCATCCTCAACAGTACCAGCAAGATGTTCCAGATATGTCATATGTCTTTGGTAGTGAAGAGTTTCAACATCAGCAATCTATTCCTACTTTTCAGTCAGACGAGGTTGATGATTTGAAGGAAATTAGGAAGGAGATTAGGATTCTTGCAGAGAATAATGAGAAGCTTATCAAATCTATGGGGACACTTGTTGCTCAAGTTTGTAGTGTCTTGGAACAAGAGAATCATCAATTCATACCAGAGGCAGTTCTAGAAAATAACGGTGACTTGGAGCAAGGTACTGCATGCTTAATTGAGGAAGACAAATTCCAAGAGGAGGTTAGTGTTCACAAGCCATGTGAGGAATTTGATCATGTTAGGATGGTGGAAGATTTGGAAAAAGAACTATTTGGGACAGACACTGTTGAGCTGCAGAAATTTCAAGAATTGGTATGTGCATACCAAGAGGCTGAAGAACATGAGAAAGATGCAGATCTTCTACTTGTCTCAGAGTATAAAGATGGAGGTAGCGCATTAGAGCAAATGGAAGAAGTTCTCTTTGAGGAACCAAAGGCTTCAACAACTCACATTTACCCTCCTCCATTATATTCAAGCGAAGTCCGCGAGTGTGTGTTGTTTTACAAATTGACAGATTTTGGGTCAACAGATGAAGGCATTGGAATAGGACAGAGTTGTTACACGAATAGGCCAAGCGAGGAGAAGTGGCAGAAAGTGTGCCGCCGTGATGACGATGAAGTCTCGCGAAGAGAGGATCAGGCCAACTATTATCATCCTTAATGGAGGCTTGGAAGTAACGTCAAGCTATTGACGTTAAAGAA
This sequence comes from Kitagawia praeruptora, assembly GCA_037693485.1. Classification (NCBI taxonomy): domain Eukaryota; kingdom Viridiplantae; phylum Streptophyta; class Magnoliopsida; order Apiales; family Apiaceae; genus Kitagawia; species Kitagawia praeruptora. The sequence continues at coordinate 129,640,893 of CM075354.1, forward strand.
GCGCTTCTTGGGAGGCAACCCAAGGTATGTTTTCTACTTTCCCTTGTATTTACTTCCATTCAATGAGGACATTGAATATTCTAAGTTTGGGGGTGGTTTGAGGGATAAGTAGTGTATATAATTGTAATTGTTAGTCATTGTGTTCATGTAGGATTTCATGCTTTGCATGTTAATAGTAGTAAATTATGCATTTATGTTCGTGTTATCTACGTTTGTTTCATATAGGACATTCTATTTTTTTGTTAGTATATCATGTGAGTTCATAGTAGTTTGCATTTGCACCCATGCTTGATAGGAATTTTTTGTTGTTGACGCTTTTGATTGAGAAGTGATATGCTTTGTTCTTGTGCACACACATACACTAGTAAGTTGAAGCTGGTAGACTTATTGAATGTTGTAAGTGATTAGAAGGACATGAATATGTGCAAGATGATTTAGTTTGCATGCTTTGAATACAAGTAGGTGCGTTAGAGAGATTTTTGCTTGGGATTGAGTACGTTTTTCCACCAAGTGAGTTTTTGAACCTTATTGCATATTTGTTGCAATTTATTCGTTTGCTTGAGTGTCCACGGATTGTTTGCATTGCTAGCAGTTGTTTGAGGTCTTTCTTGAAACGCATGACATTATTTGATGATTAAAATGATAAAGGCAATAGGAATAACCGCATATTTTTCCATATTACCATACCATATTTACATGATCAATTAGTTAACCCGTTGAGCTTAATCCTATTTTTTCGGTGACATACCACATTACTTGCCTAGACCTTTTTCTTGTATTGGCCTTACATTAATTTGAACCCACATTGTCAAAGGCTAGTAGAGTGCTTAAGGGAGTAAGAAGGTGTGTAAGGAGGGGTTTATTGTTGGTCTTACTTTTGGGGGAAATATTGAAAATTGGGTTTGGTTGTTTACTTGATAGTCGGCATATGTAATAAATTTATGGGATCATTGTTATTGTTTATATTATTGTTTTATTTAGCTCTCGAAAAAAAATATGAAAAAAAAGAAAAAAAGAAAAAAAATATTATGAGAGCATGTTTGTGTTTGTTGTGATCCTATTTCAGTCGACTAGTCGAGTGTTTGTTTTGAGTAAAAATTATGTGGGGGGGGGAAATAGGGTGTTATGTATGATTTATTATGGTACTTACTAGCTTTTGACACTTCACCTGTTTGGCTTATTTGACATACCTTGTCCCTAGCCCCGTTACAACCCAATTAAAGACCTTTTGATTATCGTCATTGATGTATGGTGTGTTAAGAGTTAGATTGATACCAAATGTCAAGCATGCTTATGATATTGTTGGAATTGAGTGATACACTTACCCTTGTTCTTGAGTGAATATTCTTTTGTGAGTGGATTGTGAGTGTTTGCTTGTTCTTGCGTATGAGATCCCGAGTTTTGTCTCGAAGATGTACTCTTGTAGGCTTAGCATGTTTACTAACTTATTCTTACACTTGACATGGGCTTGTGAGAACTTATGCATGTTCATTGAGTAGACTATGTGAATGCTTGCACTTTCGACACCAAGACATTGCGTATTTACTTTGATTCTTAAGTTGATATGGCATGAGAGGATTTGAAGGTATGATAGGATTTTAGTATTAGATTAATTGCATTTTTCATATTAATTGCATTCATGCATTGCATTGCATTAGGTTAAATGGATTTTGTGGGTACATTCGCTATAGGCCCTCACGAGACCTTACTCGTCCACTAGGGCTGCCTAGGGGTTTAAAGGGCTTGTTGCATATGCCAAATGCAACCGTGATCACCTACGGAAGTGGTACTAGTTAGTTAGTTAGTTGTAATTGTTTATGCTTGAGGACAAGCATTGGTTTAAGTTTGGGGGTGTGATAAGTGGAGTTTATATCCACTTGGAACATTCTAAATCGACTTAAATTGATTGTCTTGGACTCAAGTTTCTTGTAGTTTTGATGTGTTTTGCTTAGTTGTGCAGATTTACAAGAATGTTGATTAAGTTTGATGCTTCTATCGTTTTTGGAGAATAAATTAGTTAAAATTCGGATTTCTGAGACGGTTGCGCAGTCTACACTGTTTTGGACATATCTGGAGTTCTAGAAGTCTATTTTCAGCGATCTTACTGCCCACGCGAAGCCTGGGAGATTTTCTACAACTTGGGATAGGATTCCCAGGAGCAAATTGCGCCGGGTAGGAGCAATTTGCGTGAAGAACAGACTGCTGGGCGCAAGTTGCCCCCTGAAAAATTACAGTTTTTACTATTTTGGCCATATCTTGAGTTCTACAACTCCGTTTGAGGTCCGTAACCAGTCCACACGAAGATAACGAGATTCTCTATCATTCTAAAGTGGTCCAGAGGCCCAATTGCAGCTGGAACGTTCCAGAATTACTGAAGAAAAGGCAGCTACGAATTTCCCTTTAAATCAGAATCAGTTTAGGAAACGTACTTCTATTATAATTCTGATTTGGTATTTTCTTGTTGGGCAAGATGTCTAGAGCCTATATAAACACATCCAACCCTTGTAAAAAGGGATCATTATAATCATCATTAGGAGTAGAACCATTACATATCAATTACTTAGATTTATTTGTATCTTTTCATACTTTGTTTTTTATCATGGTTTCATCAGATCCCATGATGACGAGAGGTTCAATTATGAGCTAATCGTTGTCATGGGATTCTAACGGATTTATTTATGGAGCTTTAGTATCTTGATTGCTTTAAAGATCTGTGTGTGATGTATATCTGATATCCTCGTATGGTTATGCTTACTTGATAGATGCGTCATGAACATCTAATTTGTTAATCTCTTGTGAAGCGAGAGTGGATCTTGAGATTTAGAACTTGCCATGCTAGCATAGGATAGGTTGATGTTTTAACATCATTATTTGTGGCGTAAATAGAGATATTATGCTGCCCTATGTGATCTATTTGGATAACTTGTTCTTCAACCGTTATGTTTTCAAATTCTATAGAGATATAGGGTCTAAGCATAATTGGTGTCTATTCATCTTCTATCTCTTTTGTGGATGTATGTTTAGTTTGGTATTCGTATACTGAGAAGTAGCGTATACTTGTTTCGTGTTGTCCGATCAGATATCATAACCATTGCATATAGTGATTAAATGCGTCAGATCTAAGCAAAGTATTTAATGAAGTTAGGATTCCATGGTTTCTCTTGCAGAAGTAATTCGATTCCAATTCTCGTTAGTTAGTTAATTCTTAGTTGTTAGTTTACTTCTTAGTTAATTTAGTTTATAAAACCCATTATTGTTAATTGTCTTAGCAGTGCATAATAACCATACATTGTTGCATAGGTACAATACTGAATTAAAAACCAGATCTCTGTGGGAACGAACTTGACTTCTATCTGTATTACTTGTGATCACGTGCGCTTGCGTGATTTTGTGTTAACAACACCTCCGCTGCTTCTTCCTCCGACCAACCGCCCCTCTACAACCAACCCTCACGCCAACACCGCTCCACCCTCCACCAGCCTCACCTCCGTTCACCTCCTTCATCCTTTCACCTTCTCCCATCTCCATCAATCCCCAACAACTCAACCATTGATTTGTATTTCCGAGTTCGTGTTGGGGTCGAAATTTGATTTAGTTGAATTGACTTAGTTGAATTGATTTATATGATGATTGTTAGTAGAAAATGATGTTATGATTGAATTGCTTGATTAGGATTGAGTTGAATGCATATTTTTGTGATAATTTCTATAGGATTTTTGTAATATCTGCTTTTTGCCGGAAAAACGAACCACCACCGTGTGGATGGTGGCGGTGGCTAGGGGTGTGCATTCGGTTAACCAAAACCGAAACCGAATTTTTTTTCGGTTAACCGAAACCGAAATTTAGGTAAAATCTCTGCCGAAAACCGAACCGAAATTAGTTCGGTTTAAACACAAACCGAACTTTATTTTTTCGGTTTCAACGGAAAACCGAAATTGATAACCGAAATTTTAGACCAGTCGTTGTTCTACTTTGAGAATGGGGTCTGCTACGAAGAGACATGGTGGGATATTTTTTATGCAGGTATTGTGGTTGTTCTGTAACAGTTTCAGTTCTTCTAGTTAATGGTTAGTGGGATTCATAGATGGTCATGTGCTACCTAAATCATGGCCTTTATTCTGGTTATTTATTTGGTATTTAATCAGTGACTATCTAGCAAAGTCTTCTGGGTTATGTTTTCCACTCGAGGTGGTTTTGCTTGTTAAAAGATTATTTGGCTTGGTAAATCAAGGTGCTTCTGGGTTATGCTTTGGGAGGATGTGTTAATCAAATTCTTTGGTATTTCTGTATTGGGGGTGCTATAGTGGACTACAATTTGCATGTTTGTTTTGTGTTTTTCAAGAAGAGTCATGTGATCACTGGTGTGTGTTTGAATGGTTTTGTTTGTCTTTTCCGACAAAGAAGTCCAGGAGTGGGTATGGGGAGGTTTATTCTCTGATTGACTTTGTAGTTTAGTTGGTGGCCGACATTTGTAGTTGGATGGTAGGTTGGTTTTGTTGTTTTATGTGTTGGCTTTAGTTTTTTTCCTTGGAGAGTGTTCCAATGGAATATTTTTACCTGGGCTTGAGCTTTTCTCTAGTTTTGAAATTGTCATATTAAAGACAAATGTTCCTCAGGATTAAATATGATCCTAGGCTCCTAGCACATACTGTTTAAACATAATTCGGTTTTGTTCGGTTTTTTTCGGTTAACCGGGGTAAAAAAATGAAATACCGAAAACCGAACTTTTCGAAATTTCTCTGCCGAAAACCGAACTGAATTATACAAATCGGTTAACCGAACCGAATTTTTTCGGTTTTTTTTCCGATTATTCGGTTAACCGAACCGAATGCACACCCCTAGCGGTGGCGGCCTAGGGCAGAAAGAGAAAGGAGAGATGAGACTGGAGTAGGGGTGTAAACGAGTCAAACTGTTCGTGAGCGGTTCGAGCTCAGCTCGTAAAATATTCGAATTCGGCTCGAGAATAATCAAGCCGAGCTCGAACTATTCGAATACTTTATCGAGCCGAGCTCGAGCTTCAAATTACTCGGTTCGTGAGGCTCGCGAGCCTAATTGAGCCTCTAGTTATTTTTATTATTTATATATTATAAATTTATTATTATATAAATATTTAATATTTAAATAAATTTTATATATTAAATCGAGTCGAACTCGAGCCGAACTTATCACATTCGAGCTTTTGTCAATATCTAGTAGAATCAATTCGAGCTTTCGAGCCAAGCTCGAACCTATCGAACTTTTTTCGAGCCGAGCTCGAACCTATCGAACTTTTTTCGAGCCGAGCTTACAAATTATGGCTCGGTCGAGCTCGAACCCGAACTATTTAATCGAGCTCGACTCGAGCCTGACAGTGTTCGGCTCGGCTTGTTTACACCCCTAGACTGGAGAGAGAGAGAGAGAGAGAGAGAGAGAGAGAGAGAGATTAAAGGGGGGGAGAGATACGAGAGAGAGTACAGGGGGAGAGAGAGAGAGAGAAGAAAGAGGAGAGAAAAGGAAAAGAAAAATAAGTAAACTAATTTTAAGTTAAAATAATTACATGGCAACACTTAACGGAGCACCGTTAAAAATTAACACGATATAAGCAATGCAAGTTTTTTCTTGTTTAATGATTTAATCGTAATCAATTATTAGTGTACTTACTCATTTGCAAATTTTTTGAATTCAATTACCCAACTGCAAGTTGAGTAAGAGTTCAGTTATTAATTAGTCAATTAACCTGTAATTAATTATATGTGTAATGTGTTTAATCATTAAATTAACCTAGCCCACATATCATTTAATAAAGTGACATGATCTTCAAAGTGAAAAGTGACATGATCTTCAATTTGTAATTCTGGAAGAATGTTAATTTATTGATCAGTCCACGAGTTTTCAAATGAGCTCTCAAATAAATATGTAAATTGACCAATCATATGTTCGAGTGAGACAAACAAATTTGTAAATTGATCAATCATGAGTTCGTCCCAGATTTCATTTATACACAAAACTTATTACAGATTTTCTCACAAACAGTTAGTATAAGTTAGTAAGTGATTGAGTACCCCCGGAATCGGAATTGCAGATTAGAATTTTTTTTTACTATATTTCAAAGTCCCAAGGGACTTCAGCATGATCAACTCCAACCTGATTCTGCCAATGTGATTGACTATACAAATGACTTACGAATGACTGTGTGAGTTACATATCGTTAGAAATCCATCGTTTGAAACATTGAATTTCAATCCGGCGAACAGAAATGGGAATGTGATATTAACACATGTTTGTATTCAAATCTCATTCTTAATTCTTATTCATGTTAATCGAGTAGGAATCCCATGATCTAATCGGGCATTATATCTATTTGTTAGAAAATGGAAAGTTTGAGGCATATTAATAATATGTTCTTGATGTAATTTCCGAAAACTAACAAGTGGAGGTTGTTCCTTGTAATGAGGACTTAAACTTTCATGTTTGGATCTAAGACATTTTCTTAGTGGAATCCATAAATAAATTGAGTTGAAAGAAGGATATTTGATTTATTTTAACAGAGAGTCAGACTTTATTTGTTACTGTTGTTGGATCAGTACTTGGTTTATTGGACCTGATCAGATATCAAATACTGATGGACAGATCTTGAAGATAACCAAATACTGATGGGCATCAAGATTCTGACAGACCAAAATCCTGATGGATTAGATACGGATGTTGGCCAATCCTGATGGACATCAGGTCCTGACGAAGTGTAACTGAAAAATAAATCCTGATGGTTGAGTTAATGTAACTAAATCAGAATATTTACTTTCCTTTTATGGAGTATCAGTTACGTTTATTTTTGGTATTATATATACAATACAGAAAGAATGAACGTTAAGGGAAGAGATACGTCCTAATGATAGAAACCCAATATGTTTTCTTCTTTCTCTGTTCTCTCACGATACATAAAGAAGAATTACATAATTCTCAGGCGAACTGAGGTGATGGTCGCTATTGATCACTGGTGAATTTGTTAACACCATGATCTGTTGCTGTTTTATCCTGGAAGCGATATTGCTGCAACCCAATCACAACGTAAGTGGGGCAATAATCTCTTCAAGAACAGTCAAGTCCTCTCGAAGGGTTTGGCGACTCAGCTGTTCAATCTCTTATCAGTAATTGCAAAAGTTCTGTGTGAGATAAGTTATTCTTGCTTTTCTCGTTAATTACAGTCTCTAATTATATTCTTGTTTTGCCTTCGTGATTTGATTTGTTAATTTGTTATTTGCATGTTCTTGTTTTAATATATATATATATATATATATATATATATATATATCTCACTGCCTCATTGTTGTTATAGTTAATTATACCAAACATTCTTGAAGAGATTATTTGTGTTATATATTGTTAATTAACAAGATGGTTAACGAATCTGAAACTCATGTTGTTGAGATTGGCTCCAGGTCTAGTGTTACTGCACCTACCATTGATTGGACCACGTACCGTTTCCCACAGCCTATCGATTTGTCAGGTATGCCTGATAAATTCGGTGGGGGTGTTGGTTTTTCTCGTTGGCAGAAAAAGATGAAACTGTGGTTAACGGTAAAGGGTCTATGGCCAGTGATGCAGTATGAGAAACCAGTTGTGGTTAAGGAGAAAGCAGAAACTGTTAAGGCTTATACTATGTGGGAGGAAAAGGATGGGGTGGCTAGGGCTAGAATTCTGGCGGCTTTAATGAACACTCTGTTCGATGTTTATTCATCTAACTCCTACACTGCTGAGCTATTATGGGAGAAGCTTGACCAGACACATAATACTGACTCGCAAGGGTTGGAAAAGTATTATGTGGCTAGGTTCCTTGACTTTAAACTGGTGGATACTAAATCCATGACTGAGCAGGTGCATGAGTTTGAGATGTTGGTACATGCTTTGAAGGAGTCTGGTATGGACCTTCCTGAAAAGTTTCAGGTTATGTCTGTGATTGAAAAGCTCCCTAAGTCTTGGGAAGAGTTTGCACTCTCCCTGAAAAGACAGAAAGGAGAGATCACTTGGACAAACCTGATGTTGGACATCTCTGTGCAGGAGCAACACAAGTCCAAGCAAGGACATATGATGCCTACTGAACATGCTGGGAGTTCGAAGGTGAATGTAGTGACTGTAGGACAGAAAAGAAAGTCTGTCACTAAGAAGGAAAACAATAAGTCTAAGGACAAGAACAAGGCTAAGAAACCAAAGGCAAACAAACCATGTTGGTCTTGTGGACAGGTTGGTCATTGGAGCAAGGACTGTCCTGTTAAGAAAGCTAAGAAACCTGTTGTGGGAGTACAAGCTAACACTGTACATGGTACCACTGGTGGGCCTACGGTTAACATAGTTGTTGGTGAGGCTAGTGCTTCTGAAACTGACAACGGGTATGTAACCTACAACCCTGAACTTCTTTCTACTTATTCGTCTCATGAATGGTTGATTGATACTGGAGCTAATGTACATATCTGTACTGATATTACTCTATTTGTATCTTATCAACAGACTCATGGAATGACTGTGAGCTCAAGTACTTGGAATAGGAAACGTGGACCTGAAGTTCGCTTCTGGGCGTGTTCTATCCCTCACTAGAGTGCATCATGTTCCTGATATTCGTAGAAATGTAATAAGTGGAAGTTGTTTAGTTAAGAATGGTTTTGAAGTTTCTTTGAAATGTAATAAAGTAGTTATTACACATACTGGTTTATTTTTTTGGCAAAGGTTACTTGTCGGATGGATTATTTTTAATAAATGTTGAGCCTGTTTTGGGCAGTTTTATTAATAATAATGTTGTTCCTTCTGTTAATTTTGATGAATCGTCTGATTTGTGGCACGCACGTCTTGGTCACTTGAATTTTGGTGCTCTAAAGAATATGATGAACTTAGAGTTGATTCCAAAACATGCCATTGATAAGAAATCTAAATGTCAAGTATGTGTGACTGCTAAACAAACTAGGAAACCCTTTCATAATGTGGTTAGGGATTCGAATGTGTTAGATTTAGTGCACACTGACATATGTGAATTTGGTGGTGTTTTGACCAAGGAACATAATAGATATTTCATTACCTTTATAGATGATTGTAGTAGATATTGTTATGTTCATTTGCTTAAACATAAAGATGAAGCACTAGATAAATTTATTATGTTCAAAACTGAAGCTGAAACACAAACTGGTAAAGTACTTAAACGTTTGAGATCAGATAAAGGTGGTGAGTATACGACTAACTCGTTTAATGAATTTTGCAAAAGCAATGGTATAGTTCATGAGGTAACTCCACCATACACACCTGAGTCTAATGGGGTGGAAGAACGAAATAACAGAACCTCTAAGGATATGATCAATAGTATGTTGATTAATTCTGGGTTGCCTAAGTACATGTGGGGGGAAGCTCTGAATACGGCTTGCCATATTCTGAATAGAGTTCCTCTGAAATATATGGACAAGACACCTTATGAATTATGGACAGAGAAAAGGACTAGTATAAAATATCTTCGTGTGTGGGGGTGCCTTGTAAAGGTACTTGTCCCTGAACACAAGAGAAAGAAACTAGGACCGAAAACTGTTGATTGCATCTTTCTGGGCTATATTGAAACCACTACAGCTATGAGATTTTTAGTGTTAGAATCTGACATAGATGGAATAGTGGCCAACACTATAGTTGAATTTCGTGATGCAATATTCTTTGAGGATGTGTTCCCGATGAAGACTGGTATACCTTCGGGTATTCCTGATGATGATCCCACTCACACATCGAGGTCCATTCCTAATCATGTGGAAAGGATGACAAATATGGGGGCAGATCCTGATAGTAGCTCTATTCCTGGTGAAGTAGAGGAACCTAGAAGGAGTAAGCGTGCTAAGATAGTCAAGGATTTTGGAAGTGATTTTATCACTTACAATATTGAGGATGAACCTTTAACTTTTCGACAGGCCATGGATTCTTCAGAATCTAGGTACTGGAAAGGTGCTGTAAAAAGTGAAATTGACTCTATTGTTTCTAATGGAACATGGGAGTTGGTTGATCTACCTCCTCGGTGTTCTACTATAGGATATAAATGGGTCTTCAAAAGGAAGATGAACCCGGATGGCTCAATAGATAAGTATAAGGCTAGGCTGGTAGCTAAGGGCTTTAAGCAAAATGAATGTACTGATTACTTTGATACATACTCTCCAGTTGCTAGAATGACAACAATCCGAATGCTTATAGCATTGGCTTCTGTACATGGTCTTATCATCCATCAAATGGATGTAAAGACAGCTTTTCTTCATAGTGAACTTGAAGAAGAGATTTATATGGATCAGCCTGAGGGATTTGTTGCCTCTGGTAATGAGAGGAAAGTATGTAAGTTAATCAAGTCTATATATGGCTTAAAACAAGCTCCAAGAGACTGGCATAAAAAGTTTGATGAAACTGTTTTAGAATCAGAATTTGTAGTTAATGAAAGTGACAAGTGTGTCTATTATATGGTTAAAGGAAATGAATGTATTATTGTGTGCCTGTATGTAGATGATATTTTGTTGTTTGGAACCAATATTGAGATTATTAACGAGACAAAAAGGTTCTTGAAAAGGCATTTTGAAATGAAGGATATGGGAGAGGCTAGTGTGATTCTTGGTATCAAGTTGACTCAGTCAACTGATGGAATAACCTTGTCACAATCTCATTATATAGAGAAATCTATACTTGAAAAGTATGGTTATTCAAATTGTAGAATCGCAAGTACTCTATATGATCCTAAAATTGCCCTTATCAAGAATAGTTCAGGAGTACCTGTGTCTCAGTTAAGGTATTCTCAGATTATTGGGAGTTTGCAGTATCTTGTTAATGGTACTAGGCCGGATATTTCATATTCAGTGTCTAAGTTAGCAAGATACACAATCTGTCCAAACAAGACTCATTGGGATGCTCTTGATAGAGTGCTTAGATATCTCAAATGCACCATATAGCTTGGTTTGCATTACAGGAGGTTTCCTGGAGTGCTAGAGGGATATAGTGATGCAAGTTGGATAGCTAAGAAGTCTGGTTCCAATGGAGTGACTGGATACCTGTTTACCCTTGCGGGTGGAGCAGTGTCTTGGAAGTCTTCTAGACAGACTATTATAACTCGGTCTACTTTTGAGGCTGAGTTGTGTGCATTAGATGCCACGGGGACTGAGGCTGAATGGTTACATGGAATGACGTCAATGTTACCTGTAGTAAGTCGTCCACTTCCTGTTTTTGTTGTTCATTGTGATAGCCGTACAACTATCGACAAGATAAATAGCAAGAAGTATAATGTGAAAACAAAGAGACATATCCAAGTTAGACTAAAGTCTATAAGGGGTCTTATGTCTGAAAGGATTATTGCTATTGAGTTTGTTGGAACTCAAGATAACCTAGCTGATCCTTTGACTAAGGGACTTGAGCATGCTGTTGTCCTTAAGTCTAGGTTGGGGATGGGACTGATAGCCCATAATAATTCATCTACAGCGGGAACCCAATACACATGAGAGGAGATCCCTCGAAAGTGTATTCAATGTGGTAATAACAAGTTGTAAGGGTGAATTGGTTGTACCTTTAACTACATTGACTGATACTCACGTATCTGGAGTCTATCCCCTGTAAACCTATAAGGTACTGTGACTGCCAGAATAGCAAAAGTTATTTGAACTCTGAATGGGGTCAAGTCATATGACGAGATGCTAGCAGTACATCTCTGGAGAAGCCCAGCTAAGCGAATGTAATTGTGCGATCGCAATTAGAGGAAAGGGTTATTCCTTGAAGCATTCGACGAACAGGATCGAGACATGACCATTAACGTCTCAAAGCCGTAGATTAGCACCATAGCCTTTGATTTGTCGTCGTCTATGGAGTGTGGTTACACCAAACAGATAAAGATTCAAGGTGAAACATTCCATCTGAATCCGGTAGCCATCGAAGTAAAGGACTTAGGACGGTTCAAACCCGGAAGGGTACCTACTCTGAAAAACAAGTCATGATGAGGATAGATATGCATTTCTGTATGGATTCGTGGGGATTGTTAGAAATTGTAAAGTTTGAGGCATATTAATAATATGTTCTTGATGTAATTTCCGAAAACTAACAAGTGGAGGTTGTTCCTTGTAATGAGGACTTAAACTTTCATGTTTGGATCTAAGACATTTTCTTAGTGGAATCCATAAATAAATTGAGTTGAAAGAAGATATTTGATTTATTTTAACAGAGAGTCAGACTTTATTTGTTACTGTTGTTGGATCAGTACTTGGTTTATTGGACCTGATCAGATATCAATTACTGATGGACAGATCTTGAAGATAACCAAATACTAATGGGCATCAAGATTCTGACAGACCAAAATCCTGATGGATTAGATACAGATGTTGGACAATCCTGATGGACATCAGGTCCTGACGAAGTGTAACTGAAAAATAAATCCTGATGGTTGAGTCAATGCAATTAAATCAGAATATTTACTTTCCTTTTATGGAGTATCAGTTACGTTTATTTTTGGTATTATATATACAATACAGAAAGAATGAACGTTAAGGGAAGAGATACGTCCTAAGGATAGAAACCCAATCTGTTTTCTTCTTTCTCCGTTCTCTCACGATACATACAGAAGAAATACATAATTCTCAGGCGAACTGAGGTGCTGGTCGCTATTGATCACTGGTGAATTTTGAACACCTTGATCTGTTGCTGTTTTATCCTGGAAGCGATATTGCTGCAACCCAATCACAATGTAAGTGGGGCAATAATCTCTTCAAGAACATTCAAGTCCTCTCGAAGGGTTTGGCGACTCTGTTGTTCAATCTCTTGTCAGTAATTGCAAATGCTTCTGTGTGAGACAAGTTATTCTTGCTTTTCTCGTTAATTACAGTCTCTAATTATATTCTTGTTTTGCCTTCGTGATTTGATTTGTTAATTGGTTATTTGCCTGTTCTTGTTTTAATATATATATCTCACTGCCTCGTTGTTGTTATAGTTAATTATACCCAACATTCTTGAAGAGATTATTTGTGTTATATATTGTTAATTAACAAGATGGTTAACGAATCTGAAACTCCTGTTGTTGAGATTGGCTCCGGGTCTAGTGTTACTGCACCTACCATTGATTGGACCACATACCGTTTCCCACAGCCTATCGATTTGTCAGGTATGCTTGATAAATTCGGTGGGGGTGTTGGTTTTTCTCGTTGGCAGAAAAAGATGAAACTGTGGTTAACGGTAAAGGGTCTATGGCCAGTGATACAGTATGAGAAACTAGTTGTGGTTAAGGAGAAAGCAGAAACTGTTAAGGCTTATACTATATGGGAGGAAAAGGATGGGGTGGCTAGGGCTACAATTCTGGCAGCTTTAACGAACACTCTGTTCGATGTTTATTCATCTGACTCCTACACTACTAAGCTCTTATGGGAGAAGCTTGACCAGACACATAATACTGACTCGCAAGGGTTGGAAAAGTATTATGTGGCTAGGTTCCTTGACTTTAAACTGGTGGATACTAAATCCATGACTGTGCAGGTGCATGAGTTTGAGATGTTGGTACATTCTTTGAAGGAGTCTGGTATGGACCTTCCTGAAAAGTTTCAGGTTATGTCTGTGATTGAAAAGCTCCCTAAGTCTTGGAAAGAGTTTGCACTCTCCTTGAAAAGACAGAAAGGAGAGATCACTTGGACAAACCTGATGTTGGACATCTCTGTGCAGGAGCAACACAAGTCCAAGCCAGGACATGTGATGCCTACTAAACATGCTGGGAGTTCGAAGGTGAATGTAGTGACTGTAGGACAGAAAAGAAAGTCTGTCACTAAGAAGGAAAACACTAAGTCTAAGGACAAGAACAAGGCTAAGAAACCAAAGGCAAACAAACCATGTTGGTCTTGTGGACAGGTTGGTCATTGGAGCAAGGACTGTCCCGGAAAGAAAGCTAAGAAACCTGTTGTGGGAGCACAAGCTAACATTGTGCTTGGTACCACTGGTGGGCCTACGGTTAACATGGTTGTTGGTGAGGCTAGTGCTTCTGAAACTGACAACGGGTATGTAACCTATAACCCTGTACTTCTTTTTACTTATTCGTCTCATGAATGGTTGATTGATACTGGAGCTAATGTACATATTTGTACTGATATTACTCTATTTGTATCTTATCAACAGACTCATGGAATGACTGTGAGCTCAAGTACTTGGAATAGGAAACGTGGACCTGAAGTTCGCTTCTGGGCGTGTTCTATCCCTCACTAGAGTGCATCATGTTCCTGATATTCGTAGAAATGTAATAAGTGGAAGTTGTTTAGTTAAGAATGGTGTTGAAGTTTCTTTGAAATGTAATAAAGTAGTTATTACACATACTGGTGTATTTTTTTGGCAAAGGTTACTTGTTGGATGGATTATTTTTAATAAATGTTGAGCCTGTTTTGGGCAGTTTTATAAAAAATAATGTTGCTCCTTTTGTTAATTGTGTTGAATCGTCTGATTTGTGGCACGCACGTCTTGGTCACTTGAATTTTGGTGCTCTAAAGAATATGATGAACTTAGAGTTGATTCCAAAACATGCCATTAATAAGAAATCTAGATGTCAAGTATATGTGACTGCTAAACAAACTAGGAAACCCTTTCATAATGTGGTTAGGGATTCGAATGTGTTAGATTTAGTGCACACTGACATATGTGAATTTGGTGGTGTTTTGACCAAGGAACATAATAGATATTTCATTACCTTTATAGATGATTGTAGTAGATATTGTTATGTTTATTTGCTTAAACATTAAGATGAAGCACTAGATAAATTCATTATGTTCAAAACTGAAGCTGAAACACAAACTGGTAAAGTACTTAAACGTTTGAGATCAGATAGAGGTGGTGAGTATACGAATAACTCGTTTAATGAATTTTGCAAAAGCAATGGTATAGTTCATGAGGTAACTCCACCATACACACCTGAGTCTAATGGGGTGGCAGAACGAAAGAAAAGAACCTCTAAGGATATGATCAATAGTATGTTGATTAATTCTGGGTTGCCTAAGTACATGTGGGGGGAAGCCCTGAATACGGCTTGCCATATTCTGAATAGAGTTCCTCTGAAATATATGGACAAGATACCTTATGAATTATGGACAGAGAAAAGGACTAGTTTAAACTATCTTCTTGTGTGGGGGTGCCTTGTAAAGGTACTTGTCCCTGAACACAAGAGAAAGAAACTAGGACCGAAAACTGTTGATTGCATCTTTCTGGGCTATATTGAAACCACTACAGCTATGAGATTTTTAGTGTTAAAATCTGACATAGATGGAATAGTGGCCAACACTATAGTTGAATTTCGTGATGCAATATTCTTTGAGGATGTGTTCCATATGAAGACTGGTATACCTCAGGGTATTCCTGATGATGATCCCACTCACACATCGAGGTCCATTCCTAATCATGTGGAAAGGATGACAAATGTGGGGGCAGATCCTGATAGTAGCTCTATTTTTGGTGAAGTAGAGGAACCTAGAAGGAGTAAGCGTGCTAAGATAGTCAAGGATTTTGGAAGTGATTTTATCACTTACAATATTGAGGATGAACCTTTAACTTTTCGACAGGCCATGGATTCTTCAGAATCTAGGTACTGGAAAGGTGCTGTAAAAAGTGAAATTGACTCTATTGTTTCTAATGGAACATGGGAGTTGGTTGATCTACCTCCTCGGTGTTCTACTATAGGATATAAATGGGTCTTCAAAAGGAAGATGAACCCGGATGGCTCAATAGATAAGTATAAGGCTAGGCTGGTAGCTAAGGGCTTTAAGCAAAAGGAAGGCATTGATTACTTTGATAGATACTCTCCAATTGCTAGAATGACAACAATCCGAATGCTTATAGCATTGGCTTTTGTACATGGTCTTATCATCCATCAAATGGATGTAAAGACAGCTTTTCTTCATGGTGAACTTTTTGAAGAGATTTATATGGATCAGCCTGAGGGATTTGTTGCCTCTGGTAATGAGAGGAAAGTATGTAAGTTAATCAAGTCTATATATGGCTTAAAACAAGCTCCAAGAGACTGGCATAAAAAGTTTGATGAAACTGTTTTAGAATCAGAATTTGTAGTTAATGAAAGTGACAAGTGTGTCTATTACATGGTTAAAGGAAATGAATGTATTATTGTGTGCCTGTATGTAGATGATATTTTGTTGTTTGAAACCAATATTGAGATTATTAACGAGACAAAAAGGTTCTTGAAAAGGCATTTTGAAATGAAGGATATGGGAGAGGCTAGTGTGATTCTTGGTCTCAAGTTGACTCAGTCAACTGATGGAATAACCTTGTCACAATCTCATTATATAGAGAAATCTATACTTGAAAAGTATGGTTATTCAAATTGTAGAATCGTAAGTACTCTGTATGATCCTAAAATTGCCCTTGTCAAGAATAGTTCAAGAGTACCTGTGTCTCAGTTAAGGTATTCTTAGATTATTGGGAGTTTGCAGCATCTTGCTAATGGTACTAGGCTGGATATTTCATATTCAGTGTCTAAGTTAGCAAGAGATACAAGTTGTCCAAACAAGACTCATTGGGATGCTCTTGATAGAGTGCTTAGATATCTCAAATGCACCATATATCTTGGTTTGCATTACAGGAGGTTTCCTGGAGTGCTAGAGGGATATAGTGATGCAAGTTGGATAGCTAAGAAGTCTGGTTCCAATGGAGTGACTGGATACCTGTTTACCCTTGCGGGTGGAGCAATGTCTTGGAAGTCTTCTAGACAGACTATTATAACTCGGTCTACTTTTGAGGCTGAGTTGTGTGCATTAGATGCCACGGGGACTGAGGCTGAATGGTTACATGGACTGACGTCAATGTTACCTGTAGTAAGTCGTCCACTTCCTACTTTTGTTGTTCATTGTGATAGCCGTACAACTATAGACAAGATAAACAGCAAGAAGTATAATGTGAAAACAAAGAGACATATCCAAGTTAGACTAAAGTCTATAAGGGGTCTTATGTCTGAAAGGATTATTGCTATTGAGTTTGTTGGAACTCAAGATAACCTAGCTGATCCTTTGACTAAGGGACTTGAGCATGCTATTGTCCTTAAGTCTAGGTTGGGGATGGGACTGATAGCCCATAATAATTCATCTACAGCGGGAACCCAATACACATGAGAGGAGATCCCTCGAAAGTGTATTCAATGTGGTAATAACAAGTTGTAAGGGTGAATTTGTTGTACCTTTAACTACATTGACTGATACTCACGTATCTGGAGTCTATCCCATGTAAACCTATAAGGTATTGTGACTGCCAGAATAGCAAGAGTTATTTGAACTCTGAATGGGGTCAAGTCATATGACGAGATGCTAGCAGTACATCTCTGGAGATGCCCAGCTAAGCGAATATAATTGTGTGATCGCAATTAGAGGAAAGGGTTATTCCTTTAAGCATTCAACGAACAGGATCGAGACATGACCATTAACGTCTCAAAGCCGTAGATTAGCACCATAGCCTTTGATTTGTCGTCGTCTATGGAGTGTGGTTACACCAAACGGATAAAGATTCAAGGTGTAACATTCCATCTGAATCCGGTAGCCATCGAAGTAAAGGACTTAGGAGGGTTCAAACCCGGAAGGGTACCTACTCTGAAAAACAAGTCATGATGAGGATAGATATGCATTTCTGTATGGATTCGTGGGGGATTGTTAGAAAATGGAAAGTTTGAGGCATATTAATAATATGTTCTTGATGTAATTTCCGAAAACTAACAAGTGGAGGTTGTTCCTTGTAATGAGGACTTAAACTTTCATGTCTGGATCTAAGACATTTTCTTAGTGGAATCCATAAATAAATTGAGTTGAAAGAAGGATATTTGATTTATTTTAACAGAGAGTCAGACTTTATTTGTTACTGTTGTTGGATCAGAACTTGGTTTATTGGACCTGATCAGATATCAATTACTGATGGACATATCTTGAAGATAACCAAATACTGATGGGCATCAAGATTCTGACAGACCAAAATCCTGATGGATTAGACACTGATATTGGCCAATCCTGATGGAAGGTCCTGACGAAGTGTAACTGAAAAATAAATCCTGATGGTTGAGTTAATGCAATTAAATCAGAATATTTAATTTACTTTTATGAAGTATCAGTTACGTTTATTTTTGGTATTATATATACAATACAGAAAGAATGAACGTTAAGGGAAGAGATACGTCCTAAGGATAGAAACCCAATCTGTTTTTTTTCTTTCTCTGTTCTCTCACGATACATATAGAAGAAATACAGGCGACCTG
This sequence comes from Kitagawia praeruptora, assembly GCA_037693485.1. Lineage (NCBI taxonomy): Eukaryota > Viridiplantae > Streptophyta > Magnoliopsida > Apiales > Apiaceae > Kitagawia > Kitagawia praeruptora. Next base: position 129,659,122 of record CM075354.1, read on the forward strand.
AGGTGCTGGTCGCTGTTGATCACTGGTGAATTTGTGAACACCTTGATCTGTTGCTGTTTTATCTTGGAAGCGATATTGCTGTAACCCAATCACAACGTAAGTGGGGCAATAATCTCTTCAATAACACTCAAGTCCTCTCGAAGGGTTTGGCGACTCAGCTGTTCAATCTCTTATCAGTAATTGCAAAAGCTTCTGTGTGAGATAAGTTATTCTTGCTTTTCTCGTTAATTACAGTCTCTAATTATATTCTTGTTTTGCCTTCGTGATTTGATTTGTTAATTGATTATTTGCATGTTCTTGTTTTTATATATATATATATCTCACTACCTCATTGTTGTTATAGTTAATTATACCCAACACTATTTATATGTGAAATTCTATAAATTTCATATCTTTGCTTAAAAGGTCCCAAATCCGATTAATGGGTATTACCGGGGAAAGTGGCTGAAATACTTCATCTTACATGAGTGCAGGTGTTCTGAATCAACGCTTGACAAAAAAAAAAATGTATTCGAAAAATGTGTGTACAGTTTTAATTTTTAAAATGCATAGTTAGTATGCGTATTTAAAATGCGTCTTATTATGGGTTGAGAGTAGTTCGGTGATAGAGCTATCCGTTTGTCGTTTCCAAAGTATTGGTTCGATTCTCACCTATATCAATATTTATTAAACAGTATCATAAGCCTTAATCAAAGAAAAAATGTGTCTTATTAAATTTTCAGTTTTGATTAAATGCGTGAGTAATATTAGTAATCGAACTGCAATGCCAAGAATGTACGAGAATCTAAATGTTAGAAGATGGTGGTATCTACCCATAATTTAAGCAATAACCAACCTACTTGATTGAAACTCAAGATCTTTCTACTAGATTAGGAGTACTTTTAACTATCTTAGGAGCTGCGAATCAAGTAGGGCATCTCCAAATTCTTCTATAATATTACTGCATTGGAATCTGATAGCAAACAGCAAAAACTCTGGTAATTATGTAACATTGTTGGCATCTTTTTATTGAAGTTAAACAGCACTGTCATCACTAGGTAATTTTCCTCTCGGGACACTGATGCCATCATCCTTGGTTGTCATTTCCAAATCATTTGTGGCAGCAGCCTCTTCATCTTTGTCGATAATCTTACATGAACTCTCATCCTTGCTCTTACCCCATATCACTAGATACAATCCCGTAACGATGACTACAGCTCCTAAAACGCTGCAAAATAATGTTTGTCACTCAGTTTTCTATTTCGGATATGGATTAAGGAAAAGATGTAATTAGTTAGTACCAGTGAACCCGAATTTCAATTTTCTACTTTGTACACGAAAATAAATATCAATGCATATGAATAATATGATATTGATTGAAGTACATAAATAGACATGTACCTTCCTAAATCCAGTTGCTCGGCCAAAATAAAAGAACTAAGAATCGCAACTAAAACCATGCTTAGGGGATTAAAGGCAGTCACGAAAACAGGACCCCTCTCTTGCATTATTACTCCTGATACATAATAAGCTACTCCAGAACATATTACTCCCTGAAATAATTCATAAGAAGGATTGCACCCTATTGTAAATAATTTTTACCATGAGAACAATTGATGCACTAGTGCATAACTGCACATTTTGTTCCATATGATAATCCTTACACTGTAAAGGGCGGTAATGAATTTTGTGTCCCAGTGCACGGACCAAATTGCGAAATTTCCCCTTTCAACAGCAAATGTTATAATCGTGCCTTGCAAGGAACCCATGCCACATATCAAAGCCGTCAAGGAGAGCTCAGCAGGATATTCTTTCAGTGTGATTGCCTACACACAAAACAGGCAATAAAACTCTATTATTTGCCGTCCTTAATCAGTAAAGAATCAGTAAAAAACTTACTCCCAACTATTTGGTGCACCAATTTTATTCTTCAACTGAATATAAGTACTGTTAAACCTCGATACATAAATACCCTTATGATCGGAAAAATTTATTCATTTATCGAGATTATTCGTTGATCGAAGTTAAAAATACTCTGTCAGGACTATTAATGTTGGAATCGGAAAAAAAAAATATATGCACACAGGTAGGCCTAGTGATTACTTGTAAAATGGTAAAACTGGCCCAGCATACACAACCAGCTGAGATCATGAGAGCACCCTTTAGAGAATCATGTGGATACGGAGAAGAAGTGGCTGAAGAAGATTGATGAAAGCTTGTTTGCTTGGTCCATGGCAATCCAAGCGGAGGTCCTTTAAACAGAGTCATTATCATTGCACCACCAACTGTGACTATTGTCCCTATAATCTTCCCTTGGCTATATCTGCTCTTTAACTTTACTCTTTCAAGCCTGCAAAATACAAATCCATACCAAATCAGTATCATCAATGTCAACAAATGCGTATATGCATTCTATTATAATTTAGTTAATTAACTACGAATCAAAGTGCTTCAACCATATTTTTAAAATTTTCCTTTTTCTAAATAAAATGTCAACCTAAACTTGTATTCGAAAAAGGTAAATTATGAAAGATATTAATTTTAACACTGGTCAAAGAATTTTAAATTACGTGCAAAACTTAGAGATTGGATTAGTACGTTACATACCCAGAGATCCAAGCCATGATAAAGATGAGAGCAGGAACAATATTGGTGAGTGTTATAGCAAAAGTTGCTGTTGTGTACTTCATCCCCGCATAGTACAAGTTCTGGTCGATTACTGGTCTGCAATTGAGCTTCGATTAGACCCTGTCCTCGTGTATTTTTAAGATTAATTGTAAGACTAAGTGCATTTCAAAGAGATTAAGTACGTACTCCAACAAGGCCATCATGAAAATCTTGAAGAAGATGGAGATAGTCATACTTGGCCTTACTTTTCTGCAAAGCCATGTATATGTTTAGCAACCTATCACTTTCAAAAATAGACATTGACACATATATACTATACAGAAATTAAACATTAAGATTGCAAAAAATGCCGAATGTGGAATTAATGAACATTCAAGAAACACGGAAATGATAAAATTAAATGTATATTTACGTAGAGATTTTTGACGAATCAACCTTTCGTGAAAGATAGCGAAAGGAGCGAAAACAAGAGCAGCAATGCCATTCCGAAAAACAGAGAAAGTGAAGTGATTCATCCCTTGGTTTAGAGCAGTCTTTGCTAGTATACCTTGACCTGCAAACCCAAACTGTATCATTATCACTCCCACATATGCCTTTAGTCGCTTCATCTGTTCCTGTAACCTCGCCATTGTACTCTATCTACTTCAGCAAAGAGCTAAATGTTAGACTTTTAATTTAACGTAGCCCGGTAATATTAAGCTAAGCCTGCTCTTGCTTGTTTATATAGGCTGCAGTACATGTATAATTTTTATATACGAATCTGCATATTTGTTTACATTATACGAAGTATCTCACTTCTGTTGAGTACACTACATATATATATGCTCGTTTATTACGTGGGGATATTTGATCTTAAAAAGGTTGTTAGCGATACTGCATGATTAGATTATAGCATTACTCATGTGTTCACGTCCATATTCCCAAACAGGAACAACGGTGGAAAAACCATGACAGACACAATTGCGGAACAAAAATTGTGTAGGTCTATGGCCTAAAAAAATTTGAAGTTCGTACTGATAGAGTTTTAAAAAAAAAAATATTCATTAGTTCTTCTCAAGATCACCCACAAGACTTGAATTTATATTTTCCATACTAACTTCCGGAGGTCGGTCCCGGATTCAGCCTCCCTAGCTAACTTCTACCGGGTTCCGTTGAGGTTACAACAAAAAAAAATGTGCACTTATGCTATAAATGAGCTGACGTACTCGTGAATAGTTTGATGTTTGATTCGAAAAAAATTCGATATGGTTTCGGTTCGATCGAATTGATTTTGAACACGATTTTAAGGATCGATTCATAAATGAACCAAACTTAGTTTGATCATAATAGAGTTCGATTCGATATTTTGCGAACAAGTTCGATTAATGTGATATGTTCATTAAAAAGTTTATGAACAAATTCGATAAGTTATGTCTTGAATATACTCGATATATGTGTCTATTAACCGTTCATAAAAGATAATTTGATTAATTTATGCGTCTAGCTATTAATATATACTAGTTTAAAATCTGTGCGATGCACGGATTTCTTTTAATATTATATGATATGTTTTATTAATTCGATTTACTTTTTTTAAAATATGAATTTTGAAGGTTTAAATTTTTAAATGAGATGATTTTATAATAATTAGATAGATGTTATCCATTATATTTCTATGAAAAAAGGGATTTTAGTTAGAAAATATTGAAAAGATAATACATCTTAGTTCAAAAAGGTAATCGGTTAATTATAAATACTTATAAAATTATAATTTAATTTTATTAAATAGAATGCCGTGATTTAATTGAAAAAAGTGAGGTGTTAGTTAGAGAAAATTAAAAAAGAAACATGTTTTAGGTGGAAAAGGTAATTGATTAGTTTATAGTAATTATAATTTAATTATGTTATTTTACTAAATAAAATTGCTCGTAAAGTTTTAAGAAAAGGAAAAATTAGTGTTGCCCGTGATATTTTAAAGAAAAGAGATATTTTGGTTAGAAAATATAGAAAAGATGTACATTTTAGCTGAAACTTAATCGGTTAATTATTAACATTATAATATTGTTATTTTATTTTATTAAATAGAACCGCCCGTGATATAATTGAAAAAAGATAGATTTTATTTAGAAAAAATAGAAAATGTAATGTGAAAATTAAAAAGATGACATGTTTTAGGTGAAAAAGGTAATTGATTAGTTTATAATAATTATAATTTAATTTACGTTATTTCACTAAATTAAATTGTTCGTTACGTCTTTAGATAGTGAGAAATTAATGTTGCCCGTGATATTTCTAGAAAAAAGGAATTTGAATTATAAAATATGGAAAATATGATACGTTTTAGCTGAAAAAGGTATTCAAAAAGGTAATCGTTTAATTTTAAGTACTTCTAAAATTATAATTTAATTTTATTAAATAGAATGCCGTGATTTAACCAAAAAAAGTGAGGTGTTAGTTAGAGAAAATTAAAAAGGAAACATGTTTTAGGTGAAAAAGATAATTGATTAGTTTATAATAATTATAATTTAATTTATATTATTTCACTAAATTAAATTGTTCGTAGTGTCTTTAGATAGTGAGAAATTAATGTTGTCCGTGATATTTCTCGAAAAAAGGAATTTGAATTATAAAATATGGAAAAAATGATATGTTTTAGTTGAAAAGGTAATTGATAATTATTAGTATTATAATATTATTATTTATTAAATAGAACCACCCGTGATATATTTGTAAAAAGACATATTTTAGTTAAAGAGATATTTTAGTTATAGAATAGAGAAAAGGTAACATGTTTTGGCTGAAAAAGGTAATTGATTAGTTAATAGTAATTATAATATAATTATGTTATTTTATTAAACAAAATTGCTTGTAGTGTTTATAAGAAATGAGAAATTTTAGTTAGATACAATATAAAAGATATTGTGCTTTACTTGAAAAGGGAAATTAATTAGTTAGTGAATAATAGAAAATGTAATATGTTTAATCTGAAAAAGGAAATTATGTAATTAGTTAGTAGTTAAATAAGGATAAATAAGTAAAATCAACAGGTACCAACCAAACTTTTAATGTTTCGACTTTTATGTAATAGTATAGATTACTTAAATCTCGTGCAATGCACGGATTTTTTTAACTTTCTGTTAACGGAGGAATTTGGGAAAACAAATTCGGGGAGGGTTGCTGGAATTATGGAAGTGATTGGTGTAGGATGAATTAGGGTTAGGGTTTATATTTTAGGAATGGCTGAGATTGTATGATGTGATTATTGCAATTTAGATCGAATATTGAATTCTCTCTTTTTCGCAAGGGTTTGCATCGTTTCATACAATGTGCCTACGTACCCTATTTATAGGGATCAAGCCAAACGTAGTTCTTGGAGAACAAGTTATCGTAATGGGCTAGGTTTCCGCTTTTAAGGAGCCCATTGGATTAAGATCACCGCCTTTGATATAGACCTAAAAGCCCATCTATTTTCTCGGAGCGTATTGATCAAGTTATTGACCCGGTATTTTCGGGGTCAACACCTGTCTGAGCTACGGAGATAAGGTAGGGGCGAGATGTCTCTAGAGAGGGCGAGATCTAATTTCGGAGGGCGAGATCAAGGACGAAATTCGCAGTTTATTAAATACGAAGTCCTTTTTTAGATACCTAAAAAGGGCGAAATCTTTTATCAAGTCAAATAGATGTGTTCTTCTCAAAGAACTGAACCCCTTTTCCAGTCACCACAACGGGCGAGTTTGCCCTAAGGGGCGAGATCATTTCCTGGGTGTAACAACTACCCCCCAGTTTCTTGCAATATTTATAAAAGAAACTAATTTTTATCAAATGTAATTAAAATCCCATAATAATGACGAGCCCCTCAATAGGAATTTTTTTTTTTTTTTTTTTTTCAAGTAATAATCGTCTGCTGGAGTTATCACGCCTCGATTTTCGTTTCCACCCAATCAGAACATGCCACGTGGCTCACATCGATAACTACTATATATACCCCAAACTTCTCTTCATTTTTTTCTTTATTTGCAAAGATACTCACGAAGTGCTAGCAGATATTTTCCACAGAGGGCGAGTTTGAAAGTTCTAGAGGCGACATCCTATTCTCACCGGGCGAATTTTAACAGCTTCGTGGGCGACTTTCCTTTTCTCCAAGGTATTTTCTCCCTTCCTCTTTAAGTAATTTATTTTATTTGCATAGAAATATTCTTATAAGATAGACCCATCGTTAGTCAATTAGTTCTAGCACTAGGGCCGTTTAAAGCTCGAAGGGCGAGGACTTGGAATCAATGTCGACCTCTCCCCTTATTTACCTTCATCTTAATTCTATTTTCCATCCTTAACACAGTCCTCGCCCTCTCTTGCAGATGTCAAGCAAGAGTTCCTCTACCATGGATAAATCAATATCGCCCTCCCCCTTAAACTCGCCTCGTCAAGAGGAAATCACAAAATATTTGGATCCCGCATGGTTGAGAGCTCACAAGAGATCTATAAACCTTCTCAAAATCCCCGATCATCAAAATGAGATTCTCTCTATATCTGACAGTCTTCAAGTAGGCATCGATGCTGAAGACCTAGCTAGTGTCTATCATGCTCATGATTTGGGCGACATAGGTGAAGAAGATGATTTACATGACCTCTTTGCTGATTTAGATCCCCAAGAACCTGGTCCCTCTAGATTAGGCAAAGGTCAGGGCAAGGATTTAGCAAGGTATAAAAAGATGCTTGATGAAACAAAGGATAAAGACATCTCGAACGAAGGCGAGAACTCCGAGGAGGACGAGAACTCTGAACAGGACGAAGAAAATATTGACTACGAAGACGCTGAGATGGAGAATGAAGAAGAAGTGCTATCTGTCTCGCCCGAACGTTATGCAATGGAATTGCCATCTCCTCCAAACAACCCTTACATTCAACCCGTCCGTCCTTGTGATGTAGACTTAGATTTTGAAGATGATGTGAGTGAATCCCTTAGGATGAAACACCGCTTCGATCAAGGGCGCATCTCCTGTGCTGGTCTCGCCTCATCTATTTCTTCTGAAGAAATTATGTTTCTGATTGAACATTACAACCTAGAAGGGAAGTGGCTACGACCTCGCTCTTCAATGAGAATGCATATCTTCAATATTGCTGGATTACCAACACCAAGGATGGTCCTTACCAAAAAACTAGTGGAGCTCGGCTTTGGATCACCTATGCATCCCTTCCTTCAAGAAATCATCACCTATTTCAATGTCGCCCCTGTACAGTTCTCGCCTAACAGTTACAGAGCGGCAATTGGCCTATACATGATGTATAGAAATGAAGGGTATCATTCTCCCACAATGGCCGAGTTGAGTTATTTTCTATCCCTGAGACGATGTGGGAAGGACGTAGGCTTCTACTATCTGGCTTACTGGTCTTCTCATAACAAAAAGGGCTTCATTACTGGAAATCCTAGTAACATGAAGACATGGAAAGACGAGTTCTTCTATTTGTATGATGTTCCCAGGGCTAGAACTCAATTCAACTTAAATCCTTGTAAGTATCCTACTTCATGAAACTTTGAATCTCGCCCTCATAAACCCTTGTACGATATTATTATTTACATTCCTTTTCTTTTAGATAAACCCTCCCAGACTAAGCTACTGGGCGATGCTGCAACAAGGGCCTTGTTCATTTCTAATCTTCCCAGACCAAAGAAAGATCTCGACACCTTAGTGACTCCCGAAAACCTTCGCACTCATGGCTTTTATAATGATGGTTATGGCCAAATACCCTATGTCAAATTTAAAAAGGGAACTAAAAGAATTGTCCGTAAAAAACAAATTGAAAATCTAACCGGTAAAGGTAATCTCGCCCATACTTCCATAATATCATTTTTTTTTTAATTAAAATTGTCATCATATTCTCGCCCTAACAATATGTTTTCTGCATTTCCAGGTCAAATGGCGAGATTACCTTTCGGGCGAAACCCGTTTGCTGAGGCAGAACCAACTCCATCAATGATTGCTAACCAATCTCGTCCTGCACCCTCTACAGTCCCAACTCTTTCTCGTCCACCACCACCACCTCTCAGAGATATGGCTGAAAAGAATGATCGAAACAGAAAAAGGGACCTTGGAGATAATTCAAAGGCTAATCCAGGCAAGAAACTGAAGAATGCTGTGATTGACAACTCGTCCACTGATCTAGTGGTTTCCACCTTTGGATCACTCGCCGCAGAAAATTTCTCTGAGGACGAAGTCAAACTCTTGAACAATCGTAGTGACGAGGAGGCTGAACTCAACTTTAGGACTGGCCTTGGGGATGCCTTTTATCATGGGCTGAGGGTTCTCGCCCAAAAGAACTCTGTTATCAAAGATCAAGAAAAATCCCTAAAGAAATACAAGGGCGAAGCTTCTTCCCTTAGCTCTAAACTCATTGAAGCTCAGCAAAAATTTGACAACGAAGCGAAGGCGAGAACAACTGATGTTGGAAGAATTCAGGCAGCCTTTGACAAGCTAAAACTTGAATCCGAGAATGCGATCAAGGAGTTAAAGGACGAGAATGAGAAGCTCATGGGCGAGAACAACGCACTTTCTACGGGAATGAGAAAGGGACAGAGCGAGGCCTATAATGCGGGATTTCTCGATTATCTTCGAAATTTCCTTGCAGCTGATCCCAATTACAACTGGGCCGCCCATTTCGCTCCTTCCACGCCTGGCTATATGGCGAAGTTCCAAACAGATAATGCTGAGTTGATTGATGCTGCTAAGGAAGATCTCCGCAGGAAGATTGAGTCAGAGCTAAAGGCAACAGCAGACGAGGAAGCAAGGAAGAAAGAAACACCTGAGGGTAACGCAGTCTCGCCCTCTCTTGCTACAGTCAATTGACTATATGAACTTATGATAATTGCAAACACAATCGGAGTACGGGCCCTCCTATAATGGCCTCGCCCTTTGTAATTTTTCTTCAATCCATTTAACTTAATTTCGAACTGGAGTGCGCGTCCTCCATTTAAAGACGTCGCCCTTGTAATAACTTGGTTTATCTTTTTATAATTGTCTTTTTAACTCTTTCTGCATATTCTTCAAGCTTATTCACTGACAATCTCGCCTAGACATAAGATTCTCGCCTTCTCTAAGAAGTTGACTGCATGAACTATCTTCTAAAAGGCCTCGCCTTTTTTAGTAGGTCGTAGATTATTTATGCCTTCGTCTCTATCTGTTATATCTCGCCCTTTCTTTAATTTAACTCATGAGCTTTAACTTTAATAAATTTCTTCCTTCAAAGGTAACAACTACCATGCCTTCTCGAGGGTATCTCCCTCTAAGAGAGTCATTTTCCTCAGAACTTAATAAATTTTATGATACTCTCCTCAAAGGAGATCGTTTTTCAGCTCAGAAATACCCTCCTCACAGGAGGTGGATTTTCCGAATCTCGAACCCTGATGAGGCGCCGGAAGTACGGACATCCCCCCCGGAAGTACGGTTTTTGCAAGGATTTGATAATTTGGGATACCCTCCTCGCAGGAGGTCGTTCCCCATTCCAGAAATATCCCTCCTCACAGGAGGTGGATTTCCCGAAGTTCGTGCCTTGATGAGGCGCCGGAAGTACGGACATCCCCCCCGGAAGTATGGTTTTTGCAAGGACTTTGGTAATTTGAGATACCCTCCTCAAAGGAGGTCGTTCTCCATTCCAGAAATACCCTCCTCACAGGAGGTGGATTTTCCGAAGTTAATTTTAAAACTCTCCTCAAAGGAGACCATCGTTTCATACATCTATGAAAATCCTCCTTAAAGGAGGTCATCCATCACAGAATTTAAACGAAAAAAAAACAATCAAGAAAAACAAGCATGTTTTATTCATAAATATATAAATCCTGGCTAAGGAAGAGTACATGCACTACCCCCCTAGACTTTCATGAAAATAATAATTAAAGGAAAGTATAACAAAAGTAGAACATACATTACTGATAGTATTTCTTCAAGTGTTCCATGTTCCAAGCTCTCGGAATGTGCTTCCCCTCCATATCGGCCAGATAATAAGTTCCTTCCCATAAGACTACTCTCACTCTATAGGGACCTTCCCAATTAGCGCCAAATACTCCATGATTCTGGATTTTTGTGTTAGGCATCACCCGTCGGAGAACATAATCACCCACCTTTAAAGGCCTCGCCCTAACCTTTGAATTGTAAAACCTTGCCACTCTTTGCTGGTAAGATACCAACCTAGCTTGAGAAGTCGTTCTGAATTCCTCTGCCAAATCCAAATAAAGACGATGATTAACTTCATTCACTTCTGGCTGGTAATTATCTCTTCTAAAAGACCCTGCACCCAACTCCACTGGAACCATGGCCTCACATCCATATGTCAAAGAAAAAGGAGTTTCTCCTGTGGTAGATCTAGGCGTCGTGTTATAACTCCATAAAACATTAGGCAATTCTTCGGGCCAACTCCCCTTACTGTCATTTAACTTTGCCTTGAGCGTGTGCTTGATTATCTTATTCACTGCCTCCGTCTGGCCGTTTGTCTGAGGATGGCTAACGGCAGAAAAACTTTTCTTAATTCCCAAATTCTCACACAGCTGCCTCATCTCTTTACTGTCAAATTGCTTCCCATTGTCGGATATCAACTTGTAAGGTATCCCGAAACGACAAATGATGGACCGATAAACAAAGTCCACCAACTTTTTTGCCGTAATTGAAGCTAGAGGCTCTGCTTCCGCCCACTTGGTAAAATAATCAACTGCCACGACAGCATACTTCACCCCTCCTTTCCCCCTAGGGAGCTCTCCTATCAAATCAATCCCCCACATAGCAAAGGGCCAAGGACTCGTCAAAGAAGTGAGAGGGGCTGCAGGACTGTTCACGTAATTGGCATACCTTTGACATTTATCACAGGATCTAGCAAAAACCATCGAATCCTCCCGAAGAGTAGGCCAGAAATATCCTTGCCGTAATATCTTTTGCGCAAGAGAACCACCCCCCGAGTGATTTCCACAGATTCCCTCATGAACCTCTCGTAGGACATAATTGCATTCCTCTCCCTCTATGCATTTCAATAATGGCTGATTAAAACCTCGTCTGTAAAGAGAACCTCCAAAATCCACATAACGAGCTGCTTTATATCTAAGTCTTCTAGCCTCAATTCTATCATCTGGTAGAATTCCTTCCTTCAGATATTTCCAGATTGGGGTCATCCAAGTATCATGCACAGCTACATCAACCTGCATTAACTCAACCTCCGGGACACTGGGCTGCTTCTGGACTTCTAAGGGGATAACCCCTAAAAGACTGGCTTCCTTTTGAGAACCTAACTTAGCCAGAGCATCTGCCTCTTCATTACCGTTTCTAGGAAGTTGCTCCAATCTCGCCTCCCGAAACAAACTCATCAATCTCTGGGTACACTTCATGTATAGCTCGGTACGGGGTCCTCTAGCCTGAAACCCCCCATTAACCTGATAAACAACCAGCATTGAATCGCTCATGATGTTTATATTTTCCACCTTCATCTCGAGGGCGAGTTTCAAGCCCGAGATCAAAGCTTCATACTCGGCATCGTTATTTGTTGCATGGAAAGCAAAATGAATCGCACTCCTCAGATGATGTCCCTCTGGACTGATCAAGACAATCCCCGCACCTGCACCTTCATTATTTGATGCACCATCCACATACAAAGTCCACCAGGGTGTTGAAGTAGACCTTTCCTGAATCAACTCGGGCAGAGGGCTAGGTATCACGGCCAAGGCATCGCCCTCGTTTGCCAGAGGAAATTCCAAAATAAAATCAGCAAGAGCCTGTCCCTTTATAGCACTTCTCGGCTTATACTCTACATCAAATTGCCCCAATTCCACAGCCCATTTCAACATTCGACCGGAAGTCTCCGGTTTATGCAATATCTGCCTCAAAGGATACGCTGTTCGGACCTCTATTCCGTGTGCCTGAAAATAAGGTCGCAACTTCCTGGAAGCCAAAATCAGAGCATACACCAATTTCTCCATATTCGAATACCTTGTTTCTGCCTCCAACAACCTCTTACTAACGTAATAAATAGGATATTGGACTTCATTTTCCTCTCGTACGAGAACCCCGCTAACGGAGTATTCTGAAACAGCCAAGTACAAAATAAGGATCTCGCCCTCGATAGGTTTTGACAGCAGTGGTGGTGACCCCAAATGATTTTTCAATGCCTGAAAAGCTTCCTCACACTCAGGAGTCCATTCGAAATTCTTCCCAACACCTTTGATAGCTTTGAAAAATTCTCTGCACTTATCAGAAGACTTGGACACAAAACGATTCAAGGCAGCAATTCTCCCAGTCAAACTTTGAACCTCCTTTACTGTTCGTGGAGATCTCATATCAAGAAGAGCTTGTATCATTGCAGGATTCGCTTCTATCCCCCTGTGATTCACCATAAATCCCAAAAATTTCCCAGATTCCACACCAAACACACACTTCTGTGGATTAAGCTTCATACGAAATTTCCTAAGGATCTGAAACATCTCTCCCAAATGCCGGATATGATCTTCAGCTTCCTTTGACTTTACCAACATATCATCCACGTAAACCTCCATCGTTTTCCCGATCTGATCTTTGAACATCCTGTTCACTAACCTCTGATAAGTCGCCCCTGCGTTGAGTAGCCCGAAAGGCATCCCAATATAGCAATACAACCCCCTATCTGTGATGAAGGAAGTATTCTCCTGATCAGGTGCATACATTGGTATCTGATTGTATCCTGAATAAGCGTCCATAAAACTGAGCAAAGCATGCCCCGCAGTAGCATCCACCAACTGATCGATCCTAGGTAAAGGGAAGCTATCCTTCTTACATGCCTTATTCAAATCGGTGAAGTCAACACAGACTCTCCACTTTCCATTGGATTTCTTTACCAAAACCGGATTCGCCAACCAATCCGGGTAGAAGGACTCTTTAACTAGCCCGACATTTAGCAGCCGATCAACCTCCTCCTTCAAGGCAGTAGCCCGTTCACCACTGACCGCTCTTCGCTTCTGCCGAACACCCTTCCTAGAAGGGTCAATGTTGAGATGATGGCACATTACTTCAGGATCAATTCCTACCATGTCAGCATGACTCCAAGCGAAAACATCCAGATTTTCCTTTAGAAAACTAACTAGCCTCGCCCTTAAGTCTGATTCTAACCTCGCCCCAATGTACAATACCTTGGACGGGTCTCTCTCGTCCACTAGAATCGGTACAGTGTCTTCTGCTGGACCCATTTTCTTCTTGGGCTCAGGCAACCGAGGATCCAAATCAAACTCCACCTCCTTTGTTCCACTGGACTCACCCACTTCTCGAACAGAAACAATCTCATCCCCTGGCAATTTAAGTCCTCTCCCAATTGTTGGATCATCTGGAAATTCAACCACCGGAGTGTCTCCATACTCCATAACAAATTTTCCTTTTTTTGCCCTAATACTTCTTTGTTCCTCTTCTTCGTCAGTGACATCCTCAACAACCCCTTCCCGAAACTGATTTTGACTGACTAGAGGAGGAGCCCCAATCATCAACACCCTATGCCTTGTTCTGTTAACTTTGACTTCTTCCCCAAATGCAGTCTCCATTTCTGAATTTTCCATAATAACTTCCACAGTCTCCCCCAGAGTGGGCGGTGCCTCTAACAGAAAGAGCGGGGTACCCTGCCTGACTAATGTTTCATAACTAGCCAAGTCATCATCACCGGGAAATTCCACTGTATAGACCATATTAGTGACTGGCCTAGGTTCGAATGATTTCAAGGTTTCCTGGGCACTTTCCTCTTTGAAATCCAGCATCTCCTCTCGTTGTTTACCTTTTGAAGAAGACTTCATCATCTTGTTATAACACTCCCTGGAGTCGTATTGACATCCCTTCACACACCCGATCCCCACCGGAGTAGGAAACTTCATTGCTAAATGATAAATTGATGTCACCACCCTCATCTCTTTCAAGACCGGTCTTCCAAGCAGTGCATTATAACATGTAGGTTAATCAACTACCAGAAACTCGAACACCTGAGTAGCTGAATAAGGGTCCTCCCCTAAGGTGAGCGACAACCTCACAGTACCCTTTACCCGTACAGAATCTCCTGTAAAGCCGTAAATGTGCGTCGTTCCATGAGTCATTTCTTTATCAAGAAGCCCCATCTTCTTATAAGTTCCGTAGTAAAGAATATTCACTGAACTTCCATTATCAATAAACACCCGATGAACATTCCTTGTACCGATTCTTACATTTACCACCAATGCATCGCTGTGTGGGTGATGAACCCATTTAGCGTCTTCTTCAGAAAAAATTATCTGTGTATCCTCCCCCTTAAACAGCTTAGGAGGTCTTTCCGATAAGTGATTTACGTTTGTCAGGGGAGGGTCCCTTGCTTCGCGGGCATATCTCTCCATAGCATTTCTTCCATTCCCGCCAACATGAGGCCCGCCAAAAATAGTGTGAATGCTCGCCTCTTTCACGAACGTTGTCTTCTTCTGATTATCCGGCTTATCTTTATCTTCGGGACCATCCCTCTTAGTTTCCTCCCGAGGAGGGACGTCCGCTTTTACTTTCCTAACCCATTCGGTCAACTTCCCATTCCTAATGAGCAATTCAATCTCCTCCCTCAGTTGTCGACATTGATGAGTCTCATGGCCATGAGATTCGTGATAAGTACAGTATCTCTTTTTATCTCTTTGAGCATTCTTCGAAAGGGGGAGGGGTGTCTTATACAATCCCTCCTTTTTTGTTACCTCAAAAATATGTCCAATAGACGCCACCAGAGGTGTGAAGATACTGTTCTGGGGATGACCCTGATCTTTCAGAGAATATAGGGGTGGTGGAGGATACCGTGGCGGGCTAGGTGACCCTGATCTGTCTGACTCCCAAGTATCAATAATATTGACATCAACTCTGCCATTCCTCCTCGTATCTCCTTTTGGGCTTGGAGACCTATCCTTGCGTTTGCCCCTACGACTAGTTTCAGGATAATCACTTCTCTTCAAGGCTTCCTCCTCCCTCTTAAAGGGTTCAGCTTGCGCATAGAGATCTGCAAGAGTCAGCGGCTCTTTTCGTTGAAGCTCTTTCCAAAAATCCGAGTTTACTCTCACCCCAGCTATGAGAAAGTTCTTGATGGTCTCATCTGAAGCTCCTCGAACAGTGGGGACCTCAGCATTGAATCGTCTGAAATAAGATTGAAGAGTCTCTCCTTCTCTCTGCTTTATATTGGCTAGAGTCGTGACAGGGGGAGCATAGACAATAGAAGATTGGAACTGAATTAAAAACATTCTCCGCATTTGATCCCAAGAAGTGATTGAGCCTGGTCCCAACTTTTGAAACCACTGATGAGCATTCCCCCGCAATGTTGAGGCTAGCAATCTACACTTTGTCAGGTCCTCCACCTGGTAAAGCTCCATCTCCGTATTAAACCTCGCAATATACTCAGCCGGGTCAGAACTTCCCGTGAACCTTAAATCTCCCACCCCCCTGAAAGATGGTGGAAGGGGTGCTTCCCGTACCGCCAAAGAGAAAGGAGACGGGGCCGGCTCAAACATAGCCCCTGCCTGTCCCTCCGACTGTGCCAACAGCCTACGCAAAGCATTTAAGTCCAAATCTTCAAACCCAGGAATTCCACGATGGACCTCCTCGCGTCGTTGTTGATTCATTATTTCTTCGAATCGATACCGATCTCCAATGGTAGAATTCTCCGGACGGGAAAAATTATAACCGCGAGAAGCCATCAGATCTCTCTCCAAGTTAGATTCTATGGGTCCCCTCTGGTTCCCTTCTGCTTGATTGAAGAGATTGGCATAGGACCTTCTCTCCCCGTACCCTAAGCTGTACTGGTTCTGAGTTCCCATTTGGGGATTATGGTTCCTGGTTCGAGCCATTGTGAATGCCGCAGGATCAGGGTCTCCCGTAGTTTCGTTCTCATGATGAGAACGGCGCCTTTCTTGTTCCAAGATCCTCTGACCACCAGCTCGAACTCCTACTTGGCTTGACTGTCTGGGGTCCTCTCTATCTGGAGGGAGTTCAACATATGGATCACCAAAAGTTAAAGCTCTGGGAGTGACAGCCCGGAACCTTTGATTTCCTCCAATCTCCCCAACAACTCGAACATCCCCTTCGAAAGGAATCTCCCTGTATAGGTTACGCTGGTAATTCATGTCGAATTCTCTCCCAATGCGTCGATCTCCGGCTGGTGTTCGATAACTCGCTTCCCAACCATGGTTTGGGCGTCGCCCCTCCTGATTCAGGCGAGTTTCTTCGAGAAACTGCCTTTCTCTTTCCATTGCATCCATTCTTGCCCCCATTCGATTGATCGCATTGCCCATATAAGTGATCTGGTCAAAAAGCTCAGTATTACTCATCAGAACGGGAGGATCTCCACCTATCTGCGGACTCGGTCGTCTATTAGGAATCCTAGGCGTTACCGACCTCCGATGTGAACCCCCTGAATGATTGGGATTCCCCATCCCAGAGCTCCTTGCGACAGAATTATTCCTTGGCGGCGGCGGAGGCAGATTTTCTCTGGTCCTAACCTCTTCCACACGTCGATTATCCACACGCTCACGGTTTGATTGGGACATCCTTCCTCCTAAGATGTCAAAAACCCCTCCTTCTAGCGCCACTTGTTAACGGAGGAATTTGGGAAAACAAATTCGGGGAGGGTTGCTGGAATTATGGAAGTGATTGGTGTAGGATGAATTAGGGTTAGGGTTTATATTTTAGGAATGGCTGAGATTGTATGATGTGATTATTGCAATTTAGATCGAATATTGAATTCTCTCTTTTTCGCAAGGGTTTGCATCGTGTCATACAATGTGCCTACGTACCCTATTTATAGGGATCAAGCCAAACGTAGTTCTTGGAGAACAAGTTATCGTAATGGGCTAGGTTTCCGCTTTTAAGGAGCCCATTGGATTAAGATCACCGCCTTTGATATAGACCTAAAAGCCCATCTATTTTCTCGGAGCGTATTGATCAAGTTATTGACCCGGTATTTTCGGGGTCAACACCTGTCTGAGCTACGGAGATAAGGTAGGGGCGAGATGTCTCTAGAGAGGGCGAGATCTAATTTCGGAGGGCGAGATCAAGGACGAAATTCGCAGTTTATTAAATACGAAGTCCTTTTTTAGATACCTAAAAAGGGCGAAATCTTTTATCAAGTCAAATAGATGTGTTCTTCTCAAAGAACTGAACCCCTTTTCCAGTCACCACAACGGGCGAGTTTGCCCTAAGGGGCGAGATCATTTCCTGGGTGTAACACTTTCTTATTAACTTGTATTGATAATTTGAAATAAAACTGTAAACAGATCGAATTATTCATTAACCTAGTTCGAGTTCTTTCAAGTTTAAGTTCGTTAAGCTAGTTCGACATCTTATCGAAAACGAGTTCGAACAACAATTTATGTTCGATAACTTTAACGAACCAAATCAAACTTTTGAGGTATTCGGCTCGAGTTCGACTCGTGTTTGGTTCGAGCTCGACCTGTTCGTTAAGCTCGAGTTCGGTTTAGAAAAAAAAAATATTATATATATATAATATTATATGTACATAAATCATATATTATACATAAGTTATATCTTTATTCTATTTTATAATTATTTTATGTCAATATTATACATGTAATTTTTTATTTAATAGTTGGGCTAGTTTTTCACATTAAATAATATTTAAAAAAACTTTATAAAAAAACATAAAATGTTTAGTTCATGTTCGTTCAAGTTCGGTTCGGTTCAGGTTGATATGTTCGAGAACAGTTGGTGTTTGGTTCGAATATTCCAGAACTCGAGTTCGAACAAAAAATTTGTTCAATAAAGTTACCGAACATTGTTTGATATGTTAAAATTTAGTTCAAATTCGTTAAAATTTCGTCTGAGTTCGATTCGTTTATAACTCTAATTTTAAAATATGAATTTTGTTGGTTTAAAATGTTTAAATGATATGATTCAATTATAATAATTATATATATGGTGTTCATAATATTTTCCGAAAAATAGGGATTTTAGTTTAAAAAAATATAGAAAAGAGAATACAGTAATATAGATAGATTTTAAGGTAAGTAAAAACATATTAATATATAGGTAAGGATTATTAAGTAAAAATAAGTATAAAAAATAAATATCAAAATTTTAATGTTTCGGAGAAGTATAGATTTCTTACTCTTATTAATTTGACTACTTCATTAACTTGAAATATGTTATATGTTCTAGTAGATAATATAATTATATATTATATTATCATAATGAATACTCTTTATTTCTAAATAATAATAATAATAATAATATATCATGCACTTTGTTCGCGAGCACAATCTCAACTAATATTGATGAATTGTTCGCAAGGACAAACTGGTGAGAAAGTTCATCAGCGATGTTCATGAAATGTTTGTGAACTCAAACACAATTTTTGATTCCATTCAAATTCAAGTATGAGTTTAATCATTTTTAACAAACAATATATAATCACTTCGATTCAATGCGGCTCGATTCTATTCAATTACACCCTTAACTTAAATGTGTATATTTTAATCTTACATATTCTCGATTCATGATATTATCACAATCATAATGTTAATACAAAATATAAACTTGACCCGATAATGGGCATCGGGCCTTATTAACGGATTAAAAGAGATCCGATAGGTCATTAATCGGTATAGTGTGTGACAAAATAACACACATGAAAACTTACCATGTAAAGGTGACTTGCTCCTAAAGAATAGGAGTATGAGCCTAATTAAAATCATATACTGAAAAGAACTACGTGGGCTTGATTCCTATATAAGGATACGTAGGCACCTTGAGAAGGGATCCGAAATTCTTTTATTTCCCAGAATTAATTCCCTCAAGTTCAGCCCCAAATCGCATAAACCCTAATTTTTTCCAAATATTATAAAACCCTAATTTTTATAGTTCTATACGAATACCCGATTATAAATCTTAATTTGATGTCTTGTTTGTGACGAAAATTGGCATCAACATTTGGCATCGTCTGTGGGAATCGTATATAGAAAATTTACCGTTGATGAAGGTGGCTTCAAAACTCTAAAAATCGGTGCAAGCATCGGCTCCGGTTTCAAAAATAATTTATGCATGATGGACGAACCATATGCAAAGAGAAGCGAATAAATTTGCATCTATGCAGATAGTAAATAACCAGATAAGCAATACTTGACTTTTTTATTATTTATTAGATTATCATTAATATGCTTCTCCGCATATACACATGATATGAGTATCTTTACCCCATTAGTGCATGGGCTTATGGTTATAACCAAATTGACTACTGACTAAAGCTTATTGGCTAAAACGATAGACTAGTTTCTTTGTCTATTGGTAGTTTAAATATACCAACTTCACTACCTTCATGATTTTAAAACATGTATATTTTTACATAAATATATACACGACAGTTAATAGAGCATATACATAAATGTTTTCCTGGATCAAGAAATCGTCTACCATGCTAATGATTGATTCACAAAATTTAATGATATGTCGAGATATGACTTTGTTCTTTATGGATGTATTTTAACTTCTATACGTTTTCATGAAAAAATTCTTGCCTTGGTATACTTGTCATTGATCACTTGATACTTCATGTGCTTAAAGGAGAATCAGGTTGTATTATATTTCATACAATGGAATTTACATGGATCAAAAGAAGTAGCCAGCAGTATTATAAGACTTTCGGGTAGCAATATTATGATATGAGTGTGGCATCAAGCAGCTGTAAGTGTTGTCAGATGACAGAAAAAGAAGGTGCCCTTTCTTGTACATAGCGGCTGATGAAGTCAGCTGGAGATGATGCAGTTATCATTATCGAAAGGCAAGAATAACAAAAATCAGCATATGGATTTCCAGCACACATGTCTCAGATCGGTTCAAGCGACCTACCAAATTAAAGTGCCTCATCACAAAATCTCAAGGTCTCAAGATCACCACAACGAACTCCATACGCGAGCAAATCAGTTGTAGTTCTGCTGTATTGTTTAATATTAGTAACATGATACTAGCTTTGGAAAGTTGCACAACGCGCCTGGGAGAGTTTACAGTGTATTGTGTACTCAATGGCACTGGCTCACCTGCAAACATGGATCTCCTATACAAACAACAATGTCTGTAACTTCTAGAACGTCGAAGCTTCGCCAATCTGAGAGTTCTGGTCCTACACAAGAACCAAATATATAATCAGATGTCCAGCCATAGAAGAGAATGGAAATATAGCAACAGAAAGTAATGAATCAATTGTTGCAGTACCATTATAATGAAGCTGCACAAATGCACTTGCATCAGAAAAAGAGTGATAGGTGAAGCAGCGAGGAGAAAAGGAGCATGGACAAATCCAAGAACCAGGAAAGTAAGGCTAGAATTAAACTGCAACAACAGAGAGGTTTTACAGTAGAAAAAAAGTCAAAGCTACTCTTATTTGAGATTGATATTTATCCATGTATAAGAGCTGCGAAAAACACAAAGAAGGCCAAGAAATAACTTCTATCTGGGAAGCCACTACCAAGGCACCAGAATTGCACAATGTGTTTCAAAAGCAAAGAGGATTTTGACAAGCTGTGATTTGAGGTCCCACTATTACAAAGAAAAGAAGAAGCAAGTCCATTTCTCTTCATTTTTGACAAGGTGAATTGTCTCAAAATAGAGTGAAGCTAGTCAGTCGAAATGGACGAGACACTCTCGGTATAGACGAGTACTTACGAGTTAACTCGGTACAGACGAGCCAACTCCGTATAGATGACAAGCAATGAAGACAGGTGCACCCGTAGAGAGAAAATTTCAGACATGAGTATGGATGAAATATGCCGACAATCAGAGGGTTCACACTTGATTATATATAGAGCTGTTGATACACCATAATAATACATATTAATTCCTCTGAGTAGGTGCAAGAGGGGTCTGTGACATTCCTAATAAGCACCTGCAAATAGAACTCCTAGCAGAATTCAAAACCTGAAGGGGTGAGGTTAATAAATGCACCACAATTTTGTGCTGTACGAGAGAAAGGAAAACAAAAGCACAGAATGAAGAAAATCGTGTCGAAACTTCTTGTCAATTCTGGAAAACAAGCTTGTGGCCACAGTAGTCGAAAGGAGAAGACGGGAATTAAGAAAAACTAAAATTACCAAGAAATAAATTCCTGGTAGCATTTACAAGTTATGAGTGGCAATGCCTGGATATTGCAGAGACAAGAAGCTTGCAGAGAAATACTTAACTTCAAACGCTAGAAAGACATTGCTAGCAGACCAGATCACCAGATACATATTTTTGATCGAGGTCTGCAATTGATAAATGTGAATCGGCTCTGCAAACTCAAAGATAAGTCCAA
The DNA here is from genome assembly GCA_037693485.1 of Kitagawia praeruptora. NCBI lineage: Eukaryota > Viridiplantae > Streptophyta > Magnoliopsida > Apiales > Apiaceae > Kitagawia > Kitagawia praeruptora. Next base: position 129,680,986 of record CM075354.1, read on the forward strand.
CTTATTTATGCGCCTTATATTTAATGTCTTGCATAAAAATATTTTTATTTGAATATTTATGCAGGCATATTTTGAAAATTCTTATTTGTCATTGATGAATGCACAATTTTTTTTATATAGTCATGTGCTAGAGGTCTGGTGAAAAAAGAATTTAACAAAATATTTGTCAATCCCAAATTGGTGATCTTCGAAAAATACCTGGGGGTAGAAATTGATCGAATCCTGAACTTGTAATTTGTCGATGATTAAATGGTGACGAAAAAATTACTTGTCCTAGACTAGTGATGCACCACTTTAATATTGAAGTAGTAAATCACTTGGGGAAGAGATCATACGCATTGGTGCACAATCCTGATCAAAGTACTTATTTACACTTTGAGGTTTGTAAGCACAAACTGAATATATAAAAAAAACCGTTTAATGTTATGATGGTTCATACACCGGGGACTTTTGTACCGGGAAGATGAGAAATTGGTAAGCAGAGTCTTTAGACAATTTAAGTGCTTACAGACGACCTCTCATCAATGCGCAAGCAGAGTCGAGTATAATTTTTGATAAATCGAAATACATGACGCTTGGAAGCATAAAATGTGCAAGCGGACTCAAGAATGATTTAGGCCTGAATCAAATTGCTTGAGGCTTGGAAGCAAGGGCTTAACCACAAAACCTCTCACGGATGTTAGCTTGTGGAAGGGCTAACACGATAAATATCTCAAAAACGATATATCCTAACATTTATGTGCTTCAAATGGGTATGTGCTTAGTAACCTGGGACTATAACCTAGAGGAACTAAGAGAATTATTCGTGAGCACGGAACAGAAACTTAATAAATTGTATGGTCAAAGGCCCTTATACTGGTCGACCTTAATCTATTGGTAGAAGGAATGTAACACCTTCGGATACCTAGCTACCATGACGAGTTAAAAATTATGTTAACTTAAATACATGGGAAAGCAAAACTAAAATAAGTATCTACAGAAGGAAACCTTCAGTAAATACTGGGGACTTGTTAATACAAAATATAAACTTGACCCGATAATGGGCATCGGGCCTTATTAACGGATTAAAAGAGATCCGATGGGTCATTAATCGGTATAGTGTGTGACAAAATAACACACATGAAAACTTACCATGTAAAGGTGACTTGCTCCTAAAGAATAGGAGTATGGGCCTAATTAAAATCAAATACTGAAAAGAACTACGTGGGCTTGATTCCTATATAAGGATACGTAGGCACCTTGAGAAGGATCCGAAATTCTTTTATTTCCCAGAATTAATTCCCTCAAGTTCAGGCCCAAATCGCATAAACCCTAATTTTTTCCAAATATTATAAAACCCTAATTTTTATAGTTCTATACGAATACCCGATTATAAATCTTAATTTGATGTCTTGTTTGTGACGAAAATTGGCATCAACACGTAATAATGGATAATGTTTCAACTAGTACTGACAAGACCTTTTATTAGTTAAACAATTTCTTATACATGCATAATATTCGTTCCCAATATCAAGGGCCTCTTCAAAAGAAATATTCGTAGTTTCTATACGTATAATAATATATCAATTCATGTTCGCAAACCAAAAGTTTTCCAGACTGATTTCACTAAATTTCTTGAATTCCCATATAAGAATTATGCTTCTCGCGCAACACAACTTGGAATATAAGTAGTGTGTACAATGAAAAGGTAGGTTAGACAATGAAAAGCCATTCCAGGTAAATGATGCGCACCAGCTTTGCAGATACTGTATATAGGCTTAGGCACCTGATATATACAATCATGCAAGCACTCGCTAACTGTAAATTTTTGCATATTTTGTCAAATCGGCCAAGATTGGACGTTAGGTGCTCACAGTCACCTCATACTTGTTGGATATGGATTAGTTCCCCATGACTTGCAAAGTTGCAAGCATATCTTATTTTAAATCTTTCTAAATAGTTATATATTCTGATAATCTGATGCGTACGTCATGTTTATATATACGTACCTGCCTATTTTAAGTGTAAAGAGCATTTTTGGAGAAATATAACTAGTTATAATTTACGTTACGTAAATAACTAATTAATTAAGTTTAGGAGAAACCTAATTACATAATGTAATGAATATCCTATGTATTAATATGACTCTCACGTTAATAAAAAGATGTCATGTATTATTTGGCAACTATTTTGGGACCCCTCACATTACTCAAATTATTAAAGATATATTATAGCTTTTTACATGACCCCTTAATTGATTAATTAAAAAATTCATTGAGACAGGATATCCAGAGTATATATATGTACGCAGAACACAGTGACAAAGCCAGAAAGTTTTAGGGTGGTTCTAAAATAGAAGATTAAGTTTCTCGAGTTTAATGGGATTCCTACTGCAGTGTAACTTGTACGAGTATTATCATATTTGTTAATTAACACATTTTGTTAAATATTCTTAAGATCTAAAATAGATCTATTTCAATCATGCATAAAAATGGAAACTTCCTTGGTAACATACAAAGTCAAATATGTATGTATATATATATGGTGTGATATTTGCATGTTAGGGATACTGAAAGGTTGATTCTAAGTTTCTATTCTCTTAATCATATAACATATTCCTTAGAATCAACCAGCTCTTTGGGTATCTTCATATAAAAATTAAGATGCCTTCACCGTGGCTACAGATGTAACCCAACTATAAACACAAGTTACAAGTTGCAAATTTTTACGATTTTATATGCGTTTTAGTGGAACAGTACTGTTTGATTATCTTTTCATTTTGATTTGATTTTCTGCACTAGCTAGGTAACTGTATACTGAAGAGAGATACGTGATAAGATAGGGAAAAAAAAATACAGCATTAAATTTAGCTACGAAAAGATGGAATGCGCGCAAATGGGACAACATTTCTTTAAGCAAACATTGAAATTTAATCACCTTTACCTACTAAAATCATAGTACAAAACGAAACCTAAACAAACTTATATATCAATTAGGATCCTTTAAAGAGTATTAAATTTACGCAGACCTTAACTCTATCTCTATCTTATTAGTCATAATTGTTGTACAGAATTCTATGTATTATTATTGTTCAAGGTTGTTTCCGCCAATAACACCATATAATATAAACTAACATATATACTACTCCCTCCGGTTCATTATATAAGGCATTTGACTTTTATGCACGTAATTTTAGGTGCTTTGACTACATAGCTAAAATAATTATTTTTTAATTTTTCTTTTTTTGAATAAAAATATAATATTTTTATTTTTATTTAGAGAAAGAAATTTTAAAAAATAATAATTTTAACTATGTATTCAAAGCACTAAACTTACGTGCAGAAAAGTCAAATGCCTTATATAATGGACCGGAGGGAGTATTATTGTTTAAGGTTGTTTATGTGAATACCACCATGTAACTAACGCGAAGTGACACTATCTACATTGAGTTAACCATTTTCCACTACTCAAGACAGATGTGTAGTACGATTCTCCAAACAAAACACAAGAGAGCTTCGACGTATCTATATTCTTTAGGATTCGATACTGTCTGATTTGAAAGCAACTTTGATTCCAAATTACAATCCTTCGATATATTCCGGATATGTTGGTGAACATATTGATGCCCACTGTGTTTCATCAGGTGATATTATTGCATGAACATCAGGTGTTGTCGTCCAAAAATATGATATATATGCAGTTTCAATCAAGCTTTTCTCTGACAAATAATACCAGTTGCGAGATTTGATTGATGCGGTACAATCCTAGTCCAATATTTTATCTAGAACGAACAGCGATTTTTTAATTACTGTTTTTATTTCATTATCACTGTTAACTTCCAAGAATTTTGGCAACCAATAGTTAATAGAAATTGTGTACGATTACTATTTTAAAAAAAAATTACAAACAAAACATATATTCATGCTAACAGAAATTGTGTTCGATTACTATTTAAAAAAAATACAAACATTAATTATATTCTAAAGTAGGAAATCGAGTGAAAAAACAATATATATCACAATTGCCATAAAATTGGTTATCTGTAATTCTCTAGAAAAACATCTCGACTTGTTTCAGGTGACTAAGTATCTGCTCTAACTTGCAGAAGAAAGCAGAGTCCCAGCATGTTACAACGAAAAAGAGTTAAATTTGTTACTTTAACTTTGCAAGACTATAACATAATATGCAATTCAACTCTAAAAACATCTTTAACATAAACTAATAAACAACATATATAATAACAACTAAAGTTGTGTAGTGCATTCCATTAGGAAAAAAAAATAAAAAATTTGGCGTAATACTCACAACTCATAAGGTACATACTTGTGTTAATAGTAAATGAATCTACAAAACTGATTGATATCATTCTTTCTCCTATATGCTTCATACATAGACGGATGTACCACCAAGCCAAACATAACAAAGGAACAAACACGGCTTGAAAAATACTCCGTAACCTTGTAATTCCACTCCTATAACATCCACTCTTCCACTAACACTAACATATACCTCCTTAGATGTTTGGCAAATGGCTGTGGCTGCAGAAACTAAAGTCACATCATCAAGACATTAACCTTCAATGGAAAGATATTCATTGTTCTGTCTGCGAAAAACAATTAATAATAATATAGGGAACTAATATTAATATTTATACCCTCCATGAGATCAGCCTTGAGAAATAAAGTCTTGCATCAATTATTTTTTTCCTATGGTCCCAGGCATGAATTACAGAGGCACATGCATAGGCTGCATAACGCAAACTGCTCCATTGGACCTTTGTTCAACTGCAATAAAGTGTTGTACGTCCAGGCTAGATAAGAAGAAGCTTCAATATATTTTGCATCTCATTTGAAGTTACAATACTACACTATGGCAGGGCAAAATTGATACGACCAACTGCATCAAACCCATATTATCAAAACAACTAAAAGAACTTATTTTTAACCTTTTTAAAATTAGGAAAAAAAACATATGTAAGAGAAATCAGGTGTAAGTACTAAGTAGCATAAAAACTGGTGTTGAGGTGCGCTAAAAGCATATTCAGTACTACTGTATATCCGTAGAATGTAGATAGCCTTTAAGGATTTGATGTTTCAATTACACTGTTTTAATGACATTGGTACATGTCTCCTAATAAAAAACTGGGTAAATTTTCAGAACATAGTGCATCAAATAAAAAAGCAATGAAATGGTTTACCTATTAGGGCGAAAGAAACATCTTGATTTGCCAAGAGAAGGCCTCTGAATGCAGTAATTCTTTCCTTACTTTCTTCATGTAAAGCTCCTGAGAGAAAGCATTTTCATCTATAATCTCACTCGACGCGGCATCTGCAGCTAGACTTACCGCTACCATTTGAGACAGTTGGAAGTTTTCTCCTACTCGTTGCAATTTTCTTGCAATGTCTTCCTTGTTAAGCATCACAAGAGAAACTAACAAAGATTTAAGCTCTCTCTTTGCACCAACTGACAGAGACATTCCCTTCAGATGCTCCACCAAAGCAATCTCTTCATCAGGGCTGAATGACATTTTTCCAAATAACAATTGAGGGAATGTGATCGACTAAAAGTCTAAAACTTTGAATACCTAAAACCAATATAAGTAGTAAGCAGTAAATAGAAATAAACAACATACCTGCCAGCACGGATTTTTCCTCTGTTCCGTTGACGCCTAATCCCTCTGGCCTTGCTAGTGGTACTCGAAGTAACAGAAGCTGCGGACCCTTTCCTTGTTCTACCATGAAAGCAGTTTATCAGAGGCTATCCAAATTTCAAACAACAAACATGATTTACATAAACACAAAAGAAGCAAACATAAACACCTGTGTAGATTTTTCAGCCTTTATATGATTTCAAGGTCAAAACATGTACGGGAAAGATGTGAACCACATGTCAAAATGGTTCCCCACATGACTACCTCTATCTGCAATATTCCTCTTTCCTCCAATTTTTATTTACAGTTACTTTCCTTAGCATTAACATAACATATGTTCACCAATCAACCTCATTCAATAGCCTGAACATATCAACAGACTCTTCTTAAACTTACCCGTCACATTCTATCTCTTATATGGTGATCGTCAGTCCTTGCTGCCTAAATGTATGGTACTTCTGACATGTTATTGAGTAGTTCTATATCTACTTGCCATCTTCTTATTATGTTAAATTGTGCTACTTCCTTCCAAATCATAATATTTGCTTGTCTTTACAATATACAAAAAATTTTGAAATCAAGGATTTCAAAATAGGGAGCTTAGTTGATTGTGTGCATCAGTTTGTGCGTTCATTATATTTATTTGAGCAAGTTGCACGCACATTTATTATTTATATATAATTCTACAATTCTTGATTCAAAGTACTGAACTGAACCGTATTTTCTTTTCCTTTTTTTTTTGACATGAACCGGTATTTTCAATCATGTCTAATTTGGGCATACTCGTAGGGTTATCAACAACTAAGAGAATTTTTTTAAAAAAAATATATCGTATTTACTGATGCCTAATTTGAAGGACTGTGTCCAAAACTTGATAGATCAAATATAGAAATGTTCTGTGAAGCCTTTTATAAAAGATGAAACTACTGAACCACTATTTACATGCTAACAGCATATGCAAGCGGTTTGGTAGACAAAGACACCAAACTGACAGTATATTTTGATTAACATGGGTGTATAGTGTCAATGTCATTGCTGGCGATGGGACAGGCCTTCTACATGTCACAGAACACAAATGAAGAATGTTTAAAAGGGCAAGGTCTATAGATAGAGGGCCTAATTACGCATCTAATGCAACATGTGAACTGAGATCATAACAAAAGATGTAAAGATAACTAGCATACCCCAAGGTGTACGCGCTCATTCCGCTGAGATTGCTACTGGTTTCTGAAGCAGTATCATCGTCAAAATCGTTTACTGATTGTTCATCTGCCTTGAGTTTGGCAGCGAGTAACAATCTTCGTTGCCTCACTGCCAAGTAGCGAGCTAAGTATTTTCCCACTTTCTCCAAACCTTCTTCATACTCTCCAATCAGCATGCTGGCGCACTCAAGAGATGCATCCTTGACTTCTGAAACTAAATCATCTCTTCTGTACAAATAAGCAATCCTTAGAGCCTCCTCCCAGTCCCTTGCACTAATTAAAAGACTGATCCCACTATTAACATCTCCACAGTACTCTACAGCAATCTTAGCAGCTTCCCCAGGTTTACCAAGTGCCTGAAGTTCCTCACAGAGTTCATGAGCTAGTTGAATGATCTCCTCTTTTCCCAGCTTAATGAGACCTGCAACTGTCAGTACCCCGGCCCAATTACCACAGGCACGGAAAGCCTTTAAAGCTTTCTCCAAATTTAAACAGCTTAAGTAAGTCGTAGCAGCATCTTCATAGCACTTGATTTCACTAAGATGATCTGCCCAGGCCTCGGTGACGAGCCTCCTCCTGACAGTATCCGTTGTCAGCTGAAGTCCTAGTGGAAAAAGCTGCGGATTATTCTTCATCAGGTTCATACAATCTTCGGAATAAGCATCTCCTGCTGAAACAATGTGTCTGAGTGCATTTTCATACCTTTTCAGTTTAAGGTCAATATTATATTTCATTAATAAAGTTGGCAACTGTTCCAATTCCTGAAGGAAAGGAAGAAATTCTTTTGGGTCTTTTTGTGAATTCAATGCAACAATAGCAGCAAGGTTTAGATCGTAAAGACCCAATGCAGCTTCATACACAGCATCAGATTCAGATAACCACAAGAGATGTTTCAAAGATTCATCAGCAGAAGGGTAAGAAACTTTCCTAGGGTCATTGGAACCTGAAAGTTCCATATCCCGGATTACTTTTATTCTCTTCAAAGCTTCTTCAAGAGCTGGGGGTTCATTTCGAGCTAAGGTAGTCAAAATGCAAAGTTCTCTTGCGGGGCTTTCCACTATTTGGTCCTCAAGTGCCTTTCTCACAGCCAGCAGTACAGAAGATACCTTATTATTATCAGCTAAACTCTTGAGATCTCCAACTTCTAAGGATTTAACCTCTTCTTTGTGTAAAGATGTGAACTCTTTGTACAATGTCTCCATCACATTTTCATTCTTTATAGAACAGACGAACTCCGTTATATAGCTCAGATTATCAACCTGTCTGATAAACTCTGCAGCTGATTGAAGAAAGTTCTGCCAACCGCAATGGTCAAGAATAATATTGAAATCTAGTCTATGCCGCCTTACCATGTGTAGTGCATCTTTGAAACGCCTTTGGCCCAACGAATTGACAATCGATGCCACAACCAATTTTCTTGGATAGATGCACTCCAGGTTTCCTCTGATTGTTTGTACTATAACAGCAGATTCATCTCCATGCAGGACACCTATAACTTTGGCACCTTTCTCCCATAAAATTATACTCTTACTTTCATCTTCTCCACGTTTTTTCTTGATAACAGGTAAAAAGTTGTCATATTTAGCATCTAGCTGCCCAAACAAAATATCACTTATTTCAATTACAAAGAGCAAATCCTGTTTAGTAGTAAGAATCAAATGTGTGATCATTTGATCAGGGGAATTGGAATAGAATGAGAAACTGCTGCAGTTGTTGCATAGTGTCCTTCCACCGACATGCAATCTACCAAAATTATCAAGCCCAAACAGCAAAAGAGGATTCGATGGATCATAACCTCCAACAGGAACCACACTCATCCATGGACAAGATGATGAGAAACCCATATCAGTACGGTTTCCAATAGAAGGTACTACAGTTCCTGACTGCTTTTTATACTCAAAGATATTTCCATCAATAAACTGAACAAATGCTGAACCATTAAATACAGGATTTCGTGCAAGGCCAATAACCAACCCCTCGAGTGAGATCTGACTAGAAATGTTAGCATTCCAACCTGAGCATGTCAATGTGCCAGGGATATGATTTTCCAAACACATGATCTCGATTTCCTGTATGCAAGGCAAACTATCCCGGCTTGAAGAGGATTTTACAAGGTCACTGCTCCGATTAAAGCCAGAATGCAGAACACTGAGCAGAACATGTGAATCCAACCATAAGAGATGCACGGACGATCCTAGGGCATCGCCCGAGGCAGGCTCAACTTTGAATTCTTTACCATCTAGTTCTTCCCAAGAGTCCACTACAGGAAGCTCAACAACACACAAAGCACTATCCGACAAGGATACGGCCAAAAGAGGCTTAGAACTCTTGGACCAAAAAGCCATTTCTCTAATTGCACATGGAAATCTTAATTCAAACAAAAACATAGGAGGTGGAATCAGAGACATGGAAAGGGGAGTAACTAGTATCTTGGAGCCATCAATAACCAATGCCGTTGAATTCTCCATGACAGCCGTAACCCACACAAAGTTGTAGGTTGTGACGAGGCCACGAAGAGTCCAGCAAATCAGCTGAAGTGGATTTGTTGGATCCCACGAGAACTTCAGTCCATCCTGTCTCAAGTACCTAATTTCTTGTTTTAAGTACCAGTGATTGTTATTAAACCACCAAATCTTCAGGGAGTCATGATTTTCAGATCTGACAATTGCTGCAAGAAGTTCAGAATTACAATTCCATTTAATATTTTCTATGGTTGCATCCACTCTTTCATTTACGCTAAACGAACTTCTTTCTAAACCATTCCTCTCGAAAAAAACTATTGAAGGGCAGTTATTTTTATCCTTGTTGTCATAAACAGCTGCAATTTTAGCTCCACTGGGCATCCATTCTAAAATTTCTCCCATAAAAGACTTGGCTTCTGAAAGAGCATGAAGCGCCCCCGTATCTCGTTCCCAAATTTTGATTTTCTTATTCATGGTAACAGAATCATGTGCCTTGCTTATTGTAGCAAAGTACTTCCCATCGCCTCTCCACGAAATGGAGGTTCCCAACTGGCCAACCTTCAACAAATAAATCGACCAAATCATAATCAAAGCAAGATAAAGACAAAGAAAATAATATAAGTTCCCCAGAAAAGGGGCTACGTGCATGACCTTCATTTTTACATGTACATGGATTACAAGATATAACATATGATAATATTAATGCAGAGAATATGTGAATTAAACACATACTATTACAGTCACTAAGTACTGATTATACAGAAACGTTAGTTCATTCACCTCATCCATTAAGTGATTTTGTTTCTAAACTGAATACGTGGCATAGATTAGCATCAAAAAAAGAATGTTACAATTCAAAGGAGGTACCCCAAATTGATAATAAAGAAAGATTTTCTTACTTACATCTATTTCTTCGGTAGGGTCCTCTATTGACGTCTCATACAACAAATCCCAATCATGAGTCATCACTAGAATCTGGCCAAAACCAGTAACCACAGCAAGCAAATCTCCATCTGGACTAAGTGAGATGCACTTGACACCACCCTCTACATGACCAACAATTTCTGTTGCATTGTCGTCAATATTATATAGCAACAGATGTCCATTAGAAGTGCCTGCCACAAGTGCTTCTTTTTCCATGACAAAATCCATGGAAGTAATGAAGTCTCCATGTTCTAAATCAATTGGCTCAACCACCACAGGTAAAGATGTCTTGCTCCGACCCCCATCCTGCCACATTTAAAAGTTCCAGTAAGTGCCTTGGTGGACAGGTGGAAAGAAAGGATAGCAAACTGTGTATAACAACAAAATAAGCTGAAATCATCTCAGCATTCCCAAGTTTAAATCAAATATTTTTCACAAATTAACAGAAAGCATCTCTCTGTACATAATATATAGACATAATTTCAGTAAGGCAAGAAACTACATTAATCCTTTCTCCAAATCCATCATGTATTTGGAACCATCAACAAGTACAAAATCTCCTCGATATATCATGCTTACAGCATACCATATATAATACAAGAAAAACTCCACTCACGGAAACTAGCACCTTGCTTTGGTTTTTAGCACAATATACAACGAAAGGACTATACACCTTATACTTAAATTAAATATAACAGTTACCGATTCCTTTTCACATCTACTTTCTATGAATAAGATTACCGACTACATACTGGATGCTATTATCATAATTCTACGATTTGAACAAACACAGACCAGTAAAAAACCTAAGTAAGAACATCAACCTTCACCTCACTGTCAACTAACAGAAAAATAGTACATTTTTGAAAAAACATATAAAAAGAATCTCTAGCTTGTTAATTTCCTACAATTCATACGAGATCAAACATTTCCAATTCATACTTACAATCCAATCATAAGACACGGCATCACTACATAAATAACATCTCATGTCTATACATTGCAAATGAAGCTATACTTGTGCATAGAGTAGAACCTCAATAAACAACATAACAGAGCCAGCGTATTTTTAAAAATCAATAAACTAATTATCTCGATAAATAAATATAATTCTCCAGTCTCCAGACTATTCATATACATTTAAAAGTATGGAACATAATATAGACGGTGTATTTCTAACATCGATGAACTAATAATCTCGAAAAATTAATAAAATCCTCCAGACTATTCATATACATTTAGAAGCACATGATAAACTAATAATCTCGATAAATTAATAAAATTCTCCGGTCCCGAGACTACTCATATACAGATTAAAATTAGGGAGAAAAAGTAAACATACATGAATAGAAGGGAGTTGAGTGGAGTAAATAAAATTAGCGGAAGAAGCGAAAAACAAACGATTGTTTTCGATGTCGAAAGCAGCGAATTGAATGGTTTCATTTTCTGATTGGAGCTCCAAATTGGAAGTAAACTCAGTTGATAGCTTTAGATTTCTCATTGAGAGCTAAGTTTAACAACCAACAAAAACCCTAAAACACTGAAATAGATTAGTTTGTTTGGGGGGTTTGTGTGGGTTTAAAGACAGGCTTTAACGGTTTAACCTAGATGTATAAGGGTCTGTTTGGCCCCTCAAAAAAGCTACTAAAAAATTGTACTAGGTACCCAATTCAATACGAGTGTTTGCTCACAATTTTAAATAAAACTAGCAATATTGCCCGTGCTTCGCACACGGAATGATATTTGTTTAGTTTATTTTATAATTTATTTATGATTTCTTAATATCGTACATTTATGACGTTATTCATCTCGAAATAATTTTTTTGTAAAAGCATATTACGATATGTCATTATCCTCTCTATTATTTTAACCAACAATATCACATGTACGTGCGATAATAATGTTGAACTACTACTTCCATCTTATTAAAAGTAAAATTGAGCACATATTTGATTTAAAAACAAACCAAATTTAAGATTTTAACATTTAAACTAAACACTCTTGGTACTTGGACCAAAAATTTACAACAAAGTAATAATAAAAAATCCATGATAATCAAAATATAGAAACAATAGAAACAATCCAAATAAAGTATCAATAACCAACTCCAAATAACAAAAATGTCGATCATGCTTTTAAGGTTTTAAGATCATCAAAGTAGCTCCAGAGATTCATATGATTCATTTCTCCTGTAAACAATGACAGTTCATAAGTTTGTAGATTTATTCTTTTACCAGTAAAATTCAACGACATTATTCTGTGACAATTCAACTTTTAATCTTCTTGTTAGTATCTAATGCTAGTAGATTACTATATCGGACAATTTTTATAAGCTATTAGTTTAAAAATTGTTTTTTCACAGACAAAATTTCTAAACTATTACATTATATACAATTACAAAAAATTTAAATCGTCACACTTCATAATTTAAAAAAAATATTTTATTTAATTGAATATACTAATTTAAATAATACATTTGCTAATATAAATAATTAATTTTTTATAAATGTACCCGAATTTTATTAGAATAATAAATATCACATACGTAATAAATTTACTTTTAAAAAACAGGATTGTGAAATTATTTATTGGTAAAAGTTGCTCGGCGTCGCCTCACGGCGACACCTCGACGCGTTTATATTAACGAAAAAACACATAAACTTGAATTTAGTAGAGTATTTCGATTGTTTACTATTTAGTTAACGTGTTAAATCGACGGAAAAATTATTTGTGTGATATTTAGTTAATCTTATACATTACTCCCTTTGTCCAGCTCAATTCTTTACATTTGGAACAGAGGGTTTGACACACATTTTAAGACTCATTTTAACACGTATTTTTAATGGTTTAATTTTTTTGATGTCATGCAATGAAACAGAGTGTTTTTTCCATTGTAGAAGACGATACAAAAATCAGTTTAGGGTCTGAAAACTGAAATCACCATAGAACAATAACAGGGATGAAACATGAGTGTTAACTTTGAAATTCAAACGTATAACTTGTTGCCATATTAGAGGGCTGAATTAGTGGAAGCATATATGAGAAGATAGCATGATTATGATTATACGTTTTAGCTTAAACATAGCATGGGTATTTCCCATTTTAATCCGGATCATAATAATTTGTACTGATTTGTGAGAGAATTTTGGATTTGGATCTTACCCATTTATGAATGGAGTGATCCGGTTTCAAGTAGATTGACCCAAAAGGACATGTGAGTAGTGTAAATTTAAAATTGGAAAGGATAGACTTGATAATTACGATTAGAAATGCAATACAATTACGGTTAGACTTAATAATCTATAACAGACCATCTTTAATGGAAAGCACCATGGATTTTGTGAAGACATATTATACAGTGGAGCATGATAATCAAACTCCTTTGTTAAGAATGAGATGTATGATTTAATTAATAAATATGATTAGCTTACAGTTTCTTTCTGAAGAAGGAGAAACATGACCTAGTGGAATCCTCTTATGACCTGTTTGAAAATTAAGCATCAATTAGTTTCTAAATATAATCATAAAATTTCGTTAAGAACAGATAGCATACCACTCAATAGCCCACTTTGAGTAGGAGTATTGGTATTTATATTCTCCACCAAATCAAAAGAAATTTTCTTTGCAGGGACACTTCCCTGCCTCTCATTACATGTCACACGTCTAGAAGGATGCTTCAGCACTACAAATACGAAAAAAGTAATTTATAGAAAGTCAAACTTCCAATCAGAAAATTAATTAACGATAATATGAAATTAATTAGTCCATTAATACCCCTTGAAGAAAAGCACAAAGATGGATGGATGGAGTAGAAATTTGTTTGTTTTAAATGAAAATACCGAGACAACATAAACATAAAAATAAAAAGAATCAAGCATAAATATTTAGCTACGATTTTGTTCTGATGTAGGTGAAACGGGACCAAGCGGAATTCTCTTACGGCCTGTTTCAAAATTAAGCAAATATCTAGATTCAAAGTATAACAGAACCAACGTATAAACAAAAATATTGCGTACCTATTTTATCCATTACAATGCAGAGTTTGAGGTGTAGAGAAGGAAGATGGAAAAAAACATCTACAGATGGTATATTGGAAAAAGATCTGATGGATGAAAATTGTGTCAGTTATTGCTTTACATGGTTGAATATGGTTGAAAGTTTGCTAAAATCATGAGGGAAAATTATGTCATTTATTGCTTTCCTAAATTGAGGAAAATTTGTTTTATTCCTAAATTTATTGTTTTTCATAACAATATATTGCATTTTTAGATCCAATGGGTCATATCCATTGGTTTCCATAGTTGAATAAATTAAATATATTCAGTTACCATAATTTTGAAAGTTTGCTAAAATCATGGAGGAAAATTGTCTCATTTATTACTTTCCATAATAGTATATTTGCATATAATTTGTTTTAGATCCAGTAGGTCATATCCTTTTAAAACGGGTCATGTACTAACTATCTATATTTTGTATTGGATGATTGTTAATGGCTAAACGGGTTTTATCCATTGGATCAGAAAATAAGTCAATTGTCTAGAATGACCTTGCAAATAATTAGGAAGCTAAATGATAGTTAAAAGGTGAGGGGTAAAATATGTCATTTTCGGAATCCTTCCTGTTCATGCTTTAAGAATATATAGTATCCATTTAAAAAAAATGGATATATAAATAATTAATGCTAATTGATACTATATGAATGAGTTATAGTTTCCATAAATGAGAAAATCAAGCGAGATTTCGAATTAATTGAGAAGATTGTGTATTAAATAAGTAATTTGAATTTCAAATTCTTATTACATATTAAATGAAAAGAATTTGTAGACTTGATTATAGATAATTGAAAATGGATCATAATATGATAAGAGAAAATTAAGCAAGATTTTGAATAAATTGGGAAGATTGTGTATTAAATAAGTAATTTGAATTTCAAAGTCTTTAATTGATCCAAAAATATGTTTAAATTTAAGATTTTGAACCCGTCAAAAAGGAAATTTTTGGGGAAAAAGAAAAAGAAAAATGGATATGTGAATAATATGAATAATTAATGCTAATTGATACTATATGAATGAGTTATAGTTTCTTTAAATAAGAAAATCAAGCAAGATTTTGAATTAATTGGGAAGATCGTGTATTAAATAAATAATTTGAATTTCAAATTCTTATTACGTATTAAATGAAAAGATTTTGTAGACTTGATTATAGATAATTGAAAATGGATCATAATATGATAAGAGAAAATCAAGCAAGATTTTGAATAAATTGGGAAGATTGTGTATTAAATAAGTAATTTGAATTTGAATTTCATATTCTTATTATGTATTAAATGAAAAGATTGTGTTGACTTGATTATAGATAATTGAAAATGGATCATAATATGATAAGAGAAAATCAAGCAAGATTTTGAATTAATTGGGAAGATTGCGTATTAAATAAGTACTTTGAATTTCAAATTCTTATCTTGTATTAAATGAAAATATCAAGTTGACTTGATTTTAGATGATTGGAACTGGATCATAATATGAATATTCTGGAATATTGTGAATTACAATGGAATACATTACATATAGAATATTGAAAAAAAATTTGAATGAGTCGTTGTTTCCATAAATGAGTAATTAGGAATTCAAAAATATTTTAAAAATATATGAGAGGAAACTTATAACAGAAAATCAAGAAAGATTGTGAATTAAATGAAAAGATTGTGTATTAAATAAGTAATTTGAATTTGAAAATTTATTATGAAATAAATAGAAAGTTTGTGTTGACATAATCAAAGATTATTGAAAAAGGATCATAATATGGATAATTCATGGAAAATCAAAAGAATTCAAGTACAAATGTTTCGCTTACAGTTTCATTCTGAAGTAGGAGAAATAGGACCAAGCAGAATCCTCTGATGACATGTTTCACAATTAAGCAAATGTCTAGATTCAAAATATAACGTAATGAACATATAAACTTTGTGAAACTTAACACAAAAATAGATTTGATTATCATGTCTTATGAAACATATTACAATAAGCTAATATCTCAATCTTGAAGATAACAATGGCTTGATGCCAAGAAGCAAGTTCAAGAAAAAAACCAAAGAGAAAATTAGTCAATGCTTCAAATCCTTAATTTCTGTAATGCAGTTCCGGAGATGACCAGAAAATGACCAAAAGATTCAAATTTGTGAAAGGAACATACAGTATATGGATTGGAGATGTATAACAATTAATAAGATGTCCAGAAAAAAGGTATCGGGAAAAGCAAGTAGCTAAACCTAGGCAACAGAAACATAAAAAACAAAAGAATCCAAGTACAAATACTTCGCTTATAGTTTCATTCTGAAGTAGGAGAAAAAGAACCAAGCGGAATCCTCTTATGACCTGTTTCACAATTAAGCAAATGTCTAGAATTAAAATATAACGGAACCAACATATAAACAAAAAATTTGCGTACCTGTTTTATCCATTACAATGCAGACTTTGAGGTGTAGAATATTGTAGATGGGAAAAAGATCATCTACAAATGGAATATTGGAAGAAAATCTGATGGAGGAAAATTGTGTCAGTTATTGCTTTCCATAACATAATAAATTACATATGTTTTTCAGTTACAATACTAACTCAATCCGTCCATTTGTAGGAAAAAGTGGATAAATTTAAAGCCTGCAACAAACATTTTAAAGATAAATAAACGTATATCATACACAAAAATTGGACATTTGACGAAATAAAGATAAGCACAACGAATTATATACACACTGAAATTGACTCTAGATTAAAGACCTTTTGCAGCTCCCGATGAATTCAGAACCCCAAACAAAATACAAAAAAAAGTGAAGCCGTTTTTTTGATTTCTTTTGTCATGGCTACAAAAAAGCAAAACAAAGCATGTCAAAGAACATCAAAATAACAAACAAAATATACTTTAAATCATACAGAACTTTAATCAAACACCTTTTATGCAGACCTGTTAGAACTGTTTGCCATTGATACTCAAAGAGGAAATAATCAAAGAAGACGAGATTGATTAAAACATTAATAAAATGCATGGAAAAAGAGAAAAAATGGAAAAGAAAACCTTGCTAACAATCAGAGAAGACGATATTGAATCGAGTTATAGGTTTTTAGAATCAAGATACACACCCAATTAATCATATTCACCGTTGAATTTGTATCTTGCAACTTGTCTCAATCACAAATTCCTTGTAAAATCATTCTCGTTTCATATTCTGTAAATTCAAACAAAAAAATATTAGTAAACAACAAATATAGTATACACATACACACATATATGAATACATTAAAAAAAGACCATGAAGACCGAAAGAAAGAAAAATGACTAAGAAGGAGAAAAAAGATGAGAGAGATTAATGATATTTTATGTGTACCGCCTTGAGAGAGAGGATGAGAGAGATTAAAGATATTTTATGTATACCGACATTCTTGAGAGAGAGGTAAGAGAAGTTGTTTAGATCCAATGGGTCATATCCATTGGTTTCCATGGTTGAATAAATTACATATATTCAGTTACCATATTTTTGAAAGTTTGCTAAAATCGTGGAGGAAAATTGTCTCATTTATTGCTTTCCATAACAGTATATTTGCATATAATTTGTTTTAGATCCAATGGGTCATATCCATTTTAAAATGGGTCATGTACTAACTAAGTATATTTTATATTGGATGATTGTTAATGGGTAAACGGGTTTTATCCATTGGATCAGAAAATAAGTCAATTGTCTAGAATGACCTTGCAAATAATTAGGAAGCTAAATGATAGTTAAA
This sequence comes from Kitagawia praeruptora, assembly GCA_037693485.1. Lineage (NCBI taxonomy): Eukaryota > Viridiplantae > Streptophyta > Magnoliopsida > Apiales > Apiaceae > Kitagawia > Kitagawia praeruptora. The sequence goes on from CM075354.1 coordinate 129,698,981, forward strand.
AGATAAGGGGTAAAATATGTCATTTTTGGAATCCTTCATGTTCATGCTTTAAGAATATATAGATGGTTCTATATTATAATTCGAAAAAATAATCCCAATTATTATAATAAGATCTTGTTTTAATTTGTGTTACCAAAAACGTAAAATTGTTTAGTGTTTTTACCTCTGTTCTAAAAATCGGTGATTAATCACGATTAATCACCGATTAATCCCTGTTCCATGGGTTACCGAACTGATTAATAATCCGATTATTCGATTAATCATTCCGATTAATCCTCAAATACCCGATTAATCCCCGATTAATCCCTGGACAGTGCCTCTACCGATTAAGTCCGATTCCCGCTTTTTATAACAATGGTTTTTACAAGTTTTTTTCTAGAAAAATTAAAAAATGTAAGTTTTCACCGAAAACGTTACTTTATCCTGTATTAACCAAAACACTAAACCAAATAGTGTTATAAAATGATATGTTTGACCATTTTTGTGGGTTATAACATTTGCCGCATTTTATTTTAAAATTGTGATATATGGGACCTGATATAGGTTAAAAATAAGCTCTAAAAACACATTTAATGTGGCATTAATTAGATTCAGAATGGTCCAAACGTGGGGCCCACCAGATGGGCCCAAATCCTATTTTTGTATATTAATTTCGTAACTGATATTAGGAGTAATAAACAGCTCAGTAAATAAGAGTCAAACAAGGATATTATTATTGCCTGACTTAGCCTCCAAGATACATACTTCAACATGGAAATTGATTCCTACAAAGAAGGAGTCTAGAACCTTCCTCAAGACGGTGGCTTGCCCACCAAGTCTCTGACTCCTACCATAATTCTAAGGCTTCTCAACCTATATAAAGGGCTTGACCCCTCATTTTCAGAACTACGCATTGGCTTGATTCTCGATACGAGATACGTAGGCACTTTATGAGGACCGATTAGTCTCGAACACGGAAACATCCATTAAAGCACGAAGCTCTCGAACCCTAGCATTAAATACAGATTCGTAAACTAGTTTTTATTCCACAACATTTGGCGCCGTCTATGGGAAGACAACATCAACCATGGTGACCACACAAAGAACACCACCTACCTCTACTGAGGCCTTGCCTCTAAGCTCTGCTCCGCCTGCCACTGAGCAAGTACCCCCAACAACAGGGGCAATCACTCAAACTCAAGTTTCTCAACCTCCAGGGACGAATCCCCATGCTGAGAGAACGTTACCCATGGTCGTCCACCCAAGCCAAGAAACTAGCTCTCTTCAGATGATGGTTTATCCTCTGGTTGATCCCAATCGCCCGTTACCACCGGGGGTACAGATCCATACTACGGATCTCCTCATGAATACCAACTCGATGTATGGTCTGCCTAACTACCCTCTAATTACTCAAGGTCCTAGACCTAGTGGACATGCCTTGCAGATCCGAGATCGGGAGTACGACGACTACTGTGGTCCCTATACTAATGATTCATCGTCTGATGAGGATGATTGTGATGAAGCCCCGAGGAGGCGACGTGCTAGCAGAGAACCTAGAACGAGAACACAAACTATCCATGACGGACCCCCTCTGATAGACTTAGAGAGGTCTTCAAGAAGGTAAAGAAGGGCTAATGCCCCAACTGGAAGAACAACAAGAGTAGAAACCCACAAGAGCAACCCCAAGGATCTGATGCCACTTGGGGATCCTGATGATCCCACACCCCCGTTTAATGAGGAGGTGATGAATGCTCGTATCTCAAAGAAGTTTAAGATGCCAACTATTAAGGCTTATGATGGAACGGGTGATCCCGCAAACCACGTTAGGACATTCTCAAACGCACTACTGTTCCAACCTGCAAGTGACGCCTTGAAGTGCAAGGCGTTCCCTCAAACTCTGTCGGGCATGGTTCAAAGATGGTACAGCCGGTTGCCTGCAAACTCAATTGGCTCTTTCAAGGAGTTAAGTGCTACCTTTGTTAGTCAGTTTATCAGTGGGAGAGTGCATGAGAAAAGCTCTGCATCTCTTATGTATGTGGTGCAAGGGAAGAATGAGAATCTGAGAGACTACCTTAAGAGATTCACTAAGGAGACTTTGAACATCACTGATTTGGAGAATAAGGTGGTGATAGTAGCCCTGGAGCATGGCACCACCGACTTATACTTTAAAAGGTCATTAGCGAAGCATCCCCCTGAGAACATGGTCGAGCTCCAACGAAGAGCTGACAAATACATTAAAGCTGAAGATAGCATGAAGAAAGAAGCCATAGTAAGTGGAGGAGGAGGTAACAACGACTCCAAGAAGCGAAAGCAAGACCAAGAGTATGATGCTAGGGACAAGTATCCCCGAACTACCGAGGACTCCGACTACGCCCCTAAGAAGAACCAAGGACCAAGGTTCATTGAGTATGCAAGGTTGAATACTCCTAAGAGTCGAATCTTGTTGGACATTGAGAAGGATAAGGATTTCCGATGGCCGAAGCCACTCAGGGGTGATCCCGCAAAGAGAAACAAGAATCAGTATTGCAGATTCCACAAAGATGTGGGGCATGACACTGATGATTGCAAGTAACTCAAAGATGAGATCGAGTTTTTAATCCGTAGAGTGAAATTGAGCCACTTCACTAAGGGTGAAGATCGTGTTAATCAAATTAGAGATTATAATAGAAGGGATGACGATCAAGATCGCAACCCACAGCCCCGAGGGCCAGTTATCAACATGATTTGGGGAGGCCCGACAGCGGCCGGCACAACTCGAAACTCTCGAAAGGCATATGTCAGAGAGGTGATGCACATCGTGGGAGAGGCCCCGAAACGTGCCCGGACTGAAATCGCATTTGGTTTTGATGACTCTGATCTTGAAGGGGTGAAGTTCCCCAATGACGACCCATTGGTCATAACTCCTGTAATTGGAAACTCAGAGGTGAAGCGAGTCTTGATAGACAATGGAGCTTCTGTTGATATTTTGTTTCATGACGCGTTTGTGAAAATGGGGTACACTGACTCTCAGTTGACCCCAACCAACATGCCCATCTACGGGTTTAATGGAGTTGAGTCCAAAGTTGAAGGGACTATTCAGTTGCCCATGACAATCGGGCAAGAACCCACGGAGGCTACTCAGATGCTGAATTTTCTAGTAATCAAAGCATCCTCGATTGATAATGCAATCCTGGGAAGGACTGGACTTCATGCGTTCAAGGCTGTTGCCTCAACTTACCACATGAAGATTAAGTTTCCAACCAGGAATGGTGTTGGAGAACAGAAGGGTGACCAGAAAATGGCTAGGAGCTGCTATGTAGCCGCGTTAAGGCCTGATGGAGTCGGGGGGCAGGTCCTTCCGATTAAAGACATGGATGTTCGCAGTGATAAGGAACACCAAGAAAGGCCAGCATAGGACATCACACATAAGCCTCGGACATCCATTAAGGCTAAGGCATTAACTGACTTCGTGGTGGAATGTACCATTGACAACCAAGAAGTCGGGGGGGCAGGAGATAGTACCCCAAGAAGGAAAAGAACTTCAGAATAAGAATGAGGAGATCAGAAGGAGTGGTGAGTGCTCTATTTTGATGGAACATCAAAAACAAAATCAAGCCATGCAGGCCTAGTCTTGCAAAGTTGGACTTAGCTTCATATTTATCTAGTAGAAGTAGAAATAAGGTTCGATGAAACCATGCAGAGCATGTTGCTCCGAGTAGGACAGTGGTACTCTATGTAAGGGTTGAACCCATTTAAGTTATTAATGTAAGTTTACTTTTCGTTCTATGATTCTATTGATGTGCCAAGCACCTGATGTGTGTAAGTCAAAGATAACCAAGTACCGAAAATGAAAGAATACACGAATGGAAACAAAAAAATGCATAAATAAAACACTGAAGGGTCGAGAGTTAGGTTACAGCACAACCAAATAAGTGTTTCAAGTACTTGAAGGACCCAAGATAAAAGACATGTGGCAATCAAAGCCATGCAAGGCTGTCGAGGCTAAGGACTAGCCACTCTTCAATGTTTTCAAAAAAGACTTAGATGGAGAATCTAAGGTAGAAGACCAATAGAGAACCTTAAACAATGATCAAGAAGTTCAAGCAAACTCTCATTTTAAAGAGTTTAAAAGGCGAGAAGCCCGCATGATTGTCTTATTTGAAATATAAATCGAGGAATCAACCTTGAATCCTTGATCTAGAATCAAGAAAAACAAGAAACAAAGATTGAACCAAGACAAACGTTGAAGTCCTGATGGACCACCCGTTGAAGAAACATATTGCATAGCCTGAAAGCCAATTGAAGGAACCCCTTGAAGGGCAAGTTGACAGTATTTTTACAAGAGAACAGTGATGTGTTTTCTTGGACAGCAACTGATATGCCAGGGATTGATCCCCAACTCATAACTCATAAATTGAATGTCAATCCTAAATGAAAGACAATAAAGCAAAAGAAGAGGAACTTTGCTCCTGAAAGGCAAGAGGCCATTAAGCAAGAAGTTGACAAGCTCTTGGAAGCTGGTTCTATTGAAGAAATTGAGTTCCCTGGATGGTTGGTTAACCTTGTGATGGTCGAGAAGGCAAATGGGAAGTGGAGGATGTGTATAGACTTCACTGACTTAAATTATGCATGTCCTAAGGATTGTTTTCCTCTTCTAAGGATTGATACGTTGATAGATGCCACAGCTGGACACGAGATGTTGAGCTTCATGGACGGGTTTAGTGGCTACAATCATATTAAGATGCACAAGGATGAAATCCCAAAGGTATCTTTCATAACTGACTTTGATGTTTTATGGCTTTTGGTCTAAAGAATGCAGGAGCTACTTACCAACGATTGGTGAATAAGATATTTGCCCATCTAATTGGAAAAAACCATAGAGGTCTATGTTCATGATATGTTAGTCAAGAGCATATTCACGGCAAACCACATTAAGCACCTTAGAGAGGCATTCGAAGTGCTGAGGCACCATAAGATGATGTTGAATCCAGCCAAGTGGCGTTGGATCAGGAAAGTTTTTGGGTCTAATGGTTTCAAAAAGAGGAATAGAAGCCAACCCCGATAAGATCAAAACAATTTTAGATATGGAGCCCCCACTCTCAATAAGAGATGTGCAGAAGTTAATGGGCCGAGTAGCAGCGTTAGGAAGATTCATCTCCAAGTCTGGTGATAAATGCTTACCTTTCTTTCAAGCATTGAAAAAGGTGAAGAACGTTGAGTGGACACCCGAAAGCCAAGAGGACTTTGAACAATTAAAGAAATACATGGCTGAAGCCCCGTTGTTGGTCAAACCTAGTCCTAGGGAGACTCTTTACTTAGATTTGGCGGAATCTGAATAAGCACTGAGTGCCGTCCTCATTCGGAAGGAGAACAAGCTTCAAAAACCCATCTACTACGTGAGCAAGGGGTTGCACGGGGATGAGTTAAATTACTCTTCCATTGAGAAGTTTGCATTGGCATTGATAACAGCTTCAAAGAAGCTACGACAATACTTTCAGTCACACAAGATTGAAGTCCTGACGGACCAGCAGTTGAGAAATATTTTGCACAGCTCGAAGGCCAGTGGAAGGCTAGCCAAGTGGACGATCGAACTTGGAAAATTTGACATCACATATAAACCTCGGACAACCATCAAGGCTCGAGCATTGGCTAACTTCGTGGTTTGTTAGGTCCAAATGTGTTGTAGAGGGGGGGTGAATACAACTTTTCGATTATGAGAAGCAATAAATACGATGCAATAAATGAACACACAGATTCAAGGAATATATTTCTTTATATATAACTTGAAAAGGTTGCTACAACATTCATTACAAAGTATAACAGAAGTTGAGAGAGAAGTGAATGATTCTAAGCTCTGTGAATACTCTCTCTCTTTTTCTTGTGTTTTTCTCAATATTGCTCACTTACTAAAACATTACACAATTGCTTCTATTTATACTACATGTAATCTATGACCTGTAGTCTTCAAAGACTAAGATGTACGTGGCCCAATGATGTCCACATGAATCTTGTCTTATCTTGAAAGCTTGGAAATCTGCCAATCAGAAGATGCCATGTGTCATGTTGAAGCTGCACTCTAAGTAGAACTTCTACTTGAGAATTTCTACTTAGCCATCTCGAAATTCTAAGTAGAACTTCTACTTGAGAATTTCGACTTAGCCATCTAGAACATTTCTTACTTAGAAAATATTCTGGTCTTCAACTTGAAACTTCAATGCACATCTTGAGCTTGTGATATCTTCATATCTTCTTTGTTCTTCTACAAGCTCTTGAACATGGATCTTTATTACTGACATAAACTTGCTATCAATGTCCTGACACTTGATGCACTGGTCTGGTTCATAAGTGACTAGTCTTGATAGTGTTTCTGCTTCTTGAATAAATTACCATATTCACTTAGTAACTTGACTTTCCAATATTTGCTTTCCTTCTTGTTCACTTGAAATCAATTGGTCTTGTTGATACTGATAGTTATGATCTTGATTCTCGAATTCTCAAATCACTGAGGCCTGAACAACTTTGACTTGAACTTCTCTCAATGATTTCTTCTTGGCTTGATCATAGTTAACATGTTCAATTGTATCAATTACCTTGTCTTCATTTAGTGTTGATTTCTTGTGACTTCTTGTTCTTGATTGTCTTCTGGTTAAGTATCTTTTCGTTTAATTGAGTTACATTAGTTATAGTGTTACAAGTTAATACACTCTGCCTTTCAATCTCCCCCAATTTGATTGTCTAACAATGACATTCAAATTAATGAAGGATAACTCAACTAAACAATGAGACGAGAAAAGATAATTAACATTACAGTCTTGAAAAATATACAATTTACAAGTACATGAAAACAATACAAAGAACTTAAACTAGAAACAGAATTCGAACCTCGAATTAAAGATCATTTGAATGATTCCTATCACCTGGATTATTTCATATCTTTTAGTCAAACTTATATCACCTTATTGGATTCATTCTAAGATGAATTTTCCTCAAGTGAGTTAAAGCAACCGAAAGACATGAAGGTTTTCCAACTTCAAGTTCACACCACTCTGACCTTTAACCCTAATTCCGTTTCCTCTTTCTAGCTTCAGCAGCTTGATCTTTTTCTTCTTTCTGCCTTCTGCGCCTTTCCTCCTGCTGCTTTTGTTTCTTATATACTGGATTATGAAGTTGCGTCCACCTAGTATTCAACAAACTTACTGCTTCCATCTCTAGAGGGTTCCTGGGTTCTGGGTAAGGATGTTTGAAAAGCCTTCTGAGTTTATCCACCTCCTGAGTAGTTCTGATCTCTGGAATGTCCTCAAATTTCTTCATGATAAGCCGAGGTTTCCTATGAGTTTTATCAGATTTAAACTGACAGTAGATCATTTTGGGATAGCCTAGGACACGGTTAGTATTGTGGACACTAGCCGCATCTCGCTCCAATCGCTTCATTTCCACTACTACATCAGATAGGTAACTCACGAGTCTCTGCTTTTCTGTCACATACTTAACTTCCACATCTTCCCATTTGAACACATATAACACTTTCTCTAGAAATGCAGCATCTTGAGTCTGCTTCAGCCAGTCTCTACTCATATGCAAGAGTGTTTGCTTCTGGTCTGCATCTATGAATACTAAGGCATCAGCTGCATTATCAGCAAAAGAATGTATCCAGTATACGCTGTCTCTTCCTGGAACACCAACTGCCTCCCTTATCTCTCCTTGTTCCAGTTCTCCAGTAGGAAGATTCAGAGCTTCATCAACATTCTTCATTGCTTGAAGAATATTCCAATTCCTCTCTATCAGCTCTGGTTCAATCTTCACATTATCAAGAGGGTTCGGAGCAATGACATCACACTTCCACACCTCATTGCTCTTCTTTAGTATGACACTTTCAATGGTCTTCACTGCATTATCTTTAAGCACAGAAGCGAATCCCTTACCCATCATTTGCCTACAGACGGCCTTAAGAGATTCCACTGAAAGTTCCATTAATTCCTTTTCCTCCATGCTCACCCTCTTCAACTTACTGTCAACCACCATCCGGACAACATTTGGATATGCTGAGAATTCTGGACCCTTGTCCTCTGCTAGCCGCATTAACTGATCCCTATACAGAATGCTTAGATTCTCAGAATGAGAGTATTGAATTTTTGTTGCTAGCAAGAACAACTCTGATGCAGATCTTCTCGACATGAATTGGTCATCTACATACATGAAAGACATCGGGGCTCCTTCTGTGAAAGACAAAACAACCTGCCACTCCTTTTGCGATGAATTGTATCCAACCCTGACTTTAGAAATTAATCTCTTTAAAGCATTTATGTAGTCAGCCGCCATTGGATTCTGCAAATTTAGTTGGTAGAACAGATCATCTGCTTCCTTGTTATGCTCTCCTTTTGTACATGGTCCCGTCAAAATCTTTCTTGCGTCATCCCACTTCTTCCCTATCCTTCTATTGTCCAGATCGATTTGAGGATCAGCTAGCCTTGCAAGCTCATAATCGTACTGCTTTCCTTGTAGCTCCGCTTTCTTTTCCTGAAACGCAGCACGACCTTGCATTTGCTTCATTTTAAAGAACTCAGCTTGATCCAAGGCTAACTGTTGAGCTTCAAGGGTTTCCTTATCGACAGCAATTTCTTCAGGCAATCCGAAAGACATTCCAGCACCTCCACCCTGATCCTTCAATGATCTCTTTATAGCATGTTTCAACGGTGCGTCTTCCATATCGGAATCTGAGTCAAGTACCTCCTGTACTTTTTCTTGATAACTCAGATCAACGAATGGCTCATCTGGCTCAATCGCTATTGCCTTACCCTTTTTCCTTCTTAGAGCCTCTTCATCAATGGACGGCTCAACTTCCATTTCTTTTACAAGATCAGCATGTTCTTGAATTTCTTCGATTTGAACTCCCTGCTGTCTCGTCTCCTTTATATTCTCCCCCTTAGGTGAGTTATCCTGAACTCCACCCTGGTCTCCAGATCCACCAGCTGTATCAAAATCTTCAAACCCGGAACCATAGGCTCCTGCTCCACCAGCACCACCTGTACCAGCATCGGGGGGAGGTTGTTGCGGCGCGAAACACTCCGGGGGCACAAAACTTCTGATTGCGTACATAACTCTGCTTATTTCCACAGCCAGATTATCCATTGTAAACTCCATTGCGCCCATCCTGTCATTCAGGGTGTTTCCCAAGACACCAGCAGCATGGCCCATGTCATTTACTTGATTTTTCAATTCAGTAAAAGCTGAAGCTTGAAGTGCCATTCGTGCTGCGTAGTCGTCAAGTGCCCTTTGATTATCTCCAACATTCATCCCTAACTGCCCCATTGACTGCCCAAACTCCTTCATTTGATTTTCCATAGAAGACATACGAGATTCAAGATTTTCAGAACTAAGGGACGGTGTTTGGTTTAGGTGACCTCGCTCTAATTCTCGTTCTGTTGGTATTTGGCGCTCGGTTTCGGGCCTTAAAAATGAAGGCCCCTCTCTCCCTAACCTCTCACACACACTCCCTGTCTCACGCTCGTGTATGTCTTCAATAATTGATCCAAAACATGAAGCAGTACCTGCAGAAACTTGATAAGAAAAATAATTTGCAGTTACGGGATCAAATACTGTTTGTTCCTGAGTTGGAATCTCAGGCTGAGAGGCTACAAAGTGTTCTTGTACGACATCAGAACCGATCCTCTTTGTAGCATCAGTACGTACCGGTGAAGGTACGGCTGAAGTTTTTAAAGCTTCATGTCCTCTTGAAGCAACAGTATCTTTAAGAGGTACAAAATCATCATCAAAATCAAAATCCCTATGTGCAGATTGTTCAAGGGGTGAACCACTCTCGTGAGGTGGAGTGGTTGCGTGTGACACTCTAGGGTTTGACTGAGATTTAGAAGTAGCAGCATGGGAAATTTTGGCTTTCTTGCGAATAAGTTGCTGCTCTTCGGGTTCACTCTCATCATCATTTCCTACATCTATATGTGCTGGCTGTTTGGATTCCGGTGACTTGGATGACAAGGAATTAGAAATATGGCTCTCACCCTGGGATAGATCCTGCGGGCTAGCAGTCTCTTGGGTCTGGGAATCAGAAACATGGGAAGATGAATGAGTAGAGTGTGGAGAGAGATTACCTGATTCATTACCTTGTTCGTCTCCGCTTTGTTCATCAGGAATCGCTTCAAATGCCTCAGCATGAGCAGAACGATTCTGAGCATGTGATGAAGCTTGTGAGAAGTCCATCAAGGTAGTAACTCCCTCATCATATGTAAGCCACATTTGTAAGGTTTCAGGAACAGACATCGGTTTTCCATGATGTTTATCCTGATTTTCAACTGTTGAAAGTGACTTAGTGCCCATCCCTAGCGGTGCAGATGATGAACCACTGGCAAAACTCCGTCTAACTGCAAGAGCATCCTTCGGTACTAAACCATTTATTAGCATCTGTAGGAACCGAGGAAACCAGCAGACAACATCTGTGGTGTTGAGGTCTCTGCTTGCAGGAGATCCCATCACAGCCACTATCTCAGAGAGAACTATTCGTCCATAATTGATATCCAGCTCTCTTGCTAGGGCAATTCCGAGGTTTTGCATGGGAATGGAAATTTGATGGTAATCGCTTTCTCGTGCCCGAAAACATCTTGTGATGGCCTCGAAAAAGTAATTCCATTCCACATGAAGAAATTGTTTTTGGATGTTTCCAGTGATCCGGCCAGTCGGAGGATAACACCCTATTTCTTCAAAGAATTTGAGGCGATCTGCAGCTGTAGGTTCTGGATCATAAGCATCTTTAACAGGAAATCCAAGAACCTTGTTGACAATTTGTTCAGTCACCACATATTCCTGACCCGCTAAGGTAAACCTGAAACCAAAGGGGGTTGATTTGCTCCCAAAAGAAACCGCACTAGTCCATAATTGCTGTAAAGCATCATGTACTAGTGTAGGTTTAGCAGAAAAAGCATCGCTAGCTTTGGAATACAAATTTAAAAATCGTATCCAAGACTTAAAGCGCGGGAGTTGATCACCAATTTCCGTAGAAATATTATAAAAATTGTTTTTGGCAAGTGAAAATTGGTGAGCCATTTTAATTAAAAGTTTTTCTTGAAAAAGATGTGAAATTTCAATTTTAATTTCTGAAAAACAATTAATTTAAAGAATTAACCGTTTGTATCCCTTTTAATTAATCAAGAACAACAAATGTGCGTTTTTGAGAAATCAAACTACGGGCTCAATAAACAGTCAATGGAAGACAACTTTCAAACCACTAATTAAATCTGCTTTAACAGTGAGTTGTTTGTGTGAAATCTCGGTTTTGAACAGATTTGTTAACTTTTGTGTGTATATACGTGTGTATATATATATATCAATGGAGATGAACAGTTACACAAACACAAGAACAATGATTAATGATGACACACAGAAGATATCAGTCAAAAATCGGGCATTAATTCGTTGTCCGTAAGAGATTTGTCACAAAAATCACGAACAAGTGATTGAATGTATGAAATCGCCTGTATATATGGTGCGGCTGTAAAACTCAATTAGGTAAAAGTGAAATGAAATCATCGAGTTAAAGATGTATATATAGACATGACTGTGAAATGACTAAATTAACCCTGTTAAAAATCATGAAAACTCTAAGTACATACAGGGAACACTCTATCTCGAACCTTAAGTCGAAATTCGAGATAAAGTTCGAGATAGGTGTCAACTCGAACTTTTAGCACTTAGCAAAAATCAGCAACAAAACCTATCTCGAAATTCGAGATAAAGTTCGAGTTAGCAGTCAACTCGAAAAATCATGTACAGCACAACAACATTACTAGGGAAATCTATCTCGAAAATCAAGTAGAAATTCGAGATAGACTTCGAGTTAGGAGACAACTCGAAAAATCCCCTTAATTAATTGAGAATTCTCAGACTCTAAGTTAAAGTCTAAGTCGAACTTCGAGTTGAGCTCTAAGTCGAACTTCGAGTTGAACTTCGAGATAGAAGTTAACTCGAAGTAATTCTCAATTCTATTCAAAATATCCCCAAAATTGGAAACTCATCTCAATTTCGAGATAGAGTTCGAGATAGGCTGTATCTCGAATATTTTGAAGAACTAGGCACACTGGTAACTCTAAGTCGAACTCTAAGTCGAATTTCGAGTTGAATTTCGAGATAGAGTCTAACTCGAAATTTCTCCCAGACTTAGAATTTTCAAAACTTCACTCTGGAAGCTCAAATCGAAATTCAACTGGAATTTCAAGATGAGTTTCGAGATAGTAACTAACTCGAAATTTTGAAGATACTTAGAATAATTTGACAATTTTTCTTTGAAAAACTCAACAATTAATTTTGTCAAATTAATATAAATATCAATTCAAGGATTTTAATATATGACATAATTAAAACATTCCTTGATAATTCTAAGGCCTCTAATTACATGAAAAACACAGGTAAATTCATCTAAAAATCATGCAATATTTAGAATATTATGAATTTAACTCCCCCTATGTTCATGCAATCTAACAAGCATAAATTCACAGATTTGTGCTATAAAAGACACTTAAAACACACTGAATTCATGCAAAATTACACTATATGCTCCCTATAATAATCATTAATTAGGCATTTTAAAGTCTAAACACATAATGATTAAATAGCCTGCATATACCAACATAACCATGGATTTTACAGAGAGAAGGCTTTACTAACTTGTGTTAAGCATTCCCAATTCACCAACCAACCTATTGAATGTTACTTCATCAAGAGGTTTGGTGAATATATCTGCAATTTGTTGCATTGTGGGCACAAAATGTAGCTCCACAGTCCCCTCCTCGACATGTTCTCTTATGAAGTGATACCTGATGTCGATGTGCTTTGTTCTTGAGTGATCTACAGGATTGTTGGTTATGGCAATGGCACTTGTGTTGTCACACATGATTGGAATTTTCTTGTGCTCCATGCCATAATCCTTCAATTGGTTCCTCATCCACAGTATTTGAGATACACAGCTTCCAGCAGCAATGTACTCAGCTTCAGCAGTAGAAGTAGATACTGTATGTTGCTTTTTACTTTGCCAGGACACCAATCTTCTGCCAAGAAATTGACAAGCACCAGATGTGCTTTTCCTATCAATCCTGCAACCTGCATAATCTGAATCCGTATAGCCAATTAGATTAAAACCTGTATCTCTTGGGTACCAAATTCCTAGATTTGGTGTGCCCTTGAGATACCTAAAAATTCTTTTGACGGCTATGAGATGTGATTCTCTAGGATCCGCTTGGAATCTTGCACATAAACAAGTCGCGAACATTATATCGGGTCTACTTGCAGTTAAATAGAGAAGTGAGCCAATCATACCTCGATAGCTTGTGATGTCAACTGATTTACCTGATTTGTCTTCATCAAGCTTCGTGGCTGTTGCCATGGGAGTCTTGGCTGCTGATGCATCTTCTAGATTATACTTCTTGAGTAAATCTCTGACGTACTTGGATTGACAGATAAAGATACCATCTTTTCTCTGACTGATCTGTAATCCAAGGAAGAAGGACAGCTCTCCCATCATGCTCATCTCGTATTTGTCTTGCATTAGCTTAGCAAATTTCTCGCACAAGCGCTCATTCGATGACCCAAAGATAATATCGTCCACATATACTTGAACAAGTATTAGATCATTCTTCACATTCTTATAGAACAATGTTTTGTCAATTACTCCCCTAGTAAAACCACTTTCAATTAAGAATACAGATAGGGTTTCATACCAACATCTTGGGGATTGCCTGAGGCCATAGACTGATTTGAAGAGAAGGTACACAAAATCTTCAAGTTCTGGATCAATGAAGCCAGGCGGCTGTTCCAGATACACTTCTTCTTCTAACTCTCCGTTCAGGAAGGCACTTTTCACATCCATCTGGAAAACCTTGAAGTTCTTATGTGCTGCAAATGCCAAAAACATCCTGACTGCCTCAAGTCTTGCAACTGGTGCATAGGTCTCATCATAATCAATTCCTTCTCGCTGAGAATAACCTTTTGCAACCAAACGAGCCTTGTTTCGTGTTACAAGTCCGTTTTCATCCATTTTATTTCTGAATACCCACCTTGCTCCAATTACTGATTTGTTCTTTGGTCGGGGTACCAGCTTCCAAACTTTCTGCCTTTCAAACTGATTGAGTTCCTCTTGCATTGCAATCACCCAATCAGCATCACCAAGAGCTTCTTCTATTTCTTTAGGTTCAAGCTTGGATAAGAACCCAGAAAATAAGCAAATGTTAGCCAGGTCAGCTCTTGTATTTCTTCTAGTAGACACACCAGCATCTGGATCACCAATAATTAATTCAAACGGATGGTCTCTATTCCATACTCGTTCTCTTGGAAATTGTCTTGATGATTCAGCATGACTTTCTGAATTGTGGTGCTGACTACTTTGAATACTTTCACTAACTCCCCCTGAGTTAGTGCCAGCTCCTACAGAACTAGAGTCAACTCGATTCGAGCCTTGAACAGTAGTCCTTGAGCTGCTATTTACTCCCCCTGAGTTGTTGCCGGTTCGTACTGAAGAAGTCTCTCCTGATCTTGTAGAATTAGCTTGTTCACTAGACTCAGGTTCTTCACGTACACTTGGAACATTTAATGGGACAACCAACTCAGGTTCATCTTCAAGATCTTCTAAGTCCAGATTCTGAAATTTTAGGGATTCAGGTTCACTAGAATCTCTTGAAATTGATGAGAGTTTGGTATCGTCGAATCTGACGTTGTAGCTTTCAGTCACTTTTCGATCATTCACTAAGAACACCCTATAAGCTGCTACCACATCTGTGGAGTAACCAACAAAGATTCCTTCACGAGCTTTTGCTGCAAACTTACCTAGATTTTCATCATCTATAAGTACATAGCATTTTGCTCCGAATACATGAAAATATTTGATTGTTGGTCTTCTGCCGTTCATTAGCTCACATGGTGTCTTTTCTTTATCTTTTATGATCAAGGATCGATTTTGAGTGTAACACACGGTACTCACTGCTTCTGCCCAGAAATACAGAGGAAGTTTCGAATCACACAACAAAGTTCTTGCTGCTTCAACCAATGTTCTATTCTTCCTTTCAACCACTCCATTTTGTTGTGGAGTTCTCGGGGCTGAGTACTGACGACGTATTCCTTTAGATACACAGAAGTCATTTAGCACTGCGTTTTTGAATTCAGTGCCATTGTCTGATCTAATCGTCTTCACAGTAAGTGTTGAAACATTCTCAATTTGAGTGATGTGATCAATGATTAGGAAAGGTACTTCGTCTTTCGTCATTGCGAACAATACCCATGTATACTTGGAGAAGTCATCCACGATTACCAAAGCATATCTTTTCCTAGACAAAGATAGGACATTCACTGGGCCAAACAAATCCATATGAAGAAGTTGCAGAGGCTCAGTGATACTAGAAATTTCTTTGCTTTTATGCGATGCTCGTTTTGACTTTCCCATTTCACAGGCTTCACAGAGTCCTTTCGGAGCGAACTCCATTTGAGGTAGATCTCTCACCAATTCTCGCCTCGCGAGAGCATTCATCGTTTTGAAGTTTAAGTGAGATAACTTTTTGTGCCATAACCAGCTTTCATCATCCGAAGCTTTGCTGTAGAAACAGGTAACTTGATTCTGATTTGCTGAATCCATGTCTGCAACAAAAAGATCTGCCTTTCGAACTCCTCTCAAAGCCAGTAAGCCTTCCTTGATGTGAGTGATTGATACACCTTTCTTGTTGAATACAATTTCATAACCTTTGTCACAGAATTGACTGATACTCAACAAATTATGCTTTAATCCCTCAACATAGGAAATATCTTCAATGATGACATTGCCAGTTTTCAGTTTGCCATATCCCTTTGTCACACCTCTGCTGTCATCTCCAAAGGTAACATAAGGGCCAGCTTTCATAACCAACTCTGTAAGCAGGGACTTGTCTCCAGTCATATGCCTCGATGCTCCACTATCTAGCACCCATATAACTTTATTTCTCTTTTGCTTAATGCCCTCTGGTTCCTCTGATGTCTCAGCCATGAGCGCAAAGTTTGCTACATGAGTAACCTCTTCCTCATCTGAATCATCCCAAGCTCTTCCTTCTGTTACTACTAAAGCTCTTTTACCATGTTTTTCTTTCATCAGCGATTCATACTTGCTTTTGAGGGCTTCAAATGTCTCTTTTGGATAAGTCTGTTTAGGCTTTTTGCAGTCCGAGGCAAAGTGTCCAGGTTCACCACAATTATAGCAATTGAACTTCATTTTGAAATCCAACGGAGATTTGTAGCTGGTACTCTTGCCTTTGCTTTTGTAGCCTGATGAACTACCACCACCCTTAGCAGCCCGATAATAAGATGAAGAATTTCTTTGCGGTCGGTTGCTCTTTCTGAATCTCATATTGCTGAACTTCCTTGCCATGTATGCCACGACACTATCGTCCATGTTGTCCAGCTCTTCTTGGGTGAAGTAGTCATCATCACTGTTGGATGCGCACTCGTCATCATTATCAACTTGATGTGGTGCAGGTGATGATTTAGGCTTTGCTGCAACCATTGCCTTCTTAGACTCTTCCTCATCAGCAACTAATCCTGATGCAGTTTCTTTTCCCTTTGAATCATTGTCCCATGCTTGATCTTGAAGAGTTTCCAGCTCATAGGTCTTCAGAATTCCATAATATTCCTCCAGAGAAGTTGTATGCAAATCTCTGGTTTCTCTGATTGCGTAGACTCTATGTTCAATGCTCTTTGGCTGGTTCCTCAAATATCTTGTATTGGTTTCAACCATGGGGAGAGTAACACCTCTCAGATTCAAATCCAATACCAACTGACTGAATCGTAGATAGACATCTGTTATGCTCTCTCCTTTTCGTATTCTAAAGGTGTCATACTCCATCTTGAGTATAAGTGTCTTGTTACTTCTAACCTCTGCAGATCCTTCCATGACAACTTCTATTTTGTCCCAAATCTTCTTTGCTGTATTCAAACCTTTGACTATGTTGAACATTTCATGATCAAGAGATTCCATCAAGGTTTGTCTTACTGCAGTATCATAAGCTATTTGCTCCTTGTCGGCATCCGTAAAGTCCGCTGCCTTTTTGGGCTCAGACCGAGCAGGTATAACCTCCTCTCCTTCCGTACGCTCAGGAATAGCTTTCATTGGAACGAATTTACCCTTTTCAAGGACTTCCAGATACTCAGGGTTAATACTCTCTAAGTAGAGTCTCATTCTGAAAACCCATTCTTCATAGTGATCTCGGTTGAACATTGGGATCTTGAAAGAATTTTTAGGAGCCATTTCAAATTTTGTCACTAAAAATTTCTAAGTACCCAAGACTAGGCTATGTAGAATATCTATGTAGAACTTCTGCCAAGTCGAAATTTCTCTAAGTAGAAATTTTTGCTCAAGTCGAAATTTCTCTTAAGTAGAAATTGTCCAAGTCGAAATTCACCAAGTAGAAATTGTCCAAGTCGAAATTCTATGTAGAAAATCTCAAGTAGAAATTCTATGTAGAACTTTTGTCCTTAGAATAATTTTTCTTCTGCAGATTACTTTAATGTTGAATAAACAATATCACCACTAAAACACCTTTTTGACTTTTGATTACTTTACACACCGAAAGTGACTAACCCACCTGCTAAGCACTGAGTACACTTTCTTTTGCTTTCGGCTAAGAAGTAATAATCAAATCAAAAGTACCAAAAACACCTTTTTGACTATAATTTCTTTGAAAAGGAAATTGAAAAGTTGCTGGGTTATATTCTTGATAAGAACAAATGATGAACACTCAAGAACACCAAATATTAATGAACCCAGATTAATTCACAAAAATTAATTAAAGTACACCCAAGCCAAATAATCACTCCTGGAGTATTTAAATAATTTTTTCTGGATGAGTTTTCACTGGAAACGAATTAAAGCTTACTTTTCTAGAAATTTAGAAAAGTAGATCTAGAAAATGAAAACTCACGATTCTTCTACTAAACACAAGGATCTATGTTTTGTATGTCAAACAACCGCTCTGATACCAATTGTTAGGTCCAAATGTGTTGTAGAGGGGGGGTGAATACAACTTTTCGATTATGAGAAGCAATAAATACGATGCAATAAATGAACACACAGATTCAAGGAATATATTTCTTTATATATAACTTGAAAAGGTTGCTACAACATTCATTACAAAGTATAACAGAAGTTGAGAGAGAAGTGAATGATTCTAAGCTCTGTGAATACTCTCTCTCTTTTTCTTGTGTTTTTCTCAATATTGCTCACTTACTAAAACATTACACAATTGCTTCTATTTATACTACATGTAATCTATGACCTGTAGTCTTCAAAGACTAAGATGTACGTGGCCCAATGATGTCCACATGAATCTTGTCTTATCTTGAAAGCTTGGAAATCTGCCAATCAGAAGATGCCATGTGTCATGTTGAAGCTGCACTCTAAGTAGAACTTCTACTTGAGAATTTCTACTTAGCCATCTCGAAATTCTAAGTAGAACTTCTACTTGAGAATTTCGACTTAGCCATCTAGAACATTTCTTACTTAGAAAATATTCTGGTCTTCAACTTGAAACTTCAATGCACATCTTGAGCTTGTGATATCTTCATATCTTCTTTGTTCTTCTACAAGCTCTTGAACATGGATCTTTATTACTGACATAAACTTGCTATCAATGTCCTGACACTTGATGCACTGGTCTGGTTCATAAGTGACTAGTCTTGATAGTGTTTCTGCTTCTTGAATAAATTACCATATTCACTTAGTAACTTGACTTTCCAATATTTGCTTTCCTTCTTGTTCACTTGAAATCAATTGGTCTTGTTGATACTGATAGTTATGATCTTGATTCTCGAATTCTCAAATCACTGAGGCCTGAACAACTTTGACTTGAACTTCTCTCAATGATTTCTTCTTGGCTTGATCATAGTTAACATGTTCAATTGTATCAATTACCTTGTCTTCATTTAGTGTTGATTTCTTGTGACTTCTTGTTCTTGATTGTCTTCTGGTTAAGTATCTTTTCGTTTAATTGAGTTACATTAGTTATAGTGTTACAAGTTAATACACTCTGCCTTTCATGGTTGAATGTACCATTGGAAACCAAGAAGTCGGGGGGCAGGAGATAGTAACCACCCCTAGAAGTGAGGATAAAGATGAAGAGCTTGTACCTGATCAGAAGGAATATTGGGTGCTCTATTAACAATGAAGCTGAATATGAAGCCTTGATAGCCGGATTGGGCTTGGCCAGAATACTGAGGGTCAAGAACCTCAAATATTTTGGAGATTCAAGACTGGTAGTATCATAAGTGAATGGTGGATTTGAAGCTAATGATGAAACTATGACAAAGTATTTGAGAGTCGTGAAGGTTGTTATGACTCAATATGATGAGCGCTATGAGGAGCACATTCCGAGAGAAGAGAACGTTAAGGCCGATGCCCTATCTAAGTTCGCATCTTCTGAGATAAAAAATTATGCGGGGAGTTTTTACTTCAAAGTCCTGAAGACCCCACCATCGATTCGAAATTGGTAGCACCAGTTAATGTAAGCTAAAGGATAGACCCTCTCAAAGCTCATCTTGAGACTGGTTGGCTCCCTGATAATGCCTTGAAAGCACAGAAACTATTAGTAAGAATGTTGAGACAAGAGGTCCTTTGTCATTCCATATTTAAAATTTTGAATCTCAAATCCCGACACAAAATTTAAGCCTTGATGGCCAATAAGGCAGTCTGCCTCCAATCGAGCTTGTCGTTTGAGTTTAAGGACTCGAATCAAGAGTCGTCAGTCAAGTTGAGACCTAAGAAAGGTTATATGAGCATAAGAATAAGGTTGAAAACCTAGAATCAAGCTAAAGGGTTGAAAACCAACAAAGGCATACCAGGCCTAAGGTCAAGCGCTAAGGAGCAAGTGAACTACCTGAATGATCAACCGAGAAGGAAGACCTCCTCCATGAGAAACAAGGATGAGGTAAGAACTAAAGAACTTCATCACAAGGATGAGAGTCAAGGGTTGATGATAACCTTAAGACCAAGGATTCAGCAAACAAATTAAAGCCTGGAAGGTCACGGGGTTTAAGAAGCATGTCGTTTGAATTCAAGGTTCACGAAACCATTCACCTCCTATTAACCGGAAACCTCATGTTGGTGGTGGTCCAGAACACCCCCAACCTGATAGATATTTTGGTGGTTGATTAAGAATACTTATTAGAAAAACTAATAAGAAAGGTTGATACCTCAAATTGGAAAATTGAAAAATCAACTTGGGATCTTTGATCCAGAACACCAACATTGAGCATGTGAACATCAACCTTGAATCTTAAGATGAGAAACACGAGTTATAGCCATGAAGGCCAAGATTAGCTACGAAGGCCAAACTTGAGGGGGTCATGAACCTCCAATCAAGATCCAAAGATTAAACTTTCAAGTCAAAACTTGAAAAACAATCTGAAATGTTGGATCCTCGATCTAGAACGCTAGCCTTGAGGTTTTGATATCAACGTACCAAGACTGATTTTCAATCCTGAGCCAACTAAGGACAACCAACCACCGATTGGCCGACCATCGGCCGACCATCGCGCCCGAAGGAGCAGCAGCCGACCACGGATGATTTTAGGTCTGAGATCCATAACTTTCTAAGACCACAGATGATTTTAGGTCCAAGATCTAAAATTCTAAGACCACGGATGATTTTAGGTTCGAGATCCAAAATTCTAAGACCACGGATGATTTTAGGTCCGAGATCCAAAATTCTAAGACCACGGATGATTTTAGGTCCGAGATCCAAAATTTTAAGACCACGGATGATTTTAGGTCCGGGATCCATAACTTTCTAAGACCACAGATGATTTTAGGTCCGGGTTCCATAGCTCCAACCACCAGCTGGCCGACCACCATGATTCAAGGGGCTTCGGCCGACCATCGACTGGCCGACCACGGGACTCTTTAAGATCATAGATGATTTCAGATCCTAGATCCATGATAGTAACTTGAGATCAAGATCAATATCCTTGATCTTTAAGATCACGGATGATTTTAGATCCTAGATCCATGATTATTTTTAAAGACCACGAATGGTTTCGGGTCCGGGTTTCCTAGCCAACCACGAGGTGACCGACCACGACACCCGGAGGGCCGCAGCCGACCACCAGCTAGCCGACCACGGTGATTTGAGGCCATTCGGCCGACCACGGGCTAGCCGACCATGAGCTATCCGTTGATCCGGCCGATCACTGGTAGTTTGTGGTCCCAGAACTCGGATTTTTCAGCGAATCTTGGTTGATTTTTAGCACTGAAACGAGGTCAATGTTTAGCACCGTTTAGTGCCGTTTAGCGCCGTTTAACATCGTTTAAACATCGTTTAAGGCTGTTCAGCACCGTTTAGTGCCGTTTAACGTTGTTTAACACCGTTTAACGTCGTTTAACACCGTTTAAACGTCGTTTAAGGATGTTTAGCGCCGTTTAGTGCCGATTAGCGCTGTTTAGTGCCGATTAGCACCGTTTAGTGTCGATTAGCGCCGTTAGTGATGTTTTATGTCGTTCAACGTCGTTTAACATTGTTTAAACGTCGTTTAAGGCTGAGTAGCACCGTTTAGCGTCATCTAGCGCTGTTTAGTGCCGTTTTATGCCGTTTAACATTATTTAAACATTGTTTAAACATCGTTAAGGCTGATTAGTGCCGCTTAGCATTGAATTAACATTGTCGTAAATGCGTCGGTCGCTCCACGCTTTACATCAAGACAATACTCGTGAAACACTAGTGTATAAAGATGAACCCTGACCCGAGTTTTCGAAAGGACTGTTAAAACTTCAAGGAAAACCTGATCAGTTTTCCTAGAAGTTGGGGGGAAAATGATATGGGCTAAAAGTAAGCTCTAAAGACACATTTAATGTGGCATTAATTAGACCCAGAATGGTCCAAACGTGGGGCCCACCAGATGGGCCCAAATCCTATTTTTGTATATTAATTTCGTAATTGATATTAGGAGTAATCAACAGCTCAATAAATAAGAGTCAAGCAAGGATATTACTCTTGCCTGACTTAGCCTCCAAGATACATACTTCAACATGGAAACTTATTACTACAAGGAAGGGGTCTAGAACCTTCCTCAAGGCGGTGGCTTGCCCACCAAGTCTCTGACTCCTACCATAATTCTAAGACTTCTCAGCCTATATAAAGGGCTTGACCACTCATTCTCAGAATTACGCTTTGGCTTGATTCTCGATATGAGATACGTAGGCACTCTGTGAGGATCGATTAGTCTCGAACACGGAAACATCCATTAAAGCATGAAGCTCCCGAACCCTAGCATTAAATACAGATTCGTAACCTAGTTTTTATTCCACAACATGACCTTTTCTCATTCTAATATTTTATATTGGTCTCATTTCCTTATTTTTTTACGCTAAATTATTGTTTGTACTGTAGAGTATTTATTTAATCTAATTAATTAAATATTATGCATGTTAAATTTTTAAACGCAATACATTTTTTTATATTTTTAGTTTATCTAAAATGAGGATTTTACTAGAGGTATGCTACAGATTTGTGCCAATATCACATGGTTGGCTAAAAATGTAGACAAAGGTTTTACACAGTTGGAGTGTACTATTTTTAATATATTCTGTAAATTTTTTATTTTGGTAAGACAATTTAAATTTTACCTAAGAGGTCTCCCCGTTGGAGATGCTCTAATTATAGTATATTATTATTATTTCAGCTTGTCAATAGAATCTATACTCTATATTAATGTGCAAAACCATGTTTTAATGATACACAATAGTACCAATAGTACCAAAGTACCAAAAGTACCAAATTTGGTTATCACTTAACTCGGGATTCGATCCCTTCCAACTACATAATTATACAAGATTTATTATTTAATTTAATTTCACCCCATGTTCGATTTCCTATAAGGGGTTCGATTAAGGGGTTTGACGGTTATCACTTAACTCGGGGTTCGATTCTTTCCAACTACATAATTATACAAGATTTATTATTTAATTAAATTTCTTTAATTTCATCGCGTGTTCGATTTCTTATAAGGGGTTCAATTCCTGACATAATTATAAAGATTTATTTACTTTAATTTTTATAACTTTATCTCGGATTCGATTCTTTATAACTACATAATTAAATAGTGTATTAATATTAATTTTTTAATCTCGACTCGTGTTCAATCTATGCCCGTGCTTTGCACGGGTTATCGGCTAGTATATTTTTATAAGATAATAGATCATATAAAATGTTTAGTACAAAACTTTTGTGCTGTTTTGTTATTTGTTTTCACATTCAACTCGTTACATGCACAACACCACCGCCACTAGTACTTTTGATGCAGTAAATTTTTGTGTTCGTTCGCAGGGAGGCATGTTTTATCAATTTTAATCCAATTGTTTCCGGGAAAAAAACGATAGTTATGAAAATATTTACTAACTAATTATTTATATTAATTTAACTAATTAATTAAGGGATCAACAATGAATTTAAAATCTAGGGCAATTAGGTCCACCATGTTTACATAATATCTGGCTTTTAAGCTAAAGCAATTAAAATGGTCATGCAATTTAGAGTTTGTTAATCTCTCTCAAGTATCAACATTCCCGAAACCTGCTTACACGTATAATCACTTTTAGTAATTTAATTAATCGGGTAATTAGAACATGTGTAAATCTCTCTCAAGAATTAACGCTCTCGGAAATCCAATTATGCTCTCGCAATAAAATTCAATTCCGCTAACCGTAGGTGTGCCTCTAGTGAGTAAAATCTCTCGATCTATTACTCTTATTCGCATATAATTAATCTGTGATATTGGCCACTAACACAAATTAAATATCAAAACATAATCGATTAGAATTACCATAATCAATCAAACCACTATGAAAATCATGCCAGAATTATCATGCAAACATGGCTTCCCTTTATGCCCTAAAACAAACTACACACTAATATAAAAATTAAGAACAACTAAAATTATATAACAATCCATCTATAAAATAAATATTTAATAAACAAGGTAAAATAGAAAATACCTTACAACGAGAAATTGTGCATAAAAAAGAAGAAAACCATGCCCCTAGCTCTAGCTCTTGCAGTAGCCGAAAATGATGAAGTAGAAATGGAATGTTGTATGCAGTGTGTAGCTTCCTAATCTAATGTCTAAACTAAGCTAAGATAATCTGTGATGTGTTATTCCCCTGCACAAGCTCTTCATTTATAGCCTCCATTTGCATAAAATAATTGCCTTCATGATTAGCTTCATCACTAGCTCCACTTTGCTATTCTTTTTCTTTCTTTTCCAAGCCAACCAATTCACACACTTTCGGCTGCATTATTCCTCCCAACAACTAATCAACCAAAACACATGTTTTACACTTTGAATAAACAACAAGAAAATTAAAAATCTAAAAAGATTTTCACTAAAATTCGGAATTGATTTTTCTCCTCAAATTTCGAGCTGCTCCAGTCGGATTTTGCTCATTAGATCATCCTTGAATTAAAGAAAATTTCACAAGCTTCGCGTGGACTGTAAGATCGTCCAAATCCAACTTCTACAACTCCGGATATGAAATAAATACTGTAGAAATCGAGTGTAGCCCAATAAATCCGAATTTCTTCATTTTTAGCTCCAAAAAGCTCTTTAAGCCCAAATTCTTCCAAAATTAGGAATTCTTGTCTTCTACAATAAAACATTAATATTAAATAAATAAATACCAAAATTAATGCAAAATGCAATTAAATACGGGAATAAAATCATCTATAATATATATAAAAATATATCATATCAAACATCCTCACACTAAGCATTTGCACGTCCTCGGGCAAATAAGTGAAATAAAAACTAAATCCTAACTAATATCACTTTCGTAGATGACACGATTGCATTAAGCACATGCAACAAGCCGTTAAACCCCTAGGCAGCCCTAGTAGGACGAGTGCTGTCTCGTGAGGGTTTATAGCGAATTTACCCACAAAATCCATTTTGTTTCTACCAAGTCTCAAGTATGCAACATATCATAGTACTCCACACATGCAAAACTTAATTACACAATATAGAAAAGACAAGTCTTTCAATTTACGCATCATTTGTACAAGACTATCCAAGTAAGCACACAGTCTAGATAGACAAAAATATCATGAAATAAATATCAATGCCGCATTCAGTGAGTAACATGCTATGGATAGAAATGAAGCTCACAAAACTCTCAAATCACACAAGTGTATAGGTGAAGTGTATTCGCTCAAGTTCAATCAATTAAGTCATGTGCTACCATATGCTTGGTTGTCCACCAAATCTCCACTACTTTGTATACATGCATGCATAAATCAAAAGGTCTTTGTTAAGGGTTGTAACGTGGCTAAGGTGAAGGGTAGGGAATCAAGAAAAAGGCTAACAAGTGGCTAACTTGACAAACTAATAGAGCACAATGTTCATTACTAATTAAAGCACTCAACATGAAATTTCGATCATGTAAAAGCTGATCAGACTCTCACAAGCATTAAACCCCAAGCACATATTACCATGTACTTTTTCACTTTCATATTGCACAAACCAATGAACACAACTCCACTTGATCTTTTATTTTCTTTCTTTTTCTTTTTTCTTTTTTTTAGAAATTCCCACCAAATTTTCACACTTTAACAAAGAAATCCCCACACTATTCACTCACCAACCTCTAAATGAATCAAAATGCTCTACTAGTAAATCAAGAGAAGAATAAACAAGTAGGCTCAAGAATTTAGATTGGTGATATACGAAAATAACGGATATAAAGCTCAAGGGGGTTCACTAAGGATTTATGATTCAAGGGTACTGTTTGGATAAATACGGTTAATCCTAGTGCCTTTATCATTTTCATGCATACAGATATCACGTAATCTCAAAATGGTTTAAAACAAGTTCTAGAGCAACATGCCAAATGATGAACAACACACAACAATAAAATTCGATTGATATAAGATGTATCAATCATAAATTAGGCTCAAGATCTCACATGGTGAAAGCATACTTCAGTACTCACTAAAATTGACAATGATGTATCTCAAGTTTTAAAATTTTCGCAAGCACGTACAAGGAATCATCAAGTAACAAATGTTTTTTCTAGTGATATGACATGTCAAATAATCATGCAAAATAAGCTCACAGGATTTGTACCTATCCTTGTTAACACAGTATGTGACGAGGCAATTAATTTTCTAATCTTCTGATTTTTTTGGAATTTTTAATTTTTTAATTTTTTAATTTTTTTTTTTTGAATTTTTTTAGTCATCGAGAACCCATCCCCACACTTAAGTGGTTCATTGTCCTCAATGAACAAATATATAAAAGAAAAGTAAAAAAAAACAAAGAAAAGTAAGAAATACTCCCCTAATGCATAAGTACGACGTGTCGAGGCGCTGAATGTCGAAGCATGGAGTGCCACTTCAAAAAGACCAAAAACATGTTGCACGGGACCACCACGAGAAGCATGAACAGTTGCTTTAATCCTGCACAAAATTTCCAAAGAAGCATTATTAAAATAAAATATGACATCAATAAGCAATAATTGATTAAGTGCTTCTGCAGTTTTGGAAAACTTTGTGATGAAACAACGATAGAATTCGACACCACGAAAATATCGAACTCCCGTGACATAAGGTGGAGGCTCTGGTGGTGGCTTTTCTTCATTCATCACTTCCACATGAGCCATTCGAACATCTTGGCTTATCACATCATTGGCTAAGAAAACACTTCCATCTTCTCCCTCTTCTTGGGCTTGACACGTAAGAGCCACTTTGTATGGATCCTCAACCAGAATTTGAGAAATATCATCTTGGACAATATTTGTTATCATATCAACCTTGAAATAAGTGTTCTTGAGCAAAGAAGCCTTGTAAGTAGAGGCTAGATCGAGAGCAAATTTATCAATACATGGTAGCTTAGGCACAGGTTGCGGAAGAGAAACAACAACCATCTCTGTATTGCTTTCCTTTGTAGCCTCATCATCAGTCATATTGCTCTCGGTAGCAGCAACATCATTGATCTTGTCATCAGTGGCATGCTCCTTCTCTTTATCAATGGCCTCATCATCAACATACATGGAGAAACTATCATATTCCTGATCGCTTGTGAGATTGATAGCGGTCAGGTCCTCTTCGGATCGGATAGATGATGATGGTAAATAGTCGAGCTGCCATGTAGTAGAAGAGTTAGCCAACTGTGCAATTTGAGATTCAATCGCCAAACTTTGAGTTTCTAATTCTTCAAAACGCTTTAGCATTTTATTCAAGATATCCCACATCTCATTTGTCTGATCAGTTTGCATATCTACGCTGGGTTGAGAAACATGTAGATCTTCTTGTAGATGAGGATATTGATATTCTTACTGTGGCGGCTGCTCATATGACTGATAATATTGTTGCTCAAAGTGTTGCTGATTATGATATGAAATATTTTGAGCACCGTTGTCCTGGTAGTAGAAATCTGGCTGATTCACGCATTCTTGATCAAAAGTGTTTGAGTACTGGTTGTACCCATATCCTTCTTCAAAAGAATTCATTTGTCCGAACTGAGCACTCTGAGAATTATAGACATTGTAAGAGCATTCAAAACCAAAGTGACCATACATTCCACAAACTTCACAGCGAGTGTACGTTTCAGGGGCCACTTGTGACATCTCATTTGTACTCATCGGACATGTAGCGGGCTCTGCAGTCTTCCACGAGGCAATTTCTCGAGTATATGCCTCTACTCGGAAAGAAAGATATACAAAAGTATCAACTTCATCCATTGCAGACCTGCAAACACACTACAAAGCCAAGAAACGAAATAAAACCGGTCTCAATTGGAACTAAAGTTCCAATGAGACAAAGAAAACATAACGAACTAAAAATTTAACAAATTAAACAAAATATGAAATATGTATTTTTAATAATTTTTTTTTATCAAACAAGCCACAATAGACAAAACTCACAAAACATCTTTACAAATTTAAAAGAAGATTTAAACGATTTTAAACTAATTAAGCAAAAATGAAAAGATCTAAAAACTAATTTAATAATTAATTGAAAACTACTTAAAATCTAATTAAATCCCGAAATTTATTTTATTATTATTATCATTATTATTATTTTTTATTCTTTTTTTATATAAATAATCTATTTCTAAACTAATTAAATACAAATGAAAAGATTAAAAACTGAATTATTCTGAAAAAGTAAAAACTTTAATTTTTAAGAAAATTATTTACAGAAAATTTTGGAAAAATTGGTCATGATTCATTCGTAAATGTAGCTCGCCAAAACCAACCAAAACCACAAAATAAACTATACACAATACCACTCAAAACGTAATCCACTCGCGAGTACAAAAACAAAACAGACAGCGACTTCAACACATCAACTCGGTTACGAACAAACAGACTTTGGCTACTAACATCAAAACTCGAAAACGACTCGACTGCAAACCGAAAACAACAAACCCTTAATTTGCAAAGAAATAGAATCGCAACAGCTGTTACAACTCGTAAAACTCAGCAAAGCTCGGTTATTCTCAGTATTACAACTCGGGTTACACAGCAGTAACTAATAAACTGACGATTGAATTTCAACAAACTTCGTCTTGAAATCACGAATCCAACAAGACTCAACAACGGAACCAAAAATCAGCAAAACTCCGGAACAAAACGAGAACAGGACTCGCAGCAAACTCTCAGACAAAACGGAATTTCAAAGCAACGCACAAGCAAACTCGCAGCAA
Organism: Kitagawia praeruptora; assembly: GCA_037693485.1. Taxonomy (NCBI): domain Eukaryota; kingdom Viridiplantae; phylum Streptophyta; class Magnoliopsida; order Apiales; family Apiaceae; genus Kitagawia; species Kitagawia praeruptora. The sequence goes on from CM075354.1 coordinate 129,727,643, forward strand.
CCGTAGAACAAGACTCGCGACTCGCTACGAACTCACAAATTAAGACCAAAGATTTACAGAACTCGGACAAAAATTGGACTCGAAACAACCATTGCAGAATCAAATACACAGAGCTCGGTACATTCAATCTCGCAAAAACTAACATACAAACATCACTCGACCCAGCAACTCATCAATTCAAATACAAACTCGAATCAAAACTAATCATCGAATCAGCAGCAACTACGAACCAAAACTCAACACTAATACAGAGACAACTTAGAACTTGGCAAAACAATAAACCCAATTCAATAGCAAACCAATTCGAAGAAGAATAAGGAGGTGGAAGGAGGAAGGTAGTGTTTGTGCGTGAAGGCGGAAGTGATGGTGGTGGCGCGAACGGAGTTGTTTGGGTTGCAGCGGTGGATAGAGAGAGAAGTGTGGTGGAGAAAAGAGGAGCCTGGGACAAGAAGATGCAGAGGGAAAAAAAGGATAAAACTGGGTAATTGACTGAAACAGGGGCTGGGTGTGTTTAATTGTGCTGGGTTCAACCAAAAACAAAAGAGGAGAGGCTAAATAATTGTTTTCAATTAAAAAAAATAAATGCTGAAAATTTATAAAATTAATATTTTTGTAATTTTTTTTTACACTAACATAATAAAATCTAAATTATAAAAAACAATTAATTTAAAATCAATAATTTATGCCTCCCCTACAGCGGCGCCAAATTTGATGCGGTATATTTTTGTGTTCGTTCGCAGGGAGGCATGTTTTATCAATTTTAATCCAATTGTTTCCTGGAAAAAAACGATAGTTATGAAAATATTTACTAACTAATTATTATATTAATTTAACTAATTAATTAAGGGATCAACAATGAATTTAAAATCTAGGGCAATTAGGTCCACCATGTTTACATAATATCTGGCTTTTAAGCTAAAGCAATTAAAATGGTCATGCAATTTAGAGTTTGTTAATCTCTCTCAAGTATCAACATTCCCGAAACCTGCTTACACATATAATCACTTTTAGTAATTTAATTAATCGGGTAATTAGAACATGTGTAAATCTCTCTCAAGAATTAACGCTCTCGGAAATCCAATTATGCTCTCGCAATAAAATTCAATTCCGTTAACCGTAGGTGTGCCTCTAGTGAGTAAAATCTCTCGATCTATTACTCCTATTCGCATATAATTAATCTGTGATATTGGCCACTAACACAAATTAAATATCAAAACATAATCGATTAGAATTACCATAATCAGTCAAACCACTATGAAAATCATGCCAGAATTATCATGCAAACATGGCTTCCCTTTATGCCCTAAAACAAACTACACACTAATATAAAAATTAAGAACAACTAAAATTATATAACAATCCATCTATAAAATAAATATTTAATAAACAAGGTAAAATAGAAAATACCTTACAACGAGAAATTGTGCATAAAAAAGAAGAAAACCAAGCCCCTAGCTCTAGCTCTTGCAGTAGCCGAAAATGATGAAGTAGAAATGGAATGTTGTATGCAGTGTGTAGCTTCCTAATCTAATGTCTAAACTAAGCTAAGATAATCTGTGATGTGTTATTCCCCTGCACAAGCTCTTCATTTATAGCCTCCATTTGCATAAAATAATTGCCTCCATGATTAGCTTCATCACTAGCTCCACTTTGCTATTCTTTTTCTTTCTTTTCCAAGCCAACCAATTCACACACTTTCGGCTGCATTATTCCTCCCAACAACTAATCAACCAAAACACATGTTTTACACTTTGAATAAACAACAAGAAAATTAAAAATCTAAAAAGATTTTCACTAAAATTCGGAATTGAGTTTTCTCCTCAAATTTCGAGCTGCTCCAGTCGGATTTTGCTCATTAGATCATCCTTGAATTAAAGAAAATTTCACAAGCTTCGCGTGGACTGTAAGATCGTCCAAATCCAACTTCTACAACTCCGGATATGAAATAAATACTGTAGAAATCGAGTGTAGCCCAATAAATCCGAATTTCTTCATTTTTAGCTCCAAAAAGCTCTTTAAGCCCAAATTCTTCCAAAATTAGGAATTCTTGTCTTCTACAATAAAACATTAGTATTAAATAAATAAATACCAAAATTAATGCAAAATGCAATTAAATACGGGAATAAAATCATCTATAATATATATAAAAATATATCATATCAACTTTCGTCTACACCACTGAAAAACAAACTAGCATGTCGTTTTTACCTTCAATACAACATCTTAATCATCCCCACAGGGAGTTATACTGGATCGTCGAGTGTTGCTGCGAGTTGGGTGTTTTATGTTTGATGTTGTTGAGTCTTGCATTTGTTATCGCTGAATATGTGCTAAGTTATTAGTGAGTCTGATTGCTGAGTTATGTTGAGTTTCATTTTGAGACAATTTCTGAGTTCGGTTTGGTTATACTGAGTTCTGTTTTCGAATTGCTGGGCTGAGTTTTAGGGTCTGCGTTTTTGGAGTCTAAGTGTTGCTATTTTAAATACGTGTTGGTTCGTTCTTTTCTGCATTTCATTTTGGAGTTTTTGATTTGCTGAGTCTGACTGTTTGTTGGTCTTTCTGTATTGCTGTGTTTTTCCGAGTTTGTTTTGCGAGTCTGAGTTTCTATTGAGTCCAGTGCCGAGTTGTTAAATCGCTGGTTTCGTGTTTAATTGATGAGTTGTTTTACCGAGTCGCAGTTTTTGTTTTACAGCTGAGTTATGAGTCCAGTTCATGATACAATTGCTGAGATTTCGTTATTTTCTGAATTTAGCTTGGTTTTTGCTAGTTTTGTTAGCTTCTTATTCGAATTTTGTTGTCTTGTCCATATGATCAATAATAGTTGGAGGAGCCTTTTAATGTGCATTTATGATAATTGAATGATATTATTTAATTTTCCGTTTTATATTTTGATGTATATCTTTTTAGTAGCTCAATTAGTATTCCCTAATTTGTGTTAATTAACAAGTTTATATGCTTTTATCTCGTTGGAATGTTTGGTATGGTTTTGCCAATCAGTGTTATTATTGTGCGTGTTTTGTCTGTAGAATTTTAAGTACGTGGTTTGATATTGGGGGTGTTTGGGGAACTTTTTTCCGGAATAAGACAACTTATTTTAAGATAAAGTGCCCGTTTGGCAAGACTTTTTTTTAAGGACTTATGGACTTATTTTCGGGTAAAAATTTTACATTTTCATAATTTTTTTAATACAAGTATTTAATGTATGTTTGAGATTCAATAAGTTGCAAAAATAAGTTGGAAAATAAGTTGGAATGTTAGAAATCTCTAACTTTGGGGGTGTTTGGGGAACTTTTTTCCGGAATAAGTCAACTTATTTTAAGATAAAATTAGAGATTTCTAACATTCCAACTTATTTTTGCAACTTATTGAATCTCAAAGATACATTAAATACTTGTATTAAAAAAAATTATGAAAATATAAAATTTTTACCCGAAAATAAGTCCATAAGTCCTTAAAAAAAAGTCTTGCCAAACGGGCACATTGCTAGCTTCAATTTAGGCTTTTAAATTTTTTGCTTAATTTATGTACATGTTTTAATTTATGAATATGTTTTAATTGCTAATTGATTCTTGTTTTTTAATAGCTTTAATGAAGTTTTTGAAATTAGATATTTTTCTTAAATCCTAATTGATTCTTACTTTTTTGACTGAGGCTTTGAATATTTAGTGAGTTAATTGATTTTGCATTAATATAAATTTGATTCTTATCTTGAAAAGTCTTAAATAGTACTCCCTCCGGTCCATTATATAAGGCATTTGACTTTTGTGCACGTAATTTTAAGTGTTTTGACCACATGGTAAAAATTATTATTTTTAAAATTTTCTTTTTTTGAATAAAAATATTAATACTCTATTTTTATTTGGAAAAAGAAAATTTAAAAAATCATAATTTTTACTATGTGATCAAAACACTTAAAATTACGTGCACAAAAGTCAAATGCCTTATATAATGGACCGGAGGGAGTATGATTGTATCATTTTATATGGTTTTTGTAACTAATTTTTAATTGATGATCGATAGGATTTAATTAGAGGATTTTAATGTGCCTGAATTGATGATTGAGATTTGCATAATCAGGACGAATTGATTGTGGTTTCGATTTCGATTTGATTCTTATTTTGATATGTCTTAATTAGTAAGATTGTACCATTTTACATGGTTTTGTACCTTTGAGGGTATGCCATTTATTTGTGGTTTTGTAGACCAATTTTGGGTTACTGTTGATGCCGTTTTTTGACGATTTGGATCATTTATTGATTTGGAATCTGTTGTCATTTTAGATAACTTTATAGTAGAGCTTTTATGAGAAATCTATTATATATCTAATACTCTAATACTACAACATACATGTTTGTGAAACATTTTATTCCACCTCATCACGCCATGTCACTCCAACTCAGCAGCCAAGTCAGTCCAGTTAAATTGCCTATATGTTATTTTACACATACGTTTAGCAATGCCCCAGCAAACCTAGAATCCATTTGTATTGTTGCTTCTCACGTCCATTTCTCAATCTCTCTGTTTCTGATATCCCAATTAAATTGAAAAGGAAAAAGTGATTGTTTGATTACAATGGGTACCGACTGTTTCAAATTGGTGTGCAACTTTTTTAATCCTTTGGTATAACCCTTAATCCCGATGATATTATATATATAAATATTTGTATTAAAACAATGGCAATTGTGCTTAACAGGCCCGTCAGCTTCATCTTGTAACCCATACTCTATTTGTGAAAACTAACTGGACATGATAGAGAGGAGAAGATGAAAGGGAAAAAAATGGTAGGTACTCTATTTTACTTGATCTACTGGTTTAATTTTAATGGTGATTCTTTGTTTTTTTTTTGATTGATGCTCATAACTTCTACTTAGCCATTTATTTTTGTTAATCTGGTTGTGGTTGTTGCCTCGTATCTTTGTTAAAACTGGTTTGATCATGCACGGAATTTGAATTTCAGTAACAACGGCCAAGTTCCCTCAGTACAACTTTCTGTTGCAATTGTTTTAGATTTTTTTTTTTGAGGGATTGCCACCGTTTTAGTTATGTACATGTAACATTTGCAAAAAATTAATTAACACTTACCTTAAAATTGGGATATGAAGACGACATGGACTGATAAGGTACTTTATTTTATATAGGTACCTTTTTGTTCTAAACCTCATTTTGCCAAGAGGGATATCCACTAGGCTACCAATACAATTCTTATTGAAAAATCACACTATTTTGATAGCATGCAAATCGCAATCCTTGCTCGATGCAGTGTTCATTATCATGTGCTATTATGTTTTAATTTCATAACATTGCACTATGTGATATGAATTAGAGGCTGCTCTACATCCTACAGGTTCATTTTATGATGGCTACTGCACACTTTCAAGCAGAAATGTTCTGAATATATAAGGAGCTCGTTGGAACTAAGTTAATTAGGCAAAAATGTGTAGATCCTAGCATATACTGTTAATGGAAGTGAAGCGCATGGAAATATTAAATTGTTTTAGGTCTACACTCCCTCTTCCCTCTGGTTGTTCCATTGTTGTCGTTTAGAGTACATTACCGCTTGGGCCTGCTCAACAGCCAGGAGGTACTGCCCATGATGGTCTGTATCAGATGTTTGGTGTTACTTACTTTACCATTAAAGATCAATCTTGACCCGTACTAATCAACGTTGGAAAGACAAGGCTGAATAGAAAGAAGAGGTACCGACCATCCATTACAATGCTATTTCTTTATTACATTTTAATAGGATAATAAAATGACAGGAGACATGCCAAGATTATCACTACTCTTACTTTTATATCAATATATTGCTTGCTGTGATTCTGTCAAGATATTATCTATGTATCGTATGGTAAAGAGATTATCAAATGAGAAAACCATAATGCCATTCATGATAAATGCTCAGCAAGCATTTTTGTAGATTCTTGCAATTTTAAGTATTGTTTTAGTGGGAGTCATATAGGCCCTAAAAATTTAGGATGTCTGCAATGCAAGAGATCTTGTGGAAATGAGTTGCATATTGTTACATATGTATTTGGATGTGTTAATAATATGCTATTTATCTACATTAGTATCTTTTTTATGAGTACAGTAAGCGACATCAAATCTGCAACATATGAAATTTGGTATTTGTATATACTCTTATATTTTTTCTTTGTATAGAACCAAGTTAATTGTTTAAAAGTTGGTTTATCTGATGTCGTTAGGTGTGGAAGCATTTGTTTCAATGACAAACACAGAAAATATTGTTTTCAATTTTGATTAGGTATGCATGCCTCTTCTATTATAATATTAATTACAAGTATTAATCGTTTCTTATTCTGGATTATGGAAATTAAAAGCACTACATGTGATTTAAATATTTAGGTTAGATTATGCGTAGACTGCCATGATTATATATGTGCACCTAGACTCTCGATAAAATTCGATCAATCGTTTCTTAGGTATAGACAGTTATGTTCTTGCTCATACCAGCAGACCAACACTTCTTAAATAATAGCACACCTGGAAATAAAAGAGATTTACATAATACAGGTGTGATGATTCATGAATGCATAGTAATCTTTTATCTTTTGACTTTCTCATCAACTGCAAGTTATGACAGCTCTATATCGTACAATAAAATGTCAAAATAAGCAGTGTTAAATATTGGAAATCTTTTAGTTGTGTAGATTTTGCCAATGCAAAGACTTGATCAAGATGGTTGGAAGATAGCAATCGCATTGGTAATGCATCAAGAGCCATTTCTGTTGGACTTCTTCTAATACGTTGTAAGTATTAGATATATAGTACTTTGTTTTACTTGTATGTTAGTCCTTTCATGACATTTTGTTGCACTAAATGTATAGAATTTCATGATTTTTTCCCCTAGCTGTAAATTATGTTGCAGATAAGGCCCTTGGAGTATCTCGGTCAGTTTTAGCTATTAGGCTAGCTACTGATCAGGTTATTTGTGCAGTATACTTTACAATATTGTTTTCTCTAGCTGCTAATATTCATTCTCAGGCACCAACTGCAGATACAAATAAAACTATGTGACATTTGATACTAAAAAGTGCAAGAAAAATGAGGGTATATGCGTCGTCAAACCTGTCCCATTATGCAACTAATTATGGGTTATATGTTGTGTAAATCTTTTATGCCAAACTTTTCATGTGTTATTCTTTTAACCAAAATCTTAACACAAATTACCCAGATTTTCAGATAAGCAATTTCTTATTTCGCTAATATGTAGATGAAGGTGCCTATATTATATGTGTTTGTTTTTACAAATCCTTTTTAACCACTCATTCCTTAACTCAGCAACTTTTGCATGTTTCTTTTAAGAAAAAATTGAATAAATAAATCCTGAAACTTTAGCATGTCTTTTAGATCATGTAACCATGTTAGGAAAATCCTTCTTAGAAATTTGGCCACTGAAATCTGCAGGGTTTAATAAACCTTGTAAATCTCTGCTAAAAGTTGAAAAGATGAAATCTTATAATGCTTAACTGATCGAAGAAATAGCACACACTTACTTTGTCTTTAAAATGTTTATTACATAGTTCAATTAGGAAGAGGTAGAAAAAGTTAAAGTTTCATGCGAGTGAAGGGTAGCTTTTGTACTAAGATTTCGGGCAGAAAAGGGAAGCTTTTATACTCTGCAACCATGAAAAATAGTCTACTGGAAATTTCTAAGTAATTTTCTTGGTGCTTTATAAAATGTTATTTTTTTAACATTTTTTACCTTGTCTTTAGGAATTTCTTTTCACCTCAAATTAATAGAGCCTACATATGCTTTGTTTTCCAAGCTTGATTCAGGAAGTTTGTGACTGCAAAAAAGGTTGAGACATGCATCTTTATACCTTCTCCAAGTGGAAAACTATATAGCAATTCCCTGGACAAGGTAGTTAACTTGGGTATTTTTTGTACTTTCAGAAAATTTCCACTTAGCGGCAATGCATATCAAACCAATATATTTTCAATTATATTTTGCTAGAAGGTAAACTTTTTACTTTCTCAAATGACTTTTCTATATAGGCATTAACTAGATTAAAACAGAATTTCTATTCACAATGTATTCACTTAAATTTGCATTACAGGGTTAATGACACTCAACCAATGATTGATACACTAAAAACGTCTTAGAATTGTACCGATTCCTTGACATAAAGCATTCTAAAATTGTATGCCGATTTTTTTTATAGGTCTGGACAATGAAACAATAGGAAATTTAACATGTTAAGGTCCATGATTTAAATATTTATAGATATGAATGATGTAAATTGGACTTGTAAGTTCCTCCATCTGCGTTACACTAGGGGAAGCTCATGAATATATTTGCAGCTAGCCATGTGTGATAGCTAAGACAATGTTAATGTACATGCCTTGAATTTATAACTATTGCATGTTTTTAGAGTTGTTCATTATTTGGTGGCCTACAAATGGTTATTAGAGTTGCCTTTGTTTCTAACATTAGCATGGTATGATATCACAAATGGGTTGTCGTAGTGATTGTAACTTCTTTCATAGTGATTATAAATTCTTATATACTCGTAACTTAGGCATTTGAACACTCCTTCGACGAGGCTAGCACATTAAAAATTATATCTATCTTCAGTTGTATAGTTGATATACATCATGAACATATAATCATATTCAATTTACTTATATAAATATTCACAATTGCAAATGCCACTTAATTTGGAAGCAACACAAAATACATATTAACATGATTTTACTAGCAAACTTGTGCATTGCACGGGTTATAAAGCTAGTTGATTTTATATGGGGGATCCCTTTGGTTAGATATATAAAATTGTTCAATTTATTATGTTTACTGAGTATAATAATTATTTATTGTATATTCGATTAATGACTCTTTTGACATAATATTATTTGTTTTATTGATATATTCAGTTTCCGTGGGTGGAAAGAAGTGTAAAGAGAAGATGGATGATGGCATATTTTTGGGTTTTAGGGTGAGAAGATGGATTAATGCGGGATTATGGATTACTATAGTGGATGAATCAAGCTGAAGAATCAAGAAATTTCTAATCATTTTATTTTTAGGTTTTGTTAAATGATGTACTCATTTATTTAGTAAGGCACTCTTTTTTCCCGCTTGAGTTTTTTTCACATAGGGTTTTGCTCTTCAAGGGTTTTTAACGAGGCCGTTTTTTATGGATATAAAAGTGTAATTATCTAAATTTCCGGAGGAATCTCTTTCCTATGGGTCATTTAGACTCATGGATTGGTTAAGCATATTTTTCGGTTAGATGATGAAGTTTTTATTATCTTTTCAGATGTATCATCTGTTTCTTTTCAAGAATGAAATTTATCATTGCTCTAAAAAAAATGATTAAATAAAATGTGGATCGATTATGAAATATGATCAAGTACTATGTAACATCCACGTGGAAAGACCAAGCAAGTTTAACTTGCAAAAGGAATTCACACACCTCGGGCACAACCTCTGGGAACTATATTTCAGTCTGATCTTAAACTGCTACACATGGGTGGTGGATACAAAATGGCAACGGCAATACAATGCAGTTGTACATAAGTGCATTACCAAGATTAGTATGAGATATACCACACATTTTCTCCAAGATTACATGGAATTTAAATCAGTTATAGAATTAGTTATCCACTACACTATTGTCTCCGAATTTAATTCAGGTGAAGCTTTTGTGTGTGTGCGCGCGTAATGTGTAGCATCGGTTGATACTTGATATTTGATAATAAGGTTCCCGTGCTCGGCTCTGCACTACCCTCATTGCCGCCCTGAGCACTGCTTTCGGTTTCTCTATTTAGTTTCAATCCCAGCCCCCTCTTGTTCAGTAAACTATTACCTCCTAGCCTGGCAAACAGTTGAGATCGTAGAAATGCTTCAAGAAGTAAAGAATCTTGACTACTATCAGTACTTTCCCTGGCACTCGAGTGAGGGAGAGTGTTATATAATAATATAAAAATATAAGATCCTGGTAAGTCCTTTTTCCCGCTAAGCATGTCACACACAGCTGAATTGTCACTACAGCTCCTCCAAAAATACATCAAACACTCTAAGCAAATCAATCAAATACATGCTTTTCTAGTCACTAACAATCTCCTACTCTTTAATCCAACTTCCAGTCCATTTAAATGGATGAGCACACTTCTTTACAACACTCTTATTAGAGCTTACCTTAACATTCACAAACCTCACAACTCATTAGTTTTATACAAAAACATGCTTGTTCATCAAGTTCCACCAAATAGTCACACTTATCCTTCTCTTGTCAAAGCAGCATTACACTTCATGGCCCCTGAATCACTTTATACTCAAGTGGTTAAACGTGGGGTATTAAAAGACCCATTTGTTCAGACATCTTTTCTGTGTTTGCATGCTCAAATGGGTAATATTGGTGATGCACGTAAGATGTTTGATGAAATGTCTGAACCGTGCATTGTTTCATACAATGCTCTGCTTGATGCTTTATGCAAGAATGGGGAAATGGGGTCGGCTGTTTTGGTGTTTCAAAGCATGCCTGTTAGAGATATTGTTTCTTGGACAAGTATTATAAATGGGTATGGAAGAAACAAGTGTTTTCGCGAGGCGATTGAGTTCTTTAGAATAATGATGGTGCATGGAGACGTGAGGGATTCTTATGTAAAACCAAATGAAGCTACATTTGTTAGTATTCTATCCTCGTGCGCTAACTTGCTAGGTGGAGGTGGTTTGTATCACGGAAAGCAAATTCATGCCTACATGATCAAGAATGAAAGTAAAATGACTGTGTTTATGGGGACGGCATTGATAGCACATTATGGAAAATTGGGTCACATGGCTTATGCTATTAGAGTTTTCGACTATATGGTAGATAAACAAGTATGTACTTGGAATGCACTAATTTCTTCTCTGGCTTTGAATAGTATGGAGAACCAGGCGTTAGACATGTTTGAGAAGATGAAAAGTAGAGGGGTGAAGCCAAATGAGGTTACTTTTGTTGTTGTCCTTGTCGCTTGTGCTCGTGCCAATCTGGTGGAGCTAGGTCTAGAATTATTTGAGTCAATGTTGCGTGTGTCTGGAATCGTTCCAAGAATGGAGCACTACGGATGTGTGGTAGATCTTCTTGGCAGAGCTGGGCTCTTGACAGAAGCACAAGAATTTATAAGAAGGATGCCTTTTCATCCGGATGCATCTGTTCTTGGAGCTCTAATGGGTGCTTGCAAAGTGCATGGAGCCATTGAGTTAGGGAATGAAGTTGCAAAAAGAATTATCGAATTGCAACCCCTGCATTGCGGACGATATGTACTTTTGTCGAGTATATATGCTGAAGCTGATAAGTGGGACAATGCTGCTCAATTAAGGAAAGCCATGGTTGATGCAGGAATACAAAAAGTTCCTGCTTTTAGCATGATAGAGTCAATCTAGAGATTATAATCAAAAACTTCTCATCCGCACACAATCAATATGCTCTTTTTACTGTATGATGTCTCTCTTCGGAAAGTCGCGAAATTGTTGATCGTTTACAACAGGATTGTTCTAAAGTTACACACCAAACTTTGGCAAAATTTCATTTACTAGGATGTCATACCTTATACCTAATTTACCAAGATTTTGAATGGATATTTGTTTTGTACCCCTCTCCTTACAATTACACTCGAAAAATCTAACATACGTACAATAACATTGACAAATTCTTATATTAGGATTAACATTCAAAATTCTTGAATACAACTTCTTCTATTTTTTTGAGTAAGCAGAACTTTCATTAATCAGGAACAGTCATTCTCCAGAATGGAGAATGGAGTACAATCCTAGAAGAGAAACACTCTCATAGAACACCCGATCAGGAGTTCAGCAAGCAGTTCTAGCAATGAAATGTGCTGTTTTGTACCAGTATAACATCTGACCAGAGCTATGGATTGCTCAACTGCCAGCAAGCAATCTGATTCTATTTCAATTTTATACCACTTCTCCTTTTAGCCCAGCTTAACGCCTCCTTTATAGCGCCATTGTTTCCTCAAATTTTGGAGTCACTTTGACCGGCCTGCAGAATTGATGTACTTCAATAAGTTCGCCTTTATAATCTTACCACAAAACAAAATCTACATCGAACCTCTTCTTCATACAGAGCTGCATCTACATTAATTTGGAGTCCCCAGTTCTGGATTTACCCACTTTATCTGGACTCCATTTTGGCACGGCATCTCCTTGACCTGTAGGCTGTATCCATTATACACTTGCGCCTTCACCCAATTAATGTTGCCCAGCTTTCTACATGGACCAACATAGAACCGGGGAAAAAGAACCTGGCCAACTTTTTCACATGATTAAGGACATACCAATAGATGCACAGTCGCACAGGCATAAAGCTAGTAATATATCAATTTATCAAAAGAAACATCTTTTAAATATTATACTTAGACAGACTAGGACTTTATGCCATCACTGTTTTTTTGCTAAATCAATAGTACATGATTTCGTTTTCGATTACTTCAATTTCGTGAAACGTGCATACATGCCCATATTATAACGTACAGTTTGTATCAGTTTAAGAAGTGTACATCGAACTATGAGATATGCAACTTAAGTCTGTATACTTAAATACCAAAATGTACCCTTTTCAGAAGGTAACCTTAAAATTTCAAAATGTAGATTACTACTAGGAATACATACGTCCAATCATATATGTGGCAAGAAACCCGTTCAGTTACCAGAAACACCAAAACAGAAAACCCATCATATTGCAGGGTTTGTGTGTCTTCTATCATACATCACTAAAGGAGAAAATATCCCAAAGGAAAACAATCATACATCAGGTATTCAGACTCCTCAGGCACAACCTCTGCACACTATATTCATCTGATCTCAAACTGCTACTACATAACAGCTGCAAAATAGATATACTAAAATGCCAAAAAAAGAATCTTAACTCAATTGTAAAGCAAACTATGTCAATCAACTTCTATTCCCCTTTTTGCTGCCTCGCTTTTGACTGCATTTTCATCTCCTGTAATCTTGCATAGAGAGAGATATGAGTTCCACAACTTCATCGAGAATGGATATACTGCTAAAGCTCTCTGGTGGAAACTAACAAACATGGGATGGATATTATTGAGATTATGCAAAACATTTGCTGCCTCTACCCATACATACTCCGGTGCCACTGGGACAGTCTTAAAGAGTGCATTAACCAGAACTGAACTCGCCCAAAAAGACACAGAAGATGTGACAACAGCAGAGTTGGAGCTTCTGCCTAGCAACTTGCAAACAGATATAGCTAGCTGATAATTGGCTGGCAGGAACTCCATTACAGATTCAACCAAATCAACAAGATCTGTCAGTTTATCAAATTCTTGAGGTAATAGCAGTGGGCCATAGCACACTTGAAGCACCAAATTCACCAGAGAAATATCTGAAGACACAGGATAAAACATGTTGTTAACTAACTGCTGCACTCGTGCTTTCTTGATACTCTGAATGAACTTTCTTGACAACAGTTCTGTGGCAGGAAAAGCATTGGAATTAGGTAGATAACCTTTCAGGATATTTAACATTTCACTAGCAGGAGTATCCTTTAACTGTGAACTATCCGTCAGCCAGAACATGGCATGCTCTCTCGCACAATGCTTGAAATTCTCGGCAGAAGCACACTCTAATGCCCTGTCAATGGCAGAGCGTGCTGCAGTCTGATCATTCTGCAATAGCTTATAGATGGAGAAATTAAGCAGCCTGAATGGAAGATCAATATCCCTGGAATTACAAATGTAAGCATCGGGATTTTGTGACCCAGTGGACTTCTCACCATCCAGAGTATCTAATATTTTATGTTGAGAACATTTTACTGTCCAAACAGAATGAAACCATCGATCCATTAATGTTTGCACATAACTCTTTCTCCCACTTTGGAGTGCATATTCCGCATACTGATTCCAGATACACTGAACACCTGGGACGTCTTCCAACCAGTTACTAAGAGCCCTTTCAAACCCAGAAAAACTTGTATTCTCCGACCCTACTTCATGTGCTCGTGCTGCCACTAAAGCAAGTTCCACACAAGACGGGTAAAGTTTAATGTATCTGTCCAACAAAGTCTTACAACAATCGAAGCCTTGGAGCACCGCTATACACCTAACATGATTAAGAGCAAACAGTTGTCCTGCTTTACGAGCAGTTTCAGTTTCTCTTTCATGTGATTCACAATCTATGTCCAGTTCTAGAGAATTTACTGCCATTTCCAACAAGCTGACTGCCTGCTGCTTCTCATCCGATGTTAACTGAGTGGACACCCATTCCAGTGCTGATAGTTCTTTTTGGCATTCAAGCTGTGACACCACAGCATCAGGCAGTTTTTTGTACAAGATCAAGTATACACAACAGACCCAGAAAATACATTTGTCCCAAATAGTTAAGCATGCAACGACGTGCAAAAGACCATAAGGTTCACAAGTATTCATTCTAGAAGGAAAGAGTTCATATAATTTCTCAAGAGCTTTGCCAAGTTTCCCAGAGATACAAAATGTATTCATCATCTGCAGAAAAATATCCAGGATGCATTCGCTAGAATGTACTGCATCTTTGTCAGGTGAGGCATCCTGAGAAAGTGCGGTTAAACTGGTTTCATATGCAATCAATCTATCCTCGAGCTGTTCACGACTATTAATGTACATAAGCCAAAGTTCATATGATCCATTGTTGTGTTCAACCTGACAAACAGAGTGCTCACATATCAACCATTCACATTTTAAGATTAAAGAAACATGGATCAGATTATAAACTAATTAACATAAACTTTAATCACAATAAGAATAGCTCCAAACAGGCATCACAAGTCACAACTTTGGTTGGGGAAGTGAATCTGAAAACAAACATGAAACTCTTAAAGTTGATTAAAGAATAATTTAAGCAATGTATCATACATTAGATTCTTATGAACATATATCACTAGCAGTTCAACTTGTACGACACATAAACACCCTCCCTTAACTTTCCTCAAGACCTAGACAGCGCACAACATTTTATTTGGTTCTGCTTATCTATTAAGTTCATGCATGAGCCTAGAAGCTTGGAACTACTTATTATGAATCTGTGGATTGCTCTAAAAACTTATGCAACATGTAGTTAACTTGCATCAACACTCATCCCCACTGCCAGCTTTTGGGGGTCTGAAGGTAATCTTAATGGATGTTACTTTTCTGGTGGGAATAAAGACTGTAGATAAGGACTGATGGGGGCTAGGGTTTTGGGATAACTTCCCAAGAACAATTTTCACGCAAGAGAATAAAAACACAGCTTTTTCAATTTCAATAATAATAGTCTGATCTGATTACAATAATCAATCCAATATCTATAAGAATCCTAAACAATAATTCCTAATTTAAATAAGATAATAATTAATATAATTAACTAATTCTAGAATACTCTAACTAATGGGCTTCCAAAGCCTAAAAAATTGTTCCAAATAGTTTCTTTGGGCTTCTTAAAGGGCTCTCCTGCAACAAGGACACTTTTTTTACTTTGCATAAAGGCTAGTTAAATACCTAAAATTATCCTTACTTTTAATGTTTGCCCAGGAAGAATATATAATCTTTACGGAAACTAAGATTATAGACACAAAAGATATTGTTATGTATTGCAGAAAGGTGGAAAGGTGACTACTTGAAATTAATCTTTTTGTTGGTGTTTGCGCAAGGAAAATAAATAATTGAAGGTTCAAAGAACTTCAAAATGCAAAGCCCTGTACATTTTTGTAGATAGGTCCAAATATAGCATTCCTTGGGGACTCATAATAGTATGCATACGGAGGCATGTGTGATGGTATAATCTGCATCTAGCAGAGTATATATCAATATTCGATGGGAAAACTTATATGCACTCGGCCTTTAAGGTGTTTTTAGGACTGATAACTTGATGAAGTTGATGATAAATCATTACAAAGGTGTATCCCACTCAACTCCTAGCGTTTACCGAGCTGAAAGATCATTCCAAAATGCTATATTCGGAATTCTACAAACTGATTTGTACAAAGGATGGAACACTGTAACTCACGGTCATGTTACCAATTGTAACAGCTTTTTTGCATTGATAAATGTTAGTCTATCATATTCATTATATTTATCTTACTGAATAAGCCTAAGCCCCACCATAACACTACTGTATGCCATATTTCATTATACTAAAGATTCAACCCGACTCTGGTCGTTACATAGTCAAAGAAATCTGTGTAAGTGGCCCCTAAAGAGAGTGAATCCCTCAGCCCTAAAGAGTACGACTCTGTAGGTAGAAAAGAGAGATATAAAGCTACTGTGAAGCTATGTGCAATGTTTATTGCTTCCCTTAGAATACCAATAGAATAGGGTATACAATTCATCAGAGCTGACTGGGTGATCACTCAAGCAGTTATAATCAAGTGTCAACAATTCTCTGTAGTCTTCTTTCTATATAAAAAATGGTTTGTATAGACAATATTGTCAGCTGATGCAGAGGAGGAAAGGAGAATAAAATCGTATTATTTAACTGTGTTCAAATTGTTATTTAGATATAGGGTAATAATTATAAGTTATTACTATATTATATAGTTTAGGAATATTCTTGATTAGTTATGAAATAAGTTTAACATTAGGAAGTAGGTGCTACCGTGCTAGTTGGGAGATGTTTCCTTTCATCTAGCATTTCACATATATTCCCAGTCCCAGTTAGGATTTTTAACTAATCAGATTTTGTATTATTAAAATAATGTGTTCTATTCTTGAAAATGTGTCTATTTTGGGAGATTTATCTGTTAAGAGTCTCCAAATCCCCTACCCTAGACTTTGTTCATTAAGTGATATCAAGGCACTAGCTTTCTGCCACGAAGAAGTTTATATTTGTTCCTAAGTACCCAGAATTTGTTTTTCAAACTACTATTCCAGGGCAACAAGTGTAAAAGAAATGGACATACCGCATATTTAAACATATCATCCTTTCCGATTGACTTCTGATTGCAATAGTAAATGTGCAAATAAATAATCCATAGAACTGCAGATTTTGGATCTGCTTCAAGAGCTCGAGCAAGCACCTTAAGGGCCTGCTTGTTTTAAAAAAATAAAGATTAGGACAAAAGTATGTTTCTGATATAAAAATAATGCTACAGCCAACAGCATAATAACCTTCATTATAATTAGAAATATGGTTACCTCGATCCGACCCTTTTGCTTATTAGCCTCCTGGCTGAGAATAACTAGAGCCATGTCAAGAGATTCATCATTATCAATCAAGTGTTGATTTGATTGACTCTAAGCACACACCAAATGAGAAAATCAGAACAGGAAGAGTGTATAGACATATGATAAAGATGTATGGGAAAAAAAGATAATACGCCTTCTGAAAGTAAAAACGATTGAAGATCAGAAATTAAAAAAAAAAAAAAAAAAACTAACTATTTCTAGTAACTACGCAAATAAATTCCACATCCAAAAACTGAGATAGCTAACATGTAACTATTACAAGAGAACGGCATTCTGTCAAATCTGGTGCAACAATATGCAGCTGGTATAAGACAAGATTATCCTAATTACTACTCTATCTTCGCGTAAAAATGTGACTAGATATCAATTTGAAATCGCAATCAAACAAATGGGATGATGATGATTGATAATAATATATGCACGAACAATTGTCAAATTTCATTTTGATTATGTGCACTGAATCGCATACACCTAACTATGAGATATTCTATGTACAACATCATATAAGGGATGATAATCAAAGCAGCAGGAAACTCTCGGGGAGCAAAAACAACAGTAGACCCTCTTTCCTGTCATCTCTACCGATTTCATCTATGCAGCCACCATGTCACTGTAGTCTGTAGTCATCAAATTTCGACATCACGAGAACAGGAAGTAAAATCCATCTTATTACATCCTAAGATGAATTAGACATTTAGACTGTGCCTGGTTTGGGCCCGAGCTAAGGGGGGCAGTTGGTCCTCTTAAGTTATCCCAAGTTCCTACGACCCTACTACTTTGATGTCAGTATGTCACTGTCACTAGGTAGAAACATATCATATCACTTTATCAGGTCATCTCAATTTTTAAGATAACATTTATTTTAAATGATGACGTGCATTCTTCCCAAGTTGTTCTTTATTTACAGCAAACCTTTAAATTTATATCTCTAAAAGAAGGCTAATACTTTATATTCATTGCACCTATACCAAACTTATTCCGTGGCTAAAAGATTTATACAAAAATACTGTAACAATTTATGGACTACCATGTTACATAGGACAACTGGACAAGCACAGTGAAAACACAATTGATTCAGTACTAAAAATCACGAAAGCAAGTCCAGCCAGTACAATGTATAACAACTATTTCAAAATTTAAAGTTATTTAATTTGGAGTTGCATAACCCATTATGCTAAATATGTTACCAATCTAGAATCCAGGAAATTAAGTAATTACAGTTTCGGCTCATAAGAATTTACACGTTGTCCTTGGAAAAATAAAAATAATAGACTATTTTGGTGTCCTATAGCATTCAATTTCTCTAATTCTTTTCTTTTGGTCATATACAGAGATATAAATACTTATACATGCATGACTCCACTGAGGCGCAAACCCTCAACCTCTTCTTACCAAGAGAAGAGGTTCTTACCAAGAGAAGAGGGGTATCCACTGGGCTAAAGTGTTTTAGATAGTTTCTCTAATTCTTGTGCTTCAATTCCATGCCTACAACTAATCCCCATTTCCCACTAATGTCTGGTGTGTCTCATTCCAGACATATTTAAACAAATTTTAGCCCATGAGGATAATTTTCACAAATCGCACTATAATGAATGGTCTGTTTTAAACATCTCTAGCTTTCATTTAGGATCACTTTTCGACTGCAGATGTACACAAGATAGTCATTATAAACAGGCTGATACCTGCACTCGAATTTTTAGAGGAATATATATATTACATAAAGAAAATAAACAGAATAAAGGAGGTGTTAACAGACCATGCCCTGTATGCTGTGGAAGTATGATGATTGCCGGTTCCAACTACCATATGACTCAATACGAACACCGGGGCCATGCAAAAATGGCTGGGCTGAAGGCAAACCCATTGGAAGCAAACTTGAAAGTACCAAGGTAGCACTGAAATTCTTCTGCCAGCAACTTGCCTCACATTGTCCTAGAGCAGATTTACATGCACGCAAATCAGCTTTCATGATGTCTGAGCAGACCAGATATGACGGGGGAGAAAACCCAAGATCCAAGGACTTGAAATTTTTTGTTGCGTCAGGAGTCATCATTCCAGGTGATGTTGCTAGAACAGCAACATCGCTCTCTGCACAAGAAAAAGAATTTTGGATGATAACTGGATCATTGTCATTCTACTGCACAGAAACAGTCACACAATAAACATACCAATAGCATTATCTAAGTTCAAATTTCTGCAAGAGTGATCTCTGACATGCTGCCATGGACACTCATCGTCGTTGCATTTTCCTCGTAGTTCAAACATGCAAAGTGGCCGGAGGGGGTCTATATCAGGATTACAGGAGTAAAACCCAACTTCTTTAAAACATATATCCGCTGAGGTCTCTTCCCTGGGAGTAGAACTTGAACCAACCGACTCTATTTCATAATGACTATCATCACTGCTGTTTTTGTCATTAGTTTGTGGGCCGGTACTATTATGCTCAGTATGTGAGTGAACTAAGCTAACCACATCTACAACCTTCATGTGAACAAATGCACTCTTCAGAACAGGATACAAGGCTTCAATCACAAATTCGTTAGCAGTAGAAATAGATCCAAAATCAGAAGAGAATTTCTCAACATGGCAATTAGCCTGGATCTGCACAGGGAGCTCGGATAATGTTCCTTCTATCTCATTACCTGAAATCAATAATAACCAAAAATGTACCAGAAAAATATTACACTGAGTACATATAAGTATATAACTGAAAGAATGACTGGGCTCCATATGTAATGTGTTCTACCCCAACCTGGTCGCCGTTAAAGGTATATCCCGTGGGCTAAAGTAAAAGCAAAATGCAAGGGAAAAAGGATATAAACTATGATAAAGTAATAAAGAAAATATACTAAACAGCCATGTTTTCTCATATTGATAAATACTAACATACAAGTAAAAAAGAAGATGCAGATTATAAGAAATTGGAAACAGCTAGTGAATGGGAGAAACAGATAACTTGATAGGTGGAACACCTTTCTCTTCTTCCAATCTAAAAAAATGTTTACCCAGCCACGGACTCTTACTACAAGCATATCCTCATCATGTCACTGGCCAGAAGAGGTTAAAATCAAAATATAAACCAGATCCCAGAAGGCTTGTACTAGCCCAGCAACTTATTACCTATAAATCATCAGTAGAACAATGACAATTTTTTTCTTTTTCCATGCACCCTAAAGCTCACAGCTGATACTGGATTAACAGTTCACAATCTAACAATATACCATTCTGGATCACTAATTACAAAATGGCAACGGCAATACAATGCAGCTGTATATGTTTAAGTAAATACACTAGTAACTAGGCAGATCAATGAGAGAATACACAACCAAATCCCAACTCGCATAGCATTAGCAAGACTAGTATGTGATATACAACATATTTTTTCCAAGGTTATATGGTTCTTATAGCATTAGTTATCTACTACACTATTGTCTCCAAATTTAAATCAGGTCAAGCTTTCGTGTGTGTTTGTGTGTGTGGGGGTAGGTGGGTGGGTTAATACAAGGTGCCAAGGTCGCACATATGTAATATCTCCAAGTAATATAACATACCTCCAAGATCTAAAGGTTGATCTTTCGCTGCATCAGATGATAGTAAGGTTCCCATGCTCCGCTCTACACTATCATCATTGCCATCATGAGCACTGCTTTCTGTTTCATCTTTTGGTTTCTGTCCCAGCCCCCTCTTGTTCAGTGAACCATTAACTCCTAGCCTGGCAAACAGTTGAGACCGTAGAGATGCTTCGAGAAGTAAAGAATCTTGAGAACTATCTAAGTTTCTTGATTCATCATATATGAGTTTCCTATTTTCACCAGATATTACTTCCTTTCTCTGATGTCCTAAACTAGGATCTTTTATTTCATGATCGGTTAGAGAAGCCTCATCACCCTCCTCTGCTGACAAGTTAGAATCACAGGATTGAGAGCCAGCAGCATCCATGTCAGCATTGTTCTCTTCGGGTTCTGATGTACTATTATTAGGATCACTGCTGGGATCGACAGCCAAATCTTGTTCGGCCTCATTTCTGACATTTTCACACTGATTGTGAGCATAGAATTTTAACTCCTTTTGGTGGCCTGATGGTTCTGCATGCATATTAACTCCAGGCCTGTCACTGAAGGAAATTGGCCTTTCACCAAGGCGATCATGTAGACTTGGCGACCAAAACATACTAGTATCAGGCTCACTGCTGGGATCAACAGCCAAATGTTGTATATTCTTTTCAATACCAGATACATTTTGTTGGGTTACATTAGCAGATCTAACAACTAAAACATTTTCTCCATGATTATGAGCATATAATTCAGACTCCGCTCCATGGCCTGATGGAACTACATGCAAATTAACATCAGGCACCTTATTGAAGGAGTTAGGCCCCTCACCCCGTTGGTCACCTAGACTTGAAGACCATAACATACTTGGATTATCCATCATTAAAGATCGCAATTGGGCTGAAAAGAGTTCTCTATTACGGTAAAGATGAGCACATCTACTGTTAGCCTCCATTGTAGCTCGTTGTGCCCTGCGATAAGCTTTGAGAGCTATTCTTTCTTCCATTTCACACTTATGTCGATACTCTTGCGCTTCCTCCAGCTCCTTGTCATGCAATTCTTCAATCTCCATTAGTCCCTGCAGGTCCATGTTGGTAGTTCCTGAGACGTTTATATTGCCTAAAGTATTCCAAACGTTTGAATTGCTCCGAGATGCCTACATAAAAGAGGAAAATGATGTTATCCACAACCAGAAGCAAGTCAGAGAACATCAAGAAGTTACGAGAATGCTGAAAACGAAGACTCTAAAACATACATCAACTGTCGCCAAATTGTTGTTTAGGATGTGGTCTGGGCACACTTCATGTGCATCCTTCAGTACAGGCTCTATAGCCTTTTCAGCAGATCTGAATTCATTAATTGTTTTGTTGACAGAAACAAATGGGGGTTGATAATTTGTCCCAACAGGATGCCCCAAATCTGCAGTTTGCTGCAAAGCAACAACATGAATTTATGTACTTCCACGTATCTACACTACATAAGCATATTCAACATACCAAAAGCATAGAAACCAGAGGATAATTAGCACCTGGAAAAATTTATCAAGAAATTAATGACGTAAAAACATAGTTGAAGGTAGCGAGTTGCAATATAGAAACTGACTAGAAGGTTTAAACCTGTGAACCTGACTCTCACAGCAGAAGTTGCAAGCCTCCCGAATAGAAGCTTCTTTACTCGGTCACAATCCTAATCAAGAAGTTGCAGACCCTAATTGAGATATAACCCAATTTACAGATCCAGCGAACCCTATATCTATATGCATAAACCTAGTTCAAATCGACTTTCTTCTTATCAAGCATGCTTTCGATGTTTAGATATCTAACCTTGAAATCAACGGTTATGATCTAAAGTTTTAGTCAACGTTGGTCATTATTTCTTACCTTTTCAAAACGCAATTAATCTCCATTTCACCTACATTTCTTGCATATCTCACCTACATTTCTTGCATATCTTCTCATGCCGAAACCTAATTTGGGCTTGGGCTTTGGCCTTTAACGCACTTCTAGCATTTAGTTTTCCTCAATAAACTATATGAAAAAGTGGATAATGTATAACCATATTATTTGCAGCAATAACTTCTTAGCAACATAGACGATAATCTTTTTATTGCCTTCTTAGGTAAACGAAATCGCAACTTAGACTAATAGGTGCATGAGTATTGGTAATTATTACTATTCTATACTTTCGGCCCCACCGTAAAGAGTTGTTGTAACTTTCTAGTCTTTTACAATGAGTGTGTGATTAGGATTGCGTATTCAAAACCCTTTAAACAGCCCTAATAGATCAGAAATTTGTGGAAATATGTAACAATGTCTCATTAATAGCATCTGCAAACAAGCTTAAACCACCACATGTAGTAATAAGTACAGATGCAGACATGTAGTGGAGGAGCACGGGAACATGAATTATTAATTTTATGCAAATATCACTGGACACATTTTTCTGTTTTTCCTCCTCCTTTTTCTTGTTTTTGTTTTAATAAAAATAATGTTTAATCAGATTACAAAATTGATTTTTAAATCCCATGAGGTGATTCAAGCTACGAAAGTATGAGGAAAACAGGCAACAAGTTGCGCCTTGCAAGACCTCGTTGAAGCCCAAGCCTACAATCGGCATGAGAAGGCACTATGCGAGAAATGTAGGTGAAGTGGAGATTAAATACGCTTTAAAGATCCAAGAGATATTGACCAATGTTCACCGAAACTTTAGATCATAATTGTTGACTTTAAGGTTAGATATCTAAATATCCAAAGCAAACTTAATAAGAATAAAGTCAATTTGAAGTAGGCTTATGCATATAGATCTGGGGTTTCACTACATCTGCAAATTGGGTTATATCTCAATTAGAGCCTGTGACTTCTAGATTAGGATTGCGTCCGGGTAAAGAAGCTTCCAATCCCAAGGTCTGCACTTGTGCTGTGAGTGTCAGACTCGCAGGTTTAAAGCTTCTAGTCAATTCCTAAAATTTAACATGCTAATTTTAACTATGTTCCTAAAAAAATTCCAGTTGCTCTGGTTTCTGAGCTTTTGCCTCTAACTACGTCTGAACAAAAGACTGAAATAATAACGAAGGCTTATGAATAGTAAATGCATTAAACTGAGAAATAAAGTTCACACTTGTATTGCTTTATCTGTTTGACGTGGAACATTCTCTCAACTGTTTTAGATGTGTAATATTTTGCGTGATCGATGTCACGTCTGCTAGGCCCAACATATTAATCGGTTGTCCCATATACCTAAGGGTGTTGATAGAAAACATAATTATGGATTTGTGAAACTTTACAACTTACTAGTGTCTTATCTGAAGTGTCCACAGGCTTATTTACAGCTATTATAGGACCCTCCAACTGAGCAGTATGGTTACAGCGACTCGCGTCAGTGATGCTAGAAGTACCTGCATAGTCATAAACACTATCATTAGTGCACTAGTACTAGTCATGACGGAGAAAACGTGTAAAGAAAGAGAATACCATTTTTTACAATATTAGAAGTATCGCCAGCCAAAGCAGAGCAACAATTTTTCTCAGCTCTCTGAGGTTGACCTGTTCCCAGGGCAATCTCTTCATAGGAGGAGCAATGATTTTCCATCAACTGCTGACCACATTTCTCCAAAACAATATTCTCTGATACTAATGTTGACTCTGTATATGGAAACTTTTGCCTGCGTTCTGTAGTCACTGGGCATGCATGAGATATTTCAGACTTTAGGCGCTTTCTCTCTGGCTCTTTAACTTCATACTGTCCAAAATCATCATGGGCTTCTCTGCATATCTTAGTGGCTCCGCTGCTTAAATTTGTTGCACTATCATTCTTACAAGAGCCCGAAGGTGATTCCTTCTTTTTATCCACTTTACGCTTTAACTCAGTTTCTCTAATTGCAATAAGCTGCCGCAAGTCTTGAAGTTTACTGCTGTTTAAATGAACATTTTGGTTACGTCCATGCTCTTGTTCTGCTTTATTTTTGTTATTCGAAATGATATTATTTACATGCCCACCATTCTTAGAAATTAGTCTACCAGTTTTCATCATTGATGAGATGGAAGTGCGACTCGGTGACACTTTTCTAGGTATAGCCTCTTTTCTAGTATTCCCTGAGAGCATTTTAGAAGATGAAGCAGCTGGCGGTCTTCTACTTCTAGCCACTCCAAAAGCATCATTTCTTGATTCAAATGCATTTTTCCGCCTATACTCCTCAGAATCACTGCCACTGTCATCATCTGAAAAGCTTATAACAAACGGCACTCGATTCTTCTCAAATTTATTGCGATGATTTGGCTGAACATAAGATCTGGAAGCTTGGCCAACAACCTCCTCAGGATTTTTGGTCGGGACAGAATTTGCTGCTATGTTGGCAGGAAACATCAGAAGATATAGTTAGGAACATTTAAAAAACATAAAAAACAAAAACAAGAATGCAATGATATTAGTATCTACTCAGCACGATTCAAATAAATTTTTAGTCAACAAAGTGTCATTACATCTAATAAACAAGCATTAGGTTTTTCAAAGATCTCTAGAACCCTTTATACGTGTGAACATTAACTTGTAAATAAAAATTATCATCGCCTCCTGTTGACTTCAATAAAACAAATTAAGACTCTAATCCAGTTAAAAAGTTGAGGAGAAATATCACGAAACAATGCTTCTGAAACACACATAGCACCTAGGGTGCTCTACGAGGTTAGCATCACTAAACATAAACCTACCAGCCTTACCATGTTGTAGATTTCTTTTAACCAAAGCGGTCCCAGTTTGCGCACTTTGACGTGAAGATCTATCGACGAGCTGAGAAGATCTCCGTCGTGGACGTTCCTGCAAGTATGCATACAAGACAAGTCTATAAAAAACAGTACACACCAAACACAAAACAAAAATCAGCTACCACTCTAGCGCAATTTCACAAAACCCTAATATAAAATTTTATGAGTTACCGCGTAGAAACTATCGAGAATCGAGATACCAACACAGAAACCAAACACAAAACAAAAATCAGCATCCACTCTAGCAAAATTTCACAAAACCCTAACATAAATCATACAAATTATCCACGCAAAAGCTATCGAGAATCGAGATTCCCAACACAGAAACTAAACACATAACAAAATCAGCAACCGCTCTAGCACAATTTCACAAAACCCTAACACAAATCATATAAGATTATCAAGTAAAAGCACCAACACAGAACCAAACACAAAACAAAATCAGCAACAGTTAACAAAACCCTAAGCAATCACTCTCTTCAAAATATTTCCACATACAGTAACAAATCAAATCATTATAACAAATCAATCTATAATAACTACTACTAGTAGTATAAAAACACATATATGATTACACCACACACATTCAGAGAGGAAAACACACATCGATACATACAGATAATAAATGTATAAATTAGGGTTTAGAAATTACGTCATCGTCGGAATATGACGAAAGCTCGCCTTCTTCTTTGCTCTCCGCCGGAAATGCTTCGCCGGAAGCTCTCCTCAGCTGCACATCCTTCTCTTCCATTCTGTATATATATGTAAGTATACTATTTTATTATATTTTCTCTCTTTCTATGTGTAAGTATATAGTATTTTTTAAGCTCTCTCTCTCTAGATTCTCTATACAGTGGTGGTTAATTTAAGACCTTTGATGTTGATTCATGAAATAAATAAAAACCATGCTCTCTCTTGTGCAGGTGTTAAAGTACGAAAATGCCCTCAACGACGTCGTTTTAAATTTTAATAGACGGTCTGCTTTCTTTTTTGTTCTCGCTTTTGTCGCCTTTTGTCGCTTCTATGGACAAACAGGGTCTGTTTGTGTTTCTATATTTCTTTTGGGGGCGTATTTTTATAAGGTCTTTTTTTTATTTATTATATTTTAAAATCGACTAATGGTGGCGTAGAAAAATATCCGACTACTGGTTACGTATTTCTTTGAAATCTATTTTCAATAGGGTATTAAATTTATAATTGTATAATACACAATTTTTATTTTAATATTTTTAATTATATTATTAAATGATACATTTTTGCTTAAAAGATAATTAGTTAGTTATTAACAATTATAATATTCTTATTTTTATTTTTAATATGAATCTAAAATAGCTTATTCTTTTATTATTCATTCGAGATAATTCAATCAATTAATTATTTTTAAAATTAAGTACATATTGAATGAAGCAAGAAAGGAAGATACACTGCCTCTCTTGGTTGGAGAATTGTCAAGTCTAGTAGACTGCTCCTGCATGATGAGTCGTCTAACATCAATCCGGGTGTCATAAGCCAAAGAATGTACAAATTGTTGGATTGGTGCACAGTTTTGATCAAAACTTGACTTTCTACAGGTGAACACTCTGAGCAATGTCCCAAGCACATAGCTCAATTTTCTCCTTAGATACTTCTTGTTGACCTTTCCAAGATCAATGGCCTCACTGTAGTTTATGAGTTCAAAAAACTCAAGGGTCCTGGTCCCTGACAAATGATTGTCAGGGACCGGTTATTTAACAATCGGTTCCACAGTCGTTGGATCAACTTATTTAACAATCGGTTCCACAGCCGTTGGATCGTTGATCCAACGGCTGAGATTAAAAAAAAAAAAAATTTACTGTCCGTTATAATTTTCCGCGGATAGGCAGATTGCCTGTCCGCGGAAATGCGGAAAATTTCCGCGGACAGGCAATCTGCCTATCCGCGGAAAATTATAACGGACAGTAAAAAAATTTTGTAATCCAGGGGGACCGTTGGATCAACGATCCAACGATTTAGGAACCGATTGTTAAATAACCGGTCCCTGACCAGAACTCAATTAGTTCACTATCACCAACTTGTGAATTGTATAATTCTATCCACAACATCAAAAGTCATCTTTTTGTTTTGAATTTTGCAATGTACGATGTTTGAGAACGTTCCGTCTTCATGAGCGATGGTGCCATTGTTTTAGAATTAAAAATGAATAGTGAAGAGAGAAAGAAGAAATTTGATTTTTGATGTGCTAAAAATAAGAATTAAAATATCGCAAGCGCACGATCTCGTTTTAGTATTTATGATTCGTTCTACAGAGACTAAAATTTATATTTTTTTTCGCGTTCCTTAACTTATAATTTAGGCGGATTAGAACTATTTTAGATAATTTGGAATTTTACTAATTAAATATTTAAATTCCTAAAAGATAATTTAACCTATTTTTAAAAAAAGTTAAAATTAATTCTAATTCTAAATTAACAAAAACTGAATTTTTAATTAATTTTTAAATTTTATTTACAAAAAATTTTAACAAAAATTCGGCATATATTATTCGTAAATTGAATTAGCCAAAAACGGACCAAATCACCAACAACCCATAATAACCAATCTCATCATTCGAATAAACGAGAAAATCAATCTTTTTTCCTAAAAATTAAACAAACTCAACGATAACAAAGGAACAGGAAGAAAAGGAATCAAAACTGAAACAAACAAAAAAAATCTAAGAACATAGAACACAGACTCAGCTTAGGCTACATGACTCGGTACAAAACACAAACTCAACACAAGAGTAATTCGAACTCAAGAACCAAAAACAGGACAACAAACAGAACACAACTCATTACAGTGAATCAGCAGCTAAAATTCAGAACAACAGTAAACCCGACTCAAAATAGCGACTCAGAAATCTAACTCAGAAATGACTCGATCGAACTCACAAACGAAACAAAACTCAGCTAGTTAACTCAACCAACGAAAATCGCAGCAAAGATTCAGCGGACACTACTCAAAACTCGTAAACAGAAACCATTCATCAACTGAGAACTCAGGAACCAGGAACCAGACGATTCGACAAAAACTCAAACATAGTAACACAGTAAAACTCAAGTAACACATAAAACACAACTCGGCTGTTTAACTCAGTTGGTAACTCGGTAATAGTAAACTCGCGATAAGAAAATCGATCGTGTCAATCTCTTTAACTTTCTTCCTTTATTTTTCGCACTTTATATTACTTAATTATAAGTAATTAATTTTAAAATGAGAAAGAAAATTTAAAAACGCCAAACTCTATTTTTAAAAAGGTAATAAGCTATTCAACCCCTCCTTCTACCTTATCGTACCCACATTCGGTACCTATCAGATTGGATACGGAAAATAAAAAGTGAGAATAAAGTAGAGGAGGATTGTAAGTAAAGTGAGTAAAAGTGTAGGATCCATTAATATTTAAGTGATAAATTAGAAAGAGAGTATGAGTTAGTGGAAAATAATGGTCCCATTTGAGTTTCTAAATTATTAAACATTTTATTTTTTGAAAATTTTGAAATGCATCCCAAAATAGAATTTGTTAACAACTGAATGGACAGACGGAGTGTTGTTTATATAATCGATTAACAAAATTTATTTAAGCATTATAATTATTATTTCAATATAAAATATTAATTAAATGTATAAAATTAAGATTATCTTTAAGTAAATTGACGACTTAAAAATTGTTTCACACTGCATTATTTTGTATTCCATATTCAAGATTGTTACAATTTCTTTTTGGACGATTGTTGGACCTAAACTTTTATTTTTTTTTATCAGTGATGGGGAGAATCGTTTTAAGTTATCGAAGTACATAGATTTTTTGGTTAAAATTTAAAATTTGTATACAAATATTACTGTTAGATTTTACTTTTGCACATAATGAACCCAACCATTTTATCCATCCATTAAATCGATGATAAAAAAAGGGTATACACATGTTGTTTCATAATATTATGTCAAAAAATATTAATATTTTAATTAAATAAATTCTTATGAGAGAAGTGTCGGTTTATAAAACCATTATTTTATTATATTTAATATTATAAATTTTTATTGTAAAAATTACGTTCATATTATAATTACTATTTTTTATGTTTACGATATTTTTAAGATTATCAAAATTCTAAATGAGAATATTATTGCAACTAATTATCCATTCAAATTATTTTTAATCTCTTTAATTCTTAAAATACCTGTTAGTTTTATCTAAATAATATAAATTAATTTATCTATTTTTAATATTTAAAAATAAAAGTTTATTAACCACTCAAAGCGAGCCTAAGTTGCCTGCTATCAGTAAACTGAATCTATGTTTAGTTCTAAGTAGGGGTGATCGTGATTCGATTCGATTTTGGAGGTCAAATCGGTATCAAATTATTTAATAGTGGTTCTTAAATAATTTAAATTATCCTATAACCCGTAACTTAACAAAATTAAATCATTTGGTTCGGTTTTAATCGGCTCGGATTAGTGGATTTTAAGGGTTCACAACATAGCTTTATTAATTAAACTAGCGTTCTACCCGTGCTACGTACTGACCGATTAATTATATTAATTAATTAATATAAATATATTATTTTAATTTTTATTTAAAAATATATATAATTTTATTGGAATGTTAATTAACCTAAGTATAAAAATTACTTATCGGTGAATTCATACCAATTGAATTAATATTAATATTATGATCCAATCATCAAAACAAATACAACTCCCATTGAAAAGTTCAAAACCCCTCTTTATTGTTTTTTTTTTTTTAATTTAGCTTCCATTTTATTTCTCTCTTTGTTAGAGAATATTTTTAAGTACCATGTTAACAAATTTTTCACCCATATTTTGAGAATTCGGTATATTTATTCAATATCGGATCCTTAAAATATTTATTATATTAATACATTGAAAATATTTGTATGGTCGTGGTTAATTTTGTCGATTACATATAGGGGTGTAATTCGAGTCGAGTCGAGTTCGAGTTTTTTTTTTTGAGTCGAGTCGAGCCTAAAATTTATCGAGCCAGAAATATGTGTTCGAACTCGACTCGTTTACTATACGAATCGAGTTCGAGCTGTTATCGAGCTTTCGAGCTAATCGAGTTTTTAATCGAGCTTTCGAGCTTATCGAGTTTTTAAACGAGTTTCGAGCTTTTATCGAGTTTATCGAGTTTTTACCGAGTTTTCGAGTTTTTCAAGTTTTTACCGAGTTTTCGAGTTTTACCGAGTTTTCGAGTTTATCGGGTTCTTATCGAGTTTTCGAGTTTATCGGGTTCTTATCGAGTTTTCGAGTTTATCGGGTTCTTGTCGAGTTTTGACTTAAGTTCCATGAAAAATATTTGTTTATATTATTTTCTTTACAAGTTTAACCTAATTTTTTTCCCAATTTCAAATGACAATTAACTTTCGAAATTATATGATTTTGATAATCAACTTTTACAATTAATTAAGTAAACTTTTAGTTTATTCTATTCATATATATTTACGTATAAATTTTATCTTTATTACAGATTATGGATCTAACTATCCAAGCATCTTATCTAGTAAACGATGATAATAAGAATAATAAAATGTGAAACATTTTTTGATTGTGATCTCATATGTGTTATATTATTTCAAAATAGGCAAACAGGCACCCTACACCGAGAGTCATTAGTAGTTTTATAAATTTTATTTATAATTTATTAGAGATATTGCATACAACAAGTCAATGATGTTACTATCTTGATGTTATAGTTTATAGTTGTACAAAGTCAAAATATATGGAAGTAAAATTCAGAAATCGAACTTGATCGTTGACAACTAAGGATCGATTAAAAGATCAATCGAAGTAGTATAGACTAATCGTGATATCAAATATATTTTGAAATTTTAATAACAATTTGTAATATTAATTGAATTTTAAAAGTTGTGCATGTAAAATCTTTGATTCGAGTTTTAATCACTACATCTGCGTGTAAGAATGTAACTAATTAATTTTATATTATAATGTGATAAGAACATACAATACTATATAAACCGTAACTCAAAAATTATTAATTTTAGATAAATTATATGCGTATATCACATTTAATTATAGAATTTGTCAATAATGTAATTTTAATCCAAAGTGTTGACATGATATCTTGATTTCAAAAAACAAAGTATTCAGTAAAACTTTGAAATATAATATATGAAAATGTATAATTACACTAACTATACTAATAATATAATATTGCACATAATATATGAAAAAAATATCAAGTTAAGTTTTAAAGGTAATTTTCATAAATAGTTGAGTAGTGACACATAGAATAATGAACACATAACTATTTTTAAAAAATAACAAAAAAATTAATCGAGTTCGAGTTCGATCCGAGTCGAGTTCGAGTTCGAGTTTATCGAATCGAAACTCGGCTCGACTGAAGTTTTTAATCGAGCCCGAAAACGTGTTCGAACTCGAGCTCGATAACGAGTTCGAGCCGAGTCGAGCCCACTTTTTCAAGTCGAGCTCGTCGAGTCGAGTTCGAGCCGGCTCAGTTTAAATTACACCCCTAATTAAATATTAAAAATGTATAGACACTCAATCCTCACGACTCCAATAAATCATTAGACTATCTATCAAAAAAAGGTTGCAGCGAAATGAGAAAGGATATTTACTGTGCGGATACATGAAACGAACGTAGTTATAACAATAATAACTTTCATCTAATCTAGTTTGTTATGTGATCGTTCAATATCTTTTTTACAAATTATATGTCCTTTTATTAATGAATTGCTTTACTATTGAAAAATAAATATTATCAACTAACCAAACAAATTCAATATATCGCGTTCTTGGAGTAACGCATGATTGTTAGAGTTTATGGTGATTGACCTTAGCTTATTTGTAAACACAACTTAAAATGTGCATTTTCAGTTTGGAAGTTTGTATGTTGGATTTTTTATTCTTTTCTAGTAAAACATGGTATATTAAATTTAGTTTAATTTACTCTTAAAATAAGACATATGAAAATGAGTATCACTTATCTTTTTTCTATTTGACTAACTTGTGAAAATAAGCTATTGTCCATAAAATTGAAATCAGGTTTGTAATATATAAACACATAATCACATTTTTATATATGTGCCCTTGTAATTTAGATATTAGATTAAATAACATGAAATTCATTTTTCTTTAACAGTGAATATTTTTTCCCGACATATATTAGAAGAAATAGCTTATGTAGACCTGAAAAATCATTTTATACATTCATGTTGTGTACATTAGGGTCTTGAACAAAAATGACATGATATTGAATCGTGTACCCGAAATTAGAACACAAAATAGCTTATATAGACCTAACAAATCGTTTTGTACATTCATGTCGTGTAACTTGAACGAAAATGACATGATATTGAATCGTGTACCGAAATTATAACACAAAATGATACTAAACTACATGAATTTTTTCGTGTAAATGAAATGAAATGAAATATGCGAATAGAAAAGGTATGACAATTACATGAAATATCACTTTGTATCCAAGTTATGTAACTATATAATAATGTGTCTTAGAACAACATTGAGATGTTACAAAACTGAACTAAGGGTAGTATGCACCATGTAAAGTCTCCAAAACAAAATGAAACTCTATTTTTTATTTTTCTTAATATTGTTTTTTGTTAACAAATATCTCTCTTTGTGTAGAATCTTTCTACCAAGTTATTGAGTTTTCTTACCCATAATTTATGCTTTGTTGATATTAAAAAACAAATTATAATCAACCAACCAAACCAAGCAAATTCAATATATGTTCATAGATTAAGATATGGGAATTGATACGATTACTTTAATTACATAATAAAAAAATCAAAATGGCACCCTTTTATTAAAAATAATAAATAATTTAAGTGTATCAACCTTTTTATTTATCAATATTAATAATTTTTATAACAAAGACCGTAGTTGTTGCTGCTCTCTCTCTCTCTCTCTCTCTATATCTCTCCCAAAATATGCTAAACTAAAGTTTAGGAGCTAATATCAACTTTTTGGTTTTTTTATATATTTTTACAATTTTTAATTTATTTTTCTTTATTTTTCAATAAATAAATCTCTTTATTGATAGTCTAGTGCCTCGTTGCCCGTTGGTGGATTTCATCTATCGAAATATTAGATTTTGTACTATTTCCTTGTGAATGATAAGCCTCATTTTCTTTTTACTTATTTTACTTTGGCTTTCAATAAATATCTCTCTTTGTTGAGAGCCTAATATCATATTCGTGGATTTTGTATTCACATATATTAGATTTTGTTATATTAGTTTATTGATTTGGATAGTGTAGAATCACAGTTTTCGTCGGTTGTTTGAATACGTTCTGACAAATCAGATATACATATTCCTCACGTTTATAACAAATTTTAAGATTTTCTCACCGAAAAGGCTGCATAATTTAGAGATATAGATGATGGATGTACTATAATTTAAGACTTGTTCAATGATTGGATAAAGGAAATTAGTGATCTATTTTACTATGTATTTGTTCAATTTTAATTATTTTTGTAGATGTTGTATGCCCTTTTATTGATGATTTGTGCAGATTTGATTATTTTTATGGATAACAAATGTCCTTTTATAGATGAATTAATTATCTATAAATACATAGTGATTTATACGAAAATTTGTGCTAAATTGACCAATTTATTATGGAAATATTCACTAACAATATTTTCATTAACTCTGTAAAAATTTAATTTTTTGATTGATAATTTAAACACCAAATAATGTATAGTACCATTTAAGAGTATAAATATTTAATATTTTGAATAATTCAAATATATTGGAAGATCAAATTGTTTTTCCATTAATTATAGCATAGTTAAAAAAATTCATAATTAAAATGTGAAAGATGATTAGTTTAAAATTCATTTTAATGTTTCAATGGGTTGATGCTAGTTTTTTTTTACCAAATTATTTAATAATTTACATAACTTAAATTTTGAATATGTATTTAGAATATTGTTCTAAATAGTTTTATATTGTTAACAATTTTTAATTCATGCTTTTGATTGTACCTTATAATTTTGAATTGAGAGTTTGAGATATCAAAATATCTATTATAGATTTACAGGCTCATATATTAGTGTATTATTTTAAATTAAATAATTAACGTATTTAGAATAAAATTGTTAAGTAATCACTGAATAACATCAACAACCCAACAACCCAACACTGTAAAAAATATTTTTCTATACGCTCGCCTAATAACGTAAACAAATCAGTGTAAAGTGATAAGGATTGAGGCCTAGAATTCAGTAAGTCGCAAAATTATTGGAGTTCGCCACTGAATATTTTAATGGAAATTAACTCTTGGATAATCTAGACTTGGGATGATGATAACCTAAATCGTTTTCGATTTTTTTTGTTGATTTTATTGGACAATTAAAACACGAAACATACGATACATATATATGATCGAAATAAAAAGATAATCTATCCAAGTATAGTATGTCATATAATAAAAAGATATAAAGTAGTATCTTAACCGAAATTGATATGATTTAGGCATGAGGAGAACTGATGCATACACTTAGTTTATCAAAGTTGGCTAGGTCTGATGGAGAATAGGGAATAAGCGGCTTAAATTTCCCTTAATGTTTAAATTGATATAGTAATTATATTTTTTAGTTTGTAAGATTTTGATTTTATAAAATTGTCTATTAGTTAATCGTTAATGTAAAAATTAGTAGTTATTATGTTTAGTTAATTGATATAAAAAAATAAAAATCAATTGTTATTGAGTGTAACTTGAGTTGAGCTTAATCTTAGCTGAAATGTAGAATCTAGATCCAATAGAGAAACATGTTACATTAAGTTTAATTGGTCTAAAGTTTAGTAGATTTTGATTGCTGTAAAAATAATTCACAATTTTGTGATTGGTTATCTAATATATGGTAGATTCGGGTATCCTTTATTATAATAAAGGATGTTCAAAAACCATTCATAGCTAAAAGATGTATAAACAAATGTATTATATTGTTATGTGGATTTATAGAAAATAATATTTACGATTAGTAGAAATTTTTTTAAATTAAAAACCATGTGATATACGTAGTTATTAAATCAAGATATTATTAAATTTAAATTTAATTTAACCGCGAATAGTAAATCTATACTATTATATAAAATCCGAAACATTAAAAGTTTGGTTGGTCAGTACCTGTTAATTTTACTTATTTACCCTTACTTTTTTTTTTTTTGACAAAATGCAGAAGATTATATTACTGAAACAAACCAATAAAATAGCGGGACAAACCCCCGACTATCAATACGACCAGGTTGAAAAACAAATATATTGTTTGCTGATCGTTTAACAAACTGAACTTAAAAGTTCTTGAAGCTAAGAACAAGTTTGAAAACATCCGAAACGATCCAAACTGCTCCAACATCTCTGAAAGCAGCGGTACTACAATTGACCACATCACATAAGATCCGTTGATACCCCAGTGTTCGGAAGCCTCAGTTCCATAAATTAGAGGAACGACACTCCAGCTATCTACATGCCAGATACCAGCTATAGACATGCCGAAAGTGGGAACCCCCAAAGGCTGAGCAATACCCCAGCTATCTACATGCCGAATACCAGCTATAGACATGCCGAAAGTGAAAATAAGATGACGAACAATCTTTAGTTGTGAGTGGTGAGCTCTTGCAATAATCGTTAACTTGCCAGCTTCGATGCAGAATTTTCGGATCCCCCAAAATATCAGCAAAATTACTCTCAGCAGATACATACAAGCAAATACCAACATACAAACAAAACTCGCCACACAGGCGAGACGAAAAAACACGCCAAAAGGCGAGACGAAAAAACACGTCAAAAGGCGAGACGAAGATCCAAAATCAAAGTTCTCGGAATAACACCAAATTTTGGTATGATGTTAAGAAGGAGAAATGGAATCTCAAGGTATTTTTTATTTTCAGAAACTAGCTCTAGATCGGAACAGATCTAAGAAAATTCGAAGGAATTTTCGGAGCTTTATTGAAGAAAAAGCTGTGATAATTGAAGGGGGGAAGGGGGACGAAGATGGAAGAAGAAGGCAGGGGCGGCGGGGGGAGGGAGGGGGTCGGCGGGGGGAGGGGGTTACTCGACTCTCATGAGAGAGAAGAGAGTTTAGTCGACAATTCCTTATTGTGGTGATTAATTACAAATAAAGTTCATCATACTATCTAATCAATTTATATCTTTTATATTTTATCTAACAAAATTTCTCCCTTACTAATCAATTTCCTTTTTCAGGTTAAATATATAACATTTTCAATTTTTCAATAACTAAAAAATTAAATTTGTTTATATCTTTTATATTTTATCTAACTAAAATTTCACCTTTACTAATCAATTTCCTTTTTCAGGTTAAACATATTACCTTTTCTATTTTTCAATAACTAAGTAATTTCCTTTTCAGGTAAAATATATAAAAACCGAAACATTAAATCTATACTATTATATAATAGCCGAAATATTAAAAGTTTTGGTACATGTTTTTTGGTACTTTGTGAATTTACTTATTTACCCTTCATTATAAAGAAAAATAAATACACCTAAAATAAATAATAACATAATATAATTAATGATAATTAGTCAATTGTTTTTTTTCACATTTACTTTTAGTTGAAGATATTACCTTTTATAAACACCTCAAAACATCAATTGTATCATATCTTCCGATCATTAATATTTCCTTTTGAATTAAAACACATTACCTTTTTAATTTAAAACAAATCTTACAATCATTAATATATACCCTAAAATATCACACCATAATTTTCAAGAAAAATATGAAACCTAAAATAAATAATAACTGTTAACACAAAATCACGCAAGCGTACGTGGTCACAAGTAATATATGAATAAGTCAAGTTCGTTCCCACAGAGATCTGGTTTAAGTTTCAATTCAGTTAATGTACCTATGCAACAATGTATGGTTTTTATTCACTGCTAAGACAATTAACAAATTTTAGGTTTTGATTAACTAAAATTAACTAAAAAGCAATTTAACAAACTAAGAATTAATTAACTAACGAGAATTGATATCGAATTACTTATGCTAGAGAAAACATGGGATCCTAACTTCATTAAATACTTCGTTTAGATCTGACGCCTTAAATCACTATATGCAATGGGCTTTGATATCTGATCGGACAACACGAAACAAGTACACGCTACCTCTCAGTATACGAATACCAAACTACTCAAACATCCACAAAAGAGATAGAAGATGAATAGACACCAATTATGCTTAGACCCTATATCTCTATAAGATTTGAAAACATAACGGTTTAAGCACAAGTTATCCATAAAGATCACACAGGGCAGAGTAAGATAGTTCAAATTACACTACGAATCATGTTGGTAAACAATCATGAACCTATGCTAGCATGGCAAGTTCTAAATCTCAAGATCCACTCTCGCTTCACAAGAGATTAACAAATTAGATGTTAGCTACGCATCTAACAATTAAGCACAACCATACGAGGATATCAATTATACATCACACACAGATCTTTAAAGCATCAAAATACTAAAACTCCATAAATAAATTCGTTACAATCCCATGACAACGATTTGTTCATAATCGAACCGTTCGTCACCATGGGATCTGATGAAAACATGATAGTAAACAAAGTATTAAAGATTACAAATAAACTAGAGTAATGAGTTAAGAAAACAAATCTGAAATCCAGAGTATCGCCTAATTTAGAAGAATACAAAAGTAGATCTAGATCTCCGAATGCTGTCACGTCCTTCCGGGAATCCGTCTTCAAGTCTGAATCTCTATCTCTGGCTCTCTCTGTGTTTTTCTAAGTAATGTACGAATTACAATGATAGGTAGTGTTTATGTAGGCCCTAGAATACTTTTCCAGCAAGAAAAGTCCAAAATTACAACATAAATTCGAAACAGGAAAGAATTTCAGGATTTTTCCAGAAGCTGGTGGCACCCCTGCGCTGCTCTGTAGCGCCCCTGCGCTGTTTTTTCACTATTCTGGCGCCCCTGCGCCGCCTTGTAACGCAGCCGCGCTGCCTGCATCTGCCAATTTCTGCTTTTTGTGGTATTTCTTCATTTTTTCTCCGTTTTCTCCCGTTTCTTTTGCGTTAGCTACTGTTCTTCACTCCCTTGACTCATAATCTTCATGGTATCATAGGGAAATACTTCATTCTTCATTCCTTAGCTCAAACTCCACTCTAAGAATAATGGAAAACACCAACCATAACCGACTTTTTACAATCCTGCACAAATAAACAAAACACATAAAAAATACAACAAAGTTGAGGCCAAGTGAATAAATTTAAGCCGATATGGAACGCTCTAAGTGGATATAAAATCCAATTATCACACCCCCAAACTTAAACTGATGCTTGTCCTCAAGCATAAAACAGACTCGAGAATACCTAATTAGTACCACTTCCGTAGGTGATCACGGTTGCATTTGGCATATGCAACAAGCCCTTTAAACCCCTAGGCAGCCCTAGTGGACGAGTGAGGTCTCGTGAGGGCCTTTAGCAAATGTACCCACAAAATCCATCTAATTAAACAATACATAACAATGCAATACATGAATGCAACTAATATGAAAATGCAACGATCCCCTTAGACTAACCAAAACCAATCAAAAAGCAAATATCTCAAAGAATGCAACTAAATCTAAATAGAGCTCGACTAAGTCCACGTACTAACAATACATGAACAGAAACGTGCGTGTGTGCGATACTCATCAGATATACCTCTAACACTAGATCCAAAATCATACCCATTTTTCGCTAAGACAATCACATGTTTATAAATAAAATAGATTGTAAACACTTCATAACTTAGGAACACCTCCATCCTCATTCGAGTTAGATAGAAATTCATGCTTTATTATTAACAACTACGACACATAGTAATATACACAACTACGCATGCTTATTTAACCGTACAATGGATGAGACCCCAAAAGGCTTATACAATAATACCCATGTAGCGAGCGTTAGGTTAGTGGATCCCAGACCGGAAAAGTCTTAGGTCACTAGGCATAAAGTCATCTAGAACTTAATTGCTCGAGTATTAAAGAGCTCACCTTGGTTAATTCTGCATTAAACAATTAAACTTTTGACTCTTTTTTTTTCCTTTTTTTGTCTTTCTTCTTTTTTTTTTCTTCTTATATATGCAATCTGGAATGAGTAATCTCATCCAACCCTAGACTACTCATAAAGATAT
The DNA here is from genome assembly GCA_037693485.1 of Kitagawia praeruptora. Taxonomy (NCBI): domain Eukaryota; kingdom Viridiplantae; phylum Streptophyta; class Magnoliopsida; order Apiales; family Apiaceae; genus Kitagawia; species Kitagawia praeruptora. The sequence goes on from CM075354.1 coordinate 129,767,355, forward strand.
GAGCCGGTTACTAGCCATTTGACGCCTAGCCATTATTAACAACTATTTACAACTAGCATGAAATCCCTGTTTTCCCCCAAACTTAGACTTTAGTGTCCCTACGCCTTGAAGGGAATAAAGAAAATTTTAAATATAATCAGGTGATTAAATCTAAAACAACCAAACAAGCATGACCTCAACCTAACCCAAAAGCAAACGATGAGACTATGTAAAAAATTTGTTTCTGAACATGCAAGTCAATTCCATAGGAAGTATAAATCAACCCTCTATTCATCATTACCACACTCAATTAGACATCGACCTACCAATCAGAATTAGCTCATCCTAAGGGATAATTAAATATGAATGCTATACAAATGCAACTAAAATGGACTCACATGGTATACAAAAACGAATAACAAAATGCCCTATATGAAACAAACATGCAATAATACGACAAAACATGAATGAATTACTACTAACATGCAATATGCAATCTACATGAACAATGACACACTAATAACTACTAATCCCCAAATCACCCCCAAACTTGAAATATTCAATGTCCCCATTGAAGGTAATACAAGGAATAGCATGAAACATACCTAATCGTCAGCAGGGTCACCCTCCTCGGGTGAATCAGGAGGTGGATATGGTGCATGAGCTCCAAAGACCGGCCACTGGACCTGAATACCCGTAGCCTGGAATGCAGTCATATCTTCAACATACTGGCGGTTGATGTCATGCAGGGCATCAATACGCCTCGTCAATTGACGAAAGTGTGTATCCAACCCCATCATATCAACCATACCCCGTGAAGGACATGCTCTCGCAACTCGAGGAACACGTGGTGGAGCGCCCGCTCCCTCACCACCAGCACCAGCAACAATGTACCCTAAACCTCTAGGATGTGGAGTGCCGCCCGGCCATTCCAGCATCCGATCAATAGTAGTATCATCAATAGGGGCACCCGCCATCTGCAACTGCTCGTCCTCACCCCATCTAACACCCACAGCAGCACACAAACCGGTGACAATAGAAGCATGAAGCGTACCACCAGTAGTTCCACCTCCCAAAAACCGAAGCATATTATGATGAATAAGATAACCCAAGTCAATATATTGTCCCTTAAGAAGGCACCATAACAGAATAGCCCTATCAACTGTTACCTCGATCGTATGAGAGGATGGTATGATATTTGAACAAATCAAAAGGTACCACGCCCTAGCAAACCTAGTCATAGTAGAAGCATGAAAGTTAATATGCTCAGTAGTGCCCGCCCTGCACTTCCACACAGTTCCTGGAACACACAGCTCAGCAACAATAGCATCTAAATCCACATCCTCCCGTGTCTTCTACACCCAATCCTCGGCTCCCCTAGGCTTAGGAGGCTGCCTAATAAGTCTACGAATAGCACGGGGCGTATAGTACACAGTCAACCCCCTCACCACAGAATAACCATCCTTAGTCGGCTTAGCATTCGCATAAAACTCTCGAACTATGCTTAACGGAACCGTCGTTGCCATCTCACAAAAAGTAACCCAACCTCTATCACTAATCATCTGGATTAGCTCTAACTCATGAAGAGGCAACAATTCCCTCTCTTTGATAATCGCCTTATTAAACGAGTAAATTCCTCTCTAGCCTCCGGAGATACAAACTTCTCCACATTACCCCCCAAACTAGAATCTTCATCCGACGAGCGATGAGTGCTACTACTCCCAACAACTCTTTGACGTTTCGGAGCCATATCAATCAAAAACAACACCAAATAACCAACTCACAAGTAATTTCAATGTCCCAAACCAAAACATAACAAAACCCCCAAATTGCAAGAACACAAATTCATATTAAATAAAGAGTTGAGATTAGAACTATACCCACACGAATCCGAGAGGTGAACTTGCACGAAATACTTCCCCCAAACCTGAATGTAATTCTCCTTGAAGCTTGAATGTAATGGAGGTTTAAAAGATTTGAAAGGGAATGGGGTTGTGTGTATATATAGATATATGGGTGTATGTAAATGATGAGATTAAGGATTTAGAGTGTGTTTAGATGTAGGAATGGATTTGGAGATGTTAGGTTTTGAATTTGAGAAGGAATTGGAGATAGGAAATGGAATTTAGGGATTGGAGATATGAATAAAGGGGTTTTTTACAATAAAAATTCGAGCTGGGCAGTGGTGTGTGGTGCCCCTGCACTACCAGGCGGCGCAGCCGCGCTACTCATCACTGTTCAATTTTTTTTTGATAGTTACAAATAATAAAAGTCTACAAATGTGTGGGTTGCCTCCCACGAAGCGCTCTTTTAATGTCAATAGCTTGACATCATTTCCGAAAAACTCACGTAGTCGCCAAGACGGCGGAAACTTTCTCACGGTTCAACATCCCTCCATAATAAGGCTTGAGTCGTTGTCCATTCACCTTGAAGGAATTATCGGAAGACTCCCTATATATCTCCACTGCTCCATATGGAAACATTGTCTTGACTGTAAACGGACCCGACCACTTTGACTTGAGTTTACTAGGGAAAAGTTTGAGGCGAGAATTGTATAGCAGAACATGTTGACTGGCACAAATGACTTGTGCACCAACTTCCTATCATGCCACCTCTTAAACTTCTCCTTGTACATCTTGTTGTTCTCATAAGCTTGTGAACGAAACTCCTCAAGTTCATTCAACTGAAGTAGACGTTTTTCACCCGCAGCCTTAATATCCAAGTTCAATTTCTTCAACGCCCAATAGGCCTTGTGCTCTAGCTCGGCCGACAAATGACAAGCCTTACCAAATACCAACTGATAAGGAGACATCCCAAGGGGTGTTTTATAAGCAGTTCTGTACGCCTATACTGCTTCATCTAACTTCAAAGACCAATCCTTTCTTGACGGATTCACCACTTTCTCGAGAATTCTTTTGATTTCACTATTCGAAACCTCCGCTTGACCATTAGTTTGGGGATGATAAGTAGTGGAAACACGATGCGTCACATTATACTTTGCCATCAATGTAGTAAACTGACGATTGCAAAAGTGTGTCCCCTCATCATTGATTATAGCTCGTGAAGTCCCAAAACGCGTGAAAAATTTGCTTGTGAAGAAAATTCAGCACAACCTTAGCATCACTGGTCGGTAATGCCTTCACCTTGACCCATTTAGACACGTAATCCACAACCAATAGAATATACTGATTATTGCAAGACGAAATAAACGGACCCATGAAATCAATTCCCCACACATCAAATATCTCAACTTCAAGCATCGTATTAAGAGGCATCTCATTCCTCCTAGAGATATTACCAACCCTTTGGCATCGATCACATTTCATCACAAACTGATGAGCATCTTTAAACAAAGTTGGCCAATAGAATCCTGCCTGAAGTATTTTCTGAGCTGTCTTATCACCACCATAGTGGCCTCCATATGTGGTTGAATGACAATCATGTAAAACACTTTATGTTTCACTGTAAGGAATGCATCTCCTTATTATCTGATCCACACCAAGCTTGAACAAGAATGGCTCGTCCCAACGGTACCACTTCACATCGTGTAGAAACTTCTTCTTTTGAATATAAGAGAATTCTGGAGGAATGATGTTATTAACAAGATAGTTCATAATGTCTGCAAACCATGGCTCTTCATCTTGTACCCCAAAAAGCTGCTCATCGAGAAAAGATTCATTAATAAGAGTGTTGTCATGTGAATCCTTACCGTGGTCCTCTAAACGTGATAGAAGATCCGCCACCTGGTTTTCTGTACCTTTCCGATCCTTGATCTCCCAATCAAACTCTTGAAATAAAAGAACCCAACGAATCAACCTAGGCTTTGAATCCTTCTTCGAAATCAGATATCTAATAGCTGCATGATCCGTGTAGACGATCACCTTAGTCCCAAGCAAATAAGATCTGAACTTTTCAAAAGCATAGACAACTGCTAGAAGCTCCTTCTCCGTAGTGGTGTAGTTTAGCTGTACGTCATTGAGGGTTTTACTAGCATAGTAAACCACATGGAAAACATTATTCTTCCTTTGCCCAAGCACAGCTCCCACTGCATAGTCACTAGCATCTCACATCAGCTCGAATGGTTCCTCCCAATTTGGTGCGGTAATGACCGGTGCGGTAGTCAACTTCTTCTTCAAAAGCTCAAAAGCAGCTAAACAATCTTCATCAAACTTGAAAGGAACATCCTTCTCCAACAAATTACACAAAAGTTTAGAGATTTTTGAGAAGTCTTGAATGAATCGCCGATAGAACCCCGCATGACCAAAAAAACTGCGAATTCCTTTAACTGAGATAGGTGGAGGAAGATTTTCAATAGTCTCCACCTTATCCTTATCCACTTCAAGTCCCTTGCTAGATACCTTGTGCCCAAGAATGATCCCTTCTTGCACCATGAAGTGACATTTTTCCCAATTAAGCACTAGATTAGTCTCCACGCACCTTTTCAATACTAAGCCAAGATTATGCAAGCACTCATCGTACGAAGTACCAAAAACTGAGAAATCATCCATGAAGACTTCCACATTAGTGCCAATCATGTCTGAGAAAATAGCCATCATACACCTTTGAAAAGTGGCAGGAGCACCACAAAGTCAGAAAGAAACCCGTCGGAAAGCAAAAGTGCCAAAAGGACATGTGAATGTAGTCTTCTCTTGATCTTTCGGAGCGATGCAAATCTGATTAAAACCCGAATAGCCATCAAGAAGGCAATAGTACTCATGGCCCGCCAACCTATCAAACATCTGATCAATGAACGGAAGAGGGAAGTGATCTTTTCTCGTGGCTTTGTTCAACTTGCGATAGTCCATGCATACTCTCCACCCTGTGACTGTCCGAGTAGGGATGAGCTCATTCTTCTCATTAGCAACAATTGTCATGACTCATTTCTTAGGCACACACTGCACCGGACTCACCCAATAACTGTCTGAGATAGGATAGATGATCCTTGCATCCAACCACTTTAAAATTTCCCTCTTCACCACCTCTTTCATGATAGGATTGAGTCTTCGCTGATGTTCAACAATAGGCTTACTTCCTTCCTCTAGCAGAATTTTATGCATGCAATAAGAAGGGTTGATTCCCTTGATATCTTCTATGGTCCAACCAATTGCTGATTTGAACTCTCTCAAGATTCGCAAAAGCTTGTCTTCCTCACTACCTGACAGGTTAGAAGCAATTATAACAGGTAATGTAGATGCATCACCTAGAAACGTATACCTCAGTGTTCGGGAAATGGTTTGAGTTCAAGTGTAGGAGCTTCTTCAATAGATGGTTTAAGACGCCCCTGAGAGTTCTTAACCTCTGCTAATCCAAGAGATTCGAATGGCATGTCAAACTTCCTCTTCCATGGAGCTGAATTTAATTGCTGCAGTTGTTCGGCTACTTCTTCATCTTCAAAATCAGAATCCCCAACTAAAACTCTCTCCAAAGAATCTGACTTAAGCAAGTGCTCAATTTCCGTAGTAACTGCAGAATTGACCAAATCCACCTTAAAGCATTCCTCTTCATCTATTGGAAACTTCATTGCATTGAACACGTTAAAAGTGACATTATGGTCTTGTACCCTCATGGTGAGCTCCCTTTTCTGAACATCGATCAAAGTTCTACCCGTAGCCAAGAATGGTCTTCCCAAGATGATAGGAATCTTCTTATCTTCCTCGAAGTCCAAGATAACAAAATCAGCAGGGAAGATGAGTTTATCAACTTTCACCAAGACATCCTCCACTATGCCTCCAGGATATGTGATTGATCGATCAGCCAACTGCAAAGAGATGTTGGTAGGCTTCGGATCCGGCAGACCAAGTTGCATGAAAACCGACAATGGCATCAGATTGATGCTAGCTCCCAAGTCACACAAGCACTTCTCAAAAGACAGATTACCAATAGTGCATGGAATAGTGAAGCTACCAGGATCCTTTAACTTTGGAGGCAATTTCTATTGCAGAACAGCACTACATTCTTCCGTCAATGCCACAGTTTCCAAATCCTCGAGTTTCAACTTCCGAGATAAAATACCCTTCATGAACTTAGCATAGTTCGGCATCTGTTCAAGAGCTTCCGCAAAAGATATGTTGATATGCAACTTCTTCAACACCTCAAGGAACTTAGAAAACTATTTGTCTAATTTCTACTTTTGGAGTCTTCTAGGATATGGCGGAGGTGGGTAGATTTGATTGCTCACCGTATTCTGCTTAAGAGTAGATTTTTCAGCATAACTCTTATTCTTCTCCGCACCATCGACCTGCCACATCAGATTTTTCAATTTCTGGTACTGCAGATTTTTCAACCTGTTGTTCATGAACTTCTTCTTCTTCTTCAGTAGCTGCTGATTTTGGATCTGTTGTAACCCTTCCAGATCTCAATGTGACTGCCTTCACCTGCTCCTTGCCTTCCCTCTTGCCTGGATTAGCCTCCGTATCACTAGGAAGAGATCCCTGTGGTCTGTTAAGTAAGGCACTTGCAATTTGCCCTATCTGATTTTCCAACATCTTGAGAGATACCGCCTGGCTTTTAACCATCAACCTCAATTCATCCAATTCAGATTTTTCATTCGAAGATTGACTAGCATTCCCATGAGACTGTTGCTGCTGAAATCCCGGAGGTTGGAATTATTGCCTTGGAGCATACTGCTGCTGATAACCAGAAGGATTGAATGGCTTAGCTCCATACTGCTGACCTTGAAACTGCTGAAAAGGCTATGGTGGTTGTTGATTACCACCTTGGTTGTTGCTCCAGCTAAAGTTAGGATGATTCCTATTGTTGGGATGATAGATGGCTGGAGCTGGTTGTGTGGCCTCTGAAAATTACTCACGAACTGCGCCGATTCACTAGATATGACACATTGACTTGTCTCATGTGCGCCTGCACATAGCTCACAAACACTAGCCACCTGCTGAACTCCATAGTTCGTCAAAGAATCCACCTTCATAGTAAGAGCCTTCAACTGAGCTGCTATAGCTGTAGCTGCATCCACTTCCAGAATTCCTGTTACTTTGCCTTGTGATAGTCTCTGAGTTGGATTCTGATATTCATTAACAGCCATAGTCTCAATTAGGTCATAAGCTTCCTCGTAGCTCTTTGCCCAAAGAGCTCCACCCGATGCTGCATCTAGCAAGGGTTTAGATTGTGCTCCTAGGCCATTATAAAACCCATTAATCACCATCCAATTAGGCATACCATGATGAGGACACTTTCTAAGCATCTACTTGTAGCGTTCCCAAGCTTCACACAAAGATTCTCCAGACTGCTGTGCGAATTGAGTAAGAGCATTCCTAATCGCTGCTGTTTTAGCCATGAGAAAGAATTTAGTGAGAAATTTCTGAGCAAGATCCTCCCATATAGTAATGGAACCGGCTGGTAGAGAGTGTAACCAGCCCTTAGCTTTATCCCTCAATGAGAATGGGAAAAGTCTCAATTTGACAGCATCTTCCGACACACCATTGAACTTGAAAGTATCGCAGATCTCAATGAAGTCCTGGATGTGCATGTTAGGATCTTCCGTTGGAGCACCCCCAAACTGTACTGAATTCTGTACCATCTGAATTGTGCCAGGCTTGATTTCAAAGTTGTTAGCTGCAATGGATGGTTTGACAATACTAAATTGGATGTCATTGATTTTCGGTTGAGAAAAGTCCTTCAAAGCCTTAGCTGCTGCTGCTCCTGCTGCTGGTTCTCCCATATATTTAGCTGCTTCAAGTTCTTCTTCCAGTTTACGAGTTTGAGAATGTGTTCGCATACACGTTCAAGTACCTGAAACACCAAGAAACAATCAACTATGTAAGAAACAATCTGAGTCAGTGAACTCTAACGATCACTGATGACAAGCACATAAACTAAGAATAAAACACCGATGATCCCCGACAGCGGCCCCAAAAAACTTGTTAACACAAAATCACGCAAGCGTACGTAGTCACAAGTAATATATGAATAAGTCAAGTTCGTTCCCACAGAGATCTGGGTTAATTTTCAATTCAGTTAATGTACCCATGCAACAATGTATGATTTTTATTCACTGCTAAGACAATTAACAACTTTTAGGTTTTGATTAACTAAAAAGCAATTTAACAAACTGAGAATTAATTAACTAACGAGAATTGATATCGAATTACTTATGATAGAGAAAACATGGGATCCTAACTTCATTAAATACTTCGTTTAGATCTGACGCCTTTAATCACTATATGCAATGGGTTTTGATATCTGATCGGACAACACGCTACCTCTCAGTATACGAATACCAAACTACTCATACATCCACAAAAGAGATAGAAGATGAATAGACACCAATTATGATTAGACCCCATATCTCTATAAGATTTGAAAACATAACGGTTTAAGCACAAGTAATTTATAAAGATCACACAGGGCAGAGTAAGATAGTTCAAATTACACTACGAATCATGTTGGTAAACAATCATGAACCTATGCTAGCATGCCAAGTTCTAAATCTCAAGATCCACTCTCGCTTTACAAGAGATTAACAAATTACATGTTAGCTACACATCTAACAATCAAGAACAACCATACGAGGATATCAATTATACATCACACACAGATCTTTAAAGCATCAAAATACTAAAACTCCATAAATAAATTCGTTACAATCCCATGACAACGATTAGTTCATAATCGAACCGTTCGTCACCATGGGATCTGATGAAAACATGATAGTAAACAAAGTATTAAAGATTACAAATAAACTAGAGTAATGAGTTAAGAAAACAAATCCGAAATCCAGAGTATCGCCTAATTTAGAAGATTGCAAAAGTAGATCAAGATCTCCGAATGCTGTCATGTCCTTCCAGGAATCCGTCTCCAAGTCTGAATCTCTATCTCTGACTCTCTCTGTGTTTTTCTAAGTAATGTATGAATTACAATGATAGGTAGTGTTTATATAGGCCCTAGAATACTTTTCCAACAAGAAAAGTCCAAAATTACAACATAAATTCGAAACAGGAAAGAATTTCAGGATTTTTCCAGAAGCTGGTGGCGCCCCTGCGCTGCTCTGTAGCGCCCCTACGCTGCTTTTTCACTATTCTTGCGCCCCTGCGCCACCTTGTAGCGCAGCCGCGCTGCCTGCATCTGCCAGTTTCTGCTTTTTGTGGTATTTCTTCGTTTTTTCTCCGTTTTCTCCCGTTTCTTTTGCGTTAGCTGCCGTTCTTCACTCCCTTGACTCATAATCTTCATGGTATCATAGGGAAATACTTCATTCTTCATTCCTTAGCTCAAACCCCACTCTAAGAACAATGGAAAACACCAACCATAACCGACTTTTTACAATCCTGCACAAATAAACAAAACACATCAAAAATACAACAAACTTGAGGCCAAGTGAATCAATTTAAGCCGATATGGAACGCTCTAAGTGGATATAAAATCCAATTATCAATAACATAATACAATTAATGGTAATTAGTAGATTGCCTTTTTCACATTACTTTTAGCTGAAGATTTTACCTTTTATAAACAACTAAAAAGATCAATCATATCATATATTTCAATCATTAATATTTCCTTTCTAATTAAAACACGCTACCTTTTTAATTTAAAACTAGTCATACAATCATTAATATATACCCGAAAATATCACACCACATTTTTCCAATTATTAATAATGTATATTAAAAATCGTATACGTTGTTCATAATAAGGAAACCTTTGTATAATCTGTAAACATGAGTATATTAAATTATATCAAATTAAAATTAAAAAATTATTAAAAATAATGATTATATCGTGAATTTATTTATTTGCCCTTCATTATAGTGAAAAATAAATACATCTGAAATAAATAATAACATAATATAATTAATTGTAATTAGTCGATGGCCTTTTTCACATTTACTTTTAGTTGAAGATGTTACCTTTTTTAAATACCTAAAAACATCAATCTTATCATATCTTCCGATCATTAATATTTCCTTTCGAATTAAAACACGTTACCTTTTTAATTTAAAATAAATCTTACAATCATTAATATATACCCAAAAATATCATACCATAATTTTCAAGAAAAATATGACACTTAAAATAAATAATAACATAATATAATTAATGGTAATCAGTCGATTGCTTTTTTCATATTTACTTTTAGTTGAAGATATTATCTTTTATAAACACCTAAAAAGATCAATCGTAGCATATCTTTCAATCATTAATATTTCCTTTCTAATTAAAACACGTTACCTTTTAAATTTAAAACTAATCTTACAATCATTAATATATACTAGTTTATAACCCGTGCGTTGCACTGCTTTTTTTTTTTTAATATTTATAATATATAATTACATTTATTTTTAAATTTTATATGTTATTAATTTATATATCCAATTGTTGTTAAAAAATTGATATATATAAAATTTTACATGTTCGATTTAATATTTGTATACTATCTTGAATTCTTAAAATTTGATTTGAACGGTTTTACAGTCCACATGAAATTAACAAAATAAATTTTAATTTATTGATGGTTTAACGATTATTTTCCAATCAAATCAACACGAAAACAATAGATAGAAGAAATTGACGATTTTTTACGTTGAAAATTCTATTCGATTTGTGAATTCTACTTATAATTCGTTTTGATTATCAAAGTACCCTTCTTATCATTCAAATCTAATTTCTAGATCTCAAGATAGAGTCCAAACAGCAAATATGGACTTTTTAAATTAATAAAAATTTCATTTATATTACAACATCTTTTAACTTTTATCCATTTTAGAAAATAATTTTTATATGATATAATCTTGATCATCTATTTTTAAATATATTAGATCTGACGATAAAAATTATTTTAGCGGTATTATACTAAAGTTTTTGTAACAAAATTTACATGTTCGAATGTATATTTCGAAGATCGGTATATGCACGGATTCAATAATTTACGAAGATAAGAATCTTGCTTGTTTCCCTTCAAAATTGAAATTCACAAATTAACATAACTGAATATTTCTCCCAAAACTATTTAGTGGCTCTAAAAAGAGAGAGTAAGACAACTCTTCTCATACTCACGTCAAGGAGAATCTAATTTGCAAACTTTGGTCCTTCCTAATACATATACATGCCGCAAAATCTAATTTACAAACTTTGGTCCTTCCTAATACATATACATCCCGCAAAAATTGAATTGACACTGCGCAAGTTAAACGAAAAGTTTATTTTTAATTGAATTAAACTCTACAAAATATAATGTTTTGGAGGTAAAAAATATATCTTGTAATAATATATTTTAGATGAGAACTCTTGACCTACAAAGATCTATTTAACTTATTTTTTATTAGCCCTCTTATTTTTATTATGTATAATAATGGGATATATTTGTGTTTAATTAAATATTTTTTTATTATGTACATTGTAGGAGTCGAACTCCTCATAACGTGTAATTATAAGAACCATCGTTAAAATGAGAATCACAACTTCTCAGTACTCCGTAGCTCTTAGCTCTGGAACACCATTCTCTTTATAAGCTGTTCTAGCTCTGATGTCTTGTAATAATGGGGTGTTTGGGGGAACTTTGTCTTAGAATAAGTTAAGACAAAGTTAAAGATTCCTATTTTTTTTTGAAAAAAGTTAAGTTTTTTTTTTTGCAACTTATAGAATCTCAAACATACATTAAATACTTGTATAAAAAATTATCAAAATATGAATTTTTTACCCGAAAATAAGTCCATAAGGACTTAATTTAAGTCTAGCCAAACAGGCCGAATATATTTTAGATGAGAACTCGACCTAGAAAGATCTATTTAGCTTATTTATTTATTAGCCTTCTTATTTTTTTTTATTTATAATGATATGATATATTTGTATATAATAAAATATTTTTTTATTATGTAGTTTGTAGGAGTCGAACCCATGATCTATGGTAGTACATGCTTATTATCCCTCTTACTCTTATTATATAATAGGATATAATAGGATATAATACCCGAAAATATCACACCATATTTTTTCAATTATTAATAAAATATATTAAAAATCGTATACATTGTTTATAATAAGTAAACATTAGTAAAATCCGTAAACCTGAGTATATTAAATTATATCAAATTAAAAAAATTATTAAAAATAATAATTAATTATATAAAAATATAATTGTAATATTAAATAAAATTTAAGATATTACCTTTTATAAACAACTAAAAATTCAATCGTATCATATCTTTCAATCATTAATATTTTCTATCTAATTAAAACACGTTACCTTTTTAATTTAAACTAATCTTACAAACATTAGTATATACCCGAAAATATCACACAAATTTTTTTCAATTATTAATAAAATATATTAAAAATCATATACGTGGTTTATAATAAGGAAACCTTAGTATAATCCATAAACATGAGTATATTAAATTATATCAAATTAAAATTAAAAAAATTATTAAAAATAATGATTATATCGTGAATTTACTTATTTACCCTTCATTATAAAAAAAATAAATACACCTGAAATAAATAATAACATAATATTATTAATTGTGATTAGTCGATTGCCTTTTTCACATTTACTTTTAGTTGAAGATGTTACCTTTTATAAACACATAAAAACATCAATCGTATCATATCTTCCGATCATTAATATTTCTTTTCGTATTAAAACACGTTACCTTTTTAATTTAAAACAAATCTTACAATCATTAATATATACCCGAAAATATCATACCATAATTTTCAAGCAAAATATGACACCTAAAATAAATAATAACATATTATAATTAATGGTAATTAGTCGATTGTCTTTTTCACATTTACTTTTAGTTAAGATATTACCTTTTATAAACACCTAAAAAGATCAATCGTAGCATATCTTCCAATCAATAATATTTCCTTTCTAATTAAAACACGTTACCTTTTTGATAATCATTAATATATACTCGAAAATATCATACCTTATTTTTTCAATTATTAATAAATATATATTAAAAATCGTATACATTGTTTATAATAAGGAAACATTAGTATAATCCGTAAACATGAGTATGTTAAATTATATCAAATCAAAAATAATTAAAAATAGTGATTAATCATATAAAACATAATTGTAATATTTAATAAAATTTACAACATAATACAAGAAATCCGTGCATCGCACGGGCTATAAGCTAGTTAGAATAAATATGGTATGTTAAATATAATTGATGTGAATAATATCAATGTTTAAGTGTTACAGGTATTTATCAGAGTTTAACTTAAAGCTGGAAGCGGTCAGAGTTTACATTAAACTCTGACAGATGGAAGCTCGACAGAGTTTGCTAAACTCTGTCAGGAGGAAGCGTTTTCCGGTCATCATTAGACTTTGAAGAACAGTTGAAGATAATTATGGAAGCGATATCCTTGGAGATTGGATAGCTGTCAAAGACATCGTGTTGACTAAGAAAAAGTGTAGCAATCATAATTGATAACATTTGTATAGCTGATTTATAGGAGTATCAATTATAGATTGTTCTGTAGCTGTATATCTTTATAAATACAGTTAGGTTAACCCTAGAAGGGTATCGAAAAACGAATTATCATTCATTGTAACCTAAGCAACTCTCTGTGATATTTTACATCACTGATAGAGGAGTTATAAATTCCAAACAGTTTTTAATCATTCGAACGTGTGTTAATTGTTATTCTCTCATACAAACTTGATTATAATTGTGTATTCAGCCTAACAATTGGTATCAAAGCAGATCTGTTATTCTATACAGTTTAAGATCCACACACACAACTATAATCATGACAGAGATACCTCCTCCATCAGATTCTAGTACTAGCACTGAGAAGGCTCAACCTACTGTTGTGAGTCGTTATGAGACAATTAGGGTTCTTATTCTCAGGCTAGCAGATTATTCAATCTGGAAGGTAAAGATGACCATGTTTCTGGAGGCTACAGATCCAGAATATCTTGACATAATTTATGAAGGTCCTCACAAGCCTACAAAGTTTTCTGTTGTTACTGCTGGTCAAGAAGCTAAAACAATTCCAAAGGAGAAGAAAGATCTCACTCCTGAGGATATTTCATCTATTGCTAAGGATGCAAAGGTTAGACATCTACTTCATAGTGCCTTAGACAATGTTATGTCTAACAAAGTGATTAATTGCACAACTGCAAAAGAAATCTGGGATGCCCTTGAAGTTAGATGTCAAGGAACTGCAGCTATCAAGAAGAACAGAAGGAACATACTCACACAGGAGTATGAACACTTTGAGGCTAGATCTGAAGAAACCATGACAGAAACATTTGACAGATTCTGTAAGCTACTTAATGATTTGTCACTGGTCGATAAAGAGTATGATCTAGAAGATTCAAATCTCAAATTTCTTCTTGTTCTACCTGAAAAGTGGGATGTAAAGACAACCACTATAAGAGATAATTATGATCGTGCTGAAACAGAGATTGATGAAATCTATGGGTTGCTCAAAACTCATGAATTGTAAATGGAACAAAGAAAAAGGAGATCAAGCAAGAAGACAAAGTCTGTTGCTCTTAAGGTTGAAGAAAAACCCTGGAAGAAGGAAGCATCAAGGAAGAAAGCTAAGGGAAAAGCTTTGGTCATACATTCTGAAAGTGAGTCATCAAACTCTGATGATAACTCAAACACTGATGAATCATCTGACTCTGAGGATGATGAAGAGGAAATTATGCAAATGGCTGCCTTGATGGTGAAGACTTTCAAGAAGATGGGCTTCAAGAACTTCAAGAAGGGAAAAAGATTCTCTAAGAAAGATTCAAACTCTGACAGAAAGAACTTCAGAAAGTCTGAGAGAAAGGATACTAAATCTGGGAAGAAAGACAAGTCTGAGATTCAATGCTACAAGTGTAAGGAGATGGGTCACTATGCTCCTAAGTGCAAGAAGGGTAAAACTGAAAAAGCACTCTACACAAAAGGCAAAGACTGGGCAGACACTTCAGACTCAGATGAGGAAGTTAACTATGCTCTCATGGCTTCTATTGAGAATGAATATGAAGATTCTGAAAACAAGGTACCCCTAACTACCTATGCTTATAATACTGATAATATATCTGAATTGAGAATTTATCTTAAGGCATTGCATATCAGTTATAGGGATCAGACTTTAGAGAATGAGAGAATAAAATCTGAGAGTTCTAAGCTTAAAGAAAGGAATAAATTTGTTGAAGAGAAACTTGTTAACATGCAACAAGTTCAGAAAGAAAGAGATGATGCTGTTTATCTAGAACAGGAGTTGCTAGGAAAATATAGGCAACTAGAATCTGAATTGGAGAAAGCAAATCATATTATTAAGACTTTGACTAATTCTGGAAAAGACACTCATGAGGTTTTTCAGTCAGACATAGTTGGTTTAGGTTACTGTGAGGAAGATGAACTTAGGTTTCAAAATCAAGTTAAAATTAGAACACATCTTCCATCTAGAAATTTTTTTACTGGAACAAGTGAACCTAAGTCTGAAGATGAAAAAGAAGATGTTAAGAGAAAATCAGTAAAAACTTGTGTTAAACAGGTTAATATTGGTTCAATGACAGATAAACAACTCAAACATAAACTTAAGGAGTTAAAATCTGTTAAGAAACAGAAAGTGTCCAGGAAGAATAGAAATGGTAAAGTAGGCATTACTCAAGGTAATAAACCAATGCTTGCTACTTATGCTCCAAGAAAGACATGTCATAACTGTGGTAGTACTAACCATCTTGCTAGTTTTTGCAGGAAATATAAAGATATTAATTCTTTACCCTCCAAGTCTGGAGTAAAGAATGAATATGTTAGAACTAGATCACAGACTTTATGCAAACATTGTGGAAGTACTTGGCATTCTATATATACTTGCAAAGATTATCATGCTATTTATCATAATTATTATGAACTGAAGCCCAATTTGAAATGGGTAAAGGTTAATACTGCAAGTGTAAACTCTGATAATGCTAGCTTAAACTCTGATAAAAAGAATTCCGCTGCTAAAGCTAACAAAGTTAAGAAAGCCAAAGGATCCAAGCAAGTCTGGATCCTTAAATCTAACCTAATGTAAATGTTTGTGATTGCAGGGCATCAGGGAAAGAACCCTAGTCGTGGACAGTGGATGTTTAGGACACATGAATGGAAATAAAGCCCTGCTATCAGAGTATGAGGATAAGGCTGGCCCAAAAGTTTCCTATGGAGATGGAAACGTAGGACGTACTCTGGGATATGGCAATATCAATCTTGGAAATGTCATCATCACAAATGTAGCTCTGGTTCCAGGACTCAAGCATGATCTGCTATCTGTGAGTCAAATCTGTGACAAAGGTTATCATGTAGATTTTCAACCAGAATATTGTGAAGTTATCAGTAAATCTACAGGGAAAGTTGTTCTAGTTGGACACAGGCGCAATAATATCTATGAAGCAAGTTTGTTGACAAACTCTGATGGAAAAGTTGTGTGCCTGTCAACAAGAATGTCTAGTGAAGAGAGTTGGAAGTGGCATAAGAAACTCTCTCATTTGAATCTGAACAACATCAATGAATTGATAAGAAAGGATCTTGTAAGGGGACTCCCAAAGTCTTTATTAAATGTTGATGGTCTGTTTGATTCCTGTCAAAAGGCCAAACAAAGGAAGTCATCTTTCAAGAGCAAGTCTGAATCTTCAATTGTTGATCCTTATCATCTTCTACATGTTGATATGTTTGGACCAGTGAATGTCCTGTCTATTGGAAGGAAGAAATATGCTTTAGTCATTGTTGATGAACACACCAGATACACTTGGGTGTATTTTCTAGCAAAGAAGGATGAAACTTGTAAGAACTCCAAATTTTTGGTAGAATTAAAACTTTTCTAATTTGGATTAAGTGCATACGTGAATAGTGTTTCCATACGTGAATAGTGTTTCCATACGTGAATAGTGTTTCCATACGTGAATAGTGTTTTTGGTGGAAGTTGAAATATTATTAGACGACACTATACAGAAGTATTTAGAACGGATTTCTGAGTTCGTATTCATGATCCAGGGGCGAAATAAGTGTATGTAAACGATATCAGATTCAGAAAAATAGCACTTTTATTTTCTCCGAGATTTCCCTGGACACTGAAGGATTTAAGGATTTATTTAAGAGATTTAAGGGATTTAAATTCAAGGATATTAAAGGAGGATTAAGGATATTAGTATAAATATTAAGAAGGTTTCCGGTAAAACCTCAACGAGAAATATTTGAGATATTCCTCCGAACGATTAATGAAATTGAGTAATAAACGGACAAAAGAGCAAGCAGAGGAGTAAGATGCACGCATGTGCAAGTAGAAAATATCTAGTAACTAGTAGTTACAAAGGTAACTAGCTCCATTAGAAACCAAACCAAGCTAGTTAGCAAGGATGACATCCTTCCACCACAAGAATCAAACACATGGCTCAAGATGATGCAATGCATGACCAAATCACTTTATTAAAGTCACTTTAGCTAGATATTATCAAGATAAGGTGTATTATGCAAGATAATATCAAAGCAACCAAGGCAAAACTCCATTCTCTCTCATTCTCTCAAACTGCCCAGCAAGAACACCTCAAGGAAGAAAATTCATATCTCCATTTCCATCCATGATAAAATCACCAAATTTGAACCACAACCTCTCCACTCCATGGTCAATATTCGCTCCAAATTTCATAGCAATCCAAGTAGTATAGCCTAGGCAAATCACCTCCCCAAGTTGAAGAACCAAACCTATCCTGTTCTTGACAGTTTCTGTCTAACGGAAATAGGGGGATCAAAAACCTAGCTAGGAAGCTTCAAATTTGATGAACTAGGACTCAAAACAAAACTTATGAAGAGGCCAAGGTGTGGTAAAAAGTTGAGCACCAAACTCTCATTTTTCGATTTGTTATGAATTTTACAAGATGATGATGAATATGAACCCTCTAAGAACTAACCTTGATTTCTTGTTTTGTTTGGATGATCTAAGGTTTATTAAGGCTAGACAAGGACTAGATCAAGCTTAGTAAGGTCTTATCATACACCAAGGAAGGTATATCTCTCTTGAAACCCTAGGCTTTATTTTTAGATCTTGCATGATTCTTGATGGATTTAGTATAAGTGATGTTATTAGCATGATTATAAGCATGAATATGGAATTGTTAGTGGATCTAAACATGATTATGATATGATGTTATGGTAGATGATTTTAGACAGTTGGAGGATGAGAAATATGTGTATAAGTTGTATGGATACCCGGTGTGGCTTGTGATTGATGTTGTGATTTTGGAAACGTCCGATTTATAGCCGTCATAATGCCCGATTTTCGTTAAACCTTGAAAACCGTGCATCACAGTAGCTCTAACTCACTTCATAGTTTCATATTCTGCCACATTAAGATAGATTATATTATAAGCTTCGTTTTGATATAAAGATCATGTGAAATGGATTTACGGTTTAGGAATTATGGCCGATTTACTAAAAGTGGTTCGAAACCGTAAATGCGAGTTCGTAACTGAAATTGAATCCCCTTAACATGAGTAATCCGTTTACGAATCTTGGTAAATAAAAATTAGAGATAATAAGGAAGGTGTGAGAGAAGACCTCACATCAAAAGAATCGTTTTCTGATTTTATAAAAAATGTTCGAATCGAGGTTAAGCGCGAACGAAATCCCTAAAAGTACATTTGGTTATAACTTAGAAAACGGGTGATAAAACTCGAGGTATAATCTTGGTTCGTAAATGACCGACCGTAGAACTTATATGACTTAAGTGCCTACCAAGTGTAAGTATAAGGACATGCCTTAATAACGAACAAGTGTCGGATCATATCAGCGTTGATAAGAGTTACACTTAGCTTCTTAAAAGCGTTAAGTGATTAACCTCGAATATTTTGATTATGTATAGATTGCCGGACCACCCCGAGTCATACCACTAGCATAGCGGGAGTACCAGGCAAGTCTTCAATACTTTGAAGCTGTTGTTGTGATAATATATATGGTTGTTGTTATACATATGCCATAGCATGCATGCCTACTTTCAAGTCTATTGAAATACTTGTTCCCTGAATTGATATTGGCTTATAGACTAGATAGGAATTATCAGTTATAAGCCGGATTGTTTCGATTAAGACACTTAGCGAAGTGCATATAATATTCATTCTTTAAATATAGACCGGGAGTCGGTATTTTTGAGATATAGAGATAGTCGTGGAAACCCGGAGGGATTCCAACGGCAGATTATTTTGAATTTTGAGGAATGTTATTTGAGTATTATCTCAGACGAGAAATATTAGATGAATATTAGCTTCAAATATTCATTTAGAGGTGATTATTTAATGAATAATTATTTTGATATTCATTGGAATTTTTATTTATTAAATGAATATTACTTTCAAATATTCATTTAAGATTTTATGTACTTGATGAATTTTATTTTAAAATATTCATTCAAAGTTCTGTTTACTTAAGGAATATTATTTCGAATATTCCTTTAAAGTTTTGATTACTAAAAGAATATTATTTGGATATTCATGTAGAATATTATCTATTAAATGAATATTATTTTCAAATATTCATTTAAGGTTTGATTTATTAAATGAATATTATTTGAATATTCATTCGAGGATTTATTTAAACATTATTTTGAATATTCATTTAAGATTATTTATATAATGAATATTATTTTGAATATTCATTCGAATTTTATTTATTTAATAAACATTATCTTTAATATTCATTTAAAGTCATTTATTTGTCGAATATTATTTTAGAATATTTATTTAAAGGTTGGATTAGTTGGGGAATACTTGAATATATTCATTCGAGGATTATTTATGAGTAATATTTTTTTATACTAAAAATATTCTTTAAATACTTATGATATAATAAATATTCTTGGAATATTTATTTAGTTCTTTTA
Organism: Kitagawia praeruptora; assembly: GCA_037693485.1. Taxonomy (NCBI): domain Eukaryota; kingdom Viridiplantae; phylum Streptophyta; class Magnoliopsida; order Apiales; family Apiaceae; genus Kitagawia; species Kitagawia praeruptora. The sequence continues at coordinate 129,787,152 of CM075354.1, forward strand.
ACAAGTTTTAAAATGATTTATTTCATTCAAATACTATCTTTGATCTTCAAAGATTATAAAAAATATTTCTGAGCTATATAATGATTATTTTATCAAGGGAGGTTCCCACTACTTTATTTTCCATTAAAATCCATCGTATAGGAGGATTTAAATGCTCGTTCAAATCTTTCATAATACAAGGGAACCTACTTGAAAGTTGTTATTTATTTTGTGTGACTGCCCGGTCATAAATCTTTTGATATTATTCTTTTCACTCGCAACTTGGTTGCTGTTCATTGATGAGCCTTTTTGTTACTTCGTCAACACTCGAGGAGTAAATTACTGGAACAAGTTTATATCCATAAACAAGCAGTGGCTTGGGAAATATTGGCGAATCCTTCCTTTACAATGGTGACGACTACTTTGTGGAGTCTGGTCAACAAGTATTATACTTGGGGGAAGGGGGATGAGCCTTACGTTTCAGAGTCATGGATTTTACTCGAACTAGGGGTATTTGTGTAAGAGGCTGTGGGACAGTCCATCCTTGAAATAGAGTCCGAGTGGCGCCGGTCCCGTCTATGCCCAACCGTTGGCTAGGGAGATCCGACGTATGGTGGTGTCCATATGTTCTTCCTTCTACATGTAGAGAAACAAATCTTGAGATGCACAACCTACGACTGATCATCGTAAGGCGGTGTCATCTGGCGCGACATACTCCATTATTAGTTCACTATCCAAAATCTATTTATTTTCTGCAACATTATAATTGTTGGCAGAGTTGAAAAGTGTTTAAACTGGAATTGCAATATTCTTCCCGCAAGTTCCTCTATTATGAGAATTGACAATATCTTGCTTATCTTTGACAAACAGCAGATATTTCCACAGAATAATTATATTTTGAGTTACCTTGTAACTTCATCTTATACCTTATCTTGGTATTACGTTCGTTAATGCATGGCATATGGTTTCAAATATATTTGAACTGCTATACATATATATCATCACTGTTCAGTTATATATATATATATATATATATATATTATTTTGGTGGGCTATTGCTCACCCTTGCTTTATTATTATATCACAACAACAGCTAGATCTGATGGCCAGCACAAGGAGCACTTGGTACATGCAGGGACAGCAGTCATAGGGTTGCCCACTAATGTCATAGATGGCATTGCTGAGGTAGAAGCAACCAGTAGGCTAGATTGTCAGTTTTCAGTTTATCATATATATTTATTTATGACATATGCAAATGGATGGCAAAAAGTAGTAATGGTTAAATTGTAATTCTTTGGGTTGTAAGAACTCTAACTAGTGATTAATAATATTGATAGTTACTCTGATTTCATCTCTGGGACTATAACGGGTGTGTTTTTGTTGTTATTTTTGGGTCACAAGATTGTAATATCATTTATATTGGTTTTGTGGATGGGAATTGAGACCGTAACGACCAGATCCCTGACCCCGGATCTGGGGGTGTTACAGAAATGGTATCAGAGCGTTACGTTATAAATCCCAGAGATGACGCGGCGTTAAAACAATTAATTCACTAAGGTAATAAGAACTCTTGCCAAGTTCATAGTCGGACTACTTAATGTAGTACTGACATATAAAACCCTTATGGGAACTCTTAAGTATCATAATAGTAATTTAGCTCGAGATCGTATCGACGAGTAAGGCGACGGACCTTGAGGCTTATGAGCAGCAGCACGAGGATGCTTTATTATATGTTGACGATCGGCTTGAAGACTCGAAAGAGTACCCTTGAGGAAATGAGGGCTGCAACCAGAGAGACTGTAGGAGTTAAGGAGTAGTGTTCAGAGAAGTGAGCGTAAAGAACTGAGATATTATTAAGGGAACAAAAGATGCATATGGGATTCATAGCCGGACTACCGGATGTAGTACCAACAAGTAAGATGGATTGGAAGAATAACTTGAGATCTTATATAGGGAATAGATAAGAATCCTTAGAGTCTGTCAGATTAATGCATGATTATCAAAGACATCGATATAGGACGGGGAGCAGAGTCTCCAAGAGTAGTTGAGATAGAGGCAGCAAGTGCCATATCAGTTGATAAATGGATTAGTGTGAATATTGTCAATGGTAATTCGCCATGAGAAGGAAGATTTCATAGGTTATAATTTATGAAATCTAATTGAGATTGATGAGGTGATTTTATTTAGGGAAATGTTTATTTTATGAATGGATCAGCTTAGAAAGTAAGGACATTGGGAAGTGATGGCATGATTGGATAAAGTTATACAAGAAAGTAGTAAGCGAGACAATGATCTCAGAACCTACAAGAGAAAAAGACTAGTGAGTCTATGATAAACTCGTAACAAGACTACTGTCAGAGACTAAGTATAGGTTTAATTTAACCTAGTGGAATGACGAACCAGAAGCATTAGATGCATGTGATTCAGAAGAAGATTAAATTCTTTCTTTTCTTTGAATAGATTATAGTAGTTACATTAGGTTTATTCCGACGCTGAATCGCAAATAGATCAAGTACTACGATCAGTGGTTAAAAGGTAATGGAGGATGTTTTAAAGATGAAGTCTAAAGAAGCAAGTGGATGCCAAGTTCTGGCAAGATAAAGCTCAGCTATTAGGACATGCGATCAATAGTGAGTAATGTTGATTGGCCCCACCGAGTTAAAGGAAGTTTCACTTGAGAAATGCCAACCACACCAACAAAGGTGAGGAATTTCATAGGATTCACAAGGTATTACCAAAGATTTGTTCAGGACTTTACAAAGGTCGCAGTCCCGTAACCCGACTTATTTATAAGACTAAGAAGTGTGAATGGACATAAAAATGTGAGAAAATCTTCTTGGAGCTAAAAAAAATGAAATTGGTGACGACCCAGCATTGGCATTGCCTAATGGAAGAAGGAAGGCTTTGTGATATATTAGGATGCACCTCATATAGGAATAGGTGGCGTGCTTATGCAGCACAGCAGAGTAATTGCAGATGCATTCAGACAGCACGGTTCACCATATTTGAATGGCCTTGGTAGTGCCAAATTTTATGGAACAACTAACTTCGACGGTAGTGTTCCTTTTGAGACTAGTGGTTAGGTAGACTTACATTTGGCAGTATCGACTATTAGGACGAATACGTATCGGGAAGAAGTGGCATGTTTCAGTTTGAAAGTACTTTTTAATTTCCCTTCTATGGGATGTATACATTTGGTTCCTTTCTCGTGGTTAAACTTCCAACCTTATGTCAAACATTCCGTTATTATAATTGCTTACGATTCTACCTGCTTGGATGTTCGTAGAACTGTTTTCGGATTTCGAAATTGATCTTCTTAGTGTTACCAATGGCTGGATAGATTGACCAAAATTTCCCCTGATTCTGGAAAGAACTTCAACAAACTTTGGCAAACCTTGTCTTTCTGATTATCAGAAGATGTCACTGAAGAGAGTGGGAACTGAAGCGAACCCTGTGGATCGGGTAAGGTAGCCGCTATAGGGATTGGCGAACAAACCTTGATTATTATAATTGATTGTAGAGATAAAATGATGAAGTTGAGATTGGACGGTAAAAGAGAACTGAATTCAAGAACCAAAACGGATTGAGAAAGTCCGGGATTGACTTAAATGAAAAGGCTGTTATACCAGGAGTGTTAAGCTTACGCAACACGTGGAATTGATAAGAGTAGTTGAAAAGATCATAAGGATTTCAAGAGTACGTGGGAAGAAGCATATTGATAAACGTAACCTATCCAAGATGAATTATCTTCGCTATGGACAAAGAAGGCACTATGCCGGTAATTGCTAGAAAAGTAATGCTGTTAGTTAACCCCTAAACTCATATATTTTAAGTGTGGCCAGTTGAGGCCATGTAACGAAGGACTATTAAGTGACCAGACCAGTGATGTCAAGACTAAGCGGGGTTGCTTCTAACCAAGCGCCGACCGCGAGAACTTTTGGATATAAGGGAAGTGATTCATGTGTACATGATTGACCAGATTCTGAGTAAGAGTAGAAGTAAAGTGAATTGGGATACATGAGGAGGAGATGTTATAAATACCATGGATGTATTATGATTGAGAAAAGTGATTAATGAAGGTTTATAAATGTAACGACCCGGAAAATTACGTGTAATTTATTATATTAAAATATATTTTTAGTTGATTTTAATGTGTGTTAATTTATTTTTAATGCATTTAAACGCGTTTTGATTTTTATAAAATAGGGAAATTATCCCATACGTGTTATGTGACTTCTGTGTATCATAGAATATTTTATTCTATTTTTCTGTAATTTTTATATTTTTAGAATACAGTTATTTCGTATTTTAATTTTCGGACCCAGCCCCTGTATTGAATTCGAGACCCTGTTTTTCATAAAATTATTTTCATATAATAATGGGATGTTCAAAAATGTATTATGTTGTAATTTTTGTAAAATTCATAATTTTTGGGGAATTTTGACATATATATTGTATTTGTTTAAAAATAAAATTTTTACATTTTTATCCCATAAAAATTATTTTTAAGGCTTAATAATTTTAATTGGGGGCTAAAAATATTTTTGGGGTATTAATTTTCATATGAGTATAAATAGCTAAATTTTATCATTAATTATTAAAATTAATCAAAAATCAGATTTTTGATTTTTTATTTTCTGAAAATTCTGGAAAATTGTTCTTGGTGTTCTTGAGGATCAAACCCGTTTTTCACAGTGATTCCGGCATCCAAATCGATCATGTGAGTAACCAAACTGAAGCTCTTGATCTCTACTATATGTTTATGTGTGTTTTAACATCCTAAATTGCTTGAATCGAAAATTCATAATTTTAGTTTAATATTCGAATTTTCTCGAATTTATTTTGGATTGTAGGATGATTTGTTGTTGATATGGTTAGTATCTATAGATTGTATATGATCCCAGGAGCATCATGATAATTTTTGTTTGATTTTTAGTATCTTAAAACTAAAAATCGAATTTTTGTGGGGGTGATAATAATTTTCAATTTTCCGGGTTGATTGTTGATTGTTTGATGATTTTGATGATTGATATGAGTCATTGAACTCCTGGGCTTTGATTTGGTATAAAGAACGTTTGATTTGGTTAAGAAATGAGCAAAATCGAATTTTGATCGGATAATCTTTGAAGGTCGCCGGAATTATTTCGGTTTTGGCCGGATTTTCGTTTTGATTGATTCTGGGTTTGATGGAATGATATAGTTGTGTTTAGAATGCGATTTGGAGTGATTTTGAGACTGAAAACGCAGCAAATGGTGCGTTTTTATGGTCACCGGAGCCTTGCCGGATTCTGGGTTGGTCGCCGGAATCTGGGGAGCTGCCATTAAAGCTGATGAATGTTCTTGGAGCATTCATACGAAGAACAGTGGAGGTGGTGATGAATAGTACCAGTTTAATCTTCAAAATCTGAAAACCTTTTCTAAAAAAATGATTTTGAAAAATTATTTTTAAAATTTATTTATAAATTCGAATTTTATTTTCAGAAATTCGAAAAATCATTTTTAAATTTCGAAAAATTATTTTTAATTTCGAAAAATAGTTTTAAAATTTTAATAAATTATTTTTAATTCGAAATTTATTTTATTTGATTATTTTAAATTTATTTAGCTAATATCTTAATTAATTTAAATTGATTGGTTAATTAATATTAATCAATTAATTTAATTAATTAAATATTATTTAAATATAATTGAAAATAATCAGATTTAATTATTTTGGAAAATAAAATGATTTATTTATTTTCTAAATATTATTTTACCTTTAATATTTATTTCTTTATTTGTTTAAAATTTAATAAAATTGTTTTAAATCCTAAAAATAATCCGGGAACGGTAAAAATAGTTTTAAAATTCTAAAATTATTTATAAACCCGGATTAAATATTTACTAAAAAATATTTTGGGGATCCAATAATTAACCAGAGGGTTTATTAATGATCCTTTTCGATTCGGGAAGGGTTATTTAAATCTTTTAAAATTCTTTTAATTATTCTAAAAATACTTTTAAATATTATAATAATAATTTGAGTGCTCTTTTAATGGTGAGTCGTATCCGTGCTATGTGTTGATTGGTTACGTGACAAGTATATATGTATCTGATTTGAGGATTAATGATGTATCTCCAGGATTAATTATTGTTTCGAGGAATAATCGTGTCTTGTGGATTAATTGATTATCATGTTTCTTTATCGAAGAATAAGATAAATGTTTTGAGGATTATCTATCGATTGAGTTGATTAATAAATAATTAATTTGAATATTCAATTAATTTAATTATTAATTGAATTATTCTTATTAATTGCGTATTAATTAAACCGTTTGTCCGTTTTCAACGAGAAAAGTATTTCTGGAATTAGAAAAATGACCCGGTTCTTATAAAAATAGTTTTAAGTTAAAATTCAACTTTTAAATTTTGGTCGACTTTTTACCAAACCTTTTTATTGAGTCGGTTATATCCGATAATTAGGGTTTTGACCCGTTTTCTGTTTTAAAAATATTGGATAAAATATTTTTATGATCTGATCAACGTGTTATGTGATTATGTGATCTACTTATTGAGTCTCTTTACGTGCAATGTGAATTATTAAGGTATTAAGTAGCGAGGGTTATGATGTAAATCGAGTTTTGATCGATATATATAGTTAATGTGTGTTAATTGTTTATATGATTTATATTATAAGATGTCATTAAGAGTAGATGATGGTTTCTTTGAATTACTGGAAACGATGGTGATATCGTTTATTTTCGCAAGGATTAATTGTTGAATATTGACTTAGGTTGGTCAACAGAGATAAGTAGATGTCTAATCAAGGAGGTTGGAGATAGATGCAATATTCTTTGTGGGTTATGAATAAGGTTGGAGATGGATGCGGTATTGTTTGTAGATTGTAATGAAGAAGGTTGAGATGAAGGCATTGTCTGTGGAATTGCTGGTTTACTTATGAGGTGTTTTAACACCGGGAAAACGTCTATGTTCAAAGGGGACATTTCCAATTATTTTCTTCCGACAGAGATATTGGTAAGCAGGGTTAATATGTTCGAATGGAGTTTGTAAGTGTTTAGAAAAGTAGAACTTGATGTCTGAAGACTGATGTACCAGCTTATGCTTGATTATAGAAGTAGACGCGCGGGCTCCATGTCGGCGGATCAGACTCGTGGCAATCGCAAGAGCGTCAAACCAACGAATGATTATAATAGAAATTGTGATGCCGTAAGATAGAAGAAGAAGATAGATGTGTTACTTCGACTTTGCGCAACAGCTAAGGACCAGAGGCAAGTATTTTCTTTATCATCCTAAACACTTTTTATTTTATGTTTCATTGATTCATATCATGATGAATAGCTATTGTTCAGAGCTATTTGTGATTCTTAAATATTTTTGTGCGAACACAGTTGCTTGATATTGTTACCCTTGATGTGGGGAATTGTTTAAGATAAACTCTTCATATCCTTATTATCGTAGTAAGTAATAGGGATGTGAACTGTATGTGAAACTAAGCATTTCCTGTTGAATTCGGAAATTGCTCTATTGGATTGGAAAATGGTAAAGCGTAGGAGGCCATGGTTGCTGTCATGGTCCAGCAATATTTATTGGAAACTGATAAAGCGTAGGAGGCCATGGTTGATGTCATGGTCCAGCAATATGTTAAGCGTAGGAGGCCATGGTTGCTGTCATGGTCCAGCAATATTTAAGGAGGATATGGTAACCATTCCATCTTCCTATAGGCTAACATTACTTGCCTATTTTGGTACCCTCAATGAAATCCGGGTTATACACACGGGTATAGAAATGTACCGGTGGTAGTATAAAGGGTCCCATTGCTTTTGAACCTGATCAGGGGGCAATGGGTTTTGTTTTTTTATATATATCCAATCCGTATCGCCAGAGTGGCTATTATATATTGTGAATTGGCAGATGATTCATTTTTATGACATGCCAAATGATTTCAGTTATGGATTTGAATTATATCACGGTTGTTGATTCAGTTTCTCTATAAACTGCTTTACATTTCAGTTGATTTTATGCCCCACTTATCCTGGTTTTATATCAAAATTTTTATACACTTGCTGAGCATTTCTTTCGCTCATACTTGCTGTTTTGGATCCTAACATTTCAGTAAGGTAGTTTGGCGAGACTTATCCGCATGGTTCAGAAAGAGAAGAAGCGTGATGCTATTTCGAAGATGACTTGGCTCAGGATGTCTGGATTTAGTGTAAGATCTATTTTATACAATTGAGTTCTAATATTTATTATTATTATGTAATGGTCTAGTTAGCCTGGCGTACTTCTTATCGAAGTTACACCAGTGGTTTAAGATTTGATCAAAGAGAATGTTGTAAAGAAGAAATGCTTTTTATCTAATGGAATTTGGATTCTTGTTTCTAGCCCTATAACCTTAAAAGATCTTGGTATGTTGGGGTCACAGATGTTATATTTCCAGTGTTGGACAATCACAAGTGGATGATTATTATTAAACAGGTGTTTTATTTTGAGGATTTTCGCGTGACAACCAAATCTTCTGACCCCGGATTTGGGGGTGTCACAATAAATATGGTTAGAAATGGTACAGTAGGATGCATAAATGTTATATGAAGCTTAGTATCTTTAAGAAGAGTAGTAAATACTAAGAGATTCAAGTTGAACACGACCAATATCTTCCAGAACATCCTTGCTACCATTACCAAATTCTGTAAGAAGAGTAGATAGACATATGTTGTCTTTTGGAAAGTCATACAGATTGACACCCGTTTGAAAGAAAAGGTCAACATTAAGCTACCTATAGATTATCAAGATGAGAGTGATTAAAAAAGAAACCCTTATTAAGGATATATGATTTGATTGCCAATGAAAGGATGTAAGTATTTCTTGAAGATAGAATTGAGGATAGAATACCCCTAAATTAAGATAAACCCTGGGGATGCACAAGGGATGACATCACCCCTAATAAAGACATTGTGAACTCAGAGGATATAAGTTGAATCGACCAAGGTAACAAGAACCTGTAAGGATTTATTGAAAGGAGTTTCGGAAAGTACATAGACATAATTGTTAGAGGATTGATTAATGATAATTTGACATACCCTGTACCCAGAAAATACAGGTGGAATGATGAGGCATGTATGAAACCATGAGAAGGTATGGATTGAACCAATGAAGGTTGAGATTATCCTAAAACAAGAAAGAACTAAGAGAAGATATATCCTAGGTATGATTGAAAGTAACGGTGATAAAGTTCACACGGAAAAGTGGAAGCAATGACTTATGGAGAAAGACTGGTACATATTTCCTCTAATTCAGCAGAATTTAAAGGAGAATGCTTACACCTTTAGTTGGAATAGATCCATAAAACACCGACTACAAGAAATTATGGTTTTCAGGAAAGGCCAGTGAGGTGGTCGACACCTTAATTATAGAGGAGTAATTATAAATGCTCACACCAAGGAAACAGAATGATAATGAAAAGAACCTTGAAGGTCATAATGTGGTGGAGGAAATTTACACTCCTTATGATGATTGTGCAAGAATCACCTATAATAGTAGTTAAAGTAAAGATTCGATTCCTGATGTCATTTAAAACATATTACCTACATTAGGAGGTCCTATGTTGAGGTAAACCAGGACCATGATACAAAAATTGACTAAGTAAACCGTTAAGTTTCCAGTCTTCTACTGAAGATAAATGATTGATAACTTCGTCAACCTGTCCTAGCTACGATGCTTGAAGCTCTTCTGCAATTTTATCTGCTGCAAGTAGTATCTACACCAAGTTCAGGAAGTATTCCTTATGGATAAGGAATAGTGATTAGTTTGTCCTCCTAGAGAATTTTGATCCGACGATTATGAAACCTGTATGGTTAGCTATTAAAGCCCTATGTAAACGACAAACACAAGATGACTCAGCAAAGTACTACGTTAATGAAATAATGATTCTTCTAAGGAATTAAATGACGACGCAAAGATAAAAATAATGCTGCTATTGATAAGCTAAATGGCGTGTTGATGAATGACAAGCAAGTTTATGATGGTGTATTTCTGCGCAAACAAGATAGAGAATATGAGATTGGAGTTCATGATGCTAAAAAATCTCCCCGTGGGAAGGATTAGTGAGATGTGTAGAGACAAGTTTGGTAGAAATAGATTATATTGGATCTAAGTTAGAGAAATCGGCAAGATCTATTTCGGATGGTTTAAATTTGGAATGATGTGATAAATGATAATGCCCAGATGGTGCATAAAGTGATCATAGTAGAAATGAAAACCAAGTGACTGATAGAAATGAATAAAGAATTGAGGATCAATAAGGGAGTTAGATATACGGACTCCTGAGAAACCCCAGCCATGAAGCTAGAAGGGTATGAAATTGACCTGGCAAAAGGTTGTTGGTCACAACGGAAAAATTTAAATTGAAAGTATGAATGACACACGGATTGACTTCCTTTAAGTTGAGAGAAAATTCAAGGAAATTTGGAATAGACTGATTGAGTAATAAGGAGACTCATGGATCGAGAAGAGGAGAATTTAGGAGGGTTAAACAAAGGAAAGTTTAACCCCAAGAATGTGATGATTGTTAAGTAAATGTGACGGGATACCAATAAGAAGGTGCCGAGTACAAATGACGTCTTGATAATAAGATAGCAATGGAGGTAGATAACAGAGGTAAATAAGAATCAGACAATAAGACGGATGTGATTGATAAAGAAAAGATTGAGAAAGTAATTATGGAACGTGAAGCAAGGAACGTTACGAATGGACTGATGAATGGGTTCTCTGATGAACTCTCAGAATGACAACCTGATAGTGTTAGGTATTACGAATATGAACGAGCTAGTAGCGTGACATGGAATGTCAGTAACCATGATGTCAAGCGAAAAATCTAAGGTTAACCTGGGAGGTTAAAGGATTCCAAAAGTAAGTGTTGCTAAAGATTGAACCACACTAAAGATTGAGCAGCGAGGATATGTTGACACGTGAGATTACGACAAAGTAGTATTTAATACGGTTATGATTGTTTTCTTCTCTGTTGAACCTCTATCGTTCAGAGGTAAATTCTAAGTATGATATTTTGCAATCCTGAGAATTTTCTATAATTTTCTATAATTCTTTTTCTTTTCTTCTCTCTTATTCATCTTCTTTATGAATTGAGAAGAACAACCCTTTAAGGAGGGGAGGTACTGATACGTGACTATCTGTCTGTGTGATAGAAGTCTATGTGGAATACCATAACTTGTTTAATTACTTGTCAAGTACTAAAGGCTGGCCACCTTCTGTGCTAACTATGCAATATAACAAGTGTTCATTGATCATCGTGATCTCTCAATAAATTCTTATATTTTCCATATATCGATCGAGATTGCGAAGATTAAAGCGATTAAGAAATGTATAGTACGGGTAAGATTATCTCTAAATTCACAACGCGATAGTGATACCGAAGTCACTGCAGATACTAATAAGGGTAATAATATACGACTAAGTAAGAGCATAACCCGGATAGTGTGTTGTGCGAAAAGTAGCAAAGTGGATGAACAAAGATAAAGGGGGTATTGTAGCACTAGTGAGATGTGCTGTAAAAAGATTTGAAATAATTAAAGATCAACCAGGGAGCTGGAAAGAGAAATGATAGAACAGTAACCTTTTTATTCTACCTGATTCCGGGACAGAATCCTTTTAATGGGGGGAGACTGTAAGAACCCCAAATTTTTGGTAGAATTAAAACTTTTCTTATTTGGATTAAGTGCATACATTAATAGTGTTTCCATACGTGAATAGTGTTTCCATACGTGAATAGTGTTTCCATACGTGAATAGTGTTTCCATACGTGAGTAGTGTTTTTGGTGGAAGTTGGAATATTATTAGACGACACTATATAGAAGTATTCAGAACGGATTTCTGAGTTCGTATTTGTTGTGACCAAAATCTTGCATGGGTTAGATTTAGGCCCACTAGAGGATTAGGGTCCATATCCATGAGGAAATTGAGTAATCTGTCAGGCTACCAAGGGCCCATGGCAGCCCTAGGGGTTACCATTCACACGGCAATAAGGAAATGTATGGTTTAGGGTCCTAAGGGCATCCCCTTGTGAGCAACCTGCAACCATTACCAGTCATCCAGTAAGGCTTCCAGAGTAGCTTCTGTAATGGGGTTACCGGAGCCAGGCTACCGGGCGGTACCCCTAGCCTCCGCCGGAAGCCTGATTAGGCTGCCAATTCAGATAAGGCACGCCTCCTAATTTTTAGGAACACGTCTTTACAACAGATTAACACTCCTAAACAGATAAATATTCCATTATTAGAGGATATATGTCATATTTACTTGATAAATCATACAAAATCACAATAAAACATACATTCTTGAGATAAATATCGATTGATGGGCTTCCAACAGTCCTAATACAGCTTGGTAACGTGATTATATACATCATACACGATGATAATAAGAAACAACAGTCATTATCCCACTGGAGAGAGGATAACTCATCATAAACGATCGATCATATCATTTCAAGAACTACATACGGGCTTGATCCACTATAAATAGTGGTATGTAGGCAGTTTACGGGATCTCTTAGACACTTTGACACCTTGAGTAAGCATAGAGCACGTATACTCTTGTGTGACACATCTTTATTATGGTTCTTGGCTGACCAACGCATGATCATTGCACGGTCCTTGAGCTCCAATCCCGTAGATTCAATCCGATCCTCCGAGGAACCACCTCCCGTGTTCTTCGGAAACCCCTAGCCATGAGCATTCCTGGGCGGTTAGCCGTTAATCTCTAACTACGAGCCTTTCTGGGTGGTTGGGCGATTCCGTGTTTATTGGCGCTATTCCAGCACGAGGCCTCCTAATCTGTTGTGCTAAATTCCTCCCACAACAATTGACGCTAGAAGGAGGGGCCTCAAAAAACGTCATTTGGAGGAGATATGGCGAGTGACAATTCTGATAGTGATAAGACACCGTCTCAGGACGGTAATGGACGGAAAAAAGGTGACAATGGTGATGTTAGCAACAAAGACATTATGGACTATTTGGTCACGATGAATGAAAGAGTCAATAGCTTGGAAAAAGGTTCCGAGAAAATAAAAAAGTGGCAAAAGAAGTGTAAGTCGAAGTTAAAAAAGAAGAACGTGACTCCGACAAGGCTGAATTTCGAGTCTGAGGAAGATGCTAGGGACAACATTGATTATGTCCCGTCTAAAGAAGAAGAGGCAGAAGAGCCTATAGCAGAAGAGTATGAGGGTGACCAATCTGATGACTCGGAAGCCCAGGCTACCGAAGGCTCACCCACTAGAAGCCTGAGTGTTTTTGACAGAATTGGCAAAAGGCTGACTAATAAGGACCTTCGCCATAAATTGGGAAATACTGGAAGTAAAGATCGAAAAGATGATAATGGGGGTTCCCACATTCAGGGTTCCCGGGAGTACAGAGAGAGGTCCCACTCGGTACCCCCAAGAAGCAATTCCAGGAGGTCCAGATCTGATGGCAGAAGGAGTCACAGGCAAAGTGGCCACACCTCTGGGCATAAGAGCAGAAAATCCCACTCTACCAAAGTCCCTTCCGAGGGGGGTACCGATCAGGATTCCAGCTCTTATCAGAGTTCGGTTCCCAGGAAGAGTAAGACAGCTTATGAGGATGATGATTCTGGAAGTGATATGCTTTCAGACGATGAGAATGGACAGTTCAAAATGTCTGACTGGAAAAAGGCCTTGGAAAAAATCAAAGAAGAAAAAAAATTCAAATCTGGAGTCATTTCCGGTTCACCATTCTCAACGAAAGTAAAGAAGGCACCCTTGCCAAGGTTCTTTAAGATGAATACAGATTTGAAGTTTAATGGTAACTCAGATCCTGTTGAATATTTGAGCCGTTTTAACACAGAGATGGATGTGTACCAAGTGGAAGATTTGGCCACCAATGGTTCAAAAGGTTGGCTGAAGGATCCATTAAATCCTGGAGAAAGATGGGAGACCACTTTATCTCTCAATTCAGGGCTACCGTAGCCTATGCCCCACCGGTTAACACTCTAGCTAATATCAAGCAAGAGGAACGTGAGACTCTAAGGCAATATTTCAAAAGATTTAATGAACAAGTTCCAAAGGTGAAAAAGGCTTCTGATGAAACCCTGAAGAATTTCCTGATAGCTGGGGTTAGGCCTGGAACCGAGTTTTGGAAGGAGTTACAGACCGAGGAACCCGGAACCCTGGCGGAGTTCTACCAACAGGCAGAACGCCACAAGGTGATTGAAGAGTCCATGGAAAAATTGTCCAAAGATTCCAATTCCCGAGGCTGGAACAGGAATAAAAGAAATCCTTCCTACAGCCCTAAAAAGGATTCCAATAAAAGGGCTTCCGGGAGTGGTACTGCCGGTGTGGGAGCCCCTCGGTATGATGACAAGACTGCCCCTATTGTTGTTAATGCAACTAAGGATAGAGTTTCTGTCAAGGAAAGACTCACTCCAAAGACTAATTTTCAGAAATACTCAGAGTATACTCCTTTGCTGTCCCAATTGGTCATATTCTTGAAGTGAATAAGAAGAATGGGCTATTCCGAAGGCCCTACCGGGCAGGCCCCCCCAGGGGTGAAAGATCAGGGAAAGTACTGTGCGTTCCATGAAGTGAATGGTCATGAGACTGCAGATTTTAGACACTTGAAAGACCAAATTGAAGAATTGATTAGAAATGGATACCTGACTGAATTTGTAGCCCAAGAGGCTAAGAAATATAAGGAAGGAAGAGACAACAAAGACAAAGCTCCGGGAAACCAAGAGAGGACTACCCGAGCTAATAGCATCCATACCATCTTTGGCGGCCCTTACTTGGGGGGTGCCAGTCGGAATGCCAGGGTAGCCAGGGGAAGCCCCTAACAAACGTTTTCCACCTGGCCGAAAGGCCCCCGAAGCTGTTCAAGGGGGAAACTGCTGATATTTCCTTCACCGAGGAGGATGCCAAATGGGTTCACCACCCCCATAATGATGCTTTGGTAGTAACCGTCAGTATTGGTGAAATGAATGTGCACAGAGTGCTGGTTGATAATGGAAGCTCGGTGAATATCATGGCGTATACTACATTCCAGAAATTGGGGCTTCTGGATAAAGAGTTACTACCTACCAACAATGAGCTATATGGGTTTACCGGTAACCCTGTCCAAATCATGGGGAAGGTCAAATTGCCTTTAACATTGGGTGTTGATCCCTGCAAGGCCACCCAAATGGCAGAATTCATGGTGGTAGACGAAGACATTTCCCATAATGCAATTCTTGGTAGGCCAATATTGAAAGATATGAGGGTGGTAACCTCAATATATCAATTTTCAATGAAGTTCCCTACACCAAATGGCATTGGGTGTGTGAAAGGGTGTCAACATGAGTCAAGGGAATGCTATAACAGAGCTGTGCAGGCTGCTGAGAGGGCAGACAAATCTATTCAGGTTGAAGAAAAGACTGATGGGGAAACCCTAATGAGAAGCCATGGGCTCGAACCACAAAAGTTTGAAAAAGCATCGTGCAATGCCATCATGATAGTGGAGTTACCAGAGGAACCTACTGAAGAGGTTCCTATTTTTCGGGGGGTAGTACCACCACAAAGCTTGCTGTTAGAAGCTGCCGAGAAAAATGATGAAATTCAAAACATTTCAGTGGAAGGCATAGTGGAAAATGTCTCAGATAATGATCTAAATGAAGCAATGCTAGAGAATGAGAACCAGGAAGTGGCGAAAGGGCTCCCGGTTGAAATTGATATTGACCCTAGAATGCCCGGTACCCTGGAAAAGGCAGGGGCTGCCGAAGATACTATTCCTATACTGGTGGATGTTGAAGATCCTAACAAAGTCCTGAAAATTGGGCAACAGCTAGATGAAAAGACAAGGGAAAGGCTGACCACTTTCCTTAAAAGCAACCTAGATGTGTTTGCATGGTGTCACTCTGACAACCAAAAACTTGTTATGCTATAAATTCAACACGCAAGCGCACGTGGTCACAAGTAATACAGATAGAAGTCAAGTTCGTTCCCACAGAGATCTAGTAGGGTGTTCAATTCAATTAATGTGCCTATGCAACAGTGTATGGTTTTTATCCACTGCTAAGACAAATAACAATTTGGGTTATGATGATCTAAATTAAACTAAGATGCAAGTTAACAAACTAAGAATTAATTAACTAACTAGAATCGAATTACTTATGCAAATAAAACTTGGGATTTTAACTTCATTAAACAATCCATCTATAGTCTCCAATTCTCTAGCCTTTTCATGTGATTTATTAATACCTGATCGAACACACAAAACTGATATAAGCCAACCTTCGTTGCACAAATACCATCCTAAATAATATCCACAATAAAGATAGGAATCACTTAGTCCCCCAATTATGCCTAATTTCTATATGTCTATAAAGATTGAAAAATAATGGTTGAAGTACAAGCATTCAATTGATCACATAGTCGTCATAAAACGGTTAGAGTTACGACACTAATTACGAATGATATTCTCACGCATAAACCTATGCTAGCATGGCAAGTTCTAAACTCTTATATCCACTTTCGCTTCAATAAGAATTAACACACAATTACAGAAGTTAGCTACTCTCCTATAACGAATTAAAACAACCATGATAGGATATCACATCAATCACACTATAGGCATCGAGAAAATTCAACAAATAAACTTCATGAATAAATCCGCTAAAACCCCATGACAACGAATTAGTTCATAATCAAACTAATCGTCACCATGGGTTCCAATGTAAACATGATAGAAGAAAACAAATAATGATTGAGATAAATATTAAGGGTTCTAAAGAATACACCCAAACCAAGCATCCACAAACTAGGAAGAATAAAAGAATAAATTGAAAACTATCTTCTTCCTTGCTTCTTCGTGCTTCAAAACTTCGTAGATAAACTATATGGTCTCTTTCTCTTTATTCTAGGGTTTTTCTTTCTTTATATAGGCCTCCAGGTGCAAGTAGTTCGTAAGGAATGTTTATATTCGCTCCAACTCGAAAAATCATGAAATCATATCTAAACAGGAATTTTCGTCAGACCAACCGGCGCTGCCGCGCCACTTTTGTGAAGGAAAACGGAGCTGCCGCGCCACAATTGTTGTGCTGATTTTTGCCCGGCGCTACCGCGCCATTTTCAAGATATAACACGGCGCTGCCGCGCCGTGCCTTCTATCCAAGATTGTAGAAAATCTCGTGGGCTTCGCGTGGACAGCTTACGGGCCTCAAACGGACTTGTAGAACTCCAGATGTGGCCAAAACAAAGTAGACTGCGCAACCTACCGCAAATCCGAATTTTAATCAATTTGCTCATTTCTCTTCCGTTTTCTCTTCCGATTCTTTCGCCACTTTCCGTTCTTCAATTCTTAAGCGTTCTGATCTTCATGGTAGCCTAGGGAAATACGTCATCCTTCATTCCATTGCGCAAATCATCTCCAAAAATTGACGAAAACACCAACCCTAAATGATATTTCGCAAACCTGCACAACTAAACACAAACACATCAAAAACACCACATACTTGAGTTCAAGCGATCAATTTAAGCTGATACAAAGCATTCCACGTGGATATAAATCCATTTATCAGGGATCGACCCGAAAGTCATGTGCCACCACCTGAATATTGACCCTGAGAGAAGAGGTATCTGACAGAAGAGAAGGCCTATCAGTGGTGAAAGGGCTACCGCCCTCCAAG
The DNA here is from genome assembly GCA_037693485.1 of Kitagawia praeruptora. NCBI lineage: Eukaryota > Viridiplantae > Streptophyta > Magnoliopsida > Apiales > Apiaceae > Kitagawia > Kitagawia praeruptora. Next base: position 129,804,810 of record CM075354.1, read on the forward strand.
AAGAGGTAGACCGGTTATTGAAGGCTGGTCTGATCAAAGAATCCTTCTACCCAACGTGGCTGGCAAACTCGGTACTGGTTCGAAAGCCCAATGGGAAATGGAGGACATGTGTTGACTTTACTGATCTGAATAAGGCATGCCCTAAGGATAGCTTCCCGTTACCCAGAATTGATCAACTGGTGGATGCTACGGCAGGCCATGCTTTGTTGAGTTTCATGGATGCCTACTCCGAATATAATCAGATACCGATGTATGAACCAGACCAGGAGCATACCAGCTTCATAATTGATAGGGGATTATACTGTTATGTGGGGATGCCGTTTGGGCTATTGAATGCCGGGGCTACCTACCAAAGGCTGGTAAACATGATGTTTAAAGAACAGATTGGTAAGACTATGGAGGTCTATGTTGATGATATGTTGGTTAAATCAAAGGTGGCAGTCGACCATGTGTCACACCTTTCTGAGATGTTTAATATCTTGAGGAGGTATCGGATGAAGTTGAACCCCCAAAAGTGTGTTTTTGGTGTGGAGTCTGGAAAATTTCTTGGATTTATTGTGAACCACAGAGGGATTGAGGCAAACCCTGCCAAAATTAGGGCATTGCTGGAACTAAGATCCCCAAGGAATGTAAAGGAAGTCCAAGGGCTTACCGGAAGGGTGGCAGCCCTAAACAGATTTGTATCTCGGTCTTCCGACAAATGCAAAGAGTTCTTTAAGGCAATCAAGAAGGGTCAAAACTTTGAATGGACCCCGGAATGTGAGGAAGCCTTCAAAAAGCTAAAGGAACAGTTGGGAAGCCCACCATTGCTCTCCAAACCCCTGGAAGGTGAGGTACTCATTCTATATCTGGCTGTTTCTGAATATTCTATAAGTGCTGTGTTAATCCGAGAGGAAGAGCAAGTACAATACCCGGTATACTATGTGAGCAAAAGGCTGTTGGATGCGGAAACCCGATATCCCAGCATGGAAAAGTTAGAATATGCTTTAATATTGGCTTCCAGGAAGTTAAGGCCCTACTTTCAGGCCAACAGAATTGAAGTCAGAACATCTTTCCCGCTAAGGCAGGTGATGCACAAGCCGGAAGCCTCCGGCAGAATGATGAAATGGGCTGTCGAGCTAGGACAGTTTGAAATAGATTACAAGCCCCGAACTGCTATCAAAGGCCAAGCTCTGGCTGATTTCTTACCGGAGTTTCCTCCTGATTTTGAGGTTACCGGAGAAGAGTGTACCCCGGTACCCACAGCTACCGAAGGGGATGCTGAAGGCCCCCAGTTATGGTGGAACCTGTATGTTGATGGGCAGTAAACAATAATGGGGGAGGTGCAGGAATAGAGTTGGTAAGCCTGAGGGGCACCGAATTCAAAGTGCCATACACTTTGGCTTCAAGGCTACCAACAATGATGCAGAGTATGAGGCCCTGATTGCTGGCTTAAAACTGGCTCTGGAAATGAAGGTAGAATACCTGAATGTATTCAGTGACTCTATGCTGATTGTGTGGCAAATCAAAGGGAGCTTCCAAAGCCGAGGCCCCCGTACTGAACTCTACATGAGGTATGCCCAAGAACTTATCAGTAAGTTCAAATTGTTGAATCTAAATCAGATCCCAAGGATGGAAAATGCCAATGCTGATGCCCTTGCCAAGTTGGGATCCCAAAAAGAAGCTGTTTTGTTGGGAGTGATACCCCTTGAAGTTCAACTCCAACCAAGTATCCATCGAGAGGAGATTATGGAAGTAAAATCTTCTATGGAAAGCCAATGGACAACCCCAATACGTGAGTATATTACCAAGGGGACCCTTCCGGAAGACAAAGATGAAGCCCGGAAACTCAAATATAAGGCTGCTCGTTATGTGATCTATGATGGCATCCTATACAAGAGGGGTTTTAACCAACCTCTACTTAAATGCATATCTGGAAGTGAATGTGAATACATCCTAAGGGAAATTCATGAAGGCATTTGTGGCAACCACTCGGGGGGTACCTCCCTGGCCCACAAAGTGCTACGAAAAGGCTACTACTGGCCTACCATGAAAGCTGATGCTTATGACTTTGCTAAAGCTTGTGATCAATGCCAAAGGTTTGCTAACTTCAATAGCAACCCAGCTGTGGAACTAAGGCCCATTGGAAGCCCCTGGCCCTTTGCAATATCGGGAATTGATCTGATTGGGGAGCTTCCTAAGGGTAGAGGTAGTGTGAAATATGTTGTGGTAGCTGTTGACTACTTTACCAAGTGGGCAGAAGCGGAACCCCTGGCTACCATCACTGTCGGTAAGCTGAAGGAGTTTGTTAAAAGAGCCATTATATGTAGGTACGGGGTACCGGAAAAACTGATCTCAGATAATGGCAAGCAATTTGATAGTAAAGAAATGAGAAGTCTATGTGAGGACTTGGAAATAAAGAAAGATTTCTCAGCCGTTTGCCATCCCCAAAGCAACGGACAGACAGAGGCTGTGAACAAAATTATTAAGCATACTCTGAAAGCTAAGTTGGAAGACAAAAAGGGGAACTGGCCCGAAGAGCTTCCAATGGTTTTGTGGTCTTACAATACTACCCCCAGGTCCACTACCGGAGAGTCTCCCTTTGTTCTAACCTATGGCTGTGAGGCTATGGTCCCAGTAGAAGTCGGGACAGGGTCCTACCGGAGGGACAATTTCAGTCAAGAATCAAATGAAACAAATCAGAGGCTGGCCCTTGACATGGTAGAGGAAACCCGGGCTACCGCCCAGCTGAAACTTGCGGCTTACCAGCAGAGGACCCGCAAATACTATAACAACAAGGTACGCCCTCGACCTCTCAAGGTTGGCGACCTAGTGCTGAGAAGAATGATGCCCAATATGCGGGTTCCCGGGCACGGAGCCTTTGGAGCAAATTGGGAAGGGCCTTACAAAATAAAGTCTATTTTTTGGGAAGGCACCTACCACCTTGAAGACATGGATGGGAACACTATTCCCCGTGCTTGGAACGCCGAGCACCTAAAAAAGTACTATCAGTAAGACTGATAAGTGGAGTTTATATCCACTTGGAACATTCTAAATCGGCTTAAATTGATTGTCTTGGACTCAAGTTTCTTGTAGTTTTGATGTGTTTTGCTTAGTTGTGCAGATTTACAAGAATGTTGATTAAGGTTGATGCTTCTATCGTTTTTGGAGAATAAATTAGTTAAAATTCGGATTTCTGAGACGGTTGCGCAGTCTACACTGTTTTGGACATATCTGGAGTTCTAGAAGTCTGTTTTCAGCGATCTTACTACCCACGCGAAGCCTGGGAGATTTTCTACAACTTGGGATAGGATTCCCAGGAGCAAATTGCGCCGGATAGGAGCAATTTGCGCGAAGAACAGACTGCTAGGAGCAAGTTGCCCTTGAAAATTTACAATTTTTACTATTTTGGCCATATCTTGAGTTCTACAACTCCGTTTGAGGCCCGTAAGCAGTCCACGCGAAGATAACGAGATTCTATATCATTCTAAAGTGGTCCAGAGGCCCAATTGCAGCTGGAACGTTCCAGAATTACTGAAGAAAAGGCAGCTACGAATTTTCCTTTAAATCAGAATCAGTTTAGGAAACGTACTTCTATTATAATTCTGATTTGGTATTTTCTTGTTGGGCAAGATGTCTAGAGCCTATATAAACACATCCAACCCTTGTAAAAATAAATCATCATTAGAATTATCATTAGGAGTAGAACCATTACATATCAATTACTTAGGCTTATTTGTATCTTTTCATATTTTGTTTTTATCATGGTTTCATCAGATCCCATGATGACGAGAGGTTTGATTATGAACTAATCGTTGTCATGGGATTCTAACGGATTTATTTATGGAGCTTTAGTATCTTGATGCTTTAAGGATCTGTGTGTGATGTATATCTGATATCCTCGTATGGTTATGCTTAATTGTTAGATGCGTAGCTAACATCTAATTTGTTAATCTCTTGTGAAGTGAAAGTGGATCTTGAGATTTAGAACTTGCCATGCTAGCATAGGTTCATGATTGTTTATCAACATGATTCGTAGTATGAGATGAGAATACTTATATTGCCCTATGTGATCATTATGGATAACTTGCTCTTCAACCGTTATGTTTTCAAATTCTATAGACATATAGGGTCTAAGCATAATTGGTGTCTATTCATCTTCTATCTCTTTTGTGGATGTATGTTTAGTTTGGTATACGTATACTGAGAAGTAGCGTTTACTTGTTTCGTGTTATCCGATCAGATATCATAACCATTGCATATAGTGATTAAAGGCGTCAGATCTAAGCAAAGTATTTAATGAAGTTAGGATTCCATGGTTTATCTTGCAGAAGTAATTTGATTTAAATTCTTGTTAGTTAGTTAATTCTTAGTTTGTTAATTTACTTCTTAGTTAATTTAGTTTATTAAACCTAAATTTGTTAATTGTCTTAGCAGTGAATAATAACCATACATTGTTGCATAGGTGCATCTACCGAATTAAAACCATAACCAGATCTCTGTGGGAACGAACTCGACTTATATCTGTATTACTTGTGACCACGTACGCTTGCGTGATTTTGTGTTAACAAGTTTTTGGCACCGCTGCCGGGGATCATCGGTGTTTTATTTTTGGTTTATGTGCTTGTCAATAGTGGTCGTTAGAGTTCACTGACTCGGATTTTTTCTTATCTATTCTTGTAGTTCGTTGGTGTTTCAGGTACTTGTCAGAGAGCGTTGAAGATGGATTTTCTAACTTACTATGGAGTTCAGCAGGTGGCTAGTGTTTGTGAGCTATATGCGGGCGCACATGAGACGTATCAGTGCTGGAGCAACCAAGGTGGTATTCAACAGTCTCAGCCATGTGAGCAGTGTTTGAGCATTCATGATCCCTCACAATATTGTTACTATGAAGGAGTTGATCCATATGTCACTTATGAGGAACAACCATATTTTCAATACCATCCTCAACAGTACCAGCAAGATGTTCCAGATATGTCATATGTCTTTGGTAGTGAAGAGTTTCAACATCAGCAACCTATTCCTACTTTTCAGTCAGATGAGGTTGATGATTTGAAGGAGATTAGGAAGGAGATTAGGATGCTTGTAGAGAATAATGAGAAGCTTATCAAATCTATGAGGACACTTGTTGCTCAAGTTTGTAGTGTCTTGGAACAAGAGAATCAACAATTCATACTAGAGGCAATTCCAGAGAATAACGGTGACTTGGAGCAAGGTACTGCATGTATAATTGAGGAAGACAAATTCCAAGGTGAGGTGAGTGTTTGCAAGCCATGTGAGGAATTTGATCATGTTCGGATGATGGATGATTTGGAAAGGGCACTATTTGGGACAGACACTGATGAGCTGCACAAATTTCAAGAATTGGTATGTGCGTACCAAGAGGCTAATGATCATGGGAAAGATGCAGATCTTATACTTGTCTCAGAGTTTAAAGATGGAGGTAGTGCATTAGAGCCAATGGAGGAAGTTCTCTTTGAGGAACCAAAGGCTTCAGAAACTTACATTTACCCTCCTCCACTATATTCAAGCGAAGCCCGTGATTGTGTGTTGTTCTACAAATTGTCAGATTTTGGGTCATCAGATGAAGGCATTGGAATAGGACATAGTTCTTACATGAATAGGCCAGGCGAGGAGAAGTGGCAGAAAGTGTGTCGCCGTGATGACGATGAAGTTTCGCGAAGAGATGACCAGGCAAACTATTATCATCCTTAAAGGTAGGCTTGGAAGTAACGTCAAGCTATTGACGTTAAAGAAGCGCTTCGTGGGAGGCAACCCACGTTTTTCGGCAATTTTATTTAGGTATGTTTTCTTCTATCCCTTGTATTACTTTCCATTCAATGAGGACATTGAATATTCTAAGTTTGGGGGTGGTTTGAGGGATAAGTAGTGTATATATATGTGATTGTTAGTCATTGTGTTCATGTAGGATTTCATGTTTTGCATATTAGTAGTAGTAAATTATGCATTTATGTTTGTGTTATCTATGTTTGTTTCATATAGGACATTCTGTTTTTATGTTCGTATTTCATGTGAGTTCATAGTTGTTTGCATTTGCACCCATGCTTGATAGGAATTTTGTGTTGTTGACGCTTTTGATTGAGAAGTGATATGCTTTGTTCTTGTGCACACACATACACTAGTAAGTTGAAGCTAGTAGACTTATTGAATGTTGTAAGTGATTAGAAGGACATGAATACGTGCAAGATTATTTAGTTTGCATGATTTGAATACAAGTAGGTGCATTAGAGAGATTTTTTTGCTTGGGATTGAGTATGTTTTTCCACCAAGTGAGATTTTGAGCCATATTGCATTTTTTTTTTTGCAATTTATTCATTTGCTTGAGTGTCCACGGATTGTTTGCATTGCTAGCAGTTGTTTGAGGTATTTCTTGAAACGCATGACATTATTTGATGATTAAAATGATAAAGGCATTTAGGAATAACCACATATTTTCCCATATTACCACACCATGTTTACATGATCAATTAGTTAACCCGTTGAGCTTAATCCTATTTTTTCGGTGACATACCACATTACTTGCCAAGACATTTTTCTTGTATTGGCCTTACATTAATTTGAACCCACATTGTCAAAGGCTAGTAGAGTGCTTAAGGGAGTAATAAGGTGTGCAAGGAGGGGTTTATTGTTGGTCTTACTTTTGGGGGAAATATTGAAAATTGGGGTTGGTTGTGTACTTGATAGTCGGCTTGTGTAATAAAATTGTGGGATCATTGTTCATTGTATATATTATTGTTTATGTTATATTTAGCTCTCGAAAAAAAAAGGAAAAAAAAAAAAAGAAACAAAAAAAAGAAGAGAAAGAAAAAGAAAAAAATATATATTATGAGAGCATGTTTGTGTTTGTTGCGATCCTATTTCAGTCGACTAGTCGAGTGTTTGTGTTTGTAAAAATTATGTGGGGGAAAAATAGGATGTTGTGTATGATTTATTATGGAACTTACTAGTTTTTGACACTTCACCTGTTTTGGTTTATTTGACATACCTTGTCCCTAGCCCCGTTACAACCCAAATAAAGACCTTTTGATTATCGTCATTGATGTATGTTGTGTTAAGAGTTAGATTGATACCAAATGTCAAGCATGTTTATGATTTTGTTGGAATTGAGTGATACACATACCCTTGTTCTTGAGTGAATATTCTGTTGTGAGTGGATTGTGAGTGTTTACTTATTTTTGCGTATGAGATCCCGAGTTTTGTCTCAAAGATGTACTCTTGTAGGCTTAGCATGTGTACAAACTTATTCTTACACTTGACATGGACTTGTGAGAACTTATGCATGTTCATTGAGTAGACTATGTGAATGCTTACACTTTTGACACCAAGACATTGCATATTTACTTTGATTCTTAAGTTGATATGGCATGAGAGGATTTGAAGGTATGATAGGATTTTAGTATTAGATTAATTGCATTTTTCATATTAATTGCATTCATGCATTGCATTGCATTAGGTTAAATGGATTTTGTGGGTACATTCGCTATAGGCCCTCACGAGACCTTACTCGTCCACTAGGGCTGCCTAGGGGTTTAAAGGGCTTGTTGCATATGTCAAATGCAACCGTGATCACCTACGGAAGTGGTACTAGTTAGTTAGTTAGTTGTAATTGTTTATGCTTGAGGACAAGCATCGGTTTAAGTTTGGGGGTGTGATAAGTGGAGTTTATATCCACTTGGAACATTCTAAATCGACTTAAATTGATTGTCTTGGACTCAAGTTTCTTGTAGTTTTGATGTGTTTTGCTTAGTTGTGCAGATTTACAAGAATGTTGATTAAGGTTGATGCTTCTATCGTTTTTGGAGAATAAATTAGTTAAAATTCGGATTTCTGAGACGGTTGCGCAGTCTACACTGTTTTGGACATATCTGGAGTTCTAGAAGTCTGTTTTCACCGATCTTACTGCCCACGCGAAGCCTGGGAGATTTTCTACAACTTGGGATAGGATTCCCAGGAGCAAATTGCGCCGGGTAGGAGCAATTTGCACGAAGAACAGACTGCTGGGCGCAAGTTGCCCTTGAAAAATTACAGTTTTTACTATTTTGGCCATATCTTGAGTTCTACAACTCCGTTTGAGGCCCGTAAGCAGTCCACGCGAAGATAACGAGATTCTATATCATTCTAAAGTGGTCCAGAGGCCCAATTGCAGCTGAAACGTTCCAGAATTACTGAAGAAAAGGCAGCTACGAATTTCCCTTTAAATCAGAATCAGCTTAGGAAACGTACTTCTATTATAATTCTGATTTGGTATTTTCTTGTTGGGCAAGTTGTCTAGAGCCTATATAAACACATCCAACCTTTGTAAAAATAAATCATCATTAGAATTATCATTAGGAGTAGAACCATTACATATAAATTACTTAGGTTTATTTGTATCTTTTCATATTTTGTTTTTATCATGGTTTCATCAGATCCCATGATGACGAGAGGTTTGATTATGAACTAATCGTTGTCATGGGATTCTAACGGATTTATTTATGGAGCTTTAGTATCTTGATGCTTTAAGGATCTGTGTGTGATGTATATCTGATATCCTCGTATGGTTATGCTTAATTGTTAGATGCGTAGCTAACATCTAATTTGTTAATCTCTTGTGAAGTGAAAGTGGATCTTGAGATTTAGAACTTGCCATGCTAGCATAGGTTCATGATTGTTTATCAACATGATTCGTAGTATGAGATGAGAATACTTATATTGCCCTATGTGATCATTATGGATAACTTGCTCTTCAACCGTTATGTTTTCAAATTCTATAGACATATAGGGTCTAAGCATAATTGGTGTCTATTCATCTTCTATCTCTTTTGTGGATGTATGTTTAGTTTGGTATACGTATACTGAGAATTAGCGTTTACTTGTTTCGTGTTATCCGATCAGATATCATAACCATTGCATATAGTGATTAAAGGCGTCAGATCTAAGCAAAGTATTTAATGAAGTTAGGATTCCATGGTTTATCTTGCAGAAGTAATTTGATTTAAATTCTTGTTAGTTAGTTAATTCTTAGTTTGTTAATTTACTTCTTAGTTAATTTAGTTTATTAAACCTAAATTTGTTAATTGTCTTAGCAGTGAATAATAACCATACATTGTTGCATAGGTGCATCTACCGAATTAAAACCATAACCAGATCTCTGTGGGAACGAACTCGACTTATATCTGTATTACTTGTGACCACGTACGCTTGCGTGATTTTGTGTTAACAAAGACTCTTTTCAGAGCAAACGTAGGCCTCTTTCAGGCTTAGGATAAATAAAGGCAACCTACTAGTTGTGGTTGTGTCATTTCCTTTTCAGTTATTAGGATTTCATGATTTTCAGTAGATACCCGGGGGGCTAGTGGATGCACACCCCTGTCTGGATGAAATTTGATGTAATCGCTCTCTTTGATTTTCAGTAAAAGTAGAAGTTGATTGTTTCCTTTTACATTTACCACTTATGAATATTTTAAAAAAGACATGGAAGACTTACAAGCATAGTTCTACATGGTAGCCAGGCTACCATCCAGAACTAGGGGGTAGTAGTGAGTACACCTCCTAGCTTAACAGGTTGAAAGTACCCAAATTTTAAACTTTTCATGATTGTTACCAGACATGTACAGAACCTTGAGTGGTTCACATGGCTTACTTGGTTACTAGGGCATGTATGGAACCCTGATCGGCATACATGACTCCCTTCATTTTTGGGCTTGTGTGGAACCCTGATTGGCACACGGATCCCTTCAATACCAGACATGTACAGAACCTTGAGTGGTTCACATGGCTTACTTGGTTACTAGGGAATGTATGGAACCCTGATCGGCATACATGACTCCTTTCATTTTTGGGCTTGTGTGGAACCCTGATTGGCACACTTGGACCCCTTCAATACCAGACATGTACAGAACCTTGAGTGGTTCACATGGCTTACTTGGTTACTAGGGCATGTATGGAACCCTGATCGGCATACATGACTCCTTTCATTTTTGGGCTTGTGTGGAACCCTGATTGGCACACTTGGATCCCCTCAACACCAGACATATATGGAACCTTTAATGGTTCACATGGCTTACTTGGCTACTAGGGCATGTATGGAACCCTGTTTGGCATACATGGTTCCCTTCATTACTTAGGCCTGTGTGGTACCCTGATCGGCACACTGGGATCCCTACAATACCAAACATGTGAATAACCTTGATTGGCACGCATGACTCCCTTTGTCATTAATCATGTATGGAACCATGAGTGGCATACATCGACCCTTTAATCATCAACCTACGTGGTTACAAGAATTGACTCGTATGGTTTATCAATCATTTAACTAACACAGCTTGGCAGGAATGGCTTACATGGCATCACCACATGTGATTTATTGAATGGCTAGGATTCCCGAAATAAGGGCTTCCAAGCTGAGCCTCCGGCACCCAGGCTACCGGATACAGGATACCGACAGAGGGGTTCCCGGAGTCAGGTTCCCATCAGTGGGGCTCCCGGAGTCAGGTTCCCATCTTTGGGGTTTCCAGACGCTATAGGGTTACCGGACGGTACCCCCACATCCAAGATGGCAACCACATGGATTAAGGTACGAGTAGTTTATTAGTGCTGTGGCTACCTATCAGGGTATATGTTGCCATGACTACTCAGGTACACTCCCATATCACGTTATCACTCTATTATTCGATTTTTTGATTCATGACTTATCACTCAATCCATTTGATCAGCGTAAATATGACATATATATCCTCTAAGAACTTGTGCGAACTTGTTTTAGGATTAGTCAGGAGAGTCATTTTACCTGATAGAATTCGATAGTTGTGTTTAGTTATGAATCATTTTAAGATATAGTAATTACCTTTTTTACTTAGCAGATCGGTACCCTAGGGTAAAAATAACTTTAGAGTTTGAATCGTGAAGACCATCAACTCCAAATTAGTTCTCGTTGAATAATCAGTAATGACGCGACAACTATGCCTACTACAGAAAAACCAGATAATAAAACAAATATGCATTGCGTGGATAAAGCAAGTTCAAAAGGTGCCAAGGCCCATGGCCATGAAACGATTAGAGTTATGGAATTTAGGATTACATCTGTGGAGCGTTAAGGAGCCCACCCCCTAAGTCAAAACCATAAGTTCATAAAAACCAACAAGATAAAATTCGAAATGATTAAAGAGGAAATTACTGAGAAACGGAAGGGTCTTTGGTAGCCTCAGAACCGGGGGAGTCCTCGACAGGGTCGGCCTTTTTAGAGAGATCACCTGGAGTTGCCTCAACCGCATCAGCGAGAGCCTCAACCCTGCCATCCTGGGCATCTTCAGTAGCGTCCTGTGAAGCAGCTGGTGGCTTAGAGGTCGCCTTCGCGGTAGGAGTTTGGGACTTGGCAGCCTGTGCTTTGAACTTCTCCACCTCCTTCACGGCATCCCCACCAAGAAGAGACCAGTCAAGGCTCGGCATTACCTTCCAGGTGGCCTTCAAGTAGTCATTGACCCCTTTGGCGAATCCTAGTTTGTACCTCTCGGGAAGCACCTCTTTTAATTTCTTCACAGAGGCCTGGAGGGTATCCACTTGTATCTTCAGCTCTGCGACCTCGGAAGCATGGGCTGCCACCATCTCCTCCTTGTCTTTATCCTGCTCAAAGACCAATCTTCCTAGTTTGTCTTTCTCCTTCGTGATAGCTGAAACATCACCTTTCAACTTCTTGTTAGCATCAACCAGCTTCTTCTTTTCTTCTGCTACGGCATCAAGATCGGATTTCATCTGTTTCAACTCTTCCTTCAATTTCATGTCTCCCCGGGTAGCCGCCACAAGTTGGTTACCGACTTTCAGTTGATGAAATAGATTTTCTCCCGAGGAGTATAGCATAGCCCGTGCGGCATCTGAGGTCTTAAGCTTGGCCCAGCCTGTGATGACCTCCAAAGGAATCTGCCCTCCAGTTAGCTTGTGGAACTGCTGAACCTCCTGCGGCACCCCGGGTGACTGTGGCAACTTGACCCTCTTAGAGGACCTAGTCTCTGGAGTGGAAACCAGGCTGCCAGAGGTCTGGGAGAACCTTCGCTTATCAATCGAAACAGAACCAACCTTCCCTGAGGTGGGAGCCCTAACCTGAGAGATAGGGGTAGCATTGATTGGGGGCTCTAGTGTCATCAGCTCATCTTCTGGGAACAGATCCTCGTATTTCTCCGAGGATTGTACAAACGAAGGAACAGACCCCGACATACCTAAAAAGATACAAGAATGGAAACATTAGATGCCACAATGCATGTGTGAGAAAGCAACATGGATAAATGTAAAAATACAAAACCATTATAGTGAACATGATACGGCCCAACCACATGCATAAGGGGCTTGTAAGAGTACAAATGACGATAAGTTACTACAAAAATAAAGGAAAAGGAGGGTAGCGCATGGAGTAAAGGCGTGTGTGTAGGTGAGATACGTAAGAAGCGGCAGCCTAGGCTACCAGGGAGGGAGTCAGTGGAAGCCCAACCTTCTTTCCCCCGCCTCCCTGTGGAACCCTGAATCTCCCATTCCTCCACCAACTCTCTCTCAACTTCCATCTCCAGAGCAGGAGATGAAGGAGCCATGGTCTTGCAAATCCTAACCTCACCAGGGTTTCCGAAGTCAACAAACCTTCACTATCACCCAAACCTGCCACCAATCTCATTATCTTCTTAGCTCTTTTCTCTTCAATCCCATGGAGAGGGGTCTGTACTGGAATCCCTAAATAAGATAATAAAAAAGTAAGGGTTGAGTAAAAGAAAGAGTAATCCAGGGTAACCGGTGATGTATAAGGATACTAGGCGCTTACCCGGAGTCAAATTCCACTCCTTTCTAACTTTTTCACACTCATAGCAGTACAAAAATTGCTCTTGCCAGTCATACATCCCGCGTTTGTTCCCCTTGATACACCTCCCTTGTCTGTTATTCCAAGCAGTAAGGTAAAAAATGCCAACTTTCTTGCTTCCATCCTTCAATTGATAAAAATATCCCAATTCCCTAGCGGTGAGGGGGACGGAGAAGGCTTGGTCGTAAAGGACGTACATACAAGCGGCAACCCTATAGGAATTAGGTGTCAGCTGCATGGGGGCAATGCTATAAAAGTTAAGCATGTCGATAAAGAACGGGTGCATTGGCATGGAAAATCCAAATTTGAAGTAGGACGCGGACAACACAGCGCTTGGTATAGTCTGACCGGGTTCCAAACTATCGAACTTGTGGCACCTCTCACCAACATCAGGCACCACCAGTTCGCAACCTGGATCACACAGCTCTAGAAGCTTCCCGAGTCTATCTGCATTCATGGTGGAGTCTAAATTCTCACAGGTTGGAACAGAGCTTGCAGGGACATGAGGTTTCCGTTCAACCTCCGCTACCAGCCTAATTTCAGTGTCCTCTTCCCCATCTAATAAATCATCAATGTTAAAAAACGGCTGCTCAGCCTCATTCAAAGACACCCCAGTCAATTTATCTTCCTCATCTATATTCGAGCTCAGATAAATCCTATTAGTGTCCTCATTATCAAAGTTTGATGAACCAGCTTCCAAAGAGCAATCATGACGCCGACTTACGATCTCAGCCTCAAGAGGGTTTATAACCTCAACTCGAGAACGAGTCCGAGAGCTGACAGACGGCTTGGGATGTAGTAGGGGCTGACGAAGGAGCATATCATTGAGATGGGTTGATTCTGAGTCCGAGGGTTCACCAGAAATGGGCGACAAGTTGCCCAGGAACTGCGACGAATCACCCAAGATGTATGAGTTCGACATCTGCAACCAGAGAGAGGGAGCAGATCAGAAGAAGGGTTTGGAATTGAATAACCTAAAGTCGTGAAGAGTAAAGGTTGTAAACAAACAATTCGGTGATACCTATGGTAACCCCTGGGGGCTACCAGGTTGAGTCAAAAGAAAGACAATGGCTCGGGGGGTGGCTATCAACATAATAACCTGGTGCGATGGTACTTAAGTCACCTAACCAAAATGAAGAAAGGTACGCAGATATAGAGTACCACGAGTATACCCAAATGGGCGGATCATAGAGGAATAATCACAGACGACCCTAAAACTACTATGGTTCGAAGGAAACAAGCATCAAACACATTATAAGCATGGCAAAGGAACTTCCAAAAGGGTAGCCAGATTACAAATCGATCCCCAGCTCTAAATGTATACATCACATGCTAAAACTTATACATGCATTCTCCTACTGAGACTCAAACGTGTGGATCTAACCTAAGCAAGGTTAAGAAATTGACAATGTTAAAAAGCACCTACGGCAAAATATGTCCGATTTGGGCAAACCAAGGCAAATAGCATGCAATACCCCTTAGAATGTTGATTCGAATACCGATTCAAAAGGCAAGGATAAACACTAAAAGTCAAACGGACACAGACAGATGCTATTACGAAGCAAAATAGGCAAACGGGTTACAAGAAATCAAAGACGTACCTGAATAAAGATGGAGAGACGGGGGTTTGAACACTTTAGCCTTCACCGGAAACCTCGTCGAAAACTCTTATACAATCCGTATGTGCTTGAGAGAGAATATAGTGAGAAAATAAAAAGAAACTCGAAAGGCTGAGCAAGTGGATATATACAAACACAGGGGGAAGAGGCGTGTCCCTTCGGTTAATGTATATGGCAAAGAAAACGAGGCTGGGTGGGAAATGTGTTTCCCTTGAATATGAACCACTTTTAAGGAAGCGGTAGAGTCCAAGCACGTTATCCCCTCTTCAATAATTATCACTTCTATTTGTGGGAAATAAAACTTGTTTATCTGGAATTAAATCAGATAAAATATGAGGCTTTTACTCATTAGCAGATTCGTAATTCAGGCTTCCATAGCACACTTACGAAGGATTTTTTCGAATAAATACTATTAGTAATTATGATGTTTACCATTGAGAATCCCCAATATCGGCATCTCATGTTGTATTGATTTGGCAAAATAGCAAAAGAATGAATTTTTCTAGAAAGCAGCACCCTACGAATAATAGGTTCCCCTTGCACGTAGTACTTCAGGGAACCGGGGGGTAGTTGTTGTGACCAAAATCTTGCATGGGTTAGATTTAGGCCCACTAGAGGATTAGGGTCCATATCCATGAGGAAATTGAGTAATCTGTCAGGCTTCCAAGGGCCCATGGCAGCCCTAGGGGTTACCATTCACACGGTAGTAAGGAAATGTATGGTTTAGGGTCCTAAGGGCATCCCCTTGTGAGCAACCTACAACCATTACCAGTCATCCAGTAAGGCTTCCAGAGTAGCTTCTGTAATGGGGTTACCAGAGGGGGTACCGGAGCCAGGCTACCGGGCGGTACCCCTAGCCTCCGCAGGAAGCCTGATTAGGCTTCCAATTCAGATAAGGCACGCCTCCTAATTTTTAGGAACACGTCTTTACAACAGATTAACACTCCTAAACAGATAAATATTCCATTATTAGAGGATATATGTCATATTTACTTGATAAATCATACAAAATCAAAATAATACATACATTCTTGAGATAAATATCGATTGATGGGCTTCCAACAGTCCTAATACAGCTTGGTAACGTGATTATATACATCATACACGATGATAATCAGAAACAACAGTCATTATCCCACTGGAGAGAGGATAACTCATCATAAACGATCGATCATATCATTTCAAGAACTACATACGGGCTTGATCCACTATAAATAGTGGTATGTAGACAGTTTACGGGATCTCTTAGACACTTTGACACCTTGAGTAAGCATAGAGCACGTATACTCTTGTGTGACACATCTTTATTAGGGTTCTTGGCTGACCAACGCATGATCATTGCACGGTCCTTGAGCTCTAATCCCGTAGATTCAGTCCGATCCTCCGAGGAACCACCTCCCGTGTTCTTCGGAAACCCCTAGCCGTGAGCCTTCCTGGGCGGTTAGTCGTTAATCTCCAACTACGAGCCTTTCTGGGTGGTTGGGCGATTCCGTGTTTATTGGCGCTATTCCAGCACGAGGCCTCCTAATCTGTTGTGCTAAATTCCTCCCACAACAGTATTCATGATCCAGGGGCGAAATAAGTGTATGTAAACGATATCAGATTCAGAAAAATAGCACTTTTATTTTCTCCGAGATTTCCCTGGACACTGAAGGATTTAAGGATTTATTTAAGAGATTTAAGGGATTTAAATTCAAGGATATTAAAGGAGGATTAAGGATATTAGTATAAATATTAAGAAGGTTTCCGGTAAAACCTCAACGAGAAATATTTGAGATATTCCTCCGAACGATTAATGAAATTGAGTAATAAACGGACAAAAGAGCAAGCAGAGGAGTAAGATGCATGCATGTGCAAGTAGAAAATATCTAGTAACTAGTAGTTACAAAGGTAACTAGCTCCATTAGAAACCAAACCAAGCTAGTTAGCAAGGATGACATCCTTCCACCACAAGAATCAAACACATGGCTCAAGATGATACAATGCTTGACCAAATCACTTTATTAAAGTCACTTTAGCTAGATATTATCAAGATAAGGTGTATTATGCAAGATAAGATCAAAGCAACCAAGGCAAAACTCCATTCTCTCAAACTGCCCAGCAAGAACACCTCAAGGAAGAAAATTCATATCTCCATTTCCATCCATGATAAAATCACCAAATTTGAACCACAACCTCTCCACTCCATGGGCAATATTCGCTCCAAATTTCATAGCAATACAAGTAGTATATCCTAGGCAAATCACCTCCCCAAGTTGAAGAACGGAAATAGGGGGCTCAAAAACCTAGCTAGGAAGCTTCAAATTTGATGAACTAGGACTCAAAACAAAACTTATGAAGAGGCCAAGGTGTGGTAAAATGTTGAGCACAAAACTCTCATTTTTCGATTTGTTATGAATTTTACAAGATGATGATGAATAGGAACCCTCTAAGAACTAACCTTGATTTCTTGTTTTGTTTGGATGATCTAAGGTTTATTAAGGATAGACAAGGACTAGATCAAGCTTAGTAAGGTCTTATCATACACCAAGGAATGTATATCTCTCTTGAAACCCTAGGCTTTATTTTTAGATCTTGCATGATTCTTGATGGATTTAGTATAAGTGATGTTATTAGCATGATTATAAGCATGAATATGGAATTGTTAGTGGATCTAAACATGATTATGATATGATGTTATGGTAGATGATTTTAGACAGTTGGAGGATGAGAAATATGTGTATAAGTTGTATGGATGCCCGGTGTGGCTTGTGATTGATGTTGTGATTTTGGAAACGTCCGATTTATAGCCGTCGTAATGCCCGATTTTCGTTAAACTTTGAAAACCGTGCATCACAGTAGCTCTAGCTCACTTCCCAGTTTCATATTCTGCCACATTAAGATAGATTATGTTATAAGCTTCGTTTTGATATAAAGATCATGTGAAATGGATTTACGGTTTAGGAATCATGGCTGATTTACTAAAAGTGGTTCGAAACCGTAAATGCGAGTTTGTAACTGAAATTGAATCCCCTTAACATGAGTAATCCGTTTACGAATCTTGGTAAATAAAAATTAGAGATAATAAGGAAGGTGTGAGAGAAGACCTCACGTCAAAAGAATCGTTTTCCGATTTTATAAAAAATGTTCGAATCGAGGTTAAGCGCGAACGAAATCCCTAAAAGTACATTTGGTTATAACTTAGAAAACGGGCGATAAAAATCGAGGTATAATCTTGGTTCGTAAACGACCGACCGTAGAACTTATATGACTTAAGTGCCTACCAAGTGTAAGTATAAGGACATGCCTTAATAACGAACAAGTGTCGGATCATATCAGCGTTAATAAGAGTTACACTTAGCTTCTTAAAAGCGTTAAGTGATTAACCTCGAATATTTTGATTATGTATAGATTGCCGGACCACCCCGAGTCATACCACTAGCATAGCGGGAGTATCAGGCAAGTCTTCAATACTTTGAAGCTGTTGTTGTGATAATATATATGATTGTT
Source organism: Kitagawia praeruptora (assembly GCA_037693485.1). Classification (NCBI taxonomy): domain Eukaryota; kingdom Viridiplantae; phylum Streptophyta; class Magnoliopsida; order Apiales; family Apiaceae; genus Kitagawia; species Kitagawia praeruptora. The sequence goes on from CM075354.1 coordinate 129,822,735, forward strand.
GTTATACATATGCCATAGCATGCATGCCTACTTTCAAGTTTATTGAAATAAATGTTCCCTGAATTGATATTGGCTTATAGACTAGATAGGAATTATTAGTTATAAACCGGATTGTTTCGATTAAGACGCTTAGCGAAGTGCATATAATATTCATTCTTTAAATATAGTCCGGGAGTCGGTATTTTGAGATATAGAGATAGTCGTGGAAACTCGGAGGGATTCCAGCGACAGATTATTTTGTATTTTGAGGAATGTTATTTGAGTATTATCTCAGACGAGAAATATTAGATGAATATTAACTTCGAATATTCATTTAGAGGTGATTATTTAATGAATAATTATTTTGATATTCATTGGAATTTTTATTTATTAAATGAATATTACTTTCAAATATTCATTTAAGATTTTATGTACTTGATGGATATTATTTTAAAATATTCATTCGAAGTTCTGTTTACTTAAGGAATATTATTTCGAATATTCCTTTAAAGTTTTGATTACTAAAAGAATATTATTTGGATATTCATGTAGAATATTATCTATTAAATGAATATTATTTTCAAATATTCATTTAAGGTTTGATTTATTTAATGAATATTATTTGAATATTCATTCGAGGATTTATTTAAACATTATTTTGAATATTCATTTAAGATTATTTATATAACGAATATTATTTTGAATATTCATTCGAACTTTATTTATTTAATACACATTATCTTTAATATTCATTTAAAATCATTTATTTGTCGAATATTATTTTAGAATATTTATTTAAAGGTTGGATTAGTTGGGGAATACTTGAATATATTCATTCGGGGATTATTTATGAGGAATATTTTTTATACTAAAAATATTCTTTAAATACTTATGATATAATAAATATTCTTGGAATATTTATTTAGTTCTTTTAACTAGTTTTAAAATGATTTATTTCATTCAAATACTATCTTTGATCTTCAAAGATTATGAAAAATATTTCTAAGCTATATAATGATTATTTTATCAAGGGAGGTTCCCACTACTTTATTTTCCATTAAAATCCATCATATAGGAGGATTTAAATGCTCGTTCAAATCATTCATAATACAAGGGAACCTAGTTGAGAGTTGTTATTTATTTTGTGTGACTGCCCGGTCATAAATCTTTTGATATTATTCTTTTCACTCGCAACTTGGTTGATGTTCATTGATGAGCCTTTTTGTTACTTCGTCAACACTCGAGGAGTAAATTACTGGAACAAGTTTATATCCATTAACAAGCAGTGGCTTGGGAAATATTGACGAATCCTTCCTTTACAATGGTGACGACTACTTTGTGGAGTCTGGTCAACAAGTATTATACTTGGGGGAAGGGGGATGAGCCTTTTGTTTCAGAGTCATGGATTTTACTCGAACTAGGGGTATTTGTGTAAGAGGCTGTGGGACAGTCCATCCTTGAAATAGGGTCCGAGTGGCGCCGGTCCCGTCTATGCCCAACCGTTGGCTAGGGAGATCCAGCGTATGGTGGTGTCCATATGTTCTTCCTTCTACATGTAGAGAAACAAATCTTGAGATGCACAACCTACGGTTGATCATCGTAAGGCGGTGTCATCTGGCGCGACATACTCCAGTATTAGTTCACTATCCAAAATCTATTTATTTTCTGCAACATTATTATTGTTGGCAGAGTTGAAAAGTGTTTAAACTGGAATTGCAATATTCTTCCCGCAAGTTCCTCTATTATGAGAATTGACAATATCTTGCTTATCTTTGACAAATAGCAGATATTTCCACAGAATAATTATATTTTGAGTTACCTTGTAACTTCATCTTATACCTTATCTTGGTATTACGTTCGTTAATGCACGGCATATGGTTCCAAATATATTTGAACTGCTATACATATATATATATTATTTTGGTGGGCTATTGCTCACCCTTGCTTTATTATTATATCACAACAACAGCTAGATCTGATGGCCAGCACAAGGAGCACTTGGTGCATGCAGGGACAGCAGTCATAGGGTTGCCCACTAATGTCATAGACGGCACTGCTGAGGTAGAAGCAACCAGTAGGCTAGATTGTCAGTTTTCGGTTTATCAGATATATTTATTTATGACATATGCAAATGGATGGCAAAAAGTAGTAATGGTTAAATTGTAATTCTTTGGGTTGTAAGAACTCTAACTGGTGATTAATAATATTGATAGTTACTCTGATTTCATCTCTGGGACTATAACGAGTGTGTTTTTTGTTGTAATTTTTGGGTCACAAGATTGTAATTTCATTTATATTGGTTTTGTGGATGGGAATTTAGACCGTAACGACCAGATCCCTGACCCCGGATCTGGGGGTGTTACAAAACTGCATTAACTCTGATGGAGCATGTAAAACTGCTGGACAAAAGATCAAATCACAAAGTAAAAATAATAAGGAGTGATAATGGAACTGAATTTAGGAATGCAACAATGGAAGAATTCTGCAAGAACAGAGGAATGAAGCAAGAGTTTTCTGCACCTGGTACACCACAACAAAATGGTGTAGTTGAGAGGAAAAACAGAACCTTGATAGAAGCTGCCAGAACTATGCTTGATGAAGCAAAATTGCCATCCTATTTCTGGGCAGATGCAGTTCAAACTGCTTGTTTTACTCAAAATGCCACTCTGATCAACAAGCATGGAAAAACACCATATGAGATGGTGAAGGAAAAGAAGCCAAACCTGAAATATTTTCATATTTTTGGGTGCAAATGCTTTGTGTTGAAAACTCATCCTGAACAATTGACCAAATTTGAGTTAAAAGCTGATGAAAGAATATTTGTTGGCTATCCGCTGTCAACTAAGGCATTTAGAGTTTATAATCTGAGAACCAAGGTGATTATGGAGTCAATTCATGTGTCATTTGATGACAAGAAAACAACTGGACTTGAAGATGTAGATGAACATGATCAACTACACTTTGAAAATGAAGATTTAATCTCTGATGAAGTAAACTCTGATGAAGCTAAGTCGACAGACTCTTTTAAGGCATACTCTGAACCTCTACTGGTAAACACTAGAGACACTTCTCATCCAGAACCCAGAGGAGAACCAGTTGAGGGAGAGCATGGGGAATCACTGCAAGATGATGACTAAAATACTAAAAGTGAGTCAGCTGAAAAATCTGGATCAAACTCTGATGAATCAAACTCTGAAAGTTCAAAATCTGACAGTTCAAACTCTGAGCAGTCAAATTCAGGGGGAGCCTCAGAGAATGAAGAAAGACAACAAGAAAATCAGAAGAACATGGATCAAGGGGAGGATCAGATACTGACATAAGCCATTTACCTTCAGCTAGGAAATGGACAAAATCTCATACACCTGATTTAATTATTGGAGATCCAGATGCGAAAGTAAGGACAAGAAGTGCCACAACAAATGAATGTCTGTTTCATGCATTCTTGTCTAAATCTGAACCAAAGAAAGTAGAAGAAGCTCTTCAAGATGCTGACTGGATAACAGCAATGCAGAAGGAGTTAAATGAATTCGAAAGGAATGAAGTTTGGACCCTTGTACCAAGACCAAAGAATAGATCTGTTGTTGGTACTAAATGGGTTTTCAGGAATAAAATTGATAGTGAGGGAGTTGTTACAAGGAACAAGGCTATACTTGTGGCAAAAGGCTATTCACAGCAGGAAGGAATAGACTATGATGAAACTTTTGCTCCAGTTGCAAGATTGGAGGCAATAAGAATTTTTCTAGCATATGCCTCTCACAAGAAATTCAAGGTATTTCAGATGGATGTCAAAAGTGCTTTTCTGAATGGGAAGCTTAAAGAAGAAGTGTTTGTTGAACAACCAGCAGGATTTGTGGACCCCAAATATCCAGACTATGTTTACAGGTTGGATAAGGCACTCTATGGACTTAAGTAGGTACCAAGAGCATGGTATGAAACTCTGGCTCAATTTCTTTTAGAAAGTGGGTTCAACAGAGGTACAATTGATAAAAACTTGTTCTATTTTCAATCTGGTAGTGACTTGCTTCTAGTTCAAATATATGTTGATGACATAATTTTTGGGTCTACTAATGGTAAATTGTGTAAGAAGTTTGCCAAGCTCATGCAGTCCAGGTATCAAATGAGCATGATGGGAGAGCTTAGTTATTTTCTAGGCCTACAAGTGAAGCAAACAGATGATGGGATTTTTATAAATCAAGCAAAATATACCAGAAATCTTCTCAAGAAATTTGGTATGCTTGACTGTTCATCTGCAACAACTCCCATGGCAACAGCAACAAAGTTGGACAAAGACACAGGAGCTTCAGTAGATATGACAAATTACAGAGGCATGATAGGGTCTCTTCTTTATTTGACAGCAAGTAGACCAGACATTATGTATGCAACCCGTCTCTGTGCAAGGTTTCAGGCAGACCCCAGAGAACCACATCTAACAGTTGTGAAGAGAATTTTTAAGTATCTCAAGGGTGCCATAACCTTAGGTCTGTGGTATCCCAGAGAATCAGATTTCAAGCTACTTGGATACTCTGATGCAGACTTTGCAGGCTGTAAGATAGAAAGAAAAAGCACCAGTGGAAGTTGTCAATTTCTGGGTAATAGACTTGTTTCTTGGTACAACAAGAAACAGAAATCAATTTCTACATCTACAGCTGAAGCAGAGTATATTGCAGCTGGTAGCTGTTGTGCATAGATTCTGTGGATGAAGAATCAATTATTGGATTATGGATTAAGGTACAATAAAATACCTATTTTCTGTGATAATCAAAGTGCTATTGCTATGACAGGTAATCCAGTACAACATTCAATGACCAAGCACATCAGCATAAGGTACCATTTTATCAGAGAACATGTAGAGGAAGGACATATTGAGCTTCATTTTTTGTCTACAGATCAACAGCTTGCAGATATCTTCACCAAGCCATTGAGTGAAGCTACATTTACAAGGCTGGTAAATGAACTAGGAATGATCTCTGGTTTTGACTAGAGATACTGGTTAGACTCAAAATTTAATTATGTTGCTCATGTTTCTGTGATTATGTTAACTGCTATGCAAACTCTGTTATTAAACGCTGTTAGTGTACCTTGATGTGGTAATACAATTGTTAGCATACTCTGTAAGTCAAACACTGTTGACATGTTGGCAAAACTTTGATAAACACTGATAATGTTATTATCTGAACATAAACACCAATGAAGAAATCTGTATGAAGCATGATTCTCAGTAAGTAATCATGAATCCTTCTAAGTTATTTGTGATCTAATCTTAGACTGTGCAGAAAGTTAACACAGCATGATACTATTTTCATATTTATAGCATCTCTTAGTTTATCTATCCTAAACTCTAAGTCTGTAAATGTTGAGTGCATTGCCTCTCATGAATAACTTCTGATGTTGATGATTTCTAAACTCTTCTAGTTAAACTTTGTTAAGTTAGATATGGTTATTAGTATACCTCCAAAAGAAAATGTATATAGACTGTTAGAACTCCTTTGAGATTATGTTGTGACTGGGAAGATCCAGGAACTTGCTGGTACATAGTAAGGGCTAAAACTCTCTAATTTTTGGTGACTAGTCAAAGACTAGGAAGACCCAGGAACTTATCAAAGATAAGGGCTAAAATTATAGGATTTTTGGTGACTAGTTTCAACCTCTGATTACTGGAGAAATAGTCATAAAAAAAATTAGTTAGAAAGGGGGGTATGAGTTATAAGTTAGTTTAGAAAGGGGGGTTAAGGTAATAAAGTTGGATAATTGACAAACACTGATGGATTTTGTCTAATACTCTAAGGTAATTTTATTTCAGACAAGTTACATTTTAGGGATAAAAAGTGTTTTTGAAAAATGAGATTAAATTATTGCCAACTGTTAATGAGTATTAGAGTATTAAAGTATAGTGGTTAGAGGAGAGAGAGAGAGTAGCAGTAATTATGGCTATAATTACTGAGCGTGCATAACTGTTCCTTTGTATGTGTGTCACGTGTCCCACTCACACATTAAACAAGAAACTAGTTGCGTGTGCTATTGTTTAAAACGATTGGGTTTTAATTTTTAATTACAAATCTAATCATTTTTATCTACACGGTTATTTTCTTTGCACACAAACACTCCCAGTTACTTTGTTATTCACTTGCGCATTTTCACAAACACCTTTCATACATATCATTTTCTCTGATATTTTTCTTCTCAAATCTACTCTCATGGCCACTAAAGCTTTTAACGCTCGTGGGTTAGTATTTGTCCCTAACAATTATGCAGCCCCATTGAGTAATGAGAACGTTCCTGAGGCGTTTCATGTGATTCAGAACTTCTTAGTGGATTCAGAGATTGGTCGAGCCCTGGTCGAACCTATGAAGCTGTCTTTTGCACAGATTCAAACCTTCTGGCAAACTGCTATTTATGATGATGGAGGAGAGAATGGGACTCCTTCCATTATTTTCACTTATGAGGAGACAGAATATGTGATTGCTCCAACAACAATCAGAGATTCTTTGGATTTTTATACACACACTTCATATAGTATTGTTAGTGAAGACAACTTGAAGGAGATGTTGCAGCAAATTGGGTACTTAGGACCCTGAGAAAGACTTGGTCAAGTGAAAAGACCACATTTGAGGAAGGAGTGGAGTTTCTTCTTTGACTGCATTACAAGGGCGTTTGGAAAGAAAGTTACAAATTGGGATGCTGTTCCTACTGACAATCTACAAATCGGGTATTCTCTTTTTTATGGAAGTAACTTTGATTTTGGTAGACTTGTTTTAATGAATATGGGTGAGAGATTGTCAGAGTCTAGTACAACTGTCTACTTTTCTAGATTTTGTCAACTGTTATTCTCTGCCTGTGTGCCTAATGTTGAAATTCATGAGGATGATGTTATTCCGGCCTTCAAGGTTCATAAGAGAATATTCTCTAATTTGACCAACAAGGATGCAACCAAGGAGCAATTACCTGCATTGGTTTTGCCTCTTGCTCTACAAAACTTTCTAAATCAACCTCAACAACCATAACAGGCTGAGTCACCTGCAAACACTGAACATCAACCTACAAACACTGAACCTCAACCCACTCAACCTCACACACAACCTCAACCTTCTCAACCAACAAATTATGAGCCAAACACTGAACCAATTACATCAACACCTATTCACCTTCAAACAGAACCTCAACCTGATATCAATCAACCAACACAGGCTAGACCAAGGAGAACAAAGCACAAAGCTGTTAAGGCTATAAAGAAAACAAGAATTCCAAGGTCTGATTTCTCACACTCTGATGAAGAAGAAAGGGAAGCTGAGGTTCCTAAACCAAAGAGGAAAAGGGTGTTACTTGATGAGTCTGATGAAGAGGTAAATGTTGAAGCTCCAGAGGTGATCTATAAGGAGATACCTACTGTTGAGGTAATTACTGAAGTAGAGGCTGAAGATGCACAGATGGACAATAGAGCTGTTTTTGCTGATATGGATGCTTTTGAGACATTCATTCCATTCTCTGATGGTGTTGAAGTTCCTACCTCATCACCTGTGATTGGTCAATCTGAAGAAACTGGTGTAGCTGATCAACCTACTGTGATTCTTGATGAAACAGTAGCCACTCACACAGAATTATTCTCTGATGCTCACCAAGGTATTGAAAAAGATGAAGAAATTGATCAACCATCCAAGACTGTAATCTCTGACTCTATGAATGTTCTTGAAATTGCAAAGTCTGTTGTAGCTAGAGAGACAACTGCAGAGAATATAAAGGAGATTTTTGCTGGAAATGATGTACCTGCAGAGGATATTGCTGAGATTACTCCAGTTGGAAATGCAAATGTTGAAGTTGATGTTGAAGTTGAAGACAATGCTGAGTCTAAATCTTCTCAGAGTATACCAGTACAAACTGATGGAAAGCACACTGCTTTTGATCAACCTTCAAAACAACATGAAATTGAAGAAGAACATTTTACCACATTTTCGAGAAATTGGTATAAACAAGATTGCATCTTTCCTGCTGGCAGAGCAGCTGAGTTTGTGAAAAGAACTGCTCAACAAATTTCAAATCCAGAAATTCTTGCAAGTCTAAAAGCAACTGTTGTTCAAGTCAAGACTCTTAATAACAGGTTTGATGATTCTCAACAAGCCATTACTGATCTGAGAGCTGAAATTGTTCAAAGAGACATGATGCAGAAGAGAGATACTAATTTAAGGTTTCAGACTTTCTCCAAAGATCAAGACACTCTGTTAAAAAGGCTTAGTAAAGTGGAAGAGAATCAAACTGTATTATCTGGTAAGATTGATTCTATTGCTACCTCATTGGAACTGATCACATCTATTTTAATTCCTGATGATGTCAAAAAGGGGGAGAGAGTTGCTAAGATTAAATGCAGGCAATCTCAAACTCTGACTAAGAAAAATGATGCTGAAGATGGAGGAGCAAATGACCAAGAAAAGAGGTTAAAATCAACGACTGGTCAAGATATGAGTCTGAAATCTGGCAAGTCTTCTAGGTCAAAGTCTGTTGGAATAAACACTGATGCTCAAGGTACTTCAAAGACCAAGAGTTTGTTATTCTCTGACAATCCACAGATAGATGAAGAATTGGCTGCTAGATTGTTTCTGGAAGAAAATGAAGAAGGGGTTACAATTGAAGACATTCAAGCTGAAGAAAAGAATCTACAAAAAGAACATCAGAAAGCTTTGAAGTCTGGCAAGTTAAAGAAGATTGAGAAAACTCCTAGGCCTGTTCAAAAAGGCATTGTTATCAAGGAAAATGTTGGTGCTAATCAGAATCTACAATTGGCCAGGAAACCAACAGAAGATGCTAAATAGAAGCTGAAAGGCAAGGCTGTTGAAGAAGTAAAGGTTTCTAAGAAAGTGAATACAACCTCTGTTGCTACACAAGTTGTACAGAAACCATTGCCTACTCAGATGCAAATGATCTTTGCAAGACCAACTATTCCTGATCAAACTCTGAAGGCTGGAAGTACTGATCTCTTACAGGGCAAAGCTTTTATGTTGAGGAAAATTAGAGATACATCTGGCATGGGCTCTGGAAGAGAAACTATAGTGAATACAAGTCCTTTAAATCCTTCATCACTGGCTGTTCCAGGACATGGTGTTTCACAAGAAAATTTGGACAAACTGGAATCAGTACAGTTGATTCATCAAAAGAGTTTAGATAAAGATTTTCTGCTGTATTTCATGGCTGATGGAACAGTGTATAAAATTAGTGAGAGTGATATTGATTTGAAGCTAGGAGAAGAATTGGAATATGTTATATATCTTTTCAAAGTAAAGAATCAAAGAACTCAACAAGCTGCTAATGTGCTAAGGAATAAGATGCTGAAAATTAAGGCACTTAGTGGTACAAAATTCACAAGTGAATATGTTCCAAAGTACAGAGATTATCAAGGGAGGGTAGTTGAGATGAAGAAAGAGAGTGCTCGATTGAAGACAGATCTGGGTATAACTGTGCTATATTTTAATCCAGAGTCAAAGGAAGCACACTTTATCAGACTGGGAAATGAAATGAGGAAAAACAAAATCTATTCTCTGAGATCTGCAATATATCAGACTGGTGAAGATGATCCTAAGCTTAAAGAGATTAAGAAGATTATGCAGAGAGAACTTGAGAATGTAGAAAGAAGATTGCTCATAGATTATCTTAGAACAACACCAGATGTTGAGGAAATTAAGTAGATAAAGCTCTGTGAGTATTTCTTGTTTTCTGTAAGTTTTGTTTAAGTAGAAGTTTAAACTCTGATTAGTTATTAAACACTGTACTTGTGTATTTGTTTTGACATCATCAATTATTGTTAACTTGTGCACTTTTGCTAATGAACAAGTTGGGGGAGATTGTTAAATATAATTGATGTGAATAATATCAGTGTTTAAGTGTTACAGATATTTATCAGAGTTTAACTTAAAACTAGAAGCAGTCAGAGTTTACATTAAACTCTGATAGATGGAAGCTCGACAGAGTTTGCTAAATTTTGTCAGGAGGAAGCGTTTTCTGGTCATCATCAGACTTTGAAGAACAGTTGAAGATAATTATGGAAGCGATATCTTTGGAGATTGGATAGCTGTCAAAGACATCGTGTTGACTAAGAAAACGTGTAGCAATCATAATTGATAACATTTGTATAGCTGATTTATAGGAGTATCAATTATAGATTGTACTGTAGCTGTATATCTTTATAAATACAGTTAGGTTAACCCTAGAAGGGTATCGAAAAACGAATTATCATTCATTGTAACCTAAGCAGCTCTCTGTGATATTTTACATCACTGAGAGAGGAGTTATTAATTCCAAACAGTTTTTAATCATTCGAACGTGTGTTAATTGTTATTCTCTCATACAAACTTGATTATAATTGTGTATTCAGCCTAACATGGTAAATAATAAAAAAAATTTGTACATGATTGATTGATTGATTCTACTACAGAATCGAAACATATACTTACAAATTATGTGTATGAAACTGAAGGAAAAAGATTGAAACCTGATTAACAGTCAATATCAGCAGTAGAATCATAGTTTTGAGATTGTGTTTTGATTCAACTACAGAATCAAAACATATACTAACAAACTATGTGTACAAAACTGAAGGATAAAGATTGAAACCTGGTGAACACTCAATATCAGTAATAAAATCATAGTTTCAAACTTGATTTGAAGAAGAAACCATAGTTTCCATCTAAAATCACATAAAGTGAGAGAAAGATAGTACAGAGGAGATCGTACAGAGAGCGAAGTCGCCGAAAACGAGATAAAATCAGTTGTAAGCGAAGAGTGTGAGAAAGAATACAGTACAGAGAGAGATCGTCGGAGAAATTGCCGGTGAAATTTAGTCGGAGAGATTGTAGGAGATGAAATAATTAAGTGTATAGCGAACCTATACATACAACGGCCAACGAATATGTTGTCCAAATTTTATATTGTTAATTAGTAAAATATTCTGAGTCATTGAATTAAAGCTTGATCTAAAGGATGAGATTAAAGGAGAGTATTCTCTCCTAGACTCTATATAATTTGGTTCTCCATAAAATAATGGTCTACATAAGGATATAATTAATTGTGTGCATTGATATGAAAGGAAAGTAACATGTGACACATTATTTGAATTATTTTTATGAAAGAATTTGAGTTCTCTAACGATTCTCTTCTAAGAATATTCAGGAAATATGGCTACTGTAATGAGTTTGGCTAAAAATTTTATTCATGATAGGTTATTTGAAAATTTAGCTAAGAGGTGCATCTTAGTGGAGATGCTCTAATCTTTATATTCTATATATTATAAATTAGTGGATAGGCCGCATCCCAAGTTTGGTATCCATATTGAGGTTCAGATGATTTTTTGTATTGATTTTAAATAATCCATTTTTTTGGTTTGGGATCCATATGTATTTTGGGATAAGATCCAAATCCATTAATTGACCCATTGTTAATTAAAGAAAGTTCGTATCCAAATTTAAATATCATTATTACTATTCTTAACAATTACTCCCTCCGTTTCTCTCATTTCTTTACACTTTTCTTTTTGGGACGTCCCACCAATTCTTTATATTACTAAAAGTAGTAACTTTTAACATTAAAATACATTATTACATCCGCTACTTCACTCCACCTTTTCAACACTATGCACTATTACATCCACTACTTCATTTATTTTAAAAATAAAATCACTATTACACCCACAACTTCATTTATTTTAACAATATTATACCCACTATCCTTGATCTCCGTTCGAAAACACAATGTTAAGATCTAAAGGGGACAGAGGGAGTATGACATAATTGTATAATAGTATACCTAATTAATTTTATCTTTAAATGCATTTTTTGTAACATATAAAAATAGTATTTTGTTAATATTGTTTCCTTCAAAATTATACTATTTAATTTTAAGTATAAAAATTATTATTTATTTATTTATTTTACTTTTATTATTATATATTTTAATTATTATAAATTAAATTTTAAATTATCATATGCATAACACGGATTATAATCTAGTTGTACTCATAATAGATCACCAATTTACGGTCATGATTTTATTAACTCAACGCAAAGTTTTAATGAACTAGGCTAGTTGTATGCTTCCACTTATGACTTATCCATTAGAATGATCTGATTCTATGAAATTAATAATACGAGTTAGATATTTAATAATGCATAGGTAACAACGATAATAAATAATATATGTTATTAATTAGTACATTAAAAATAATAATAAAATATATAGATAATCTTTCGAATAAATATTTTATTCCAAATGACGTGAACAAATTTACCGTTTTCTAGCAAACTTGAAAGAAAGTCAAAAACATATATATTTGAATTTTACCGTTTTCTAATATTTTTGAGTTAATTAGTACATTAAAAATAATAATAAAATATATAGATAATCTTTCGAATAAATATTTTATTCCAAATGACGTGAACAAATTTACCGTTTTCTAGCAAACTTGAAAGAAAGTCAAAAACATATATATTTGAAGTTTACCGTTTTCTAATATATTTGAAAACGGTAATATATAGCAATCTCCCTCATATATTTGAAGTTCGGATGATTCAAGAAATCTTCATCATAAAAAACTTCTAATATATTAGTTCAAATTATTTGGAGAGGAATGAAGCAAGGAATGAAATTTATAAACACTTTCCTCAATTTCCCCCAAATAATAGTATAAATTTCATTCCATTCTCCCCTCATTCCATTCAATCCAAGTGAACATAGCCTTAGATTTCTTGAATCATCCGAACTTCAAAAAAAAAACTTCTACTCTACTCAACTCAAAAATCGTACCGAATGAAATTTAAAATATAACTATACTAAGCTACGATGGTGAGCAGGTGACACAAAGGACAGGATGATCTGAAGGATACATAACTGAACAACTTTACCAATCCAAGGGTGAGGATCACTTTACAAGAAATATCAAATACACCCGGCCGTAGCTGATTGCTATCTCTCCTATCTGTTCTTTTGTCTCTTTACAATCAAATGCACCACCATATAAAAATAGCACCAGCCATATAAAACAGCGTCGTCTCATATCAAACCCTAACACAACACGCAGTTTGAGCTCAAGGAGGTTAGAATCCAATGTTGTATGCTCGTATATTTGTGTTGGATGCTTCGTTTTGTAGACTTAAATCCTTAAACCTTTGGATTATGTCAAGTAATTAGTCTCTATTTGTTGTTACTCACACTAATTATGACTTGATTTAGTACCACCGATACTTTGTTTTTCCTTTTTTTGCTTTAGGTTTTGTTGTTGTTGATTTAATGTTATTCTTGTTGTTGTTGATGTAATGTTATTCCTCACTTGCTCATACACATTCGTATCTGTTGCTCCTATTTCTTTTTTTTTCGTTTCTTTTTAATATTTGTCGAGATTTGATTTGGAAATTATAAAATTGCCCTGTACTAGTTTTGCTGATTCCAAGCCCTCCATACTATATAAGATGTTGTGTAATTAGTGTGCGATTGAGTTGTCTGTCGAAATTCGAAATTACAATTACATTCAGTCGACGAATCTTTTGCTCATAGCTTCGTACACATACACTTTACGTGTCTGTTGATCCTTTTTTTTTTATGTTCTTTTAAGATTTGTCGAGATTTGATTTGATTTGATTTTTCTTTTTTGTTTGTTGATTTCCGAATTATAGAACATGCCTTGTGCTGATTCCGCTTCATCTGCTATTGCTACTATACAAAGTTCGAGCTTATAGATTTGTCGTGCTTGTTTAATTAGAGGAAACATATCGCAAAGTATTGGTATAAAAAATGCTTAAAGTGATTTAACTATATGCAGGTTCAAGTTTTGAGCTGAAGAAAGGAAAGGATGCTAGCATTTGTCAAAGAAAGTAAGTTCACATGCACTATATAAGACCATTGTACATGTAATGCCTTGTCTGTTTTGACCCTAATAAGGTTGTTTGATATACTGAATAACTCTGTATACTTAAAAAGTGTGGGGCCGTGGGGTTGAGTCACCACTCACCAACACAACACTTGGGAATTGTTTGTAGGTGCCTGACTGGTGGCTCTCAATAAACTGATAGAAATTAATCACTCTGGATAATCTTTAAAGAATGGTAGAAATAGACAATTTGGGAATAATAAACATCACCATCACTTGCTTTCTCTAAGTCCTTGGAACTACATGCTAATTTGTAATGTTGTATGGTTAAGATAATGCATCCCTTTTGCAACTGTTGACTGATATTCTTTAAAGAATGGTACAAACAGACAATATGGGGTAACAGAACATCACTAGCACTTTCCTTTTGATCCTTGAAGTGCTTGCTGATTTTTAATGTTGTTTTGTTAAGATAATGCCTTGTCTGTTTTGACTCTAATAAGGTTGTTTGATATACTGAATAACTCTATGATATTAAAAAGTGTGGGGCTGTGGGGTTGAGTCACCACTCACCAACACAATACTTGGGAATTGTTTGTAGGTGCCTGACTGGTGGCTCTCAATAAACTGATAGAAATCTCTCTGGATAATCTTTAAAGAGTGGTAGAAATAGACAATTTGGGAATAATAAACATCACCATCACTTGCTTTCTCTAAGTCCTTGAAAGTACATGCTAATTTGTAATGTTGTATGGTTAAGATAATGCATCCCTTTTGCAACTGTTTAACTGATATTCCTTAAAGAATGGTACAAACAGACAATATGGGGATAACAGAACATCACTAGCACTTTCCTTTTGATCCTTGAAGTGCTTGCTGATTTTTAATGTTGTTTTGTTAAGATAATGCATCCCTTTTGCTACTATGTAAATGATCAGGATAGTAAATTCAGTTCTGATAGTAACATTTTGTTTTTCTTTTTTCTTTGTTTCAGAGTTGGTCAGTGCAAGGGGAGCATTGACAAAGGCTTTGGCTCCATCTCCACCCCCTCCATCTCGAAGAGGAAGCTTTTTGGGGAACCTGGTATATGCCCTTTTTCTGTTTTCTTTGTTTATTACCCTGATCTTTGGGCTAGGGATGTTTTACGAGAGGCAGCTTAGCCAGATCTTCCAACTTAGCTTTGGCTGGTACCTGGCATACACGATTCTGCTTAGTGTTTTTGCCACTGTTTTTATTTTTATTTGGTTGGAGAGATGTGATCCCGTTGAGATTAGAATTTGGTTGGACAAGGCGCATTCCGGATCTGGACTACTTACCTTGCTGTGGGGATTTTGTTCCGCCTTAGCCGATCGGTATTTAAAAGATGGGCCATTCGGGAGCTACGGGTATTTGATAGTGCTAGCGGATGTCGCGAAGATCAGTTTTATTCTCCTATTTGCTAGTCACGTGCTGAGGAAGGAGGTGCTGGCAAATATCATTACTGTACTCGTCCCACTCACGCTTTTCAACTACCTGGATGATAGCGATGATTGGAGTCACACTGTTATAGTTTCGTTTGTGATCTCATATGCACTGCTGGCTCAATTATTTGGTGTGGGGGAGTTGAGGTTGAAGATGAGACAGTATCTGCTTGGACCATTCTAGGGTTTGAGATTCAATCTGGGTCATTATTTTAGGCTTATGTTTATGATATGATAGACCTTGATTGTAGTATGATATGATAGACCTTGATTGTTGCTGTGATTTATTTTGGGTGGTACTAAATGCAGTTCATTTTTACTAAAAACAGTTCATTGAAATTACATTTAAGTCCTTCTATGTATTAAATGTGAGAAACTCATCGCTGCACCTTTTGCTGATAACGATGTAGAGTATTAATTATAGGGTACCTTAATTACATAATTGCAACCAAAATTCATATGAACAACCTGTTAAATATACTACTACCCCGTTTTACTCCCTCCGTCCCAATTTACATGTCCCTTTTCTAAAAAGCACACATATTAAGATAAAGTTAGTTGAATAAAATTTTCCAACTAATACCCTTATTTAATACATTGGTAAATGAGAATAGAGTTAAGTTTAAAAAAGTCAAAATTTTGGTACAATAAATGTAGGGATAGTTTTGTAAAACTACACTTAAATTTGCATTGAAAAGAGAAAAGGGACATGTAATTTGGGACAAATTTGTTTTAGAAAAGGGACATGTATTTTGGGACGGAGGGAGTAAAATAGATAAAATCACAATAAATAGATAATTTTAAGTTTATCTTAAATATCAGAATTTTACATAATCATAATTTAAATATTTAGTTTTAAATAGTTTTAAGTTTATCTTAAATACTGTTATGTCATATATATTTTAAAAAAATTAGTTTTAAATATTTAATATCATAAATTAATACAATAATATAAAAAGTTGTTTTACTTCATTATTATGTATTTTTGATATTTTATAGTAAAATTTCTATAGATTAATATAATTGGGACATGTAAATTTTATTAATTTATAAAGGTTATTAATTAAAATTTAAATTTATATTGTCGCCCTTATATTGGATACATATATTGAAAATATTAATTTATCGTGTTAGCGAATATTGATTTATGTTGAAATATTATTAATAGTAATTTTAATAATAAAAATATTCTCTATATTAAATAGATTATAGAAGTAATTAATAAATATCAAAATAAATAATATTACACAAAAAATGCTTAAATGTACAAAATTAGTATCTAAAATGACTTTGAAATCCCAGAATTTTGACTTTAAACTCTTGAATTGAATAAATATTTTCTTTTATTGACACAAGAGTTAACAATTTCTTTTTTTACCTTTTCGTGTATGTATTCTAATGTAAACTAGCTATTCTCTCCATATTCTTCAAAATAATTATTATTTACAATTTGAAATAACAGGATACAATATTTTTAAAATTGATATGAAATTAATCTATTTTAACATATTGTAATCATAAAATAATTGTACATAAATTATTAAAACGTAAATAATTTTTTAATACCATTAACATTACACTAACCAATAACGTAACATTGACTAAGTTTTACTTAGCAAAAAAATATATATATAATTATACTCATGTTGACTTATTATAATTTAGTATAGATTGATAAGGCATCAAATTTTTAAAAAAATTCAAATTTAATTTGAATAAAATGTTTAATCAACAAATGGATTTTAAGTTATAAATAAAAAATAAAAATATATAATTCATTATGAAATTGTCCTTAAAATAGATATTTACAAGAAATAATATAATATAAATTTAGCTAAATATCAAATGAAAAAAAAAAAGAAATGAACGAACTCTATATGATAGATGAGGAATTAAAATTTATAGAGCATTAATAATAAACTTCAAATTGAATGTGTGTAGTGTATCTAGAAAATGGAAACAATCATAAATGCAATGATTTGCACAGAAAAATAAATCAGGATTAAGATTGTAACTTCAATGAACTGCATCTAGTAATTGTGACCTGCATTTAGAAACTATGAAGATAAAAAGTAATGCAAAAATCACAATCACACTCACCAATTCCAACACCTTCCTCTTCTCTCTCACTTGTTTCCGCTTCTCACTCACCAGAGACCTGGTCGGAAAGGTGTTCGGAGCCGGAAAAAGCGTCGGAGACACACTCGCCGTCGGAAAGATTTTAGTGAATTAGATCGGAAATATATATTGGGCCGATATATCGGCCGATTTATCGGTGATACGGCCGAAATCTGGAACACTGGTTCTAAGTCGCAAGATTAGAACATAAAATATACGGTGATGATATAAAAGTTGGATCATAAATACGAATTTAACAGCGTATTGGATCGGGTTACAAGACGCAATGCCGGGCATCGACGACATCGAAGTAAGCGCTCTCTCTCTCTCTCTCTCTCTCTCTCTCTCTCTCTCAATTGATGTGTAGCGAATACAAAACCTATTAAATCTACTCCAATTTATGTTCTCGAAGCAGAAATGTTTGAATTAAAAATAAAAATGGGAATCTGGGGTTGCTTAGAAAGGGTTAATTTATCAGTTCTGGGAAGATGATATGTGAAAGTGTTTGAGTCTTTGATTGATTAATGTTTTTAGAGGTCGGAACGGAGAAGCATATTCATGATACATATTCAAGAAGATGATTTTTTTTCCTTTTTAATAATTATATTACATGTTTTCGAATTTATGTGGAGTTAAGTTTTCTATTTGTGTTTCGTTTAAGTTGGGTCCCAATTCTAATAGAATCCCCTTATATCTTCCCCTCAATTTGCTGTACTTGCGGTTGAGAGGTGGTGTGTAAAGTTGCTGTCCGTTATTTACATTGTTAAGTGCAATAGAAGTAGGAGATGACATGGTTTGTGGATAGCAGTCGTGGCGGAGTAAAACTGTAGGGCTGATTACTGGAACACCTTGTGGAAGAAGGATGAGTGTTAGGTATAGATATACTAGGAGTGAAATTGGTGTGTGAAGGGCAAGAAGCCAAGAGTTCAATTGGAGGAGGGTTTTGTGAGGTATCAGATACAAGCTTACTCTTCTCATTCCTCCTCTTTAGTTCATTCTCCTCATTTGACCCTTTTTAGCTCACTCTTCCTTGTGTGGATTGGATGATAAGTATAGACTATTATCCAGGAATGATAGCTTCGTACCTCAGCTATATACGGAACCATTTCCTCTACTAGCTAAACGGTCCTATACTAATGTTCTACCTATAGATGAAACAACTTCTTTTAATATATCAACTTTTTCGCCAACTTTTTTGGACGAAGCCATCTTGATCATTGACTAATTGCTTAGATAAGTGAGTATGAGGAATGGAAATAAAGAATTAATACTTATGTTAGTAATTAGTTTATATTTGTTTATTGTAGAGATAAATAATGTATTTATCTATTCGTTTTATATGTGGGGCTAGGAGTTATTTATTAAGTAGTTTATTTATAATAAAGCCCAATTGTTTATGGACCTTAGTCCATTAGGTATTTATTATTAGGGTTTCTATTTCCTACATAAGCATTGTAATTCCCCACATATTAAGTAGACTTGATTAATATATTATTGAAGACATATTGATTTGGGTCTCTTTGTATGGGTTGCAATCCATGATCTTCTCCTTTCCGCAGTTGGAAACCCTTGAGGTAGTGGTTCTTCTTGAATCACCCAAGCTATCTTATTATCGTTTGTATTCGATAAATCATTGTTTTTGAAAGTTGTCCTACATCAATGAGTTAAGAGATCAGCTGTCTGACAGCTAAATCTGTCGCACTAATGTACGAGATGTAAACTGTTGATCTTGCACTTGGCCACCTCAAAATTTCTCATACATATTCTACCGTATGGCGTATGCCATGTTTTTCCTTCGATCGACAACAACATTTCTCCGTGTTAAAATAGTTATAAAGCATCTATTTCCAACATCTATGTTTAAGTTAAAATATTAGTATTATAAGTTCTAGCATCTTAAATCTATCCTATCAGTAATAACTATCAATAATACTTAGCAATAAGTTTTGTTCTATATAATGAGGCACAACCTCATTGTTTGTAATCAAGAAAAGGCGTAACAAGTAGCATTGCTAATATAGCAGCTACATTTATATATGCAAATATTCCCTCTTCTGTCTACCTCTCTGATATAACTCTTCAATAAAGCATTTATTCTAAATTGTGATATGGTATCAAAGCTCAAGGTAGCAGCAGTCATTATCGTTATTTTGACTGAGAGAGAAGAGAAGTTCCGGTTTAAACTAGTTGTACGAACACTGTGACAGTCGTTATTGATTGAGAGAGTAGAGAAGTTCCAGCTTCGACTACGAACCCAATCGCATCTCTTCAAGCAATCGGAAATCAAATAGTATTTAACCTAAAGGAGGAGCATACCATTGGAAAAAAACATTTCAAGACGAGCCATTAGCCGTAATTTCACCACTAGAATATATCTACTGACGAAGCTTCTTGGGGCAAAGTTGGTATACTTTACAAGCTGACTTTAACCTTGGTATTGTATTCCAGATCTAATAATCTTTTTCAGATTCAGCTTATGTCATATATATGCTACAGATGTATATATCTCCACTATCTTTTACTACACTGCTGCTGGGTTACGGAAAATAATCGACCCACTGTTCCGTCATTCCTTGTGCATTGCTGTTGTATACGCATATACATATACATATATATTTGTGTATATATATACGGCTGGATTACACTATTGGGCTTGAGACTTGAGTAGCACAAGTGAATAGCGGATACCTCGAATTCAAGCGGTAACACAACCAGTAGCACTACAATAAGTAGTAGTAGATTTGGATTTCACAATACTCCATATGTAAATCCAAAATGAGACGGAAAAAATTATCTTGAGTGGTGAAGTGCTACAAAGGCACTCTATCCAAGAAATTGATTAACTATATCAATGGGAAGGCTAAGCAGCCTAAGGAAAATGATGAAAGTTTTGATGACTGGGATTTTAAAAACGCCATGGTTTGTTCATGGTTGTTTCACAAAAGCTGTATCTTTCTATAGCTGAAGAAGTATGGAAATCAGTCATTTGAACTTACTAATTTTTCGGGAACGTAGCCAAATGTTTCAAAGGGAAACTTGGTTCAAAAAGATCGAACACTTGCCCAATATTATTCAAAAATTTCATCACCATGGCAAGAATTACTATATATATGAGTGTGAACATGCTGAAAGATCAAGAGCAATATCAAAAAATGATGATTGAAGAAAGGGTGATGAAGTTGCTTGATGGATTGTTTAGTGAGTATCAAGGATATCACGGCGCCAAGTCGAGCCTCAACGCTCGAGTACCTTCGAGAAGAAGACTAGTCGACAAGTCGCCCGACTAGTCGTAAAAAGTCGACAAAGTGCTAATTATACATGTATTTACTAGATTAATATATAATATAACTAAACACATCAATTCCAATTTAAATCAAAAGTAATAACAATGTAACTGTACAAGAGTATAAGTTTTGAATATGTTAAGAAATCGGGCTTCGAGGTTTGAGGTTCTCAGCGCCCGAGTACCGAGTACAAGAGTACTCGTAGTTTTGAGTAAAAGTCGTAAAAAGTCGGGATTCGAGATTCTCGGCGCCCGAGTACCTTCGTGTCGACTAGTCGTTGACTAGTCGTCTTCGTGATAACAGTGGTGAGTATGATTAATCAAAAATCAACTTAAGTTCCGTTTCCAACTGTTAAAGATGCATATGGTCATGTTCGACTTGTGGAGAGTCCAAAACAAGGTCTGACTTCGACTTACCCTTCTGATTTATTTGCACTACTTGCGGGAAATATAAAAACTTTAACAAATCTAGGTAGCTCTAATTGGTAAAAATATTATTTCCCAATGTGACTATTTTAAAAGATTAAACCACACTTTTGATACATGTTTTATTTTGCATCCTCACCTTGAAAGTTGGGTACGAGGTAGTTACAAACGAGGTGGCTACACCTTGGAAGTCGGGGACGAGGTAGTTACAAACAAGGTGGCTAAAATCGCTCCACTTTAGGATATTACACATTTTTTGGAGGCAACCTAGTTACTTGGCGAAGCAAGAAGCAACCAGTTGTTGCTTTAACTTGTGCTGAGGGGCTATGCCTAAAGGTGCGTGAATTGTCATGGATTGGTCTCCTAACAGAGTTGGGACTTTCATCACTTACTTCTATGAAGCTGTATTGTGACAACAAAGCAGCTATTGACATTGTACATAACCCAGTTCAACAAAACGACAGAACTTTACATATTGAGATTAATCAGAACTTTACATATTGAGATTAATCGACACTTTATCAAAGAGAAGATCAACAATGCTTTATTAGCGTTCACTTAGTACAATCGGAAGATCAAGTAGCCGACATGTTAAGTAAGGGTTTAGGAGGAATAATATGCATCCGCTTATTGGCAAGTTGGGCATGAATGATATCTATGCATCATTTGAGAGGGAGTGTTAAAATATTAGTATTATAAAGCATCTATGTCTAAGTTAACATATAAGTATTATAAGTTCTAGCATCTTAGATCTATCCTATCAGTAATATTTAGCAGTAAGTTTTATTCTATATAAATGAGAGGCACGGACTGATTTTTTCTAATCAAGAGAAGCTGTAACAAGTTATATTGCTAGTATAGCAGCTACATTTATATATACAAATATTCCCTCTCCTGCCTAACTCTCTCTGATATATCTCTTCTATAGAAATATATATACTGTATTCTAAACTGTGATACTCTGCATGCTTTCAAGATAACTGAAAAATAATGAAAACCATTTCAGGCGTAAAACATCTTCTAAAATTTTACTTGAAGTTTTCAGTTATAACATTGTCATGTTTCTCAAGCTATGTGTTAATTTATTAAATTTTGTTTTTCTTTGTCTTGTTTTTTTTTGCCATCTTGTTTTCTCCTCTTTTCTAGTCTGCTACTCTACCAGGAATTGTCTACTTGGTGTTTCTTTCATCATCAATGAGCTGCACTTTTCTGTTGTACGAGTGGGCTCGTGAAAAATTGGCGAAATCTGATCAGTTGCGCGTTACTGGTGATGATCTGATCCATGTAGCAGTTATTTTTTTTATTGTGATAGTAATTGTAGAAGTGGTGCCTGATAGGGGGGCAGTAACTAGAATCATCTACAGATCTTATAGGCGGTACAATGTGAGGATGAGTTATTTGCTCTGTATCATAACAACTATGGCACACAGGTATCTGATGAATTTCGGTCCCTGGGGAATTGAATGTTTGTTTTTCGGCCTTCTTATCCTTTCGGTGGCATTTTACATTGCTTTGAATGCTACCAGAGATGTATCTTACAAACTGTCCCGACTACTTACAATCCATCAAGGTGGTTTATTATTACAAAATCTAATCAAAGGTGATTATTTGTCGGCCATAACTTGCGGCATCACCTGTTCTGTTTGTTGGATAGTTATGGTGAGAAATCCATTTTTTGTTTTATAACTTTGTAAGTTCAGCATATATAAATTGTCTATTTATTATATGCAAAATGACTCAATATTCTATTCTAAACAAGGTATTTCGTTTGGCCGAGCTGAAGTCTCCCAGAACCAGATGAGAAATGAGATCTTATCAGCAGCACAGCTGGGATTGCTTCTGTTTTAATTGTTGAAGCTGTTGACGATGATGACAGTCTTATGTTCGTTGGATTATTGTTTCTTTTGGCTGAGGTCTTATTTTAATTTTGAATATTGTTGTTAAAACTAGTGGTATTAGTTATTGTGTTTTTGTTTAAGTGTCTCAAGCTCAAGTGTAAATGGGCAGTTCTGGGCTGATGCGATGTTATCGGTAGCTGCTCTGGGCAATGCTGTTTAAGTTAGTAAATTGTTGACTCTGATGTCAGTTTATTTTCATTGGTTTATTACTTCTTTTCGCTTAAGATTTACTTTATCATATATTTGGTGGTTATAATTAGTGGGGGTTTTTTTGGGTTTAAGATTAATTACAAGAAATTTAAGTACCTTGTACTTGTACCACACATACATTTTTCTCCATTGGGACTTGAATAAAGAAGATCAACATCCACTTCCTAAAATTGGCGGTATTAGTTATTGGTTGCTTGTTTAAGACTTAAGAGTCTCTAATACATGTTTTGATGTTTTCTCATTTCCGACTTTTACTTTGCCATGTACTTGAGTTCACTCTTAATTGAGTTGAGTTTGTGACAGGTAAATGGAATAGTTTTAGGAAACATTTTCCAGTATTCTTGTAGCTTAGACCAGAGAGAGAACACAAGAATCGTCCTACTTCTGAATTGATTGAACTTCAATTTTAACTCTTTCTAATCCTTTTCTTCTTTTTACTTTATATACAAAACAACTTAATTATTGTTAAAAACAATAATCATTGTTAGATATATTGGGTTGTTAAAATCCGAAAAGTCTATCACAACACGTTTCATTGTGTTATGGTGAGACTTTTGGGTAGGTTAGGGCAAGGTCAACGGTGTGCTATCTCTATATTATAACACTAAATACAAAATATTGAAATTCAATGGTGTTCTATAGTTTGTGCTATATATAGGACAAACTATAGCATTGAGCTATATTTTGAAACACCCCAAAAAGGTAAAAAGTGAGTGGGGAATATAAAAAGGAGGAAAATCATTTCTACATTTGCTTTGGTTCATTTAAAAATGTGGGGTACATGAAAAGTTAGTTAAATATGAAACAAGATAAAACACAAACCATTGGAGGCATGTTATTTTAGCACCAAAAATCACTTTTTGATGCTATATTATAACAATAGCTCCATCTATTTTAGCCTTGCTCTTAGAGCATCTCCAATGGTACTAGCTAAAACGGTTACCTAAAATAATATAAAATAATGATTATGTAAAATTTACTGAACCTGTAAAAAGTTGTACTCCAATGGTGTTAGCTATAATTGTTAGCTATATTTTAAAAACAGTATTTTATTATTATTTTTCAATTAGCCGACTATATTTTAACAGCTATATTCTCAACGGTTATATTTTAATAGTTATATTTCTAAGGACTATATTTTAACAGATATATTTTCAATGGATATATTTTAACAACTATATTTTTTAAAAATTTAAATTTATTTATTTTAACAGTTTTAATTTTTTTTTAACAACTTTACTTTTTAAAATTCTTTTTTTTTAAAACCGATTTTATACTTTAAAATTTATTTTATCCTTTAGAAAAAAAAGAAAATTAAAGTCTAAAACATAACATTATAGTTAACAGGTGCTTTGCCATTCAACAAATATAGAAAATCTCTTTTGCATGAGCTAAAAATATAGCTAACAGCTGTTGTCGTTGGAGACCAATTTTTTGAAGTTGTTAGTTATAATGTTATGCCACCTCAATTTTTTGGCTAACTGATAACGTTGGAGTTGCTCTTACAAAGTAACAAAATTCTAAAAGAAGAAAATTCTTACATAAGCTTTTCAATAACTAGATACCAGAATCTAACTATTTCAAGAAATGACTACTAAATTGGTCATTATTTTTAATTTTGCTAAATTGACAAGTATACTGAAATAAATAGGGCCAAGTCCATTCCATGCCCAAAAAACAAGATAATTAAGACTAACAAAACGTAGTTTAACGAATTTCAAACTTTAGAGATCATGTAAAAACATGGTAATGCAAGCAGTAGTCAGTCATCTGATTGGCGGAGCAGGAATGTGATCGACATTGCTTCCTGGACATAGGTTCTGACACGGAAAGGCCAAAAACGCACTGCCCTACTCCATCCTGCCTGAGCTCCGCTTCCCTTGGAGAATTCTATGGATTTGCAGAGGTTGGACACCTAGGAGCTTTTAAACCCTATAAACTGGTGAGTGGTGATTTTTCTAGGACGTGGGCCTAGACTATTCCCATTCTCTTTCTGATGAATCAGCGGGAAGATTTTTTCGAATTTCTATTGGAGATCATGTTTTTTTTTCTACCCTCGAAGATCATGTTCTTGTATAAATATAAATCGTTCATTTCAATTTTTTCGAAAGTTAATTTTGGTTGCATGAGGAACATTTATTACTATTTATTAAATTTCAACACAAATGTAAAAATTGTCATTTTAATGATTGTGAAGTTATAATTTTATTCTTATATTTTTAATGATTGTGAAGTTATATCTTTAATAATTATATAAAAAGTAGTGACATTATGTTAGTGTTAGGATTTAGACCATTAAACTTCTTCCGTAAACTCACGACATTACAAACTGTTATACTCAGTTTTGAGTTTATGTCACTAAACTTCTTCTGTAAATTCACGACATTACCAACTGTTATACTCAGTTTTGAGTTTATGTTTAAGAAACCTATAAGATAAATCACATCTTCTGTTCTTATCTCTTCCTATTTTATTTTTATTTTCGAGTAAATAAAATATTGATTTATATTATTTCTAGAATATTGGATAGATAAAATTACAAAAAATATTCTAATCGATTGAATATATTTTACAATTCTCTTTTGCCATTTTAGATGATTGATATAAAAATAAAAATTTACATTATGCATAATGCAACCGAGTACAAAAAAAGATTTATTTACACTAGGAGTGTGCCCACTACCACGAGCTTTCTTTTTTACGAACTTATCAAGCAATTATCTCAAAGTATTTTGTGTTATTGTGATTTTACTGGTTATTGATATTGACTATTTTTTAAGTTTTTCATTTGTAAATAAACTTGATGAATAAGTACACAATTTTTTCCCTTGTTCATAGTATGTTAGGCATTGCAAAATTTGTAAAATAATTTGACGAATGTATCATAACCATATACATTAACAATAGGCTCATAAACAAATTTTCAATCATAAAACATAACAGAGGCTTGATAAACATCCAGGAAGATTACAACAATCAATTTCTTTGATTAAAAATCCACCCTGATTAAAACATCCATCAAAAGTTCATAAACATTCAATTTCCTTAATTTTTTCTTAATCAATGCTAATTTAAACAGCGTTGCATACATAAGACAAGGAACATAAGTTTGTAGCCTATCATTGACGATTTACTCAATAGTCGGAACGAATTTGATGCTTGATTCAATATCATGCTCATTCAATTCTTTGAGGTCTTCCACCAAGATTGTGTGATTTGCTTTGAACTCTTTAGTGAACTGTTCAAAAGCTGTCATCAAATCTTCAATTTACCTGATAGAGCTCGCATGTTCAGTTGCAAATATCATGCTCATTCAATTCTTTGAGGTCTTCCACCAAGATTGTGTGATTTGCTTTGAACTCTTTAGTGAACTGTTCAAAAGCTATCATCATATCTTCAATCTTACCTGATAGAGCTCGCATGTTCAAAAGCTGTCATCATATCTTCAATCTTACCAGGGGCGGAACCAACATAGGGACTGGGTGGGCATCTGCCCCTCCTTGCCGCCGGTTATCGTCTCCGGGAAAGAGTAAAATTTGGAAACTTCAATCCGATTCACTATCTTTGCCCACCCTTACTCATGATAATATAATAACTAAATATATGTCATAGATATTCATTGGAAAGAGATAATCATGGTGCCTGAACGAATTCAGGCCATGAAGATACAGGAAAAACACATATATAGATGGAAAATATATGTACAGAGAGAAGCAGATTAATGTACTTGTTAGTGGGTAATAACTAGCAGAAACAATAATCTAAATGGGCCTACAATTTTGTTTATGGACCTGGTGTTCTTGTTTAAAAGTCTGTAGTCTAGATTTAAATTCATCAGTTTGTTTCTTTCCTTTTTCAACTTTTTCTATTTTTTTCTTTCTTTTTTAAATTCTACAATTATCATGTAGTTTTGTGAATTGATTCTTTTTTTCTTCCTTTTAAAGTAATTTTTCTTGAAAGGATCTTTTTCTAAGTAATTTAATTTAATATGTAAAATATGTAAGACAAATTATAAATAAAGAAAATCTATACTTTTTCTACAAATATGAAATTAGATTATAAAATTAAAATTATATTAACTGAATTTGACAAAAAAAATAAAGTACAAATGATGCCCCCCCTTCTACCATTTTCTGGTTCCGCCACTGAATCTTACCATTGACGATTTACTCAATAGTCGGAACGAATTTGATGCTTGATTCAATATCATGCTCATTCAATTCTTTGAGGTCTTCCATCAAGATTGTGTGATTTGCTTTGAACTCTGCTGTCATCATATCTTCAATCTTACCTGATAGAGCTCGCATGTTCAGTTGCAAATTTGTCAATGACTTTTCTAGTGTTTCTCTATTTGGCTTTCTGTTTCCATCCGATGATGAGTCGCTATGATATTTGTAGAGAGTATAATATGATATAGATATGAACCACCACTAACAACTGAAAACGGATTGTTCATTGGAAAATGAGTCATCACTAACCTTTAATTCTATAATTTTTTGTGTACATAGTGTATTTTATTCGTTTATTTTGTGGATGCAAAGAATATGTACTGACTCATTTTTATGAAACAAATAGATGAATGTAAAGAATACTATCATTGCATCTTAATTCCATACACAATGATAAATTGATTTTTAAATAAACAAATGAATGAATTTTAAAAATATAAGTTGCATAATAATTGAATTTTAAACAAATTTATATAACTATCCAACTTATATTTTATTATAATACCTTTAATTTAGAAATCAGTAATTTCATTATGAAAAAAGGAATTAATGTGCTTTCGATGTTGAAATAATAAAGTGAAGTATTCGATTTTTTCCAACTATGAACATTTTAATTTATAAATTTTCGGGAAATGAAAAAATATTTAATAAAATATAGAATACAGTTTTATCAATGGATATATAATTATAGGATAAGATCTGTATAATGGCTAAGTTAAAAAAAGCACCAGTTTAATGTACTTCGCTCATATTGTAATTATTTCACTAAGCAAAAAGAAAGTATATTTCATGTACCGGACTTAATGTTCTTTCGATGTTGAAATTAGGAAGTGAAAGATTAAATTTTGATTATTTTGAAATACACACATTTGAATTTATAAATTTCTGGGAACGTGAAAAAGATTGAATAAAGTATAGAATATAGTTTTAACAATGGAGATATAATTATAAGGATAACATATTTCTGCAAAATGTCTATGTTTAAAAAAGCAATAGTTTAGTGTACTTCGCTCAGATTGTAATTTCTTTATTAAGAAAAAAAGGGTATGTCATTCATGTAAAGCAATTAATGTACTTTCGATGTTCAAATTAGGAAGAATACAATTGAAGTTCGATATTTTTCAAATACAAATATTTTCATATAAAAATTTTTGTGAACGGATAAATATCAATAAAGCATATGATATAGTTTTAACAATAGGTATATAATTAGGATCATGATCAAATACAAACTTACAAACTTTTTTTGTTCAAAATATTTATAACTTTCAACATCAATTATCAAATAATAATTAAAATTTTAGTGAATACACATAATTTAATTCTTCAATATCTTTCTAGGATTGATCACCAACACCAAAATAGGGTATAGAAATTTGAAATTTTATCTGTTTAATATCGATTGTGTTGAACTGTAGCTAAAAATTTGTTGAATAAATATTATATAATTTTCAACTATCCCTCTAGGATCCAACAATACCAAATTAGGATATATAAATAAGAAATATTATTAATTTAATACAATTTTCTTAATCATGCCAATGCAAAATTATTTTACATATTTGAATTCAACACAATTATAACTATTGTTCAACAGATGATGTTGAACTTAAGTTATGTATCTGTTGAACACTTGTTACAAAAATAATTCAAAATAGATTTTTAATAAATTATAAAATGATATAAATATGTTTTTGCTAGAAATGATATGTATTAATAAAATTTTAATTTTAATTTTAATAAATGATGTTGAACCCAAGTTATATATGTGTTGAACGAAAAAAGTTTATTTTTAAGAAATTTTTTACTGGAACTCAGCCCAATATAATTAGAGGATAACATATTTTTGTAGAATGTCTATGTTTAAAAAAGCAACAGTTTAGTGTACTTGGCTTAAATTATAATTTTTTTTATTAAGAAAAAGGATATATAATTCCTGTAAAGGAATTAATGTACTTTCGATGTTGAAATTAGGAAGTGAAAGATTAAAGTTCAATTTTTTCAACATACACACATTTTAATTTATAAATTTCTGAGAACGCAAAAATATTGAATAAAGTATAAAATACAGTTTTAACAGTGGGTTAAAACTATACGATAACATGTTTTTGTCGAATGACTATGGTAGACAAAGCAATAGTTTAATGTACTTGCTTAAATTACAATTTTTTTTATAAAGAAAAAAGGTTATATTATTCATGTAAAGGAATTAATGTGCTTTCGAAGTTGAAATTATGAAGTAAAGAATCGGAGTTTGCTTTTTTCCAAATACAGACATTTTAATTTATAAATTTTCGTGAACGGAAAAAAAATTAATAAAATATATAATATAGTTTTAACAATGGATATATAATTATAGATTAACTATTTTTGTTGAATGTCTTAGTTAAAAAACAAAAGTTTAGGGTACTTCGCTCGAATTATAATTATTTTTATTATGAAAAAGGGTATATAATTCATGTAAGGAATTAATGTGATCTCGATGTTGAAATTAGGAACTAATAATGTTTGCTGACAGTCAAAGTCTACCTCACTTGAAGTGGAAATTGGAATACTAGATGTCTAATTCAAATGTCAAGCATATAAATAGTTTAAGAAAGCCTTAAGATCACCAAAGCCCTGTGAAAGCATAATAAAATAATGAAAAATAAAAAACACGAAAATTGGTCATCTGCTTAGCACGTCCCTTCCCACAACGTCCCTCCACATTAATCGCCAAAATCCATCACCCTGCAATTACATTATAACTAAGCATTAACAAACATGGCATCCTCGTAAGTCGTAGACAGGTAAAAGAATAATAAATAATCAACTTTACCATTATAACCCAACAAAAAACATAAGGCACGGCTAAAAAATATGCAACAGTAAATTTGTAACCAATCATAGCATTAACAAACCTGCCAGTCTCGTGAACAAAAACTATCCTAGTAACATCGCAAGCCACTTCTCGAGTGGCATATAAAGCCAGAAAACACACTTGAGCACTTATTAAACTAGAGGCACACACCTCCCCCTATCACTATCGCCCATAATACCCCTCACAACTTCTCCAACAATACACACAAAGGTGAGTAGGCCTTTCCTTCCATTTAATCGAGTAAGAAATCTAGTTGTCCATGTAACACCCTACTAATTTAATAATAAGGCTACATAGACTAAACAATTCCAAATCATAATAATCTATAATAAACCAAGTCAATAATCCAACTGAAAGTACGAGGTCCAAATATCCAAAATAACGAAACTAATAAAGTTCGAAACGAACTATAAATGAGTTCTCAAGATCAATAAATCTACTAAGCCAAAACTCCACTAATGACTTGGTGGCACTCATCACTCTTCCCGCTTTACCCCTATTTACCTGCGGAATGGAAACAATAAACAGTGAGCCAAATGCTCAGTACGAATATTATCTAAATAAAACACGAAGTTTAAATATGAGTGAATTGTGTCTTACCAACACATAGATACAACGAATGATGCTATAGAGATCAATAATATATTACCGAGACAATTATCGATGTTAAACGAATCAGCAAGATAATAACTTAAAACAATTAGGTTAACAATAAATCTGAAAATAAGGCAAGTAAGGTGGGTACAATATGGGTCTCTTACACAAAACTATACTCGCTAACTCCAATCACCAGCGAAGTACAGGACAATGGTTTCTCCTTCGGTAATCCAGAAGAAGAAATAAGGAATGTATAAAACATCCCAACAATACAATAGCGATCATGATCTAATCACATCTCATACCCCAGAGACGTGCTCGTATACTCACCCACCGATACGAGTAGGTGCCTAGTTCACCTTTACTCCGAACTCCATGTGAACATTGTCTGTGATTAACCCACACAGATCGGTCTAAGAGCCCAACAAATAGGTTACAAAGGTTGCTTGACTCGTTGCACGAAACGAAACAAAATAAACAATGTCGCAAGAAAATGCGAAATAAAACAATATATACGAGTCAAGGCAACAATAAATCCAAAAATAGGGAATTCGAAACGAAACTGTGAATGCGTACAAGTAGGTACACATGGAGTACAATGAGGTCACAATTTTAGAAAACGAATCCACAATAAATTTAACGAATATTTATTAATTAAAAGAGAGAACAAAGAATTCATACCTGATATAAATATTGAGCTAACTGTAAAATATCCGAAATCAGGTGTACGGCTAATAGTCCTTATTCGAATCTAGAAATGAATTTCGTAACAATATATTAGTATTGAAGCACTCTCGCACATTAATAATTCTTACAGTTAAAATACTATAAATTTACTCAACTCAAATTATTGCATAAAGATCATGAATTAATGCACAAAAATATATTTGTAAAATAATATAGTCCCTCAGCCCACTAATATTAGGACACCCACCTAAATTAACCACTAACACCAAGCTCAAGTCTGTGGATACAGGAATAATAAATTTGACACTATCAATAGCTAATCAAATAAATTACACAAAATAATAAGATAAATATTGGTTAACAAATGTTATCATTAACAATCATTAACTAGCATAGCTACTACGTTGAGCTAGCAGAGCAATCAAAACCGAAGAAACATTTTTTACAAATACGATAGTTGAAACATGCTTAACCAGTTTAAAATAATAATAATAATAATAATAATAATAATAATAATAGTAATAATAATAATAATAATAATAATAATAATAATAATAGCTAAACATAAAATTAATTTAAAATAATTATAACAGTAACACTAAACTCCAACCCGGTACAAAAGATAATACATATTTAATAACATGCACACAATTACATATGTCCGATATAATCATTAATAAATTACATTTTAAATATGAAATGCAACACAATCTATATATATTATAATGGCAGGAGATCCGAAATGCACCGGAAGCGTTTAAAATATTTTTCTTAAATTCTCACTTTTTTGATTTTTTTATTAAATTCTTTTTTTGCATTAATTAGCATCTTAATGGCATATTAATGACATCTTAATAATCATTAACTACACTTATGAATATATATATATATATATATAATATATAAAATAAATTTACTTCATATTATTTATAGAAATGATTGACAAACTTTATTTGAGCATTATCATTATTATTCAAATATAGAATATTAATTATGTGTATAAAATTATGATTATTTTTCATGTAAATTAAAGACTTAAATTTGTTCGCATTGCGTCATTTTTTATTACATGTTGAAGATTTTTGAAAACTTTTTTCAAACGATTATAGGATAAACGATCTTAACTTTTCAAACAATTTTTAATCAATAATTGTGATTTTTTTTATAAATTATGGAAGTATAATATTTTAGTTAAAATCTAGAATTTGTATAAAATAATATTGACATATTTTTATTTTTTACATAATAAACTCAACCATTTTATTGACCGACTAAGTTGATAAAAATGTTATATACATGTTATTACATTATATTATATCATAATAAATTACTATTCTAATTAGACTTAATTGCAGGAGGATGGGCTCAACTATTTTTTTTTGCACAAAAATGGTCCAAATTTAAAAATAGACAATAGGATGAGCTATCTATTTTTAAAAACAGATGAATGTATTCATTTTATGATTTAATTACAACATGATGGTTGAAAAATGTATTTTTAACACAAAATGGCCCAAAAATAAACAGCAATATTTAGACTAATTTAGATGGAATGCAAGCATCTGCTTAAAAAAATATTTGGGTCATTTTTGTGCAAAAAAAAAATAGTTGAGGCCATACTCCTATGATTAAATCTTCTAATTATATAAATTTTTATGCTACTATTGAGCATGTATGTTATGAGAGGGGTGTCGGCTTTCAAAACGTTATTTAGTTATATTTAATATTTAATATTGTAATTGCTACTTTTAATATTTATGATATTTAATT
Organism: Kitagawia praeruptora; assembly: GCA_037693485.1. NCBI lineage: Eukaryota > Viridiplantae > Streptophyta > Magnoliopsida > Apiales > Apiaceae > Kitagawia > Kitagawia praeruptora. The sequence continues at coordinate 129,856,092 of CM075354.1, forward strand.
TTTAATATTATAATTCTTTTTAATATATAATGAGAGTACAATAAAAATTTATTAACCGCGCAAAGCGCGGCTAAATTAGCTAGTCCAAATAAAATGTAAATTACGTCTACTATAGTTAGTTACTGTATGTAAAATCTACTGGGGTCCTGGTCCCTGACAATCATTTGTCAGGGACCGGTTATTTAACAATCGGTTCCATAACCGTTGGATCGTTGATCCAACGGCTGAGATTAAAATTTTTTTTTTATTGCCTATCCGCGGAAAATTTCCGCGGACAGGCAATCTGCCTATCCGCGGAAAATTATAGCGGACAGTAAAAAATTTTTGTAATCCAGGGGGGCCGTTGGATCAACGATCCAACGGTTTAGGAACCAATTGTTAAATAACCGGTCCCTGACAAATGATTGTCAGGGACCAAAACCCAATCTACCGTAACATGATACTCCCTCTGTCCCGATAGTTTCTTTACATGGGGTTGGGCACGGAGACCAAGGATAGTGGATGTAATATTGTTAAAATAAATGAAGTAGTGGGTGTAATAGTGATTTTATTGTTAAAATAAATGAAGTAGTGGGTGTAATAGTATAAAGTGTTGAAAAAGTGGAGTGAAGTAGTGGATGTAATAATATATTTTATTGTTAAAAGTTACTCCCTCCGTCCCACCAGATTCTATACATTACTATTTGCATTATGCTGGCACGCATTTTAAGGCTCTTATAAAGTATAGTTCCATAACTTATTTTTAAAATTTTCTTTTTTTGTATAAAAATTTAACATACCTATTTTTATACAAAAAAAGAAAATTTGAAAAATAAGTTATGGAACTATCCTTAAAATGTACCTTAAAATGCGTGCCAAATCCCCCGTCCCCCAATGTATACAAACTGCTGGGACAGAGGGAGTACTATTTTTAGTAATGTAAAGAATTGGTGGGACGTCCCAAAAAGGAAATTGTAAAGAAATGGATGGGACAGAGGGAATACTATTTGCAAAACTAAATTAATCATAAAAATTCTTTGATACACATGTCCCCAGAACTAGTTGAATATATTAGATAAAAATTCACCAATTACACTAGATTGGCAACATCCCATGCATGCAAACAGAAAGAACAATTTAGTACATATAGGAAAAACAAAGCACGACCAGTCGACCAGTACCAAACATCTAGTTTTAAAAATATGGTTTAGACATCATATCTGTTTACAAAATAAAAAAAAATCTCTAAATATGAGTATACAAATCATAATTTAAACATAACAAATAAAATCAATAAAATACTATAATCAATACCACATTAAAAGGATATATTACAACACCCAACTCTCGACAATAAACACAAATATGGTTAGAATAAAATTATACAAACAAACACACCAGATAGAAAATCAATAACAAATAAAACACGTACAATTATAATTAATTTAGAAAATCAATAACAAATAAAAGAGTAGTTTGGAGCTTATAAATGGTTTAGAGTTGAGAGACCCGAAACTGGAAGTATTGATTGGACATGCACAACACTGAATTTGTATGTACAAAATATTGATCAAAACATTGATTACGACTATAATTTAATATAATATAATGAACTCATGATACATACCTTCTTGTTCTAGTACAAACTCAAAGTAGTGCCAAATATAGATACCTACGACTCAGATCAATCCTCCCGTTTCACTACAAATGTAAAGGTAAGGTGAGTATATACTAGTAATCAACTTGAATAAATACTACACATCTTAGAGATATACCTGAAAGCTTCTATTCGACTAAATGCAATGCGTAGCTGTACACCTCTCTGGTTAGGTATAATCTTATATTTATAAAAACTAGTAAGATAGGTATAACCCACCGAAGATAAGGTTCGGAAATATATCAAATTAAACTATGGCCTTATCAATATTTTGATAGAATTTAGTCAGAATTCCATTTCTAATTTCTAGATCCTTCTAGAATGAAAATAAAAACAAATATAATATTAAACATAATTTATATTATCTAAACTTTAGATAATCAAATAATTAAATAAAATATTGGGATATTATAGTCCAAGTCCCAAAAACCAACATAAACGCACCACCCATAACAACTACAGCCAATATTTTAACAAAGGGACTCAAGTGAAAGAGGTTATTTTGTTTCTGTTGATACAGGATTGACTCTAATTTTAGGTCATCCGAATTATATTAATTCGGGTCGGGCCTAAGAATATTTTGAGTTTATTGGAATCAATTATGTCAGTTTGGGTTGACAAACCATTATTATCCGTTCGGACGGCTCATTAAATTATAATTAGCCCAGTCCAAATAAATTATTATCCATTCGTTCCACCGCCACAAGTATATAAATTCCAAATCAAGTTTGAATACTATTATGGAAAGAAACTTGTCAATTAGAGCGTTACTTGCGCAAGAATAAATACTCCGTTACTTACGCGTGAAGAATAAAGGCGGTGGACGAGCGAACCCTAGAACTACGTGGGCTTGATTTCCTATATAAAGGATACGTAGGCACCTTGAGAGATCATTCATTCAGAATCCCATACACTCCGATAATACCTCTCAAGCTCAGCCCCAAATTCATAAAAACCCTATTCTGTACGTTCAACCCTAATTACAAATTCAATTTAGGGCTTACGAAAATTAGCCTTAACATTTGGCGCCGTCTGTGGGAAGGCGTATACAGACCTTAAACCTTTAAAGCAAACACAAACTCTCCATTATGGCTCAACCAACCAAAACTCCAATCATCTTACCTTTCTCTACAAACCTCATCCAAGGGGAGACCTCCACACGTCTTCGCTCAACCATCACCCGGAGTGAGGCAGATGCTCAGAACCACCCGATCCATCTAAGTGCTCAGGCCGCTTTGAGTGATGATCGTCGTGAGGCATTGAACCGAACAGCCGCACGAGAGGAACAAAGAATTCGTCGCGATCCAAGCCCTATTAGGGGTCGAAATTTGGAGAGAGACTTTGATAGAGAGCGCGATAGAACTCCTACTGAAGATGTAGATTAACTCCAGGAGCGGATGAGGGCATTGGATGAGCAGCAGAGAGAAATTACTCGAGAGCGTGAACGCTTGGAACGAAGGTTGGTTCAAAGAGGCTCACCGCCCAGGAGATCCCCTCCGAGAGTTTCGCCTCCACGAAGATCTCCGTCCCCTAGGAGAAGGTCCAGAGACAGATCACCTAGAAGGGGAGAAGGGGTAGGAGGAGGACGTTCTCCTCCGCGTGATCGATCCCGACCTGGTGATGATGGTCGAAGGAATATGATGATCGAAGGTATGATGAGGATAGAAGGCGTGATGATCGATACTATGAGCACAGATATGACCGATACGCTGATGAGTCTGCAATCCTGAGGGAGAAGTTAGAGAATATGGAGCGTGCTATGCTCGGAGGAGGCACGAGTAACTATTCGACTGAATCTCCCTTGGTCAGATTTGTTCGTGAATATGTGCCAGCAATTGGACGAACTATCCCAAAGATGACATACTATAATGGTAAAGGAGATCCATACGAGCATGTGACCCAGTATGAGAGACAGATGAGGCTAGCTGGACATGATGAGACTACCATGTGCCAGATGTTTGAAGTTTACCTAAAGGATGGTGCTCAAGGGTGGTACCGAACTCTGTTGCCTAACTCTATTACGTCGTATGAACAGATAAGGAGCAAGTTCTTGAAGCACTTTGACTACAATAGGAGGACTGGACAACTGACCGCTTCACTTGTCAATGTGAGGTAGAGGTCGGACGAGTCATTGGCTGTGTACATGAAGCGCTTTAAACAAGAGTGTGAGAAGGTGTCGTCATTGGACGAATCACAGGAAATGGGTTTCTTCTACAGTGGATTGGACCGCATACAAAGTCGCAAACTGCTCTCTTCCTTTTATAAGATTGTTCCACAGAGTCTTAATGATATGTACCAAAGGGCTGAAAATATACGAAGAAAGGAGGAAGCTCTAGGCGCTCTTCCATATAGCCCGGAAAAGGAGACACATGACATCAAGAAGGACAAAGCAGTGGATTCTTCAAAAAAAGGGAAAACGAATGGAGTAAAGTCTACTAAGAAGGATACCGTCAAGGAGGCTGATATAATATACACTCCACTTAATACCACTCGGTCCAGAATACTTAATGAGATCAAGAACAAACCTGGGTTCGAACGCCCTCCAAAAATGAATGTGCCCAGTAATAGGAAGAACCAGAAGAAGTACTGCGAGTATCATGAGGATACAGGACATACAACAGAAGACTGTTTTAATCTGAAGCGGCTAATTGAAAAGTTAATCAAGGATGGAGAGCTGAGAAAATTCATTGCCAAAGATAAGGAGGAACGTCAGGAGTTAAGGGAGAAAAAGAAAGAGGTCAGAGGAGAGATTAACACTATCTCAGGAGGAACCATTCTTGGAAAAAGCACTAAAACAGCTAAAAGGAAATATGCCGGAGAGGTTTACAATCTTTATAAGCAAGTCGATCGGCCAAAACAGCTACTCCCTATCTCATTCACAGAGGACGATTATGAGGGAGTCACCTGGCCGCATGAAGATCCTTTTGTGTTCACATGCATGCTTCATAATCACAAAATCCGCAAAGTATTGATTGACGGTGGAAGTGCAGTGAATATCCTGTTCAAGAATGCTTATGATAGAATGATGTTGGACGGAGAAGAGATGGAAACTTGTAATGAGCCACCTTTGTTCGGTTTTGGCAACCAACCTGTTTCAATCGCAGGAATGGTAATGTTTAAAGTTGAAATTGGGACTGACCCAAGGACAGCAGAAAAAGAGTTGAAGTTCTTAAAAGAGGACAAAAGAATGTTGAGAATGTCTGCTTTCGATGCGGAATGAAGGGTCATTGGTCGCGTACCTGTTGTGCGCCCAAACACTTGGTTGACCTATACCAAACATCCCAGAAGGAGAAAGAAAAATCTGTTGAAGCAAACTTTGCTTTTCAAGATGATGGACCCAAGTACAACCCCTCTGATATGACACATCTGGAAGTGTCTGATTTTTATGAAATCCCTGAAGGAAGCGGAAATGAATGATGCAATAAATTATATAAATACCGTGTTGGTTGAAAAGACTGTTTATCTTAATTATTATGTGTAAGACTTAGTATGCTTAATTATTATGAAATTTCTAATTATATGTGCTTTTATTTGAAGTGATATGGATATTTCTCATTCTCGCGCTGGTCATAAGATAGATGAAGATATTTGTCTCGTTGATAGCGCAACTACGCACACTATCCTTAAAAATGAAAAATATTTTACTTCTTTACACAAGTATGAAGGCAATGTTAACACTATATCCGGAAGTATTAATTTGATTGAAGGCTCTGGAAGAGCTAACCTGTTATTACCTGGAGGAACAAAATTTGTTATAACTGATGCATTGTTCTCTCCAAAATCACAAAGAAACTTGTTGAGTTTCAAAGATATTCGTAGAAATGGATATCATATTGAAACAATCAGTAAAGAAAATAAAGAATTTCTTTGTATAACATACATCATTTCGGGTAAGAAATATATGAAGGAACAACTACCCGCTTTTTCTTCAGGATTATATTATACAAATATACGTGAAATTGAAGCAAATGCAATCGTAAACCAGAAGTTTACTGATACGGGCAATTTTATTGTTTGGCATGACCGGTTGGGACATCCGGGATCAACTATGATGCGGAGAATTATTGAAAACTCGCATGGGCATCCATTGAAAAACCAGAAGATTTTTCAATCGAATGAATTCTCCTGTGTTGCTTGTTCTCAAGGAAAATTAATTATCAGGCCTTCTTTGGTAAAAGTTGGAACAGAATCTCCTAAATTTTTAGAACGGATACAGGGTGATATATGTGGGCCCATTCACCCATCATGTAGACCATTTAAATACTTTATGGTATTAATTGATGCATCAACTCGATGGTCACATGTGTGCTTATTATCGTCTCGTAACCTGGCGTTTGCGAGACTACTTGCTCAAATAATTCGATTAAGAGCACAGTTTCCTGATCATAATATTGGTACAATCCGTTTAGATAATGCTGGAGAATTCACATCACGAGCCTTCAATGAGTACTGTGTGTCAATTGGAATCAATATTGAACATCCTGTTGCTCATGTTCATACACAGAATGGTCTCGCAGAATCATTCATCAAACGACTCCAATTGATTGCCAGACCATTGATTATGAGAACAAATCTCCCTACTTCAGTTTGGGGGCATGCTATTTTGCATGCAGCAGCACTTGTACGCATCAGACCTACAAGTTATCATAAATTTTCTCCCCTACAATTGGCTTCTGGAAGAGAGCCTAATATTTCCCATCTGAGAACTTTTGGATGTGCGGTATATGTCCCAATTGCTCCGCCGCAACGAACAAAGATGGGTCCCCAAAGAAGGTTGGGAATATATATCGGTTATGAATCTCCCTCTATAATAAAATATCTTGAACCATTGACAGGGGATATGTTTACTGCAAGATTTGCAGACTGTCATTTTGATGAAACTATTTTTCCAAGATTAGGGGGAGAGAACAAGATTATCCTTAAATCAGGGGGAGAAAATAAACGGCTGGAAAAAGAAATTACATGGAATGCATCAACATTGAATACTTATGATCCTCGAACAAATCAATGTGAACTGGAAGTTCAGAAAATAATTCATTTACAAGGCATTGCAAATCAGTTGCCTGATGCATTCACTGATATAAATAGAGTAATTAAGTCATACATTCCAGTTGAAAATGCTCCTGCAAAAATAGAAGTCCCAGAAGGACAATTAATTAGAGCAAGTGAGTCAAAACCTCGCATGAAGCGTGGTAGACCGATCGGTTCCAAAGATAAAAATCCTCGAAAAAGAAAAGGAGCAAGGAGTGAAGATGCCCAAATAGAGGAAATAAAATCTCTAGAAGAGACTCCAGAAGAGTCCTGTGACATGAAAGATGAAACCCCAGAAGAGGATCAGGTACCTGAAAAGGAAAATGAAGAGATCTCAATTAATTATGTTGTCACAGGAAAAAGATGGAACCAAAATGATATCATCGTCGACGAAAATTTTGCATATAATGTAGCGCTTGATATAATGATTGAAATTGAGGATCTTGAACCAAAATCCGTCGATGAATGTTGACGTAGAGATGATTGGCCAAAATGGAAAGAAGCAATTGAAAAAGAATTGAGCTCACTTAATAAACATAAGGTTTTTGGACCTGTAGTCCGAACCCCCGAAGGGACAAACCCGTTGGATATAAATGGGTATTTGTGCGAAAGAGAAATGATAAAAATGAGATTGTGAGATACAAGGCACGTCTAGTTGCTCAAGGATTTACACAAAGGCCAGGCATTGACTATGAGGAAACATATTCCCCTGTAATGGATGGTACAACTTTTCGTTACCTTATTAGCCTGACTGTTATTGAAAAATTAGATATGCGCTTAATGGATGTTGTAACAGCATACTTGTATGGTTCCCTCGAAAAAGATATTTATATGAGGATCCCTGAAGGATTTCGAATGCCTGAAGCATCTATATCACATTCACGTGACCTTTATTCGATTAAGTTACAAAGATCCATATACGGATTGAAACAGTCTGGTCGAATGTGGTATAAAAGATTAAGTGATTATTTATTAAGGGAACAGTACAAGAATGATCCTATTTGTCCATGTGTTTTTATAAAGAAGACAGAATCTTCATTTGCTATAGTTGCTGTATATGTTGATGATATAAATATTATCGGAACTCCTGAAGAGCTCCAAAAGACAGTCGATTATTTAAAGGCAGAATTTGAAATGAAAGACCTTGGAAAAACAAAACTCTGCCTTGGATTGCAAATTGAGCATCTATCTGGTGGAATATTTGTGCACCAGTCAGCGTATACAGAAAAAATCTTAAAACATTTTTACATGGACAAATCACATCCATTTAGCTCTCCAATGGTTGTACGGTCACTTGATAAGAAAAAGGATGTGTTTCGACCAAGAGAGGAAAACGAAGAAGTACTTGGTCCTGAAGTACCATATCTTAGTGCTATTGGTGCATTGATGTATCTGGCTAATAACACACGGCCCGACATAGCATTTTCTGTAAATTTGTTAGCAAGGCATAGTTGTGCTCCAACACGGAGACATTGGTATGGAGTTAAACATATTTTTCGATATCTCCGGGGCACAACTGATATGGGATTATTTTATTCTAATAAATCCAAAGCAACACTAACGGGTTATGCAGATGCAGGATATTTATCAGATCCAGATAAAGCTCGATCACAAACAGGTTATTTGTTTACTTATGGCGAGACAGCCATCTCATGGCGTTCTGTGAAACATTCTTTGGCCGCTACATCTTCTAACCATGCGGAAATTCTTGCCATCCATGAAGCTAGCCGAGAATGTGTTTGGCTAAGGTCAATATGTCAACATATTCGTGAATCATGCGGCATGCATCATGATAGGACAACCCCGACAGTAATGTTTGAGTACAACACAGCATGTATTGAACAGTTAAAGGGAGGTTACATTAAAGGCGACAAAACTAAGCACATTTCCCCCAAATTCTTCTTCACACATGACCTTCAAGAAAATGGAGAGATTGAAGTTCGACAAATTCGTTCCAGTGACAATCTTGCAGATCTATTTACCAAGTCATTACCGCCAACAATTTATGAAAAATTAGTACACAAGATTGGGATGCGTCGGCTCAAAGATCTCAAATAAATTTTCAATAATTGATGTACTCTTTTTCCTTTACTAGGATTTTTTTTTTCTAAAGGGTTTTTTTCCTAGAAAGGTTTTAACGAGGCACAATTATTGGAAATAGGACATTCAAGGGGGAGTATTGTGAAATGAATGTCCTAGAAAGTTCTATCCTAGAAAGTTCTAGACAAACCTTTGGCCTTTCAAGTCTTAGACCTTTGGCTTTTCATCTTTAGACTTTTGGCCTTTTATTTGATTGTAACTCACAACTTGTAAGCCTATAAATAGGCATCATATGTGAACTTGTAAACTCACTTGAAGCAATAGAAATTCTCTTCTTGATATTCTTGATCTCTCTCTAAATATCTAATACTAGTTATAATATATTCATAATAGGTACTACTCAAATAGAAACCAAATTAGAATAGAAACTAGAAACTAAGCCTAAATTAAATATTTCAAGCTAATCTAATGACCAAACTAGGGGTACCCCAATACAAAAAACGTGTAAAATACTTGGCTATATCCAACAAAAAAAATCACTGTTCATGTGATGACGTGGCAGTGGATTTCACTGGTTAACGGTGCTTCGCACCTTCTTGTACGGTGCTTCGCGCCTTTATCATTCTAAAGTTGTAAGGAATGGCAATCAATGTGTAAGGTCCCGTAAGAGGGCTATTTTAAGCTAGAAGGGGGGGTTGAATAGCTTAATATCCAATTTAAAAATTATTATGGCGTTTTAAAATAATTTTCCCTTTTTAAAACTTTTACCAAGTCGTTAGCAGATTATAAGTGCGGAAATAAAATGCAAGGGAAGAAAATACCACACAGGAGATTTTATCCTGGTTCGCGATGGCGCAATCTCTAGAAGATTCGCTCACCCCTACATCCAGTCCCCGAGCTCCTCTCCGGACTCGAGATTTCCCTTATAAAATAAACTCGCTCCTTTAGTAGGCGGAGAAGCTTTTACAACCCTACAAATATTTGTCTTGGTGCGTAACTACCCGTTACTACCTCAAAATAAATGTAAACACCTACACAACTTATCTTAGACAATAACTCCCCGCTATTTCTTCAAAGTTGATGTAGAACCCTTGGTGTAGACTATTGAATCCTTGGCTTTTGTCGGTCTTGGATCTTAGATGATAGGTCTTGGGTCTTTCCTCTTCCTCACGGTGCGAAGACTACTAACTCCCCGTTAGTACGTCTAGGACTTGGGTCTTAGAACGAGAATCACCTAACTTCAACTTCACCTCACTACAAAAGTTAGACAAACAATATCTACGAAACAAATATGGTAAAGATATAAATAGGTTGGACTAGTATGTTACGGTACTAGATCCAAAGGGTAACTTTAATATCCGTAAGAGAATATTAAGTTATAGTGTATTGTTAAGTATACTTTCTTTGATATTAAATGAAGATCAAAGTATACTTTTAATTACTCCAAGTAGATATGAAAATGGATGGAGTAATATATCAAGTCCTTGTTAAATAGCCTTGTTGCTTAAGGATCCTTGATTTCAATATTTGTCTTTAATGAATTTGCACGTTAAAAAGGTTAGACAAATTAAACACCACACACAAGCATACAAACCCACACGACGTAAAAGTAACTCGCTTATCTATAGGATAAAACGAGGGCCGCTATTATGCGTTAAAATAGTGCGGAAAATTAAATATCGGCAAGGGACTTGTCACAATGAATGTACTCGTCACGCGGGCACGAATAGATCGAAACGTTAATATTCAATTAAGAATATTAAGTTATGTTTGTGTGTTTATAACTTCTTTACGAAGTTTGTGTTGTACGAAGTATCTTTCAAGAATAACCCACGGGCACTAAAGATGCTAGTAGGGTATTCGTATAAATACTTTTCGTTACAACTTGACTTATGTCAAATAAGTCCGTTAAGCTAATATGCTTAAGGCTTTTAAGATGTATACTTCCGATTGACTAAAACAATGTCAAAGTATAATCTTCTTTTAACTTCTTGCACTAAAAAAGTTTATGGCCACGTAAAATAAAACGTAAGTAAAACAAGTGGCTAAACTTGTGCTTAAAGAAGCTTATGTTGAACGAAGTATTCCTTTAAAGAATATCCCACGGAGAGCACTAAAGATGCTAGTAGGAATCCGTAAGAATACTTAATCGTTACAACCTCGACTTTTGTCGGATAATCGTTCTCTTTTAAAAAGAGACTTTTGGGATCTTTAAACAAATAGATCCAAGAATAGAGATTAAGATGAAGTATAGAAATTAAGAACAAATCTCAAATATAAATATGGTCGGTTAAGACTCGGATACGAAGCTAAAACTTACCACCTTTGGAAAATGATCGGAAAAGTTCGCCGGAAAAATTCGCCGGAGGTTCGGCCGGATTTTGGCACTTGGTCGAACTTTGGGCAGCCCTTCGGGAGGCCGGAAAGTGGTAGTATATGAGCTAGCTTGGGTGAACAAAGCTTGGTTGGGTGGAACTAAGCTTGTTGAACAAAAATCTTGTATATATGGATATATATTTAACAGAGAGAAGGTTTTTGAGATGAAGAAGATGAAGAGAGTATTTGAATATGTAGAGAGAGAGTCTTCTTCTAAAATGCCCAGCAATTATTTAGCTCTTAGCTTGTGTTTGTAATGGGTGGATGAGGGGGTTTATTTATAGAAGGAGTTGGGTGGAATGAATGGTGGAGATTTAGATTTAAGGGAGTGGTTGAGATTGAAAGCACTTGGATTGGGGGGTTTTCACTTGGATTGCCAACATGGCAAGTGGTTTGTGCTTTCTTAGAGTGGTTTTGGTAAAGTAATACCAGCTGTGTTTTAAATTGGATCGGACTCGTATCAATTAACGAATAAATACGTAACATGTATCGTTAATTAAATATCCGATAAATACGAAAATACCCAATAAATAAATCTAAAATTATGGAAATATTAGGAATATTATAAAATAATATTCTGGAAAGTTTGGTCAATTTTGGTCAAGGTTGACTTGGTCAAACGTGGTCAATTGTTGACTAACTGTCTCGTTTTTCGTGTCCGGACCAAAATTCTCTAAAAATTACGAAACTTTAACCATGCATAGAAAATATTATGTAAATGATCAATCTCAAGTTTCAAGTCATTCTAGCAAGTAGAAGTATTTTATTTGGATTTAAAACGATTAAATCAGCTTTCGGTTCCGAATAAAATACGATTGGTCTTTCTATGAAATAGATAAATCTTTTGACCAATGTTTTGACTAGAATAAATACTTAGAATATATTTCCTCATATATATAATATTTTGAGAGCATAGGAAATATTTTTGAGCGAATAAAATAATTTTCTCCGAAATATAATAAATTTGAGAAGTGGGAGAAAAATTAATTTAAATATTTCTGGCACGAGATTAAAATATTCTTGAGGATAAAAAGTCTTTTCCATGATGAGTGCGAAGACAGAATATTTTTCGAATAAAAACTTATCGTTTTTTAATTTAGCACGAGTTTTCTAAAGAATATTAAATCTTGAATATTCTTTGTTCGAGCCTGTTGCCTTATTCATATCGTAGTAGAGATCTAAAAAATATCAAACCTCGATATTTCTTGTTTGATCTTATTGCCTTGGTGTAGAGATATATTCCGTAAAACATATTTTGATTTTTCAGCGAAATGGAATATCTCTTTGTATTTTAAAATAGGATGATAAATTTTGCTAGATTTTGACCATTTGACTTTTGACCGAATCAATTAAATAAATGACCTAGTGGAGAGGATTCTACGTGTATTTAAATTTTATGTTTAAATCATACAAATACCAAAATAAATATTATATCGAAGATATCCTTTCAATCTTCCCCTTTTTGGTATTTGCCAAACAAACATAAAATTTAAATTTTAAAAGTGTGTGCTTCCCCTAAGTGTATGCATGATATTTGAAAAAAAATTCGCATATAAGGTAAGGAGAATAATACTTAACATTCCTCTCTACAGAAATTAATTGATTCCTGCAAAATTAAAACAATAGTCAGATGGTGTAAAGAGATATAATATAGCACAAAAAAATTATAATTTAAGAAATAGTGCTATTTCTTTCTTCCCCTTTTGTTTGGTAAAAAGCAAAAAAAAACTTTCTTTCCCTTATTCTTGGTATGAAACCAAAGATTTAGTAACAAACACTTCCTCTTTTGTTTGAAGAAGAATTTTCTTTTCTTTATTAAAAAATAATCAATATTCTCTCTTCGAATGATAGCATATTAACGGATATGCATGACTACTAGCATAAAAACAAATTACATGACAATCTCTTTTTCTTTTAATACTATAAGCAAACATACATGTTGCAAGAGTACATAAGTTGCTAGTGAAAAACAATATCTTATAGCCAATTATCGAGATACATTGTCAAGTATTGCGGTAAATGTATCAAGAACTAACGTTCACAAAGTTTCATTTTCATACATATATGCTATTATTTCATTTATTAAACAATGAAAAACTGTTTTTTTTTTTTAGTAATTTATGAATTTCAGGCATACATTCAAGCTTCAGGCATGTATTATAAACGATGCTAATACCAGAACCGAACCATACACGATGTCAATGGTACAGACAGAATTCGCAATATTACAACAGTTTTCATCAGACTTCTGCTAATACAATCTAGACAAAGTGATTGCATAGATGTTTGCTAATTCGGTCTTAGACAGTTTACACGCAAAACCATACTACTCTAACTTGTTCTAATCATTTTACAGAGAAATACAATACAAGGATTTACAAGAGAATTAAGTCGATACATGATCAATTCCTAATACAATCTAAGTACATTCAAATGTTCTTTTAGAATTGTTTCATCACTGTCTTAATAATTGAACATTATCAAGGCCACAGCTGCAAAAGAGAATAATACCTTATGAGCACATTTCCAGAATTGCAGAACTTACCAGATTGTAGTAGAATAGAGACAAGCTAAGGTCATAAGTTTTAGTACAGATACTTAATATATGATGTAGTGATAAGAGTAATGGCAATAACAAATATGATAACTGCAGAACATACATTACCATTCAAAATTGTTCTTTATCAATCAATGGATCACATTGATTAACAAGAACAAGGTTCTACAGATACTTCAACTTACATACCAGCTTCCTGAATTAAAACAAGTCATTCCAACTATTGCAGACTACCAAACTTAAGAAAAATATTACAAACCAAAGTCACATGTGAGATAAACAGTCTCACAGTCATAAACAGGCTTACTTAAAGCATTACAAGTAAAGATTACAATTAAGAGCATCAAAAGTGGCTAGAACAGCCAAAGAACAGAATACAATCATAGCAACAAGAGTTGATCAGTAACCAGCTTGAGCAGAGATTAGAAACAACAGCAACAGTCAGAAATAGCAGCAATCAATCACAGAGAGACAAGTAACACAGTCAAGCAATGGCATCTTCCATAGCAGCAACAAACCCAAATTCACCAACCATATTAGGGAGACCATTAGAGTCAAGTAGTTCTACACCAGCACCAACAGATTCTAATTCATTGATTAATTCAGCATTATTAACAGTTTGTACTTGAAAAGAACTTAAAACTTCCATGTCTCTTACCCTATTGTTTCCCATGGTTAAGGCAGCTAGACTCTCAATGAAACTTAACCTCCTTTTTATATCTTCATTTTCAGTTCTAAGCCTCCTAATTTCTAGGTTTTGTTCTTCAAACATAACCCTAGCAGATTCAGTCTTATTCAAGTAAATGTCCTCTTCCCTAATGTCTCTAGGGAGATCAGTAGCAAATACATCCTGGGGTTGACATAAGACTAGGGGAACCTGAGGCCTAATATGCATAGGAGTGATTTGAGAATCAGCAACACATGAGTGATCAAGGTGTGTGTGAATGTGGCAGATATTAAAGATGGAAGATATCAAGAGCCCATAGGGCATGTAACCAACAAAGTTTGCATTTATCAAGTTTAAAAGAATCACATAAGAGGTATTGAAGTCAAGTTTGTTAATGGACAACAAAAACAGAATTTTCATGTCAAAGAAATCAAAGTACTTACTTTGATTTGGTTTAGGTAAAACATTTGCTCTAACAAACAAGGCAAGATTTTGAAAGATAGGTGTAAAATGCTTGTAGTGAATGCTACAATGCTTATCACACAGACCAAGAGGCACATCAGATTCACACAAAACAGAAAGCATGAGTTTGAATTCATCCTTATCAAATATGAAGTGAGAGTATATGTCAATACATGGATGTTCAGAATCAATCAAGCATGCAGGAAGATGAAGTGCAATGTTTATGGTTTTATGGTCTACTAAGATGGTTTTCTTATTTACACAGGTTGTGAAATGCATGACTCCATCTAGACCTTTGACCACCCTCATGTTATAATAAAACTCACCCATAAGATGTGTGAAATACCTCTTCCCTAAGTGTGATCCTAAGCCTTCCCATCTATCCCTTTTTATGACATTCTCTACCTCACCACTAAAGTGTATGTTTATCCCAGGTTGGACATTTTTTATCATGTCCTTGAACTTCTTGGTGTGGGACAAATTTATGAGTTGAGGAGGTGGAAGTGGTTTAGGAATGTTTCTAGGGTTAGGGTTAGGAGACTGTCTCCTTGTGTAGACCTTAGGTCAATAAGGCTTTCTTGGTCTAGGGCTGTTGATATTAGGCACTTGGAATTTGGAGCTTTGATAAAATGGGATGGATGGGCTTTTAAAATGTGTCTTTTGTTTCTTGAGGTTTCTGAGTTTTTGTAGTCTAGGGGGAATGACCTTAAAATGTGAAGTCCTTGAATGTATGAACTGATTTTGTTCCATATCTTCAAGGAAAAAGGGGCTTGAGGTGTTTGGCCTTGGGTTAGGGTTGGAAGGGAGTTTATGAAACTCCATGTCTTTTGGTGAGTGTATAGGTTAAGGGAGTGCAGGTGAGTGGGAGTGTATGTGAACTGGTGTGTGAGTGTAAATGAATGCATACCATGACATGCCTTAAATAGAGTTACACATGAATTTGAATTCTAAAAATTAAAACTATTCATGCACAAGTACAAATGTCAAAACAGTGTTGAATTTAAGTGAAATGCAGTGAATAGAGTTTTGAAATCCGGATATTTTTGTATAAGATCAAGATGCATATATTGAAAATCAATGTAGCAAGTATAGATATAACTGGTCAGATAGTGTAATGCATGCATATAGTTATAATAAGGGAATAAGGAATATATTTAAGAGGGTATAAAGCCAAAAAGTCTTCTTAAAATAGACCATAGTACAATGCTTACACTGTTTTAGAAAGCACAGCAGACAGGAACTGTATAAAAAGGACACAAGAAGGACACAGACCCCACTGTGATGTCATGCAAGTCTTTTAAAACAAATGCAGGTATTTTGTAAACATGTACTAAGCATTTAATGTTGTACATATGATTGATGTGAAGTTGACAGTCTTTAAAAGTTGCAACATGCTTTGAAAAGTCAAAAACTGATTTTATAATCTAGATGCCAACTGTGAATCATGTAAGGCTTATCAACACACAATTTTATTTCTCATAATGTACCAGATAGCACATAATATAGTGCAGTGCACCATAAACAGACCAAGCAACATATAAGACATGTAACACACAAAAGATACAAAAACTGTAACAATACATAATTAAATGTTCTTATGTCTAAGTGGCCGTATACACCAGTGATCCAGATACTGGGATTCTCTAAGGGATTCCCAGCCAGGTCTTAGTGCAAGGGCATTATGTGTGTAGTGTATGCATGACTTAGTTCTAGGAGTTGTAACAGATTATATCTTCAATAAATCAAATCATTCCTCATTGCACAGTTTCACAGTAAGAGACTCTTTAAATCCAGGACATACACAAATCAATTTATAGACAGCCATGAAGTACTAGACACAAGCGGATAATTATCACAATATTTTAAACCAAGTCTCACATAGTCAATTTTAGACATTCATAAGCATCTAATGAGAACATCTCATCTTATTTGACCAAATAAATTACTGATCACATAAAAAGTTGTCATAAAACTCGAACCAAGGATGTAC
Organism: Kitagawia praeruptora; assembly: GCA_037693485.1. NCBI lineage: Eukaryota > Viridiplantae > Streptophyta > Magnoliopsida > Apiales > Apiaceae > Kitagawia > Kitagawia praeruptora. The sequence goes on from CM075354.1 coordinate 129,872,851, forward strand.
ACATAATATAACAAAGTATATCTAATTTCAAACATCAAGATATCAGTCAAGTATTGTATCCCAGTTTGTATCTTCACTTACACAGAAAATAAATCCGTTTGACTCAAAAATTCAATTAGTCCATGAAGATCAGTCAAATCAATATCCTTAACACAATCATAGAGAAAAAAAATCACATAGTTCAAATAATTATTCCATATTGTTCAATCAAAATACCAGTCACAGGGTGACACAATGAATTGAAGCAGATACTTCGAACCATAGTATGAATAAATCAATAATTAAGTAATTTCAAACACACCATACACCTCGAGTATGATTCAGATAAAATCATCCAGATTTACATATAGTACGAACATGCAAGACTCGATTAATCACATTCAAATCACCATATATCAATACACTCATAAGTTCGAACTGAGTTAACTTAAGTTTGAGATATATGAGACTACCTGAGCCCAAGGACTTTACCAAGTCTTAAAGGACTTACCAGGTTAACTCAGTCGCGGACTGAGTTAACTTCCTGAGTCAACACTCCGAGTTGCAGTTGACTCGTCCGAGTTACCTCACTGAGTCGAAGTAGATCGACCGAGTTTCAACCAAGTTAGCAACGATTCCATCATAATCTTTTCATTTCTTTACTTGAGTTTATATCAACGAATCGAGGACCTGCAATCACTATCTCACAAAAACTAGTTAGGGTTTTGAAAGAAGCCAAGATAAACAAATAGTGAGTGTGTATATCATATATATATGTCGAACTTTGAGTTTTATCAAGCGATTTATAACCAAAATCGTCGATCTGAACTCCAATTCTTTCATTTTTACCAATCCCAGCTCGTTAGTATTGATTAACTCGATTAGTGGATACATAGATATATATACTATATAGTATAGAGTGTTTAATCGTAGAAGAGATCTGAAAATTAGAGTTCTCCGGCGAGAAATGAACAAAAAATGAGAGAGAGAGGCGCGAGGAGAGAGAACAGAGAGAATTAGGGTTAGAGACGAGAGAGGCTGTGTAAACAGTACACACATAAAATGACTGACTCGTGTAACATGTATATATGTATTTTACTTAATGAACGGTCAGGATTGATCCATCATTGTAATCAACGGATGAGATCTTAGGGTTTTAATCAATTGGGCCGGGTTACTTGTATATAAGCTGGACTGGGCTCGATTTAAATGGACTGGGTCGAATTTGACCACTAAATAATCAGAAAATATATATAAATTTTTTGAAAATAATTTTGTAAAATCAAATATTTATAGAATATATATATAATATAGATATTTGAAAATATTCTAATATTTTGATTCTTGTATGTGAATTTAAATATCACAATTAATATCTCAAAAATATTCTTGAAATTAATTCAAAAATATTTATTCGAATAGTTTTATCTAATTGATAAAATAATAAGAGTCTCGATAAAACCCGATCGATAAAGTTTCATGTGTTATCGTTATCGATGAATCTGAGTTTTAGAGTCACTTAGAATTCGATCAAGAAGATCTCTTTTTCGTGAGATAATTATGATAAATATTTTCACAAAATATATAAATATTGATAATATTTATATAAATGTCTAAACCATTATTTGGGAAATTCCAACATTCCTAAATCCAAACGGAGTTTAGCGAATCTTTCGGAATTTAATGGTTTTGTGAATGTCAGCGAGATTGTACTCAGTTTCGATATGAGTCATTTTTATATCGCCTTTATTGACATGATCACGTAAAAAATGATGTCTCACATCTCTATGCTTGGATCTTGAATGTAACACGGGATTTTTGCTAAGATCAATAGCACTCGTGTTATCGCATAAGATGGATATTACATCAAATTTCTTATTATAGTCTGCTAGTGTTTGCTTCATCCACAATATTTGAGCACAACACTTTGCAGCCGCTATATATTCAGCTTCTGTAGTGGAGATAGATACCGAATTTTGTTTCTTGGAAAACCAAGAGACCAAGCATCCTCCCAGAAACTGACATGTACCACTTGTACTTTTTCTATCGACTAAATGCCCGGCATAGTCCGAATCAGAAAAACATACTAATTCAAATGGTACTCCTTTCGGATACCAAAGACCTACGTCAGTGGTTCCTTTAAGATATCTCAAAATCCTTTTTACCGCGGATAGATGAGATTCTTTAGGTGCTACTTGGAATCTAGCACACTTACAAACGCTATATTGTATATCGGGACGACTTGCAGTTATATATAGCAAGCTACCGATCATACCACGATATTTCTTAGTGTCTACGGGAATCCCGTTGGGATCTTCTGTTAATTTATCAGAAGTAGACATAGGAGTAGATATGGGTTTGGCATTATCCATTTCAAATTTCTTTAACATCTCTTTACAATACTTGGATTGAGAGATATGGATGCCTTCGTTAGATTGCCTAATTTGCAATCCTAGAAAGAAATTTAATTCTCCCATCATACTCATTTCGAATTCTTTGCTCATATTATCAGAGAATTCTTTACATAGTGCATCATTGGTTGAACCAAAAATGATGTCATCCACGTATATTTGTACGAGTAGGATATCATCTTTTTCTTGTCTCGTAAATAAGGTTTTATCGGCAGTTCCCATTTTAAAGTTATTTTCTAGTAGGAACTTGCTCAACCTTTCATACCAAGCTCTTGGAGCTTGTTTTAAGCCATATAGGGCTTTGTATAATTTGTATACATACTCGGGATGTGTGGCATCTTCAAAACCGGGAGGTTGTTTAACATAGACTTCTTCTTCTAATATCCCGTTTAAGAAGGCCGATTTGACATCCATTTGGTATACTTTGAAATCTTTATGACACGCGTAAGCTAACAACATTCGAATCGATTCAATTCGAGCTACGGGTGCATAAGTTTCATCGAAGTCTATACCTTCCATTTGGGTATAGCCTTGAGCGACTAATCTCGCTTTATTTCGAACAACCGTTCCATTTTCATCTAACTTGTTTCTAAAAACCCACTTAGTTCCAATTATGGAAGTATCTTCGGGTTTTGGAACAAGTCCCCAAACTTTGCTACGAGTGAATTGTAATAATTCATCTTGCATAGCCGAGATCCAATCCTCGTCTAGCAAAGCTTCTTTAGCGGTCTTAGGTTCTATTTGAGATAGAAAACTAAGATGATTCACAACGTTTTGTACTTGTGACCGCGTTTGAACTCCTTTATTTAAGTCTCCAAGAACATTGTCCAAGGGATGACTTCTAATTATAGGAATTTCTTTTGGGAGTTCAGCTTCCGGTTCGACCAATTCTAATGGGTTTCTTGGAACAGGGGTCCCGAGATCCATATTTTCGAATTGTCGAATAATTTCTTCTACATCATCTTGTTCGACATTGTCTTTTTCAACAAGATCTTTGTACTTTGGTGGTGGTTTGCTTTCATCAAAAGCTACATTCATTGATTCTTCCACCACAAGTGTTTTGAGATTGAATACTCGATAGGCTTTACTATTTGTAGAGTATCCAAGAAATATACCTTCACTTGACTTAGGGTCAAATTTAGTAAGGTAATCTTTCGAGTTTAATATAAAGCATTTACTTCCGAATACTCAAAAATAGCTTAGTTTCGGTGTTTTGCCAAAGTAAAGCTCGTAAGGAGTCTTTTGCTTAATAGGCCTTAACAAAACCCGATTAAGAATATGGCAAGCGGTAGACATCGCTTCGGCCCAAAAATATTTAGGTCGACGATATTCATTAAGCATTGTGCTAGCCATTTCTTGTAAAGTTCTATTTTTCCTTTCAACAACTCCGTTTGATTGTGGAGTATACGGAGCGGAAAAATTATGTGTAATACCATTTTCATCACAAAAATTGGTAAAACTGGAATTCTCAAATTCTTTACCATGATCAGTCCGTATATAGACTATGGTAGTATTTTGTTGATTTTGAATCTTTTTACATAGGGAAGAGAAAGATTCAAAAGCATCACTTTTATTTTTGAGAAATTCCGTCCACGTGTATCGTGAATAATCATCAACGATTACTAACGTGTATGAGCAACCTCCGAGGCTTTGTATAGGAACCGGACCAATAAGATCCATATGTAAAAGCTCGAGAGGTCTAGAGGTAGATATCATAAACTTTGCTTTATGAGAGGCTCGAATTTGTTTTCCAATTTCACAAGCCTCGCAAGTATGATCTTTTTGATAATTCAACTTTGGTATACCTCGTACATGATCTTTAGTTGATATATTTTTAATCAACTTCATATTCGCATGTCCTAATCTACGATGCCAAAGCCACGGGTCATCGTTTGTAGTGATTAGGCATACGTTCTCATGTTTGCTCATGTCACATGTATAGACATTTTTGTTTAGGGGACAAGTAAGAAGTAATTTCCAATTTTTATCTAAAATACAACAATGAGTAGTATAGAAAATTACCTTGTAATCATTGTCGCAAAGTTGACTAATCGAGAGTAGATTGTATCTTAGTCCCGAGACTAGTTGTACGTTTGAGATCTTGAAGTGACTATTCCCGATGTCTCCAATTCCGACAATGATGCCTTTACTACTATCTCCGAACGTAACGCTTCCCGCGGTTACCTTTTTAATGTTGCTCAAAAGTGACTTATTACTGGTCATATGTCTTGAACACCCACTATCAAGGTACCACATGTCTTGTTTCGCGGCAAGACAAACCTTCAAAATAAATCAATTAAATTTATAGGTACCCTTTCTTCTTGAGGGTCCTGGGGTTAGTACGTCATAATCAACATTAGCATGATATAATCTAGGCATAGGATAATCATTGTTAGGCATGTATAGATTTTTAGGTGCATAATGTCTAGCATGATGTGTGGGTCTAGCATGATGAGTAGATCTAGCATTATCATAAAATCTAGAGTTACCACGATGCATATTATATCTATCATTTGCAAAGTAGGGAGCATTTTGAGGATAGAAATTCCGATTAGGAGCATATTGATTTCTAGATGCATACCTATTTGCATTGTTATGATACATTGTGTTTCTATTTTGAAACACCCTAGGTTGTTGAAACCTTTGTTGCCTTTGACCATTATAAGCAACATTGTTAAATGGTACTTGTCTTTCAACCGTCTTGTTTGGGTTTGATCCTTTACGAACCCATACATGCTTCCCCTTAATTTCACCACTCTTGTATTTGCAATCAAAACCCAAATGTCCATCTTTGTTGCAAAATGTACATTTTAGAGTGTGTGGTCTAGGAGGAGCTCTTGGAGGTTGCACTCTTGGTTGAACAACTCGCACAGGGGGAGCGTTCCTATCATATCCTAAACCTTCACGGTTATGGGATACTTGAGAGTGTACCATTTTATCCAACATCTCATTGCCTCTAGTAAATCTTTGAACAACCGTTTCAAGATTCTCTTTTTCTCTTTCTAAGGCATCAATCTTGTTGTTAAGGAATCTTTCTTGATCCATAACTTGAGACATGAGCTTGAAATTTTCTTCTTTCAATCTTTGAGTTTCTTCTTGTAATTTCTTTTCTTTTAGCTCAAAGATTTGTGATAGCTCATTCTCTTTTTCAAGATTGTTTATATGAGATTGAGAGGTTACTTTGTTTCGAATCATAGATTCGTTTTGAATCTTTAAGTTCAAGAGATCAACATTGAGTTTGCTAATGTTGTCATTGAGTTGTAATTTCTCATTTTCCATCTCTTCAACTTGAAGTACTAAAGCAATATTTTCTACTTCAAGATGGAGAGCATTATCTTTGAACTTGTTGACTTCACCTTTCAAGAGGTGATTTTGGTCACTCAAGAACATTATTTCTTTCTCATTTTGGATTTTTAAATCCATTATCCGAGTAAACTCTTTACTTTGCGTATTGAGCATTTCTTCGAGTTTCATTTTCTCGGACCACAATGAGTTACGCTTTTTATCAACATCCTTATATTGGTTGTTGACACCTACTACAAGCTCAATCAAATCATACTTACTCATATCAACTAAATTCAAGTTAGATTCATCTAATTGCAATTTATTTGAAATATAGTTGAGATTAGCGTTTACCTCTTGATTTGAAGTGGAGGCTTGAGTTGATGTAGCTTCATCTCCGATAGCCATTAAGCATAGATTGACAATTTCTTCACTAGCTTCCGGAGCTTCTTCATCTTCACTTAGATCCCAACCATTTTCGGCCACGAGAATTCGTCCTTTAGAAAGTTTCGGACATTCTCTTTTGAAGTGACCCGGTTGCTTACACTCGAAGCACACTTCTTGAGTTTCTTCCGGATTTTGTTCCTTGTGCTTTGGAGGAGTATAAGCGGGATTGTTGTTGGCATTGGCATTATTATAGGCATTAGTATTTTGAGTGCCTTTGCCTTTGTTGTAGCTCGTTGTCGGAAAATTACTCTTGTACTTCGGAGTGTAATTTTGGGAGTAATTTGGCCTTCCGTTAGAGTTAAAGACTCTTTGTTGATTATTTGATTTTAGGAAGCCTTTTCCGTATCTTTGAGCTTTGCTTTGAAGTACACGACGAAGTTGTCTCGTTAGTAAAGCAATTTCGCTTTCATCGAGATCTTGGAGTTCTTCGTTTAATTCTTCGTCGTTTTCATCTTCATCAATTAATATAGCTTTCAAAGCCATATTTTTCTTCTTGTCTTCTGCTTTAGGAATGACCTTTTCCGGAATATTATCCTCTTCGTATGCACGAAGATTTCCGAATAAACTATCAATGTCATAATCATTTAGATTATGCATTTCTTTAATAGTTGTAACTTTAACCTTCCAACTAGGAGGTAAAGATTTAAGAACTCGTCGATTCTTTTCATTTCGAGTATACTTCTTTCCGAGTTGAGATAATTCATCGATAATACGAGTAAATCTTGTTTCCATATCGATGATATTTTCTCCTTCTTGGAGTTTAAAGTTCTCGTATTCATGGATTAATGTATCCATTCGAGAATCTTTTATATCAATGGTTCCTTCGTAGGTAACCACTAATTTGTTCCACATTTCTTGTGCCGACTTGCAATTGTTTACTCGTTTGTATTCTTTTTCGGCAAGTGCACTTGTGAGAACCATTTCAGCCTTTGCGGCGATATTCATCATGTTTTCTTCGGCGAGAGTGTATTCACTAACTTTCTTTTCAACTTCGACATCATCAATGATTTCGGTAGGAATAACAACTCCGTCTTCTATGGCCATCCAAACTTTGACTCCTTGAGATCTAGCATAGATGCGAAATCTCGTTTTTCATGTTGCAAAGTTGGTGCCGTCAAATAGAGGAGGGCGAGAGCTAGATAGGCCTTCACCACAACCGATGGTATTTAGATACGCCATGTAGGATCACTTTTTGTTGTGCCTGTAGATCTGCAAATCACTTAACAAACACGTTAAAAAGCACTGCTCTGATACCAATTGTAATGTCCCGTAAGAGGGCTATTTTAAGCTAGAAGGGGGGGGTTAAATAGCTTAATATCCAATTTAAAAATTATTATGGCGTTTTAAAATAATTTTCCCTTTTTAAAACTTTTACCAAGTCGTTAGCAGATTATAAGTGCGGAAATAAAATGCAAGGGAAGAAAATACCACACAGGAGATTTTATCCTGGTTCGCGATGGCGCAATCTCTAGTAGATTCGCTCACCCCTACATCCAGTCCCCGAGCTCCTCTCCGGACTCGAGATTTCCCTTATAAAATAAACTCGCTCCTTTAGTAGGCGGAGAAGCCTTTACAACCCTACAAATATTTGTCTTGGTGCGTAACTACCCGTTACTACCTCAAAATAAATGTAAACACCTACACAACTTATCTTAGATAATAACTCCCCGCTATTTCTTCAAAGTTGATGTAGAACCCTTGGTGTAGACTATTGAATCCTTGGCTTTTGTCGGTCTTGGATCTTAGATGATAGGTCTTGGGTCTTTCCTCTTCCTCACGGTGCGAAGACTACTAACTCCCCGTTAGTACGTCTAGGACTTGGGTCTTAGAACGAGAATCACCTCACTTCAACTTCACCTCACTACAAAAGTTAGACAAACAATATCTACGAAACAAATATGGTAAAGATATAAATAGGTTGGACTAGTATGTTACGGTACTAGATCCAAAGGGTAACTTTAATATCCGTAAGAGAATATTAAGTTATATTGTATTGTTAAGTATACTTTCTTTGATATTAAATGAAGATCAAAGTATACTTTTAATTACTCAAAGTAGATATGAAAATGGATGGAGTAATATATCAAGTCCTTGTTAAATAGCCTTGTTGCTTAAGGATCCTTGATTTCAATATTTGTCTTTAATGAATTTGCACGTTAAAAAGGTTAGACAAATTAAACACCACACACAAGCATATAAACCCACACGACGTAAAAGTAACTCGCTTATCTATAGGATAAAACGAGGGCCGCTATTATGCGTTAAAATAGTACGGGAAATTAAATATCGGCAAGGGACTTGTCACAATGAATGGACTCGTCACGCGGGCACGAATAGATCGAAACGTTAATATTCAATTAAGAATATTAAGTTATGTTTGTGTGTTTATAACTTCTTTACGAAGTTTGTGTTGTACGAAGTATCTTTCAAGAATAACCCACGGAGAGCACTAAAGATGCTAGTAGGGTATTCGTATAAATACTTTTCGTTACAACTTGACTTATGTCAAATAAGTCCGTTAAGCTAATATGCTTAAGGCTTTTAAGATGTATACTTCCGATTGACTAAAACAATGTCAAAGTATAATCTTTTTTTAACTTCTTGCACTAAAAAAGTTTATGGCCACGTAAAATAAAACGTAAGTAAAACAAGTGGCTAAACTTGTGCTTAAAGAAGCTTATGTTGAACGAAGTATTCCTTTAAAGAATATCCCACGGAGAGCACTAAAGATGCTAGTAGGAATCCGTAAGAATACTTAATCGTTACAACCTCGACTTTTGTCGGATAATCGTTCTCTTTTAAAAAGAGACTTTTGGGATCTTTAAACAAATAGATCCAAGAATAGAGATTAAGATGAAGTATAGAAATTAAGAACAAATCTCAAATATAAATATGGTCGGTTAAGACTCGGATACGAAGCTAAAACTTACCACCTTTGGAAAATGATCGGAAAAGTTCGCCGGAAAAATTCGCCGGAGGTTCGGCCGGATTTTGGCACTTGGTCGAACTTTGGGCAGCCCTTCGGGAGGCCGGAAAGTGGTAGTATATGTAACAGCCCCAAATTCCTTACCGGGAATCCAGGTCATCACACCTCTTGCGGAATATTCAATCACCTGCTCACAATATAATCTACAACAATATCCATAATAAACTCCATAATCTACTCCACGGGTTATAGTCTTAGAACAAGTACTTACTAATCCCAAAAGTTATTACACCTCAGAGTATCCTCCAGAATCTCATTACAACTTCAAAGTACTAGATAATAAAGTATTAAACTACTTCTTCCTAACTTGCACCTTCCTCAGGTACTACAAGGCTAACATGCTGAATCAGTCACCTTTCCCTTCCTTTTATCACGGTTCAACGTACTAGTGCCAGCTCTGATCGTCGCTGTTTGATAATATTAAAAATAGCAAGAATGAGCCAAAAATGCCCAGCAAGTTATATACACCAGAATCACATATATAAATGTATTCGAAGACATGAATTGGACTTCAATAATGTACTATTAAAAGTATTTCGAAAATATTTTCCTCATCATAATGAAATTTACTCGCAAAAACTGAGTAAGAACATACTATTCATACTGCAATCAATACCCATATGTGGTATTAATTACACTTATCAAATACTGCTGATGGACTATATTCAGGAGATTCTTATCCGCGGGGCTGTAATGGATGATCAGTCCTTACGTCAAATATTTTTACTACCGGTAGAGGGGGGAGCCGACTTGCTCGGCCTTGATCACCCCAGGATGAGTCGACTTGCTCGGCCTTCACCCTAAGCCGCATCCGGGCTTTTATACATCTATGCTGAGTGGCCACCTCGCCAAGCTCTTGCATTATCTCCAGAACATAAGGTGCCAGAGTATCCCTGACCACCTTCAATACTTATCATCTTAGATGTCACGTATAATTCCACGTGCACCTCAACATACTCATCATCTTCGATGTCACGTATAATTCCACGTGCACCTCAACATACTTAATACTGTTATCGTTCGGAAATAACGAACGATTACTATCATCAATAAATCACTTTCCTCCCAAATTAGAAGAGGAAACATAAGAACGACTGCTTTGATCATGGATTCGAATAAAATGATCCAGATCAAATCTCGCATCACTCCTCATAATTACAACATACTTTTATAGAAACATTTTATCTCCCTTCGAGTACAAACAATGTACCTCGATACTTGTCCCAATCATATGGACCAATAACTCGTATATATATTCCAACAATATTATAACACTATTCGAGTACGAACAATGTACATTGATACTTGTCCCAATCATATGGACCAATAGCTCGTATATATATTCCAACAATATTATAACACTATTCGAGTACGAACAATGTACATCGATACTTGTCCCAATTAGATGGACCAATAGCTCTTATACATAATACTATATTTATATACTATCCGGATAACTTTCGGAACAATCATCTATATATACATGCATTCGATTGCATCAATATCCGGTATTTAATTAACTAGATGAAATACTTGCAACTCGTGGTGATAACATTTGAACCACATACACCATTCATTGAATATATATACTCTGAACAATAGAGTAAGGTTAAGTATACTTGCCTGATACTCCCGATGTAGTAAGGGCTTGTAGCGGGGTCCGACAATCTAAACAAAGTCAAGAAAACACGCTATTAATCCCTTATACGATCCATTCATAACTCAACGTTTAAACACTTAAGCCAACCTCAAACAAGGCACTTAGGGGTCCCTCTAGACTCGTACTAAGTCCATGTTAACTGACAAACACTTAAGTCAAGAGTTCGTTGTGAAATCGAACCTCGAACAACCACTTTACAAAGTCATTTTCAAAGTTAAGTCCAAGTGCTCTCTTAAGAGGTCCTCTCGCTCGTAACCTTGACTGAAACATTTTCATAAAATCGAAAAATCATTCTTTTGACATACCGTCTTCTCCCACCTCTTTATTATGACCTTTAATATTTATCCTCAAAATATCATGTTCTAATTCCATTTTTAAGGGTCTCAATTCCAGTCACCAACTCAACACTTACATCTACGAACAACTTTTACGGTTTTGGTCATTCCTCCTAAATCGTAACTCAGAATGCTACGATTCTTGCGCCAAAATGATCTATGATTCAAAATCTACAAGTTTAGGTTAGAAACTCAACTGTTCAGAAGGTTTACATCTACTGTCATGCTCGGTTCTTAAGGATTAATGAAATTCGGGCATTACGACGGCTATAACTCGGATATTTCCAAAATCAAAACCCTCCAAATAATCATCCAATCCACCACCAACACTCATGGACACTATTCATCATCTCCCTCACTGTCTAAATAGGTCTTGGAGCCACACAAGTTATTTTATCATTTAACAAAGCTTAATCATATCTCTAGTACTCTAATCATGCATCATAACACTAAAACTCATCAAAAACTCAACATATGACAAGCAAGGGTTCGGCCTTTACCTTCTTTGATGTCCTAAGAACAATAAAAAAGCTTGATAAGAGGTCCTCTAGCCTTGGATGCACCTTAGGAATCTTGAATACTAAGAAACAAACATGAAAAACTAAGTAAAACACTATTCCTACTATTCATTCCTCATCTTGTAAAATTCATATAAAATCGAAAAATAAGTGTTTGGTTCTCAAATTTTTATCAAACCTTCTAATCTTCAAGGGCTTTCCTTTGAACTATAGCTCATCACAAGGGGATGCTTGAAGCTCGACTTATTGATTTTCTAAGGTGAGAGGTCGAAACTGGGAAAATCTGGACAGTTTCGGTTCTTCATCTTGGGGGATGGATTTGACTAGGCTACACTCCTTTGATGACCATGAAATTTTAAACGTGTATTCTACATACAATGAGGAAGCTATGGTTAAAATTTGGTGATTTAAGAATGGATAGAAGTGGAGATATGAATTTTTCTTTGCCTTTGGTTTCTGCTGGACAGTTTGTGGTTTTGGTGGTGTTCTTGCTTTTTCTCTCTTCCAATCTTCTTTGACTAGTTGGTAAATGATTTTGTGTGATATTTGTGATATGTATCAGCTGTTAGAAAGCCTATGTCACCTCTTAATCCATGTGCCAAGCTTGTGTGGTGTGTAGAAATGTGATGACAAGGTGCCTTGTTGTCTTGTTCTTGATCACACACCTCTTTAATCCATTTGTTTTTGATTTCTCTTGATATTTTCCTTCAATAATACATATATCTATCATCTTATTCAACCTCATCTTTTCCTTGGTGTGTTGTCCACCCCTCATGGGTCCTTTCTAGATTGCCTTATCCTCAGAAATGCAACTAGGTACTCATCTCTTGCATTCTTGCACTTAAGTCCTTGGTAAATTACATTTGGATGCAAGATATTTTCATAAAGGTGCTTATGTCATGTCCCAATACCTATAATGGATGCATCCTTGGTTGCTGGTACGTTTCTTTGTTCGGTTATTGCTCAATTTCGCTGATCGTTCGAAGAATGACTAAGTAGTTTTACCGCTAGGGTTTACCGGGAAATTTCTCGATACGAATAATACCTTAATAATTCTGGGGTATAATCCTCTTGATTATCATGTAGGATATTTAACCTCGATATGGACTCAATCCATAATCCATGATTCGTTCGTTTTATTCCTTACTCTCGTTATAACGCTTCAGCGGTTTCTAGAACGCTCGTTCCGCTATCTCAGGGGTTTTCGTTCTTCATTCTTAAATCACATATAATAAAATAATAAAATATAAAATCCTCAAATCCTCAATTTTAATATCTCAATCTCTTGATAATACTGATATATACTTCACTGCCCGGTCAAATATTCCGTAAAAAATAGAATCTGGAATTTCTGAATTCCGATCGTCTTTGCATACACTTATTTACTCCGCTGATCACTAATATGGCTCCGGAATATCCATATCCTATCCCGAACATAGGGTGGCATGAAAAGTTTTTCAACTTACAAAATCACTATTCATCCACAAAATTACTATGCACGTACGGGAAACACTGTGCACGTACGAAGATGCTTATTCACTCCTCCTCTCCCCTTTCAGGGTTCATTAGCTCATTTTCTGGATGATAGATTATTCTTATCTATGTCGTCAACCCTCGAATTACTATATTCTGATGATACGTATATAAATCGGGGTCATCACCCATGGCAATATCCATTCACTAGTGCACTTATTCACGGTTAGAAAAAGTTTTAATTCTACCGGAAATTCGGGTTATTACAGTCTTCCCTCCTTAAAAGGATTCCGTCCTCGGGATCAACGTAAGTAACAACTAAGGTTAATCATATCGTACTCTACTTCTCAGTTTGACTCTTCAACCTTCTACTTTTCTCCACAATACTCTTTCTAGTACCATTGCATCATTTCTCAACATCTCCTCTTTTCCGTTAATCATTTCTACCAGTACCTCTACACGAGACACTTCTAGTCATACTTCTATATATTCAATATTCCCACATGTCTATCATTCACCATACGCTCTTTACACCTTGATGATCCACATTCATTTCCTTCTGCTGTAATATCTAGTCCGCCTCGATAATTCTCTTTTACTATTCTCATCAACATCTTTACCTCAAGTCTTACTCATTCCCACCTTCTAGATCAATCTTTTGAACAACTAACATCTTTAATCTTTCTTTTCTACTTAGGGTATTAGCCACCACAATGGCCTTCCCCGACTAGGAACTATTACACCTTGAAATCTTTCATCCATTATACTCATTTCCTTCATTTGTCCTTCCCATGTCTCTATCCTCAAAATACACCTTATCCTCGATAGTAGTTCTCAACTATACTTTAGAATTCCTCATATTCTCCTCTTTACTAATCCTCAAATATACCTCTTTCTTCTCACCTCTATCCTCCTGAATCAGTTCATACTCAGCCTCACTCGATTCAACCTATCCCAAGATGTTTCACATACTAAAACTGCATACTCATGACATATTCACTTATGCACACCAAATAGTATATATGCATGCACATAAATATATATATATATATATATATATATATATATATATATATATATATATATATTTGCAACTATATATATATATATCTACGGATCCATACAACTATCTGCTCATTTAATCCTTTCGATAGTCATGGTTACACACTATCGTCATAATCAATCCTACTATTGGTATTGGCCATCATGCCTCCACCCTAACTACCCCTTGAGGTTCTACTATATACTTCCATATCAGTCTCCTGGCTTCTAAACTCTCTTATATAGTCATAACTCCTCCTCCTACTCTTGTTCTAAGGTTTATAACCTACATCTCTGATACCATTTCTGTAACAGCCCCAAATTCCTTACCGGGAATCCAGGTCATCACACCTCTTGCGGAATATTCAATCACCTGCTCACAATATAATCTACAACAATATCCATAATAAACTCCATAATCTACTCCACGGGTTATAGTCTTAGAACAAGTACTTACTAATCCCAAAAGTTATTACACCTCAGAGTATCCTCCAGAATCTCATTACAACTTCAAAGTACTAGATAATAAAGTATTAAACTACTTCTTCCTAACTTGCACCTTCCTCAGGTACTACAAGGCTAACATGCTGAATCAGTCACCTTTCCCTTCCTTTTATCACGGTTCAACGTACTAGTGCCAGCTCTGATCGTCGCTGTTTGATAATATTAAAAATAGCAAGAATGAGCCAAAAATGCCCAGCAAGTTATATACACCAGAATCACATATATAAATGTATTCGAAGACATGAATTGGACTTCAATAATGTACTATTAAAAGTATTTCGAAAATATTTTCCTCATCATAATGAAATTTACTCGCAAAAACTGAGTAAGAACATACTATTCATACTGCAATCAATACCCATATGTGGTATTAATTACACTTATCAAATACTGCTGATGGACTATATTCAGGAGATTCTTATCCGCGGGGCTGTAATGGATGATCAGTCCTTACGTCAAATATTTTTACTACCGGTAGAGGGGGGAGCCGACTTGCTCGGCCTTGATCACCCCAGGATGAGTCGACTTGCTCGGCCTTCACCCTAAGCCGCATCCGGGCTTTTATACATCTATGCTGAGTGGCCACCTCGCCAAGCTCTTGCATTATCTCCAGTCCAGAACATAAGGTGCCAGAGTATCCCTGACCACCTTCAATACTTATCATCTTAGATGTCACGTATAATTCCACGTGCACCTCAACATACTCATCATCTTCGATGTCACGTATAATTCCACGTGCACCTCAACATACTTAATACTGTTATCGTTCGGAAATAACGAACGATTACTATCATCAATAAATCACTTTCCTCCCAAATTAGAAGAGGAAACATAAGAACGACTGCTTTGATCATGGATTCGAATAAAATGATCCAGATCAAATCTCACATCACTCCTCATAATTACAACATACTTTTATAGAAACATTTTATCTCCCTTCGAGTACAAACAATGTACCTCGATACTTGTCCCAATCATATGGACCAATAACTCGTATATATATTCCAACAATATTATAACACTATTCGAGTACGAACAATGTACATCGATACTTGTCCCAATCATATGGACCAATAGCTCGTATATATATTCCAACAATATTATAACACTATTCGAGTACAAACAATGTACATCGATACTTGTCCCAATTAGATGGACCAATAGCTCTTATACATAATACTATATTTATATACTATCCGGATAACTTTCGGAACAATCATCTATATATACATGCATTCGATTGCATCAATATCCGGTATTTAATTAACTAGATGAAATACTTGCAACTCGTGGTGATAACATTTGAACCACATACACCATTCATTGAATATATATACTCTGAACAATAGAGTAAGGTTAAGTATACTTGCCTGATACTCCCGATGTAGTAAGGGCTTGTAGCGGGGTCCGACAATCTAAACAAAGTCAAGAAAACACGCTATTAATCCCTTATACGATCCATTCATAACTCAACGTTTAAACACTTAAGCCAACCTCAAACAAGGCACTTAGGGGTCCCTCTAGACTCGTACTAAGTCCATGTTAACTGACAAACACTTAAGTCAAGAGTTCGTTGTGAAATCGAACCTCGAACAACCACTTTACAAAGTCATTTTCAAAGTTAAGTCCAAGTGCTCTCTTAAGAGGTCCTCTCGCTCGTAACCTTGACTGAAACATTTTCATAAAATCGAAAAATCATTCTTTTGACATACCGTCTTCTCCCACCTCTTTATTATGACCTTTAATATTTATCCTCAAAATATCATGTTCTAATTCCATTTTTAAGGGTCTCAATTCCAGTCACCAACTCAACACTTACATCTACGAACAACTTTTACGGTTTTGGTCATTCCTCCTAAATCGTAACTCAGAATGCTACGATTCTTGCGCCAAAATGATCTATGATTCAAAATCTACAAGTTTAGGTTAGAAACTCAACTGTTCAGAAGGTTTACATCTACTGTCATGCTCGGTTCTTAAGGATTAATGAAATTCGGGCATTACGACGGCTATAACTCGGATATTTCCAAAATCAAAACCCTCCAAATAATCATCCAATCCACCACCAACACTCATGGACACTATTCATCATCTCCCTCACTGTCTAAATAGGTCTTGGAGCCACACAAGTTATTTTATCATTTAACAAAGCTTAATCATATCTCTAGTACTCTAATCATGCATCATAACACTAAAACTCATCAAAAACTCAACATATGACAAGCAAGGGTTCGGCCTTTACCTTCTTTGATGTCCTAAGAACAATAAAAAAGCTTGATAAGAGGTCCTCTAGCCTTGGATGCACCTTAGGAATCTTGAATACTAAGAAACAAACATGAAAAACTAAGTAAAACACTATTCCTACTATTCATTCCTCATCTTGTAAAATTCATATAAAATCGAAAAATAAGTGTTTGGTTCTCAAATTTTTATCAAACCTTCTAATCTTCAAGGGCTTTCCTTTGAACTATAGCTCATCACAAGGGGATGCTTGAAGCTCGACTTATTGATTTTCTAAGGTGAGAGGTCGAAACTGGGAAAATCTGGACAGTTTCGGTTCTTCATCTTGGGGGATGGATTTGACTAGGCTACACTCCTTTGATGACCATGAAATTTTAAACGTGTATTCTACATACAATGAGGAAGCTATGATTAAAATTTGGTGATTTAAGAATGGATAGAAGTGGAGATATGAATTTTTCTTTGCCTTTGGTTTCTGCTGGACAGTTTGTGGTTTTGGTGGTGTTCTTGCTTTTTCTCTCTTCCAATCTTCTTTGACTAGTTGGTAAATGATTTTGTGTGATATTTGTGATATGTATCAGCTGTTAGAAAGCCTATGTCACCTCTTAATCCATGTGCCAAGCTTGTGTGGTGTGTAGAAATGTGATGACAAGGTGCCTTGTTGTCTTGTTCTTGATCACACACCTCTTTAATCCATTTGTTTTTGATTTCTCTTGATATTTTCCTTCAATAATACATATATCTATCATCTTATTCAACCTCATCTTTTTCTTGGTGTGTTGTCCACCCCTCATGGGTCCTTTCTAGATTGCCTTATCCTCAGAAATGCAACTAGGTACTCATCTCTTGCATTCTTGCACTTAAGTCCTTGGTAAATTACATTTGGATGCAAGATATTTTCATAAAGGTGCTTATGTCATGTCCCAATACCTATAATGGATGCATCCTTGGTTGCTGGTACGTTTCTTTGTTCGGTTATTGCTCAATTTCGCTGATCGTTCGAAGAATGACTAAGTAGTTTTACCGCTAGGGTTTACCGGGAAATTTCTCGATACGAATAATACCTTAATAATTCTGGGGTATAATCCTCTTGATTATCATGTAGGATATTTAACCTCGATATGGACTCAATCCATAATCCATGATTCGTTCGTTTTATTCCTTACTCTCGTTATAACGCTTCAGCGGTTTCTAGAACGCTCGTTCCGCTATCTCAGGGATTTTCGTTCTTCATTCTTAAATCACATATAATAAAATAATAAAATATAAAATCCTCAAATCCTCAATTTTAATATCTCAATCTCTTGATAATACTGATATATACTTCACTGCCCGGACAAATATTCCGTAAAAAATAGAATCTGGAATTTCTGAATTCCGATCGTCTTTGCATACACTTATTTACTCCGCTGATCACTAATATGGCTCCGGAATATCCATATCCTATCCCGAACATAGGGTGGCATGAAAAGTTTTTCAACTTACAAAATCACTATTCATCCACAAAATTACTATGCACGTACGGGAAACACTGTGCACGTACGAAGATGCTTATTCACTCCTCCTCTCCCCTTTCAGGGTTCATTAGCTCATTTTCTGGATGATAGATTATTCTTATCTATGTCGTCAACCCTCGAATTACTATATTCTGATGATACGTATATAAATCGGGGTCATCACCCATGGCAATATCCATTCACTAGTGCACTTATTCACGGTTAGAAAAAGTTTTAATTCTACCGGAAATTCGGGTTATTACAGTATATGAGCTAGCTTGGGTGAACAAAGCTTGGTTGGGTGGAACTAAGCTTGTTGAACAAAAACCTTGTATATATGGATATATATTTAAGAGAGAGAAGGTTTTTGAGATGAAGAAGATGAAGAGAGTATTTGAATATGTAGAGAGAGTCTTCTTCTAAAATGCCCAGCAATTATTTAGCTCTTAGCTTGTGTTTGTAATGGGTGGATGAGGGGGTTTATTTATAGAAGGAGTTGGGTGGAATGAATGGTGGAGATTTAGATTTAAGGGAGTGGTTGAGATTGAAAGCACTTGGATTGGGGGGGTTTTCACTTGGATTGCCAACATGACAAGTGGTTTGTGCTTTCTTAGAGTGGTTTTGGTAAAGTAATACCAGCTGTGTTATAAATTGGATCGGACTCGTATCAATTAACGAATAAATACGTAACATGTATCGTTAATTAAATATCCGATAAATACGAAAATACCCAATAAATAAATCTAAAATTATGGAAATCTTAGGAATATTATAAAATAATATTCTGGAAAGTTTGGTCAATTTTGGTCAAGGTTGACTTGGTCAAACGTGGTCAACTGTTGACTAACTGTCTCGTTTTTCGTGTCCGGACCAAAATTCTCGAAAAATTATGAAACTTTAACCATGCATAGAAAATATTATTTAAATGATCAATCTCAAGTTTCAAGTCATTCTAGCAAGTAGAAGTATTTTATTTGGATTTAAAACGATTAAATCAGCTTTCGGTTCCGAATAAAATACGATTGGTCTTTCTATGAAATAGATAAATCTTTTGACCAATGTTTTGACTAGAATAAATACTTAGAATATATTTCCTCATATATAAAATATTTTGAGGGCATAGGAAATATTTTTGAGCGAATAAAATAATTTTCTCCGAAATATAATAAATTTGAGAAGCGGGAGAAAAATTACTTTAAATATTTCTCGCATGAGATAAAAATATTCTTGAGGGTAAAAAGTCTTTTCCATGATGAGTGCGAAGACAGAATATTTTTCGAATAAAAACTGATCGTTTTTTAATTTAGCACGAGTTTTCTAAAGAATATTAAATCTTGAATATTCTTTGTTCGAGCCTGTTGCCTTATTCATATCGCAGTAGAGATCTAAAAAATATCAAACCTCGATATTTCTTGTTTGATCTTATTGCCTTGGTGTAGAGATATATTCCGTAAAACATATTTTGATTTTTCAGCGAAATGGAATATCTCTTTGTATTTTAAAATAGGATGATAAATTTTGCTAGATTTTGACCATTTGACTTTTGACCGAATCAATTAAATAAATGACCTAGTGGAGAGGATTCTACGTGTATTTAAATTTTATGTTTAAATCATACAAATACCAAAATAAATATTATATCGAAGATATCCTTTCACAATGGTAAAGGCAATAGACGATTGACGGGTGTGTCGAGAGCCTTCGGCCCTCATGACTACCTAACTCATCCGTTTATTGTCTTAAATGCTTCGCATTTCCACGGTAAGATTTTTTTTTTTTTGTTGGATAGAGCCAATTATTTTAAGCATTTTTTGTGAAGGTGCCCCTAGCAGAGCCCTTAAAATAAATGAAATATAATTTATTTAGTGTAGGTTTCTAGTTTCTATTCTAAGGTTGATTTCTATTTGATCAATAGCCTATATATATATACTTTCCAGTTTTCACTCACTCTAGATTTGCTGCTTATATATTTTTGTTAGAGCATCTCCAACCTTCACTCCTGTTAGTCATAAAAGTCTACGTGGCATCATTTATAGAAATCCCCACTCCAACCGATCAACCTGTTAGCTATAATTTTAGAAAACAAGATACAGATCCTCTATATTTGGAGGATATCCAAAAATTTATACATAACATCTGAAAATATCATATCCACTTATATTGTGACACATCATCAATTTAGTTTAATCTTATATATATTTACTAATTAAAATAATAATAAAATAATGTTTTTGAATTATAGCTAACCATTATAGCTAACACCATTAGAGCATCTTCAATGGGGTTGGCTAAAATGGTTGGCTAAAATAATATAAAATAATGATTGGCTAAAATTTGTTGAATCTGTAAGGTGTTGTGCTTCAATGGGATTGGCTATAACGGTTGGCTATATTTCAAAAGTAATATATTATAATTTCAAATAATACTTTATTAACAAAAATTTATTTTTGTAAATTAATATTAATACTAATATTAATTGATCTTAAATTATGGTCATATATTTTTAGAAATTTAAATTGAATTTTTTTTTAATTCAAATATATTAATATTAACACTAACTGATATTGTGTTGCCTTCATAATTTTAACTTTTATACAAAAATAAATTAAAAAGGAGATTGAATATATGCTCACAAATCAGTGTATAAAGAAAACAATTTGGGAAGGGATAAAAAGTAGTACAGGATATGACGTGGAGGTCTTACAGATCTGTAAGCCTTCAGCATATATAGCCAACCATAAGGCCATGGCTATAAATTTGCATAACAGGAGTGAACGGTTGGAGTGACCAAATGTTGGAAAGTTGGCTATACATGGTGCCAACTGTACCATTTAGCTAAGGGTTAAGATGGGTTGGAGATGCTCTTAGAGCACAATCTCTTACAGGTTCAACAAATTTTACATAACCATTACTTTATATTATTTTAGCTAACTATCTTAGCTATCCCCTCGGAGATGCTATATTGCTATTATTGGTGAATTCAGTGGGTTGTTGTTGGGCCTCAATATATAGAAGTGATGATAAAAGCCCAGAATGCCAGGAGGATCCATTGACAAGGAGGAGATAAAAGCAGCAGCAACTTAGCAGGAAAGAAAGGAGAAAACCCGAAAAAGATTTTGGGGAGAAAGATTTTGGGAATTATGTTCTCTTCTTCTCATTTGATTGGGTGTTTTGCTGCGTACAGTTCATCAATGAACTTGAGGAGATTCACAGGTACCTTACTTTTCATTCTTCAAACCCTAGTTTATTATTTCTGTGCCAATTGAATTGGCTCGCGATCTGTTTGTGTGTGTGTGTATATAATCATTTCAAACTGAATTTGAAAGACTAGCAGAGTATACAATCTTGATGTTGTTCGTGTATCCATTGAGTACATTGTTAACTTAAATGTTACATTATTTGAGCAAAATCTAGTTTTTCTTTTTTTTTTTTGTTCGTCTTCTTCTTCGATTGAACCCCCCTTCCCCTGCTTCAGTTTCGTTTGATTAAAGTTTAAGAATTAAACTTGGTAATTGCGTATGTATGTTCGTTGAGTCGTCGAATTCTTACTCAGTCAATTAGCTGAGTCGAGTTCGTTAATGGCTTGTTGCTTGATTCGGTTTTGTAATTAGCTATTGAATTTTGGTGCTTGAATCGCTGAGTTGCTGTTTGCTGTTTGGTTTTCTTCTGTGTTTTTCCGAGTTCTGTGTTGTCTGATTCACCACCAAGTTCGGCCGAGTCGTTCTGTTTGTTGACTGCATTTGCTGAGTTCGTGATTTGAATGTTGTTGGTTTAATTAAATCTCTATCTACCGAGTTCTAATTGCTGAGTCTGTTTTTGCTGTCGAGTTCGTTTTCCTTTCTTTTTATTGTGTTGTTCGAGTTCTTGAATTGAGAGTCCAGTTTACTGTTTGTTAATTTTCCGAGTCTGTCCTCTGTGAATCACGACTCTGTGTTCGAGTTCATTGTATTGCAGTGTTATTTCGTTGAAATGCTGAAATTCTAAGTTCTAAGTTCCTTGCTTTCGAGTTGTTGTTTGTTAGTAGCTGTTGGTTTTAATTGGTTGTTTGCTTTGCTGTTCATTTTACCAGGCCGAGTTACTTGAATTTTTAGTGGTTAGTTTGGTTATGTTGATTTTGTTGGCTAGTCTTATTATCAAACGGATCATGTTGAATTTTTTTTTTTTTAATAAAAATTTTCTGTCAATCAAATTTTAATTTAATTCAAAATTTAGTTTTTGTTAGTTAAAATTAGAATAAATTTAGTTCTCTTTTAAAAATAGTTTAAAAAAATTTCGCGCCTTAATTTATAATTTTTCGGATTAGTTTTACTTGTCTCATTTTTATACTTCAGAGTACATTTTCAATTGTGTTTCCATTTTCTTACCATAATACCAGCCCCTCTTTTTTCAAATGCAAGTTTCGTGATTGTTCGCTTTGGAAGGAAGGTATGGAAAGCCACTCCTTATGATCAGACAAAGAACTAGTCTCTATAGCAAGATTATGAGCTACTAAGTTCGCTCACTTACGGACAAATTAAATCGAAATGGACCTCAAGTCCTTAACAATAGAATGACAATCCTCCATGATTGACCCCAAGTAAGAGGAATCAATTGAAGTGCTATGAAACGCGTTGACAACCCCAGGCAGTCCAGTTCAATATAGACCTGTGAAGAGTTCCTATTTTTGAGCCAAGATAATGCTTCCCTAAATGTCATTGCCTCTGCAATTTTTGGATCTACAATACCTTCTAGCTTACCACCATAAGCTGCAACAAAAATTCCATCATCGTTGCGAAGAACACAGCCAAACGAGCTGTTGGACTCGTGTAGTTTGACAGCAGCATCAACATTACACGTCAACCAACCCTGCAATGGTTTTTGCCAAATCGCTACTCCCTCCCTTTTATATCTGAATCCAGCTGCTTGTTTCCTTGAGCTTGCTGCCACTGAAAAATCGTTGAACTCGCCCCATTAACAACCAACGTCGGGGTCCTCTTCCCATGATTCCAAACTACTGAATTCCTATGATCCCAAATCTTCCATGCTACTGTACATATCATTTCCAACTCTTGGTTTTTTAGACTCTCAAAGACCTGAGTAAATTGCAAGCTGACGTCTATACCAGTTGAGATGGAATTTCTGAGACCACACTTCTCCCAACACAGCTGAGAAAAGGGCACGAAATCAAAATATGCTCTAGAGTTTCGACTTCTGAGTTGCAGATCGGGCATATAGGGTATACCTCTACAAATCTATTCCGAAGATTCTGCAGGGTGGGGAGACAATTGTTAAGGGCTCGCCAAACAAAATTCTTTACTTTCGGTGGGATAGCTAGAGACCACGATCGTAACCAATTAAAGCCAGGGGTCACAGTTGACACTTGATGATTCATCTTACTCATCAGCCTGTATCCACTCTTCACTGTATACTTCCATTTATCATCTTCCAACCACAACTTAGGAATCAACCTCATTAAAAACAGCCCTGACTACATCATCCAACTTAGGATTGTAAGAGTCTCAAATAATTAGCTGGTGAATAGGTCTCTCACAGGACGGAAGACAAGATAGAATTCTTTGTGTGTCTGCTTTGCTGCATGCTGCATATCATAAAACTGACCGGATATCCCTCATTGAAAATTTAATAAGTAGTATAACACAATTATATAGATAGATACAGCATACAACAGTGTGAATAGGATTGACGGGATTGTTTTATAACCAGTGTCGTTATGGGCATATTTTAGGCTTGCATTTGGTAATTTAATTTTATTAGGTTTAACTGAATGGAAGAACCGAATGCACTCCCATACCTAAGTATGCATACAGAAATGTATGTGACTGTAAGAGTGGAAACATAAACGTATGTGAGTGTTACTTATCAGCTGATTATGATCTCCTTTACCTAACAATATATGTTTGCCGTTTGTGACTGTTACTAATTAAGTAATTTATGATTTCTTTTCTAGATATGTCTTGGCCGAGAACGTTTTTACAGTTAATAATGTATCTGTCAATGGGTGGGTGTACTTATCTCATGGTTATGTGGGCTCTTCCGAGAGGGTTTGATTGGCTCGTTGCATTTCTTATTACTTTAGTGGAGATTCTCATTGTAGAGAGAGTCATTCCGATGATTCCAAAGGGCCTCGTAACTAGGTTCTTCACTTTTATTCATGATGACCATGGTGAGTATGTGGCATGCATGATAGCAGCTGCCGCTCATGCATGCCTCATGGAGGGACGATGGGAAAGGCCCGAGTTGTGCTTTGGGTTTTTTATGGTTGCAATGTTATGTTTTCTTCTTCAGCATGCTTCCGAGGAAGTACTAAATGAGGTTTGCAAAATACTCAGCTATCATATTAGTGGTTACTTTGTGTTTCATTTGTTCAAGGAGAAGCCTGACCTACCGGAAGCCGTGGTTTGCGGGTTGACATGCTGTATTTGCAGGCTAATAATGGTACAGCTACATTTTCTTTTTGTTAAATATATAGGAAATATTCTATGGAAACAGCTGTTAAGTTGGAGAACTTGGTGCAGAGTGTTCTGCATTGAAGAACATTTATTGTCTGTAAGGTCTCTAATTTGACCTTGGTCTCTGTTTTGCTTTGCTTGCAAAACACTGCAAAAAATAGTCTGCAGAACATGTTATAGACGTGTTCTACTTGGTGAACATATATGGTCTTGGGGTCTTTAATTTAATTTAATATTGGTCTCCAAGGAACTTTACCCACAATTTGGTGGTTACTGATATTACTATTACTGACCTTTTAAAAAAATTCCAACAGGTATATGGTTTGCGCGAACTACCAGTGGTGCTCCCGCCTTCCTCAGGAAGGACCCTAGAAGCCATGGATCAAATCAGTAAAGGCCCATAGAAGCCATCACAGCTCCCATTTAAAACTTTATTAGGTGTAAAACGCTATGGATCATGTTAAAGTAATGGGGAAGTAGCTCAGCTCCCATTTAGAAACTATGTTGTAAGTTGTAGAACGTTGAAGCATGTAGATCATGTTAACCAGTGACTTATATTATTTATAAGTTACATATAAAAGCAGCTAGTTGAGATAAATATAAGAATCAAAATAAAAGTTTCCACAAAAATAGCCAATAATACATACCATTTCTAAGTGTGTAACAAAATCATTTATGAACTAAAGCAATTATTATAAGAAATTTAGAAACCTGCTTGAATTGGCGGTCATCTGCCATTAGGAGCATTTTCGCATTTTCTGATACTTAAGAGCCTGTTTGGCTTAGACAAAGAGCTTCTTGAGGTTAAATTAAAATTAGAGGTAATTGCAATTTGCACCCTCTAACTTTCGTTCAAAATCAATTTTATGTTAGGATTTTGAAATAAACAATTTGCTACCCTTAACTTTCAAATTCGAGTGCAATGTGCATCCCTTTAACATTTTCTCATTATAATTGACCGTTATTGTTGATTTTACTAAGGGTAAAATAGGAATTTTGGTTTAAAATTTATGTAATATAAATTTCATATTTTCTAAATTATTTTAAAAATTGGAATCTTCTAATAAAATTTATAAAAAAATAATTTTTAATCTCCAAATCATGCTAATAATTAGAATTACATTTCTTATTCCAAAATTTATGATTTTACTAATAATAAATTTTAAATATATTTTAGCATTAATTTTGATTATATATTAAATTAAATATAGAATTTGCTTCACTAATTTTTTGCAATTATTTGAAGTTAATATTATTCTAGTATGAAAACTTTATTTTAATATGAATATTTAATATAAAAGAACTTTTTAACACAAATTTTAGCTTATTTGAAATTCTAACTATAAATCATATTTATATTTGATATCAAAATTCCGATTTTACCCTTCATTAATTTAACAGTAACGATCAATAGTAACAAAAAAATCGTCAAAGGGGTGCAATTTGCATTCAAATTAAAAGTTAAGGGTAGCAAACTGTTTATGGTAAAGTTCTGGTACAAAATTGATTTTGAACGAAAGTTGGAGGGTGCAAAATGCATTTAACTCTTAAAATTATTACTTATGATTAGGGGTCTAAAGTAAATGAGTCGAGTTGAATTCTAAAATGTTCATATTTTGTTTGTTAAGAAATTATCAAACTCGAGCTCAAACTTGTATTGAGCCAAAAAAAAATGTTTGATCTCGGTTTGTTAAGATAAAATGTTATTCGCGAACGGTTTACGAATATGTCTCATGAGCTTAGTTTTACACACGAACATGTCTTATGAGCTTACTCACAAACTTTGCTTTTATACAACTCATTAACATTGTTCACGAGCTTGTTCATGAAATTATGTTCACGAATAAATCTTAAATATTGCTTGCGAACTTGTGCACGAGCTCACTTACGAACAATTCATAAACTTACTTTCTTATTTTTGTATACGAAATTCTAATATTAAAAAAATTAAAAAGTCCAAAATTAAAGTTGACTCACTTTTTTGTAAATAGTAATAAGAAAACTAATTTTCTTACAAAAAAATATAAATCATGTTAAATTGCATAGAACCACCTTTATAAAATATCTAATATTTTATTGAGTATTCATTAAATTTTAATACAATCACTTTTGTAAACATATTATAAGAATGAAATTATAAGTTGTATAATGTTAAAAAGGATTTTTCTTTTGAAAAACTGATGAAGTTTAAAAAAAAATAATGTGTACAACAAAAGTACATCATATTCTGTAATTTACAAAAAATTATACTGCAGTAAAATCAAATATATCTTGTACTACAGAATCCATGAACATCAACTTTTGATTAAACAAATCTATGGCTGATATTAATTAGAAGTTATAACTTTAAAATTGGTTCTAATTTAAAACTAATTCTAAATTTATATGTAATAAACTTAAAATATCATTATTCACTAGTCATAGAAAATACTAATTTTTTTTACATAAAATCTATAAAATATCAGTCATACAAAAATATCTGTTACATAAATTTACAATCTTATCAATGAATTTGGCATAGAATATATGTTTATAGTATTATCTCATGATATTTTAATAATTTAAAGTATTAAAAAATATTGTTGTATTTGTTGTATATAATTAACTTATTTTGGTCTTTGAATTACATATTTGCAAGTATCTAAAGTTATTTAGTTTCAAATTTTACACAATTATAAAGATATATTAATATCTTTTTATGTATTTAAGTAGTATAAATAAATTTTTACATCAATAATATTTAATACTAGAATTTAGTGCTTAAAATAATGTAATATTTAATTTGATACATATTTTGACAAATATATACTACATATACGAATTGCAAGACTGAGTTATTATTATTATTATTATTATTATTATTATTATTATTATTATTATTATTATTATTATTATTATTCGAAATTAATCTGAATTACATAATAAACAATTATAATATCTTGTATAACATATAACTTATTCTAATTACTAGTGCACAATTAATAAGAATTTTGAATATATTCTGATAATCAAGCATATATTTTATATAGACGAGATTATTTGTAGAATTTGTTTATAACTGCTAATGAACTTGTACACCGAGCATGTTAACGAGCTGAATTATCAAATTTATTCACGAACATATTCATGAGCTATGTTCACGAATATATTAATCAAACTTGTTCGCGGGCTATCGAGTCGAACTTTACCGCGATCAAGTTTGATTCTTTTATAATTCGATCCTTAAAATCGTGTTCAACATCGACTCGTCTGGGAATCGAATCGAACCCGAATTGAACACCGAACCGTTCGAGAGTGTATCGACTCATTTGCATCCCTACTTATGATTTGAAATTGTTTAAATTGATAAATAAGAAGTAAAAATTTGAAGTTAGTAATATTTGGGTAATATTATGTAGTATAATTTAGGAATTATTAAAAATGTTAAAATACAATAAAATAAATTAATTATCCACTTAATTGATGTTATTATTTTTTACTAAAAAAATCATCAAAATTAATTAATTTTTCAGAAAAGTGTTTCATACCAATTTTAGATTTTAAGAAATTTTTTTCATCAACTTTAAGTCATTTTTAACCTATTACACATTTAAATATTTTTTAATTTAAAATTAGAAATCACTTGATGTTTGGTTTGCAAGGTGGGATGAATTTGGAATCTGGGAACGGGTTAATCTTGTAAGGGATTTAGATATTACTGTGATCATCTGTTTGATTTAAAATATTTTTGAGATATTAGTTTAATTGAACTTTAATACTGAAAAAAATGTAAAAATTATTTAACCTAAAAATTTATGGGTTTGACGAAATAATACTTAAGCAACAAAATCTACTATATATATTCTATTCATTACTTTTAAAAAAAATTGATTTTTGAAGTGAATTAAACCTAGGTCTCTAGGATGTAGGATGTATAGAAAGCTTCTTACCTACACACCCGCTTACTCTTATATGTTTTTGCAGGTGTGTCGTGTGAGTGAAAAATGTTACCCAGTAATTAACAATTGTAGAAGGGAGGTTTAATACAATTGTATAAGATTCTCGACTTAAACAGAAATAACACAAGTATGAATATATAATAGCTTTATTAAATCTGATGTAAAACTGTTACAAACTCTCTCAAAAAATTCTGATGTTCTTGAGAGCTGCTAGGTTACAAGTATTCTCGTGTAAGCGATTACTCGAATGTAAAACCTAAACTGTGTTTATATACAATACACAGTTGCACTATCAATTACAAGATATACTGAATCAATTTCATACGACTCTTAATACATATCTTGAATGATAGCTGCGTTCCTATAAATCAGGAATCGACATATCAATCTTCCTTGATCTCTGGACTGATGTACATCTCAATGAAATCCTGATCAGCTTCCAATCCTAATAATAAGCTAATACTGACGTTCTATTACTGATGACGTCAGCATCAATATCTGATCAGTAGTCCAGATCCTGACCATCACTTGAATCAATATCTAACAATCTCCCCCAATTTGTTCTTTGTGAAGTAAAGCACAAATTCCTTGATTCATTGATGTCAAAAACTCAAAACAACACGTTTACTCGGATTCGGATTCTTCAGGCTCAGTATCAGAAATTCTCACAAAGAAATTACTCGTCTTCAAGAAACTTGACAGCAACTCTTCTTCTTTATCATCAAGAATTTGAACCAATCTTTTCTTCAAATTCCCGAGTTCTTTAGTTTCCTCATTAATCTGATAAATGCCAGCCCTGAGATTTCGAATTGAGCTTTTTGGTAAGTCTAACTCCCCCAACAGTAAATATGTCAAGTCTTTCCCATTCGGATTCAAAGATAACTGTTCTTGATAAAATATCTCTTCTTTAACAGCTAAACCCTTTTGCATTTCTACCTCATGTCCTTCTGTATTAAGTACATGGGAGTATAGTTACCATCATACTTTGATCCTCCATCTAAAAATCTTTTCCTGATTGTTTTGAGAATCATACAACACCAGTTGTTATAAGTATCAGCTTCCTTAGCATGTACCTTTTTATTCTTAAGCAGATAAAGAACATATTTCAGTTCTTTTGTTGACTTACACAACAGTTCTTCAATAGTCAGCTTCTTAACACTTTTGTCCTTTATGATATACAGCAACTTTTGTATCTTTTTAGAACCAACATTGCAAGCCACAAGTGCAACAACTTCAAGTTCCCAAAGATCATCAACAGTCAATTCATCACCAACTCTATTAACCAGAATATGCTGATCTGTCTGAGCTATAGAAACAAACTTTGAACCTCTAGAACCAATTCCTCCTCTTGTGTTAGGTTCCAGTCCTCTTAACTCAGATTGCATTTTAGTCCACAGTGGTGGTAGTTCATCAGACTTAGAAGCCTTTTCTACAACAATAGGAAATTTTTCTTTATCAACCACCAAAGGTTCAATTATTAATCCACCAGATTTAAAAATAGCTGGTCCAGTATAATTTATCTCATCAATCTTCTTCCACTTGTCTCTTTTCTTTTTGACATGTTATTCATCAGATTTTTCTTCCTTGGCTAGCTTTGTAAATCATACCATCTTCTTTCGTCAGACTCGTTTATCCTCTTTTCATACTCCAGTGTTGCTCGAATTTCAATATCCCTTGCAATACCTCTGATCTCTTTTTCCTTCTGAGATTTTCTGAACTTTTCTTGATCAATTTCTAGCATTTCTTCATCAACTTCCAAATTATGAAATTCAACCACAACAGAAAGAATGATGATGTTAAGTTCTTCCAAAATTTCAGCATCAGAAATAACAACTTGATCAGTTTCACCAACTCTGCTTGTATCAGAAATTGGTACTTTGTCAGAAACAGCAACATTCGGAGCTTCCACAGCAATTTTGCTCTTTCTTGCCAATTGTGAATTTTCCTTCTCAATATCTTCAGGTATATTGAATCTGTTATCTGGAGTCATTTCAAGAGATAGTGGAGTCGTTTTCTTTGTAGCTTTCTGAAGACCTTCAGTTACTTCTTTTATTTTGATTCCACTTGATCTTGTCTGCCTAGAACCAATTTGAACAGATTTCCTTCCTCTTCCTCTTCCTCTTCCTCTACCTCCTCTGCTTCTTCCTCTACCTGTAGCAGAAGTCTCTTCCTTCTTCTGAGAAAGTTCTTCAAGGAGCTTTTGTTGTTCCTTTACAATCTCTTCTTCAGACATGTTAGGAAACTCTTCAGATGATAGAGCAAGAGCCTGTTTAGCATGATATTATTGAACTTTTACATCCTTATGATATAAAGTAACAACATCCCCTGAATCAGTAGTAACATCTTGGAAAAAAATGTGGGGCATCTTGCATTTCAGTGATTATCAAATCTTCATCACCTTCAGAAATTGTTGGAAGAGTTCGACCTTGACCAGGTGTCAGAAATTGTTCTTCTGTTAAGACTTGAGATTGTACCAAAGTTCTCACAGTCTTCTTTCCAGACCTAGAAACATGAGTTGACTGCTTGGTTTGAGTATCAGATTGACTTTTCCTTGTTACCATTGCAGCATCAGAGGTTTGTGTCCGAGCACCAGCACCACCATCACTTCCAGAAGTATCATCATCCTTTCTAACAACTGGATCAGGTGTGCATTTAGTTTTGACTACCTTCTCCCCCTTTTTGACATCAGGATCTGTCATCAAAGATAAAATGAGTTGAAGAGAAGCGTCAATATTAGTCACCTTAGACTCCAAAGCATCCATTCTTTTGTCCATCTTCTTTTCAAGAGCCTTGACTTCATTACTAAGAATCCGTACTTGAGAAGCACTAGTATTCAAAGATGAAGCAGAATGAATGTTAGATTGCCCCTTAGCAGTGTCAGTTTTGACAGAATCAACCTCATCCTTCAATCCCTTTTCCAGAATAGTAGTAGTCTTCAGATATTCTTTAAGATCAGAACTGGACATCTTAGGGGCCATTTGATAACCCATGAATGGTACTTTTGCTGGACGATCCTGCCATTCAACTTGTTTGTTTAATAATTTTTTCATCTGAACGATCCCATTTTGATCCAGATTTCTCTGGATGGCACCACCTAAATTTTCTGTCTGGATCATTCAAACTACTGTAACCTACTTGACTTTGCATTTTTCATCATTCTTTTATATATTACATTATTTATATTTATATTTTTTTCTTGTTTTGTTTTCATATTTATTTATTCATCTACATTTCTCGTTTTATTTTATTATTTTATATTCTTGTTTTCTAAATATATGCTTTTGTAAACAAATATTAGAAAGTTATAAAATTATTATTTTTTACTTCTATTTAGCTTATATTACTCTTTCCATCCCAACCATTTTCTAGCACTTTCCTGTTTGGGATGTTGCTTTCAATCATTTACATTTCTAAAATTTTCAAAAATAGTTAGATTTATATTATAAAAATTTATCACATCCACTATTTTTTTCCGCTAGACTCATGTTATACATTAAATATACGTTAAAAGTTATTTTTTTGTTAATAATTAACTTTTAAATTATATTTAAATCATTCAGGAAAATTAATTATCAAACGATTTCATTCATTCAGCGTTCAGATTTATCAATCATCCAGAAATTTGATCTGTTCAGAATTAATCATCCAGATTTAACAAATGACCCCTTAGAAGCTATGTGTGTGGAATGAAAGAGAGCATTGGTGAAGTTGATAGGAGCAGTAGGTTTATCCCATTCAGTATCCCATTCAGACCTCCTTAGAGCTTGAATGTGATCAGGAATAATATGACTATATTCTCCCTTGTTGCTCCGAGATTCCATATACTTGCTGGAGGATCCATGAGTAGACCCTAGACTCGCTCTTATGGCTGCCTGAACCTGAGCTGCTTCAGCATAGTCATCAGCATCAGGATCATCATCTGAGCTGTGATCAGATTTATCAACCGAAATCCTATCATCCACATTATCATCAGGATGCATAACTCCTTTCAATTTCGGCATACCAGAAGATGTAACTGAAGGAATTTTATGCATATACGGAAGCGTGAATCACAATTTATAACATATATATCGCATATGTATCACTTACGATTCATGGATAAAGATGTGGGATCGATTCTAACCTTTAAAATTGATCGATGATGGCGTAGAGAGTCTCTTAGCAGCTGCTCCTCAAGTGTGAAGCACTCTACAAGTATCCACCAAGAGAGAGATGTGATTGAGGGAAGAAAAAGGCTTGAGAGAAAATTAGGGTTGCCTCCCTAAAACTTACGTAAAAACCAATGAGGCAAATAGGGTTTATAACATTATATTTATAGGCAAAAAATCTCAACTGATTTTCCTTATAATATAATATAATTATTAACCCCATTAATTAATTAATCTCATTAATCAATTAATTAATAATTAAAACTCTTTTAACCATTAATTCTTTTTCTAAACTCTTTAGAAAATAATTCTCTCACTTGATTTAATTTCTTAAATTAAATCCTTAATTAATAATATTAAGAACTCTTCTTAATTAATTTATAATCAATTAAATCTTATTTAATCATTTATAAAATTGCTAATAAATTATTTATTTCACAAATAAATAATTACTAGCCATTATTAATTAATTCCTCCACCAATAAATCAGTCTCTTTTATTGTGTGACCCTGTAGGTTCAATATTAAGCCGGTAGTAGAAATACATAATGATAAAACTATTTTATTATTAGTTATATGAATTCTTCTAATTCATTAAATATAATTAATTAAATAATTAATCATATTCATTCTACATCGTGGGGGATACTTTTCTGCATATCGCGACTATCCGGATAATATGAATTCACTGCTTAGAATACCTAGAACCTAGTCAGTGAATAGTTACCATATAATCAATTCCTTCCACCCTACAATATCCCGATTAAATACAAGGCATGGAACTCGTGTCAAGCCTATCAAATTTAATCATATGATTCCTTATTCATAATGCATAGTTCATATTAATGCAAATTAGAAACTCATTTCTAATTTCATTCACTCTGGCCAGAGATTCCTGAACTAGCATGATAAGAATAGCATAGGATATTCTCTTCCTTTACTGGAAGGGGTAGATCCTTTATTGACCGTTAACTATCTCCATACCCAAATCCCTATGCCCAGAATAGACCTAATAGGTGTCCTTGAGACTAAGGACTAAACCAAAGCATAGTTCATTATATACAAGATTACTCTGACGATCTCAAGTCTAAGGACACTTGTACAACTATCACTTAGTGAACAACTATCGACACGTGAGTAAACTCCATTAGTTGCTCCACTTATCGAGTCATGTTCAGTGAACTTATTCCCTAATAAGCACCTACATACTAGCTATAGTGTCAGCACACAAATGCCTATGAGAACAGACATCCTTCCTAGGAAGCTAGCATAGTATGTTCTGATCTTTACGGATTGACTAACTTCCAGTTAGCTATCCTATGATCAGGAACAGTTTTAAGTCTAGTGTTATCATCTTCTAGATCTCACTATTATAATCTCATTATAATTCTAGAAGCTTTACTCTAAAGTATGGAACATCTGATTTAATACACTTTAAATAGATAAAGCCCGTATTAAAGACAAATATGTCTTCCACTAATAATCATAAAACCTACTAAGATTTACAAGAAAGTTTATCCTAACTCATCATCCATGATTGGATTTAGGACACTTCTCTTTCAGTAACTGGTGAATCCTGATGACCTGCAGGGAGAATAATAGCAATACCTAAATCTCTCTTTTTCCAATTATATCATGGACGGTTATCTTTTTCAGCCAATACACGTTACCTTTTTTCTTTTCTTTTACTAAAATCTCTCTTTTTCCAATTATATCACGGGAGTTTCTATTTAATAAAAAAATAAAATAATAAAATTATAATACTAATAATTAACCAATTACCTTTTTCAATTAAAACCTATCATCTTTTCTATATTTTCTAATTAAAATCCCTCTTTTTATAAAATATCACATATAACATTTACATAATTATTATCAAATCATCTCATATAAAAATTTAAGCCTCCAGAATTCATGTTTTAAAAAAATTAATTTAAACTAATAATTTTTTATACAATATTAAAAAAAATCCGTGCATCGCACGGGTTTTAAGCTAGTGTATTTTAAATCATACACATTATATATACTATCTTAGAACCTGTGCGATGCACGATTTTTTTTAATATTATATCATTTTCATTTAATCTGTCATGAAAATTTTAAGATACGAATTTTATAAGCTTAAAAGTTTTATATGCTAAGATGAAATTATAATAATTATTTTTAGCAAAAAAAGAAATTATAATAATTATATAATATGTTTTCCGTGATATTGTTAGAAAATTAGAAATTTTAGTTAGAAAATATAAAAAAAATATTATGTTTTAGCTGAAAATGGTAATCACTTAGTTATTAGTAAATATGATATTATTATTTTATTTTATTAAATTAAATGGCCCGTAATATTTTTGAAAAAAGGGATGTTTTAGTTATAAAAATAGAAATTTTAGTTGAAAAGGGTAACGTGTTTGTAAAATAAAAATACCTGTAATATTAAATAAATATGTACCAAAATGAAAGAAATAAAGTAAAGAATATAAAAGCATAAAGTAACAAAAAACGGGTATCATATTGACCAACTAACCAAATTTTCAATATTTAGGCTTTAATAATATCGTATAGATAATATATATTTTAAAAATTTAGAGATTTTAGTTACAAAATAAAGAAAATATATATTAGTCATTACAATATTATTATTTCAATTTATTAAATAGAATGTTCTATGATATTTTTGGAAAACGAGAGATTTAAGTTAGAAAAAATATAAAAGAAAATGTGTTTTAACCAAAAAAGTTGGTGTGTTTATAAAATAGAATTGGCCGTATTACAAAATAAATATTTACAAAAACAAAATACATGTGCAAAAATGAAAGAAAGTAAGTAAAAAATACAGTAACTAATTAAGGATAATTAAGTAAAATTACAAAGTACCGTATCGACCAACCGACCAAACTTTCAATGTTTTGGCTAATATAATATAGTATGCACAGATTTTTTTAATATGATATAATTTTTATTAAATTTTTTATTGAAATTTTAAGATAAGAATTTTGAAGGTTTAAATTTTTTTACTCACGGTTTAATTATAATATATATAAAAATGTTGCCCATGATTTTTTTAAAAAAAAGATATTTTATATAAAAAATATATTACGTTAGCTGAAAAAAGTAATCGGTTAGCTTGCAATTACAATATTATTAATTTAATTCTTTAAATGAAAGATCCGTCAAATGAAAAAGAGAGGTTTTTGTTAAGAAAAGTTAAAAGGGTAATTTGTCTTAGCTAAAAAAGGAAATTGATTAGTTATTAAGAATTATAATATCGTTATTGAAAATTTATTACGTTTTAACTGGAAAAAGTAAATAGTTAGTTAGTAATTATAATATTATTGGTTTATTTCATTAAACAGAAAGACTGGTTAAAAAAGGTAATTTGTTTTAGCTGAAAAAGATAATTGGTTAGTTATTAGCAATTATAATATCGTTATTTTGTTTTATAAAATAGAATTGCCCGTAACTACAAAATAAAAGAAATATATTGGCCATATTATTTCTCTAAAAGGAAAATTTAGTTATAAAATATAGATTTAGTTATAAAATATAGATAAGATGATACTTTTTAGCTGATAAAGGTAATTAGTCAATTATTAATTATTATGGTATTTTTTTATTGAATATAATTATCCCTAATATTATTGGAAAAGAAGGGGTTTTAGTAGGAGAAAATATAAAAGGTAACATGTTTTAGCTGAAAATGTAATTTCTTGGTTATTATTTATTAGTAATCATAATAAAATTATTTTATTTTATTAAATATAGTTGCCTGTAGTATTTTTAGAATATAAAAATGGAATTAATTAGTTATTAAAAAATAGAAAAGGTAACATGTCTTTATCAATAATAAATATTTAAGTATTGATAATTAAGTAAGAAAAGAAAGTTTGAAAATGAGATATTTTAGTTAAAAAATATAGAAAAGATATTACATTTTAGCTGAAAGAGGTATTCAATTAGTTATTAGTAATTATAATTTTATTAGTTTGTATCATTCAATAGAATGACCCGTGATATTTTTGGAAATGAGAGGTTCTAGTCAGAAAAGTTAGAAAAGATAATGTGTTTTAGCTGAAAAAGGTAATTGGAATAGTTATTAGAAACTACAATATCATTATTTTTTTTATATAATAGAAATACATGTTTTTACCAATAATAAATATTTAAGTAAGGATAATTAAGTAAAAAAATCAAGTTTGAAAATGAGATATTTCAGTTAAAAAATATAAAAAGGATATTATCTTTTAGTTAAAAAATGTAATTAGTTAGTTATTAGTAAATATTATATTATTAGTTTTTTTTCAGTATACAACTATATTTTTAAAAGAAATGATTTTAATCAGAAAAGTTAGAAAAGTTAATAGCTGAAAAAGGTAATTGGTTAGTTATTATTTAGGAGAAAATGATATATTTTAGTTAGAAAATATTGAAAAGATATTACCTTTTAGCTAGAAAAAATGATCAGTTAGTTATTACTAATTACAATATTATTAGTTGATTTCATTAATTAGAACGATCATATTTTTGGAAATAAGAGATTATAGTTAAAAAAGTTAGAAAAGGTAATAGTTGAAAAAATTATTTGTTAATTATTATTTAAGAGAAAATGAGATATTTTAGTTAGAAAATATAGAAAAGATATTTAACTTTTAGCTAGAAAAGGTAATTAGTTAGTTATTAGTAATTATAATATATTAGTTATTTCATTAATTAGAACGATCATGTTTTTGGAAAGAATAGATTTTAGTTAAAAAAAAGTTAGAAAATGTAATAGTTGAAAAAGGTATTTGGTTAATTATTAGGGAAAGTGTTGAGTACTGTATTGTACCGTACCGTACCAAAACTTTTAATGTTTCGTCTTTTATAATATAGTATAAATGTGTGTATGTTGGTTGAGTGAAACAAATCTAAATGATAATTATTGCGACATACTAGCATTCTTTGGTCATAATTTTATTTTTATATTTATATTTATTGATCCGGATCATAATAATTATATTACTCCCTCCGTCCCTCTCATTTCTTTACAGATTCTATTTTGGAACGTCCGTCTCATTTCTTTACATACCATAAATAGTAACCTTCAACAATAAAATATATTATTACATCCACTACTTCACTCCACTTTTTCAACACTTTACACTATTACACCCACTATTTCACTTATTTTAACAATAAAATCACTATTACACCCACTACTTCACTTATTTTAACAATAAAATCACTATTACACCTACTACTTCATTTATCTTAACAATATTCCTTGGTCTCCGTGCAAAAAGGCAACGTAAAGAACCTTGAGGGACGGAGGGAGTATATCATAATATCAGTTAGTGATACATAATATATAGTTTGTTTATACATTTATAATAATAATAATAATAATCAACATAATAATTGTAAGGTATCCAATTTAATTCACACATCTTTATG
The DNA here is from genome assembly GCA_037693485.1 of Kitagawia praeruptora. Lineage (NCBI taxonomy): Eukaryota > Viridiplantae > Streptophyta > Magnoliopsida > Apiales > Apiaceae > Kitagawia > Kitagawia praeruptora. The sequence goes on from CM075354.1 coordinate 129,911,188, forward strand.
TGTTTTAAATCATACACATTATAGATGTGTGTGCATGTTGCTTGAGTGAAACAAAATTTGATTTTTTAATTACTGCAACATATTAATAATTTTGGGCTTAATTTTATTTTTACATTTGTTGATTCAGATTAGAGTATATTATGTTATATCAAAATATCAATTTGTGATACATAATAATATATGGTTTGCTTTTTTTTTTTTGATAAGCAATATATGGTTTGGTTATACATTTTAAAATAATAATAATAGTAATAATAATAATAATAACAATCAATATAATATTTATAATAAAAATTTACTATATAGCGATAATTCTCTTAAACAACCTGACCATTCATTAATACGTGTTTTCAATAATACACATCATATTTTTGTATGTGTGCCGCGTAAGCGGGATAATATTATATCATTTATTAATATTATTTTCTATCGATGTCAATATATAATACGTATTTTCGAGCCGATTTTTAAACATATATCTCTTGTCCCTGAGAATTGTTAAATCAGGTACTCATTTGTAAGTTTATAAGCACTTTATTGTCAAAAAAAAATATGATAGTTAAAATTCTTAGAGTTTAACTATTTTAAAATGATATACCAAAATTTTGTTATTGTTAAAATAATTCAGTGTTTTTGATTAATTAATAGAATGACGAAATGATCGTTTCAAAATAAAAAGATACTCAACTTTTTCAAATATATCCAATATAAATATTAATTTATATTTTTAAGTTAAATTTTCATTAAAAAAAAGAATAATATATACCTATTTGTATTGCATACCCATACACAAAAGAATAGCACATAATAAATTTGGTTTAAATATTTTGAGCAAAAAAAATTCAAAAATAAAAAACCTTTTTCATTTTATATAGTACTAGCCCATAGCCCGTGCAAAGCACGGGTTTTTTGAATAGTTTTTTTTTTGTTATATAAATTGACTAAATTAAGTTTTTTTATGATAAAATTATATTTTAAAAATAACATTTTATACTTATAAAGCTATATTTGAAATATGATATTGATTTTCACAATTAAAATAGTTGCCAAATAAGCCAAATGTAAGAAATATTTTTTTTTGTTTTTTTAGATTCATACCATAATTTTTTTTATAATTTTCTTTTTTTGTATAATAATAGAACAATCCTATTTTTATATAAAAAATTTAAAATAAAATATGGAACCATCCTTAAACTACTACAGCTTAAAATGCTTTTTAAATATTTTTTTAAAAGATAATTAGGTACAGAGCATAAACAAAAATAGAATCAATATAAAAATTTGCCAAATAAGCCAAATGTCACAAATATTTTTTTTAGGTTCATACGGTATATATACCATCTAAGTGGGAAAAATCATTCTTTATTTTTTTTTGTTTAATTTTGTTGCTACTTGTATATTCATGTAATTGTTATAATTTCATTATATGGTACTACTTCTGTCCCAACCATTACTTTACTTTTCGGTTTCTTTAACTTTCGAAGAGATTGTATATCACGTATTTTAAGGTACATTCAATTTATATACAAAAAATGAAAAATGTAAAATGTTTATTATTTTATTTTTTAAAAAAGGTAATTAGGTACAGATCATAAACAAAAATAGAATCAATATAAAAATTAATCATATATCATAAACAATTTCGTGTAAGCCTAAGTTGGGCATGGTTCTAAAAATCCCCGTCGACATGGTTCTAAAAATCCCCGATTTAACCGATTAATCCCCGATTAATCCTCTGTAAGTTAACCAACCGATTCGATTTTTGAAATCCGATTAATCCTATTAATTTATTTAAAATGATATGTTTAACTATAAATTAGACTAATATATTAAATATTATTATAATATCCGATTAATACTCCGATTAATCCTTCCGATTAATCCCCGATTACCCGATTAATCTTAAATCGGTACCTCAACCGATTTATACCGATTACCGATTTTTACAACCATGAAGTTGGGACATAACATAAAAATTGTACAGAGTCCTCCCACACTGCTGGGGTTGACATTTGAAACCAAACTTAAAAAAAATTAAACGAACATCACTGAAATAAATAAAACAATGATTATCTGTATTCTATTATCAAAATAATTACATAAATATCTAATTTTAAGAGGGTACTGAATTACAAATGTGTATATAAAAAAAAGTTGTCGCGGACATCACATAAAAGAAATAACAAATGCTGATAAAAGCTTGGGTTCTATTACTCTAACTTGCTATTTTGCTTGCATAAACTAAGGCCTCAAACTAATCCATCCAAATGCTATATTCGTGTGCATTAAAGTTGTGGCACATAGGCACTTTTTTCTCATTTGAAAGTACAGAATGACCTATCACTTTCATCTGTTTGCCAAACAAAAAATTGGCAAACAACAATAGCCCACCTGTTGGTTCCGAATTTAAGGACACCTGAAGATTCTGCAGATTCGCTATTTCTAGATCCAAAGCTTTTAGCTCTGTATTTTCATCTGTAACCACAAGACTATCTTCATCAAATAAGGGAGCAATAAAACAATCTCATAACATCTTCACTGAAGAAAATGTTTGACTACAAAAGTTTCGTAACTCTTGATTTAATGTTTAACTTTTGTTTGATGAAGGAAATTAACAATAGACTGTTAGTTGCTGCTTCGTGACTTTTTGTTTCTATAACTTGCTTGTTTCTTTGGGAACGCAACGCCATTTCTCTCACACCACAAAGCAATAAGACTCTTCAAAACATAATTTGGTGTTAAAGATGTGTGCAAAAGCGTTTGTTGCATCTTTGGAAATGTCTTCTGCTCTGCGTTGATCCCTTTTTGAATGCAGGATTTTTCATATGTGTAGCAAAAGTAAGAAGATTTAGTTAGTTCAAAGCTACCAGCAATGATGTATAAAACTGAATATTTTCAAGTCAATTAGTTTTCAAACCTGTCCAGTAAAGACAATAGCTGCATCTTTCATCAATTCAAGTGATATTGCGTTGCGGAAATCATAACCGAGATAAAAACAAACACTAAGAAACATTGTGCAGAAGAAGATATAAGTGAAACATATGCCATTACAACATGAAACTGTTAATGTGAACTTCTCTTACGCTCCTGCGAATCAATGTCAGTTGCAAAAGAGCATCGGCCGTAATATTTTTTGAAATTCCCACCGCTGATAAATTATATTCTCAATGCTGCAAGTATTTGCAAGGTCTCTATAAAATATTCCAAACTGGCTGGCCTAAGAGAGGATTATATTCAGTTTAAAGAAGTATTCCAAGTATTTAAAAATTCTTATAATCATGTCAACAATGACTCCTTGTTGTCAAGTTGTTGATATTAGAATTACGACAAATATCAAATATACTAAAAACAACAAAAAGTGCTGATAGTCTACTCACTGATGATATATAGTGTATATTTAATAAATATATGATCCTATAGAACAACTAATACAGAAAGCATTTTTTCAATTTAATTTTGGATCCGATAGAAAAAAAATAGTTACCTTAATAGAGGTCTCAAGAATGTCGACCGTGATCGAATTAAAGGAAGACTTGGATTCATCCCTCTAAGACAATTGGCACCCCTCTCTTTACAATGTTCATGACCTTCTGCCTTTGAAATATTATTAAATAGCAATACCATTTAGAATCTAAAAGGACGAAACAAATAAAATTTTTCACAATTACCCAATGACTTTAGATCAATACAAAAGATAGAAAGAGATAAAATAGAGAAAACACAAAAAGAGAAATTGAAGCATTTGTTCAATTTATTTTTGGATCGGATGGGACTTCTCCAGTAAGATCTGAGTAATAAACACCTACAAATTTTTTAAAACTTTTTCAAAATTTGCGCCCTTTTAGTCTGATAGAAAAGAACAAAATTTTCACATAAGCCCACCTTTCTTTTAATGCACAGTCCATCATACTCATCAAGAATATGATCCAAATCCTCCTTCAAACTTGAATCTACTACTACAATTCGAATAATAAAACTTAATGCAGCTGACAATAACAATTTAATCAATAAAAGAAGCTGGCATTGCATAATTAAAATACCCGAATTTCGACAAACATGAACTGCAATTTGTCCAAACTGTGTTTCACTTCCAGAATGGATTCTTAATTGTAGAGAAATAGGTCAGCTCTTACTTATCGAGATACTGAGTTACCATTAATTTGCAGAGATGCATCGGGGAATTGAAAAATGAAATTTAAAATAAAGAGATTCCAATAAACTCCATTCAAATTCAAATCCGTAGTTCAATAGAATTCAGTGATTTTTTTTATAGCTATATTGGTCTTTAATGTATTTTTACACCTAAAGGTTTGAGTTCTAATGTAAGTATAGTGAGGATTTCAGAGATTTTATGGAAAAAAATAAAAATAAAAATAAAGATATCCATTTAATCTCCAATAAACTCCATTTAAATTCAAATCCGTAGTTCAATAGAATTCAGTGTTTTTTTTTTAGCTATAATGGGCTTTAATATATTTTTAGACCTATAGGTTTGAGTTCTAATGTAAGTTTAGTGAGAATTTCAGAGATTTTTTGGGATTCTGACAGATTTAGTGCAGATTATGGAGTTTTACAAATGGCAATTCAAAGTTTTCAAAAAAAAAAAAAAAACAAATGGCAATTCAATAGAGTTAATTGGAGTTAAATGGAGCCTTAATGGAGTCATCTTCATTTATGAAAATACCCCTCTATGGTTTAAGTTAAGTTTGATGTTGCGCACGGAGTAGAAAGGGTCCGTCAAGGATTGCACAGTGCACCGGATTTCAAACTTACTACACTAAACTGCAGAAGTTCTCAATACATTTTCCCAGGTTTGTTATGTATACATACTCTAGGCATCGAATTTGAAACTTATTGCACTACAAAGAGAACAAAAAAAAAGGGAATTATTAAAGCATACTATGCAGAGGTTCAAAATACAATGATTTGCACTGTTGGATAAAGAACCATAATTATAAACTCATAGGCATGTATAACCGGAAAGTGTCTGGTACAGCTGTTAGAGTAAAAAAGAGAACAGAGCACTGCTAAAACTACATGGTCAGAAGACTTTACCACCAGTTATGGGTGTTTTAGAACTTACTACACAGGCTCAAGAAGTATGGTAAAACACAATAGCAATATTTTAACAAAAAAATAATTATTTGTTCTCGGTGTGTGAAGAACTCTACCAAAATCTGCTACACAACATAACTTACAAGTTTACTTTACCTCTCCAGAAGCATCAACAGCTTACAGTGCGGAGTATGAGGGAAAATTAACTGCCATTGCTTTTAGTGGTTGGAAAGGCTCTGAATTGGGCATTGATTTGGACCGATTGCGTGCTAAACCAGTACTGCTCATATTTCTCCAACCTCTATTATTTTTATGCCACTTTTCAGTCTTATCAACCTGTTATAAAACAATTACAATTTTATAGCAGTCAAGTCAGAAGTGAAAGTTCTTTAGTATACTTGCGTGTGAATTTTAGAGTAAACTTTAGATCTTAAAATTTTAGGGGAACTTGTTTCTCTAAGTTTTAACATCCTGTCTTAAATTTTATTAGTAATCTTGCGAGCTGCTATGTGAAAGTGCGTGATCACATAATATTAAACTCTAGTTCTATTTTTTCAGAGGCGGTGAATTGATTACTTTGTATGGATATGAATGAACAGCTCAGCTTTTGGTCATCTTTTGATAATTACATAGCCTAAATAGCCAGTGGCCCAGTGTACAACAAATTTCTTCATGATAATTACTATTGCTTAAATTAAAATAGTCCATTGAATTATAAAAATGCAATAATGCATGACCAACTAAATGGTGTCACCAGGATCTCCAATAAGAATAAAACTTGAATAATAAAAGAGACTAAAAGAATCTAATAATAAAATAATTAAATAATAGTGTATTAATAGTCTATTGTTACTTTAATAGTCTGTTGTTACTTTTGTTCTCTGGTTTGCACGTTAGACCTGACTTGGTGGTCATGTTAATTGACAACTAACACTGCTGCACTAAGTACTGCACTCTTCAATGAAGGAGCATCGTGTGGACAATGTTACACGCTCATGTGTGATTATCAAGCAGACCCAAGATGGTGCATAAAGGGAACATCTGTAACCATTAATGCTACAAATTTTTGTCCTCCAAACTTTGATCAACCTACAATGCTGGAGGTTGGTGCAACCCTCCCCTCTAGCATTTTGATATACAGGGGTGGTATTGTGCCTGTTATCTTCAGAAGGTATATATATCTTCTCCTCGGCTTCTTCAAGATTTTACATTATTGTTCTACATTTGTGTCTCTTTATGATAAATAATCAGAAATGAATTTTGAATACAGGGTCCCCTCTGTCAAAAGCGGTGGAGTAAGATTGACAGTTAATGGTAAAAACTACTTTGAACTTGTGCTAATAAGCAATGTCGGGGGAGCTGGATCAGTTCAATACGTGCAAATCAAGGGCACAAGAACTGGCTGGCAGGCCATGTCAAGAAACTGGGGAGCAAACTGGCAGTCGAATGGATATCTCAATGGCCAATCTTTATCTTTCATGGTTACTACTACAGATGGAGTAACAGTATCTTACACGGAGGCACCCCGAGGTTGATTCTTGTTTACAACTCTAAATGGCCAAGCTCTTACCCACAAAAATTGTAACCATTGTGTTTATATCTATTTTTCAATTATATCCACTTTTCAATAAAATACAAATACAAATACATATACCTTTTCCTTGTAAGATGCTAATATGATTGTCACGTTCTATACTTCTTTTGCGTTAATATAAAAATATAAATTTGACAAAAGGAAATGCCAGTGGCACATCATTTTGTCACCTCTCAGCCTCTCAGAAAATCAGCACTACTTTAATTGCTCTGAATACAGAAAATTGTCTCCAGGTGCAATACTAAAACTTCCCAGCTTCTTCAGTTAGTGTTCAGATATCAAGATACTAAGATTACTCCTATAGTGGTGGTCACTCATACATCAATATTGTCGAAGCAAGATGTCTAAGTGCAATTATATAAAAAATTACGACCTTGAAACTGCTAATTACACCTAAACATACACTAATAGCTTCCTTACACAATACTAATCTTCGTTAAAATATCAAAAAGTATTACTCCTATAGTGCTGGTCACTCATGCATCAACATTGTCGACGCAAGATGTCTAAGTGAAAATGTATAAAAAATTACAACGTTGAAACCGCTAATTACACCTAAACATACACTAATAGCTTTCTTACACAATACTAATCTTCGTTAAAATATAAAAAAAGGAAAGAACTTTATATCAAACAATTTACAAAAACAGATCACAGAGGTTCAAGAATCCAACCTGACAATGTGAATTCACCAAAAAGATCCTAACTTTCGAAACAACAACTTTACATAAACTCCAAGAAATTATCTCATTCAGCATTGAAATTATATTTTCTCAATTCGAACAAAAGTTTCTTTAATCAAACAAATCTCAATATCAATTCGAACACAAAACATATTAAAGCATGGATTATGTAACAAAAATTTAAAAACACACTAAAAGAAAAATTGTGAAGATCGTAACAATTTACAAAAACAGATCACAGAGGTGGAGATCGTAAATAGCAACTTAATAACGGTTGGTGATTCACCTTGAAATAGAATTTGGAGAATATATGCAGGTGGCTATCGGATTCACCTAGAAACAGAGCTATTGGAGAGATTCAGAGTTTAAACAAAGTGTAAACTGAATTTGATGAAGCCGATTAAGAGTCGATGTCCCAACAGATTGGTAGAGAGCTTCAGAGTTTAGATTGAATTTGATGATGGCGAATAAGAGGTCCGACGATGAAGCTAGATGTTGGAACGGTGGATGTTGGGTTTTTGTTTGATTATAGTAATATTAATATTAATTAAATGAAAGGGTAATTACTAATTAGTATTAATTTAAGGGTAATTCTGTAAAATCAATGGGTACCATACCGACCGACCGACCGACCGACCAAACTTTTAATGTTTCGGCTTTTATATAATAGTATAGATTCAATAATTTGCACTTCACAACAAATCAAATTTGACTGGGGTGTATTCAATTGGGATTTTGAAAGATTTCGGATAATCCATGGATTTTAATGAATTTTTTAAATTCACGGATTGTTTAAATTCTAAAAAAACTTTACAAAGAATCTTGTAAGATTGATGTATAGTCATTGAAATTTGAAATGATTTTTTTAGAAATCCATCAAAATATCATTGATTTTTGCAAAGTTTCAAAACTTATAAAAACTACTAGCAAATCCACCAAAATCTATGAATTTAAATAAATCTAAAAAATCTATGAATTTTTTAATACCATCAAATTTAAATGGATTGTTTTAAATATAGATTGAATACACCCAAATTTTAAAAGATTTTTGAAATCCTAATTGAATATCCTCAGATTTTAAATGACATTTTGAAATTCAAATTGAATATCTCAAGATTTTAATGAATTTAAAAAAATCCAAATTAAATACCCCTATATTTTTAAAATCCTTCAAAATCCAATTTAATACACCCCTAATTTTAGTAATATATTACTAGAACTCTTGTACCTTTAGTATTTTAAAAAAAAGAATCCAAATATCACTTTTTTGAAGTAAATAGTCTCAAATATTACAAACTATAACTATGGCCCTCAATATATAACGAATTATCATCTAGCGTTTCAGTTTCCAGTCAATTGGTGCAGGTGAGTCCACTACCTTTAAAGTTTTAACCAAGTACCGACTATAATACCTAAAGAGATGAATACTACTCCCTCCGTCCCGGTGGGAAGTTTACATTTGCTTTTAGCACAAAGACTAAGAAAAATGAATAGAATAAGTGAAGTAGTGGATGTAATAGTGATTTTATTATTAAAATAAGTGAACTAGTGGGTGTAATAGTGATTTTATTGTTTAAATAAGTGAAGTAGTGGATATAATAATGTAAAGTATTGTTAAAATAAGTGAAGTAGTGGGTGTAATAGTGTTAAAACATACTATTTTAAGAAACGTAAAGAATTGGTTGGGACGTCCCAAAAAAAAAAGTATAAACAATTGATTGGGAGAGAGGGAGTACTGTATAGCATAGATGTTGAACGGGACCACCTACTTCTTTAAGGATACTAATAAAGAAAGAAATAGTTATTGAAGCCGAGCATGTGGGTAGACCCCACCATGTATAATCTTGTTCTTCCTTTTAAAGAAAACCTTTAAAAGCGCTATATGATATCATGTTTACTTTCTCAGAACGAAAAATGAAATAGCGTTATTTCACCTAAACGCTATACACTTTTGCGTTTTCAAAAACAAATTTTTAAACTTTACTTTAGAATGATATTTGTCATTTGAGACCTTCCTTTTCATTTATGGCATTTAAGACCATATTTATTCAAATTGAAACACCCTTGGTATTTTTTATTTATTATATTTAGTAAAAAAAAAAGTACTAGTAGGCTAGCGGCCTAGTTATACTGAGCACATCCTAAAACCAGGCAGCAGCACAACACAACTGCGATACGATTCCGATTCAATTATACACACACCTCCTCTCATCTCTTAACGCCTCTCGGCCCACGATCTCTACACTCCTTGAAATCACACAGGGACTTTCATCAAACACCTTTTCTGCAACTCATGTAAGTATCAATTTTCCCCAATTTAAACCCTAATTTTATATTATCTTATCATATCTCATATATATCAATTCAGTTCATGTGTGAAATGACAGGTGTGGTTGTAGTGTAGTAATGTTATGTGTGTTTGTGTGTGTATAGATGGCGGAAGAAGGCGGATGCGGTGTCGGTGAACGGTGGTATTATTCGAGAAAAGAGATTGAGGAGAATTCGCCTTCTCGAAGAGACGGGATTGATCTTAAGAAAGAGACCTACTTGCGGAAATCTTACTGTACTTTCTTGCAAGATTTGGGTATGAGACTTAAAGTGTAAGTTTCCATACTTTGTTCACGCGAATTCGTTAGTGTTTTGTTCGGCTGTCAATCAATATCTTATTGTGCTTATATATGTGATTTGGCATGTGCTTCATTAGGTTGTTATTGTCAAATTCATATGATTTAGGATTAGGTTTTGTTGGAAAGCGATAATTTTGAATTAATTCAGTTTGTTTGGATACATGTATATATTATGGTTGCCGAGATAAAGATTGCATTTTGTTTTTGTAATTGTTAAGGAGTAGACTCGTATAAGCCCTAATTAGTAAAAGAGGGCGGGAGTTAGATGAATGAATGTAATGGGGTTGCATTTCAATTCTTAGTGAATGTTATGTGGAATATTTCGTGACTTGTGTTATTCATGGCTAGTTTTACCTTGGTTATTACATGAGTATACAATGCGACTGTGATGGTGTCATTTCCAAGTTCCAACTAGTTAGACACTCAAGACCTTATAACTTTAGTCCAAGACCTTTTGACTACAAGGTATATTGTTAAAATTTAAACTTTAGCTATCTTAGCTAAGACTTGGGAAATGTTAAGTAGGACTCTATTTCAAAGAACATGTAAGCTCATAATGTAAATAATTGTGGGGAGTTGGGGACAATAAGTGCATACTACAGTCGGGAAGAAATATGTAAGTTTTATAGCCACCACAGTAGTCAGAGTCTAGTCATGCATGTCATAGATCGGATCAATGTGTATGGACTATGGTAGGTGAGCAGATACACCCCTCTTTCTTTATCTGCCAAAGACTTATCGAAGAATCTAATCAATCCCATCTCCAATTCGATTAGGTCCATGTAAAGAACCTCTGTTCTTCCTATCCTTTTTTTGACAGGTTGTTCTTTCTATCCTACCTATAGCCTCTTAGATTTTTTTTTTTTTGAAACTATCATCGTGCTCCTATCAGGTTTACATCTAATATGATAGTTAGGGATCCTATTTCCCTCAGCCTTTACCTATTTCCACAACTTCATTGTATGTTTATGAGCTTCACACCTTAGTAAATTTAACATTTGCTGATTCTTTTGTTTTCTTGAAGTTAAGTATAAATCAACTACTATTGTTCTCATAAATCATTATCTTCCAAGTTCTACCGAAAGATATTACCTCTGTTGTTAATATCCTTGAGGCAATATTTCTCAAGTTCCAGCAAACCTTGAATGGGGTTTGTTTAGCCCTTTACTTTATTAAGTGTAATTTCTTTAACATAGTCATTTACCTTTATAGATGCCTCATTGGATAATTTACATTCTCTATATATTGATCTGTTGTTTAACTACCTAAATTGAATTGTTGTCTACTTATCCAGTCCCCTTAACAAATAGCTTATAGTTTATAATTACATACCTCTCCATGCTCTCTACTTCTAGCCTCCCTTCACAGCCACATAGCACTTAAAAGAGTGATAATAGTTAAACATAATAGCCAGTCATTGGTACAACTCATAGAAATTAGTTCAAGCATATGGTAAACATAACAAAGGTTACAAATTTTTTTTTTTTAAATCAAGTGCTTATAAGGTTGATACATTTTCTGTTTTGGCGTGCAATCATGCAAGCAGAATAGCTACAAAGATTCAATTATAGCTAATATTATGATTCTTATTTGTTATACGAAAAGCTTAACAGATCTTAGAAATTAGGTAATAGCTGGATGTGAAATATCTATATTGAATATGATATTAGTGTTATTTGGATAGAGACTTGGAGTGTTTTATTAGGTGATTAGGTCGATGTTTTATACCTTTCTAGTAGATTTGGGGTTTTCATTTTTTATATAGTGAGGTAACCCTCACATATTACGGAGATTTTTTATTGTTGTAAGTTGAAAATTACTACATGTTAATCACAACCTAATTATCGCCCATTTTTCTCTTAAGTTGCGCTTGTAGGTTCTTAGTTTTCTGCCACTTTGTGGTTAGTTTATCTTATAAAATCTTTGGTTGGCCTAAATGTTCTTTCAATCGGTAGTTGATTTTTGTTATGCAAACAATAGTTTCATACTTTCATAGTTATAAGGTTCTCTATTCAGTCTTCCATCTTCTCTGATTATATGGAACTCTGTTACTCTATTCAGCGTTCCTTAGTTGTGAAAGATGAAACACTAGAAGCACCCTGGATGTAGCGGGAAGGTCTAGCTTGTATGCCACATTTCCTATCTTCTCCACAACCTATTAAGGCCCGAAGATTGAAGAACTTAGCTGACAACTTAAGATTCTTTCTTGTAGAAACAATAACCCGTCTGTAAGGTTTTAGCTTAAGATAAACCGAGTCTCCCAATGCAAACTCTCTTTCTGTTCTGTATTGGTCAGTATAACTCTTCATCCGTTCTTGAGCTACTGCCAAAATTTCCTTCAGTGTGGCCCATTTGTTCTGTTTAGTAAGCATCACTGTCTCTAAGGAAGAGATAATAGTATGCACCCTGTCCTGCCTTGGAATATGACTTGGTTTATCCCCATACACGAAAAAGAGTAGTTTGCAGAGTAGAGTGGAACGTGGTATTGTACCACCATTCTGCAGCAGACAACCATGAAGCCCAGTTGTTAGGAACCTGATTGGTCATGCTTCTCTAATACTGTTCAAGGCATTGGTTCACCCTTTCAGTGCACCCATCAGACTGAGGGTGATATGATGTACTCATGCACAACCTTGTTCCAGAGATCTTAAACAAGTTTTGCCAGAATTCACTCATAAATAAGCTATCCCTGTCACCAAATTAATGGTACTGCCACTGTCTATCAGTAGTTTAACTACTCTGTCATTATACACTCTATTATACTGCAAGGGCTGTTTAAACTTGGGTTCTTTCCATAGTTATTAAATCGTCGATATCTCGTCGATATATCGACGAAATATTGTCATCTCGCTTTGGCAGCAATATCGAAATATCGACGAAATATCGATATCTCGTCGATATATCGACGAGATATCTATATCTCGGTCCACGACCGAAATGGAGCGATATGCGAGTTAATAAATATGGGTTCTTTCATTCCCAAAGCTGTCAATATTATTTCCTCGTCCTGCCAGAGGAACCTCTGTTTCCTTAGGATAGGTATCATACATAGGTTCTTCATTATAGAGTCCATCTTCTGGTCCTTTTTCAGCCACCATTAGAAGATTTTGAGGTTTCTTGCATTCATGCCCTTTAGAGAATTTTTCATTACAATAGTAACACAACCCTTTCTATCTCCTTCCCTCCGAGTGAATGTGAGAGGTTTAAGTTTTTATTTAATCACTTCTGGTGCTTTGCTTTAAATCAAAAGAGGACTCTGACCAGAAGTTGAGTTCCTATCCCAGTTTTGCAGTTGTCTCCATAGCCGCTGTACTTCTTTGACTTACTAAGGGTTTGCTCATAGTATCTTGCCAATTTTAGAGCCTTAGCTAGAGAATTTGGTTCCAAAAGCCTTATCATTCCTTTAATTTCACCCTGTAATCCACCAACAAAGTTTTCCAAGAAATATTTAGGAGTTAAACTTGGAATTTTCTTAAGAAGTTGTCCCCTGCACCTTTCAAATTCATCGTAGTATTTTTCAACTGATTTTGTTTGCTCCAACTTCTTAAACTTCTGAAAAACCAAATCAGTTTCAAGTTTTTCAAACCTGGCTATGAAAGCTTCTGAAAATTGTAGCCAACTTACACCCTCTCTGCCAATCATAAAGGACTTGAACTTAGACCTAGGCCTTCCAGATCGATGCATAGCAGCTCTTCTTCTTTCTGAAATACTCTTCACAATCCCTCAACCCCTCCATAGAATCACTTCCTTCTTTAAACACTGGAAATGACAGCTTAACATGCTTCAAATGTTGATCGTCATTGTAATGATCTCTGTACAGACCTGGAATTTTAAATTGATCTTCCTCCTTGACTGTATTATGAAACAATCTATGCCTCTCGTTTTAGCAAAAAAGAAAAAAAAACTCTGCCTCTCATAAGCAGCATGCTGAGGGTCTTTGAATAGTCCTCTTCCATTAGAACCAGGAGAAACGTTCTCTTTGAGCTCCTCTTCTCTTCCTTCACCATAGATAAGTCCCTTACTATACCTTTAGTTCAACCCTTCCACTAGCATCTCAATCTGTTCGTGCAACTTACTAATCTTCTCATCAGTATCTGCCATATGTCCTTGCAAATCCTGCTGCAACATGCTCATAGTTCCCTGATGAGAACTCTCAGGTATATCACTATTCCAGTAATAGCTCATTCTCTCACGCAATATATGATATATCAAACACTCTCAGGTCACTAACTACAACTGATCAACAATCACTCAAGTACTTAACACGAATACTTCACGAAACCACATTTCAACCAAAATTCACTAATCGACAACAAACTACCAGCTGTTCACCTTCACAACACAATTCAAGCAGAATATGTATTAGAACAGGGTATGTATACTCTTAACAACTTCAAAACAGTACTGGACTTGCTATTTTTGTACTTTTCTCAAATATTAACAACTGAATTCAACTGAAAGTATCTAAACGAGCTCAATACAGCTAAAACAATGTCAATTCTAGCTAACTATAAGTCTATAACAGATAATCAACAGATCTAAGAGATAGGCTTGAGAACAGAACTCCTGGACTGATTATAGCCGATCTCTGAGATGACAACCGCGATTACTGAGATTCTAACCTCGTTCGTCTTGGAATTGAGTGCATAACATAATAGAAGAGTGATTGATCGAAAATAACGGCTCTGATGCCGATATGTAATGATTTGACCTTTAGATTTTCTGCATTTTTGATTTTTTGTGTTTTTGTGCTTGTTGCATTTTTGATATATACTTGCCGATTTAGATTTTTGTCAGCAGTTAGTGCCATCTTAGGTCTTAGCATACAATTAGATGATATTTTTCTTTAACTAGCACCGTGCTTAATGCGCCAGAACAATAATACCTTTTAAGCTTCATTCTGGTTAATGTTTGAGTGCAGGCCTCAGGTTACCATTGCTACTGCAATTATTTTTTGTCATCGATTCTTCCTTCGGCAATCTCATGCGAAGAACGATAGAAGGGTGAGTTTTCCAGTTTTTTAGAATGTATATCTTTTCTCTTCTTCCTTGTTGGAGACCGTGATCATTACTTTATGATTTTAACTCTCAATTAAATCTGTCAGTAAATTGCACTTGTATCTAGACATTGAAGTAAATGGGGCAAGCGGAAATTTGATGGCAAGAAATCGTGGACAATTGTAGTTTCTTTAAACTACATTCCTAAATTCATAATTGTTGACTACTGTGACTCTTAGAAATATTCAAGTTACTGCACCTTTTATCGTAAACCTTAGTTGAGATAGGGAAGTGTAATTATATGTGCCCTTATGCGCTACGGGAAACAATGCATAATTTGCGCGCTTCTCCTGTTTGTACCTTTCAGTATGTGCGCAATGCACCATATATGCGCACAGCCACGCACATGAAAGCTGTGCGAGATTTGAGGGAAATAAGGGAGAAAATCTGACCAACTCATTTTCTCTTTCCTTTTTCTTCTCTACTTTCTTCTCCCAATCTCGTCTGTCACACACACAGACACACACTCACACACGTATATGTAACGTCAAAACTTTTTCTCCATATTTACTCATCACTTGCACACACGTTTACATATAAAACGTGTATATACAATTCATACAAAATATATTATTTTGTAAATTAACTGAAACCCACATGTTAAAAAGATAAGTGAGCAAATAAAAACAAATTACAAAAGAATGTATGGTTAATAAGCAATGCAACTAAATACAGATTTGGGGACACTTTTGTTGTGGAATAAAAACTAGGTTATTAGATTGCGGCTAGGGTTTGATGTATTTAATGCAAAGGGTGGTTGAGCTTCGAGCTTTAATGGCTGCTTCTGCGTTCGAGACTTAATCGGTCCTCACAGAATGCCTACGTATCTCTGTATTAAGAGAATCAAGCCAATAAAACGTAGTTCTGAGTTGAGGGGTCTGACCCTTTATATAGGCTGAGAAGCCTCAGAATTAGGGTAGGGTTAAGTGACTTGGTGGACAAGTCAATCTTGAGGAAAGTTCTAGACCCCTTCCTTGTAGGAGTCTGTTTCCTTGTATGAGTGTATGCCTTGGAGGCTACTCTTTGTAGGGATAATGTTCTTATCTGGCACTTATTGCTGAGCTGTTTATTATCCCTAATATTAATTATGAAATTAATATTGTAAATAGGGTTTGGGCTTACTTGGTGGGCCCCACGTTTGGACCATTCCGGGTCTAATTAATGCCACATTAAATGTGTCTTTAGGGCTTACTTTTAGCCCATATCATTTGCCCCCCAACTTCTAGGAAAACTGATCAGGTTTTCCTTGAAGTTATAACGGCCTTATATGAGACTTGGGTCAGGGTTTATTGCTCTTACATGAGTATTTTCAACTTATCATCTTAACGTAAAGCGTGGAGCGACCGACGCAATTTACGACGATGTTGAACGACACTAAGCGGTGTTAAATGGCACTAGACAGCGCTAATCAGCCTTAAGCAATGTTTAAACAGTGTTAAACAATGTCGAATGGCATAAAACGGCGCTAAACGGTGCTATACCGGCACTAAACGGTGCTAATCGGCACTAACCGGTGCTAACAGGCACTAATATGTGCTAATCGGCATTAAATTGTGCTTAATCGGCACTAAACGGTGCTAGCGGGGGGTCCGGGGGCGGCAGCCCCTGGCGGGGTCGTAGCCATTTTTCTTACTTTCTAAGTCATTTTCGACCTGGAAATTTCGAGCTCAACTGGTACATTTTCGAGCTCAAAAACGAGCTCAAACAGCCCCAGGTCGTGGCCTTTTTCCCTATTTCTTAAGTCATTTTCGACCTGGACATTTCGAGCTCAACTAGTACATTTTCGAGCTAAAAAACGAGCTCGAATAGGGGCTAAGTCGTAGCTTTTTTCCAGGAAATTCAGTGTTTCTTCGACCTGAAATTGACGAGCTCAAATAGTGTTAAAACGACCTCGATATCGTTTAACTTCGACCTCAGTATAGCATAAAAACGACCTCAAAATGAATCCTAGGTCGTATGGATTTTTTACATTTCCTAGTTCAAATTCGACCTGAGATTTGCGATCTCAAGCCATATTTCAACGATCTCAATTGGGGTGGTAGGTCGTGGCTTCATTCTGCTTTTTATAAGCCAAAAACGACCTCAATTATGCGACCTCATATCTATTTTGTTCCGACCTCAATTTTCAAGGTTGCTTACGACCTCAGATTTAAATTCTCCAGGTATTCTAGCCGAGCTCGTAACTATACAAGAAAATGAGATCGAATCTCACGACCTCATATCTTCTTTTGGTAACTCCCAATCCTTTTATGGACTTCAACGGGCCCTGTTTGGCCTTTAATTTTCATGGGCTGGATCTAGATTCTCAAATCGTTGGGCCTATAAACTTTTTAAGTTTTGATTGGGCCTTTCCTTTGGGTCAAAACAATCTCAAAACCTTAATTAGGTTTATCAATCTTGGTTGGGCCGTGACAGGCTTGGTGTTGTTGGGCCTTTTAGAATCCAATTTGTGTTGATCACCACCCTATCATCGATCGTGATCATGGGGTATCTCGAATTTCTTTGTAAACTTTCGTTGGATCATCACGATCTCTTAAACGCACCAAGCCATTAGGTTGAATTTTTGGGTATCAACCCTCGTCCTTCTGGGAGTATAATTTGAGTTAATAACAGAGGGGATTCTTTCTCTTTGGGACTTTCGAGTCTATAATCTTTCCAGATCTTGTTTCAATGATTGAATATGAGCTTCACGAGCTAATTTCATCAATCTTCTTAAAAATATCTGTCGAATCATTGATGGAGGCCACCCTAGGCCTTAAGGGCTGTCATGCCTATTGATGTATCAAACGTGCTTCATGAGCTAAGATTTATTATTTTGGACCTTCGAGGTTGAGGATAATCATCCTTGCAAGTGAACTTTTTATGATGAGCATTTAAACCCATGGCTAATCATGCCCTCAGCCCTCATAGGGGTAGGAGCCCATAACTTGGGTTTTGTCCTGTTGGTGATGGTAACACCATTATAGAGATTCGTAATCATGTTAGGGTGTTTGCGATTGTAAGCAAAGTCACCCCTCTAAATTGGGGATACATCCCTTTAGGGTTTGAATCCATTCTTTGGACTCCAATTTAGTAGGCTTCAGTTCCTTGAATTCATGTTGTTAGAGGGTTCATCCCTTAAATAGTCGTTGGTATGAGCAAGGGGACGTATTTTATGAGCAAGGGCTCTGCCCCCCAGGTGTTGCCCACACATCCCTTCGTGCACTTCTTCGAGTGTTTCTCTGGCCTCCTGGGCCTCAAGCACTTCAAGTACGGGATCACAAAAGATCTCTTGTATAGCAAACCCTCAATCAGGGTGTATCTTAGAGCTCTTACCGAGAGTTTATGTGCTTTCATGACATCTTCAGGGAGCCATCCCGTTTCCAAGTGAGCCTTGATAGGATCCATCCCACAGCTTTGCACATCGATCAGTGTCACTAACTTCACATTGATAGTAGGGGTCTTCAAGTCCTGAAAGTAAACACTCCCAACATAGTTCTCTATCTCCGAGAAAGCGAACTTAGAGAGGGCATCTGCCTTAATGTTCTCCTCCCTCGGGATGTACTCCACAAAGCATTCATCGAATTAAGCCATCACAGCTTTCACAATCTCAAGTACTTCGTAATAGCTTTTTCCTTGGCTTCAAATTTGCCATTCACTTGGGAGACTACCAATCTTGAATCTCCACAAGTTTTAAAGTTCTTGACCCTCAGGGTTGGCCAAGCCTAAACCGGCTATCAAGGCTTCAATCCTTAGTCTCGTAATACATTCTCCAGACTTTTCTTTGTTTAATCTTCTTGATTTTTGTTTTTGACGTTCCGTAAAAATAGAGCACCCAGTATTCCTTCATTCTTGTTTTCCAGTTCTTTGCCCTCTTGGGTTACTACCTCTTGCCCCCCGACTTCTTGGTTGTTAATGGTACATTCAACCACGAAGTCAGCTAAGGCTTGGGTTTTGATGGCCATCCTTGACTTATACTTGATATCAAATTCTATTAATTTGATTGCCTACTTGGCGAGACTACCATTGGTTTTCGGGTTATGGATTATGTTCCTTCACGGTTGGTCCATCAGGACTTCAATCTTATATGCCTGGAAGTACGATCGTAGCTTCCTCGAGGATGTTACCAATGCCAAAGCACACTTCTTAATGGGAGAATAATTTAACTCAGCTGCATGCAACATCTTGCTCACATAGTAGATAGGCTTCTGAACCTTGTTATCCTTTCGAATGAGGATGACACTCAATGCTTGTTCAGATATTTCAATGTTGGCATTCCGGATTGAGGGTCCAAAATTTCAAATTGGTTTTCAAGCTTTGACTTGAAGTTTCAACCATTGGATCTTATCTGGAGGTTCATGACCCCTTCAAGTTTGGCCTTCATAGCTATCCCATGGCCTTCATGGCTAATAACTCGTGTTCCTTATACTAGGATTCGAGGTTGACGTTTACATGTTCATTGTTGGTGTTCATATGTCGACTACCAAGTATTCACGACCTTTCTTTTGGATTGATGTCAAACTAAAGGTCTTTAGGATCCCTTACTTGACTTCATGTCTTTCACGGCTTGTCTCGAATCTTAGTTCTGATTTCAGGGTTTTCAAACCTATCTTTGCTTCTTGTTTTTTATCCGGGGTCCTTCAAGGACTTAAACTCTTAGTAACTCTCGACCTTTCAGGGTTTTTATTTATGCGTTTGTTTGTTTCCATTCGTGTATTTTTTTATTTTCGGTACTTGGTCATCTTTGACTTACACACATCAGGTGTTAGGTACATAAATAAAATCACATAATCAATGAATGGAAAACAAACTTGCATTAATAACTTGAGATGGGTTCAACCCTTACATAGAATACTACTGTCCTACTCAGAGCAACATGCTCTGCGATGGTTTCATCGAACCTTATTTCTACTTCTACTAGATAAAATATGAAGCTAAAAACTACTAGGATAATTTGAACCCATCGGGGCTTTGCAAGACTAGGCTTGCACCACTTGATTTTATTTTTGATGCTCCAATAAAATAGAGCACTCACTACTCCTTCTGGTCACCTCATTCTTATTCTGAAGTTCACTTACAGCTTGGGGTACAATCTCCTGCCCCTCGATTTCTTGATGTTCCTTATCACTACAAACGTCCATGTCTTCAATCGGAAGGACCTGCCCCCCGACTCCATCAGGCCTTAACGCGGCTACATAACAGCTCCTAGCCATTTTCTGGTCACCTTTTTGTTCTCCTACACCATTCCTGGTTGGAAACTTGATCTTCATGTGATAGGTTGAGGCCACAGCCTTAAAAGCATGGAGTCCAGTCCTCCCGAGGATGGCATTGTAGGTGGAAGACGCTTTGATAACCAAAAAGTTCAGCATCTGAGTGGCCTCTGTTGGCTTCTGTCCGATGGTGACGGGCAACAACATAGTTCCCTCAACTTTAGTCTCTACTCCGCTGAATCCATATATAAGCATGTTAGATAGGGTCAACTGAGAGTTGTTGTATCCCATTTTCACGAATGCATCATAGAACAAAATGTCCACTGAAGCTCCATTGTCTATCAAGACTCGCTTCACCTCTGAATTCCCAATCATGGGTGTTATGACCAGCGGGTCATCATGGGGGAACTTCACCCCTTCAAGGTCTGAATCATCAAATTCGATTGTTACTTCGATTTTTGCAAGCTTTGGTGTCTCTCCGACAATATGCATCACTTCTCGGGCATAAGCCTTCCGAGAGTTCCTAGTCGTCCCGGCCGCAGTCGGGCCTCCTGAGATCATGTTGATCACTGGCCCTCGGGGCTGTGGGGTGCGATCCCGATCATCGTCGTTCCTATCATACTCTCTTCTCTGATTACCACGATCTTCACCCTTAGTGAAGTGGCCCAACTTCCCTTTACGGATCAAGAACTCGATCTCATCTTTGAGTTGCTTACAATCATCAGTGTCATGCCCTACATCCTTGTGGAATCTGCAATACTGATTTTTGTTCCTCTTTGTGGGATCACCCCTGAGTGGCTTCGGCCATCGGAAATCCTTATCCTTCTCAATGTCCAATAGGATTCGACTCCTGGGAGTGTTCAACCTTGCATACTCAGTGAACCTTGGTCCTTGGCTCTTCTTAGGGGCAGAGTCGGAGTCCTCACTAGTTCGGGGATACTTGTCCCTAGCATCATATTCCTGGTCATCATACTCCTGGTCTTGCCTTCGCTTCTTGGAGTTCCCGTTGCCTCCATTGTTTATCACGACATCCTTCATGGTGCTGTCCTCGGCCTTGATATACTTATCAGCCCTTCGTTGAAGCTCAGCCATATTCTCGGGTGGGTGCTTTGCCAATGACCTTTTAAAGTAAAGATCAGTGGTGCCGTGCTCCAGGGCTACCATGGCCACCTTGTTCTCTAAATCAGTAATATTTAATGTCTCCTTGGTGAACCTCTTAAGATAATCTCTCAGATTCTCATTCTTCCCTTGTACCACATACATGAGAGATGCAGAACTTTTCTCATGAACTCTCCCGCTGATAAATTGACTAACAAAAGCAGCACTTAACTCCTTAAAGGAGCCAATTGAGTTTGCAGGAAGTCGGCTATACCATCTTTGAGCCATGCCCGACAAGGTTTGAGGGAACGCCCTACACTTCAAGGCGTCACTTGCAGGCTGTAGTAATAGTGCGTTCGAGAACGTCCTAACATGATTTGCGGGATCACCCGTTCCATCGTAAGCCTTAATTGTCGGCATCTTGAACTTCCTTGATATGTGGGCATTCATCACCTCCTCGGTGAATGGGGGCGTGGGATCATCAGGATCCCCAAATGGCATCAGATCCTTGGGATTGCTCTTAGGGGTTTCCACCCTTGTAGTTCTTCCAGTTGGGACGGTAGCCCTTCTTTGCCTCCTTGGAGGCCTCTCCAGATCTATAAAGGGAATCGATCCTGACGTGGGAGGTGGCAAAGTCTGATTTGATCTGGCTTGCTCCCTGGCCATATCTTCTTTTAATTTTAGGATCTCGGCTTCATAAGCCTTAATCCTCTCAGCAACTGTTGAAGGGAGTCCATCATGGATAGTTCGAGTTCTCCCCATAGGCTCTTTACTTGCACGTCGCCTCCTCGGAGCTTCATCACGCTCGTAATCATCGCCAGAAGATGATTCATCTGAATAAGGACCAGAAAAATCGCGATAATCTCGATCTCGAATATACAGGGCATGTCCACTCGGTCCAGCTCCGTAATTGGGCATCCCATACATTGGATTGGTGCTTATGGGGAGATCCGTAGTGTGGATCTGAACCCCTCGTGTAGGGTTGTTGGGGTCTACAATCAGGGAAGAAATCCCCACCTGAAGGGGGTTAGTCCCTGGAACTGTGTGGACGATCGGAGGTAGCGTACTCTCAACATGGGTAGTCGTCCCTAGGGGTTGAGAAACTTGATACGGAACGATAGTCCCGGATGCCGGAGGTACTTGCTCAGATGTCGGAAGTACTTGTTCAGTAAGGGGCGGAGCAGAGCTAAGAGGTAGAGCCTCAGTAGCAATTGGCTCTGTAGTGCTTGGTGCAGTTCTTCGTGTTTGAACCATGGTTGATGTCCTCGTCCCACAGACGGCGCCAAATGTTGTGGAATAAAAACTAGGTTATTAGATTGCGGCTAGGGTTTGATGTATTTAATGCAAAGGGTGGTTGAGCTTCGAGCTTTAATGGCTGCTTCTGCGTTCGAGACTTAATCGGTCCTCACAGAATGCCTACGTATCTCTGTATTAAGAGAATCAAGCCAATAAAACGTAGTTCTGAGTTGAGGGGTCTGACCCTTTATATAGGCTGAGAAGCCTCAGAATTAGGGTAGGGTTAAGTGACTTGGTGGACAAGTCAATCTTGAGGAAAGTTCTAGACCCCTTCCTTGTAGGAGTCTGTTTCCTTGTATGAGTGTATGCCTTGGAGGCTACTCTTTGTAGGGATAATGTTCTTATCTGACACTTATTGCTGAGCTGTTTATTATCCCTAATATTAATTATGAAATTAATATTGTAAATAGGGTTTGGGCTTACTTGGTGGGCCCCACGTTTGGACCATTCCGGGTCTAATTAATGCCACATTAAATGTGTCTTTAGGGCTTACTTTTAGCCCATATCAACTTTGAATCGGATTCTAGCTTTTAATCAACGTTTAAGAAACAGTCAGAACATGCAACACCCTCACACTCACAAATTATCACACTATGAGAATGAGATGAGCATGATAAGAGGTTGCTTTGTCTTCAATGATAGCTTTCTACTTGCTGTAAAGCGAAATAGGTTTAGTTTATTAAAGCATTGCAGTTGCGCTCATTCTTATCTCGAAAATGTTGGAAAAGTATATACCTACATCTGTGCTGCTCTTTTATCCGCATGTAATTATTACCCCACTTAATAAAACCAATTAAAATGCTGAAATTGTTCCTTGCTTTTACATGCCTGGCTTGCGTTTATTTTTGTTGTTAAAGAATCTAGCTGTAAAAATTACTTTGTTCAAGCTTAAAACTGATTATGTGAAGGTCTTTTTCTTAGTTGCATAATGTCTAATACTGGACTTATCTGATAATGCGATGCAGATCATTGCAACAGTATGTATGTTTCTTGCGGGTAAGGTTGAAGAAACTCCACGTCCCATAAAAGATGTCATAATTGTTTCTTACGAAATTATTCACAAGAAGGATCCTGTAGCATCACAAAGGATAAAGCAAAAGGTCATTTTTTCCCCTCTTTTGTAAACACCATATTTACACACTGGCCCCTAGTTTGTTTATTAATCTCATTGTTAGGCTTGCTGTTGTTCTCTGAGCAGCATACTCCAAGTTGAAATTTCCTTTATTCTTAAATTTCAGTGTTCTACTTTTAAAATGCCTATTGATGAATAAATATATATCCTATTGAATATACTAGACGTTTACAAACATTAAAAGATCCATGAATGCATAAACGTTACATATCTAAATAGTACTAATTGTGTTGCTAGTTCTGTAAATCTATGGTTTGTTTAATTGTAATAAATGGTGCAGGAGGTCTACGAACAACAAAAAGAACTGATTTTGTTAGGAGAACGTGTTGTTCTTGCTACTCTTGGATTTGATTTTAATGTGCATCATCCATATAAACCCCTTGTAGAGGCAATAAAGAAAATGAAAGGGGGTCAAAATGCCCTGGCTCAAGTTGCCTGGAATTTTGTGAATGATGGGTATGATGTTTTATTTGAGCTTATAAAATAGCTCCGCCACAGTCAACCTTCTTGCATCATTTGACCTCAGTAAGTGGTATGCAGGCTTCGGACATCTTTATGCTTGCAGTTTAAGCCTCACCACGTTGCAGCAGGTGCCATTTTCCTTGCTGGCAAATTTCTCAAAGTAAAGCTCAATGCTGATACCGAGAAGGTTTGGTGGCATGAGTTTGATATTACACCACACCAATTGGAGGGTCGGTGATCTGTCTTTGTACAAAGTTCAGAGTCCATGATTGAATATAGATTGTATTTTGAAAGCCAACTATGCTGGCTTCATCTTCTTATTTAAATCGTTACTGCAGAGGAATATGGAGAATAATTTAAGATATGTTGCTATAAGTTTAACTTAAGTAAATTTTGTTTCTTTTCGGGATGCATAGGACTGCAGATTGTTGTGCTAGGTCTCTTGATGTTTCTTTGGGTATTTGAACTGTGCCTTCTTTAATAGTACCCTTTTTACCTTGCAGAGGTTAGCAATCAAATGCTAGAACTATATGAGCAAAATAAAGTGCCACCCTCTCAGACTAGCGAAGTAGAAGGAAGTGTTGGAGGTGGAGCTGCACCACGAGCCACCACAAAAGCCCCTCCTGCAAAAGAGGAACATATTGCGAACAGCAGTAATTTGCAAGGTGGGGTTACTAATTCAAAGCCAGGGACAGTAAAATTGGAGCCATCTCGTCCTGATCAGTCTCATCTTGATAAGCATGCTGCTCCGTCAAAGGCAACACAAAATCAAAGTGACGATCATGCAAGCTCAGACATGACTAGCATACCTAACCACAAGAGAGATAGTGACTATGATCCAGAATCATCGATCCACTCCGAGGAACATGGTGATGATGGCCTAGAAATTAATGCTGGGAGAAGTAAAATAAAGGGATCAGTGGAGGACTTGAAGGACAAAAATCTTGGTCGAAATCAGAATTATAAAGAAAGCATTGACACAGACAAGGTAAAAGCAGCTTTAGAGAAAAGAAAGGCCCGTGGTGCTACAGCTCGGAAAATGGACTTCACAGATGAGGATGATCTCATTGAGAGAGAATTGGAAGATGGTATTGAACTGGCTGCTGAGAGTGAGAAAATTAAACAAGAGAGAAAGCAAACCTTGTCTAAACCCTCAGATGGCACATATCATGAAGTTCATTCAAATCATCCGGATGAGGATGAAGATAGTCGGAGGGGAGTGAAACGGAAATCGTTATCTGGACAAGATTTCAACAATGTAGAAGGGGAATTGGATACTTTTGACGATGCTGATGGGGGACATCGTTCACCAAAGTCGAGCAACCGCAATAGGAAAGTTGGGAGCCCACCTGACAAAACATTGGAGGGAAGGCAGCGGCCAGATATGCCTGCATCCCATCACCACAGCCAGAAGGATTATCTTGAAGAGAGAGAAAGAGATCATAAAAGGCATGTTCAAGAAAATCATGTTTGAAAGAGTTTTCACCTCAAGCCTGTGAAAGTGCGGTATCTATATACCTCCATGAAGATGATGTACATGCATCTTGGTCTTGATTTGCTTGCAGATATGCGGGTGGGTGAACTTTTGATCCGCATGGCCAAATCCGTGATTATGTGAAACGTTGGAACTTCTTTTTAATCAAGTCTATGTTTGAAAAGTTCCAAAAAATGAGAAAACATTTTGGGCCTGTTTGCCTCACCTTAATTTATGGATTTATTGACTTATTTTCGGGTAAAAATTTTATATTTTGATAAATTTTTTTTATACAAGTATTAGATGTATGTTTGAGATTCAATAAGTTGCAAAAATAAGTTGGAAAATAAGTTGGAAAGTTAGGAATCTCTAACTTTGTCTTAAAATAAGTTGACTTATTCTGGAAAAAAGTTTTCCCAAACACCTAAGAATGATTTAAGGTGCTTATTTGAGTTTTCAGCACATGGCAATTAGTTTTTTTTTTTAACTTTGCGAAAACATTTGCTTTGCCATATTACGTGGTGAGGATATTCATTCCTTCAAAGCATAATCTATTTTGACTTGTTGAGGGTATGATGATGGAATCAAGAAAAAAAATTCTTCAAAGTTGACGTCTACCTTTTAGTAGTATTGCCAAATTGCCCGACTTTCGAATCTCTTGGTACTCTATGAGATATGTGTACGATTTTTAATTGCTCACCAAATTATCTGATGATATTTGTACGATATCTAATTATCCACCAAAACATACTTCTAGTTATAATACAGTAAAATCTCTATAAATTAATACCGTTGAGATCAGGGAATTTTATTAATTTATAGAGGTTATTAATTAATCTAAATTAAATTTATATTTCCCCTATTATATTAAGACTAAAAATTTATATTAAAAATATTAATTTATCATGATATTAAGTATTAATTTAACGAGATTTTACTGTACCTCCAAATGTGCTAACACAACTTTTTCTTTTGTTTTCTCTTTACAAATCAATCTTCAGAATTCAGATTCATGCATCGTCACATGTTCGATAATTAGCATGTATATCATTCAGATCCATCATAACCCTTTTCTTGTACTCTCTCTCCCTCCGTCCAATAGATTTTTTACATTTACTATTTTGGGTCGTCCCATTCATTTATTTACATTCCCAAAATAGTAAGTTTTAACACTATTATACCTACTACTTCACTTATTTTAACAATACTTTACACTATTACACCCACTACTTCACTTATTTTAACAATAAAATCACTATTACATCCACTACTTCATTATTTTAACAATAAAATCACTATTACATCCACTACTTCATTTATTTTAACAATATAACACCCACTTTATACCCACTAGTCTTGTCCTCCGTACCCACCGGGAACGTAAAGATCCCAGTGGGATGGAGGGAGTAATTCTTTTATTTCATTGAAACCACCAATTCCTGGTCTGCAGTATGATTTTAAATTTATAAACTACTAGTCTAAATATATTTCAAAATGGAGTCGTTTGCCAAAACATGGCTGGCATATCTCTTCCTTTCAGAAAACTCCTTGCCATCTCCATTACTGTCCTGTTCCTTCGCTCAACAACGTCGTTCTATTGAGGCGTGTATGGAGTAGTGTAGTGTCTATTTATGCCTGCCTCCTCACAATAATTTTTGAACTCATTTGACAAAAATTCTCCACCTCGGTCTGTCCTTAACACCTTGATTTTACGTTCAGTTTCATCCTCCACCAGTGCCTTGAAGATTTTGAATGCCCCAAATGCCTCACTCTTACTCTTGAGAAAGTAAACCCACATCACCCGGCTGTAGTCATCCACCAGTAAGAAGAAGTATTTGTTGCCTGAGGCGGTCTCTGGGGTTATTGGACCACACAAGTTTGCATGTACAAGCTCTAATACTTTCTTTGCACTGAAGCTTGATCGAGTTGGCACATGTTTCTTCGCCTGTTTTGACATTAAGCAACCGGTACACACTTCTTTCGGTTGTACTATCTTGGGCAATCCTCTCGCCATCTTATCTTTGTACATCAAAGTCAGTGCTTGATAATTCACGTGTCCTATACGGGCATGCCACAATTTCGAGATATCATCCAATCTTGTCAACAAGCATTCAGCATCTTCTGTTTCAATGATTATCTTGTATAATAGATTGTGTGATTTCTTAATTTTCATGAGCAGCTTCTCTTCTCTATCAAACACCCACATAAATTCTCCCCTAATCACGACTTTATTTCCTTCTTCTGTCAATTGTCCAATACTGATAATGTTACTGCGAAGACTAGGGATAAAATATACCTCATTAAGCACACGTTCTTGCCCATCTTTGCATTTGAGGACGATCGAGCCTCTTCCTTGAATGTCAACAGTTGAGCCGTCTCCAAATTTCACTCGTCCGGTAACTCGTTCATCAATCACTTTAAACTTGGACCTTTGTCCCGTCATGTGGTTACTAGAACCATTGTCAAGATACCACAGGCTTGAATCTGGTGATCCACCCTCGTTGTTCAATGCCAGACGAGGTCTCACTTCACTTTCATCCAACAATAACATATCTGACTCTTTTGATTCACACTCTGCCATCAACAACGCTGGTTCATCGTCTTCTATTCGTGCTAGATTTGATTCGTGTTTGTACTCTCTACTTCGTTTTGGCCTTCGACATTCTGATTGAAAATGCCCATACACGTTGCAGTTGAAACACCTAACTCGACTTTTGTCTCGATTCCTGAAAGATGATGATTGTCCTTCATTTATTTTGTTACGTTTTTGCCATTCTTCGCGTGTTAGGAGCAATTTTCCTTCAGTTGATTCCTTTTTTCGCCACTCCTCCTCTGTAAGCATCAACTTGCCTTCGTTGGATTCGACCTTTCCCTTTATCCTTTCGTCATGGGCCTTTAGTGATCCCACGGCTTCCTCCACCGTCATTGTCTCAAGGTTACCAAATTGCTCTATCGTGGATGTGATTTGTAGAAAACGTGTTGGCATAGCACGAAGTAACTTTTTCACGACATAAGATTCTTTCATTACCTCCCCTAGAGCTCGTATGTTTGTCACAAGTCCATTAAGTTTCATGTAAAAATCGTCAAGCTGATCTGATTCATTCATACACAGAGCCTCGAATTCAGTCTTCAACGTTTGAACTCGGGCTGCCTTCACTTGCTCTGTTCCTTGACATAGAGTCTTGTTTGCTTCCCACGCTGTTTTTGCACTCCTTTTCTCAGCGATGGACAGCAAAACATCCTCAGGAATCCCCTGATACATCATAGCCAATGCAATCTTATATGTTTTCTCATCAACAGCGATCTTCGGATCGATAGGTTCAACAGCGCCCCATACTCCTTGGGCTTGCATGAAGACCTTCATCTTGAGGGACCACGAAGTGTAGTTACTCCTATCCAACAGTGGGTAACTTAACCCAAAAGACCCTCCTTTCACCTTGTTCATTTCCACCGTCGACATCCTTGAAGCTCTGATACCAAATGTTGTATATAAATAATATATATAAATCTGTTTGATATGAAAAACTGGTAGAAACAATGCTACACGAGTGCTGCCAAAGATGTGTCTTATTCATTCAACCAATGCAAAATATATATAGGGAAACCATACAACTGAAATGCTGAAAATCTGGACTCTAATCACTCAATCTCTCAAACAAACTCAATCTCTAATATATTATGCAGATTCCTAAAATCACTCCATGATCGTAACTAACTAATCTTGACAGCACAATGCAAGATATTATTCCAAACAAATCATTTTGAGATTAAACCCAACACTCTCGTCGTTATTTTACTAATTACTTTTTTCAGACTTGCATCTCGTGAGTTTGCACTGGATACAATTCAAAAAAAAAATATTAAAATACATAATTAAAAGATACGTATAATACAAGTTATGTATTTAAAAGATACGCATCATCATGCACATCCAGTGTTGTTGATTTCGGAAATCGGAACTGGTACAGATTTATAATTTATCGGATGATTCGATTGAAAAATCGGCGATTTATTGGCGTTTTTTACAAAATCGATCGAATCGGTTTCAAAATTTTTACCGATTTTTGATCGATTTATCTGCGATTTTTGAAAAATCGACCGATTTCTATAACACGGTGCACATCACGTATATAAAAAATGTATATCATGCGATTTACTTATTTGAAAAATACTTATTATATAATTTACATATTTAAAAAATACGCATCATGCGATAAACATATTTGAAAAATGCCAAATTAAAATTTTACACAATATTTATTGTTTACCAAAATCAAAATCAAAGGCCTTGCATTAGCAAAAGTGTTTAGTCCCTTAATAATTGTCCCAACATATATATACACACAGTCACACACACACGCACACATCTTCACTTCCTCGTCTACAAACCCTAGCTTTTCATTTCACAGCACAAAAATGGCGGAGAGTTTACTAGACATGACACTCGATCAACTCATCCAGAAGAACAAAGCTTCTAATAGCTCCTCTTCCTCCGCCGCCGCTAGATCCACCGTCCGTGGCCGTGGCGCCGCCGGCGGAAAAGCTTCTCGTGGCCGTGGTAGAGCCGCCGGCGCTAATTTCTCTGCTCCTGGCCCTACTCGTCGTCCTCCTAATCGCGTTCAGCCTCGAACGACGCCGTATTTCACTCCGCAGGTAAAACAATTAATTAATTAATTTAAAAATTAATTAGTTTCTTTTAATTTTTAATTTAGTTTTGTTAGAATCGTTTTTGATGATGTTATAGTAGTTGAGTAGTTAGGGCAAAATATATATGTATGTATATAAGTTTTTTATTTGTTGTAATTAGTTAGGGTTAAAAGATGTGTTTGTTTGGATTGGAAAATGTAGGGATTGAATCAGATGCAAATGCAAGAGTTGTTGATGCCAGGAGGAATGGATACTGACTCGGGGGCAAAGCTGTATATCTCGAATTTGGACTACGGAGTTACTAATGAAGACATCAAGGTTGTTATTTTCTTTTCGGAAGTGTTTTTTAAATGGCTTGTTTTTGTTTGAAACTTGAAATTGTAAAAGGTTAATGAGACTTAGGAGGTTAAAGTACTACTTGTGGCATCTGGCATGTGTAGTTGGCATTTTTAAGGGTGAAAGGTTTCTTTAATGGTTGCGTAGCGTTTTGTTGGTTGTTGCTTGCGAGTGTGTGTAGATATTAGTTAGATTGGAGGTGCTTGTTTTCGATCCATTTTTAGCATTTCCAATTGATTGAATGATCTGTACTGATAAACATAATCTTTGTAAGAAGAGTTGCAACCAACACTTATTGGTGTACTCTCTCGCTCCTGTTACAGTATGTCGAGGTGTCGAAGCTTCTCAAAGACAATGTGGGTGTGTGCATGTGTTTAACTAGCAAAAAAAAAGATACCGTAAAGTATAAGAAGAAAAATTAAAAAGATGAAAGCATTTTGCAGCTACACTGATAGGTGCTTATGTTTATTAGTGGAGATGTTTTCTGACAAAAATATGCATAAGATTTCTATTTGCTTGCCTTTTTCTGTTTAGGTGATAGAAAGGTAATTTACTGCTCTTAGCTCCTATGCTTGTCTAGTCTTCTGCGACGTTTGCTGAATTGGCGATCAAATGCTCAAATCTATAACTTTTGAGTAGGATTCATACTGCATGTATGTTTTGAGAAACAATGTGTTACCCTATGAATTATGAAACCAGTACTTGTGCTGTATACTAGCCATCTTTCTGCACTATGTCTCATGTTTGTTTATCCTGCACCTTTTTGTTTTTTTGTATAATTTATTATAGGTTAACAGACAGAGAGCTACAATTGGCATACATTATCAAATTTTTATGATTGGATTGAAAATGATGGTAGCTAGCTGGTAGGAACTATGATATTGATCTTTTCTCAAAAAGAATAGAAGCATGCTTGTGCATTTGAGTTCATACCACAAAAATCCAGTAACTTATTTATCAATAATGACAGAAAAAATTAGTGGTGTTCATGTATATCTGTATGGTTTTGCTGGCCAAATTCGCAAGTAAACTCGGTTTTTTTGTATACTTTATATTATTGGTTGTTTCATGTGTTCAGTTTTTGTTGTCTGGCATGACATGCCCCTCATGATGCAAGTAAAAATAAATTCCATCTCCTTCATTGACAATGTACGACTTCTTTTAGGTGCTATTCTCTGAGGTTGGCGAGTTAAGAAGATACTCTATTCATTATGACAAGAGCGGAAGATCAAAGGTACCATGACTGGTTTAATGGTTTTGGTTACTCTGGTTCTATTGAAGATTTGGGTTACTCTGGTTCTATTGAAGAAATATTACTATGTGGTAGTGGCTTAGTGTAAAGTGTTTATCTTAGGGAACTGCCGAAGTTGCTTTCGCACGTCAATCAGATGCTTTTGCTGCTGTGAAGAGATACAACGGTGTCCAGCTTGATGGGAAACCCATGATGATTGAGATGGTTGGAGTGAAGTTAGTTGCCCCTGCTAACATTGCCATGCCGCCAACTATAAATGGCTTTCAAGGAAACACTGGCGGGGCTTTTCGGAGGTAAACTATTTTACCCCACTTCCTCATTGCATGCTCTTTACCATATCTACTTTTCTGGCAATACAAGTGTTAGTCGTAATTTAACCCATCTACAAGACTACAACTATGATAAAACAATGTCCTTGTTGACATACATAGTTGCCATTTCTATTTGTTTGATAAATTTGAAATCCCTTTTGTTGAATTGTTGTGTAGGGCTGTAAGCCAAGGTCAATTAGCCAGTAAAAAGAAAGGAAATCTGTCACTATTTTTTGATACCGAAGAACACTGAAACATGTGTATTTTAGTTCTTGCTATGGCAACTCGGAGACTTTATAAAGACGCTGCAATTAATAGATAGATTACTGTTCTTTAACTTAATTTCTTGTGTAGACTCCTTCCAATTGATGTATCTGTTCTCTAGCTGGTCAACATTATTTTTTTTTCTTTGTCCCATCCCTATTTTACATCTCTCATTATCTTGGGTTGCATAGACCCTAACTGCCATGCATATTGTTAGGACACTGTTGTATTTGACAGATGTCTATTTGAATTCTTCTTTAATTCTGAAAGGGATCTTGTTTTGTCATTATACAATAGACAACAAAGGGTTGCTGGCAGGGGACGTGATCGTGGCAGTGGTGGCCGTGGGTCTGTGCGAGGCCGTGGAAGAGGCAGAGGACAAGGTGAGAAGGTGTCGCCTGAAGATCTTGATGCTGATTTGGAAAAGTATCATCAAGAGGCTATGCAGTTAAACTAAGGGCCATTAGTGATCTCCATTAGGGGCATCCTGCTGTTCTGCTGACGTGTGTTTTTGAGTTTTTTTTTTTATTATCATGCAATTATCTTTAGTCAGTGTACACATCACCGTGATGAGAAGTCTTAGATGTTGGATAGAGCTTGATTAGTTACAATTGTCCTTAATTTTGGTCCACACAGAAAAGAAGGATTTGTAGTTGCTACTAAATGGTTTATCTGCACCTAGATTCGGTTTCTTCCGGGTTGTATTGGCGGTCATTTTGCCAAATTATGTGGATATGTGGAATTTTATATAGTTAGAACTGCAGGTGTGCCATGTTTTATGGACTTGAGTTGCATTAGAAGTATAATTTTCTTCTTTGAAATACATGTTTTGGCACATCTGCACTCGGCAGTGCTACTAAATAGTCTATGATGTATGTTGCTGAACAATCTGTAATGCAGTTGATGTTGGAAAGGTCAGTTTTAGTGTACCCTTCTGCTGAAACTGATACTGTGTTTGGCAGGGACGAGTGAAAATTTTAACTGTTTCATTTAGGGATGGCAAAACAATCCGAACCGACGGATACCCGATCCAAAACCCGACTTTTTGGATATCCAAAACCCGACTTTTTGGATATGGATATGGATATGGATTTGAATTTCATACCCGAAATTTTTTGGATATGGATATGGATTTCATGTATACCGATCCGAAACCCGAAACCCGATCAAAACCCGAGCCGAACCCGAAACCCGAAAAATACCCGAATTTTATTTATTATATTTTATATTTTCTATATTATATATTTTATATATTATATATTATATATAAATGTATATTATAAATACATATTATACGTACACATATCTTTGAGACATAAGATATGGAAAGATCGAGAAAATAAATTGTCATGGATGTAGCGGTATTTTTTAACTTACTTACACAATTTTTTTTATTTTTTTGTTAAGCAACTTATTTACACTATTTTTAATTTTGAATACCCGAAAAAACCCGATCCGATCCGAAACCCGATGGATTTGGATTTGGATATTGAGTTTTGGATCCGAAACCCGATACGATCCGAAACCCGAAAATATTTGGATTTGGATTTGGATTTTGCAAAACCCGAGCCGAACCCGACCCGTTGCCTTCCCTAGTTTCATTTAAGTTGGGGATGAACAATTATTCTTTTACTTGCCAAACATCAGCAATGGGTGAGTTTGCATGAAAAGTATTGAAAATTGCACCAGTTTGTGCAGCAATATTTACTGTTTTCATTTGTTCTTACATTCTATTTGTTGAAATTTAAGCTGAGAGTTCACATATGTCGTACTTGGGAATGAATGCTCAATTTACACCCTTTCATTCACGCATATTTTTAATTTTTATCAATGAATATGCAAATGCAACTCCATACTTTTGCACTTTTAAATGACATGGTTCTCTACTTCTCTTTTAACTTTTTACTTTAAACTAATGGTTTCATTCATATGCACTCTCTCATATTTCATTTACATCTTGTCTTCTCCATTCATGGCCTAAGATAAGATATCAGTGCGATCAAACAAAGCTTAAGATGTCAGTGCTATAGGTACATTATCTCCTAACGGCGACGGTATACCACATATATAAACGGATAAAACAACAAATCTCATTCATACTAATAACAATGCCCAGCTTGTTTAAATCATGAAATTTCAATCCGAAAATAAAAATGATGCAAAAATGTTTTTACTCTCATTTATATCCTACTAACTGGATCGAAATTTCATTGACCAAGTGATGAGGAGTGCAAAGACTAACTAGGCAAATACGATAATTAACAAAATCAAAGAACTAAACAGATTCAAAGTCACAAACCAAGCAAAACCAAAGTTTTAAACAGATTTAAAGACATATTCTAAAAGTCTAATACAACATCACCAACCAATTCAATCAACATTTTGTCCCAATTCCTGGTAAATGATTTTCGCAACCATCTATCAAACGATAATTTATAACCAATTGTCGATTAGCCGAAAACGTTTGTCGAGGATCCGGTACCATCAAAGCCTGGACACATTGTTACTCACGCCACTCCCATCCACATTCTCAACCGTCTCATCAAACTCAATCACACTCAACACATCACCAAACACCGTCAACCTATTATCAGCATACACGTGTCCTTTCCACCTCCTCATAACCAACTCCTCCCCCAACTCAACCGCCTTCTCCACCGTCACATACGCATTCTCACACGCCGCATCCACCACTCCCTTCTCCACCGCCACCTCCGCCGTCATCTTCGCCGCACGTAACACAACATCTCTCCACACCGCCGGCGATCCAATCTTACTCCTCAACACCTTCACAAACCATACCGGCACTTTCAGTCCTATATCCATCTCACTCATATACACAAATCCCCGATCTTTTCGCATAAACACGTAATCGTGACTCAACGCGAGTATAACGCCGGACGCAGCTGCGTGACCGGTGATCGCCGCGATTGTCGGCATCGGAAGTGAGATCAGGTCTTTAATCACCGATCGTAGCTTCGACGACATGATTTTCGGCCGGGTCGGATCTTTGCTCGCCCAATCGAGATCGTATCCGTTGGAGAAGAATTTACCGTGAGCAGTAGTGATTAGAGCGGAGGAGGATGACGTGGCGAGTGTTTCGGAGCGGACGCGGTGGAGCGCGGCAGAGATTGCGTCGAGGAGAGTTGGATTGAAGCGGTGTTGATCATCGCCGGTGAGTGTGAGTATGTATATGTTGCCTCTTTTCTCTAAGCTACACATTTTTTTATCTATTTGTGTGTGTCTATATTTCTCCGTGTGTGGCGGAGTATTCAATTTGTAAATGAGGGACAGGGTGAATGGTGAAGTGTGTGTTCCCTCCCTTTCATTTGAATAATACTCCTATCTTTGACTTTTACATTTTAGATAAAAAAATATTTTTTTTTGAATACGGGAAATAATTATTACATACTATTATCATAAATATTACCCTTATTTATTTATTTAAAAGTTGTTATATACAGAGGTCTAAGGTTCGATTCCTGCCAACAACATATTAATTTATATTTAATACTAATAATTATTATATACAAAGAAGTTGTTATATACAGAGGTCTAAGGTTCGATTTCCGCCAACAACATATTAATTTATATTTAATACTAAAAATTATTATATACAAAGATGTAATGTTGGAATTCTTCCAATAACATATTAAAATTAATAATATAATATTACACTAATTATAAACAAATAAAAAAAATTAAAGTAATCCGTGCTTTGCACGGGATATAAGCTATTTGTAAAATTATTTGCAAAAACATGATTTGCGACAAAAAAAAAAACCAAGTGCAACTTTTTTTTACGTTTTTTTGAAAAATAATTTAAATCATCTAATATTTCATTAAGTATTTAAAAAAAATCAAGAAAACACAAAAATTATGATTCCAATAGATACGTTAATTGTGCAAATCAGTATATTTATAACAAAAAATAACAATATACTAATAGAATTCTAATAATAATATAAAATTGTAGGAGATCGAAATAGAAATTTAGGGGTGTAACTAAATTTGGCACTGAATTAAAATTAAAAATGAGTTTTTCTTATTAATAAAGGTTTTGTGTAAATTTATAGGTTATAATATACGAATTTTAATATAATTGAATTATTAATAAAGGTTTTGTGCAAATCAATCAATGCTATCTATACTACTATATTATAATATCCAAAACATTAAAATTTTTGTTGATCGGTCGGTACGGTACGGTACCTGTCTTTTTTACTTACTTACCTTTACTTAAATAAATAAAATCCCTCCTAATAATTAATTAATTTCATTTTTCAAATAAAACTTAATACCACTTCTATTTTTTTAATAACTAATCAAATTCCCTTTTTAGGTAAAATAAAATATTTTTTATATTTTATTTAACTAAAATTTCTCCCAACATTATGAGCAATATTATTTAATTAAAAAATATAATTATTTTATAATTACTATCAAGTATCTTTTTCAGCTTAAACACGTTACCTTCTATATTTTCTTTTACTAAAAACTCTGCTTTTGCAATTATATCACCAAGGATTCTATTTAATAGAATAAGATAATTATATTATAATTACTAATAATGAACAGATTACTTTTTTCAACTAAAATATATCATCTATAAACATCACGGACAATATATATAATTATTATCAAATCATATCATTTAAAAATTTAAGCATAAAAAATTCATGTCTTAAAAGATTTAATTTAAATTAAAGAAAAAAATTATATAATATTAAAATAAATCTGTGCATCGTACGGGTTTTAAACCAGTAGGTTATAATATACGAATTGTAATTATAATCGAATTACAACAATTCTGGGAGATATGAATATGCTATAAAATCATCATAGAGATGTACTCAAATTTAGCATCAAAGTACAATTCAAACAGGATTTCACTTATTAATTTAGATATTTGGAAAATAATTTAAAATATCTAATATTTATTAAAGAATATTTTAAGAAAATCAAAGATTCAAAACATACATGATTCAGATATATACATTATTTGCGCAACTCAATAGGATTATAATTACAGAATTACAATTATAATAAAATTCCAATAATTTTTATATCAATATATATATATATAAAGGAGGATATGCGGACGCTTAGGTGGCGCTCTAAGATCGTCTCAATATATTTTTCTAATATTTTTAGAGTTTTAGAATTTTAAATAAGAAAAAAAATTGTTTTATAACATATTAAAAATAGAATGGGTGCTCGAATTTATATAGGAGAATAGTTCATTATTATAGACACATAACTAAGAGTTCTATTAGAAATAAAATGGATGTTTGACATGTATTTAACATATTAAAATTAGAATAGGTGTTCGAATTTATTTATGAGAATAATTCATTATTATATACACATAACTAAGAGTTCTATTAGAAATAAAATGGATGTTTGACATGTATTTAACATATTATAAGTTATAACTATAACAAGTGTTACAGAATTTGAATTTATAAAAAATCTTATATAAAAAACCTTCTTTACCGTATAAGAATTAGTTTTTCGTTAATTTTACCAAACAAATCTATATAAGGGATTTCGATTGCACTAATGTACAAGGAACAATTTATAAGTTTGTTAGTTTCGAGCAACGAATTTTATATTATAAAAAAAGATTATGGTGATCAATTAATGAAATTTGGATTTTTAATATTTCTTTTTTATTGTTTTGTTGCAGCCTGATCTGAGAAGACAACAAACCATCATTGGATCTCAATTCTCAAGTACTCCCTCTGTCCCATCCATTTCTTCACACTTTCTTTTTTGGGATGTCCCATTCAATTCTTCACATTTCCTAAAATAGTAAACTTTATACATTATATATTTATGGGTCCCACTACTTTACTCACTTTTCTCCTCCACTATACCCACTTTATACATTATATATTTATGGGTCCCACCACTTTACTCAATTTTCTTACTTTTCACCCCTTTCTTTATATATTTCCTTGACCTCCGTGCCCGAACCCATATGTGAACATATGGGTGGGACGGAGGGAGTATTAACTTTAAGATGTTACGGATCTGCAGGTATCACCTTCAGTTATTCATGTGCTCATACAAGTACCATTAGTCCACCATTAGTCCAGATAAGTAAATTTGCCCTACTAATGAATGATTATTTTAATTTTTAAATTTTAATTTTTAAATCCTAAAACAGTGAATGTTTTCATGTTTAATTGTAATTTTGTTAATTTTTGTAACACGATACGAGATTGAAAAGTTCGAATTTATAAAAATAAAGAAATACATATAATTGAAAGTTCTCTTGGAAATAGAGTCGATATTTGTAATGTATATAATTAAAAGTTATATTGAAAGTAAATAGGTATTCGAATTTATAGAAGAGAGGCGTTCAAATTTTTAAAAAAGGACATATAAGAAGTCCTATTAGAAATAGAATAGTTGTTTGAATTTACAAAGGAAAAGAGTTCGAATTTACAGAAAAGCTATATAATCAGAAGTTCTATCGAAAGTAAAATAGATATTGTAAAATATATAATTAAAAATTCTATTTAAAATAGGGAGTAGAATAGGTGTTCAAACTTATAAAATAGAAGAGTTCAAATTTATAGGAAAAATATATAATTAAAAATCAATCATCAATATCTATCAATCAATATCTATTATATAAAGGATGATACACGGGAGCTTAGGTGCCGCTCTAAGATCGTCTCAATTTATTTTTCTAATATTCTAAAATTTTAGAATTTTAAACACTTATAAATATAAAAATATCATTTAACATATTAAAAGTTGAATAGGCGCTCGAATTTATATAGAAGAAGAATTCGAATTTATAGGAAAACATATGATTAGAAGTTCTATTGAAAGTATAATAAGTATTTATTAAGCATATGATTAAAAGTTATATTCAAAGTAGAATAGAAGTTCGAATTTATAGAGAATAAGAATTTTAATTTTTAGGAAAAACATACAAATAAAAGTTTCTATTGGAAGTAGAATAAGTATTTATAATGCATATAATTAAAAGTTCTATTGTAAGTAGAATAGGAGTTCGAATTTATAGAAAATAAGAGTTCGAATTTATAAAAAAAAATTAAATAAAAGTTCTACTAGAAGTAGAATAGATGTTTGAATATATAGAGCAGCCATATACTAAAATATTTTGTAGAATGAACGATCTTCTTAAATTATATATTTTTTATATAAGTTAATTATACTTCTATTAGGAAATTAAAATATTTTCATAAATCCAATACTATTATCATAAAAAAGTCATCGTATTTAATAAGAAAAGAATTGATGTGTTAACATAATAAAGGAACATTCTTATGCAGGAATCCAAAAAAAAAAAAGGAGTATCTATAATACAAAGAGAAAATAAGTTGTGTTATCATTTTCTAAAACTTAATAAATTTTAAAAAATTTGGATAAAGTATAAATTGTAATTCACTCTATTTTTTAGATTTTAAATTTAAGGATAAAAGTTGTTGTGTAAGATAAGTATCATTAATAATATGTAATTAATTTGGAATTTCGATCCCAAATGAGAGCGGCTCGAAACGTGTTTAACGGGAAGACGACTTACTATAAAAGATTGTATTAGCTATTAAAATATCATTTGGATGTTATAAACTTCATTTTATTTTTAGGATTCGATTTTTATGGATAAACATTATCATACAAGCGATATATGTAAAAGGTAGGTTTTTGATCTTAACGAGAGAACAGATCATTAGTAATAACTGTGTTTAACGAGAAAGCGATTCATTACAGAAGACCGTATAAAGATGTTTGAATATATAAGGAATACATAAAGTAAAATGTTTTATTAGAAGTAGAATACGAGGATGGTGGAGACGACTTGCACAATTTTTTAAAATTATATATATTTTTTCCTAGAAATCCTTTATTTTATCTTTTTTATACAAGTTAATTATACTTGCATTAGAAAAATATATCCATAAATTTAATATTATTCCCGTAATGAAAAGCCTTCGTATTTAATTTTTTTTTATATGTTAACATAACAGAAAGACATTTTCATGCGGAAGGTGAAAATAAGTACATGAATATCTATAATATACAGAAAATATAAGATGTATTTTCATTTTTTAAAACTCTATAAATATTAGAAAGTTTAAACAATATAAAAATTGGAATTTACTTTCTTTATATAATGAGTAAGAATTTCGGTTCCAAATAAGAGCGACTCGAAACGTATTTAACGGGAAGACGCCTTACTAGAAAAGATTGTATTAGATATTAGAATTTGATGTTGATGTCATAATTTTTTTTAATTTTTATTGTTAGATATTATGGATAAAAATTATTATATAAGTCTTTATAATATATGTTAAAGTTGAGATTTCGGTTTTAACGAGGGAGCGGCTCAATCGAACGAATCGTGTTTAACAAGAAATCAATTCATTAGAAATGATTATTTAATTATTAGAATTTAATATTAATATTATAATAAAATGTAAATGTATTAAATTTTTTAAAAATATTATAACGCCGCCGCGAAGCGCGGCTTTATCGACTAGTTTTATTATAAGATAATACAAAATATTAGAAAAAATAGGAATTTAGGGTGGGGAAAAAAGGGTGTAACAATTTGATACCAAGTATAATTAAAAAGAGGTTTCACTTAAGGTTATATAGATTCGTTTTTTATTGGATAATTAAGTTATGATTTACTACTTTTTTGAACGTGATTTTTTAATCCAGTGAAAAACTAAAATTTAAATAAGTATGACAATGTAATATGCACCACTACCTGCAGACAAGAGAGTCACAAGACAATCAATTCTGTCCTGACCACTGACCAGGTAGGTGTTTGGATCATTAGATGTCCGGTGAAGTTTAATGTTGTGTTTGGTTGGCATGAATGAATTAGAAGGGAATGGAATGAGATTTTGAACTAAATTATGATAAAATTTTAAAACTTTTCATTCCTTCCTCGTTCCATCTCTAACAAAATATATAAGAACTCAAGCATCCCTATTTTGAAAGGAATGTTCCATTCTCCCCCCTACCCATTTTCTTCACAAATCTCATCATAGGAATTTTGCACCCATTCATTTTTTTTCAAATCTTCCTTCTAATCTATATAGTTTCCCTTTATTTTTACTCATTCCATTCCATTCTCCCCAACCAAACACAACATAACTGTTTAAGTTAAAAGCATCTGAGACTTGTGAGTTGAATACCAAATTTTGGCTGCAGTAGGAAAGACAACATACAAATTAACAATCAAGAGGTACTCAGAAGTGTTGACAGTTCTGTTTCCGCTTTACCTGTACTGAAAAAACCAAATGCCTCTTAACTTATCGTTATAGTGAATTTTGTCCAGGGCAAGATTTGTGCATTAATTATTAAAAAAATGAAAATAAAATTCAAGTACCAACTCAGTTAAATTTGTCACAGAGTAATGGATAGCTCATAGCTGCCTCTCAGATCTAAATTAGATATGTGAAGGGTGAACCAGCCATCTAATCTAGGCATCTAGTACCAAAGGATTTCTCATATTTCAACTACATTATTGACTGAAGTGTAAAATAGGAGAAGTTTCACATCCTCCGACAACTACATTAATTAACTTTGGCCGAGTGTAGAAGGCTAAGAACGTGAAACACGTTTGAATGACATTTAATTGCCAAACAGATCATTTGGCACGTACAATTCCGTCTTTTCGAATGAAATGATAGGTTACCAAACCAGCCATAATGGAGTTTATTTGAAGAGTTGCATGATTTGCCAGAAGCCTAAAGTGAGATTCAACAAACACCATAATTCTTAATAATTTGTTCAGGTTCTTTCTTTCAGTGAATGTTATCTTGGAGAACTTTCTGGTAGTGGGTGCACAACTTTACGGTCATGAGGAAAACAGTTCATTTCGAATATTATAGATTTATGTATCAATGAACTTGTAAATTTGTGATAAAATTCAGATTGGCTAGTTTTTGATTCTGTAGCAATATTACGTTTGCATCTATCTCATGTGATGCTCTCTCTCTCTTATTTTACCACTCAAGAAAGACTGAAAAATTGCAGGAGAAAGAAAGAGTGGGTCAACGAATATAAGTGTGACCGAGTGTGAGATCAGGGAATGAAGGTTGAAGGTCATACAACATGCCTGATTCGGAACTTGCTTGTAACAGTAGTGAAGTAGAGAGTAGTATCTAATATACCAATATGGAAATTTATTATTTCATTTTCTTATACATAATGTCAACTTGCTACTGGAGCAATGCTGCAATAATCTCATTTCTGAAAGTCTCTGCTAAGTTCTATTCTCATTTCTAAAAATCTCTACTTCAACACCGCAATGAGTTCAACAATAAAGCAGTATAGCCATCGGAAGCACCTATGAAGATGATCAATAGAGGATGATGTTATTGGACAGGTTGCTGTCCTATTTCTGCAGCGAACCAGTTACATATAAACCACAATAAGCACAACCACGCCTCCTTGATCTCCGAACATGCCTTTAAAATAAATATTCTGATGTTTGTTATTTTACGCTTATGTATGTGTTAACTGTAGTAATTTTTAGGCGTGCCTGTTTTGCGCTTTCAAACAGAGTGCTTCTTCATCAAGGAGCACCCACTACTTTGGATGAAGAAGGAAGCCTCGTTGTTTTCAGGAGGATAAGGACTTGTACACAACCTGTGAATGTTAGTTTACGCTTCCTATGTATGAATATCTGTGAATTTCAATTTTAACTTTTCAAAACTAATGCAGGCGATGACTAGCTATGATCGACAAAAATACAAGTGCTCTAATTTTGAAAAGTTTAGTCTGAATAGAGAAGATTTGTTACAGATAATGTTATTTGAACTTCATTCTGGAGTTTGCTGTACTATAGTCTATTATACATGGCACGAGTTCACAACAATAGGATTAGCTTTTTCTGTTGACGACATAAAATACTTCTCATGTCTTTGAATAGTTCACTATCTTGAGTTCACTATAAACAATGAACTATGACTTGAGTTCAGTACATCTGAACTATAACTTGATGTTTTGATATGCTTGTAACTCTGTATTCTTCTGGTGATTTATAACCATGATAATTTCTTCATCAAAACATCTTCAACTTCTTTTAGAGATCCTTCTATTCTGATCTCATCAAAAACAACTCTAACACTTCTGAATTTTGTATGAACTCAAGTAACACCTTTATATTGTACGTCTCCACTCTGCTTTAATACGATGTCACCATTAAATTTTAATATGACAGATTAACAGATATTACACATTCAAATTTTTTACATAATTTCTAAATACATTACACCCCCATATTATTATTCCATGTCCAACTACAATTTTATTATTTTTATTGCTCAGATACCTCTGTTCTTTCAGTGCAAACTGGTAGTATAAGGTTACAGACTCCTATTCCATTCTAATTAATTTTAGATTAGCTTTCGGGTTAGCGAAAATCCAACCTAAAACACCTAGATGGCGGAGGATCTATTTACAGTCGAGCTATATTATTTCTCACCCCATTCAAAACAACATCCTCATCAAACTCAACCGCCTTCAACACATCACCAAACACCGTCATTCTATTATCAGCATACACCTGTCCTTTCCACCTCCTCATAACCAATTCCTCCCCTAACTCAACCGCCATCTCCACCGCATTCTCACACGCAGCCTCTATCACTCCTTTCTCCACCGCCACCTCCGCCGTCATCTTCCTCCCTCTCAACACCATGTCTCTCCACACCGCAGGCGATCCAATCTTACACTTCAACACCGTCATAAACCACTCCGGCATCTTCAATCCTATATCCACCTCACTCATGTATATAAATCCTCTGTCCTTCCGCATATACACGTAGTCGTGGCTTAACGCCAGTATAGCGCCAGCAGCAGATGCGTGACCGGTGATCGCTGCTATTGTAGGCATTGGAAGTGAAAAGAGGTCTTTGATCACTGATCGGAGCTTTAAAGACATGAGTTTTAGACGGTTTGGATCGGATAAGGACCAATCGAGATCGAATCCGTTCGAGAAGAATTTACCGTGAGCAGTAGTGATCAGAGCAGAGGAGGTTGACGTGGCGATTGTTTCGGAGCGAACACGATGAAGCGCATCGGAGATTGCATCGAGGAGAGTCGGATTCAAACGGTGCTGATCATCGCCGGTGAGTGTCAGTATGT
The DNA here is from genome assembly GCA_037693485.1 of Kitagawia praeruptora. Lineage (NCBI taxonomy): Eukaryota > Viridiplantae > Streptophyta > Magnoliopsida > Apiales > Apiaceae > Kitagawia > Kitagawia praeruptora. The sequence goes on from CM075354.1 coordinate 129,955,812, forward strand.
AAATGTTGCCTCTTTTCTCTAAGCTACACATTATTTTTTTATGAATTTTTGTTTAATTCTATGTTTGTTAGAGCTTAAACTGATTAATTATATATACACAATGGATGAATACAATTTCGTAAGCAACTGATTCAAGTAATTGACTACAGAGCTATTTAATTGTTCGTAGTTTGAATCTTCGTATCAAAAGCTAGCAGTAAAATATTGACCGGAATATTTAAACAAACAGAGGAATTAAAGCGTAACTGATTTAATATTTTATGTAAATTTCGGATATTACAATCGAAACTGATAGGAGTTAAAGCAATACATAATTTTAGAACCCTAGAAATTAGCCTCCGAAGCCATAGAGAGTCCTGCCTTGCCTCTTGAGAGCGTAAACAACATCCATAGCAGTAACAGTCTTCCTCCTAGCGTGCTCGGTGTAGGTAACAGCATCGCGAATCACATTCTCCAAAAATATCTTCAACACGCCTCGCGTTTCCTCGTAGATGAGGCCGCTGATTCTCTTGACACCGCCTCTACGAGCCAATCGACGAATGGCAGGCTTGGTGATGCCCTGGATGTTGTCACGGAGGACTTTTCGATGTCGCTTCGCTCCGCCTTTGCCTAGTCCCTTGCCTCCCTTGCCACGCCCTGACATTGTGGATATAGATGTGTTTGTGTATTGAAATAGATCTGATAGGCTTTGTTTGAGCTTGTGTGATTTAGATTGGGGGAGGCGGGGGTTTATATAGTAGATGAAAATTGAGGTGTGGCAGTGTGGCGGTCTTTTTGAATTTTTGGGTGTGGTTTGAGCGATCCGTGTGTTTGTTTGAGCCGTTGATGTTTTGTGGATCTGATGGTGGAGAGCTCTTTTGTTTAGGAGACGCGGATCGTTGACGTGGAATCTTTTTTTAATACTGGATCTTGATGCCTTGGGTGGGCTGAATTTTTTATGTTTCACGCCCCGTTACTTGGAGTCGGGTAAGTTTATTAGGATTTCTCTTCTTTTTTTTTTTCTTTTTTTTTACAGGTTAATTTTTTTTATTTCTTTGTCATGGGTGACTATATTAGTTTAATTTTTTTAAAAAAAAAACATAAACTATTTTCAGGGGAGGGTACTTGGAGGACTTCGAATATAAACGTTGAAATTTGCACTGTTTTAGTTTTCTTACGAAGCATACTAGCATGACATGTTTATTTTGTTTCACTAAATGCGCATTATTTATGGATACAATTATTCGCCAAATAATGTGTAAGCATGATTGTAAAAATCAAAAATTATATTTGTAATTATTGATAATTGGGAATTAATCCAAAAAATTAATCGAACAATAATTAGATACATCCTATTTTAATGATAATAATTAATCAAGAAATTTTGAAAAATAGAAACTTTTAAAACAATGATACTAAGCAGTGTTGTAAAAAGCGGAAAGCGGTTCTAAGCGGTGGGAGGACCTTCTAGCGCCTAGGCGGGCGCGTAGGCGGATTTCTAAGCGGGATGTTAAGCGGATTGTGAATATATACATATATATTTTTTAATTATTTAATTATATATTTAGAGGTTATGAATTATACAAGTTTAAATTTTAATACATATATTCATTTATAATATGAAATTTGAAAAATTATTAAAGAAAAAATAAATAAATAAATAAAAATATTTAAAATATATATATTTTTAAGGTTCAAAATTTGGTCAACCCGCCTATTTCCGGTCAAACCCGCTTAATTTCGTTTAATTCCCGCTTAATCCCCGCTTAATTACAAAAAACGCTTAAAAGTCCGATTAGTAGAAAATCGAGTCGGTTAGCCCACTTTTTCCGCCTAGGCGGCCGCCTAGGCGGCCGCTTAGCCCGCTTTTTAGAACAGAGATACTAAGTGATAAATAAACTATGGAAAATCATGATGTACAATTTCGGTCAATTTTAACTAATATTTGACTTCCTAGCACATATATTAAAGGACTATTTTAAAAAATAGAGATATTTGCTCAACTTTTTTTCCAAAACCACAACAAAAGTTTTTTAAAAATACGATTCCACAAACCCCTCTTTCAATTACAGTTAAACCTCGATAAATGAATACGTTCGGGACCGGAAAATTTTATTCATTTATCGAGATCAAAAGTACACTATCTCTATTATATCGGGATTGAAAAAAATTATTCATTTATTGAGATTATTCGTTTATCGAATATTCATTTATCGAGGTTCTACTGTATACGGACCTTTCAATGTTTATACTCCAACCTTTCCACTCTCCCCGACCTCCCCCCTTCACATCCTCCTCCTCTCAAACGACAACGTCAAATACATATCAACGAAATACAATTTCTTTGGTGACCAAACAAAATTAACAAAAAATGCAACTTCATATTCCTCTTTTGCAATTTATCAAATAATTTCAATTGGAGAAAGAGAACACTTTTGTCTTCTCCGGCGATCTCAAAGCATCTCCAACGATGGTGACGGAGATGTGCCCCTGCGGGATCGTAGAAAAGAAGATGATAAATAGTCTTTTTCGCGATCTCAAAGCATCTCTATTGTTGGAGCAATTTCGTAACAACACGAAATCGGAGGTTTGCTGGAATAGTGAGCGAAATTATGAGTATGTGGCTGTTTTAGGGGATTAGGGTTTATGAAAAAAGAGGGGGGCTGGACTTGGCAGGTGTCTCGATTTGTCTCAGTGTATCGGATTCCATATCGTACCAAGATGCCTGCGTACCTATGTTTATATAGGATCAAGCCCCACGCAGTTCTGTGGATTATTTGGGCTTATCCCGAGAGACTTAAGGGATAAGTTACGTTAATGTGAGTAATGATTGATTTTATCTGATTTAATCTTATCGTTGTGATATCTTCCTGATTTGAAGAATATCGTTTGGAGATATTTTTCGTTAATCGTTGATTGTGATTGATTCTTTCCTCATTTCAGAGAGAGGATAAAACTTAGTGGTCAAGCAACAATTATTCATCTGAATTAATAATTAGTAATATTAGAAATTTGGGAGATTATTAGACATGCCAAAATATGGCATAACAATCTCCAACGATGGTCACGGAGATATGCGCCTGGGGGGCCGTAGAAAAGAAGATGAAATAGAGTTGATATGTTTGAAACTGCACGCACGACGTTGTTATAATGATTGATTTGATATGTATATGTATATCTATGTGTGTATGAATTTCATTGACTCTGTAATGAATTTTATTTTTTGATTGATAATTTTGATAAAGTGTATCACTTTAATAGGATTTTATTCTCATATTTATAGGATTTTGTAAATAATTGGTTGTTTATTAATTATTTTTACTGTTTAATGGCAGGAAATAAATAATGTTAAAGTTGGAAGAAATTGAGCACAAGGAGCTTAATTTGGGCTTAAGTCATGTGAAAATTCGGAATTGTTGGAGGCCTCGCGCATACATCACTGTTTGGACCATAACTCGAGTTTCAGACATTAGAATTGGGCGATCTTACAGCCCACGCGAAGATGAAGGAATTATCTTTAATTCTGAGGTGGTCCAATACTCTTTTTACAAATGGAGCAGCCCATAAACAGGCCTGGAATTCAGATTATGAATTTTACAGCAAATCCAACTTATATTTAGGATATGGATTTTATTTTCTAGAAAAACCCATTAAAAACACTTTTATATGAGGATATATAGATTTTTAGGGATTATTATTGGAGACGTGTATTTTTGAGAGAGAAGAATAGAGAGAATAGTGAAGAAAGAACGAGAGCAAGGATTGAAGGGATTCACTCCAAGTTCGAGAGATTTCGTAAAGTTGTATTGTGACATCTGTTCGCACTTATTCACGCAAGAGAACGTGGTCGACAAGTAATATAGAGTAAATAGGATTCGTTCCCACAGAGACTCAAATTGTTCGTTATGTTCACTTATGCACCAGCTTATGATTTACACTCACTGCTAAGACAATCACAATATTGGTGTGATTTAACTAATGATTAATTACCAACTAAACAAATTACGAGGAATAACTGAACTTTAACTTTATAATAAACAAACATGGGATTTCAATTTCATCTACTACTTCATCTAGAATCTTATGCCCTTTAGCCTAGCATGTGACAGAGTTGATTACTGATTAGATGCACTAAACTGATACACACCAACTTTCGTTGTGCATATACCATCCTACTGATCATCCACAATTGATAGAAGTCAAGTAGTCACCAAATATGTGTAGTCCCTATATGTCTATAGCAATTGAACACATACCGGTTGAAAATCAAGCACCCATTAAACCACATAGTCGATGCAAGACGGTTAGAATTACACCACAAATTAATACATGTTCTTCACATGCAAAAACCTATGCTAGCATGAATTGTTCTAAACCCTAGATCCACTTTCGCATTCACTAGGATTAAACAAACAATTACAAGTGTTCGCGACGCACTTATAACGAATAAGCATAAACATACTAGGCAATCAATACATTCAATCACACACCAAGGCATAAAAAACACTCAATTACTAGAATCCATAGCAAAATCCATTAAAACTCCATGATAACGAATTAGCCCATAATTGACCTAATTGTCATCATGGGTTCTTTGGAAAACATAATTCTAAAATCAACAAGTAAAAATATAGAAGAAGAAATAAGGTTTAGAATTAAATTCCCACAATAGAAGAATACAAAGGTTTCAAGAATAATCCTTGCTTGTCACTAGCTTGGAAGAATTCCTTTTCTCCTTTTCTCCCTTCTCCAAGAACTAGGTTATATTACGTAACGTATGTATTATGATTACAAGGGTTGGATGTTGATATAGGCTTTTTCTCCCACTTACCCAATAAGAAAAATACCTAAAATACAACTTGGAAACGATTTTTGTGTCAAAAAACACTTAAAATACAATTTCAGATCGAATAAGGGCAAAACTGGAAAATCAGCACGACCCCGAGCACTTTGCTCCAAACTGGCGCAGTTTGCTCAGGCAAATTCTGGTCCCTGGCGCAGACTGCCCAAGAACGGCGCAGTCTGCCCAGCCCTCTTCTGGAAACGTTTTTTTTCTCCTTCGTTTTTTAGCTTTTTCTCCTTCGTTTTTGCTCCGTTTGCTCCCGTTCTTTTTGCATTCTCTTCCACTTTCAATCCTCTATGCTTGGAATCCTCATGGTGAACCATAACAAGACTCCATTCTATATTATTAAGCCCGAATCCAACTCCAAAAGCGACGGAAACAACGATCTTAATCAACATTATTCCAACCCTGCACAATTAAACAAAACACATCAAAACTACCACAATCTTGAGGTCAAAACAATCAATTTAAGCCGATTTAGAATGTTCCAAGTGGATATAAAATCCACTTATCAACATCCCCAAATCCGGGGTCAGGAATCCAGGCCATCACGGACCAATTTACATTTAATAACATTATACTCTTAGCAGTTGAAATATAAATGCGTAATAAAACTCACACAATAGACCCCTCACTTAATAATATTATTACACACCAGTCATATGCTCAGAGAACAACATCCACAATATCATAAGTTTAAAGTTAAGCAGTTATTACAACCCAGAATCTTACTTAAGAACATTGTTGAATAATGCTTCTACAGGAAGCATTTCAACCACCAAAAGTCTATTACATAAGCTTACACACTTAATATACGTAATCTACCAATACCCATCCGTCTATTATCTACCTCAGGGATAGGCGCCAGCGTTCTCTAAAAAGGTTGTCTTTCCCTTACCCTCTTGCGGGGTGTAGTGCGGAGTATCGGCATTTGACCTAGCTGTTATATACATAAATAGCAAAAGTGAGCTATAATAGCTCAGCAAGTTAAATTTTTGTAAACCAACATCAAAGAAAACATATATATATATACATATATATATATATATATATATATATATATATATATATATATATAGGGTCTTGTTCTAATAGAAACTAAATTAGAATAGAAACTAGAAACTAAACATAAATTAAATATTTCAAGCTAATCTAATGATCAAATTAGGGGTACCCCAATACAAAAAGTTCATAATATTCTTGGCTCCATCCAGCAAAAAAAAAAAAAAATTACTGTTCACTTCTGACGTGGCAGTGACGTCAGCGTGAACAGTAATTTTTTTTTTTTTTTTGCTGGATGGAGCCAATAATTTTAAAAACTTTTTGTGAAGGTGCCCCTGGCGGGGCCATTAGAATGAATGAAATATAATTTATTTAGTGTTGGTTTCTAGTTTCTATTCTAAGATTGGTTTCTATTTGACCACTAGCCTATATATATATATATTAATAAACGGAAGACCCATCATAATCATTAAGAAAAGAAATATAGAACAATATAATATTAGTTTCTCTTCTAATATGATATAATATCAGTTTCTCTTTTAACCATAAAGATAGTTCCATAATTTCATACCATTTTTCCTTTTTCAGTATGTCAATCTGTAACCATTATCAATTCTTTCTTTAAATACTTTGGGGATATCTGTTGTCGCCTGATACGTTAGGACGATGATCAGTCGCCTAATCGTACCTGCTCTCTGTTTACTACTAGTAGAAGGAATGATCCAACCTGGTCACCATCCCTGGATGAAGGCTCTCTGCTACATCCCCCTTCGGCATCCATTGGGCCGTAATAAAATATTAGGTGCTGGACTGTGCCAAACACAGTCTCTTACACTTGCTGTTGCAATCCCCCTTCTTGTTAAATCATTATTCCATTTATAAAAACACCATTCCACATTTTCCATTTTCCGTTTCCATTTCCATTCACATATATCATCACCTTTAAAATACATATATCATAATACTTTGATTATAACCCATATATCTCCTCCGTATTTAATAAAGTCAAATATGCTCTTATATACACAAAATATTTCAACTATTTTGAAAGTATTAAATAATAACCAAATAATATTTATTAAATCACAAATGTTTAAAGATTATTTTTAACATAATATCATAAACTATATAACCCTAGATAACAACTGATACCATTCTCTTTCATATCCCTTTAGATCATAGAGTATATTCGCTCTTTCCATATTCATATCCATATCCAGTAATCTCAACAAACAGGGAATATATCCCTAACCATATCATCATATAAGATTCATATGTTATCTACCAAAACCATTTTTTTTTCTTTGAACGTAAACAGTTTATTGAAATAAGTATAATGAAATCTTGCCTCGATCTCTAAATCCCAGAGGTACGACCCACTGTTCGTCTTTAGTTTCTATAAAAACGAAAAGGATCATCGTTAGAATCATATTCCACTTAACCTTCTAACCCTTATATAGTAATACTCTTGACACGTAATATATATATATATATAACATATCATTAATACTCCAAAAGTTCCAATAACTTAACCATTTTTAGACTCGATTAAAGTTTTAGCGATTTACACCATTTTCTTAACAACCACTCTCGACTGTAAAAATCCTCATAAAATATAAATTTCGAATTTTAACACAAGGTCAACTGGCAATGGCTCTCTGACCACTCTACTACAACATCCCAAAATTTCATAATTTTTAAAAATGTTTAAGTATGGTAATTATAGCCTCGAAGTTGACACAAATACTTTTTTCTCGGTTTCAAACGTCTTTCCCTAAAATTCACTTTTCTCCTAAACCGTTCATCAGATTTTGACGTACTTTATATCAAAACGATCTATGAACCAAGCTCTATCCTCTCATGGTCAGTTGGTTCTCTGGACAGAACCCTACCGTACGAGTATGGGTGTCAAAAACAGGGCATCTTTTTGGTTTAACGAAAATCGGGCATTAGAACGGCTATATTTTCATACTTTCCAAAATCTCACTCTTCCAAATCCATCATCCAACACATATACCCAACCCTACACCATGTGGTCATCATACCAACCATGGTTACAAGCTCTCACAACACCTCCATATTCAATCAATCACTTATAAACATACATATAATCATGATTTCATGCTTAATATACACTTAACCACTAAACTAACTATAAATCATCATAAACTCAAGATAATACTAAGGGTTCATGAACTCCATACCTTCCTTGAAGCTTTAACACTCTTAACAAAGGCTTGTAGTCCTTGAGAAGCCTTGATATAACCTTATAACACCTTAAACTAACAAGAAACATCAAGAACATGCTTAGAATTTTCGGAGCTATTATACCCCAGCTGAAAGAACATGAAAAACGAGGCCCCTACCTTGCTTTTATGGACAAACCTTGTGAAATAAGAGTTGTAGATTATCTCAAGGGCTTTCTAAAAAGCTATAGAACACAAAAATCCATTGAGAAATGAAGTCTCTAGAGCTATTTTACTGGGTTGATGCCTGTTTACCCGAATTGTTCTAAATGGATGAAGATGATAAGATTTTTGTGTTGGTTAGTGTTATCTTGAGAAGTCTAGAGTTTTATGGATACTTACTTGGCAAAATTACTAATTAATCCTTGGTGGAAGTAAGTGGAAGCTTGCCTAATTTGATGATATAAGCAGTGATGTCATGGATGATGTCACAACACTAATTCCTTAATCTTGTTCTTGATTTTCTTAAGTAAAATGTTAATTACCTTGGTGGATTATAATGTAATATATATCCTTGTTGTATCACTAATCTGGGTTGTTTTGTTTCCATACTCGTCTAATTGCGATTCGTTTCGAATATACCTCATTATTTAAGTGGTTTCGAAATCGTTTAAAAATCCAAATTCCCTTGACATTTCCTTGGTTTGCTCATCCTTGGTATAACCTAATTTCATATAATTTCTCAATATAAATAATCTTTGTTACGTCCCCATACTCCTTAAAATCCAATACAATAATGCTCAATTTAAATCAAACATCTTCAAAATCCATACCTAAGAATTTCTGAAATCCGTCATCATTTCGAGTCACTCATTTTCATAGTACAACACTAATATGGTTTCTGTTTACTCATTTTCTGTTTCACTTATAGGGTACCTACATACCATTTTCCTAATTCCTCAAAATCACTACTCATTTAGGCACTGTAGCCTTCCTAAAGTTAGGATTATTACATGTATACTCTTATTTCTAAACTCTTGTAATCATGGTTTTGGTTATATATATATGTTTGATTTCTTCATTCATTATTGGTAACTAATTCCCTAATCCGGTAATTAGGTAGTATTCATTGGTTTAATATGCTTGTGTAGTTATATTGTGATTTCTTTGCCTTGCTAATCTGTTGTTGAGTGCTTAACACAATTGAGAGAGTCGCGAACCCTTGATTGTATCTTTAGGAATTGTAAAGAATCGGGAGAGGATTTATAGTTCTAGTTTATTATACAACAGACGTAATTCAAGTATTTAATTGGGAGATTAATATGCTAGTTACGAAACAGAAATTCCTTGGGCTTAAATAGTTTATAATTTTGCGTTGTTTGATCATGGGAGTGACTTCAATGTATAGTTGTGAACATTATATTGTATCTTGGGAGAGAACAATATAAACATTAAAGGAATGTTTTTAGCAAGAACATTAGACTTGAATATCGTAATTGATACACGTTCATTGATACCAATGAAGAATCCTGATTTCTGGATTGCTTTTTACCATCGTTAAATCATAATCTTTATTTGCTCTTTAGTTTAAGTTAGTTAATAAACAAACAACCATTATTCTTCTCACTTCTAGATTTTAAGAAGTAACACCTTGAACTTATATTAATATATTAGTTGTTTAACACAAAATCACGCAAGTATACGTGGTCACAAGTAATACAATTAAAGTTCGTTCCACAGAGATCTGGTTATGGTTCTATTTAGTTAATGCACCTATTCAACAATGTATGGCTTTAATTCACTGCTAAGACAATAGACAAATATGGGTTTTAATTATCTAAATTAAACTAAGATGCAAGTTATTAAACTAAGTATTACTTAACTAATGAGATTTAAAACTGATTTACTTATATGAGAATAAACATGGGACTCTAACTTCATTATCTATTTCACTTAGAGTTGAAGCCTTTAATCAATGCATGTGATGGTTTTGATATCTGATCGGATAACACGAAACAAGTAAAAGTTACCTCTCGGTACACTAATACCAAACTAAACATACATCCACAAAAGAGATAGAAGATGAGTAGACACCTATTATGTTTAGACCCTATATCTCTATAGAATTTGAAAACATAAAGGTTTAAGCACAAGTTATCCATTTAGATCACATAGGGCAGCATAATATCTCTATTTACGTCACAAATCATGATGTTAAAACATCAACCTATCCTATGCTAGCATGGCAAGTTCTAAATCTCAAGATCCACTCTCGTTTAGCAAGAGATTAACAATTCAATTTAGATGTTAGCTACGCATCTAAAAGCATTAAGATTAACCATACGAGGATATCAAGAATTCACCACACATAAATCTTTAAAGCAAACAAACTACTAAACTACATAGATAAATCCGTTAGAATCCCATGACAACGATTAGTTCATAATTGAACCGTTCGTCACCATGGAATTTGATGAAAACATGATAATAAACAAGGATTGAATGAAAGTAATAATATTAAATAAACAAGAGTTTGAGAAAATAAATCTATGACACAAAAGATGAAGTAGATCTAGATCCGTTGCTTGTCACGAGCGTTGAATCTTTCTCCGCTTTTCTCCCTTGCAATTCTAAATTACAATAATAAAACTAATAAGTAATCATCAAATTACAATGGTAGGATGTGTTTAAATAGGCTCTAGAAGTCTTGCCCAGCAAGGAAACTACCAAATCAGAATTAAAATAGAATACGTTTCCTAAACTGATTCTGTTTTGAAGGAAAATTCATAGCTGACTTTTCTCTAGTATTTCCGGACCATTCCAGCTGTAATTGGACCTCTGGACCACTTTAGAATGATAGAGAATCTCGTTAGCTTCGCGGGGACTGTAAGATCGTCCAAAACGGACTTGTAGAACTCAAGATATGGCCAAAACAGTGACTAGAATTTGAAAAAGGGCAAAACTGTCATTTTCCAGATGTTGCGCGCGCGCCCTGCGCCTCAGGCGCGCTCCCTGCGCGTGGGAGACCTGTAAGTCGCGCTCCCTGCGCGTGAGACGCGCTCCCCGCGCGCCGGTGGTTGCCCGGTTCGTTTTTCTGCTCTATTTTCTTCGTTTTTGCTCCGTTTGCGCCCGTTCTTTTTGTGTTCTCTTCCGTTTTCAATCCTCTATGCTTAGAATCCTCATGGTGAACCACAACAAGACTCCATTCTTCATTATTAAGCTCGAATTCAACTCCAAAAGTGACGGAAACAACGATCTTAATCAACATTCTTCCAAACCTACTCACTTACACAAAACACATCAAAACTACAACAAACTTGAGTCCAAGACAATCAATTTAAGCCGAATTGAAGTGATCCAAGTGGATATAAATCCACTTATCATTAGTCCTTCCCTGCGAACGAACTTATAAAAACACTATCAACAAATTTATACACCAAATAATGTCTAATACTATTTGAGAGTATAATAACAATATTTTCATTGATTCTATAATGAATTTTATTTTTTGATTGATAAATTATACACCAAATAATGTCTAATACTATTTGAGAGTATAATTAGTATTTTGAATAATTCAAATATATTGTCATTTAATTTGTTTGTCCCATTAATTATTGCATAACTGAAAAACACGTATAAGTAAAATGTTAAAGATAATTGATTTAAAATTCATTTTAGTATTTTAATTGGTTGAATCTAGTTTGTTTTAATAATTGAGTAATTTGAACATTTATTTAAATTAAATTTTGAACGTGTATTTAGAATAGTGTGGTAAATATTTTTTAATTTTTAAAATTTATAATTCAATGATAATAGATTTATTCAAATTTGATTACACCTTATGATTAGAGATCGAGAATTTGTGATAATAACATATTATGTTATATAATATAGATAAAATAGACTCATGTATTAAAATAATATATTTGTATTTAAATCAATGGATAAATACACAATTTTGGAAAATGGGTCTACATAGAGAGGGCGCAAAGAATAGATGTGTCAGTAAATAGTAATGTAATTGTGATTAATTAAAAATTAAAATTTGTGAATTATTAGTTAAAAAGTGTTTATGAAAATTAATCTTTAATATATAACTATATATTATGAAAATTATGAAAATTAGTTGATATTTATGAAAATTAGCTCGTAATATATAATGGTATAATTTTGATTGACTTTAAATTAAAAGATTGATAAGTTAGTAAACATTTTATCAATTTAAATAATATATAATTTATGCATGTACTATATAAAAAAAAAATTATGTTCAATTTTTTTTTTAAATAACCACAATAAGTAAATTAGGATGATAATGATATGATTAATTTAATTTTAGTGGTAAATTCTGATTGGCTCTTATATATATTATTTTGTGTAAATTATTCTGTAATTTATTAATGTAATTATGATTAATTAATTCAAAAGAGTGAGAAATTAATATTGCGAAAATCGCTTAATATTATATGTTTCTATAATCCTGATTAATTTTAATTTGATATTTTAATTTGATATATATGGATATGCTAAATCAAGTAACTACTATATTTAAATTAGAATTTTTGACTAACCAAGGTTAGTATAATAGGTTGAGAATGGTAAATAAGGAAAACTTTTAATATAATATGATTGGTCTAAAATTTAGGAATGACCTCTGATTGGTCCTAAATTAATTCATAATTACCTGGATAGACTGAGGTATTATAATAAAATACTAGCATTTTACCCGTGCTACGCACTGAAAGCACAATTTTAAAATTTCAAAATAGTTACAAAAATATGTAGTGTATCAAAAAATAAATTATTTTGTTATATTTTGTTTTGAGAGTAAAATGCATCTCAAGTAACTTTTCTCAAATTATGTGTAATTGTATGGACGCGTGTTAAAAAAATTTGAAAAATTGTGTATATTAAAAAAAAGATTAATATCAAAATACATTCATTTGATATATGATAAAATTTACATGAGATACATATCAATTTTCTTATTCCCTTTTGTTTTTTCTCCAAGTAATTTAACGACATTTTATGCTATTTTTATAGAAAGTTCGGTTCAATATAATCATGAGGATCAGGCGTAGAGAACAATAAAAACATAATTATTAATAGACAAATAAATCAAATACATATTTTTCATTGGGTGATGGCCCTAAATGCCCACCTCCCAAAACATTTGATCCGAAATACCCATTTTCGGAATGAATGGCCCTAAATAACCACGGGACACGCATGTGGGAAAGGAGTGTCCGGACACTCCTTTGACACATGCGTGTCTTTCACAAAACCGAAGTCTGAGCTCGTGAACAGTACTTTGGTCACGCATGTTGAGCATGCGAGACAATAGATGCGCATGTTCAACATGTGTGTCCACCATCACTGTTCATCATCTTCTTCCTCTAGCCGGAGACGAGTTTTTTTTCGAAAACTTCAACCATTCTTTTCACCACCTACAGGCATCGAACGATACCATACAATATACCAAATGGATCGACTTGTCCTCCTCTATATGCCTATATCCCTCTTTTTTGATTGTTTCGCTGGATTGCAAAGCCCCAAAAACAAATCCATTTTCCCATCCGTTTTTCCGAGAAGCTTGTGCACGCCCCTGCGGGGTCAAAACACACAAATCAGTCATGAAGAAATGGAGAGGCAGGCATGGGCTTCCTTTTCATTATCTCAGAATCAGTGGACATTGTCGGAATAAGGAGAATGAATGGGTGCGATTTTTTGGCGATTATAGAGCTCAGACGACACCATTGCTGCAAATGAGATAATGACGTTAATTGACGTCATTGCGCATCTCTCAGATGCGTGATCCCTGTTACGCATTTCAGAGATGCGCATCTCATTACACGCATGACAGGGATGCGTATCCCGTGGGTATATCGGGCCACTGCTTCCGCATTTCAGCATATCGGGCCATGTGTCTCCAAATGTAGGCATTTTGAGTATTTTCTCTTTTTCATTCTATAAATGCAAATAAAATAGGAAACGAGAAATTTTTGGGAGTAATTCTAGATGTTCCAAAAAAAATCCCAAAAAGTGAGTTGTCATATTTTGATAGATTAGCAATCTACCCGTACTACGCACCGAATGATAAAATTTATTAATTAATTAATATAAACATATTATTTTAAATCAATATTTATAAAAAAAATAATTTCATTAAAATTTAAGTATAAGATTATCGTCAATTTATACCAATTGTATTAGTATCAATATTATCAAATAATACCTGACAAAAAAATAAAATATTATCAAACAATTATCATAACATTCACATCCCCGCTCAAACATTTTAAGACCCTCTTCATTGTTTTTTCTTAATTTTATTTTTCATTTGATTTTTCTAATTTTTGAGAATCTTTCAACTAAGTTCATAAGTTTTTTATCCATATTTTAAATTTTGTTATTTTGAAAATTTGATATATTTAAATGCGCAATATAATAAGTTTCTATAATTTTTATAATATTAATATTCAAAATTTTTTCATGGGGCGCGATCAAAATTTTCAAATAGATATTAAAAATTCATAAACACTTATTTCTAACGACCGTCATAAATCATTAGATTGTCTCTCAAAAAAGGTTGCATGTTTCAGCGATATGAGAAATGATTACTACTGTGCAAAATCCATTAAACGAACGTAATTATGATAAAGGAAAACTTTAATCAAATCTAGTTTTTTATGTGTTTGTTCCATATCATTTTTACAAATTTTATATTTTTTATAAATGAATTAATTAAATATAAAAAAATAAACATTATCAATTAACCAAACAAATCTAATATATGTCGTTCTGATCATCGGCTTGTTTTTAATGACAACTTAAAATGACATTTTTACAAGGGTCCTGGTCCCTGACAATTGATTGTCAGGGACCATTTATCCAACAATCAGTTTCCTGACCGTCGGATCAACGATCCGACGGTCAGGATTTAAAAAAAAAAATCCCATTCCGCGCAAATTTTCCGCGGAACACTATTCATCCGCGTAATTTTTCCGCGGAAGGCTCTACCGTTCCGCGGAAAATTACCGCGGAAGGCTATACTCAATTTCAATTTCAGAATGGGCGGGGTATTAAATGACAATCAAATAAATAACCAGATACTCCCTCCGTCCCAATAGGTTCTTAACATGTTGATTGGGCACGGAGACCAAGGATAGTGGGTGTAATATTGTTAAAATAAATGAAGTAGTGGGTGTAATAGTGATTTTATTGTTAAAATAAGTGAAGTAGTGAGTGTAATAGTGATTTTATTGTTAAAATAAGTTAAGTAGTGGGTGAAATAGTATAAAGTATTGTTAAAATAAGTGAAGTAGTGGGTGTAATAGTGTTAAAACTTACTATTTTGGGTAATGTAAAGAAATGGTGGGACGGCCCAAAAAGGAAATTGTAAAGAAATGGATGGGACAGAGGGAGTAGAACACAAGTGGGTAAGACACACGCGCATGATTTTTCTCCTGGCCTTCTGGCGCGTGGGAACACGCGGATGAGGAGAGTGGTTGAAGCTTTGCCGACAATTCTGCACCCTTCCTGCTTTGTTTGTCTATCAGCTTGTTTAATCACTTCTTTTATTCAAATTATTTTATTCTCCGTACCATTTTTCAACCTCTGCACTGAGAGAGAGAAGGGAGAAGAGATAAATTAATTTAATTGATAAATGGTACTTTAATGATCATTTAAGGAGACCCATAATTATACTGTTTAGATAATATTCAAAATTAAACTACTATAACTAAAATATATATATATATATATATATATATATATATATATATATGGTTGGACTCCATAGCAAACACCTTATATAACAAACAACAAAGAACACCTCATATCTAATAGATCCATTGCCCCTGGCGGGGCCATCCAATAAAAAAAGTTCTTATTTTTTTAGGCTCTATCCATCCAGCAAAAAAAAAAAAATTTGAAAATTTACTGTTCATCGATGACGTCATCAGTGACGTCATCATGAACAATAAAATTTTCAATTTTTTTTTTGCTGGATGGATAGAGCCTAAAAAAATAAGAACTTTTTGTATTGGGTGCCCCTGGCGGGGCCAATGGATCTATTGGAATAAATGATTTTATAGTGTTTTTTATTGTTTGTTATATAAGAGTGTTTTTTATGGAGGAAAGGCATATATATATATATATATATATATATATATATAAATATATATATATATATATATATATATATAAATATAAATATATATATATATATATATATATATATATATATATATATATATATATATATATAAATAAAATTTTGAGCAGGGATATTTAGAGCCCGTTTGGGTTAACTTAAAATTTGTTACTTATAACTTAAAATGCAACTTACTCACTTTAAGTGAAAAGTGATAATTTTAATTTTAAGTTAGGTGTATCTGTTTGGCTAATTTTACTTAAAGTAAATTTATTTTTAAAAAATTAACTAAAAAAAATAAAATTTTATATTTTTTAAACATAAAATAAAAGTATAAAATACAAATATATGCAAAGAATATAATACGAGTTAAAAGGTGACTCAAATATATAAAAATTGATATGAGAAAAAAAAATAAGTTGAAAAAAGTACCTCAAATGTACTTAAATTTTTTGAACTAAAACTAACTTTAAGTTCAAAATTTTAAGGTTAGACAAACACTTTGAAATCACTTTAAGTAGATAAAAAAAAAGGGGGAGCCAAACGGGTTCTTAATAATTTTATAGATCCCATAAATTCATTAAAAAAACCAAATACATGGGAATTCGATTTTTAATTATTTATACAAATAAATTATATCAGTAGCTAGCCTAGTGGGTCATTTCTTCTCCCTTAGAAACAATTCCCAACAATTTTGAGTAGTCTTGTTTTGCCTTTTTAATTCAATGTTGGTGGTCCCTCCCATATTCCCTCATACAGTAATTGTCAAATCATGTCAGCTACGAGCCCATTAATCTTCTCTTTTCCCACTCTGAAATTGACTAAGAAATTGAATAAAGCCTTCCGCGGTAATTTTTTGCGGAATGGTAGAACCTTCCACGAAAAAATTACGCAGATGAATAGTGTTCCACGGAAAATTTGCGCGGAATGTAGAATTTCTTTTTTTAATCCTGACGGTCGGATCATTCAGAAAACTGATTGTTGGATAAATGGTCCCTGACCATTGATTGTCGTCAGGGACCGGGACCCTTTTTACAATTGTTTTAACATTATTTTTCTTTCCGTATCTACATATTTGTAGAGCGTAGCAGTGTAGTTGTAGCATTATTTTTAGCAGTGTAGAGTAAAGAGGGAGAGAGATAGAAAACAAGAAGTCTGAAAAGATGAGGAAATTCGATCCGTGGCCAGTGTTTTTCAAGCGAGAATGGAACCGTAACTGGCCTTTTCTCGTTGGTTTCGCCATCACTGGTACCATCATCACTAAATTCTCTCTCGGTCTCACCGGTAATTAATGCTCCTCTATTTTCTCCCATCTATACTTACACTTTTCTCTACGTATTGTTTCTGATTTTTTCAATTGTTTTGCAGATGAGGATGCCAAAAACTCTCCTTTCGTTCAGAGACACAAGAATAAGTGAGTCTCTCCTCTCTCTCTCTCTCTCTCTCTCTCTCTCTCTCTCTCTCTCTCTCTCTCTCTCTTGATTCAATTGGTCAAAACCCTAAGTCAACTCAATTCAAAGGTTCAGATCTCGAGTTTTGGATTGTGATGTTCTCGATTGTTATAGTTGCGTTATTATCTGTGAATCGGTTGAGATTTGCAAGGTTTTGATAGTTGAAATGTGTAGCTTGTTCATTGAAAGATGAATTGTACTCTGAATGAAAATGGAGGTTTCGATAATGTTATTGTGATTCAAATGATTTCTGTGTGATTCGTTTTACGAGTGTAGTTTGGAAATGCGAGTTTGTTAGTTGAATGAAAGAAGTTGAGAATTGGATGAAAAAGTGTGCGGAAAGGTATGAATTTTCTTGTGAACTGGAAGCATAAAGTTTAGGTTAGAGTGTATATTTGTGATTTGTGAAATCAGGAATGGAATGAAAGAATGAATATAATGCATAAAGATGAAAAATATGCGTCGAACTTAGCTTTCACTAAGAAGGAACTTTGAACTTAGCTTTCACTACGGAGGAACTCTTTGAAATAGTTTCTTCTTATTTTCTTGAATAAATGATAGTGTATGTCTGTTGAAGTCCTAATATAACTGGAGGTACATGAGCTTAAATCAGTATGTTTCTGTAACTGGATTAGGAAGGCCAAAAAGTAAAGACGATGAGAAGCAATTGTCTGTATCTGAGACTTTTATTTATTCTATGATCAGTCCTGTCTGGAACCTGACTGATTTGCGTACACTTACTTCAGTCTGGGGCTTAAGTCTTGGTATGCTCAACCTTATATCTAGTCAAGTGAGACTATTGCCTTAGGCATTGAATGGTAAATTCATTTGAAACTGACTTGTATGGAATTATACACTTTGGAAATACATACGTGAACAATTAAGTGTTGCTTTTTTTAGTGAACATGTTACCCAGTAAATTCAATATTTGAGATGAGTCCTTGTGGTTAGCAATTAGTCCAAAGTTTCCATTTTATAAAATGTGATACGTGTAAAATAGGTTACTGTTAATCTTCTCAGTTCTCACTGCATCTAGTTGCATCCCTTTTGCTTACACCTGTTCGTTGTGTGTGTATTTTTTTTTCATTTAGGGTGTCAAAACTACATATTTGGATTCAATTGCTAAAGTTCCACGTATTCATTTGTTTTGCAGGTGATATCCTAAAATTTCGATGACTGGAAACCAGGAATGTGCACACTTTTTTCCTTCTGCAAGATTTTTATATAATGTTTTGATATTGTCTACTTGGTTTTGAACTTTTATGACATAATTGGAGCTTATAGCTACCTGATGGAAATCTTTGTTCTTGAAATATAATGAATTTGTCAATCGTTTTTTATATATGATGCAGACACTATGAAATTGTTAATTTGTTATTTACTGAGATATAAGGCACTGTAATAGGCAGAGGCAGGGTAGTACGAGAACATTTCTTGGCTTTTACCATCTTCCTACTCAATGTTCATGTATAAAATGCACATTTAGGTTTAAATCCTTATTTTAAGGGGGTGTTTGGATGCATCATAGGAATGAAAATCATTATTGGGAATGAAGGGTATGGAAAGGGGGTTAATGAGAATGGGTATGGAATGGGGAATGAAATGAAAATCCAAGGGGTGGGATGGGTTTGATTTACCCACCTAGAGGGATTGGGGTTCCCATCGCCACAACTAAATTGTTAATCCAAACACTATTACTTGGGTTTAAAGTTCCGATCCCCGTTTATCGGGCTCATTAATCATGAACCAAACATCCCCTTAGTTTTCCATCTTAATAGTTGATCCGAATTACTACCAAAAAATATGTTTGATGTTCTATACAAAAAAAATCCTTAACTTTTTGCAAATTGAATATAATAAGTAACCTAATCACAAATTATTAAACTCAAATGTTTATCAAGTTATCAAACTGGGTGTGAAATTTTATCAGTTCGGATGACATAGAATAACGAAAAAAATCAAGGACACATAAAATTATCAAATTATCATCAGCAAAAGTAAAAGCTCACTGGTACATAAATTACGATCTTAATTAGTACATTAAAAACCACTACTTATAGGAGATCTGTTCCTATTGAAGTGGATGTTGCTTTGAAAGTGGATTTAAGTTAATAAAATTTCTTGTTTGCCAAAAAAAAAAATACTGGTAAAAATCACTACTTAAAATTGTGTGCATAAAACTGTAAAAATAAATCCCAGAATTTACAGTTACTGATACTGCTGCACTTCATTCAAATTAGAGTTCTGGTGCTCGTGTGCGGGGAATCAACCGGACCCTTGCTTCCAAGCTTCCCAGCCAGTTCTGTTGCACATATGTGAATCACATCATGAAACAGCATGATTAGCTGAATCTCAATTATTCAATAAGCTGGGCTAAATGTAATTGACCTAGCTTGAAATTTAAATGCCATCCTTGTAAAAGTGCGAGATCAGAGTCTATATTACTGCACTATTAATAATCATTTTTATGTTAGAAGTCAAACCCGTGTGTTGAAAATAAATTGTAGGCAACAACTTTGAACAAAATGGTTGAATCTTTGAAGTCTCTCTTGGTGGGCTAATAAATATGTAAGCAATGATGTATGTTTGTAGTTTTGGAGCCTATAAATAAGGCTTGCTGTTATGTAGTTCGATACAACAAAAACATATGTAATACCACAAAACTATAAACACTTTCATTATCAAAAACACTAAACACTATTCCGCTAGTTTGTTCATGGTATCAGAGCCAAGTTCTATCCTAGGGAAACACATTTCAGAAGAAGAACAAACTGTCAAGCCCAGGTGAAATTTTTGAGTTTTTTGAAGGTGGTCGAAACTCAGTTTTGAGCATACCATTAGATTGGCCTCACTGATACGAGTCCAGAGGTATCTTCCGAATTCAAAACCGACGTCAGACGAAGCCGTACGAGCTGCTGGAAGTTTTTCAAGAAGAAGATGATGAATAGTGACTGAAGACACTGTTCATACATACGGAACTGTTCATACATACGGTACTGTTCATACATACGATACTGTTCATACATACGGTACTGTTCATATATACGGTACTGTTCATACATACGGTACTGTTCATACATACGGTACTGTTCATACATACGCACGAGACGAGGAACTGTTCATCGCCGGAGACAATGGCTGAACAAATGGCTGAACAACCAGAAACCACAACACAATTAGTCTCTATGGAACAAATGGAACAAATGTTCCAATTATTTCAGAAACTACAAAAAAATCCAAACCTCCCAGAAACCGGAATATCACAAACGGTGCGTGTTGCCGAAAAACTAAATTTCACTAATTACACCAAATGGTGTAAATTAATGCATATTGCTATTGGTGGTCGAGGCCGGCTCAATCATATCACAACCAATCCCGTTCCACCAGATGACCCTGAGTACCAACAGTGGGCTCAAAAGGACTCGATGGTCTTGTCTTGGATCATTGAAAATATTGATGGAGATCTTGTGAACCAATTTCTGGATTACAAGACTGCCCGGGAACTATGGAAGGGAATTGAAACTCTCCTTAACAGTGGGAGAGACGAACTCCAGATCTATGATCTAAGTTCAAAGGCAGCAACTATGAGACAAGGAAGGGACACTGTAGAAATATATTTCAGTAAACTCAACACTCTGTGGAAGGAAATAGACAGGAGAATGCCCAACCCCATGAAGTGTGCAGAGGACATTACTTTATTTAATTCCTTCATACAAAGGCAAAGATTGTACCAATTTCTGGCTGGAGTAAGTGATACTCTAGACAAAGAAAAGAGGGATATATTGTATCAAGATCCACTACCCACCATTGACGCAGCCTACGCGTCCATAAGACGGGAGATTGCCCGTCGCGGCATAATGGCCAGCAACTCATCATTGGGACGAGAACCTTCAGAGATTGGTAGTGGGCTCCTCGTAAAACATCGGTCGGAATCCTCGTCATTCCAACGAGAGGATAAAACTCAGCTCAAGTGCAGCCATTGTGGTGGTACGAAACACACCAAGGAGGGTTGTTTCAAAATCATCGGGTATCCAGAATGGTGGGACGACATGAAGCAGAGGAAGGGCGCCTCCAAGGCTATAATTTCCAGGACCGGCGGTAAGGCCAACCTAGCTGTAGGTGGTCCGGATAGTAACGACGACAAACCCCTCACAACAACGCTACATACTGATCAGACATCAGGTACAGTCCGTGAAAGCAAAGTCACCAGAAATCAAAATTCTTTGGGCCTAGTATGTAACCAAATATCCAATCCATGGATTTTTGATTGTGGGGCCACCGATACAATGACCTATGATTCTTCCGATATTGTGTCCTCCAACAACACTCATCGTACCCAAATCCAAAGTGCAAACGGAGAATATATTTCCGTTACCCAGGCCGGAACTGTGGATGTTACCTCTAATATCCATTTACAAAACTGCCTCTTAATTCCTAGTCTTACTCACAAGCTTTTATCTGTTAGCCAGTTAACTAGGGAACTTGACTGTACTGTTCTAATGACATCATCTGGTTGTGTTGTGCAGGATGCTCAGACGGGACGGATCATTGGGCATGGTACTGAACGAGGAGGATTATACTATGTGAATGAGGTGACTCAAAACGGTAACGCTTTGCTTGCTCATGGATCACCGGAACATCAACTCTGGATGTGGCACCGTCGGCTAGGTCACCCCTCCATAGGTTATCTCAAACGATTATTTCCCTCTTTAAAGAACATTGCCATAGATTTGAACTGTGAAGCATGTGTTTTAGCTAAAAGCCATAAGCACTCTTACTATCCTAGTATGACTCATAGTACTCAACCATTTGCCTTGATTCATTCTGATGTATGGGGACCAGTTCCAGATTTTACCCTTCATAATTTTTCATATTTTGTTTTATTTGTGGATGATTGTACTCGCATGAGCTGGGTGTATTTTTTAAAACACAAATCTGAAATGTTTGATGTCTTTGTTAAATTCTACCACATGATTTGCACTCAGTTCAAAGCTCAACCAAAAATTTTACGGTCTGACAATGGGGGGGAATACGTTAACTTGAACATGAAACAGTTCATTATTGACCATGGCCTCCTCCACCAAACCACATGTTCTTACACACCTCAACAGAATGGTGTAGCTGAGCGAAAAAATAGAACCCTTCTTGAAATCACCCGAGCCCTTATGATCGAATCTCATGTTCCTGTTCACTTCTGGCCCGAAGCTATTGCTACTGCTACCTATCTCACAAACCGCCTTCCCACAAAACCCCTCAATTACAACACACCCCTCAATACTCTTGGGTCACACGTCTCAATTCCATCTTCACATTCCTTGCCTCCTCGAGTCTTTGGATGCATTGTCTATGTTCATCTTCAAAAAGGGGTGCGCACCAAACTAGAACCCAGGGCTGTTAAATGTGTCTTTCTTGGGTATGGGGTTAATCAAAAGGGGTATCGGTGTTATGACCCTATCCAGGACAAAATCTACACTACTTTAGACTGTGAATTCTTTGAACAGTCTTACTACTATACCCAGCTTAGTCCTCAGGGGGAGAGTTTGAGTGATGACCTTGATGACCTTAGCTGGTTAACATATCCAGAAGTGATGAATCCAGATCCTACAACACAAGTAAGTAATACCACCGATGTTGCTCCTGAAGCATCAGTATCTTCTCCATCAGTATCTCCTATTATGTCCACTCCAGTTTCGTCTAATGAGCATCCTTCTGATGACCTCTCCTCAACAGAGGTTAATTCTGAGAACTCTGGAACTGATACTATTATTGAGACTAATATTTTTCCTAGTGATAGTGTTCCAAACAGGTATCAGTTACCCCCGAGAAGTACAAGAGGAGTCCCACCGAGAAGGTATGATCCAGAGTATGAGGCCCAACGGTCTAAATATCCTGTAGATAGAATCAGCAATGAGAACTTGTCCAGCACAGCCATGGCTTTTACCGCCTCTGTATACTCCACTGACATTCCCAAAACAGTGGAGGAAGCCCTTGGAAATGAAAAGTGGAAACAAGCTATGGAGGACGAGTATTCAGCTCTACAGAGAAACAAAACGTGGGAAAAATGCATCCTACCAAAAGGAAAAAAAAAAGGTAGGTTGCAGATGGGTATTCTCTATCAAATACCGAGCAAATGGAACAGTTGAGAGGTACAAGGCACGACTAGTGGCTAAAGGATATACCCAGACATATGGAATTGACTACTCTGAGACCTTCTCTCCTGTAGCCAAGATTGACACAATACGGGTCTTGCTCTCAATAGCAGCAAACAAGGAGTGGCCCATATACCAGTTTGATGTAAAAAATGCTTTTCTTCACGGGAGTATTGATGAAGAAGTATATATGGAGGCACCACCAGGGTATTCTCAGGAATTTGGAGATAAAGAAGGATGTAGACTGAGGAAGGCACTTTATGGGCTAAAACAGTCCCCTAGGGCATGGTTCGGAAGATTCACAAAAGCTATGAAGAAGTTTGGGTACAATCAAAGCAACTCAGATCACACCCTATTCTTGAAGAGGGTTGGAGATAAAATCACTTGCTTGATAATTTATGTGGATGATATGATTATCACTGGAAATGATGAGGAAGAGATCACTGACTTAAAAGGAAAACTATTTCAAGAATTTGAGATGAAAGATTTGGGGACTCTCAAGTATTTTCTTGGCATAGAAGTTCTGAGGTCGAAACAAGGAATCTTCATTCACCAGAGAAAGTATATCCTTGATCTTCTGGTAGAAACAGGAATGCTAGACTGTAAACCAGCTGAGACACCGATCGTTGCTAATCATGGTCTTCAAATTCTTGAAGGAGCAAAACTGGCTAAAAGAGAACAATATCAGAAGATTGTGGGAAAACTCATTTACTTAGCTCACACAAGACCAGATATAGCTTATGCTGTAGGAGTGGTGAGCAGGTTCATGCACCTCCCACAAGTACAACACATGACAGCAGTAATGAGAATTTTGAGGTACTTAAAGGGTACAAGTAGCACGGGAATTTACTTCGCCAAAAATGATCATCTGGATCTAATTGCCTACACAGATGCAGACTGGGCAGGAGATCGTGACGGCAGGAAATCCACTTCTGGGTACTTTACTCTAGTAGGTGGTAACTTGGTCACCTGGAGAAGTAAAAAACAGAAGGTGGTGGCCTTATCAAGTGCAGAGGCAGAATTCAGAGGAATTGCAAAAGGAATAACTGAAATCCTATGGATTCGGAAACTCATGAATGAACTTGGTTTTCCACAGAAAATAGCATGTAAGCTATTTTGTGACAATAAGGCAGCTATAAGTATCTCAGAAAATCCGGTCCAACATGACAGAACGAAGCACGTCGAGATAGACCGACATTTCATCAAGGACAAATTGGAAGATAAGACAATCAAACTTCCGTTTGTTCGATCAAATGATCAATTAGCTGATATCCTGACAAAGGCAGTCAATACTAAAGCCTTCGATGAGACTTTACGCAAGTTGGGCATTGGAGCACCGACTGCCCAACTTGAGGGGGAGTGTTAGAAGTCAAACCCGTGTGTTGAAAATAAATTGTAGGCAACAACTTTGAACAAAATGGTTGAATCTTTGAAGTCTCTCTTGGTGGGCTAATAAATATGTAAGCAATGATGTATGTTTGTAGTTTTGGAGCCTATAAATAAGGCTTGCTGTTATGTAGTTCGATACAACAAAAACATATGTAATACCACAAAACTATAAACACTTTCATTATCAAAAACACTAAACACTATTCCGCTAGTTTGTTCAAGCTGTACGCCCAATCTTCATTTTCACCATTAGTTTACAGTTATTAACATCTTTCAAAGATTGTACCTTGTTTGTTGATGTCAGTCTACTATTAGGATATTGAGCTCAGCATATATGACTTTAAGGAAAGAAGCGTAGCAGAATTTATATTTGCAATGATTTTCTTAAATAAACCTTAAGGCACCGAAATTCCAATCATTACACAGAGTAACCATTTCGGTCCTTCATCTTGTAGTACAAGGTACAGATCTACTTCATAGAAGAAAACGTACAAGCAATTTAAGAAAATATAACTCAAAACAACTAAGTTACTCTTATCAGGTGTGCTAGGTGATCGATTTAGAATTCCTTTCTGTACCAATACACTCCTTTAGTTTCACCTTCATCCTTTTCTACGTAAATGCATTCCTTCATTTCCCTGTACATGGCCTTAAGAATCGGAGTTCCATCATATTGATAATAGTTTCCGAGTACTGGCTTCATAGCTTCAGTTGCCTCCAGTCCATGATAATGTGGGATCATGGAGAAAATGTGGTGACAAACATGAGCGTTGCACACATTATGGAACACCTTGTTCAAAATACCGTAGTCTCTGTCAACGGTGCAAAGAGCTCCCCTCAACCAATCCCATTCGCTTGAATCGTAGTAAGGCAGAGAAGGATGAGTATGATTGAGGATTGTGATCAATGTGAACCATCCGTTAACAACTAGCAATGGACCTCCATAGACACAGAAAACCCAGGTAAATCCTTTGGCTAATACGAGATTGTATAACCCGTAGAGAACAGCAAGAATTGCAATATCAGACACAATGATCTGTTTGCGTTCACGTTCTGTGTAAAGAGGGCTATGGGGATCATAGTGTGAAGTCCATCTCTCATACTTGTGTCCTGAGACATTGAACATCAAGTACAAAGGGAAGCCTATAAGGAGTGTGATAAGCCAGACAAGAACACGGCCAGGTGGGTTGTTCATAATTTTGTAGTAGTTCCTGATGTTTGACTTGAATCTTGGAACGTAAACCTCATCATTTTCAAGGGATTGAGTGTTTGCATGATGACGTCTGTGGCTAATTTTCCAAGAGAAGTACGGCACCATAAGAGAAGAGTGGACAACAAGGCCAACAAGGTCATTAACCCAACCATAATCACTGAAGGCATCATGATCACATTCATGACCCACGACCCAAGCTCCAGTTAAGACACACCCCTGGACAGCAATATAGGCAGCCCAACCTAGGTAGTTGAGAGGATGTGGAAGGTATTGGTCTATGTAATTTGTGGCTACATAGAAAAGAGCATAGGCCATGATGAGATCCTGAATGAGGTATCGAAAAGAAGTGACAAGTGATTTTTCGAAGCAATGAGCAGGAATGGCTTTCTTAAGGTCTCCGATGGTGAATGGTGGTTTCTCATGAGGAGCCCGTCTGAGTGCTTCTGCCTCAGTTTTCTTGGCATTAGAGGGATCGGACATTCGCCCACCTGCACCCATTTTGAAGAATAGACAAATGCTACTCTTCTTTTCTCTTTGTGTGTTTAGCTGATGTTGCTTTGATTGGTAATATAACAAGTTACAAGTTCGAAATTTATAATGATGCTTTACAGTAACATGTGCAGTATAGAAATTAAGGAAAAGCTCAAACGCCCGCCAGCACGCCAGCCACTGGAGACTAGAGTTCACCGGTGTGTTGAAATTAGATAAATATAATAATATTTGTAACTTGTAAGAAATGAAACTGGTGTGCTATGCTGATGCTGGATTGCTGGTTTCAAATAGTAGTGTGCCTTTTGGCTTTTAGCAGCTTCTGACCAAAGTCTTCCTTGCTTTCATAATCGTCACATATTCTAATATTGAAAGTCCTCTTTGGTGGCTACAGTGTTACTTTACAGAATATACATATATTATCAGAAGGTTTTCTTTAATAATTTTGAGATTCTCAAATATACAAGTCGAAGATAAGATTGACATCCTTAAAAATAGAGTAGATTTATGAAAAGGAGAATGTTACGAAATGATAAAATTAAATTTATATCGTGTAGTTGTAGGTTGTGAAAATACTGGCCGATATATATTACTACTAAGATTAATGACAACGTTTCATCGAAGCTAATTGATTAAAAACATCCTTTTATTTTTCCGTTCTTTTGTACTCACTACTTTCAAAGAGGGTGGTGTGTCATCACTCTTTCAAAGTACTAATTCCAGGTTTTTAGGGATGATAGAACTATGCATGGGTGACATCAGGTGCTTGTTGTGAAGCATAATAACTATGCATAATTATTTTATTTTGTTTTGACAAATTTAAAGCAAATTTTATTAAGATGAAAGAAATTCAACCGGCACAAATTCCTAACCGGTTATGCAATCATGTTGAAAATCAAATAAATGAGCTAAACAAGTAAACGATTTATTTCCGAATTGCTTAACATATTGAATAAAAATATCTTATTTTGATATGCACTTCTCCAAATATCTGTATTTACTTTATCCGCTTCGTACTGTTATCTTAATTATAGTTTTTTTTTTTTTGACAACTGAGTTGGGAAAACCAACCCAGAAAGCACTAAGCACAGAGAAAATCACTCCTCAAAATAGAGGATAAACCATCTGGGGGGTCAGAAACCCAATAAAGCGGCAGAATCCTCAAAAGAGCATGCTTAGCAACCCAATGAGCAGCAACAATGCAAAAACGAGGCACAAAGGAGAGGCTTATATGATAATCAGCCACCATTGCCTTGATATCTTCAATAAGAATCACAGAATCCCATGGCGGTGTAGCCTCACTCGAACACAAAGAAATAGCAAATTTGCAGTCAGATTCAACAATAGCATTCAGAAACTGTTGCTGTCTTATAAGTAAACAGGCTTCCCGAATTGCTAAGAGCTCAGATTGAAGAGGAGAGGTAGCTGGAACACAACCTGCTTTACCATCCACAGGCTTTCCATCACAGCTTCTGCCAATAACACCAATAGCCGCAGCGCCTCGCTTAAAAGCACCATCACAATTAAACTTCACCAAATTTACAGGGGGGGATTCCACTGCAGTGAAGGATTGTTAACAGTGCTACGAGACTCCGGGCAAGAAGATTGAAATAACGATAAATATTCTGATTGAGCATATGAACTAGCCTTTAAAACCGAAAAAGGACAGACCCGAACTTTATCAAAAACAAACTTATTCCTCGCTATCCAAATAGACCAGGCAACGAAAGCAAAATTTGAAAGGAGATGAATACGATCTCTCCTAGTATCCAACTTTGAAAGAAGAGATAATAACCATTGTATTACAGAATAAGTAGATGCAGGAGGTGGAGTAAGAGCCAGAGGACAAGAAAACCAAATCGGACGAGTCCATTGGCATTCAAAAAGCATATGCTCAACAGATTCAATATTATCTAAGCATATTGGACAAAATGGAGAATGTGAACAGCTTCTCCGAAAAAGATTCTCCTGAGTAGCTAAGGCATTAGAGCAAATTCTCCACATAAAATTCTTCAATTTAGGTTGTGCAGATATAGACCATATCTGATTCCAAAAAGATTGACTAGGCACCGAAGATGAAGAAGCTTGATGAGAAGAAAGATCAGCCTTAAGTAAACCTTCTTTGTCCAATTTTAGAGCTACATAGTAACCAGATTTGACTGTATAATTACCTTTAGAAGTATAGTGCCACACCAATCGATCATGAGCATCAGTAAAACTAAGAGGGATGGATATAATATCTGAGACGGCCTTTGCAGAAACATGATCCTTCAACTTACTAGTATTCCATCTTCCACCAATTATAAAATCAGCTACAAAAGAGTCTGGATTGAAGGGACCTTTTGCATCTCTAACAAAAAAATGAGGGGAATCAGGAACCCATCGATCAGACCAAAAATGTATGCTTTTTCCATTACCAACTTGCCAACGGACACCCGCCAATAAAACATCCCTGCCTCTCAATAAGCTATTCCAAATCCACGAAGCTCTCGGACCTTTTTTTGCATTCATGAAATTATCTCGAGGGAAATAAATTCCTTTCAAAACTCTCGCCCAAAAAGAGGAAGGATTTAAAACAAGACGCCAACATTGCTTAGCTAGCAAAGCTAAGTTAAAAGCTTTTAGATCACGGAAACCCATCCCTCCTTCAGACTTTGATGAAGACAAAATATCCCACTTCCTCCAATGAATAGACTTACTAGAAGGATCTCCTCCCCACCAGAAATTACGCACCACCGACATGATTTTATTTATAAGTTTTTGAGGAAGAAGGAAACAGCTCATCGAATAAGATGGAATAGCCTGAACAACAGCTTTTATTAGAATTTCTCGACCAGCTTGAGATAAGAGCTTCTGTTTCCAGCCTTGCATCTTTTTCAGAGCTCTTTCAAAAATGTAATTAAACAAATCTGATTTATTCTTACCGCATATAGCAGGAACTCCCAAATAATTACCTTTTCCTAAAGCTTCTGGAATCTTCAAAACCTCAACAATCTTACCCTTTAGATCGTTTGACGTATTTGGACTAAAAATTATTGAGGATTTATTGAAATTAATTTGCTGACCCGAAGCTTCACAATACTCCTCAAGCAAACATAATAATTTACTAGCTACCAACTCATTAGCATGGAGAAAGAACAATGAGTCATCCGCAAATAAAATATGAGATACCTCTGGACAATGGCGAGCCATCTTAACACCCTTAAGCGAGCCATCCTGAATTGCATCCAAAAGAGACCGAGAGAGAACATCTGCCACTAAAAGGAAAAGATAAGGAGAGATCGGATCTCCTTGCCTAATACCTTTTTGCGGCTTTAAAGAACAATATTCTTCATCATTAACCAAAAATTCCAGCGATGTAGTTGAAATACACTGGAAGATCCAATTTTGCCATCTAGCATCAAAACCCATCTGATTCATTATAGCCAAAAGGAAGTCCCACTCTACACGATCAAAAGCCTTATTAAGATCAAGTTTAATTGCCATCTCAGCAACCGAACCCTTTTTTTATGAATTATATGATGAAAACATTCATGTGCCACCACAATACTATCCTGAATTTGTCTACCAGGTATGAATGCAGATTGTTGAGGAGTGATAAAAAATTTCATTACAGGCTTTAACCTGTTAGCCAATATCTTAGAAATAATACGATAAGTAAAGTTACAGAGACTAATAGGTCTATACTGACCAAGATTATCAGGATTTGGAACTTTAGGAATTAGCACCACTTGAGTGACGTTCAGAGATGGAGACAACATACCAGTACTGAAAAATTCCTTGACAGCCGAGCAAACCTGAGGGCCAACAATATCCCAATATTTACGAAAAAAGAACCCAGGAAAACCATCTTTGCCTGGCGCTTTTAGAGGACCAAGATTATTGACAGCCATCAAAATTTCTGCATCTGACACTTCCTTACATAATGACTGATTCATGTCTTCAGATATCACAGTTGGAATTAAGGATATCAATCGAGAGAAATCCCTATTCCCAGCAGACTGAAAAATACCAGAAAAGTGATTTTTAACAGCTTCTTTCAACTCCAAAACATCAGATATCCAGCCACCATTTCCATTGTGAAGTTTAAAAACTCTATTCCTTTGCTTATGACAAGAAGCTGTAAGATGGAAAAAATGAGTGTTTGCATCCCCAAAATTAATCCAGTTCAGTCTTGCACGTTGATGCCAATACATTTCCTCTCTAATAGATAACTCGTCAAGTTGCTCCAAAATTTGATTTTGCAACCTGCTATTAGCCTCAGTGGGAGGAAGATTTTGAACAACTCTAAGCCGATCAGTTAAAGATTTAATGAGAAATTTATTATTACCAAAACATTCTTTGCTCCATTTAGCAAGATAAGAACTACAAGATTGAAGATTAGCCAGTAAATCTTCAGTAGGACAAGCATTACCTTGCTTCCAAATGCGCCTTATAATAGTATCACATTGATCAGAACGAGTCCACATCGTTTCAAAACGAAATCTTTTATAAGAAGACTTTCGGGGCTCGGTATTTAGAAGCAAAGGAGTATGATCGCTGCCAATGAGAGGTTCATGAGTAAGCAAACAAAGAGGATACAACTCCAGCCAAAAAGCATTAACCAAAACGCGATCAATTCTTTCTCTAATGTTTTGAGATTCCTCCCTATTATTCGTCCATGTATAATTAATTCCTTTAAAAGGAATTTCCAAAAGATTTGCACTATCAATGAATCCTTGCAGCTCCTCAATACATCTAGAAATATCTAAATTCCCACCAGTTTTATCAGCAACCTCACCTACCACATTGAAATCACCCATGACTATAACCGGAGCAGAAATAGAGCTTATATCTTGACTAAGATCAGCCCAAAAAATCTTCCTGATCAGATAATTGTTGGAACCATAAATAAAGAAAGCATGCCACTGTAAGTTACTTTTAGGAAAAGATAGTACTGCTCTGATAAGATTATGATTCGCAACAGAAACCAAAATATTTATGGACTCGATCCACCACAGAGCCAATCCACCTGATTGTCCTACCGGATCAACATAAAAAGCATTAGGCATATTCACTGTACGACGTATCCTTTCCAGTTTCCTCTTTTTATTTTTTGTTTCCATAACAAAAACCACTGCGGGATGATGGACTCTTATCAGTCCTCTTAAGTTCGAAACTGTCCGGGGTCGACCCACTCCCTGACAGTTCCATGACAAAATCAACATTGATCGTGTGGCTGATTTTGGACAGCCACCACACCCATTAATTTATTAACAATATCTCCAGAAGTATCCTCAACAACTTGTGTCTCAACTAGACCAGACTGATCTGGTATAGATTGCAAACTTTTCCTAGTAGAAGATAACTCAACTTTTTGACTTTTCCGAGTGAAAACAGATTTAAATCTTCTAGTATTTCTGCGTTTTGTACTACCTGCAGAAGGTGCAGAAGGAGGAGGTAGAAGATGATGTACAAAATTATCCTCCTGACAGAACTTGATACCTTTTGATCTTTTAGAAGGTCTTGACTCTTCAAGATTATCCTCTAAAGTTTTGCGCTTGATGGATAGATGTGAAAGAGCATTATCTAGATCAGCTTGACTTAAAGAAAATGATAAATTTCTTGCAAAATCGATTATACTAGATGAACACTGATTGAGAATATCTGGTGGCTCTGTAACATAATAAGATGGCCTATCAGATACTGCACCTTCAGATGATCTTCCAAAAGACAGTGTATCCTCTTTCCTCTGCACAAGCTCCTTATTGTGCACCGATACACCTTCTGAAGATTTTTCTTGAACCCCTTCTTGAACCCCTTGCATAGGCTCTGTAGGCTTAACAACATTAACTGAAACCTTTTTTGATTCCTTTCTGAGATTAGTAGAAGGTACAACCGTAATCCTTTCTGACCGAGCATTATCATTCCTTTGGCGCTCTGACTCTCTATTTGCGTATTGGACCTTCCTGATACCTGGAACCCGAAGCCATGGACCATAATCCCCTGTATGTTCTTTACCTTCTTTATTTTTACAGCTATCTTCATCATGTCCAATACGACCACACTCATAACAGAAATTAGAAAGCCTTTCATACTTAAACTCAATCCACAAATCTGATAAACCTTCTCTTTCCATAAGAAACCCCGACACCAATGAATTTCTTATATCCAGCTCAACTCTAAATCTAAGAAAACTTCTATTAAGCTGGATACCATCACCAATACAATCAGTCTCCACTAGACGCCCAATTTTAGCAGCTAACTCCTCTGCAACAACTTTATTCATTTTTCCCAAAGGTAAGCCATGCGCTTGTACCCAGAATTGAACTAAGGAAAAATCAATTTCTGCTAGAGATAAGTTAGGATTCCAAAACGCAAGAGCCAGAAGATTTCCCATGACTGACCAAGGACTCTCTTCTAATATTTTATCTCTATCCTCTTGAGTTGTAAAACAGAACAAAAACAGATTATGTTCCCAAGGGTTTATAACAAAAGGGGATTTTGTTTTCCATGCTCCTTTGATAATATTTATCACTCCCTGCTTATTAACAGTACGCTTTTCAGACCAAACCTTCCCGATTAAACATAATTCCGGTGATTGCGGAAGTTCCATGGTCTACTAATTAACAAAGCTATGTAAACTGAAGAATTAACAATTAACTGACCTTGATTAGCACCGAGGCACAGGCTCTTAAGAGAGAGAAGCTCTGATTAAAGAGAAAAAGCACCGACTAACGGAAAAGATCACCGACTATGCGGAGAGATATCGCCCAGTTGCTGTTTCTGTTTGAAACCCAACACTTCCTTTGTTATCTTAATTATAGTTGAAACACTTCCTTTGTTATCTTAATTATAGTTGAAACACTAGTTTTTACGTTTTATCACTCTTGGTATCAGCATTTTTACCTATAAGCTATATATGGAAAAACGTTGAAATTCACTGCAATACAAAACTTTAAATACCCGAACTCACTGCAAAACTCGAGCAGAATCTGAATTTAAATGTACAATGAATAAGTGCAGAAAGCTCAAGTTAATCTGCAAGTAACTACTAGTGTTCAATCACCTCCATGACCTCACTCGTTTCAGTTAATTTTTAGTTCTTAGATTCACAAACAAGCTGTGCACTTGCTGCACAAGTGTTAATCTTGAATGAACGAAGAAGAAAACAAGAACTTGAAAGAAGCTTTCATTGATGATAAAAGAGTTATTTACAGAGTAAAATGATTAAGTGTTCATATACAAAGCTGCTAATCTATATATATACAATCTGTCCAAGAAAAAGTTTGTTACAACTCTAACTAACTAATGCTGAGCTGGAATTACTGATGTGGAATAAATATTAGAATTAAGTAATTCCAACACCCCCCCTCAAGTTGGAGGGTAACGAAGATACACCCAACTTGGACAGTATATCTTGATTTTGAGAACCTGTCAAAGGCTTCGTAAGAACATCGACAAGTTGCAGCTTAGTAGGAACATATGACAAAGAAATTAAACCAGAACACAATTTCTCTCTAACAAAATGACAGTCAAGCTCAATGTGTTTAGTACGTTCATGATATACGGGATTCTTAGCAATGTAAATCGCAGCCTGGTTATCACATTTAACAGGAATTGGAGTAATATCTGGAACACCAAGCTCATCTAATAATCGAGACAACCAAGCCAATTCTGCTGTCAATCTACGAAGAGACCTATATTCTGCTTCTGCAGAAGAAAGGGAAACAGTGTGTTGTTTCTTTGATTTCCAAGAAATGAGACTTCCACCCAACATGACAACAAAACCACTGACAGATTTTCTAGTGTAGGGGCAAGCAGCCCAATCAGCATCACAGTATGCAGAAAGAGTATAAGAAGAGTCTGAGCTAAAAAACAACCCTTGATCAGGATTAGATTTCAAGTATCTTAGAACATGAATGGCAGCATCCCAATGAGGTTGTCGTGGACAAGCCATAAACTGACTTAAGTGTTGAACACTGAAGGAGATATCAGGTCGAGTATGAGTAAGAAAATTAAGTTTGCCTACTATTTTTCTGTATATGGAAGGATCAGAAAGCAAAGTCCCTTTGTCATGAAATAACTTGACATTTAAATCCAAAGGACTGACCACAGAACTGCTATCAGAAACATTAAATTCCTCAATCAAATCCAAGGTAAACTTTCTCTGAGAAACAGCCATACCAGCAGGAGATCTTTTAAATTCAAGGCCCAAAAAATAGTGCAAAGAACCCAAATCTTTGATTTTAAAAGTAGAGTCTAAAAACTTCTTAACAGAAGAAATTTCATCCATATTATCACCTGTGACAAGTATATCATCTACATATACTGCCAAGAAAACAACTGAAACACCAGATTTCTTGAAGAATAAACAACAGTCATTCTTAGAAGTTTTACACCCTCTAGAGTGCAGAGCTGTACTGAGTTTAGAATGCCACTGCCTTGAAGCTTGTTTAAGACCATATAAAGATTTTTCTAATTTGCAAACAAAACCAGGAGGAACTATCAATCCAGGAGGTGGTTTCATATAAACATCCTCATGCAAATCTCCATGGAGAAAAGCATTATTGACATCTAATTGTGTTAAATCCCATCCTTTTTTAACAGCAACTAAACTCCGGATTGTAGTCATTTTCACCACTGGTGAAAAAGTTTCTGTGTAATCAATTCCCTCTTTCTGTGTGAAACCCTTTACAACTAATCGAGCTTTATGTCTTTCTATAGAACCATCTGCATGATGTTTAGTTCTGAAAACCCATTTACAGGAGATTGCCTTTTTGCCAGGAGGTAAAGGGACTAAGGACCAGGTATTATTACTTTCTAAAGCTGAAAATTCTTTAGCAATAGCATCCTGCCATTCAGGATAAACAATTGCCTCTTCATATGATTGAGGTTCTAAAATAGGAATAGATGGTGAAGAAGTAGTAGTATTGACTTGACAACACAAAGAAGAGTCACTAGAAGAAAATTTATTTGATTGACATAAAGATGTCAAAGTACAGCCACAAAAAGAATCAGTACAATTAGATTTGGATGTAAGAGGATGCAAATATTCAGTGAGATAAGTGGGAATTTTTGATACTCTGGTTGATTTTCTGAGAACAGGTTCTGCAGAAACAGAGTTTTGATTTGAAGGTATAGTTGAAGGTGAAATAATAGGACTATTTTCAGTATTGAAATTATCAAATGAAGAAGTATGTGATGTAGAATCAAATGAAGTATTATGTGATGTAGAATCTGAAACAGGCAAAGGCAAAAAATTGGAATTTGAAACTTGAACAAAAGGATAGATTTGTTCATGAAAAATAGTATTTCTAGAAACATGAATTTGTTTGGTAGCAAGATCAAGAAATTTATAGGCTTTCTTTCCATAAGGATAACCTATAAAAACACATGGAATAGCTCGAGGAGAAAATTTATCTCTATGAGGCTTTGGAGGAGAAATATAACTAAGACAACCGAAAGCTTTTAAATGTGAATATTGAGGTTTTTGATCAAACAACAACTCATATGGAGTCTTATTTTTAAGAAGTTTAGAAGGGAATCTGTTTATGAGATATGTGGCAGTGAGTACACACTCACCCCAGAATTTCTTGGGAAGATTAGATTGAAACAATAAGGCTCTGGAGGTTTCCAATAGATGCTTGTGTTTTCTCTCCACAACACCATTTTGTTGTGGAGTGTAAGCACATGAAGTCTGATGTATAATTCCTTTAGATAAGAAAAAGGAAGATGCAGTGTTACTAAGTCCCAACTCGAGTGCATTGTCTGTTCTTACTGTTTTGACATGACAATTAAACTGATTCTCAATCATGAGAATAAAAGATTGAAGAAAAGAAAATGCATTACTTTTATGACTGAGAAGGTGAGTCCAAGTGGCCCTAGTAAAGTCATCAACTATAGTTAAAAAATATCTATAGTTATTATATGTAGAAACAGGATAAGGGCCCCAAATATCAACATGTAAAAGTTGAAATTTATGAGTGCTGTGAATAGTACTATGAGGAAATGGCAATCTGTGTTGCCTAGCTTTAGCACAAACAGTACAAGGAACAATAGCACCAGAATCATTACAAAGATGTAAATTTTTCAGTTTGTTGAAAGGCAAGTGCCCTAATCTGGCATGCCAAGACAAAATAGAAATATTACAAGAGGAATTGAAAACTTCAGTAGAAGCTACAACAGAGGCAGAAACAGATTGGTCATGAGTAAGATAGAGACCTCGTTGTGCTTTACCAAGAACCAGTGGCTTCTTCAGAGAAGAGCCCTGCATACAACAAGTATCTTGAGTGAACTGAATAGTGCAATTGAATTGATGAGCTAGTTTGCTGACAGATAGTAGATTATAAGTGAAATTTGGAACAAATAAGACATTTTCCAAAATGATGTTATCAGAAATAGGAACTGTGCCTATTGATGTAATGGAAATGATATTACCATTAGGAAGTGATATGTGTAAAGGTTGAGATAGATTTGTCAGAGAAGTGAATAATGATCTATTGTAGCACATGTGATCATTAGCCCCACTATCTATGATCCAAATAGCATTATCAACATGTGACATACAATTAGCAGAATATGCCATTACTGTAGAAGATACAGGAGAGAAATTACCAGCAAAGTTAGCTGATGAAGTAGATGCCTCTTGCTGATTACCATTTGCATTCTTCAATAAACTCACAATTTGATCAAACATTTCTGGAGTAAGAGTAGGATTGGCAACTTGTGAAGCATGATTCTGAGAGGTAGTAGTAGGACTTTGATAATTTGTAGCATAGTCTGATGAGCTATCAACATTAGCTGCAAATCTTTTACCCTTTGTAAACTTAAAATCACTTGGGAATCCATGAAGCCTATAACACTTGTCAATCAGATGACCAGATTTCTTACAATAACTGCATTGAAGATTAGATTTGACTTTATCAAATGACTGTTTAGGCTTGTAGGAAGAAGACTGAATAGAACCATAAACAAGTTTGGTAACATTCACATGTAGAGAAGCAGCATCAGACATGAATGGAGTTGGAGAAGAACGAATCTCTCTCTGAGTTTCTTCTTGCAGTAGTAGATTATATACATGACTTATTGAAGGCAAAAGAGAGGCCATAAGAATAGAACCTCTAATAACACCATAAGATTCATTCAAACCCATAAGAAACTGCAGAATTCTTTGATTTTGCTGGAATGTAGATAACTTTTGTGCAGCTCCACAAGTGCAATCACAAGAACAAGCCGGAACTAGACAGAGTGAATCAATATCATCCCAAAGCATTTTCAATTTTGTAAAGTACTCTGCAATATTACTGTTGCCTTGAGTAACTTCACTAAGTTCTTTATGAAGACCAAACAACTGAGCACTGTTCGATACACCATAGCGTTCTTCTAATTCTTTCCACATTTGATGAGCAGAATTTGAGTAAATCACACTGCGACCAATTTGTTTAGAAAGAGCACCAAGGATCCATGATATTACCATATCATTACATCTAGACCAGCTCTTAAAAGACGGTGAATTAGTTGCTGGTTTTGGAATTGTTCCATCGACAAATCCAAATTTGTTTCGAGCCGAAAGTGCAATAGTCATAGATCTTTTCCAGTTACTGAATCCGGTTCCATCAAAGCAATCATTAACTAATTTCATACCAGGACTATCTGAGTTTTGAAGATGTAGAGGATTATCTTGATCGAAACGCACATTTTGTGTCGTTTGATCATCTAACAGAGTAGAATTCGACATTGTAAAGAGAAACAATCTCAAGTAGGAACAAGAAGAAATGATACTTAAACAATGACGAAGAAATGAAATGAACAATGACGAAGATCACAGATTTGATGAAACAGATTTGATCAAACAGTTTATGTGCAGATGAACAAGAAACAGTATATACAGATCACAAAAAATGTAATCACAATCGCAAGAAACACAAAGTTTATCACAAGAAAACAGAAAAATATTCGTAATCAGTAAGAATTACGTGTTGAAGAACGTAAGCTCGTCGATGAACACGCCGGAAAACGCATAGAACACACCGGAAAATGCATATACCGATGAAAAAGAACGAAAGTTCATCTTCGTCATTGATCGTGAAGCAAGAAAACGAAGCGGAAATGATATGTAAATCGGCTAAACCGGCTCTGATACCATGTTAATCTTGAATGAACGAAGAAGAAAACAAGAACTTGAAAGAAGCTTTCATTGATGATAAAAGAGTTATTTACAGAGTAAAATGATTAAGTGTTCATATACAAAGCTGCTAATCTATATATATACAATCTGTCCAAGAAAAAGTTTGTTACAACTCTAACTAACTAATGCTGAGCTGGAATTACTGATGTGGAATAAATATTAGAATTAAGTAATTCCAACAACAAGCATTTAAACATAACATGAAAACACTACCGTGAAGAACTGAAGATGTTTTTAAAGCCCCAAATGCACGAAATTTCTGATTCTATTCGTTACATACAAAGTCGTTCTTTTCAACCCGGTAACCTATAGTACAACCAAAGTATGGAAGAAAGAAGCATTTCAGCGACTAGTAACATTGAGAAATAATCAAAAATTAACAGAATATTTTAGAAAAACAAATCAAGCTATATATCCTTTCGGTACCAGTAGACTCCTTTAGTCTCGCCTTCATCTTTCTCCACGTAAATACATTCCTTCATTTCTCGATACATGGCCTTTAGAATTGGTGTCCCATCGTATTGATAATAATCTCCAAGCAAAGGCTTCATGGCCTCTGTTGCTTCTAGTCCATGGTAATGTGGGATCATGGAGAATATGTGGTGACAGACATGAGCATTGCAAACATTGTGGAACACCTTGTTCAAAATCCCATAATCTCTGTCAACGGTACAAAGAGCTCCCCTCAACCAATCCCATTCGGTTGAATCGTAGTAAGGCACAGAAGGATGAGTGTGGTTGAACTTCATTTTATTAGATTTTGAAACAAATGACGCTGTTTTTCCCTTCATCTTGTACACAAATGGATTTTTCGTTCATCTCTTTCATCATTCTCTTGTACCTTGTATCATCTACATAAATCAATTTTGCTTTCTATCGAACTGAAAACAATCTTAGTTTCATTTCTGCCAAAAGCCGCGAAGAAACCTCAATCAAAGACACCAACAGACTCAACTCAGATCAAGATTCCTAGTGGTGCTGATCTGATGTGTTGTAACTTGTAAGTAAACATGGTGTAATCATGTGAAAAATTTTCCTGAACTGTCTCAAAATGTTGTCACAATATATTGATAAATTCTGGGCCACTGTAGCATACAAGATTCAAATTATAAGTTCCCTTCTTTGCTACAGAGAAACAAATCTGAATTTCGGACTCATAAAAGTAAACAGTCTGCCATAAAAAATTTACATTTACTTGAAAACTACATTCCTCTACTTGAGTAGAATTAAAAATGACAAAAACAATATTATTTTTTTCATAGTCATTACTCATTACATATTGTTATATTTTTAAGTATACAGAAGGTTGTTATATTAAAAAATTGCTCGTGGTTTATTAAACCACTAAAAATTCTGTATATATATTTTTTGAAAGTCTAAAAATTATGTATATTGCATTGAGAAATTGTTTTCAACTCTGTGTCTTATTGTTCAACATCACTTTTAAACAATCTAAAGTTACTAGGAATTAAAAAAAGAAGGCAATGCAGTAACAACCGAAAGAATTAAGCTCTTGGTAGTCTCTAACACATCAAACTAAATATCCTTTCTGTACCAGTAGACACCTTTAGTTTCACCTTCATCCTTCTCGACGTAAATGCATTCCTTCATTTCTCTGTACATTGCCTTAAGAATCGGAGTTCCATCATACTGATAATAATCTCCGAGCAAAGGCTTCATGGCCTCTGTTGCTTCGAGTCCATGGTAATGTGGGATCATGGAGAATATGTGGTGACAAACATGAGCATTGCAAACATTGTGGAACACCTTGTTCAGAATTCCATAATCTCTGTCAACGGTACATAGAGCTCCCCTCAACCAATCCCATTCAGTTGAATCGTAGTATGGCACAGAAGGATGAGTGTGGTTGAGGATTGTGATCAAAGTGAACCACATGTTAACAACTAGGAGTGGACCTCCATAAACACAGAAAACCCATGCAAATCCTTTGGCTAATACTAAATTGTATAACCCGTAGAGAACAACAAGAATTGCAACATCAGAAACAATGATTTGTGTGCGTTCGCGTTCTGTGTAAAGAGGGCTATGGGGATCGTAGTGTGAAGTCCACCTCTCATACTTGTGTCCTGAAACGTTGAACATCAAGTATAAAGGGAAGCCTACAAGGAGCGTGGTAAGCCACACAAGGACACGGCCGGGTGGGTTGTTAAGAATTTTGTAGTAGTTTCGAATGTTGTGCTTGAATCTTGGGACATAAACCTCGTCATTCTCTAGCGATTGAGTGTTGGCATGGTGACGACGGTGGCTAATTTTCCAAGAGAAGTAAGGCACCATGAGAGAAGAGTGGACAAGAAGGCCAACAAGGTCATTGATCCAACCATAATCGCTAAAGGCATCATGATCACATTCATGGCCTACAACCCAAGCACCGGTCAGGACACAGCCTTGGATGGCAATGTAAGCTGCCCAGCCCAAGTAATTAATAGGATGTGGAAGGTATTGGTCTATGTAATTTGTGGCAACATAGTAGAGGGCATAGGCCATGAGGAGATCTTGGATGAGATATCGGAAAGAAGTGATGAGTGATTTTTCGAAACAATGAGCAGGAATGGCTTTCTTAAGGTCACCAATGGTAAATGGAGGTTTCTCATGAGGAGCACGTTTAAGTGCTTCTGCTTGAGTTTTCTTGGCATTAGAAGGATCGGACATGCGC
Organism: Kitagawia praeruptora; assembly: GCA_037693485.1. Taxonomy (NCBI): domain Eukaryota; kingdom Viridiplantae; phylum Streptophyta; class Magnoliopsida; order Apiales; family Apiaceae; genus Kitagawia; species Kitagawia praeruptora. The sequence goes on from CM075354.1 coordinate 129,997,514, forward strand.
CCACCTGCACCCATCTTTCCCTAGAGAAGAATATGCAAATATATATTGCTATTCTTCAACTCTATTTTCGACTTTGTTGTGTGTTTGGTTGATGGTATTGCCTTAAACCAGCTTGGATATTTATAAGGATGTAGCTAGAAATGATGGAAACCAAAAACGCCCGCCAGCCAGGGAAGAGTTTGGGAAAAAGAGACTAGGAAATTAAGTGGCGTGCTCGTGCACTATTATTAGTGTGCATAATATGACTGCTCACCATTTTTTTTCTTATATACATACCAGGTCCTCTTTGGCGGCTGTATTTTTTCAAAAGATTTTTTAGTGTTTATAATTTACATTCTTTTAACATGCATATGAGCATATTTCTTGATTTCTTCAAGCCTCTTTTGGTTCGATCTCATATTTCATAAATATGCTATGTATCTTGGGTGATAAATGAAGAATATTTGGTTTTGATTTCTAAGATAATTTTTTTGTCAATTTCTAAGATATTTTATATGTTATAGTTTAGTATAAATTAGTGATATATGATATGTAGTGAACTTAGATATATACCACAACATGTCACATTTTATTCATTGCAAATTTACTATTTTGTCCCTTTATATATTTAATATACATCATTTAATAATTTTATATTCAATATGATTATGTAATATCTACTTTAATATTACGTAATTAATTAGAACAAACTAATAATAGTCATTAACTTTTAATAATTTATATATGAATAATACTTGGGTAAATTATTATATAATTACGCTAATATATGAATAATACTTGTATAGAAATACTCATAAAATTCGAGAATCAGAACTAAACGATTGGGTTCACGATTAGGTATTAAGCCGGGGAATAACAAGAATAATAAAAGAATAATAAACATATGTATTTTAGTAATAATAGTAGTTAAAGTATTAGTCTAATTTGTAATAAAATATATTATTTAAAAGCTCATAGCGAGTAATAAGATTTAAATTCTCAGTTCTGAAAGTGAATTTAAATTCACAACTAAAAATATTGAATTAGATGACCATCATAATAGATATAATAAATCTTAGACAATTCATGTTGAAAATGAAGTTCCCCAGAAGAGAGAGTTTGCTAAATTATATTTAGGCAACACCGCTACAAATTGAAAGGTGTTCACGGCTACAAAGTTGAACTACTAAAACCCAAAATATCGCAATATTCTACATTTTATTTAATATTATTTAACATTTATGCCTTCCAATTTCCTATGATTTAACTCTAAAATCCCCCTAAAATCAAATACTATGAAAACGTTAGTTATAGACATTGTCCAAAATCGAAACTGTGACATCCAGTTCTAAGTATAATGAATTTAAATTTATAACTAAAATCATTGAACTAGATGACTAATTGATTGGATATTAGAAATTTTAGACACAACCTGTTACAAAGTGAGAGCACTTGAAAAGAGAGTAAGTTAATCTATATTTAGGCAACATTGCAACAAATTGAAAAATATTCATGATCACAACTATTAAAAATCAAAATCTCACAATAAAACTTGAATATCCCCGTGCCTTGCACGTGTAACGAAGCTAGTTATTTATAATCATGCAATATTTAATGTTCAACAACTACAGGAGTGAGTTGCTTTTTTATTTTCTCCATTATCTTTCTATTTTCCAATTAAATTATTCATACGTATGATTTTACATAATTTAACCTTATGATTTCAATTATAAATCTGATTAATATGTTATCCAAAAAATACTTATTTAATTTTTTTACTATTTAATTAAATATTTTATTGTATAAATTTTTACTTTTTGTGATTAATTTGTTTCAAAAAATCAATGAATTCTAAAATCTAAAATAACACAATCATTCACTAATTTTGAATTCATAGAAACTTGAAAAAACAGGATACATGTTGGTGCAGTGGTTGAGCCACTGGCCTCCTTTGAAGGAGGTCAGGGGTTCGACTCCTGCGTGCTATGTTACTCGGACTCTTCATTCTCCCTAGGAGTACCCGTGTCGGACACTCGACACTCGGACACGGACACTTGGACTTGGACACTTATTTTAGGCCAAAAACATGCACGTTTTTCAAAATATTGCCGAGTCCGACACATGGACACGTATCCATGTCGGACACTTCTAGCCGAGTCCGAGTAACATAGCCTGCGTGTGTGCGTCCTCAGACACCATTTTATATGATTAGTTTTTATCGATTAATCGGAATATTAATTGGATGTATTAAAATATTATTTTTTATATAATTTAATTTTAATATTTAAGAATATATTTATATAAATAAAAATAAAAATATTTTTATTTTATTATTAAACGTGATAAGTGAATTTATCCTTTCATGTGTAAATAATATTTTTTATTAAAAAAATTATATTTTTAAAGTTTTATACTTAATTTGACCGTTTTTTTTAAATATGACCGATTAATCTCGATTAAATTCGATTAATGGCTACCTAATTCCTAATCTACAGCAGTTTGTTTATATGCAAGTCTGCAACACAGTGCCCTTCAAATAAATCAATCACCAAGTGGATTAAAGTTAGAAGATTCACCAGAAAGTAACATTGTTGTAGTTGATCTCCTCTGTTGTAAACCATGGCGCAGTGGAAATATATCCATCCATATTGGCTTCGACACTAACACAAATTTCATCACTTTCATTATTATCAGTACTTGTTGAATCGGAATCGAAACCATCTGTATCTATTACCCTCGTCAATTTCAACTTCATCACTATCTGATTCATGATAAAAGTTAAAATCATCAGCTCTATTCAAGTTATAAATTACATTAAGATCTTATCATTTTGACTCAAGTTATAAATTACATTTAGATCTTATCATTTCACCATGAAAATTTTCTATCTACAATAATAAAAATGAATAAATCTCACCCTTCTACATTATTTAAACACTACCTATATTATAAAATTAGTATATTACTCTATAATTATATTTTTTATATTTTATTTTCTTGAAATGAATCCCATCAAGAAGTGTAGCACAAGATTTACTCAATAAAAATTATCAGTTAATAAAAAATGTAAATAAGAACAATAATATGAACACACATAAACATAAATTTTTAAATAAACCTTGTTGCTTTTATTTACTTCTCATGAAGGATATGTATATATAGGAAAAAAGTAGCAACTCAGAAATTATTTGATACACTCTCAGCTTGAAAAGTTGATTGCACTAATCAATGAAATAATTTTTACCGTATTTTTTTCTATAGAAGATAAGATTCTTGAAAAGACACTACACTGATAAATCATTTTTACTTTTGAATATTGTCATTTTCTTCTGTTCACATTATTCATTTACAAAAGGTTTGACAATTCATAAATTTTTGAGTTAACATTTTACAAAAAAATAAGATTCATAAATATTAATATACGACATAAATAATAAATATTATTTAATTTAGATTTTTATAATTAAAATTATTAAAAAGTTGCAAATTAAATTATATATAAAATTACATATTTATCAATTTAACACCGCAATCATATAATACCTATATTAACTCAATGATCCAACAAAACAACATTATAGATCTCAATCTCATACTCATACAAGTTATAATTTAAAAACTATATACACTAACATCAGGGGGTTTCCCTGAGCAAATTTATTCATAGGTTCGGACCCTCCGAACCTCACTCCAAACCTAACTCTAAATATTTGTAAAAATAAAGTTATTCAAAGGATTCGAACCCATGACATTGCATAACTAATGCAACACCATAACCAGTTGAGCTATGTGAACATTTAAGCTTATATTAAAAATCATTATCTACATACATAAACACATATATACATACATAATTATTAATTATACTACACATACATAAATAAATATACATGTATACGTACATACACACACACATACATACATACATACATACATACATATATACATACATACATAAACATAAATAATTATACATGCATATGTACATACACACATACATACATACATACATACATACATACATACATACATAATTATTAATTATACATGCATAAGTACTATATACATACATACATACAAACATTTATGTTGTATAATCTATTAATATTTCATTATATGTAATATATTAATTGTTGTATAATTAATATGCATATTTATATAGACAAACACATGTACAAACATAAATACATACATATATAAATTTATGTGGATATATATATAATAATATACTATAATATTATATACATACATACATGCATACATACTATATAACATACATACATACATACATACATACATGCATGCATGCATACATACATACATACATACATTTATATTGTATAATCTATTAATATTTCATTTTTTGTAATCTATTAATTGTTGTATAATTAATATGAATATTTATACATACATACACATGTACAAACATAAATACATACATATATAATTTTTTGTGGATATATAACAATGTACTATAATATTATATACATACACATACTACATATTTTTGTTTATATGTATTAATTTGTAGATAAATCTCAGTTGGCTTAACTCAGATAATGTATAATTATTAATTAGAACGTATATTTGTAGATAATTATTAATTATACATACATACATACATACATAACTATTAATTATACATGCATACGTACATGCATGCATACATATATACATATATACATACATACATTCATACATACAGAGTTACATACATACATGCATACATACATATATACATACAACATAACTATTAATTATACATGCATACGTACATGCATACATACATACATACATACATACATACATACATATAATATATACATACATTTTTGTTGTATAATCTATTAATATTTCATTATTTGTAATCTATTAATTGTTGTATAATTAATATGCATATTTATACATACATACACATGTACAAACATAAATACATACATATATAAATTTATGTGCATATATTATAATCTACTATAATATTATATACATACATACATACATACATTTATGTTGTATAATCTATTAATATTTCATTATTTATAATATATTAATTACTGCATAATTATACATACATAAACTTGTACAAACATAAATACATATATAAATTTATGTGGATATGTTATAATGTACTATAATATTCACTAACATATACCATATCTTATTAATCATTTTAGATCTATTTTAATTATTTACGAATTAAATATTACAAAAAATATCCCAGTACAAAAAAAAACCTTCATGTCTATGTAAGTATAATACAAACTTGTATTAACATTAACTATCGTAAAACTCATCAATCACATCTTTAATACGTAAACGCATAAAACAATAAAACAAATATATATATATACATATATATATATATATATACATACTATATAACGTACATACATACATACATACATACATACATACATGCATGCATGCATACATACATACATACATTTATATTGTATAATCTATTAATATTTCATTTTTTGTAATCTATTAATTGTTGTATAATTAATATGCATATTTATACATACATACACATGTACAAACATAAATACATACATATATAATTTTTTGTGGATATATAACAATGTACTATAATATTATATACATACACATACTACATATTTTTGTTTATATGTATTAATTTGTAGATAAATCTCAGTTGGCTTAACTCAGATAATGTATAATTATTAATTAGAACGTATATTTGTAGATAATTATTAATTATACATACATACATACATAACTATTAATTATACATGCATACGTACATGCATGCATACATATATACATATATACATACATACATTCATACATACATAGTTACATACATACATGCATACTGTAACACCCCTAGATCCGGGGTCGGAGATCCAGGCTGTCACTAAATCCTTAATTCCCATTTTAATAAACATTACTCTCAATCTTCCTTTTTGCATGCTGTGACCCCTCAGTCAAACATAACATTTACAGATTATAGGCTCAGAGACGAAATTAAAATGTTACTGAGTTATTACAACCATCTTGAAATAGATATTACAAACCCAAATTGTCATAATCTTAAAAGTTCAAATTAAAAGGATTACCATCTAAGGCGGCATCTACAGCCACAATACGGTTTGGTTTTCAGAAGCTTACACAAGTCATGCTTGTAAATAAACCTAACCAACCTAAGCTGCAAACCTATCCAACTTAGTCTGCTCACCTGTGGTAATGCTGCTGGGTGTGACCTCGACACCTGCCTCGTAAATAGTCTCCTATACTGCTGACCGGTTAGCACGCTTTTGCGGGGGGTCTGACTTGTTCTTGCCATGCTTATCTGTTGTTGTGTGGTGGTATATATAAAAGAAAAGCAAGAGTGAGCAATATAGCTCAGCCATATAATAATAGTTTTCAAAGTACTTTTGTTAACGTAAACCATAAAACATATCGTATACTGACATTGTATTATCCTTAAACATTTTCATACTTTATCCAGAAATATAACGAAGAATTTCTGAGGTACTTTGAATAGTTCATCATTCTGTCAACACTATCGGTAACTGAGCACCTAGGCTTTATTACAGTGTTGCAATACAATTCCAATTGGAAGAATGGGATTATGCTGGAGCCTCTTCCACGATATTTGGTGATCAGCCAATATACCGTGCCTCTGCTTCTCTACTAGTAGAAGGACGACGTTCCCTTATCGGGTTGCACCCTGACCGCATATGGGCCTTATCATTTGGACTACGCTCGAAGGCGATGTCCCCTCTTCCTCCAATCCCTTAGAGAATTCTATGCATCGTAGGAACAGAATTTAATTCAGTTTCCCCCAAGCACAAAGCTTGACGACTGGTTTAATAATCATTACTAACTTTACTTCCATGAGTAATTGAGGAAGTAACTCTGATGTGTGGGTTGACTTTAGTCAATAGATTTCGATTACTAAGAATCGCCTCATCAACATAACTTGGGAGTTGGTCGGAGTTTTTAGTGTTTAGTCAAACCTGAGCCCCTCCTTAATAGGTAGGGTGCATTTCTTGTTGGTAGCGAAGGGAGAAAATAATTACTACTAGCTCCCAAAACCTTGGGTTCCCGAGTTTTGATAAGTTGAGTGAAGTAGCGATACTTTTTCGATGAGTGTAGCTATAGTCCATGAAGAAATGGGAACCCGTCCTATTTTTAAATACTTTTCCGACGGTCAGAAAATATTTAAAATACTTTTTAAAGTTTTTAAATCACTTTTAAAAATAAATAATATGATTTTTAAATCATCCTGGAATATTTAATAAATATTTAAATAATATTTATTAAATAAATAGTCAGCTTAGAATATTTAATAAATATTTAAATAATATTTATTAAATAAATAAACCTTCAGACTATTCTCAATAAGAAAATAATATTCAAATTATTAATAAATATTCAAATAATATTTATTAATATCTTCAAAGAAATTTTCAATCCGAAAATACCCAATTTATATTTATTGGAATATTAAAAAAAATATACGTCATATAACCCTTCCGGTGACTTCCGGGTTTTATGCCTTATCCTGACGAAATATCTCCGACTCCCTTACTAAGAAAAGGTATTATCATACCCTACTGGGAACTTGTAACACATCACCATATACATATATAAAAGAGTCTATGCATACGTACATACTTAACAGGTTTATAAATCCCCGTAAATAACCATACATCATATGCTGATTCGCAAAAATACTATCAAGCAGCTCATAGCATTTATACCACAACAACAACAGTTTGAAAATACTTGAAATACAAGTTTCGAAAACTTGCCTGATCGTGTCGGAATAGTCTGGGCTATGCCTCTAGTGCGATGATCTATAACAACCAATAAGGTTCGGTTAGTTCGTTAAACAATCCCGTCAAATCGACTATTCACGTAAAGACAGAACTTCGTAACCATACATCCTTATTACACGTTTGGCTTATTATACGTCTATGATATCCTTTAACCACTTTTGGGTAATTATTGGTCTCGTAACGACTTTCGTTAAAGGTCATTTTCAACGAAACTAAAGTTTGTCTCGTATCGTCCCCTAAAAGAGTTTTTCACTTGCGCAACTTCGATTCGAAAAATTCTATAAAATTGAAAAATAAACTTTTTCATAAAATTCTTTTTCTCACTTCTTCTTAACTGTCCAGAGGATTTTTCATCCAAATTTCATAATTAAGAACATCTTTTGAATATCTCAATTGTTGCTCTAAATATAGCTTCTTTCTGCAGTGGGTTCTCATGCGCATTCTTGACTTAAACATTTCTATAAAATCGAAAATTAAGCCTTTTGTCTTCAAATTTTTACAGGGACTGAACCACTGACTAAGTTAACCCCTGTAAAAATTTCATAATCACAGACCATTTTTAAAGGGCTCGTTTGACTTGGTAAAGTCAGTCCATCTTAACGATTCGTCCGTTTTAACCGGTTTCACTAAAACGAGCATATCTCATAAACCGTAAATCGTAATCACATGATCTTGGTGTCAAAACAAACTACAAAACAATTCCTACTGGTTTATGGCCAAAAACTTACCAAGAAAACATTTGTTGAATTCGGTATTACTGCTCAAATGATCTAATGAAATTTCGACATTATAACGACAATAAACCGAACATTTCCAAATTCCATGAACTCCATCTAACCACTTAATTCAACCACACACCATCAAGATCATATAAACATCATCAAGGATCTATAAAACCAGTGGTAACATCCATTTATCACTATCCAAAATTTTACACATACTTATAAAGTTTAAAACATCACAATCCCCTTAAACATGTACATACTTGCATCAACCTTTCAAATCAACTTATAGCTCATAAGGTATAAGGTGGGTGTGAGTGTTTTACCTTCCTTGGAGTCTTAACAACCTTAATCAAGCTTGACTTTCCTTAAAAACACCTTAGATAGCTTTAACAACCTTTAATCTTCAAGACCTAAACAACCAAGTTTAAAATTTTCGTAGTCAGCATCACCACTCTTGAAAGAACTGGAAAAACGAGGGTCTTACCTTCCTTATCTGAACGAGGCTTCTGAATAAGAGTTGTAGAGCATCTCAATACCTTTCCAGAAAGCTATAGAACACAAAATTTCATTGAGAAATGAGGGAGTTATGGCAGGTTGAAGTGGCTGCTCTGATTTTGGCCGAAAATAGAGAAAATGGAGGGGGAGAGCTTTTGCTATCTTTTCTTATGTAATTGATAAAATGATATGTATAATTGATATATATCAATCATACTTCAGCACTTATCAATTACCCAAGGTAATCTCCAAAGTGATTTTGCAAAAGAAAGGTAATTGGCAATTTGTCCCAAAAATGGTATACAATGCTTGGTTTAAATTATCATAACTTGACTTATTTGATTAGCATCCAATGCTCCTTGCCTTGCATGGCTATCACATGTTAAATTGCAGGTATATTACTCACCTATTAATCAACCAATTCTTACCATTTAATTCCATATGCAAGTTTAGAGATTTTCTTGTAAAAGCGTTTCGTCGCGAAGAAATTTCTTTCATCGTTCTTGAAAATTTGCCTTTGAAATTCTTCTAATAAATTACATAATTTCTTGCCTTGGTATTTAACTTAGCTTAAATATTTTCTTAACCTCAATATCCCATATTTATACCAATTTTTAATAAAAATGAAAATCTACGTAATCTGACAGTTTCTACATTCCCTTTCTTCTTGGTACAACGATACTTTATCCATAAAAGTATAAATACTTCTTCATTCATATAATATGATCTTAAAAACTTTACATAACCTCCACCAATCACCGTTTATGATCATTTTAGAAATATTACAAAAACCTGGGTTCTTACAACCTTCCCTCCTTAAAAGGATTCCGTCCCGGAATCATTTCTAGAACAGATGGGGGTACTTCTCTTGCATGGCGCTTTCCAATTCCCAAGTTGATTCCTCGACATTGTGATTAGTCCACAAAACTCTTACCAGGCTGATGGTCTTGTTTCTGAGTACTTGCTCTTTCCGGTCTATGATTTCCACCGGTCTCTCGACGTAGGACAAATCTGGCTGTAAATCTACATGCTCATGTTCCACTATATGTTTGGCATTGCGATTGTACTTCCTCAGCATAGACACATGGAAAACGTTATGTACTTGCTGCAGACTTGGAGGTAAGGCTAACTCGTAAGCCACTTGTCCAATCCGCCTTAATATCTCGAAAGGTCCGATGTACCTCGGACTCAACTTTCCTTTCTTCCCAAACCGCATCAGTCCTTTCCAGGGAGATACTTTTAGCAGCACCATGTCTCCTACTTCATATTCTCTATCCTTTCGAGCTAAGTCGGCATACTTACGTTGTCTGTCTTGGGCTGCTGCCAGTCTTCCCCTGATTAGAACTATCACATCTCTTGTCTGTTGTACCAATTCAGGTCCTAATATCTTCCTTTCACCAACTTCTTCCCAACATAAGGGAGAACGACATTTCCGGCCATAGAGGGCTTCATATGGGGGCATTCCGATACTTGAGTGATAACTGTTATTATAAGCAAACTCAATCAATGGTAAGTGCTCTTCCCAACTTCCTTTGAAATCCATAACACACACTCTCAGCATGTCCTCTAAGGTCTGAATTGTTCTTTCACTTTGTCCGTCAGTCTGGGGGTGGTATGCAGTACTCATATTTAGCTTGGTTCCCACACAGTCTTGAAAGCTCCTCCAGAACCTGGAGTTAAACCTTGGGTCTCTATCGGACACAATGGTCACGGGAACTCCATGTCGTACCACAATTTCTCTTATATATATGTCTACTAATTTATCGACAGTGTACCTCTCGTTGATTGGGAGAAAGTGGGCGGACTTAGTCAACCTATCGACGATTACCCATATTGCATCATGGTTAGTCTTGGTCCTTGGGAGTCCTACTACAAAATCCATGGCTAGGTGCTCCCACTTCCATTCTGGAATCTCTAGGGGTTGCAGTAGTCCACTAGGTCGCTGGTGTTCTGCCTTTACCCATTGGCAGGTCAAACATCTATTCACCCATTCTGTAACATCCTTCTTCATGTTGGGCCACCAGTAGTATTCTTTCAAATCTCTATACATCTTCGTGGTACCTGGGTGCACAGAGTACCTTGAGTTATGTCCTTCATATAGGATTTCATCCTTTAGTTCCTGAACATTTGGGATCCAAATTCTCATTGCATATCTCATGATTCCTCCTGCATCTCTTTCGCACTTAATTTCCTCCCCGGTCAATATCTCTTCCTCCGAGTTCTTTTCCTCTTCCATCTTTTGCTCTTGGCACATTCGAATCTTTTCCAATAACGGAGGCTGGATTTGAATTCCCATTAACACTTCTTGGCTACTTCTCGATGTCTTAACTTCGATTTCTAGCTTCTCCATTTCTTTTATCAATTCTTCCGTTGAAGTCATCATCTTGAGCCTTTCCTTTCTACTAAGGGCATCGGCCACCACATTTGCCTTTCCTAGATGATAACGAATTTCACAATCATAATCCTTGATTAATTCCAACCATCTTCTCTGTCTCATATTCAATTCTTTCTGGGTAAAGATGTACTTGAGACTTTTATGATCTGTGTAAATTTCACACTTTTCTCCATATAGGTAGTGTCTCCATATTTTTAACGCGAAGACTATTGCAACTAGCTCTAAGTCATGGGTAGGGTACCTTATTTCATACTCCTTCAATTGTCGGGAAGCATATGCAATTACCTTATCGTGCTGCATGAGCACGCAACCTAGTCCTTTATGCGATGCATCACTATAGATCACAAAGTCCCCCTTATCATCTGGCAGTGCCAACACTGGGGCGGTCATTAATCTTTTCTTTAGCTCTTGAAAGCTCTCTTCACATTTCTCATTCCATACAAACTTTTCAGTCTTTCTGGTGAGTCGGGTCAATGGGGCTGCCAGCTTGGCAAAGTCTTGTACAAACCTCCTATAATACCCGGCTAGTCCCACGAAACTTCTTACTTCGGTCGGGGTGGTCGGTCTTTCCCATTTTGATATTGCCTCTATTTTGGCAGTGTCAACCAGTACTCCTTCACTACTAACCACATGACCTAAGAATTGCACTTCTTTCAACCAAAATTCGCATTTCGAAAATTTGGCATACAACTTTTCTTCCCTCAAGATTCCTAGGACTATCCTCAAGTGTTCTGCATGTTCTTCCTCAGTCTGAGAATAAATCAAGATATCGTCAATGAAAACTATGACGCACTTGTCTAGATACTGTTTGAATATTCGGTTCATCAAGTCCATGAATGCCGCGGGTGCGTTTGTCAGTCCAAAGGACATCACTAGAAACTCATAATGGCCGTACCTAGTGCGAAACGCAGTCTTGGGTATATCTTCCGGTTTGATCTTTAACTGATGGTACCCCGTTCTCAAGTCTATCCTCGAAAAGTGAACTGCTCCCTTGAGTTGGTCAAAAAGGTCGTCAATCCTAGGCAAGGGGTACTTGTTTTTTATGGTTAACTTATTCAGCTCTCTGTAGTCTATACATAGCCTCATGCTACCATCCTTTTTCTTTACAAACAACACTGGGGCACCCCACGGGGACACACTTGGTCTTATCATGCCCTTGTCCAACAGTTCTTGCAACTGAGTGGCTAACTCTTTCATTTCAACAGGGGCCAATCGATAGGGGGCTTTAGAAAATGGTGCGGTTCCTGGTGCTAATTCTATCGCAAACTCGATTTCCCTATCGGGTGGTAACCCAGGAAGGTCTTCTGGAAACACATCTTTAAATTCCCTGACAACTGGAATGTCCTTCAATTCAGGTGTTCTTCTCTTCGTGTCTACTACATAGGCTAAGTAGGTCTCGCTACCATTTCGTACTAACTTTTTGGCCTGAGCAACAGTCAAGAATTTTTGAGTCTGTCGCTGTCCTTTGAATATGACCTCTTTCTTTCCTGACACCTTTATCCTAACTTTCTTGCTCTTGCAATCAATCTGGGCACCATTACTTGCCAACCAATCCATTCCTAAGATGACATTGAATCCACCTAACTTAAATGGAATTAGGTCTGCCCGAAAGTGGTGACCTCCTATTACTATATCGCATTTAGGATATATCTGGCTTACAGGAACCACTTCGTGGTTAGCTATCTCTACAATTAGCCAATCCTTTAACATTTCTGGTTTCAAGTTCAGTTTACATGCAAAATCTTGCGATATAAAAGATTTGGTAGCTCCAGAATCAAACAAAGTATTTGCACTCAAGGTGTTAAGGGAAAGGGTACCTGTGATGACATCCTCATCCCTTACTGCATCCTGCACTGTCATGTTGAAAGTCCTAGCGGTGGGTGGTCGGTTGGATGCAGTACCGCTCATCCTTGATCCTGTCGGTTTCAGTTTAGGGCAGTCTTTCTTCCAGTGGTCCGTGCCTCCACACTGATAGCATTTCATGAGTGAGTTCCTCTGGGGGCAATTGTTGGCATAGTGTCCGATCTGTCCACACTTAAAACATGTCGTCGTACCCTGGAGACATACCCCTGAATGTTTCTTACCACAAGTCTTACAGTTGGGTAGGGGAGGGCGCGATTGTCCTGATATGGGTGCCCTGGTTGATCCACCTCCTTGGCCAACACTCTTGCTTTCTGCTCTGTTAAACCCTGTGCTTTTGGCTGGCTGGGACACCGTTCCTCTAACAAACTTGTTGGAGAAACTCCCACTTGCAGCACCACTACTTCGACTTTCAAACTTCCTTTTCTTCATGATCTTGTCCTTCTGGGACTGCTCACTTCTTGCCTCTACAATCGATGCCTTCTGTACTAGAGTGGCGTAATCCGTAATTTCTAACACCGCGATGCGGTTCTGAATCCAATGTTTCAATCCTTGTTGAAACCTCCTTGCCTTCTTAATTTCAGTGTTTACATACTCTGGCACGAACCTTGACAGCTCCGTGAACCTAGCCTCATATTCGGCTACAGTCAGATTCTCCTGTTTAAGCTCTAGGAACTTGAGTTCCATCTGGGTCTCCATAAATCTCGGAAAGTACTTTTCCAAGAATAACTCTGTGAATCTGTCCCATGCAACCACTCCAGCTGGTTCCATATTCTTCTTGGCCTCCCACCAATAGTTGGCCTCTCCCTTAAGCAGGTATGTAGCAAAGATGGTTTTCTGGGCTTCCTCAGTGCCCATAATCTCAAAGGTCTTCTCCATTTCCTTCAACCAGGCCCTGGCCTCAACGGGGTCTGCAGTCCCATGGAATTCTGGGGGTTTAAGTGACTTGAATGCCTTAAAGGCATTGGCTACTGCGTTGTTGGGTCCGCGGGGTGGTGGTTGTGGCCGTGGCTGGCGTTCCAGATTTTGCCTCATCAGGCGCATAAATTGTTCCATTGGGTCCTATTCTTCTTCCTCATAATCCTCATCGTCGAACTCATTGTACTCATCTTCCTCATCCACCTGTTCTTGGTGACGGCATTCCTCTTCCCTGTGTTGGTTACTACCATGAGTGGCGGACTCGGCAGGGTGAGTTCTTGTGTTTCTCCTTGGTGGCATTTTTCTGAAAGTATACATGTATATAAAAATTCTGTTAGGGTTTCCACATTTTTCTTAATCTGGTTTTCTATGATTGGCACCTCGAAGGTGTAATCTTTTAAAGGTATATATGCATCTTATAAATAGCTGTCAAACAATCATGGCATCATATATGTAACAATTTAAACGGAAACAGTTGCTAAAATCGAACGAAATTTACGTCATAATACTGCTAGTGACTTCTGAGAGTCAAAGTTTCAAGTACAACATTAAAACTGAAATATATAAAAAGTACATCCAAAGCCAGCTAACATGTCTTCCTATCCAGAGGAAATATACTACGTGACTGACATCACTACCAAAAGTAAAACTACTACAACATCCCCTGTACTAGAAGACTAAACTGGTCAACCATCCATCAGTCTGTGTGAAAGCGTATCGCCTCCCTAACTCGGCGCATAGTCCTCGAAAGGACTCTCTCTGCATCACTCCGGCGAATCCTCCTGCTGTGGCGGGAACGTGGAACTGCTCTGAGTCAGGTGTGAGCCCTCCTCTCAATCTTTAGTACTGCCCGCCTCATCCGTCTAGCTCTGGAGTCTCTCCCCTAGGAGTATAGTCTCTCTCGTCTCTCCTCAGCTAGCTGGAACCTCAGCTCCGCTACTCGGGCCTCCGCTGCCACCAGATCGGTGGTCATCCAGGTCACCATCCAATCGTACTCAGTGGGTCTAACAACCTGTATGGGAGGACTAACCGGCTCGCTCTCCGGGGCAACCTCAGTTTCAGCATCCTCTGGTACAGGCTCCTCAGAGTCACCCTCCAAATCTGTGTCCCAATGATATCCAATAGGGGATGAATCCTCTCTGAGAGGAGGGGAATGCATAGGAATATCAGTCCACACCACCTCCTCATCCTCAGGCTCCTCTCCGGGTGCGGGGTCAGCTGGAACATCGTCCACGGGGTCCTCCTCTGGATCCTCTTCTGGATCCTCTTCTGGATCCTCCTCTGGATCCTCCTCTGGATCACTCTCTGGCTCATCTGAGCCCACTGGGTCCTCTATGGGCATAGGGTCATCATCACTGGGATCCTCCTCCTGGACTATCTCTCTCTCTCCCTCCTGCTGAGGGTCAGTCTCTTTCTCAACATCAGGCTCATCTACAGCTCTCAGAAGGGCATCATCGTGTCGCTGCTCGTAACCCTCAGGTAGCTCTACATCCTCGGGTGTCTACACAAAAAGGAAAAAAAATGTTACTATCCTTGAGGTTCTGATAAATAGTTCCATTATTACCTTAAGGTTGCTAGGGCTATGTCTATTAGCCCGACAATGCTTCGGTAAGGGTTTGAGTCCTTAAACCTTCCTATCGTCTATGAGATTATAACCTAATTCTCTGATACCATTTCTGTAACACCCCTAGATCCGGGGTCGGAGATCCAGGCTGTCACTAAATCCTTAATTCCCATTTTAATAAACATTACTCTCAATCTTCCTTTTTGCATGTTGTGACCCCTCAGTCAAACATAACATTTACAGATTATAGGCTCAGAGACGAAATTAAAATGTTACTGAGTTATTACAACCATCTTGAAATAGATATTACAAACCCAAATTGTCATAATCTTAAAAGTTCAAATTAAAAGGATTACCATCTAAGGCGGCATCTACAGCCACAATACGGTTTGGTTTTCAGAAGCTTACACAAGTCATGCTTGTAAATAAACCTAACCAACCTAAGCTGCAAACCTACCCAACTTAGTCTGCTCACCTGTGGTAATGCTGCTGGGTGTGACCTCGACACCTGCCTCGTAAATAGTCTCCTATACTGCTGACCGGTTAGCACGCTTTTGCGGGGGGTCTGACTTGTTCTTGCCATGCTTATCTGTTGTTGTGTGGTGGTATATATAAAAGAAAAGCAAGAGTGGGCAATATAGCTCAGCCATATAATAATAGTTTTCAAAGTACTTTTGTTAACGTAAACCATAAAACATATCGTATACTGACATTGTATTATCCTTAAACATTTTCATTCTTTATCCAGAAATATAACGAAGAATTTCTGAGGTACTTTGAATAGTTCATCATTATGTCAACACTATCGGTAACTGAGCACCTAGGTTTTTATTACAGTGTTGCAATATAATTCCAATTGGAAGAATGGGATTATGCTGGAGCCTCTTCCACGATATTTGGTGATCAGCCAATATACCGTGCCTCTGCTTCTCTACTAGTAGAAGGACGACGTTCCCTTATCGGGTTGCACCCTGACCGCATATGGGCCTTATCATTTGGACTATGCTCGAAGGCGATGTCCCCTCTTCCTCCAATCCCTTAGAGAATTCTATGCATCGTAGGAACAGAATTTAATTCAGTTTCCCCCAAGCACAAAGCTTGACGACTGGTTTAATAATCATTACTAACTTTACTTCCATGAGTAATTGAGGAAGTAACTCTGATGTGTGGGTTGACTTTATGTTAGATATTGATTCAAGAGATGATCAGGATCTGGGCATTACTGATCAGATACTGATGCTGACGTCATCAGGAATGCACTGTCAGTATTGGACTATCAGGATTAGAAGCTGGTCAGTATTTGATGAAGATTCTCATCAGACCAGAGATCAAGGAAGATTGATATGTCGGTTCCTAATTTGTAGGAAGGCAGCTATCATACAAGATATGCATTCAGAGATATATGTAATTGATTTAGAATATCTTGTAATTGATAGTGCAACTGTGTACATTATATAAACACAGTTTAGGTTTTACATTTTGTAATAACTTACACGAGTTATATTGTAACCTAGCAGCTCTTAAGAACATAAGAATTTCTTAAGAGAGTTTTGTAACAGTTTTATATCAGAGTTAATAAAGCTGTTATTGATTCATACTTGTGTTATTTGTTTTAAGTCGAAAATCTTATACAATTGTATTCAACCCCCTTCTACAATTGTTATTTACTGGGCAACAATTGGTATCAGAGCTAAACTGATTAATTTTAATCAGTAACGATCTTAAGATGTCGACAAGCAAGTATGAAAGCATTAAAATTCCAATTCTCAAGAGGACCGAGTATCCAACCTGGAAAGTGAAAATGTTGATGTATCTAGAAGCAACTGATCCTGACTATCTTGACAGGATCAATGATGGACCATTTCTTCCAACAAAACTAGTTGCAAGAACAGAAACTGTTGCTGAACACTATGTCATTAAGGCAAAGAATGAATGGACGACAGAAGAAAAGGTTCAAGTACTCAAAGATGCAAAGGTAAAGAATATTTTGCATAACAGTCTTGATAATGTCATGTCTAACAGGGTAATAGCATGCAAGACTGCGAAGGAAATTTGGGATACTTTGGAAACTCAATGTCAAGGTACTGAATCTATCAAAAGAAACAGAAGGGCTCTGTTAATTCAGGAGTATGAGCAATTCGATGCTAAATCTGATGAAAGCCTTACTGATATGTACGATAGATTCTTGACTTTACTGAACAATCTATCACTGGTTGGCAAAGAATATGATCCAGAGGATTCGAATACCAAGTTTCTCAGAGCTTTAACTGAAGAGTGGGATACTCAAGCTTCAATCATAAGGCATCAATATGATTTGAAGATGTTGTCTCTTGATGAAGTCTATGGGATGCTAAGAACTCATGATCTTGAGGTTCAACAGAGGAAGAACAAGAAAAATGTCAAAGCAAAATCTGTTGCTTTGAATGTTGAATCAAAATCAAAGGGAAAAGCTGAGGAGGTTTATAACCGAAAGAGTAGAGTGGAAGAGTCAATTCCTGATGACTCATCATCAGATACTGATACTGAGTCTGATCCTGATACTGATGATGACTCTACTGATTCTGATATGATGGAAATGGTTGCTATGATAGTCAAGGGCTTCAAAAAGATGAAGTTCAGAAAGGCTAGGAAGCAAGGGAAATTCCAGAAGAAAACCTTCAATGCTGACAAAGACAGGTACAAGAAGAAAGAAGGCAAAAGCAGCAAGTTTGACAAGTCAAAAATCAGATGCTATAACTGTGATGGGATGGGTCATTTTGCAACTGAGTGCAAGAAGACCAAAACCAAAGCTCTCATTTCTTCAAGCAAGGATTGGATGGACTCATCATCTGACTCTGAAGAGGAGAAAGTGAATTATGCTTTGATGGCTAAAACTGATGAGACTTCTGCTGGTGAAACCAAGGTATCTGAAGTTTTATTTGATTTTGATACTAATAATGTTTCTGAGCTAAGATCTTTCTTAAAATCTCTGCATATTAGTTTTAGGAGTCAATCTCTTGAAAATACAAGAATAAAATCTGAAATGGCAGAGGTTGTTAAGAGAAATGATCATCTAGAAGCTGAGTTAATTTTCTTGCATGAAGTTCAAGCAGAATGTGATAATGCTAAACACATGAAACTTGAAATTGAGTTTAAATGTAATGAACTTGAAAGGCAACTTAAAGATGCTAATGAAAAACTCAGAACCTGGACACATTCTGGTACAAAAACTCATGAAATCATTTCTGATAAAAACTGGAAAGAGTGTCTAGGGTATAAACCAGAAAATGAGAAAAAGGACAAAGGAAAGGTTGTTTCATCTAACCCTGGAAGAGTTATAGTTAATAACTCAACAAATCCAAAAACCTACAGATATGTTACAGACAGTACCAAAACCAAACTAAAACCAGTTAATTATGTGTATCCAGAAATTCCCAAATCTACTTCAGAAGAGGGATCTACTTCTACACATCATTCTGAGTCTAGAACTGTCAAAAACAAAAATGTAGGTCTTTTGTCCAAGAAGCAATTAAGGGACAGAATCTGTGAGGTAACAGATAGGAAGAGAGTTCCAACTGTCAAAAGGAACAGGAATGGTAAAGTTGGAATAAACAAGGAGAATAATTATAAGTATATTCCGAATGCACCAAGAAAAGTATGTTTTAACTGTGGTAATTCTAATCATCTTGCTATTGATTGCAGGAGGAGTAAAAAGAAGCCAACTGTAGTTCCTAAGTCTGACATTAGGAATAAATCAGTATTCTATAAACCACAGAATCCTTGTTTCCATTGTGGCAGTAAATGGCATTCTATCTATACATGTGAAGAATACCATAATTTGTACTATAATTATTATGAGCCTTTGCCAAAGTTCAATAAAAGTGCAAATTTTGAAAAAACAAAGAACTTGAATTCTAATCATGCATCTGTCAAGATAAAGACTAATTCTGATGGATTTAATTCTGATAAAAATATCTTTACAAGAAAATCTTCTACTGATAAAGATGTTGAATTGCATGAAAAGAGAACCCAACAAGTGTGGGTTCTTAAAAATTCTAACTGAGTTCTTTGTGATTCTGATTGCAGGGTAAAAAGAAAAATGTGTTAGTCATGGATAGTGGATGTTCTGTGCACATGACTGGAGACAAAACCTTGCTATCAGAATTTGAGGAAAAGGCTGGCCCAACTGTGTCTTATGGGGATGGCAACATTGGACAAACTTTGGGATATGGCAGCATTGTAATTGGAAATGTCATCATTGAGAAAGTAGCTCTGGTGAAAGGACTAAAGCACAATCTGTTAAGTGTTAGTCAGATCACAGACAGAGGTTATCGTGTCAACTTTAATGATACTCATTTTGAAGTAATCAGCAAATCTACAGGAAAGATTGCATTAACAGGTCAAAGACATGGTAACATTTATGAAGCCAACATTCACACTAATACTGAAAATCCAACTACATGCCTCATCAGTAAAGCATCTGTAGATGAAAGTTGGAATTGGCACAAGAAGCTTTCTCATCTCAACTTCAACAATATAAATGAGTTGGTTAAGAAAGACTTGGTAAGAGGATTACCAAAGGCTCTATATACTCCTGATGGACTCTGTGATGCTTGTCAGAAGGCTAAACAGAGAAGGACATCATTCAAGAGCAAATCTGAATCCTCAATTGATGAACCATATCACATGCTACACCTCGACTTGTTTGGACCAGTGAATATTATGTCCATCAGTAAGAAAAGGTATACTCTAGTCATTGTTGATGAATATACTAGATTTACCTGGGTTTATTTTCTTCACAGAAAAGATGAAACTGCTGAAATACTGCTGGACCATGTTAGACTTATTGAAACTGGTACGGAATACAAAGTCAAGATTCTGAGAAGTGATAATGGGACTGAATTCAAGAATTCAGCAATGGAAGAGTTCTGCAAATACAAAGGAATAGTTCAACAATTCTCTGCTCCTGGCACTCCTCAGCAAAATGGAGTAGTTGAAAGAAAGAACAGAACTCTTATTGAAGCTGGTAGAACTATGTTGGAAGAAGCTAAACTACCTACATATTTCTGGGCAGAAGCAGTCAACACAGCTTGTTACACTCAAAATATTACACTAATCAACAGACATGGTGTAACTCCTTATCAGATGATTAAGGAAAAGAAGCCAAGTTTGAAGCATCTACATGTGTTTGGCTGCAAGTGCTTTGTTCTAAGACCTCATCCAGAACAGCTAGGAAAATTTGAGACAAAAGCTGATGAGGCCATCTTTATTGGCTATCCAACAACAAGAGCCTTTAAAGTCTATAATCTAAGAACAAAGACAGTCATGGAGTCTATTAATGTATCTTTTGATGATAGAAAGTTAACAGGAATACAAGAAGACTCTCATGACAGTTTGACATTTGCAAATGAAGCTACCAACAATCCTGATGAAGTCACGGTAGATACTGATATTCTGTCAGATCCTGACGATCGATCAATTCCTGATCAAACACCTGTTACTGATGATGACTCAAATAATGCAAATGTTGAGGGGGAGCAAGAGCGAGACATCACTAGTGATGATTCAACTCAAACATCAAGTAGAGATTCATCGGAAACAGACTCAAGTGACAATCAAGATAGTACATCAGAAGAAGACAGCACTATCTCAGGGGGAGCTTCTAGCAACTCTAGTTCTTTTGAAGAAAACACCAATCTAGGGGGAGCATCCAGTTCAAGAAATGACTTACCATCAGCAAGGAAATGGACAAAAAGTCACACTCCTGACTTAATCATTGGGAATCCTGAAGCAGGTGTTAAGACAAGAAGTGCAACTCAAAATGAATGTTTATATAATAACTTTCTGTCAAAGGAGGAGCCCAAGAAAGTTGAAGATGCACTTAAGGATGCTGATTGGGTGACAGCTATGCAAGAAGAACTGAATGAGTTTGAAAGAAATGAAGTCTGGAAACTTGTACCAAGACCCAAAGGAAGGTCTATTGTAGGTACAAAGTGGGTATTCAGAAATAAGACTGATTCAGATGGCACAATTGTGAGAAATAAAGCAAGACTAGTAGCAAAGGGGTATTCTCAACAGGAAGGAATAGATTATGATGAGACTTTTGCTCCTGTTGCAAGACTGGAGGCCATCAGAATTTTTCTGGCATATGCAGCCCACAAGAAATTCAAAGTATTCCAGATGGACGTAAAAAGTGCTTTTCTCAATGGAGAACTGGAAGAGGAGGTATATGTTGAACAACCTCCTGGATTTATTGATCCCAAACATCCAGATCATGTCTATAGACTGGATAAAGCACTTTATGGACTAAAGCAAGCTCCAAGAGCCTGGTATGAAACCTTAGCTCAATTCTTACTGGAAAGTGGATTCAACAGAGGTACAATTGATAAAACCTTATTTTACTTGAATCATGGTAAGGATCTGCTGTTAGTTCAAATATATGTTGATGATATCATCTTTGGGTCAACTAATACTAAACTGTGTGAGAAGTTTTCAAAGCTAATGCAGTCGAGATATCAAATGAGCATGATGGGTGAAATGAGCTATTTCTTAGGTCTTCAAGTTAAACAGACTGATGAAGGGATTTTTATCAATCAGTCAAAATATACAAAGAATTTACTAAAAAGGTTTAACATGCAAGACAGCTCTACATCTTCCACTCCTATAGCTACAGCTACAAAGCTTGATCCTGATCAAGGAACTGAAGTAGATGTAACCAACTATAGAGGGATGATTGGCTCACTCTTATATCTAACTGCTAGCAGACCTGATATCATGTATGCAACCTGTCTATGTGCAAGATTTCAAGCAAATCCTAGAGAACCGCATCTCATTGCAGTAAAAAGGATTTTCAGATATCTAAAGGGTACATCTTCTCTTGGCCTTTGGTATGCCAGAGAATCAGACTTTAGTTTATGTGGCTATTCAGATGCTGATTTTGCTGGATGCAAAATAGACAGGAAAAGTACTTCAGGCAGTTGTCAGTTTCTTGGAGGAAGACTAGTTTCTTGGTTCAGTAAGAAGCAAAAGTCTATCTCTACATCAACTGCAGAAGCTGAGTACATTGCTGCTGGAAGCTGTTGTGCTCAGATCATGTGGATGAGAAATCAGCTAATGGACTATGGTTTGTCATTTTCAAAAATACCTATTTATTGTGATAACCAAAGTGCTATTGCTATGACAGGAAATCCAGTTCAACATTCTCTTACAAAGCACATCAGCATCAGGTATCACTTCATAAGAGAACAAGTACTGGAAGGAACAATTGAACTTCATTTTGTTCCTACTGATCAACAGTTAGCTGATATATTCACCAAGCCACTACCTGAGGCTACTTTTACAAAGTTGGTGAATGAACTTGGAATGGTAAACTATGGCAGTTCCTGAGAAAAAGAAGTCATCAGGTACTAACGACTTGCAGATACTGATGGAAAGTCAATCCTGACAGTGGTCAACGTCGAATCCTGATGCAACGATTCGATAATCAGTATTTTGTCAGAGTCTAACTATCTTCATTTTATCTCAATTTCCTGATTCAAGTTATGTTTAATGTTATTGAATTCCTGATAATGTGATTACTTTAATTAGTCCTCATATTTAAATGTCAGATAACATGTTCAATCAGGAAAAACATTGAATAGAATAGAATAAACAAAATTTTTCATTGATAATAAGAAAGAGTTTACATTCAAAGATTACATCTTTTGTGTTCTCTATCTACTAATCTATTCAACAGGAAATAAGAGACCAATCCACTCCATTGTTAATAGCCATCCCAGATCCCATCTTTGCCACTTTGTTTGGGTGGAAGTTGACAGGGATAAGGTTATTTTTGCTGACATATTCATTAACAATAGTTGATGGAGTTGGATGAGGATGCCTTAGATGAAAGCCATGCGAATGCTGTTTGGAGGGCAGCATCAATGTCGATCACTTTTGCAGGTTTTTCCTTCTCGATTTCTTCGAGACCTGCATCCATCTGCAACCAGAGAGTCTCCAGTTGTCTTTCCCAGTCGAAAGCATCAAACTCTTCACGAGTATAACTAAATATATCTCTTTTCTCTAAGAGATGGAGGTTTTTCTCAATGATGGTAAGGTTCGACATTGCTAAAACTTTTGATGAGAAAGGTTTTTCTGATTTTTCTTAACAGGAGAGAATGAAGCGTTAAAGAAGTAAGTGGACAAGTCTCTAAGATTAAATAGAGAAGGGAGGAACGAGAATATGAAACGATTCATATTACTGGTGCAAGTACCAGGTATTATTCAATTGTGATGTTTTAAATTTCTTTATTTAAAACAAAATTACCATGTTTTATTTTGGTCACAATTTTATTTTCCGAATAACATGTAGCGCGTGTGCACACTCGATGCTTACACACAGTTATATATGTAAGTCACGACGCGTGTAATCCTCACCACTCTCTCACGTAATTTGGTCCATTACTTTAGCCTAAACGAATGATTTACTAACACCTGTTTTTGAGAAGTTACAAGTATTGTCCAAAATCAATTAAGTTTACTAATTGATTTAGTTTTCTCAAACTATCAGTAAAGCATCGTCTCTCTTTGTCTTTACACTATCAAACCCTAATTTCAAAATTAACACATCTTTTGTGTTTGAAATTGCAATGGAGAACTTATTCATGAACAGCAAGGTGGTAATCAATGGAGTTACGTTTAATACTAATAACTTCACTGCAGTTTTAGATCATCAGGACTTGCCGAGTGATTTCCACATTATTCAGGACTTTTTGGCCTCAAGCCCAATCAATTATGCTCTAACCCAACCTGCCAAGATATCTTTTAAGTCTGTTATGCAGGTTTGGAACACAAGTGTTTTTGGGAAAAGTCATCCATTAGAAAATCCTCAGATGAGCTTTGAATATGACAATGTTACATACTATGTGACACCTGAGATTGTCAATGCAGCCCTACACTTACCATCAATCATTGGTAACCCTGTGTTCAAAGTTACTGATGCAAAACTTCTTGAGTATGTTGTAAGCTTGGGTTACAATGGAACACCAAAGAAGTTTGGAGAGCTCTACAGGACAAAGCTCAAGAAGGAATGGAATTTCTTCTTTGACACAATCAGCAGATGTTTCTTGAATAAAGTGTCAAACTTTGATGCCTTACCCACTGGTTCAGCCAAAATTGGGTACTCTCTAATTCATGATCTCTCATTTGATTATGGTTCCTTTATACTAAAGGCATTAAGTGAAAGAAAAGCAGATAAATGTGGTTATGTTTGCTTTCTTAGATTTTTTCAATTAATATTTTCTCACTTATGTCCTCATGCTGTTTTTGAGAATGATACAATTTTACCGATATGTAAAATCTCAGATAACAATATAAAGAATCTAATCAATTCTGATAAGGCAAATAAGTTTGTGGGATCTCCATACATTCCTGATGAAGTATGGTCTCTTTTAAGAAAGAGAATGCCTATTCAATATGGCCCAGCAACTGGTGCTATGGAACAGGACCTTACACATCCTATTCCTGACACAAGCACACAACCTAAACACTTACCTAAACAGTTAACCACCTCTGATGTCTCACAAAAGGCATCAGTTGTAAAATCAAAGAAATCAGCTAGATCTGATGTGTCTAAGAGGCAATCAGGGTCAAAGGATTTCTCCACTCCAACTCATTCTCAAATGAAGTCACAAGGGGGTGGACAAAGGGTTGTTGAAACATCTGGTTTGGATAAAGGAACAGGAATGAAAAGGAAAGTTGTTCGAGGAACTATTTCTGATTCTGATGATGATTCAATGCCTATATCAGTCTTGTTGAAAAAGAAGGAGATTGATGTTGCTGATACAAGAGAAGTGGCTGTCTCTGAAAAGCCAAAGAAAAGAAGAAGATTAATCATCAAAGGCAAATTTGTTGATCATACAGAATTTCTGAATCTTACTGATGATATGGAAGGCAATCCTGATGTTGTTAATCAGGATGGATCATCAGTTCCTGACGCTACTGCTAATCCTGACATCTCTACTCCAAATAATTCACCTATGAAGACTGTTGAGATTTCTGATTCTCCAGCATCTGCATCTCCAAAGAGAAGAATTATTGAGATGTCCGTTGATGAAGTAAATGCTATTGCTGCTCAGCTGGGTGTTAAACCTTCACCTCTTGAAGTAAAAACTGCTGAAGCAAATGTTTTTCACAGACATAAGAAACAGAGAACTACAGTGTCATCTCTGAAAGGATCCAGCCCACAAGAACCTGAACTTCAAAGGAGTTCAGAAGCTATTGCAGATCCAGTCACACAAGAACCATCTTCTCAAAGGGAAGGTGAAGACAAGAATATTCCTGCCCCACAAGAACCATCTTCTCAAAGTGAAGATGCTGGCAAACTAAGATCAGCAGGGGAGTTTCCTGACAATGCTCAAGGGGCTTCTGAAATTGAAATTGAACTTGCTAGAAGTCTGGCAGAAAAAGCTGCTCATGATTTGCACATTGCTGAATGTGACAGAGTGATTGCTGACACTGCATTTGAGGGAAGTACACAAGAACCTTTGACTCAAAGTGTTGAAGAAGCTTCAAAACCTCAGACTACACAAGAACCATCAGTAGCAAATACTGATGCAAGTCATGCTATAGTTGCAGTGGTCAATCCTGATGAAAGTACTACTGATTCACTTATTCCATTGCTTATTGAGCCAATTTCAGCAAGGCCAATGGATTCGTTAACTACTTCATCAGGTAACATCTCTTTCTCTACTTCATTTACTACTGATAGTATGATTACAGATAGACCTGATAAAAGGGATACCTCTATCTGTATGACTTCAGACAACTCTTCTCAGCCACCTCTTATTTCTTCACAATTAATGAGCCAGAACCTTTCTTGTGAGATTGAGAGTGAACATTTAGAGAAAAAGAAGAGTGATGAGAGGCAGTCTCCTGAACTGGCAAAAGGAGAGGTAGAAAAGAGTGAGAAGTTATTAACTTCTAGTGAGGTAGGAGTTGCTATTGAAAGCAACTTAGGTAACATTGTAAGAAGTGATGAGATCACTTTAAAAGAAAAGAGAGATTTAGGACATGTTACTAATTTGTCTGCAGGTCATCAGGATTCACCAGCTGTATCTACTGGTGTTTTGAAACTAAAAGGTATTATGCTTCCTGATGATGATGCTGAACATAAACTTCCTGAGGCTGGTGGTGGCTCAGATGATGATGATGATGATGATCATGCTGATCTTGAAACAAGGCAAATGCAGGCGGCTATAAAAGCAAGTCTCCAATCTACTTATGGGTCTTCAAGTAGATACATGCAGTCAATAACTGAAGAAGAATTCAGAGGGGAGTATACTTCACTTCTTCCACCTGATACTCGAGCTACAAGGGGACATGAATGGGATACAGAATGGAAGGAACCTACTGCTGAGATGAATTTTCAAAATGCTCTGTTTCATTCTGGTCATATTGCTACGCGGATGCCGACACCTGAACTTAAGGCTCTTCTCAAAACCAATGCTCTTCTAGCAAAGGGATTGAGGAGTGAGATTGAATCAATGAAGGCTGCAACAGATAAATTTCAAGCGGGGATTCAAACATCTATTTCTATATCTGCTACTGCTTCTCAAGCACGCCTTCTTGCAGATGATATTAAAGCTCTTGACAGGAGATTGGATTCTAGAATGACTGTCTTGGAATCTAAAGTTGATACTATCGATGAAACCCTCAAGCTTATATTGTCGTTCTTCATTCAGGACGATACTGATGTCAAAAAGGGGGAGAAGAAGATAGTCAAAACAAAATGTTCACCTGATCCAGTTGTACAAAAGGATGATAATTCTGGAAATGATGGTGGTGCTGAGTCACATCAGAAAATTGAAACCTCTGATGCTGCTTTACTGATAAAGAGAACGAATACTCAAACTAAGCAGTCAACTCATGTTTCTGAATCTGGAAAGAAGACAGTGACATCTGGTCAAACTCTGTCAACCATTCCTGAGGATGATGTGTATGTGGAACAGGATGAAGATGCTGCTAATCTGTTTCATGAACTTGACACTGGGGATGGTCGTGTTCTTAAATTATTTCATAAAGACAAAAGAGTTCAACAGTATCATGCTGAGAAAGCACTTGTCTTATCTACTGAAGAAAATCCAAACATGACTACTGATGAATTCTTAGAAGAACAGAACAGGATCCTTGAAGAGCTTGCAAAACAGAATAAAGCTCTTGCTGCAAGAAGAGGCAGAGGAGGAAGATACAGAAATAGAGGAAGATCATCTGCTCAAACTAGTTCAAGGCAAACAAGATCTAGTGGAATCAAATTGAAAGATGGTTCTGAAAGTGAAAAGAAGAAAACTCCACTATCTCTTGCATCAACTCCAGATAACAAATTTAATGCTCCTGAAGAAATTGTAGAGGAGATATTGCCTTTGAAAAGGAAGAGTAAGGCAGCTGTTCAATCTACTGCATTTAATGAGAAGTCAGTCGTTGTTTCTGATTCTGAAATCTTAAAAGAACTTAAGATTATGATTCTTAAAGTTGTGGTTGAATTTCACAATGTGGAAGTTTCTGAAGATACATTGGAGTATGAACAAGAAAACTTCAGAAGATTTGAAAGAGAAAGTGAAGTCAGAGCTAAAGCCACAAAAGCAGAAAAGATAACAACCAGGGATTACTTAAGAAATGTTCATAGATCTGACAGGAAATTATGGTATGATAGAGATAGATCTGTTCCTGAACATCAGCAGGATTATCCAACTAATGAGAAGAAGAAGAGTAAGAAGAAGGAGGTGGATAAGGCTGATTATAGGAAACCAGTTGTATTCATATCAGCTGGATTGATAAAAGAGTCTTCTTTGATCAATGAATTTCTGATTGTTAAAACAGAGTCTACTACTTTTATTGCTGAAAATCCACCAAAATGGGTGAGTATGCAATCTGGCTTGAGAGGATGGGAACCTGGCACAAGAGGAGGAATTGGATATAGTCATGCACTGGTTATTTTCATTGCACAAACTGATCAATATGCTCTAGTTGACAAGATTGGGGATGAGTTAACTGTAGATCATCTTTGGAAACTTGAAGCTGTTGCTATTATTGCTGATTGTCATGCTGATGCAAAGAAAATAGAGAAGCTGGTGTACTTCATGAAAGATGGAAGTGTGAAGAAGATTCCTATTCATGAATTGTTGTGTAAATCTGCAAAAGAACTGAAATATGTTTTGTATCTTCTCAGAAGTAAAAGAATAAATGTTCGTGAAAGAGAAGTTTATCAAAATTGGTGTGTCATGATTTACCGGAAGATTAGACAGAGATTCATGGATGGAGGAACAAGGTATGATGGCAATTATATTCCTATGTACTTAAATTTAAGAGATAGAGAGGTTGAAATGAAGAAAGGTACAGCTGTTAAAGAAGTGTATCTAGGCATGGAACAACTGTCTCTAAATCCGGATGGAAAGGAAATTGCTTATGTGTTGCTAGGTGACTTAGATCTTCCGAGAAACTCAATTAAGAACATCAGGGCAGCTATTTATCAGATTAATGAGGAAGATGAAGAACTCAAAAATCTGAAGAAGAAACTGATTCAAATTCTTGAAAGCAAGGAAGAAGAATTGTTATCTGAATTCTTGAGACTGAATCTGTTCTATCAAAGAATTTCTGAAACTGTTCCTGATGATTTTTAGAAGGTATTTTGTTTTGAGTTTTTGACATCTTGAATCAAGGAATTTGTGCTTTGTTTTATAAAGAACAAATTGGGGGAGATTGTTAGATATTGATTCAAGAGATGATCAGGATCTGGGCATTACTGATCAGATACTGATGCTGACGTCATCAGGAATGCACTGTCAGTATTGGACTATCAGGATTAGAAGCTAGTCAGTATTTGATGAAGATTCTCATCAGACCAGAGATCAAGGAAGATTGATATGTCGGTTCCTAATTTGTAGGAAGGCATCTATCATACAAGATATGCATTCAGAGATATATGTAATTGATTTAGAATATCTTGTAATTGATAGTGCAACTGTGTACATTATATAAACACAGTTTAGGTTTTACATTTTGTAATAACTTACACGAGTTATATTGTAACCTAGCAGCTCTTAAGAACATAAGAATTTCTTAAGAGAGTTTTGTAACAGTTTTATATCAGAGTTAATAAAGCTGTTATTGATTCATACTTGTGTTATTTGTTTTAAGTCGAAAATCTTATACAATTGTATTCAACCCCCTTCTACAATTGTTATTTACTGGGCAACACTTTAGTCAACAGATTTCGATTACTAAGAATCGCCTCATCAACATAACTTGGGAGTTGGTCGGAGTTTTGAGTGTTTAGTCAAACCTGAGCCCCTCCTTAATAGGTAGGGTGCATTTCTTGTTGGTAGCGAAGGGAGAAAATAATTACTACTAGCTCCCAAAACCTTGGGTTCCCGAGTTTTGATAAGTTGAGTGAAGTAGCGATACTTTTTCGATGAGTGTAGCTATAGTCCATGAAGAAATGGGAACCCGTCCTATTTTTAAATACTTTTCCGACGGTCAGAAAATATTTAAAATACTTTTTAAAGTTTTTAAATCACTTTTAAAAATAAATAATATGATTTTTAAATCATCCTGGAATATTTAATAAATATTTAAATAATATTTATTAAATAAATAGTCAGCTTAGAATATTTAATAAATATTTAAATAATATTTATTAAATAAATAAACCTTCAGACTATTCTCAATAAGAAAATAATATTCAAATTATTAATAAATATTTAAATAATATTTATTAATATCTTCAAAGAAATTTTCAATCCGAAAATACCCAATTTAAATTTATTGGAATATTAAAAAAAATATACGTCATATAACCCTTCCGGTGACTTTCGGGTTTTATGCCTTATCCTGACGAAATATCTCCGACTCCCTTACTAAGA
This sequence comes from Kitagawia praeruptora, assembly GCA_037693485.1. Taxonomy (NCBI): domain Eukaryota; kingdom Viridiplantae; phylum Streptophyta; class Magnoliopsida; order Apiales; family Apiaceae; genus Kitagawia; species Kitagawia praeruptora. The sequence goes on from CM075354.1 coordinate 130,028,134, forward strand.
AAAGGTATTATCATACCCTACTAGGAACTTGTAACACATCACCATATACATATATAAAAGAGTCTATGCATACGTACATACTTAACAGGTTTATAAATCCCCGTAAATAACCATACATCATATGCTGATTCGCAAAAATACTATCAAGCAGCTCATAGCATTTATACCACAACAACAACAGTTTGAAAATACTTGAAATACAAGTTTCGAAAACTTGCCTGATCGTGTCGGAATAGTCTGGGCTATGCCTCTAGTGCGATGATCTATAACAACCAATAAGGTTCGGTTAGTTCGTTAAACAATCCCGTCAAATCGACTATTCACGTAAAGACAGAACTTCGTAACCATACATCCTTATTACACGTTTGGCTAATTATACGTCTATGATATCCTTTAACCACTTTTGGGTAATTATTGGTCTCGTAACGACTTTCGTTAAAGGTCATTTTCAACGAAACTAAAGTTTGTCTCGTATCGTCCCCTAAAAGAGTTTTTCACTTGCGCAACTTCGATTCGAAAAATTCTATAAAATTGAAAAATAAACTTTTTCATAAAATTCTTTTTCTCACTTCTTCTTAACTGTCCAGAGGATTTTTCATCCAAATTTCATAATTAAGAACATCTTTTGAATATCTCAATTGTTGCTCTAAATATAGCTTCTTTCTGCAGTGGGTTCTCATGCGCATTCTTGACTTAAACATTTCTATAAAATCGAAAATTAAGCCTTTTGTCTTCAAATTTTTACAGGGACTGAACCACTGACTAAGTTAACCCCTGTAAAAATTTCATAATCACAGACCATTTTTAAAGGGCTCGTTTGACTTGGTAAAGTCAGTCCATCTTAACGATTCGTCCGTTTTAACCGGTTTCACTAAAACGAGCATATCTCATAAACCGTAAATCGTAATCACATGATCTTGGTGTCAAAACAAACTACAAAACAATTCCTACTGGTTTATGGCCAAAAACTTACCAAGAAAACATTTGTTGAATTCGGTATTACTGCTCAAATGATCTAATGAAATTTCGACATTATAACGACAATAAACCGAACATTTCCAAATTCCATGAACTCCATCTAACCACTTAATTCAACCACACACCATCAAGATCATATAAACATCATCAAGGATCTATAAAACCAGTGGTAACATCCATTTATCACTATCCAAAATTTTACACATACTTATAAAGTTTAAAACATCACAATCCCCTTAAACATGTACATACTTGCATCAACCTTTCAAATCAACTTATAGCTCATAAGGTATAAGGTGGGTGTGAGTGTTTTACCTTCCTTGGAGTCTTAACAACCTTAATCAAGCTTGACTTTCCTTAAAAACACCTTAGATAGCTTTAACAACCTTTAATCTTCAAGACCTAAACAACCAAGTTTAAAATTTTCGTAGTCAGCATCACCACTCTTGAAAGAACTGGAAACACGAGGGTCTTACCTTCCTTATCTGAACGAGGCTTCTGAATAAGAGTTGTAGAGCATCTCAATACCTTTCCAGAAAGCTATAGAACACAAAATTTCATTGAGAAATGAGGGAGTTATGGCAGGTTGAAGTGGCTGCTCTGATTTTGGCCGAAAATAGAGAAAATGGAGGGGGAGAGCTTTTGCTATCTTTTCTTATGTAATTGATAAAATGATATGTATAATTGATATATATCAATCATACTTCAGCACTTATCAATTACCCAAGGTAATCTCCAAAGTGATTTTGCAAAAGAAAGGTAATTGGCAATTTGTCCCAAAAATGGTATACAATGCTTGGTTTAAATTATCATAACTTGACTTATTTGATTAGCATCCAATGCTCCTTGCCTTGCATGGCTATCACATGGTAAATTGCAGGTATATTACTCACCTATTAATCAACCAATGCTTACCATTTAATTCCATATGCAAGTTTAGAGATTTTCTTGTAAAAGCGTTTCGTCGCGTAGAAATTTCTTTCATCGTTCTTGAACATTTGCCTTTGAAATTCTTCTAATAAATTACATAATTTCTTGCCTTGGTATTTAACTTAGCTTAAAGATTTTCTTAACCTCAATATCCTATATTTATACCAATTTTTAATAAAAATGAAAATCTACGTAATCTGACAGTTTCTACATTCCCTTTCTTCTTGGTACAACGATAATTTATCCATAAAAGTATAAATACTTCATCATTCATATAATATGATCTTAAAAACTTTACATAACCTCCACCAATCACCGTTTATGATCATTTTAGAAATATTACAAAAACCTGGGTTCTTACAACCTTCCCTCCTTAAAAGGATTCCGTCCCGGAATCATTTCTAGAACAGATGGGGGTACTTCTCTTGCATGGCGCTTTCTAATTCCCAAGTTGATTCCTCGACATTGTGATTAGTCCACAAAATTCTTACCAGGCTGATGGTCTTGTTTCTGAGTACTTGCTCTTTCCGGTCTATGATTTCCACCGATCTCTCGACGTAGGACAAATCTGGCTGTAAATCTACATGCTCATGTTCCACTATATGTTTGGCATTGCGATTGTACTTCCTCATCATAGACACATGGAAAACGTTATGTACTTGCTGCAGACTTGGAGGTAAGGCTAACTCGTAAGCCACTTGTCCAATCCGCCTTAATATCTCGAAAGGTCCGATGTACCTCGGACTCAACTTTACTTTCTTCCCAAACCGCATCAGTCCTTTCCAGGGAGATACTTTTAGCAGCACCATGTCTCCTACTTCATATTCTCTATCCTTTCGAGCTAAGTCGGCATACTTACGTTGTCTGTCTTGGGCTGCTGCCAGTCTTCCCCTGATTAGAACTATCACATCTCTTGTCTGTTGTACCAATTCAGGTCCTATTATCTTCCTTTCACCAACTTCTTCCCAACATAAGGGAGAACGACATTTCCGGCCATAGAGGGCTTCATATGGGGGCATTCCGATACTTGAGTGATAACTGTTATTATAAGCAAACTTAATCAATGGTAAGTGCTCTTCCCAACTTCCTTTGAAATCCATAACACACACTCTCAGCATGTCCTCTAAGGTCTGAATTGTTCTTTCACTTTGTCCGTCAGTCTGGGGGTGGTATGCAGTACTCATATTTAGCTTGGTTCCCACACAGTCTTGAAAGCTCCTCCAGAACCTGGAGTTAAACCTTGGGTCTCTATCGGACACAATGGTCACGGGAACTCCATGTCGTACCACAATTTCTCTTATATATATGTCTACTAATTTATCGACAGTGTACCTCTCGTTGATTGGGAGAAAGTGGGCGGACTTAGTCAACCTATCGACGATTACCCATATTGCATCGTGGTTAGTCTTGGTCCTTGGGAGTAGGGGTGGGAAACGGATAATACGGAGCCGGATATGGCCATATTCGTATCCGTATCCGGCAATCAGTAATGATATCCGAATTCGTATCCGGATCCGGAAATATCCGGCTGAACCGGATACGGATAATATCGGAACGAATCCGGATCCGAATCCGGATATATCCGGATCCGCCACTTGTAGTCCAAAATTATTGCATGAGGTAGGAATTGAACCCGAGTGCTGTTCCTTTTGCTTTTCTAAATTCCTAATGCATGTCACATTAAAACCACTTATGCTACTTGATTGTTGTGTTACAATGCTTAATAATTAATCATAACTTAGTATAAACATGCTTATATTTGTATTTTTAATAATTAATGATGACTATATTATTATATTATCTTGATAGAATGATAAGCATGATTATATTTTGTAATTATATATTAAAATATATATTATATATTAAAAATAAATTAAAAATATATATTATATATAATTCATTTCGGATACGGATGCGCCTATATCCATATCCGCATCCTAAACTCCCGGATTCAGATACGGATAATATCCGGTTGACTCCGAATACGGATAATATCCGCTTTTTTCCGGATACGAACACAGATATTTCGGACGAATATCGGATTTTCCGAATTTTTTTCCCTGCCCTACTTGGGAGTCCTACTACAAAATCCATGGCTAGGTGCTCCCACTTCCATTCTGGAATCTCTAGGGGTTGCAGTAGTCCACTAGGTCGCTGGTGTTCTGCCTTTACCCGTTGGCAGGTCAAACATCTATTCACCCATTCTGTAACATCCTTCTTCATGTTGGGCCACCAGTAGTATTCTTTCAAATCTCTATACATCTTCGTGGTACCTGGGTGCACAGAGTACCTTGAGTTATGTCCTTCATATAGGATTTCATCCTTTAGTTCCTGAACATTTGGGACCCAAATTCTCATTGCATATCTCATGATTCCTCCTGCATCTCTTTCGCACTTAATTTCCTCCCCGGTCAATATCTCTTCCTCCGAGTTCTTTTCCTCTTCCATCTTTTGCTCTTGGCACATTCGAATCTTTTCCAATAACGGAGGCTGGATTTGAATTCCCATTAACACTTCTTGGCTACTTCTCGATGTCTTAACTTCGATTTCTAGCTTCTCCATTTCTTTTATCAATTCTTCCGTTGAAGTCATCATCTTGAGCCTTTCCTTTCTACTAAGGGCATCGACCACCACATTTGCCTTTCCTAGATGATAACGAATTTCACAATCATAATCCTTGATTAATTCCAGCCATCTTCTCTGTCTCATATTCAATTCTTTCTGGGTAAAGATGTACTTGAGACTTTTATGATCTGTGTAAATTTCACACTTTTCTCCATATAGGTAGTGTCTCCATATCTTTAACGCGAAGACTATTGCAGCTAGCTCTAAGTCATGGGTAGGGTACCTTATTTCATACTCCTTCAATTGTCGGGAAGCATATGCAATTACCTTATCGTGCTGCATGAGCACGCAACCTAGTCCTTTATGCGATGCATCACTATAGATCACAAAGTCCCCCTTATCATCTGGCAGTGCCAACACTGGGGCGGTCATTAATCTTTTCTTTAGCTCTTGAAAGCTCTCTTCACATTTCTCATTCCATACAAACTTTTCAGTCTTTCTGGTGAGTCGGGTCAATGGGGCTGCCAGCTTGGCAAAGTCTTGTACAAACCTCCTATAATACCCGGCTAGTCCCACAAAACTTCTTACTTCGGTCGGGGTGGTCGGTCTTTCCCATTTTGATATTGCCTCTATTTTGGCAGTGTCAACCAGTACTCCTTCACTACTAACCACATGACCTAAGAATTGCACTTCTTTCAACCAAAATTCGCATTTCGAAAATTTGGCATACAACTTTTCTTCCCTCAAGATTACTAGGACTATCCTCAAGTGTTCTGCATGTTCTTCCTCAGTCTGAGAATAAATCAAGATATCGTCAATGAAAACTATGACGCACTTGTCTAGGTACTGTTTGAATACTCGGTTCATCAAGTCCATGAATGCCGCGGGTGCGTTTGTCAGTCCAAAGGACATCACTAGAAACTCATAATGGCCGTACCTAGTGCGAAACGCAGTCTTGGGTATATCTTCAGGTTTGATCTTTAACTGATGGTACCCCGTTCTCAAGTCTATCTTCGAAAAGTGAACTGCTCCCTTGAGTTGGTCAAAAAGGTCGTCAATCCTAGGCAAGGGGTACTTGTTTTTTATGATTAACTTATTCAGCTCTCTGTAGTCTAACATAGCCTCATGCTACCATCCTTTTTCTTTACAAACAACACTGGGGCACCCCACGGGGACACACTTGGTCATATCATGCCCTTGTCCAACAGTTCTTGCAACTGAGTGGCTAGCTCTTTCATTTCAACAGGGGCCAATCGATAGGGGGCTTTAGAAACTGGTGCGGTTCCTGGTGCTAATTCTATCGCAAACTCGATTTCCCTATCGGGTGGTAACCCAGGAAGGTCTTCTGGAAACACATCTATAAATTCCCTTACAACTAGAATGTCCTTCAATTCAGGTGTTTTTCTCTTCGTGTCTACTACATAGGCTAAGTAGGTCTCGCTACCATTTCGTACTAACTTTTTGGCTTGAACAACAGTCAAGAATTTTTGAGTCTGTCGCTGTCCTTTGAATATGACCTCTTTCTTTCCTGACACCTTTATCCTAACTTTCTTGCTCTTGCAATCAATCTGGGCACCATTACTTGCCAACCAATCCATTTCTAAGATGACATCAAATCCACCTAACTTAAACGGAATTAGGTCTGCCCGAAAGTGGTGACCTCCTATTACTATATCGCAGTTAGGATATATCTGGCTTACAGGAACCACTTCGTGGTTAGCTATCTCTACCATTAGCCAATCCTTTAACATTTCTGGTTTCAAGTTCAGTTTACATGCAAAATCTTGCGATATAAAAGATTTGGTAGCTCCAGAATCAAACAAAGTATTTGCACTCAAGGTGTTAAGGGAAAGGGTACCTGCGATGACATCCTCATCCCTTATTGCATCCTGCACTGTCATGTTGAAAGTCCTAGCGGTGGGTGGTCGGTTGGATGCAGTACCGCTCATCCTTGATCCTGTCGGTTTCAGTTTAGGGCAGTCTTTCTTCCAGTGGTCCGTGCCTCCACACTGATAGCATTTCATGAGTGAGTTCCTCTGGGAGCAATTGTTGGCATAGTGTCCGATCTGTCCACACTTAAAACATGTCGTCGTACCCTGGAGACATACCCCTGAATGTTTCTTACCACAAGTCTTACAGTTGGGTAGGGGAGGGCGCGACTGTCCTGATATGGGTGCCCTGGTTGATCCACCTCCTTGGCCAACACTCTTGCTTTCTGCTCTGTTAAACCCTGTGCTTTTGGCTGGCCGGGACACCGTTCCTCTAACAAACTTGTTGGAGAAAATCCCACTTGCAGCACCACTACTTCGACTTTCAAACTTCCTTTTCTTCATGATCTTGTCCTTCTGGGACTGCTCACTTCTTGCCTCTACAATCGATGCCTTCTGTACTAGAGTGGCGTAATCCGTAATTTCTAACACCGCGATGCGGTTCTGAATCCAATGTTTCAATCCTTGTTGAAACCTCCTTGCCTTCTTAATTTCAGTGTTTACATACTCTGGTACGAACCTTGACAGCTCCGTGAACCTAGCCTCATATTCACAGTCAGATTCTCCTGTTTAAGCTCTAGGAACTTGAGTTCCATCTGGGTCTCCATAAATCTCGGAAAGTACTTTTCCAAGAATAACTCTGTGAATCTGTCCCATGCAACCACTCCAGCTGGTTCCATATTCTTCTTGGCCTCCTACCAATAGTTGGCCTCTCCCTTAAGCAGGTATGTAGCAAAGATGGTTTTCTGGGCTTCCTCAGTGCCCATAATCTCAAAGGTCTTCTCCATTTCCTTCAACCAGGCCCTGGCCTCAACGGGGTCTGCAGTCCCATGGAATTCTGGGGGTTTAAGTGACTTGAATGCCTTAAAGGCATTGGCTACTGCGTTGTTGGGTCCGCGGGGTGGTGGTTGTGGCCGTGGCTGGCGTTACAGATTTTTCCTCATCAGGCGCATAAATTGTTCCATTGGGTCCTCTTCTTCTTCCTCATAATCCTCATCGTCGAACTCATTGTACTCATCTTCCTCATCCACCTGTTCTTGGTGACGGCGTTCCTCTTCCCTGTGTTGGTTACTACCATGAGTGGCGGACTCGGCAGGGTGAGTTCTTGTGTTTCTCCTTGGTGGCATTTTTTTTGAAAGTATACATGTATATAAAAATTTTGTTAGGGTTTCCACATTTTTCTTAATCTGGTTTTCTATGATTGGCACCTCGAAGGTGTAATCTTTTAAAGGTATATATGCATCTTATAAATAGCTGTCAAACAATCATGGCATCATATATGTAACAATTTAAACGGAAACAGTTGCTAAAATCGAACGAAATTTACGTCATAATACTGCTAGTGACTTCTGAGAGTCAAAGTTTCAAGTACAACATTAAAACTGAAATATATAAAAAGTACATCCAAAGCCAGCTAACATGTCTTCCTATCCAGAGGAAATATACTACGTGACTGACATCACTACCAAAAGTAAAACTACTACAACATCCCCTGTACTAGAAGACTAAACTGGTCAACCATCAATCAGTCTGTGTGAAAGCGTATCGCCTCCCTAACTCGGCGCATAGTCCTTGAAAGGACTCTCTCTGCATCACTCCGGCGAATCCTCCTGCTGTGGCGGGAACGTGGAACTGCTCTGAGTCGGGTGTGAGCCCTCCTCTCAATCTTTAGTACTGCCCGCCTCATCCGTCTAGCTCTGGAGTCTCTCCCCTAGGAGTATAGTCTCTCTCGTCTCTCCTCAGCTAGCTGGAACCTCAGCTCCGCTACTCGGGCCTCCGCTGCCACCAGATCGGTGGTCATCCGGGTCACCATCCAATCGTACTCAGTGGGTCTAACAACCTGTATGGGAGGACTAACCGGCTCGCTCTCCGGGGCAACCTCAGTTTCAGCATCCTCTGGTACAGGCTCCTCAGAGTCACCCTCCAAATCTGTGTCCCAATGATATCCAATAGGGGATGAATCCTCTCTGAGAGGAGGGGAATGCATATGAATATCAGTCCACACCACCTCCTCATCCTCAGGCTCCTCTCCGGGTGCGGGGTCAGCTAGAACATCGTCCACGGGGTCCTCCTCTGGATCCTCTTCTGGATCCTCCTCTGGATCCTCCTCTAGATCCTCCTCTGGATCCTCCTCTGGATCACTCTTTGGCTCATCTGAGTCCACTGGGTCCTCTATGGGCATAGGGTCATCATCACTGGGATCCTCCTCCTGGACTATCTCTCTCTCTCTCCCTCCTGCTGAGGGTCAGTCTCTGTCTCAACATCAGGCTCATCTACAGCTCTCAGAAGGGCATCATCGTGTCGCTGCTCGGAACCCTCAGGTAGCTCTACATCCTCGGGTGTCTACACAAAAAGGAAAAAAAATGTTACTATCCTTGAGGTTCTGATAAATAGTTCCATTATTACCTTAAGGTTGTTAGGGCTATGTCTATTAGCCCGACAATGCTTCGGTAAGGGTTTGATTCCTTAAACCTTCCTATCGTCTATGAGATTATAACCTAATTCTCTGATACCATTTCTGTAACACTCCTAGATCCGGGGTCGGAGATCCAGGCTGTCACTAAATCCTTAATTCCCATTTTAATAAACATTACTCTCAATCTTCCTTTTTGCATGCTGTGACCCCTCAGTCAAACATAACATTTACAGATTATAGGCTCAGAGACGAAATTAAAATGTTACTGAGTTATTACAACCATCTTGAAATAGATATTACAAACCCAAATTGTCATAATCTTAAAAGTTCAAATTAAAAGGATTACCATCTAAGGCGGCATCTACAGCCACAATACGGTTTGGTTTTCAGAAGCTTACACAAGTCATGCTTGTAAATAAACCTAACCAACCTAAGCTGCAAACCTATCCAACTTAGTCTGCTCACCTGTGGTAATGCTGCTGGGTGTGACCTCGACACCTGCCTCGTAAATAGTCTCCTATACTGCTGACCGGTTAGCACGCTTTTGCGGGGGGTCTGACTTGTTCTTGCCATGCTTATCTGTTGTTGTGTGGTGGTATATATAAAAGAAAAGCAAGAGTGGGCAATATAGCTCAGCCATATAATAATAGTTTTCAAAGTACTTTTGTTAACGTAAACCATAAAACATATCGTATACTGACATTGTATTATCCTTAAACATTTTCATTCTTTATCCAGAAATATAACGAAGAATTTCTGAGGTACTTTGAATAGTTCATCATTCTGTCAATACTATCGGTAACTGAGCACCTAGGCTTTTATTACAGTGTTGCAATACAATTCCAATTAGAAGAATGGGATTATGCTGGAGCCTCTTCCACGATATTTGGTGATCAGCCAATATACCGTGCCTCTGCTTCTCTACTAGTAGAAGGACGACGTTCCCTTATCGGGTTGCACCCTGACCGCATATGGGCCTTATCATTTGGACTACGCTCGAAGGCGATGTCCCCTCTTCCTCCAATCCCTTAGAGAATTCTATGCATCGTAGGAACAGAATTTAATTCAGTTTCCCCCAAGCACAAAGCTTGACGACTGGTTTAATAATCATTACTAACTTTACTTCCATGAGTAATTGAGGAAGTAACTCTGATGTGTGGGTTGACTTTAGTCAACAGATTTCGATTACTAAGAATCGCCTCATCAACATAACTTGGGAGTTGGTCGGAGTTTTTAGTGTTTAGTCAAACCTGAGCCCCTCCTTAATAGGTAGGGTGCATTTCTTGTTGGTAGCGAAGGGATAAAATAATTACTACTAGCTCCCAAAACCTTGGGTTCCCGAGTTTTGATAAGTTGAGTGAAGTAGCGATACTTTTTCGATGAGTGTAGCTATAGTCCATGAAGAAATGGGAACCCGTCCTATTTTTAAATACTTTTCCGACGGTAAGAAAATATTTAAAATACTTTTTAAAGTTTTTAAATCACTTTTAAAAATAAATAATATGATTTTTAAATCATCCTGGAATATTTAATAAATATTTAAATAATATTTATTAAATAAATAGTCAGCTTAGAATATTTAATAAATATTTAAATAATATTTATTAAATAAATAAACCTTCAGACTATTCTCAATAAGAAAATAATATTCAAATTATTAATAAATATTCAAATAATATTTATTAATATCTTCAAAGACATTTTCAATCCGAAAATACCCAATTTATATTTATTGGAATATTAAAAAAAATATACGTCATATAACCCTTCCGATTTCTTCCGGGTTTTATGCCTTATCCTGACGAAATATCTCCGACTCCCTTACTAAGAAAAGGTATTATCATACCCTACTGGGAACTTGTAACACATCACCATATACATATATAAAAGAGTCTATGCATACGTACATACTTAACAGGTTTATAAATCCCCGTAAATAACCATACATCATATGCTGATTCGCAAAAATACTATCAAGCAGCTCATAGCATTTATACCACAACAACAACAGTTTGAAAATACTTGAAATACAAGTTTCGAAAACTTGCCTGATCGTGTCGGAATAGTCTGGGCTATGCCTCTAGTGCGATGATCTATAACAACCAATAAGGTTCGGTTAGTTCGTTAAACAATCCCGTCAAATCGACTATTCACGTAAAGACAGAACTTCGTAACCATACATCCTTATTACACGTTTGGCTTATTATACGTCTATGATATCCTTTAACCACTTTTGGGTAATTATTGGTCTCGTAACGACTTTCGTTAAAGGTCATTTTCAACGAAACTAAAGTTTGTCTCGTATCGTCCCCTAAAAGAGTTTTTCACTTGCGCAACTTCGATTCGAAAAATTCTATAAAATTGAAAAATAAACTTTTTCATGAAATTCTTTTTCTCACTTCTTCTTAACTGTCCAGAGGATTTTTCATCCAAATTTCATAATTAAGAACATCTTTTGAATATCTCAATTGTTGCTCTAAATATAGCTTCTTTCTGCAGTGGGTTCTCATGCGCATTCTTGACTTAAACATTTCTATAAAATCGAAAATTAAGCCTTTTGTCTTCAAATTTTTACAGGGACTGAAACACTGACTAAGTTAACCCCTGTAAAAATTTCATAATCACAAACCATTTTTAAAGGGCTCGTTTGACTTGGTAAAGTCAGTCCATCTTAACGATTCCTCCGTTTTAACCGGTTTCACTAAAACAAGCATATCTCATAAACCGTAAATCGTAATCACATGATCTTGGTGTCAAAACAAACTACAAAACAATTCCTACTGGTTTATGGCCAAAAACTTACCAATAAAACATTTGTTTAATTCGGTATTACTGCTCAAATGATCTAATGAAATTTCGACATTATAACGACAATAAACCGAACATTTCCAAATTCCATGAACTCCATCTAACCACTTAATTCAACCACACACCATCAAGATCATATAAACATCATCAAGGATCTATAAAACCAGTGGTAACATCCATTTATCACTATCCAAAATTTTACACATACTTATAAAGTTTAAAACATCACAATCCCCTTAAACATGTACATACTTGCATCAACCTTTCAAATCAACTTATAGCTCATAAGGTATAAGGTGGGTGTGAGTGTTTTACCTTCCTTGGAGTCTTAACAACCTTAATCAAGCTTGACTTTCCTTAAAAACACCTTAGATAGCTTTAACAACCTTTAATCTTCAAGACCTAAACAACCAAGTTTAAAATTTTCGTAGTCAGCATCACCACTCTTGAAAGAACTGGAAAAACGAGGGTCTTACCTTCCTTATCTGAACGAGGCTTCTGAATAAGAGTTGTAGAGCATCTCAATACCTTTCCAGAAAGCTATAGAACACAAAATTTCATTGAGAAATGAGGGAGTTATGGCAGGTTGAAGTGGCTGCTCTGATTTTGGCCGAAAATAGAGAAAATGGAGGGGGAGAGCTTTTGCTATCTTTTCTTATGTAATTGATAAAATGATATGTATAATTGATATATATCAATCATACTTCAGCACTTATCAATTACCCAAGGTAATCTCCAAAGTGATTTTGCAAAAGAAAGGTAATTGGCAATTTGTCCCAATGCTCCTTGCCTTGCATGGCTTGCATGGCTATCACATTGTAAATTGCAGGTATATTACTCACCTATTAATCAACCAATGCTTACCATTTAATTCCATATGCAAGTTTAGAGATTTTCTTGTAAAAACGTTTCGTCGCGTAGAAATTTCTTTCATCGTTCTTGAACATTTGCCTTTGAAATTCTTCTAATAAATTACATAATTTCTTGCCTTGGTATTTAACTTAGCTTAAAGATTTTCTTAACCTCAATATCCCATATTTATACCAATTTTTAATAAAAATGAAAATCTACGTAATCTGACAGTTTCTACATTCCCGTTCTTCTTGGTACAACGATACTTTATCCATAAAAGTATAAATACTTCTTCATTCATATAATATGATCTTAAAAACTTTACATAACCTCCACCAATCACCGTTTATGATCATTTTAGAAATATTACAAAAACCTGGGTTCTTACACATACATACATATATACATATATACATACATACATACATACATACATACATATATGCATGCATAGTTATGTTGTATGTATATATGTATGTATGTATATATGCATACATACATATATACATACAACATAACTATTAATTATACATGCATACGTACATGCATACATACATACATACATACATACATACATACATACATACATACATACATATAATATATACATACATTTATGTTGTATAATCTATTTATATTTCATTATTTGTAATCTATTAATTGTTGTATAATTAATATGCATATTTATACATACATACACATGTACAAACATAAATACATACATATATAAATTTATGTGCATATATAATAATCTACTATAATATTATATACATACATACATACATACATTTATGTTGTATAATCTATTAATATTTCATTATTTATAATATATTAATTACTGCATAATTATACATACATAAACTTGTACAAACATAAATACATATATAAATTTATGTGGATATGTTATAATGTACTATAATATTCACTAACATATACCATATCTTATTAATCATTTGAGATCTATTTTAATTATTTATGAATTAAATATTACAAAAAATATTCCAATACAAAAAAAAACCTTCATGTCTATGTAAGTATAATACAAACTTGTATTAACATTAACTATCGTAAAACTCATCAATCACATCTTTAATACGTAAACGCATAAAACAATATAACAAATATATATATATATATATATATATATATATATATATATATATATATATATATATATATATATATATATATATATATATATATAATAGAGCAAATGGGGGGTTCCATGAGCAAATTTATTCATATAAAAAGTCATATTGACCTCTACTAATTATATCAATGTTATATTTCCGGGAGCTATTTAGGTATTGCAACACTAACATATTTATTACATATATAATAATAACTGATATGAACTAATATGCATTTATTATTATGTAATTAATACTTGAATGTATCTCTGTATCCATCCATGTTAACTCTATATATTTATATTTCGAAGTACGGTTTTGATCTTAACATTGACCAATTTATTACATATCGTTCAAGTTTATTTTAACAAAACAAAACATAGCGTAAAATATAAAATAGATTTAATTTAACCAGAATTATAATTTGCATGTCACGATCGGGTATTGCATAAATTCTATTTAATCAGAACAATTGCTACAAAGATATGAACAATCGAAGATATCAACAAATCAATCCTACGTGATTACGAATAATTCATAAATTTGTAATCTAGAGCATGCCCGTGCCTTGCACGGGCTACAAAGCTAGTTAGCTATTACAAACCAAATGTACTATTGAGCACTATTAACTACAAACTCTACATGGATTTATTACAAACCATACATGTAAATAATCTTGCTAATGATAGCCAAAATCTATCCAACTTACTCATGCAGTATCCATACTACCTCTACATGAACTTATTACAAACCATACATGTAAATAATCTTGCTAATGATAGCCAAAATCTATCCAACTTACTCATGCAGTATCCATACTGAACTTTCTCAAGGCTATATCTTCCCCTTTCCTTTCCTCGCAGTACTAGATAATCGATTATGATTTTTTTTACTAAAAATACAATTGTTTAACAAAGTAAGAATGAGCGAAAGAATGCTTATCAAGTTAACTAGTCACTAATATAAAGTCTCCAATAACATAAAAGTAGTATATAGTTTTCTGTGAAAGTATTCACACTTAATATGAAGTTTGAAATACTATGATATGAACAAATTTAGTTCATAATTTAGAAGAACACTATTAGTGACTTAGCACGATTTTAAAAATCAATAAATACACAATTCAAGATATTACGAGATGAACAACACCTATTCACCAATTTTAAAAGTATAGTTGTCTTTCAGCAATATGTAACCAAAGGTTTAACACGTAACCTTTTTTTTTATTGAAAATACCATACAGTTCGAGATACTGTAGAAGAAGTATGGACTTTTCATGATCACTGTCAATAATCGGTAACTCAACACCTAGGCTTTTGTTATAGCTGAAGCAGAGTATATTGCAGCTGGTAGCTATTGTGCACAGATTCTGTGGATGAAGAATCAATTGCTGGATTATGGATTGAGGTACAGTAAAATTCATATTTACTGTGATAATCAAAGTGCTATTGCTATGACAGGTAATCCAGTACAACATTCAATGACCAAGCACATCAAAATAAGGTACCACTTTGTCAGAGAACATGTAGAGGAAGAAAACATTGAGCTTCATTTTGTGTCTACAGAACAACAGCTTGCAGATATCTTCACCAAGCCATTAAGTGAAGCTACATTTACAAAACTGGTAAATGAACTAGGAATGATCTCTGGTTTCGACTAGAGATAGTGGTTAAACTCAAAATTACTTATGTAATATGTTGCTCATGTTTCTGTGATTATGTTAAATGCTATGCAAACTCTGCCATTAAACTCTGTTACTATATCTTGATGTGGTCATACATCTGTTAGCATACTCTGTAGGACATATACTGTTGACATGCTGGTTAAACTCTGATAAACTCTGATAATGTTATTGTCTGATATGAACACCGATGAAGAAATCTGTATGAAGCATGATTCTCAGTAAATAATCATGAATCTTTCTAAGTTATTTGTGATCTAATCTTAGACTGTGCAGAAAATTTACACAAGCATGATACTGTTTCATATTTATAGCATCTCTTAGTTTATCTACCCTAAACTCTGAGTATGTAAATACTGTGTGCATTGCCTCTCATGAATAACTTCTAATGTTGATGACTTCTAAACTCTGTTAGTTAAACTCTGTTTAGTTAGATGCTGTAATTAGTCAACCCCCAAAGTAATTGTTTATAAGATGTTAGAATTTCTTTCAGATTATGTTGTGTCTAGGACGACCTAGGAACTTGCTGGTAAAAAGTAAGGGCTAAAATTCTCTGATTTTTGGTGACTAATCAAAGACTAGGAAGAACCAGGAACTTATCAAAAGATAAGGGCTAAAATTCTCTAATTTTTGGTGACTA
Organism: Kitagawia praeruptora; assembly: GCA_037693485.1. Lineage (NCBI taxonomy): Eukaryota > Viridiplantae > Streptophyta > Magnoliopsida > Apiales > Apiaceae > Kitagawia > Kitagawia praeruptora. The sequence continues at coordinate 130,044,122 of CM075354.1, forward strand.
GTCAAAGACTAGGAAGACCCAAGAACTTATCAAAAGATAAGGGCTAAAAGTATAGAATTTTTTGTGACTTGTCAAAGATTAGGAAGACCCAGGAACTTATCAAACCGATAAGGGCTAAAATTATAGGATTTTTGGTGACCAGTTCCAACCTCTGATTAAAAAAAAGAGTTAGAAAGGGGGTATAAGTTAGTTCAGAGTTACTATATATCATTTTCTACAGAGTTTAGCATTCATCATACATTTAGTGTTTACTATGAGAGTTTGTGCAAACAGTGTTTACTGATTTATTTTATGGATTTTATGAAATATTAGATGCTCTAAATATTAGATTAGTAAACTCTGCTATACACACACATTTATTCACTTCTCTGCAGTTTTTGAAAGGGTTACGGTAATAAAGTTGGAGAATTGACAAACACTGATGAATTTTTGTCTAGTACTCTAAGGTAATATTTTATTTCAGACAATTTCTATACTTGGGGTAAAAAGTGTTAACTGCCAACTGTTAATGAGTAATTAGGGTATTAACGTGTATTGGTAATGGGAGAGAGAGTAGCTTTAATTATTGCTATAATTACTGAGCGTGCAAAGCTGTTCCACTCACACATTTCTCTAGGATCGTGTCCCACTCACACATGGTAACTGGTTGCATGTATTAATGTTAAAATGATTGGTTTTTAATTTCTAATTACATATCTAATCATTTCACTTAAACGGTTCATTATTCTCTATCCACCCAACACTCACATTTACTTTGTTTTTCACTTATGCATTTTCACAAACACCTTTCATACACATCATTTTCTCTAACATTTTCTTCTAAAATCTAATCTCATGGCCACCAAAGCTTTTAACGCTCAAGGGCTACTGTTTGTGCCTAACAATTATGCAGCTCCATTGAATACTGAAACAGTTCCTGAGGCGTTTCATCTGATTCAGAATTTCTTGAGGGATTCGGAGATTGGTAAAGCTCTAGTTGAACCACCAATGCTCTCTGCCACACAGATTGCTACTTTCTGGCAGAACTCTACTTATGACGATGGAGGAGAGAATGGTCCGTCAATTATTTTCACCTATGAGGACACAGAGTATGTCATTACTCCAACGACGGGCAGAGAAACTTTGGATTTTGATACACACTCTTCGTACAGTGTTGTTGGTGAAAAGCTTCTAAGAGAGACGTTGCAGCAAATTGGGTACTCAGGTCCTTTAGCGAAACTTGGATCAATGAAGAGGCCACAGCTGAGGAAAGAGTGAAGTTTCTTTTTCGATTGCATCACAAGAGCTTTTGGAAAGAAAATCACAAATTGGGATGTTATTCCTATTGACAGTCTTCAAATCGGGTATTCTCTTCTTTATGGAAGTAATTTTGATTTTGGTAGACTTGTATTGATGAATTTAGGTGAAAGATTGTCAGAGTCTACTACTGTTTACTTTGCTCGATTTTGTCAATTACTATTCTCTACTTGTGTGCCTGGTATTGAAATTGTTGAGGAAGATATAATTCAGGACTTTAGAGTTAATAAGAGAGTATTCTCTGATTTGACTAACAAGGATGCAACAAAGGCTGTGCCTGATTTGTTTTTGACTCTTGCCCTTCAAAACTTTCTCAATCAACCTCAAGAACCACAACAGCCTGAGCCACCAAGGCTGTAATCCCAGAGCCTATGGATGCAGCTCTTAAAATTGCAAAGTCTGTTGCAGTTGAGGAGCAAACTGCAGAGAATGTTGCAGAGCCTACTACTGAAAATGTTGAACCTGCAGTGGATATTGCTGAGAATGCAAATGCTGATGTTGAAACTGAAGGAAGTGCTGAGTCTAACTCTTCTCAGAGTATACCAGTACAAACTGATGCAAAGCACACAAATTTTTCTGGACCTTCACATCAACGTGAGATTGAAGAAGAATATTATGCCAAATTTTCAGCAAATTGGTATAAAGAAGATTGCATTTTTCCTACAAAAAGAGCAGCTAAGTTTGTAAATAGAACTGCTACAATAATTTCCAATCCAGACATTCTCTTCAATCTGAAAGCATCTATTGTTCAAGTCAAAACTCTGAATGAGAGGTTTGATGATTCTCAAAAATCTATCACTGACCTGAGAGCTGAAGTTGTTGCCAGAGACATGAATATGCAGAGAGATAATTCATTGAAGTTTCATAAATTCTCTAAAGCTCAAGAAACTCTGCTTACAAGGCTAAGCAAAGTTGAAGAGAATCAAACTGAATTGTCTGGTAAGATTGATTCTATTACCATCTCATTAGAATTTATAACATCTATTTTGATTCCTGATGATGTCAAAAAGGGGGAGAGAATTGCTAAGTCCAAATGCAGGCAGTCTCAAACTCTGACTCCGAAGGATAATACTGAAGATGGAGGAGCAAATGATAAAGGGAAAAGATTAAGAGCTGATCAAGGTTTGAGTTAAAGATCTGGCAAGTCTTCTAAGTCAAAGTCTGATGGAGTAAATACTGATGCTCAGGGTACTTCAAAGACTCAGAGTTTGTTATTAACTGCTAATCCACAGACAGATGAAGAATTGGCTGCTAGATTATTTCTTGAAGAAAATGAAGAAGGAGTTACAATTGCAGACATTCAAGCTGAAAAGAAGAATCTACAAGAAGAACATCAGAATGCTTTGAAGTCTGGAAAGTTCAAGAGAAATGTGAAAGCTTCTAGGCCTGTTCTTAAAGGGATTATAATCAAAGAAAATGTTGGTGCTGATCAAAGGTTACAAGTGTCTGGGAAACCAACAGAAGAAGATGCTAAACAGAAGTTGAAGGGTAAAGTTGGTGAAGAAGAGAAGGTTTCAAAGAAAGTAAATATAACCTCTGTTGCTACACAAGTTGTACATAAACCATTGTCAACCTAGATGAAAATGATTTTTGGAAAACCAACACTTCATGATTCAAATATGATGACTGGAAGTATTACTTCTCTACAAGGCAGAACTTTAATGGGTAAGCAAGGTCGAGATAAATCTTGATTGGGCTCCCATAGAGAAGTTAGAATGAATATTAGTCCACAAGATCCTTCATCACTTGTTGTTCCAGGTCAAGGTGTTACTCATGAGAGTTTAGATAGACTGGAATCAGTACAGTTAATTCATCAAAAGAGCTTAAAGAAAGATTTTCTACTGTACTTCATGGCTGATGGGACTATGTATAAAATTGGTGAGTATGATCTTGATTTGAAGCTATGGGAAGAATTGGAATATGTTCTGTATATTTTCAAAGTGAAAAAATTAAAGGACTTAACAAGCTGCAAATGTGTTAAGAAATAAGATGTTGCATAATTTGGCAGTTAGAGGTGTAAAATATACAGGTATGTATGTCCAAAAGTACAGAGATTATCAGGGAAAGATTGTTGAGATGAAGAAGAACAGTGCTCGATTGAAGACAGATCTGGGTATAACTATTTTAGATTTTAACTCAGAGTCAGAAAAAGCACATTTCATCAGACTGGGAAATGACATGAAGAGAAACAAGATTTATTCTCTAAGATCTGCAATTTATCAGATTGGTGAAGATGATCCTAAACTGAAAGAGAGTAAGGAGATCATGCAGAGAGAACTTGAGAATGCAGAAAGAAGGTTACTTATAGACTATCTCAGATCAACACTAGATGTCGAGGAAATTAAGTAGTTAAAGCTCTGTAAGTATTTCTTGTTTTCTGTAAGTTTTGTCTAAGTAGAAGTTTAAAGTCTGATTATTTGTTAAACACTGCATCTGTCTATTTTGTTTTGACATCATCAATTATTATTATTATTAACTTGTGCATTTTTGCTAATGAACAAGTTGAGGGAGATTGTTAAGTATAATTGATGTGAATGATATCAGTGTTTAAGTGTTACAGTGATTTATCAGAGTTTAACTGGAAGTTGGAAGCAATCAGAGTTTAATTAAACTCTGACGGTTGGCTATAGTAATGACATAGCCAATATAAAAGGGATCCTAACAGGCATGTAATATTTCAGTTAAACATTAACGGAAATATGCATTGACAACAAAGGTTGGTTCTTCTAAAGAAATGGCAGGGATGAAAGTTAAATGTATGGCTTCGAGCATTCCGGCTGATCGAGTACCCGATATGGATAAAAGAAACACCATGAATTTGCTTCTTGTTGGTGCTCAAGCCTAATAATTATAATAACTCTATTTAGTATATAAATATTTATTCTAGTTCCAATAGGACTTCTAATCATATGTCTCCCCTATAAATTTAAATTTTTATCCTCTATAAATTCGAACACCTATTCTACTTCTAATATGTTAAATGATATGTTCCTAATTCTAATAGAACTTTTATTTATATGTTTTTTCTATAAATTCGAACTCTTATTCTCTATAAATTCGAAATCTTATTCTACTTCCAATAGAACTTTTAATCATATGCATTATAAATACTTATTCTACTTGTAATAGAACTTCTAATCATATGTCTTACCTATAATTCGAATTCTTCTCCTCTATATATTCGAACATCTATTCTACCTCAAATATGTTAAATGAATTGGTAAAGCTCTAGTTGAACCACTAATGCTCTCTACCACACAGATTGCTACTTTCTGGCAGAACTCTACTTATGACGATGGAGGAGAGAATGGTCCGTCAATTATTTTCACCTATGAGGACACAGAGTATGTCATTACTCCAACGACGGGCAGAGAAACTTTGGATTTTGATACACACTCTTCGTACAGTGTTGTTGGTGAAAAGCTTCTAAGAGAGACGTTGCAGCAAATTGGGTACTCAGGTCCTTTAGCGAAACTTGGATCAGTGAAGAGGCCACAGCTGAGGAAAGAGTGGAGTTTCTTTTTCGATTGCATCACAAGAGCTTTTGGAAAGAAAATCACAAATTGGGATGTTATTCCTATTGACAGTCTTCAAATCGGGTATTCTCTTCTTTATGGAAGTAATTTTGATTTTGGTAGACTTGTATTGATGAATTTAGGTGAAAGATTGTCAGAGTCTACTACTGTTTACTTTGCTCGATTTTGTCAATTACTATTCTCTGCTTGTGTGCCTGGTATTGAAATTGTTGAGGAAGATATAATTCAGGCCTTTAGAGTTAATAAGAGAGTATTCTCTGATTTGACTAACAAGGATGCAACAAAGGCTGTGCCTGATTTGTTTTTGCCTCTTGCCCTTCAAAACTTTCTCAATCAACCTCAAGAACCACAACAGCCTGAGCCACCAAGGCTGTAATCCCAGAGCCTATGGATGCAGCTCTTAAAATTGCAAAGTCTGTTGCAGCTGAGGAGCAAACTGCAGAGAATGTTGCAGAGCCTACTACTGAAAATGTTGAACCTGCAGTGGATATTGCTGAGAATGCAAATGCTGATGTTGAAACTGAAGGAAGTGCTGAGTCTAACTCTTCTCAGAGTATACCAGTACAAACTGATGCAAAGCACACAAATTTTTCTGGACCTTCACATCAACATGAGATTGAAGAATAATATTATGCCAAATTTTCAGCAAATTGGTATAAAGAAGATTGCATTTTTCCTACAAAAAGAGCAGCTAAGTTTGTGAATAGAACTGCTACAACAATTTCCAATCCAGACATTCTCTCCAATCTGAAAGCATCTATTGTTCAAGTCAAAACTCTGAATGAGAGGTTTGATGATTCTCAAAAATCTATCACTGACCTGAGAGCTGAAGTTGTTGCCAGAGACATGAATATGCAGAGAGATAATTCATTGAAGTTTCATAAATTCTCTAAAGCTCAAGAAACTCTGCTTACAAGGCTAAGCAAAGTTGAAGAGAATCAAACTGAATTGTCTGGTAAGATTGATTCTATTACCATCTCACTAGAATTGATAACATCTATTTTGATTCCTGATGATGTCAAAAAGGGGGAGAGAATTGCTAAGTCCAAATGCAGGCAGTCTCAAACTCTGACTCAGAAGGATTAAGAGCTGATCAAGGTTTGAGTTAAAGATCTGGCAAGTCTTCTAAGTCAAAGTCTGATGGAGTAAATACTGATGCTCAGGGTACTTCAAAGACTCATAGTTTGTTATTAACTGCTAATCCACAGACAGATGAAGAATTGGCTGCTAGATTATTTCTTGAAGAAAATGAAGAAGGAGTTACAATTGCAGACATTCAAGCTGAAAAGAAGAATCTACAAGAAGAACATCAGAATGCTTTGAAGTCTGGAAAGTTCAAGAGAAATGTGAAAGCTTCTAGGCCTGTTCTTAAAGGGATTATAATCAAAGAAAATGTTGGTGCTGATCAAAGGTTACAAGTGTCTAGGAAACCAACAGAAGAAGATGCTAAACAGAAGTTGAAGGGTAAAGTTGGTGAAGAAGAGAAGGTTTCAAAGAAAGTAAATACAACCTCTGTTGCTACACAAGTTGTACAGAAACCATTGTCAACCCAGATGAAAATGATTTTTGAAAAACCAACACTTCATGATTCAAATATGATGACTGAAAGTATTACTTCTCTACAAGGCAGAACTTTAATGGGTAAGCAAGGTCGAGATAAATCTGGATTGGGCTCCCATAAAGAAGTTAGAATGAATATTAGTCCACAAGATCCTTCATCACTGGCTGTTCCAGGTCAAGGTGTTACTCATGAGAGTTTAGATAGACTGGAATCAGTACAGTTAATTCATCAAAAGAGCTTAAAGAAAGATTTTCTACTGTACTTCATGGCTGATGGGACTATGTATAAAATTGGTGAGTATGATCTTGATTTGAAGCTATGGGAAGAATTGGAATATGTTCTGTATATTTTCAAAGTGAAAAAATTAAAGGACTCAACAAGCTGCAAATATGTTAAGAAATAAGATGTTGCATAATTTGGCAGTTAGAGGTGTAAAATATACAGGTATGTATGTCCCAAAGTACAGAGATTATCAGGGAAAGATTGTTGAGATGAAGAAGAACAGTGCTCGATTGAAGACAGATCTGGGTATAACTGTTTTAGATTTTAACTCAGAGTCAGAAAAAGCACATTTCATCAGACTGGGAAATGACATGAAGAGAAACAAGATTTATTCTCTAAGATCTGCAATTTATCAGATTGGTGAAGATGATCCTAAACTGAAAGAGAGTAAGGAGATCATGCAGAGAGAACTTGAGAATGCAGAAAGAAGGTTACTTATAGACTATCTCAGATCAACACTAGATGTCGAGGAAATTAAGTAGTAAAAGCTCTGTAAGTATTTCTTGTTTTCTGTAAGTTTTGTTTAAGTAGAAGTTTAAAGTCTGATTATTTGTTAAACACTGCATCTGTCTATTTTGTTTTGACATCATCAATTATTATTATTATTAACTTGTGCATTTTTGCTAATGAACAAGTTGGGGGAGATTGTTAAGTATAATTGATGTGAATGATATCAGTGTTTAAGTGTTACAGTGATTTATCAGAGTTTAACTGGAAGTTGGAAGCAATCAGAGTTTAATTAAACTCTGACGGTTGGAAGCTCGACAGAGTTTGCTAAACTCTGTTAGGAGGAAACGTCTACTGGTCATCATACTTTGAAGAATTATTGAAGATAATTATGGAAGCGATATCTTTGAAGATTGGATAGCTGTCAAAGAGATCGTGTTGACTAAGAAGACGTGTAACAATCATAATTGATAGCATTTGTACAGCTGATTTATAGGAGTATCAATTATTGATTGTATCGTAGCTGTATATCTTTATAAATACAGTTAGGTTAACCCTAGAAGGGTATCGTGTAACGAATTATCATTCATTGTAATCTAAGCAGCTCTCTGTGATATTTTACATCACTGGGAGAGGATTTTTTAATTCCAAACAGTTTTTAATAGTTCGAACGTGTCTTACTTGTTATTCTCTCATACGAACTTGATTATAATTGTGTATTCGGCCTAACATATTGGCTAGTACTATTTAAGATTGCGCATTAGTATGGAATCTATATTCTTTATTAATGTGCAAAATCATGTTTTAATGGCGCAAAATAGTATCGAAGTACCAAAAGTACCAAATTTGGTTATTACTTAATGTTTCGATTCCTTCCAACTACATAATTATACATAATTTATTTATTTAATTTAATTTCTTCAATTTCAGCCCGTGTTTTATTCCCAAAACTACATAATTGAATAATTTTTATTTGTTATATACTTTTATCATTCAATTCTCTACAAGTTTATATTTAAATATACTCATTAATTATATTTATTTATTTATTTTAATTTCACCCCATGTTCTACATAATTGTGTTTATAATACTTACCATGTTCTACATAATTGTGTTTATAATACTTATTAATAATACTTATTATCAATAATTTATTCATATTAATATTTTAATCTCCACACATGCTCGACCACACATGCTCGACACGTGTAACAGTGATGCTACCGCTGCAACCATATACAAATGATTTGCACGAAATTATTTGATCGTCATCACCCTTTCTAGCATTGTATTCCTCATTTAGAGCATCTCCAATCGGGAGATCTCTTACATAAAATTTGAAATCAATTACTATAAATAAGAATTATAAAAAATGTGTAAAAAATTTTGCATTACAACGGGACAAAACCCTTGTCTATAATTATAGATAATCTATTGATGTTAGTTATATTTGTCGAAACTCTACAGACCTGCAGTGAATTGTCACATCACTTATTTCTCTATTAAAATTATATATTCCATTTGAAATCTATAACCTTTATTAATAAGCGAAACACTCTTTTAACGATACCACGTTTTGATTCGCACTATATTTTCGTTTCACTCCTTTTTGGTTCACACTATATTTTGGTTTCACCCCTACAATTCTATTTCTACTATAATTCTGTTTCTATGTTGTTTTTTTTAATAAAATAGAAATCCTATTATAATTATAATTCTTTTATTACAACTTTAAATAAAAGATTAGTTTCACCCCTAGAATCATATTTCCCTTACATTCTATGTTATTTTTTAAAGAAAATAATAAAATTGAAATCCTATTATAATTATAATACAATTTTTTTTTATCATAATTTAGAATAAAAAATAATACGATCAATTCTCCGAAAGATTTTTCAAGGAGAACAACTAGAAAATGTTTCTATACAATACTCTAGAACAATTTTCCCTGCGATTATATGTTATTTTTTAAAAAAAACATAATAAATTTAAATCTTATTATTATTATAATTCTTATATTGTATTAGCATTTTTTTATTATAATTTTAGAATAAAAAAAATTACGATCAATTATCTTAAATATTTTTCAATGAAAATAACTGAAACGTGTTTCCATGCACTTCTATTAAACAATGTAAGTTTATAGTTTGTTAATCGTAATTTTTTTTTATTATAACTTTAGAATAAAAAAAGATTACGATCAATTATCTTAAATATTTTTCAATGAAAACAACTGAAACGTGTTTCCATGCACTTCTATTAAACAATCTAAGTTTATAGTTTGTTAATCGTATAAATTTTTTTATGCAAATAACATAGTTCTTTTTATAATTTTTTAATATATTTTTATAAATATTAAATTAAATAAAAAATTAGTAATTAATTAATATAAATCCTCGAGTCCGTGCTTCGCACGGGTTATCATCTAGTATTAGTAAATAGTAATATACCATTTTTTTAAAATATAGCCAATCATTATAGCCAATACCCTCGAAAATACAAATACAATGTCTTACAGATTATTCAATGTAATTTAGCTAATCATTTTTAGATAACATCATTGAAGATGCTCTTAGGATTAGTAAATGGTTATTGCTGAAGTGCTTCATTTCCTTCCGTATCTCTTTTTTCTTTTTTCTTGGTCTTAAACCTTAATTTTAGTAGGATGCACGCAATGTGTGTACATACGGGAGGTATCAAATTAGGTACCAAAATTTGCCACCAAATGACATGACATTAAATATTTGGCATATTGGAATGTTTTAATTGGTTGGCCCATTATAATGATAACCAATCACAATAATGACAAGTCATTTGGTGACAATTTTTGGTAGCTAATTTGGTATCTCTAGCATTTTTCGTGTACATATTACACAATCACATCGTGTCATCATCGGTTATAAAAAAAAATCGAACTTTTAGTTGCTTGCAACCAATGGCACGAATCACTGAACCTGAAGGAAAAGAAAACTTTCGAGAAAGAAAAAGAACTTAGGACTCTTAATTGTAAGTATATACTACTCCCTCCGTCCCTCTTTAGTTGGTATATTTGCAAAAAATACACATATTAAGAAAGAATTAATTATATAATTTGTTTCAATGTTGCCCTTAATCTTAACATTAAATGATGACTTATAAGTATGTGCATTAAATATAAAGTCAAACATTGGAATTAGTAATAAGGGGTAGATATGGAAAAATTGGTAAAAATATGTATTGAAACAAGGAATGTGATAACTATTTAGGGACAAATTTTTTTTGCAAATGTGCCAGCTAAAAAGGGACGGAGGGAGTAATAAGAACCTTGCCTTGCTGTTCTTGCAATCCCAAGAACCTCTATTTCAAAATAAATACAATGGAAACATTCTATTTCTAGACACTACAAACCCTCAATCTAATTTTATATGAAATGAATTTGCATTTTTTGCTGGTCTTGGAACTACAAAGTTGTTCTGGACCTCTATTTCTTTGTGTGCACGAGGATCCAGTGATGCACACATGCAATGAACACAAGATCTAATAGACCATCAAATTCGTATATCCAATTCATTAACTCTTCTTTTGTTACTGGATTTATTTTTGAGGTACATCAACACCTCGGAACTCAAAGGGCAACCTTTTTTAATTTACACAATGCATTTACATTCATTTAATATCTACATACGTTCATGCACCGTAAGGATTCCAAAAGCCAAACTATCCAAGTATATATACCTCTATTTTGCTCACTAAATTCTCCACATATTTTACCCATAAAATTTTATTGACTCTTTTGATCAGTACATTGTTGAGAAAGCAAAACATTGTAAAATGGATAGGAAGAGTTGCTGTTCTGCAAGGAGCTGCTGCCCATCAACCAGGGCTATGACTACTCCAAAGAAGGAGCCGGTGGTGACCATGAAGACGCCGAAAGTGGAAGTTGTGAAGCCCGAACCAGTCAACAAAGTTGAAGATTATCAGGTCATGAATGCTGTCAAGGTTGAGAAAAAAGAGACCGGTGCAAATGTTTCTAGCGTCAAGAAAGAGGAGGCTGTTAAGGTGAACGTTGGCTGTGGAGGACGTGGTTCTTGCCGTTAAATTTCGTCGATGATTCAAGAACTATATATATTTAATATATAAATTATATATTCGGGCATCAGAATCTATATTTTACATTGTGTTATGTTCCCTTAAGACAAATTTCAGATCTTATTACTACATGGAAATTTAAGGAACAAGTTATTTACATCTTATCTGAACCTTAATCTGTTTCTACGAGGAACAATGAAAGATAGTGACGAATAACATGTAGATATATGTCGAAGCAAGCATATGTGCAAATTGACCTGCTTATATAATCAAGAAAGAAACTTCAATCAACACTTGTACAAATTTGACAAGACTTCGTGACCAAAAAAAAAATTAAACAATCAACGTTTATCAAACATATGAGAATACTCACAGATTAGTTCACAGCACTGCAAATCTTTCTAATCTCCCCTTCTGTCCCTGTGAGGACTCCAATAGAGCCCATGCGCACCATTGCAGTAGCAAACTTAGCACGCCAAGCCGATCCAAATTTGGGACACCTTCTCTTAAAAAATGAAGCATATTTTGGATCCACAGAAGGATCGGGGGATGTGTTGCGTTAAGACGATCCGTAAATGAACTAAAATGTGAAACGCCAATGGAATGAGCGCCAGAGAGTGTGACCATTTCGTCCAGTGACAGTCCTTTTTGTGCAAAGTAGTCTACAAGTTCCTTGGCGTTGAATGAAGCTCGGGGGAGATTAACTTCATCAACTTCTGAAACACGTCCGTCAACACGGCCTGAAGGAACTGCATATTTTATGCCTCGAGATGTTTTAATCCAATATCCGAGATCTCTACAGTATGATGTACTGTATCTCCGTGAACAGTTCAGCATCTTGGAGAATCGTTCAGCACAAGAAATACTAAGACATTACGGGGATGTCTCAGGCCTCAGGGAGAGTATTATGAAAAAATATATGCACTTCCCCAAATAAGATGACATGGATGATGTTACAGAAAATTTTTGATTGATCTTGTTACTGTGATGCACGACTACAAATCCGACATTTTGGAAACCAATTTGGTACCCTGACATTTTCCTTTCTAAAAACTCTAAACCATGTATGTACTGGTCTCTGTACTCTCTAAAGAACAACTCTGTGATCAACCATAAGCAGAAATAAGAAATTGTATTAGCAAGAGACAGAAGAATGAAATTAGCGAATATTGTTATTTTGCTGTTAAGAATGCTTAGTGCATTACTGATAGTGCTAATAACTCGTGCGAAGCTTAAAAAATTAAAAGTAAATAAATTTTTATAATTATGTAGTTGTAAGAAATCGAATCGAACTCCAATAATAACCAAATTTGGTATTTTGGTACTTCTACTTTGGTACTATTACGTACCATTAAAACATGGTTTTCCACATTAATAACGATTAACGAGTATATAAAAAGATTATACTTTTATAAGATCTTATAAGTTTGGTGCTGCTGCCATTATTTGTGGTTATACGCAAACTATGTGCCAGTCCCCTATCAAACAAATGCTTCTCCGGTTTCCATCCTGTTTTCCTGCCCTATACTCTGCATAAACACCGCCTGCATTGATAAATTTAATTTGTACTCCAACCTCAACTTTTCTATACAATCTTATAGTTTATAAATCTCAATCTCAATATAATAAGGACATTATTGTATTTCGATCCAAAAACACTTAAAATCCCAACAATATGGTTGTAGCCTTCGAGGACAGCATATACATAGGTATGCCTCAGGCACACACGCCTAAATACAAATTCTTCTAGTTCTGAGTGAGTGATTTTCGTATGAACTCAATCGTTCGAATGTGCAATGCGATTACGGTGGGAGTTGAAGTAACTGGTACTGTAAGATCGTTTTTTCCAACAATAATCATAAGGATTAAGGATTAAGGACAATGTATGAACATCACAGAACTAGGTACTAAAATATCACAGAACTAGCATGCATATGATTGAACAACTTGAATTGCATAGAGTTTCTTCTTTATTACAGAGATCAGCGATCGTTTCCAACTACTTATCAAAAATTATAAAGCTACTGACGAATAAAGAAAGGCAATGCAGTTAAGTGAGGAGTCGATCTCTTTCCAGAGTTAAAATATTTGGCTCGTCGAGTTATATGTCCTTTCTGTACCAGTAAACACCTTTAGTCTCGCCTTCATCCTTCTCAACGTAAATGCATTCCTTCATTTCTCTGTACATTGCCTTAAGAATCGGAGTTCCATCATATTGATAGTAATCACCCAATAGAGGCTTCATGGCTTCTGTGGCTTCAAGTCCGTGGTAATGCGGGATCATGGAGAAAATGTGGTGACATACATGAGCATTGCAGACATTGTGGAACACCTTGTTCAAAATTCCGTAGTCTCTGTCAACGGTACACAGAGCTCCCCTCAACCAATCCCATTCGGTTGAATCGTAATATGGCACAGAAGGGTGAGTGTGGTTGAGGATTGTGATCAAAGTGAACCACATGTTAACAACTAGGAGTGGACCTCCATAAACACAGAAAACCCATGCAAATCCTTTGGCTAATACTAAATTGTATAACCCGTAGAGAACAGCAAGAATTGCAACATCAGAAACAATGATTTGTGTGCGTTCGCGTTCTGTGTAAAGAGGGCTATGGGGATCATAGTGGGAAGTCCACCTCTCATACTTGTGTCCTGAAACGTTGAACATCAAGTATAAGGGGAAGCCTACAAGGAGTGTGGTAAGCCACACAAGGACACGGCCGGGTGGGTTGTTAAGGATTTTGTAGTAGTTTCGAATGTTGTGCTTGAATCGTGGGACATACACCTCATCATTTTCAAGGGATTGAGTGTTGGCATGGTGACGACGGTGGCTAATTTTCCAAGAGAAGTAAGGGACCATGAGAGAAGAGTGAACAACAAGGCCAACAAAGTCATTGATCCAACCATAATCACTGAACGCATCATGGTCACATTCATGGCCTACAACCCAAGCCCCGGTTAAGACACAACCCTGAACAGCAATGTAAGCTGCCCAACCCAAGTAGTTAAGAGGATGGGGTAGATTATATTGGTCTATGTAATTAGTAGCAACGTAGTAGAGGGCGTAGGCCATGAGGAGATCTTGAATGAGATATCGAAAAGAAGTGACTAGCGATTTCTCGAAGCAATGAGCAGGAATGGCTTTTTTAAGGTCACCAATGGTGAATGGTGGTTTTTCATGTGGAGCACGTCGAAGTGCTTCTGTTTCAGTTTTTTTGACATTGGAAGGAGCAGACATTCGCCCACCGGCACCCATATTTCCTTACGAAGAATATGCAAATGCTATTCTTCTACTCTCCCTGTACTCTTTTTGGTGTTGTTTAACGGTTTTGCTCTGGTGGTTCCTAAGGTTTCAACTTAAATATTTATAAAGATATCGCAGTTCGAGTCGCTGGCTACTAATTAGCAATGCTGACTTGTATTTGTGACATAATTTTTAACATGTGCATATATGGAGAGATAGAAAATAGTGAAAAAGCTTAAAACGCCCGCCAGGCGCCAGCCACTGGAAATCATTGATGTGTTGCTAATAAAATAAAATGGTGTGCTGAAGTAGTGTAGATTCTAACTTTCAAGGTCCTGATTGGCGGCTATATGATTAACTAATTAAACAACTTATGATAGATGTTAAATATAAAAAAAATGCTCACGAATTTTGTTAGTATGTACGATGATTAACGGGACTAGGGCTGTAATTCGAGTCGAGCCGGGCGAGTTCGAGCCGGGCGAGTTCGAGCCGAGCTTTAAATCGAGCCGAGCTTTTTCTGACGAGTCGAGCCGAGCTCGTTTATTAAACGAGCCAAAAATCCCCGCCGAACTCGGCTCGTTTGTTACACGAGTCGGGTCGAGTTACTCGCGAGCCCTCACGAGTCGAGGCGAGTTACTGTTATACGAGTCGGGTCGAGTTCTATTAAACGAGCCGAGCCTAACAAGCTGTTAAACGAGCCGAGCCTAACGAGCTGTTAAACGAGCCTAACGAGTTTCTATTAAGATCTCCAACGAAATTAATTTTTTATTTTTTAAAAATTTGGAAATATCATTTAATTAGATATATTTTGACATCCGTACGGTTGGATCGTCGAAAATTATTTTTAAAAAAATAGAAACAATAATATGGGACAAAACACTAGTTACGAGTACTAGACAATATAGTAGTGTTCTATTAAGATCTCCAACCAAATTAATTTTTTATTTTTTCAAAATTTGGGAATATCATTTAATTAGATATATCTTGACATCCGTATGGTTGGATCGTCGAAAAATATTTTTTAAAAAATAGAAACAATAATCTGGGACAAAGCACTAGTTACGAGTGCTAGACAATATAGTAGTGTTCTATTAAGATCTCCAACCAAATTAATTTTTTATTTTTTCAAAATTTGGAATTATCATTTAATTAGATATATCTTGACATCCGTACGGTTGGATCGTCGAAAAATATTTTTAAAAAAATAGAAACAATAATATGGGACGAAGCACTAGTTACAAGTACAAGACAATATAGTCGTGTTCTATTAAAATCTCCAACCAAATTAATTTTTTATTTTTTCAAAATTTGGGAATATCATTTAATTAGATATATCTTGACATCTGTACGGTTGGATCGTCGAAAAATATTTTTAAAAGAATAGAAACAATAATCTGGGACGAAGCACTAGTTACGAGTACAAGACAATATAGTAGTGTTCTATTAAGATCTCCAACCAAATTAATTTTTTATTTTTTCAAAATTTGGGAATATCATTTAATTAGATATATCTTGACATCCGTACGGTTGGATCGTCGAAAAATATTTTTAAAAGAACAGAAACAATAATCTGGGACGAAGCACTAGTTACGAGTACAAGACAATATAGTAGTGTTCTATTAAGATCTCCAACCAAATTAATCTTTTATTTTTTGAAAATTTGGGAATATCATTTAATTAGATATATCTTGACATCCGTACGGTTGGATCGTCCAGAAATATTTTTAAAAAAATAGAAACAATATTTTGAAAAACAAAAAAAAATTTGTAAACGAGCTCGAGCCGGGTCGAGTTCGAGTCGAGCCGGGTCGAGTTCGAGTTTTCGAGCCGGGTTTCATTCGAGCTCGGCACATACCCGGACCGGCTCGTTTATATAAACGAGCCTAAAATCGCTGACGAGCTCGACTCGTTTACGAGCTCGAGTCGAGCCGGGTTCAGTTAAACGAGTTCGAGCCGGGTAGGCTCGCGAGCCACCCGACTCGAATTACAGCCTTAAACGGGACCAAACTCAACAAATCGTAATGCTCCTATTCAATGGTGGAGCCATGTAGTGCCGAGGGGCTACCCATGGCTCACCTTGAAATTTTAGATATATCAGATACATGTATAAAATTTACCCAAAATGCAGTTGTTCAAGTTGGTTTTTGGTTGAAGCATAGGGCATTAGTATACATTTACTGGGTTCAAACCCAAGTGTCAGAAATTTGTCAAGATAATGTTTGGTTTTTGTTGGTTTTTTTTTTCTTTTAGCACACATAAGATTTATAGTGCCCTGAAATTAGTTTCCCTTATTTAATATCTACATCAAAAATATGATCTCTGAAATGTATTTCATGTCTACACTGGCATTTTTTGTTTCATAAGTTTCTGAGCAGAGCAATGGCACTTGGTTTAACGGTAAGGACGCTCATTTTGTAGCACATTTTGTTCGTAATTTTTTGAATTACAACTTTTAATCCTTTATAAACTTCTTAATCTTGTTAAGAAATAGTTCGAAATCTCCGTGAATATCAGCCAAAACACGTGAAATTGAGGAAAAAATCAGTGAAAATAACACGACAAATACTCGGTTTTACCAAAGAAAACAAACCTTAATACAGCTTCCATTGAGGACTTGGGAGATGATGGTGCTTGTATTTAAATGATTGAATGAATTTTAGAGGGAAGCAGCCCATTCATGACTGAGCATTTGGGGTCAAAAAATACAGTAATAGTACAGTACTCATTGATACAATCACACCAACCATAGATAAAATAACATTTCCGTTTTCAATTTCTTTCGACATAGAATAAATTAATACAAAGTAGAATGCAGTGCTAGTAGTGTGGTAATATGTTATAGCCTAACATACACAAAAGTCCAGAAAGCAACTCTAGTGGCGGGCGCTTCAACAAGCTTATAAATGAACACAAGTTTAGCGAGTTATAGCACAAACTGAACAAACACCAGAAGGCAACACCAGAGAGCAAAAGAGACCATCCCTAAGGATCTCTTTTAGGTAATACTTTCTTACATTGCACAAACATACATTATTCACATATCTATACCACACACAATTTAAATCTTGATTTTAGCACATTTCCTATATAGACATCTAATCAAATCGAGGTGCATGTACTAAAAATCGTATTATTTGTTTTAATTGCAGGCAACAAGGAGACGAGAAATGGGTGCTGGTGGACGTATGTCCGCTCCTAATGGAAAGAAAACTGAAGCAGAGGCACTCCGTCGTGCTCCTCATGAGAAACCTCCATTCACCATCGGAGACCTTAAAAAAGCTATTCCAGCCCATTGCTTCGAAAAGTCACTCATCACTTCTTTCCGATACCTCATCCAAGATCTCATCATGGCATACGCCCTCTACTATGTTGCCACAAACTATATAGACCAATACCTACCACATCCTCTTAACTACTTGGGTTGGGCAGCTTACATTGCTGTTCAGGGTTGTGTCTTAACCGGGGCTTGGGTTGTAGGCCATGAATGTGATCATGATGCCTTTAGCGATTATGGTTGGGTTAATGACCTTGTTGGCCTTGTTGTCCATTCTTCTCTTCTGGTACCTTACTTCTCTTGGAAAATTAGCCACCGTCGTCACCATGCCAACACTCAATCCCTTGAAAATGACGAGGTTTATGTCCCAAGATTCAAGTCAAACATCAGGAACTACTACAAAATTATGAACAACCCACCCGGCCGTGTCCTTGTCTGGCTAATCACACTCCTCATAGGCTTCCCTTTGTACTTGATGTTCAATGTCTCAGGACACAAGTATGAGAGGTGGACTTCACACTACGATCCCCACAGCCCTCTTTACACTGAACGTGAACGTAAACAGATCATTGTTTCTGATGTTGCAATTCTTGCTGTTCTCTATGGGCTATACAATCTAGTATTAGCCAAAGGATTTGCCTGGGTTTTCTGTGTTTATGGAGGTCCACTGCTAGTTGTTAATGGATGGTTCACGTTGATCACAATCCTCAACCATACTCATCCTTCTTTGCCTTACTATGATTCAACCGAATGGGATTGGTTGAGAGGAGCTCTATGCACTGTGGACAGAGATTATGGAATTTTGAACAAGGTGTTCCACAACGTATGCAATGCTCATGTTTGTCACCATATCTTCTCCATGATCCCACATTACCATGGACTCGAAGCAACAGAAGCAATGAAGCCGTTATTGGGAAACTATTATCAGTATGATGGAACTCCAATTCTCAAGGCCATGTACAGAGAAATGAAGGAATGCATTTATGTCCAGAAAGATGAAGGTGAGACCAAAGGAGTCTACTGGTACAGAAAGGAATTTTAGGTTGATGAGCATTAGTACTCTAATGCTGAGAATAGTTCTATTCTCACTATTGCATTTTCTTCAGTAATTTCAGATTATTGGTAAGTTAATGCGGTATTTTAAGATGAAGAGTTATACAGTAACTCGATGTAATGAAATAAATTTAATACCAATCAGGTTTTTCAAGAATTTCTTAAGTTGCTAGTATATTTTTCCTGTTGTTTCAATTTTCTGACTCTAATCTTCAATGTTAGTGACGTTTAATTAAAAAATAAGATGAACAAGGATAAACAAGTGCATAGAAATTACATTAAAGATGAACAAGGATGAACAAGTGCATAGAAATTACATTATCAGGGAAACTAAAAGTGTAAAAGAAAACTACTAAAAGCCATTAACTGTAAAAATAAAAATACAACAGAGAGTATAAACTTCATAGTGTCAACATTACAATCCAAAATCATAACTGTTGTTGTAAAACTGAGTAAAATCTTCACATCTTCAAGGTGTGCACTTGATGGAGCCAGAATTTGTCAGAGTCCCAGAAAATCTGCTCAAATACTCGTGCTTCAGAGAACGTTTACTTGGAGCAGATGGATTCATCCCCAAACCAGCAGTTCTAAAGCGAAGAGCAGGTGGAACATAATAGCAGCTCTGGAAAAAAGGATGCTGAAGTGCCTCCGACGCAGTAGGCCTTTTGCAGGGATCCCAAGAGCAAAGCGATCGAATAAGGCTAACTGCATCATTGCTTGCATATGGCATCAGCGAAGACAGAGAAACACCAGGAAGCTGTGGAAACTGATAGTTTATATCGGTTGCTAGTTCAATCCCATAAGCCCAATCAGCTTCAGTTGGGGTTCCCATAACACTGCATATTCTGTACATTTGGTGTTGTTGATTTACCCCAGCAAAAAGTGGGCACTGAATCAACAATTCAGCCATAATTGCACCCATTGCCCACATATCAGCCGCTGGACCATAAATTGGCGCTGCAAGAATAATTTCAGGTGCTCTGTACCATCGTGTTCCAACATACTCAGAATAAGGAGGAGAAGAATTGATCTGGCGAGCAAGCCCAAAATCCGCAATCTTGATAATCTTACCACTGACTAACAAGTTTTCTGGCTTGAGATCCCTATGAAAATATCCGCGTGCGTGCATATGAGCAAGACCATTAAATACTTGAAAACACCAGTTTCTTACTTCAGTTTCCGAAAAGGAATTGGTCTTTGTCCTGATTGCCATAAGCTGCTGAAGATTGCAGTCCATGTATTCGAAAACAAAGTATAAAAAGTTATTTTCCTGGATAATTTCCTTGAGCTTGACAATATTAGAGTGGTGCATCTTCTGGAGTGACTTGACTTCCCTCAAATTAAGACACTCTTCCCACGAATCAAGCTTGGTGTTCAATCTTTTGATTGCCACAACTTCACCACTCTGATTATTCCTAGCTTGCCATACACATCCAAACGATCCTCTCCCAATTTCCTTAATAATTTCGTACTTTTCCATTATTCTGAGTTATACAGGAAATTAAGAATCTTCAAAATTCGACAAACGCGGACAAATACTAGGGTTTCTCAGACTCTCTAATGATGGTCGGTCGACTGCAAAAATTCAAATATACTCGCACACTCAAAAATACTCACGCCTCGCACTTGACTTTCGCTCATTGTAATTGAGATGAAAGAACAATGTAATTGAGATGAAAGAACGAGACGAGAGACAGTATATTTATAAGGAATGTTCGAAGAAAACTTGGTCCCAAAGCAAATCTATGTTTCCTATTAAGTTCAGGATTGTTTGTTTTATACGGTTAATCGGATAATCGGTAATTAGTAATGTTTCCTAGTCATGTCGTAAAAATCAGTAATCAGTAATCAGTAATCAGTAATCGGTATAAATTAATTGAGATGCCGATTTAAGATTAATCAAATAATAGAGAATTAATCGGAAGGATTAATCGGAGTATTAATTGGATTTTATAAAAATATTTAATATATTAGTTTAATTACAGGTAAACATATCATTTTAAATAAATTCATAGGATTAATCGGATTTCAAAAATCGAATCGGTTGGTAACTAGAGGATTAATGGGGATTAATCGTTAAATCGGTAATTTTTAGAACCATGTTTTTAGTTGGTAACCCAGCAAGACATAAAATAGTTTATTTTGATGAAGTTTTTCGATTTGTTCTAATATTTATAATTAAAGTTTGATTTTGTAATATATACTATATATTATTATATTAAAACCGAAATATTGAAATTTTCGATTCTGTGATTTTTGGTCTTTTATTCTAATTAATAAATAATAAAATAATATTATTTAATACTCATTAGTCGATTGCCATTTCAAATTAAAACCCTTTAATATTTAATTGAAAATATTACATTTCATAAATATTTAAAAACATCAATTATACCATATTTTTCAATCATTAATATTTTTTTTCTAATTAAAACATGTTACCTTTTAATTTAAAACATAATCTTGCAATCATTAATATATACCAAAAAATATCACAACTTATCTTTCAATCATTAAAAATATATATTATAATTTGTTAGTTAAACCAACATGAGTATCATTTTTATTTTATTTTTGGTTCAGCGATTCACAATATAAAGAATAATAATTGTTAGATTTTTAGCAAATAATTAAGAATTGTTGGATCTAATGATAAAAAATATTGTATATTTGTATTACTTTACTAATAACCCAATGTTCGAATCCCGTTAACATCGTATTTGAATTGAAAAATTTTAATATTAGTTTTATAATATATAAAATTAAAGTGCATTATATTAAAATTAAAATAACTACTAAAAAAAGTGATTATATAAAAATATTAATATAATATAAAATTAAATTTGTAAGATATCAAAAAAATGTGGTGCATATATCAAACTGGTTATAATCTAGTAAGATTTATAGTAGAGATAGGTATATGTAACATATACATTTATAGTAGAATTATATGTCTTTCATCGTGTATGAATATATATTTATAATAAATAAATAATTATAGTAAAATAAATAAATATAGTAATAACCAAAATTTAGTACTATTGCGTTCCAATGAAAAAGAATATCAATTATTAATAAAGAGTATAGATGTCCAAAAATTCTTGATGCAACGCTTTGCAGTTAACTAAAGAAAGAATGACATAAATACCCTATTTTTTTAATAAAATTAACGAGAATAACACAAATCACGGATGGTGGCCATAAATATCCCTCTATTACGCATTTGGGAAAGGGGTAATAGATTTTATACATATTACGCATTTGGAAGAGGGGTAATAGACCTGACAGGAAAGTCTATTACACATTTGGAAAATGGGTAACACCTATTAGGCTATTACCCATTCTCCAAATGCGTAATAGATAAAAAATCTATACTAGTTACCCAATATCAAATGTGTAACACTATTACTCTCATATGAAATGCGTAATAGAAGGGTATTTATGGTTATCATAAATGCTTTGAGGTATTCTTGTTATGTGATATAGATTTTTGGGTATTATTGGCCAAAGCTTTTAACTAAATAGTAGAACAAAATTTATAAGCAGAGTCAGTATGGCCGAGTGGTCTAAGGCGCCAGACTCATGTTATTGGGAAGAGGGCGTGGGTTCAAATCCCACTTCTGTTTTTTGCTCCAATTTCTTTACAAGCTAGTAAGTTATCTCACCATATAACATATTAATAATGCCTTTGCTTTTATTGCCTACTTAATTTCTATCACTTCAACTGGACAGCACATAGGTAAAATATTTTCGTTACAGACAAAACTGTATGCTCTCCTTCAATTTGTCTGCCTCATCACCTTCATCCTGCAAGGTTGTATTTGTATCCTTCAAGAATGTCATGTCTGTCCATGAGAAAATTCAGCACTTTTCAAGCTAGTAGTTAGACTGATAAAAATGCATGTTAGTCTTTTAGTATGACCCAAATCTAAATCCAATATCCAACTAATGTAACACGATTTTGCAAGTTCGGATTAGTAAAATTATATTGTTGCAAGCTTAAAAGTGGTGGTGTTGTGACATAAATCATCTGGCCTTGATGCACTGATGCCTTTAGATGAGATTTTTTCCTTGATAATGTCAAGGCGCTATTGTATGCTGTCCAATTGGTGTGTACTATAACTATTCGTATGCTATTGCTATTGAAGTTATGCGGAATCATGCAGTAATGATTCCTTACTTGCTTAAAATATGCGAGCAGTCTCTTTGTTTTCTTCTCCTTCTGCATTCTAACAGCCTAACAGGATTACATTCAGCAATGCACTTATCTGTGATCCAATTCTTTTCTCATTCTGATGGCTGATCCAAGTTCTCGTCTAATCTTTGATTTGTGGATTGACTTTCCTCATACCACCAAAAATATCTAAAAGCTTCACAGATCTGCTCCCGGATTGTCGTATATACTTACTCCGTTCTCTATTTCTATTTGTGACTGTTGAGTTTGGGAAGGCAGAGATGATCATTTGTGTATTCAAACGATTCTGCCAATTCAGAAAGACCCCGGCAAATGGTTTCTTTCGTTGAGCAAGATGGAGCTTTCATTGTTTTGGTCTTGTTAAACTATTATCTCACTCTTACAGATGCAGGGTGTGATATGCAAAGGCATGATAGAATCTAACAATTCTATAAACACTTAATTCTCTAAAATAGAGACAAGGATCGCAACATCATATTAGATTATCAAGATTAATTAATCAATAAGCGGAAGCGTACCTGTATCCATGATAAAATAATATCGGTTCTTTGTGTACTTGTTATTGTCTTCCTCAATCAAACACCCTTAGGTTTCCCAGCAAGCTCTATCTCATGGGTAGAAAAAAAGCTCTGTTAGAACATCTCCAAAGATACACTCTTTCCTTAGCCCCTAATATAAGGATTATTAATAATATAGGAAATCAAAATGATATTTCACTCCAATGATAATCCCTATATAGATACCCTATATTTTAAAAGTTTAATTTTTAAAATTTAAAAGTTTGAAATTTAAATAAATCAACAAATGGGAAGGGGAGTAGATGACGTGGAGAAAGATAGGGGTTGATATTTGGATCCTCACATGTAGGGATCTATTTTCTCTCCCCTAAAATATATTGGGCAGGGGAGAAGTGGTTGGAGAGTGTTTTTTGGAAGAAAATCCCTAAAATTGGTAAGGGGTGTGCATCATGCTCTTATGTGTTTAATATATTGGGGACTATAACCCTTTCATATACCGCCAATTAAATCTCCCATTATAATTTAATTGGGCTTGGTATTGGGTATCCTCTCATTTAGCCCATACAATATTTAAAATCTAATTGGGTTTCTTATTTGATCATTTTATTTAACCCAATAAAACAAATAGCTAAATATAACTGAATATTAATATGTAGCCCACATAAATTATTATTAAAATAATAATAACAATCTCCCACTTGGGTTGCATATTAATCCGAAATCAATTATACATAATCTTTAGTGCGCAACCTTATGTTATTCATTATCCTTTAGATTTTACTAAAACAATTCGGTCCGTCTACTATATCAATACGAGATTCTAGCGGCATTCGTCACTATTATAATGTGACTAAACTTTCCGTGATCACCACACAAATATATTCAACGATATGAATCAAAGCATGGATGAGTGACATGGAAATTACATACAATGAGATCTACATAATGCCTATTTCCAACTAGTCCTTAGCCAATCTCTAATGAGATTGATTTCAATTTTCTCTAACACAATGTTAAACCACAATAAGAAAATTGAACAAAAGCAGAGTGACATTTAATTAAATTAAATCCATCAACTGTATTCTGCAGAACATAAACAACTCAATGTTTATAACATAAAACACCAAAAATACAAACTCCCACTAAACCAAAATATCACACAAGGTAACACCCATATGAGCAGTATGCTCGTGAAAAACCTTAGGTGCTAAAGCCTTAGTGAGCGGATCCGCAATCATGGAGTTGGTCCTAATGTGTTCTATCGAAATTTGTCCACTCTGTATCTTTTCTTTAACAACTAGGAACTTTATATCGATATGTTTTGCTTCCGTAGTGCTCATATTATTGTTTGAATATTCCATTGCTAATTTATTATCACAAAATATCTTTAATGGTCTTTCAACACCATCAAGAACACGCAAACCAGTGACAAAATTTCGCAACCATAATGCTTGATTGGATGCCTCAAAACATGCTATATATTCTGCAGCCATGGTGGATGAAGCTATGAGAGTCTGTTTGGAAGACCTCCATGAAATCGCTCCACCAGCTAGTAGATAAACATAGCTCGAGGTAGATTTTCTTTCATCTATGCATCCTCCAAAAACAGAATCTGAATATCCAATGACTTCGAGATGATCTGACTTCATATATGTGAGCATATAGTCTTTTGTTTTCTTCAAATACCGTAGGACTCGCTTGACTGCTTTCCATTGTTCCATTCCCGAATTACTCAAATATCTTCCCAACATTCCAACAATGAATGCTATGTCAGGACGAGTACAAACTTGAGCATACATTAGACTTCCCACAACCGAGGCATATGGTATCCTTTAAATTTCCTTTATCTCAAGTTCATTCTTGGGACACTGTTTGAGACTAAATTTGTCTCCCTTAGACACGGGTGTATCTATTCCTGCACAATCTTTCATGCCATACCTTTCCAGGATCTTTTCGATATAGCTCTTTTGTGATAATCCAATGATACCTCGAGAGCGGTCTTGATGTATTTGAATTCGAGACGTTACCAAGGTCCTTCATCTCAAATTGACTAGTGAGAAATTTCTTGGTATCGTGCAATAAACCTATATCATTAGTGACAAGTAAGATGCCATCAACGTATAAGAGAAGAAAGATAAATTTACTCCCACTGAACTTGTGATATACACAATGTTCCACCAAGTTCACTTCGAAACCATATGATGTGATAACATGATGAAACTTATGATACCATTCACGTGAAGCCTGCTTGAGACCATAGATGGACTTCTTTAACCTACAAACTATAGTCTTTGGATCTCTAGAGACAAAGTTTTCTGGTTGCACCATATAAATTGTCTCACCAATGTTACCATTGAGAAACACCGTCTTTACGTCCATCTGATGTAGCTCTAGGTCATAATGAGCCACAAGTGCCATAAAAATCTAAATGAGTCTTTCGAGGAAACCGGAGAGAAAGTCTCATTGTGATCGATACCTTTCTTTTGAGTGAATCCTTTTGCGACTAGACGAGCCTTATATCTTTCGATGTTACCCTTCGAATCCCTTTTGGTTTTAAATACCCATTTGCAATCAATAGGTTTTGATCCTTTAGGTAACTCGATAAGATCTCTAACGTCGTTGTCTTTCATAGATTGCATATCTTCATTCATGGCATCAACCCACTTTTGAGAATTAGGACTCTGCATGGCTTGTTGAAGATTAATAGGGTCATTTTCTCCAATGCCAATTCCATCTTCATGTTCTTGTAGAAAAACAATATAATCATCTGGAATTGCACTTTTCCGCTCTCTAGTGGATCTTCTTAATGGCACTTCTTGCATGTCAAGAGGTTGTTGATTTTGCTGAATTGGCTCCTCATGGGGAATTTCAGTGTTGTCTTGAACCGGAGGGCCTTGAGCAATGATAGGTACCATAATCTGATCATTGTTCTCAACAGTATCATGTATAGAATCATGACTATCTTCTTCAAAGACAATACTTTTACCTATACCTTCCCTCCCAAAATCAACTTCCTCAAAAAATCTTGCATTATCAGTCTCAAATAAGGATCTAGTAGTGGGATCATAAAATTTAAATCCACGTGTACGCTCCGGATATCCAACAAAGTAGCAACTGACCGTCCTAGAGTCCAGTTTCTTTTCATTCGACCTATATGGCCTTGCCTCAGCTGGACAACCCCAAACATGACAATGCTTAATGCTAGGCATTTTCTTAGTCCAAAGTTTGTAAGGGGTTTCGGCCACTACTTTTGTTGGAACCCTATTAAGGATATAAATTGCAGTCTTTAGTGCATCTCCCCAAAGTGCCTCAGGTAAAGAAGAATGACTTATCATACTTCTCACCGTATCTTTAAGAGTACGGTTTCTCCTCTCAGCAACACCGTTCATATTAGGTTTGCCTGGCATGGTGTATTGAGGGACAATTCCACACTCCTTTAGGAAGTTAGCAAAGGGTCCTGGACGTTGCTCACCTGATCCATCATATCTACCGTAGTATTCACCACCACGATCAGACCTGACAGCTAGTATTTTACTCTTCAACTGAAGCTCAACTTCAGCTTTATACACTTTAAACACGTCCAAAGCTTGGGATTTCTCATGTATCAAGTATAGGTAACCATACCTTGAGTAATCATCTATGAACGTGATAAAATACCGTTGACCGTTCCAAGAGGCCGTAGGTATTTGTTTAAGGTTTAAGCTTATAGGTATTTGTTTGATACTTATTCCCTTATCTCTCTGAGTGTGGATGTTAGGGGAGGGAATTCAGTTATGAATTTACTCTTGAGCTCACTCACTTCTTTGGTTGTATCTCTGCAGATATTGGCAAGTTCAGTTTTCATCCCTTTTCCAAGATAGTGAATGGCTTTTAGACTTCCCTTGTATGATTCATTCATGGCTTCATAGACATCAGTAGGTGAGAGAGTTTGAGCATTTGAGCCAAGAGTAGTTATATATTCTTTGGTGGTGCTCATCCATGCATCTATATTTCCATCTCTCTCAGCCTCATCTGATATTTTCTCTTATTGATTTTCCACATCTTCTTTGTGACAGAGCAAAATAGCTTCATAGTTGGCATTTTGTAGATTTGCTATAAGGAGATGTTGAGCTATTTTAGAGATCTCATCAAGCTGTTCCACATTTAAGCAATGAAGTGCTTCATCCGTCAATAGTGGTGGAACAGTTGATGATCCTGAGACACTGTCATGTTGCACAGGCCTCAACCATTCTGACAAGGTGGCCTGAGCCAAGTTAGTGCTAGAGCTAGGCAAGCTAGACTCCTCAGTTATAGATGCAACTTCTGTAACCGGGTGGAATGACTCTACTACTGTTGTCTCCACAGGAGTGGGATGAGTTACAACAGTAGTTGACACAGGCATAGAGTCTCTAGTAAAAACTAGTGAATCCTCTGTGTTTGTGATGGTGTCATCAGGATATGCCCCAGCATGCATTCCCTCACCATCTAAATGTAGTTTCTGGGTGGTGAGCACAGTGTCAAGCACCATGTCACTTGAATTTGTTGGCTCATCAAGAGAGAAGAATTCTTGATGATCAAGTCCTTGCTCCTCAATTGCTTGAGTTGCAGGCTGCAAAGAAATTTCAGTTGAAGATTCTGGAAGAGAAGTGTCTTGTGGAATAGATTTTGGCAACTCCCCTTGAGAAATAGAGGGAGTTTTAAATGTGATGTGCTCTCCACTCAGTGTTGTGACAGCCTTATCACTCCCAGGTGCTGACTCTGTACAAGTCGGTGCATTGGGGAGGATGCTTGATTCTATAGATGTACCCTGTTGAGAGGATACATCTAGTGAACTGTTTGCCCCTGATTTTACAACTTCAGCCATTTGTGTGACTGAAGAGGTGGTTTTAGTTTTCTTCTTCTTTGGCCTAATAAGGGGTGACTCAGGTGCCTCACTTTCTACACCTAATTCCACAGCCAATGCTGCTTCAGATAAGATGGTTAAAGGTGCAGAAGCAACCTGTTTTCTCTTCTTCTCCTTTTTACTAACATCACCCTTTTGAGAGGAAGATGCAGTTGGCTCAGTGTTTGGTAGAGTGTTTGGTTGAGAGGGTTGGTTAGCAGGCCCTGGGTTAGCATTTTGTTCTACTTGCTTGGGCCTGGCTAACTCAGATTTGGAGGCAAATGTTGGCAAGTTGTGAGGGTAAGACTCAAATAACTTCTGCATATGAGGTGTTATTACAAGTCTTACATCCACATCATTCCTAGTATCCAAATTACCAAAAATAAGTTTGGTCATGGATCTAGGGTAGCTTATTCTAGTTTTATCTAAACCAGGTAAATCAGCCACATTTTTATCTAGATAATTAAGTACAGACTGAATGAATCTAGGAAAGAAGATATCATTACCTCTCTTGGTTGTGTTCTTACAAAGTTTTCCATAAAGCTCCTGCATTATGAGCTTTCCAACATCAATCTTCCTATCATAGGCAAGTGAGTAGCATATCTGTTGAACAGGAGCACTTAATTGGTCAAATCTGAATTTCCTTCCACTGAATACTTGTAGGAGAGTGGCAAACACATAGCTCCACTCTTTTCGTAGATGCGCCCGTTTCAGGTTTCCAACCTTGATAGTGTCTGAGTACCTTATTAGGTCAAAGAATTCCACCAATTGACCATCTGTTACAAGGCTATTATACTCATCCTGGTGAAGACCCAAGGAGGCCTTGCTCATGTCCTCAGAGGTGATGATAAACTCCTTACCAAGAATCTTGCAGCTAATGACATAACCCACACTCCCATCATCTATAGCAACAGTTTCAGTAATTGCAGTGTTCCAGAATTGTTCTAGAATGTCTAGATACAGAGTTGGGTTTGCCGTAAGTGCTTCTTTGATATAAGACTCAGACATCCATTTGACAAAACACTTGTAATTAGCATTTGGAGCTTCGACATCACTAGAGAGAGCGATGAAGTTGGTGTTGAATTTCACAGTTGCCATCGATACAGAGAGAAGAGAAAAGATAGTGGAAGAAGAAATTTAGCTTTTGCAGATAGGGTTTTCAGAGGTTTTAGGAGTTAAAATGCTTGAGTAATCGAATGAAATGAATGGAATAGATATAGAATTGTATAAGTATGAGATACTTGAATTGTCGATTAGATATATGTTTAGCGACAAGTCAGGCATTCGAGAAGTAGAAAACAACTATTCGATAAGTCAAGAAAGGCTTATTCGATAACTCAAGCAGATTGTAACTCATAGCTGGCAGTTATCTAACTTAGAAACAATTCTAAATTAAATAAAATGTGTTTTTATGAGTGAATTAAAATTTTAGACAAAAATCCAAAATCGGTTGAGATTCAGCGAGAATTCAGCCTTTTCAAATGATTCGAGAACTCAAATATAGTATTCGAGAACTCAGTCATTAGAGAACTAAAATACTATATTCGAGAAGTCAAGAATACCTCTATTCGATATCTATAAAAGACTCTATTCGAGAACTCGAGAGTGCTTGTTGCCCAGTAATTAACAATTGTAGAAGGGGGGTTGAATACAATTGTATAAGATTTTCGACTTAAGCAGAAATAACACAAGTATGAATCAATAACAGCTTTATTAATTCTGATATAAAACTGTTACAAACTCTCTTAAGAAATCCTTATGTTCTTAAGAGCTTCTAGGTTACAGGATAACTCGTGTAAGCGATTGCTATAATGTAAAACCTAAACTGTGTTTATATAGAGTACACAGTTACGCTATCAATTACAAGATATTCTAAATCAGTTACATATAACTCTGAATGCATATCCTGTATGATAGCTGCCTTTCTATAATTTAGGAATCGACAAATCAATCTTCCTTGATCTCTGGTCTGATGAGAATCTTTACAAAATACTGACCATCTTCTAATACTGACGATACCTTCATATTGACATCGTATTACTGATGACGTCAGCATTAGTATCTTGATCAGTAACAACCCAGATCCTGATATCACTTGAATCAATATCTAACAATCTCCCCCAATTTGTACTTAATGAAATAAAGCACAAATTACTTGATTCAATGATGTCAAAAACTCAAAACAAAAATCTATGAGTAATCTTCAGGTTCAGTCTCAGAAATCCTTACAAATAAATTACTTATCTGCAAGAAACTTGATAATAATTCCTCTTCCTTTTCTGCTAGAATTTGAATCAGTCTTTTCTTCAGACTCCTGAGTTCTTCATTATTCTTGTCAATCTGATAAATACCAGCCCTGAGATTTTGAATTGAGCTTCTTGGTAAATTCAACTCTCCCAACAGTAAATATGCAAGATCTGTAACATCCCGAGTCCGAAAATATAAATTCTGATTATTTTAATGGGAATAAAATTTATTGTGGTTAAATTTTTTAACCCATTTGGAGATAATGAAGAATTTAGAGATCGAGATGATTAATTTTGGATTCTGAGTAATAATTTCTTTTATTGGTTGAGAATAGAATTATTATGTCAAATATTAATTATTTGACGTCAAGCGATTTTTAGGATTTATTTTCAGGAATTTGTATGTGGACTCGTAAATTATTTAAATACGAGATTTTGAAGATTTGACGACCTTATTTTTATTAAGTTAAAGATTATATTTATTTTGGAATTTTGGGAGGTAATTGTTTTAATTAAACAATTACAAGTGGAATAAAAAGCGGAGAAAAACGAATAAGTAGTATTTTATTTGGACCGAGAGAAGTTACTAGCAGCTAATATATATGTATTGGGCCAAGCCCAACATCACAATTGGTCAAAACACACACATGCGCTGATATACATGGAGGAGAGAGAATCAAAAGAGGAAAAAAAAAGAGAGAAGAAAATTGGGGGAGAAATATTTAGGGTTCTAAATAATTTCAATTGAAGGTTGATTGAAGCAAGGAGATGAAAGGGGAGGTCGGTGTAGTGTGTGGTGTATGTGAGGCGTTTGTGTTTTGATGGGTGGGGTTGAGGCGGCTGGAAAGCCACCACCGAACGGTGGGGGTGGTGGTGGCGGGTTGAAGAGAAGAGGAGGAAGGAGGAGGTTGTGATGGGTATGTGTGTGTATGTGTGTGCGTTTTTGTGTATATATATGTGTATGTATATGTAATAGCATGCGTTTGTTTTCTGTGGGTGTGTTGTATGGTGGCATGGGTGAATGAGAGACCTGGTGGCTAGTGGTTTTGTGCAGGAGAGAAGAGAGGGAGAGAGATAGAGAAGAGAAAGAAAGAGAGGGAGCGATGGAGGAAAAAAAAAAAAAAAACGCAGGAGAGACAATGTGGGAGAGATTGTTCGATATTGGGAGAGATGTAGAGCTATTTCAGAGGGAGCATTACAGTAGGTATAAGGAGAGATTTACATGGAGAGATGTTGGAGAGATGTTGACAGATAGGTGAAAAAGATCGATGAAGATGGAGAAAGAAAGAAAGCTAGAGGGAAAAAGAGAGGGAGAGAAAAGGCTGGAGAGATTTCTTGATATTGGGAGAGATGCAGAGATATTTAAGAGGGAGCATCACGGAAGGGAGAAGAAGAGATTTACAGAGAGAGATATCGGAGAGATACAGGGAAGTAGGACAGAAAAAAAATTCAGAGAAGAGGGAGGTGACGCGACGCGTGGTCGTGGAAATGGCGAAATTTCGCGAAAAGGAAAAAATGTGTATGCGGGGCAGCGGTGGTAGTCACCGGAGAAGCTCCATGGATCCGGTTATGGTGTGCATAGTTTACACCGTAAGTGGGTGCTTCAATTTCGTATTTTTGAAGATGCATTTTCGAGAAATTTTTATTTATTTCCGTAGTTAATTTTGTGGACTCGTTAAATATTATTGTTATAAATTATGGAGATAAATTTGGGTTTTGTCAAGTATTTGAAGTTAGATTTCCGTGATTAATTCGGGAATTTATGGATTATTAAGGTAATATTCTTGGAGTTTAAGTTTCTAAAGTAGCCGATTTTAGTGATAAATTGTGCTGGGTTTGTAAAAGTGGATTTATAGAAATTGGTGGAGTATGGATTGATAATTGGTTTATTGGTGATTAATTTGAATTGATTGTTGAGGTGTTGTGACACCGGGTAGCGTCTAATTACGAAAAGGTCATGCCCGATTTTCTGTAAAAAGGACTGTAACGTCAGCCTAATAAATGTGAAGGATTTACGAGACTTATAACTGTAATTATTAAGCGTGAATTTTATAAATTTGGATATTTGAGGAGTAAGCTGTATAGTAATTGGAATCCCGATTAGTAGGCAGTAAAAGCTTATTCGGTGAATTGTGACCCAAGAAGACGTCATTTATTTTAGTGGACATTTTTAGAAACAAATCAAGTTGTAGAATTTGATTGGCTAAGATCGGGTTGTTTTGTAAAGTGTGAGTAGAATGATTTGAGAATATACGATTGAAAAGTTTGTTGATGCTTGACCAGGTTATTGGAAAAGTGGGTTGAGGAACAGTTGGACTGCTTGGATAGCGGTGGTTGTAAGTATATCTTGCTGTGATAAATTGAAGATAATGCGTTATATTTCTGTTAACGTATTTACTGTGTTTTAAATCTTATGCGTATTTTGTTTTATGCGCGTATAAATGTGAATTTGTGGATTTTAAAAGAAAAATAATTTTTCAAGTAGAACTGTGTATTTGTGAGTTTTAGAAGAACCCTATTTTCAAGTAGAAAGGTGAATTTGAGAAGATTTTTATTTTCAAATGAAAAAGTAGAAATGTGGATTTACGAATTTGAAAGGAATATACCTTTTAAATCGAAGTGTTCACAGTGTGATTTTTATAATATTATGAATACTCGTTAAATTGTTTTAACTAGTATATGTTGAGATGCAATTTTGAGGAAAACTGAGCAGACTGGCATTGCTAGTGAATCACTCCAGAAATGGAGACAGTAGAACCTCCAGAAATGGAGACCAGTAGAACTTCCAGAAATGGAAACTTGTGAACTTCCCGAAATAGGAAGTAAAGGCCGGGGACCCCCACTAGTAGAACTTGATGAACTTGTCATATGTAGAATGCCCAGTTTTTCCTAACGAAATTTGTGAAGTTTATATTTTTATTATAAACTATGAATTGTGAAATGATGATGATGATTTGCTTATGTGCAATATCGTGGAAATGCTTTAAGATTCAGTGTATTGTGAAATTGTGTTGAGTTTCGGATTATTGTGAAAAAACAACTGTTAGACGAAATTATTACTCAATTTTAAAAGATGAATACTTTGGCAGAACTTTGATTTTGGTGTGGGTTATATTTTATTATAAACTATGTTGTGCTGACATATTGGCAGAACCCTGGTTTCGGTGTGAGTTATATTTTATTATAAGCTGTGTAGTGATAATGATTTCCAAACCTAAATTATTTTTATAAAACCTCAATGGATCACTACAGAATATACTTGCTGAGCTTCATAGCTCATTCTTCTATTTTTATAAATTATCACAGGAGATATCGAAGATTTCGGAAGGATCCGTGGAAAAGTAGAAAGAAGTGATGGACCAGCGAAGCTGGTGTTTGATTTAGTAGTCGTACTTCGCGTACTGAAGTCGTGGGTTGACTTAATGTGGAAGCACTTGTTGTGGACTTTGGTTGTATGTTGATTCGAGGTAAGTCAGGACATAGTTGGCTTGTAGTTGTACAAATTCAGTACATGGTAGATAGTACTTGATATGCGATGTGCGTGGCACAATTTTTGGTGAGATGGACTTTTGTTATAGAGTTGAATTTTTGAATTGAAAAACAGGTGGATAGTCCTACTTACGAACACTTCATGCCGAAATTTACAAAAAAAAAAAAAAATATTATCAGGTTAAGCAGCTTGTGATGTAGTTTGACGGACCCTCGGGCCGGTTTCTTTCCAGAGGAAATCAAATCGGGGTCGGGGGCGTCACAGGTGGTATCAGAGATATGGAGTAGAAGAGTGAGATATGTATAAAGATAATGTGTGGCATGACTGAAATTGTCAAGGAACTAAGGATTTGAAGAAGGGATGTGGAGAATTTGAAGTTTTCGAAGAATAAGATTTGTCAGAGCAAAGGTTCCTCGCATGAAAGCGATGTTAAGATTTAGGGTCTTGAATGGGTAAGATCCTTAGTTAGTGAATGTTGAAAAGCATAAGTGCTCGTGTGGAGTTTATAGTGGATTACTGGATATAGATATAGTACGAAGGAGTAAGACACTAAGTATACCTATCAAGGATATTGGTTAAGAATTTGAGGATTTTAGAGCATGAATTAATTTTGAGAATATATGTTATTGAAATACTTTTGAGGAATGATGTAGATCATTTAGCGATACATGTGATTTTTGGGGTGTGCGAAATTGCCGAGAATATGTAATTATGTGATAATGCTCACTTCTTGTTTGAGGATTTAATTGATTTGATGAGATAAACTCTTAGAGTTGAACATATGATTAGACAGCTAAATTATTATTGGGGGATGTGATTTTTGGCATGTGATCTCATTGTTTGAGGAATATATTATTCAAGGATTAGAAGTGGGGAAAATCACGAGTTTTGGAATTTTGTGTAAATGGAATTTTAGATAGAATACTACTAGATATATATGATGGATTCACGAATGTGTGGGAATTATGAGAGTTTTAATGTAAAGTAGATGATGACAGTTTGATGTGAATGCTTTGGGAAGCAATAAATTTCCTCTGGATTTTTGACATTACTATTAGAATATTTTTGAGGATTTAATTTTTGGTTCAGGGATAAACGTGTAACCCTGAATGTAAGAAATTTTGGGAATTAGAACGTTGTTTGGTGACGTGATTTTAGTAGCTACGAATGGATATTTGTATTCGAGGAAACGAGTTTTATTATTGTGGACGTAGACAAAGATTTATTTTAATACTTGAGGATTATGTGGTTATTAAGTTTAAAGAGCATTCTTTTGAGATTTTAGACGATATTGGGATTTAAGATTTTCAGTATATGATGAATTTGGAATTAAGTGCTTCGAGTGACGATGTATAGATTTTTGAGGTTGAAATTGTGATGTAAATTGAGGTTTGTATCGAGAGTTTTAAAGGTGTATAAATGGAAGGAAATTGAGAATATATTATTAAATTAAGTGCAAATATTGTCAGCGGGTATGAAGAAGAAAGGTGATAAAGTTTGGATTGGAGGTGTCACTGGTGTGACATAGCTTAGAAAGAAGAAGATGAGGAAGAGCGAGAACAAGTGACGAAGAAATGGATGTATAAGAATTGATAAGATATTATATGATGACATTTGAGAATTCGTGGATTAAATTAGGATCTTGTGATTAGATTCTAAAGATACTTATTGAGAATAGCAGTGGTTGATAATTTTTGGGAATATAGAGAGTATGAAATTTGGATATTATAATGAGGATGATATTAGCAACTAGAGAGATAAATTGTTGTTCGAGGTTTTGTTGAATTAGTTACTGATACGAGAATTTGAGGATATAGATTGTTGATCGAGGATGATACTAAAAGAATTAAAGGAAATTTTTAGAATTCAAGTATTTGAGGATTTATTATTTTGTTAATCGAGAATGTGATAGCGTATGAGGGTCCGAGTCGCTTCGATTTCTTTTCGCTGTTAATGTTGATCAATTATTTAGATAGTTGTTGATGTAGTTTTGTTCGCTAGTTTCAATTTCGCAGAGACTGCGGTTCTACCTCAGATAGTGACTATTGCACCTTTCGGAAAATTTTGATGCATCGAGAGATTTTGATATATTGGAAGCCAGTAGTAAGAGTCGAGATACATGATAGATAAA
Organism: Kitagawia praeruptora; assembly: GCA_037693485.1. NCBI lineage: Eukaryota > Viridiplantae > Streptophyta > Magnoliopsida > Apiales > Apiaceae > Kitagawia > Kitagawia praeruptora. The sequence continues at coordinate 130,080,328 of CM075354.1, forward strand.
TCATGTAGAACGCGACATGTGGACGACTGTAGAGTTGCGTGTTGACGATTGATGAAAGGCCATATCACAAGTATTTGAAATGATTTTGAGTTGTAAAAGAAAGATGATGATTATGATGATAAAGTGGATATGTATTCTCAAAAGGGAGATACATACAAATGATGATGATTAAGTATATGTGTGTAAGGAATTACGGTTGATTTCCGACTGTGAGGGATATCTTGATTTTTGATTGATGATTTTTGGATGAGAAGTGAGTATTCTTACATTGATATTGTGAATTGATGATGCTTCTTTGTTGAAAGTAAAGCAAACCAGTTGGTTAGCTGGTCGGGAACCCCATTAGTAGAACTTGTGAACCTATCATGTCTGAATACTCATTTTCTAAAGCCTTGTGTGGTGATTGTGATGAATTAACGATGATTTTCTTTTGATTATTCTTATAATTATTTTAGAAGAAGATTAAGGCATATAGCTGAAATCAGATGAAGAGATTGTATTAGTGAGAAATGCTGCAAAGCAACTTTCAGGTTGGAGAGTCAACAAGGAATTGGAGTATGAATCGATAGGTGTTCTAGAGAATTTAAAATTTGAGGAAACCCCGTAGAGACTATGATTGACAATAAAGAGCAGATGTTAAAAATAAAGGTAGTACCTTTGACGAAGTTTATGCGACAAAGTCGTGATGTTAAAGAAGAACTTGGAGACCAGAAGACAGTATGAGAGGGAAGTATCCCACTTTGTTTTTATGAGACCAGGTACGCTAAATTTCGAGGACGAAATTTTTCTAAGGGGGGAAGAATGTAACATCCCGAGTCCGAAAATATAAATTCTGATTATTTTAATGGGAATAAAATTTATTGTGGTTAAATTTTTTAACCCATTTGGAGATAATGAAGAATTTAGAGATCGAGATGATTAATTTTGGATTCTGAGTAATAATTTCTTTTATTGGTTGAGAATAGAATTATTATGTCAAATATTAATTATTTGACGTCAAGCGATTTTTAGGATTTATTTTCAGGAATTTGTATGTGGACTCGTAAATTATTTAAATACGAGATTTTGAAGATTTGACGACCTTATTTTTATTAAGTTAAAGATTATATTTATTTTGGAATTTTGGGAGGTAATTGTTTTAATTAAACAATTACAAGTGGAATAAAAAGCGGAGAAAAACGAATAAGTAGTATTTTATTTGGACCGAGAGAAGTTACTAGCAGCTAATATATATGTATTGGGCCAAGCCCAACATCACAATTGGTCAAAACACACACATGCGCTGATATACATGGAGGAGAGAGAATCAAAAGAGGAAAAAAAAAAGAGAGAAGAAAATTGGGGGAGAAATATTTAGGGTTCTAAATAATTTCAATTGAAGGTTGATTGAAGCAAGGAGATGAAAGGGGAGGTCGGTGTAGTGTGTGGTGTATGTGAGGCGTTTGTGTTTTGATGGGTGGGGTTGAGGCGGCTGGAAACCCCCCAGCGAAGGGTGGGGGTGGTGGTGGCGGGTTGAAGAGAAGAGGAGGAAGGAGGAGGTTGTGATGGGTATGTGTGTGTATGTGTGTGCGTTTTTGTGTATATATATGTGTATGTATATGTAATAGCATGCGTTTGTTTTCTGTGGGTGTGTTGTATGGTGGCATGGGTGAATGAGAGACCTGGTGGCTAGTGGTTTTGTGCAGGAGAGAAGAGAGGGAGAGAGATAGAGAAGAGAAAGAAAGAGAGGGAGCGATGGAGGAAAAAAAAAAAAAAAACGCAGGAGAGACAATGTGGGAGAGATTGTTCGATATTGGGAGAGATGTAGAGCTATTTCAGAGGGAGCATTACAGTAGGTATAAGGAGAGATTTACATGGAGAGATGTTGGAGAGATGTTGACAGATAGGTGAAAAAGATCGATGAAGATGGAGAAAGAAAGAAAGCTAGAGGGAAAAAGAGAGGGAGAGAAAAGGCTGGAGAGATTTCTTGATATTGGGAGAGATGCAGAGATATTTAAGAGGGAGCATCACGGAAGGGAGAAGAAGAGATTTACAGAGAGAGATATCGGAGAGATACAGGGAAGTAGGACAGAAAAAAAATTCAGAGAAGAGGGAGGTGACGCGACGCGTGGTCGTGGAAATGGCGAAATTTCGCGAAAAGGAAAAAATGTGTATGCGGGGCAGCGGTGGTAGTCACCGGAGAAGCTCCATGGATCCGGTTATGGTGTGCATAGTTTACACCGTAAGTGGGTGCTTCAATTTCGTATTTTTGAAGATGCATTTTCGAGAAATTTTTATTTATTTCCGTAGTTAATTTTGTGGACTCGTTAAATATTATTGTTATAAATTATGGAGATAAATTTGGGTTTTGTCAAGTATTTGAAGTTAGATTTCCGTGATTAATTCGGGAATTTATGGATTATTAAGGTAATATTCTTGGAGTTTAAGTTTCTAAAGTAGCCGATTTTAGTGATAAATTGTGCTGGGTTTGTAAAAGTGGATTTATAGAAATTGGTGGAGTATGGATTGATAATTGGTTTATTGGTGATTAATTTGAATTGATTGTTGAGGTGTTGTGACACCGGGTAGCGTCTAATTACGAAAAGGTCATGCCCGATTTTCTGTAAAAAGGACTGTAACGTCAGCCTAATAAATGTGAAGGATTTACGAGACTTATAACTGTAATTATTAAGCGTGAATTTTATAAATTTGGATATTTGAGGAGTAAGCTGTATAGTAATTGGAATCCCGATTAGTAGGCAGTAAAAGCTTATTCGGTGAATTGTGACCCAAGAAGACGTCATTTATTTTAGTGGACATTTTTAGAAACAAATCAAGTTGTAGAATTTGATTGGCTAAGATCGGGTTGTTTTGTAAAGTGTGAGTAGAATGATTTGAGAATATACGATTGAAAAGTTTGTTGATGCTTGACCAGGTTATTGGAAAAGTGGGTTGAGGAACAGTTGGACTGCTTGGATAGCGGTGGTTGTAAGTATATCTTGCTGTGATAAATTGAAGATAATGCGTTATATTTCTGTTAACGTATTTACTGTGTTTTAAATCTTATGCGTATTTTGTTTTATGCGCGTATAAATGTGAATTTGTGGATTTTAAAAGAAAAATAATTTTTCAAGTAGAACTGTGTATTTGTGAGTTTTAGAAGAACCCTATTTTCAAGTAGAAAGGTGAATTTGAGAAGATTTTTATTTTCAAATGAAAAAGTAGAAATGTGGATTTACGAATTTGAAAGGAATATACCTTTTAAATCGAAGTGTTCACAGTGTGATTTTTATAATATTATGAATACTCGTTAAATTGTTTTAACTAGTATATGTTGAGATGCAATTTTGAGGAAAACTGAGCAGACTGGCATTGCTAGTGAATCACTCCAGAAATGGAGACAGTAGAACCTCCAGAAATGGAGACCAGTAGAACTTCCAGAAATGGAAACTTGTGAACTTCCCGAAATAGGAAGTAAAGGCCGGGGACCCCCACTAGTAGAACTTGATGAACTTGTCATATGTAGAATGCCCAGTTTTTCCTAACGAAATTTGTGAAGTTTATATTTTTATTATAAACTATGAATTGTGAAATGATGATGATGATTTGCTTATGTGCAATATCGTGGAAATGCTTTAAGATTCAGTGTATTGTGAAATTGTGTTGAGTTTCGGATTATTGTGAAAAAACAACTGTTAGACGAAATTATTACTCAATTTTAAAAGATGAATACTTTGGCAGAACTTTGATTTTGGTGTGGGTTATATTTTATTATAAACTATGTTGTGCTGACATATTGGCAGAACCCTGGTTTCGGTGTGAGTTATATTTTATTATAAGCTGTGTAGTGATAATGATTTCCAAACCTAAATTATTTTTATAAAACCTCAATGGATCACTACAGAATATACTTGCTGAGCTTCATAGCTCATTCTTCTATTTTTATAAATTATCACAGGAGATATCGAAGATTTCGGAAGGATCCGTGGAAAAGTAGAAAGAAGTGATGGACCAGCGAAGCTGGTGTTTGATTTAGTAGTCGTACTTCGCGTACTGAAGTCGTGGGTTGACTTAATGTGGAAGCACTTGTTGTGGACTTTGGTTGTATGTTGATTCGAGGTAAGTCAGGACATAGTTGGCTTGTAGTTGTACAAATTCAGTACATGGTAGATAGTACTTGATATGCGATGTGCGTGGCACAATTTTTGGTGAGATGGACTTTTGTTATAGAGTTGAATTTTTGAATTGAAAAACAGGTGGATAGTCCTACTTACGAACACTTCATGCCGAAATTTACAAAAAAAAAAAAAAATATTATCAGGTTAAGCAGCTTGTGATGTAGTTTGACGGACCCTCGGGCCGGTTTCTTTCCAGAGGAAATCAAATCGGGGTCGGGGGCGTCACAAGATCTCTTCCACCAGGATTCAAAGATAACTATTCTTGCATCAGAATTACTTCTTTAACAGCTGAACCCTTTTGCATTTCTACTTCTTGTCCTTCTGTATTCAAATACATGGGAGTATAATTACCATCATATCTTGACCCTCCGTCCAAATATCTGGATTTTATTTTCATGAAGATCATAGTACACCAGTTTCTGTAAACACTAGCTTCTCTATCAGGAATGCTTCTATTTTCAAGCAAATAGAGAACATATTTCAGTTCTTTTGTTGACTTACACAATACATCATGAATGCTTAGCCTCTTGACACTTTTGTCTTTCATGAAGTACAATAACTTTTCCATCATTTTACCATCCATCTTGCATGCAACAATTGCAACTTATTCAAGTTCCCAAAGATCATCAACAGATAATTTTTCACCTAATCTTCTGGTAAGAAAATGTTGATCTGCTTGAAATAAAGATATGAATTCTGCATCCCTAGAGCCAAATCCTCCTCTATTGTAAGGTTCCAGTCCCTTCAAATCAGAACTCATCTTAATCCACCTTGGTGAACCTTTATCAAACTTAGAAGATTTTGCTTTCTAAAGTCCATGAATCATTGGAGGTTCTGAGATTACTCTTCCAGACTTAAAAACAACTGGTCCAGTATACTTCAGTTTATCAACTTCCACCCACTTTTTCCTTCTCTTCTTTGTTTGTGGATCACTAGGTTCTTCTTCTTCTTCTTTCACTTGTTTAGATTTATCAACAAATAAATCCTTTTCAAAATTAACCAGCCTTCTGAAATATTCTTTGCTAGCTCTTTCAACAATATCATTTACACTGTTTCTGACTTCTCTAGATTTTCTAACATCACCAGTATCAAAGTCAACAGTCTCATTCTCTGCCTTTTCAACTCTCTTTCTTTTTCTCTTTAAAGGAGTTTCTTTTTCTTCTGTACCAGGCTCATCAAATACATTTGATGATGGAAAATATTCAAGAGATAAAGGAGTTTTCTTCTTTAAATCTTCAGTAATCTCCTCTATTCTGATTCCACTAGACCTTGTCTGCCTTGTACTTACTTGAACAGGTTTCCTTCCTCTACCTCTATTTCTTCCTCCTCTGCCTCTTCCTCTTCTTGCAGTAGGAGCTTCCTTTTGTCTTGCAATCTCCTCAAAAATCCAGTTTTGTTCCTTTACAATTTCATCAGTAGTCATATCAGGATTTTCTTCAGAAGTTAATTCAAGTGCCTTCTTAGCATGATACTGATGAAACTTATCACTGTTTCGATAAACAAGTTCACTTCCACCTGATTCAGTGATAATTTCTTCAAAGAGATGAGGAGCATCTTGTACATCAGTAATCAACATATCTTCATCACCTTCAAGAATTGTAGAAAGAGTTTGCCTTCTTTTTCCAGATTCAGAAACATGAGTTGACTGATTAGTTTGAGTTTGAGTTGAACTCCTCCCCTTTACTAAACCAGCATCAGAGGTTCCTTTTCCTTTCCCATGTTGTTGGTGAGTACTAGTACCACCATCATTTCCAGAAGTATCATCCTTTCTCACAACTGGATTAGGTGTACATTTTGTTTTGACTACCACTACCTTCTCCCCCTTTTTGACATCTGCATCTTCTTCAATAAAGAAAGATAAGATAAGCTTGAGAGTCTCATCAATAGTGTCAACTTTAGATTCCAAGACATCCATTCTTGACTCCATCTTCTTTTCAAGTGCCTTAACATCATCAGCAAGAAGACGAGCTTGAGAAGCAGTAGCAGATATAGAAACAGTTGTATGAATATCAGCTTGAACTTTAGCATTATCATCCTTCATAGAATCAATCTCACTCTTCAATCCTTTTGCTAGAAGAGCATTAGTCTTGAGAAGTGCCTTAAGCTCAGGAGTAGACATCCTCGTGGCAATGTGACTAGAATGAAAAAGAGCATTATGGAAATTCATCTTAGCATTTGGCTGATTCCATTCAGTATCCCATTCATATCCCCTTGCAGCTTGAGTATCAGCAGGAAGTGTAAGTGTAGAACTGTACTCCCCTCTGAACTCTTCTTGAGTAATAGACTGCATGTACCTACTCGAAGATCCATAAGCAGATGCTAGACTTGCTTTTATGGCTGCCTGCATTTGAATTGCCTCATGATCATCTTTAGCATGATCATCATCATCATCTGAGCTATCATCAAACTCAGGAAGTTTATCATCCACATTATCTTCAGGATTCATAACTCTTTTCAATCTCAAATCAACAGTAGATGGAACTTTTGATTCCTGAAGACCTGCAGTGGGAATAGAAATATTTCCTAGATCTCTCTTTTCTTTTAAAGTGATCTCATCACTTCTCACAACATTACCTAAGTTACTTTCAAGAGTAACTACTACCTCTCCAGAAGTTTTTAACTTCTCACTGTGTTCTACCTCACCTTTTGCCAGTTCAGGAGACTGCCTCTCTTCACTCTTCTTTTTCTCTAATTGTTTACTCTCAGTCTCACTAGAAAGGTTCTGGCTCAACAAATTCAAAGAAATAAGAGGTGGCTGAGAAGAGTGGTCTGAAGTCATACAGATAGAGGTATCCCTTGTATCAGGTCTATCTGTAATCATACTATCAGTAGTAAGAGAAGTAGAGATAGAAGTGTTACCTGAGAAAGTGATTAAAGATTCTATTGGCCTTGCAAAAAGTGGCTCGATAAGTAATGGAATATTTAGATCAGTAGTACTTGCATCAGGATTGACAACTGCAACTAAAGCATGACTTGCATCAGTATTTTGTACTAATGGTTCTTGTGTAGTCTGAGGTTGTGAAGCTTCTTCAACACTTTGAGTCAAAGGTTCTTCTGTGCTTCCCTCATATGCAGTGTTCTTCAGTATATCATCACATTCAGCAATATGCTTGGCATGAACAGCTTTATCTGCCAAACTTTGAACTAAGTCAAATTCGATTTCTGAAGCCCCTTGAGCAGTGTCAGGAAACTCCTTTGCTGATGTGATCTTGCCTGCATCTTCACTTTGAGAAGATGGTTCTTGTGGGACAGGAATATTCTTATCTTCACTTTCCCTTTGAGAAAGTGGTTCTTGTGGGACTATTCCTTCAGCAATGTCTGCATCCATACTTTGAATGGATGGTTCTTGTGTGACTGGATCTGCAGTAGCTGCTGAACTACTTTGAAGTTCAGGTTCTTGTGGGCTAGATCCTTTCAGAGGTGATGATGTCCTCTGTTTCTTTTGTCGTTCAAAAACTTTTGTTGTAGTTTGTTGTTGCTTATAAAGAGGTGGTGGCTTTTGTCCAAGTTTGATAGCAATGCCAACAACCTTGTCCAGTGACATATCAAATGTCCTCTTCTGTGGTGATGTAGAGACTGGAGAATTAGAGATTTTAACAGTCTTCACAGGTGAAGTACTAGGAGTAGAGACATTAAGATTAGTAGTTGAGTCAGGAATTGATGATGAAACCAGATTCTGATTGTCTTCTATATCATCATCAATATTCTGTCTCTCCAGAGGAATGAAGTATTGACTCTTCTTAAGTAACCTCCTTCTTTTCTTTGGCTTTTCAGAAATGGCTAGTTCTTTAGGAGTCACAGCAATAAATTCCTTTTTCTTCAAAGAAACTGATAAAGGCAATTTGTCATCATCAGAATCATAATCAGACTCAGAATTAATTTTCTGACTAAATTTCCTCTTTTCTCCTGTTTCCTTATACACCCCTATGTCAATCAAAGATTGATCAACTTCAAGCACTGATTTCTCCTTAACCAGGACCCCTTGTTCATCCCCTTGTGACTTCTTTTGAGATTGGGTTGGAGTGGAGAAATTCTTTGACCCTGATTGTCTTCCAGACACATCAGATCTAGCTAATTTCTTTGATTTTACAACTGATGCCTTTTGTGAGACACCAGAGGTGGATAACTGTTTGATAAAGTGTTTAGATTGTGTGCTTTGGTCAGAAATAGGATGGGTAGTTTCCTGTCTCATAGCACCAGAAATAGGTCCGAGACCATTAGTAATAGATCCATAATGAGTAGGCATTCTCTTGGCTAAAAGAAGCCTGACCTCATTAGGAATAAATGCATTAGTTCCTTCAAAACCATTTGCCTTATCACTTTTAAGCAGAGAGCTAATATTGTTAGCAGAAATCTTAAAGATAGACAAATATGTATCATCAGCAAATTCAACATTGGGACATAGATATAAGAATATTAACTTAATAAATCTAGTATAGCAAACAAAACCACATTTATCTTTCTTTCTAGCAGTTAATGCTCGCAATATGAAAGACCCATAATCAAAAGGAGTTTCATAAATTAGAGAGTACCCAATGTGAACTGAAGCAGTAGGTAAGGCATCAAAGTTAGACACCTTATTCAGAAAACACCTACTTATGGTATCAAAGAAGAAATTACATTCCTTCTTTAGCTTGGTTCTGAATAAATCTCTAAATTTCTTTGGTTGTCCATTGTAGCCCAACTTTAAAGCAAATTCCAGAAGAAAAGCATCAGTAAGCTTTGCTGGAGTCTCACCATTTAGGGATGGTAGTTGAAGAGCTTTACAAACAACATCTGGAGTAACATGATGAGTAACACCATTGTATTCAAAACTCATATTTGGCCTTCCTGATTGAATACCTTCACCAAAGACAGCAGTACGCCACACCTGCATAACACACTTAAAAGAGACTTTGGTAGGCTGAGTTAGAGCATAATTGATTGGACTTGAGGCCAAAAGATCCTGAATGATTTGAAAATCATTCTCTAGTTCCTGATGATCAAGAACTGCAGTAAAGTTGTTAGGAGCAAAAGTAACACCATGAATTACAACTTTATTGTTTATGAATGCAGAAGAAGACATTCTTAATTAGAATGAGTAGAAGTTTGTGATTTTGAAATTTAGGGTTTGTACTTCGCATAAGCTGAAGAAGATAGTTAAAATACTTATTGCTCGAGAATAATGAATCAATTTGTGATACTAAATTGATTTTAGACAAAACGAATGATTTCTCAGAGACAGGTGTCAGTAATCAACTCGTGCACACATAAGTAATGGACCAAATTATGTGTAAGAGTGGTGATAACTGCACGTGACACGTTTTTAAAACTGTAAGTATATACTTACGTGAGTGTTACACACGCGCCCGTAGTTTTCGAGAAATAAGATTGTGATTAAAAATAAAACAAGGTAATTTGTTTTAATTTAAAGAAATTAGAACACCACAATCTAAAAATACCTGATACCAACACGAGAATGTGAATCGGTTCATATTCTTGTTCCACTCCTTTCTCTATATAACGCCTAGAGACTTGTCTACTACCTTTTTAACCCTTCTTCTTACCTGCAAACTAAAAACTCTTCTCACAAATAACTTTGTAAAAGAGATGTCGAGTCTTACCATCAAAGAAAAGAATCTCCATCTCGTAGAGAAGAGAGATATTTTCAGTTACACTCGTGAAGAGTTTGATGCTTTCAGCTGGGAGAGACAACTTGAGACTCCATGGTTGCAGATGGATGCTGGTCTCGAATAAATCGAGAAAGAAAGACCTACAAAGGTGATTGACATCGATGCTGCCCTTCAAGCAACATTAGCATGGCTTTCATCTAAGACATCCTCATCCAAATCCATCAACCATTGTTAATGAATATGTCAGCAAAAATAACCTTATCCCTATCAACCTCTACCCAAACAAAGTGGCAAAGATGGGATCTGGGACGGCTGCTAACAATGGAGTGGTTTGGACTTCCTTTTTCTGTTGAATAGATTAGTAGATGGAGAACAAAAGATGTAATCTATGAATGTACTCTTTTTCTTATTATCAATGAAATTTTTTGTTTCTCTAATCATATTCATTGTTTTCTGCATTGAACTTGTTCTTCAAATAATTAAATCAAAGAAATAAACATGAAAACTAATTAAAGTAATCACCTTATTAACAAGTTCAAAAGTCACAAGTATATCAGGAAAACATAACAGAAAACAGAATACTGAAATACATTACTGATAAGTGAAACGTCGCATCAGTATTCAATGTTTGACTGATGTCAGGATTGACTTTGCATCAGTATTCGAAATGCATCAGGATTCGATGAGCATCAGATTTGATCTTTCTATGTTCTCAGAAACTATCATAGTTTACCATTCCCAGTTCATTCACCAACTTTGTAAACGTAGCTTCAGAAAGTGGCTTGGTGAATATATCAGCTAGCTGTTGATCAGTAGGAACAAAGTGTAACTCAATTGTCCCTTCCATTACTTGCTCTCTTATGAAATGATATCTGATACTGATATGCTTAGTAAGAGAATGTTGTACTGGATTTCCTGTCATAGCAATAGCACTTTGGTTATCACAATAAATGGGTATTTTTGAATATGACAAACCATAGTCCATTAGCTGATTTCTCATCCACATGATCTGAGCACAACAGCTTCCTGCAGCAATGTACTCAGCTTCTGCAGTTGATGTAGAGATAGACTTTTGCTTTTTACTAAACCAAGAAACAAGTCTTCCTCCAAGAAACTGACAACTGCCTGAAGTACTTTTTCTGTCTATCTTACAGCCTGCAAAATCAGCATCTGAGTAACCACATAAATTAAAATCAGATTCCCTAGCATACCAAAGACCAAGAGATGGTGTGACTTTCAAGTATCTGGAAATCCTTTTGACAGCTATAAGATGTGGTTCTCTGGGTTCTGCCTGAAATCTTGTACATAGACAGGTTACATACATGATATCTGGTCTACTAGCAGTTAGATACAATAGTGAGCCAATCATACCTCTGTAATTAGTTACATCTACCTCAGTACCTTGATTAGGATCAAGCTTGGTAGCTGTAGCTATAGGAGTTGATGCAGTAGAGCTGTCTTGCATGTTAAACTTTTTCAAGAGGTTCTTTGTGTATTTTGACTGATTGATAAAAATCCCATCATCAGTCTGTTTAACTTGTAGACCTAAGAAATAGCTCATCTCTCCCATCATGCTCATTTGATATCTAGACTGCATTAGCTTTGAAAACTTCTCACATAATTTGGAGTTAGTTGACCCAAAAATGATATCATCAACATAAATTTGAACTAACAGCAAATCCTTACCATGATTCAAATAAAACAAAGTTTTATCAATTGTACCTCTTTTGAATCCACTTTCGAGTAAGAATTGAGCCAATGTCTCATACCAGGCTCTTGGAGCTTGCTTTAGTCCATAAAGTGTTTTATCCAGTCTGTAGACATAATCTGGATGTTTTGAATCAACGAAGCCAGGAGGTTGTTCAACATAAACTTCCTCTTCTAATTCTCCATTGAGAAAAGCACTTTTCACATCCATCTGGAAAACCTTAAATTTCTTGTGGGCTGCATATGCTAGAAAGATTCTGATAGCTTCCAATCTTGCAACAGGAGCAAATGTCTCATCATAATCTATTCCTTCATGTTGATAATATCCCTTAGCAACTAGTCTTGCTTTATTTCTGATGATGGTGCCATCTGAATCTGTCTTGTTTCTGAACACCCACTTTGTACCTACAATTGACCTTCCTTTTGGCCTTGGTACTAGTTTCCAGACTTCATTTCTTTCAAACTCATTTAGTTCTTCTTGCATAGCCATAACCCAATCAGCATCCTTTAGTGCATCTTCAACTTTCTTAGGTTCCTCCTTTGACAGAAAGTTATGATAAAGACATTCATTTTGAGTTGCACTTCTGGTTCTAACACTTACTTCAGGATTCCCAATAATTAAATCAGGAGTATGACTTTTAGTCCATTTCCTTGCTGGTGGTAGATCATTCCTTGAATTTGATGCTCCCCCTGGATTGGTGTTATCTTCAAAAGAACTAGTGTTGATAGAAGCTCCCCCTGAGATATTGCTATCTGTTTCTGATCTGCTGTCAGAATTGTCACTTGAATCTACTTCCTGATGAATCTTCTCCTGATGTTTGATTTGTTTCAGTGTTGATGATCTCTTGATGTTGCTCCCCCTCAACATTTGCATTCCCATCAATAATCTGTGTTTCATCAGTAATAACTAGTTCATCAGGATTTGATGAATTATCAGTATCTGACAAGATTTCATCAGAATTCTTGGAGGCTTCATTTGCAAAAATCAAATCATCATGTAAGTCTTCAGAAATTCCTGTAATCTTCTTATCATCGAAGGATACATTTATAGACTCCATGACTGTCTTTGTTCTTAGATTGTAGACTTTAAAGGCTATTGATGATGGATAGCCAATAAAGATGCCCTCATCAGCTTTAGTCTCGAATTTTCCAAGCTGTTCAGGATGAGGTCTTAGAACAAAGCACTTACAGCCAAATACATGCAAATGCTTCAGACTTGGCTTCTTTTCCTTGATCATCTGATACGGAGTTACACCATGTCTGTTAATCAGTGTAATATTCTAAGTGTAGCATGTTGTGTTGACTGCTTCTGCCCAGAATTATGTAGGAAGATTAGCTTCCTCCAACATAGTTCTGCCCGCTTCAATAAGAGTTCTGTTCTTCCTTTCAACTACTCCATTTTGCTGGGGTGTGCCTGGAGCAGAGAATTGTTGAACTATTCCTTTGTATTTGCAGAACTCTTCCATTGCTGAATTCTTGAATTCAGTTCCATTATCACTTCTTAAAATCTTGACTTTATACTTTGTGCCAGTTTCAATGAGTCTCACATGGTCCAAAAGTATCCCAGCTATTTCATCCTTTCTGTGTAGAAAATATACCCATGTATATCTAGTATACTCATCAACAATTACTAGAGTATATCTTTTCTTACTAATGGACATTATGTTTACTGGTCCAAACAAGTCAAGATGAAGCATGTGATATGGTTCATCAATTGAGGATTCTGTCTTACTCTTAAAAGATGTCCTTCTTTGTTTAGCCTTCTGACAAGCATCACAAAGTCCATCTGGAGTATACAGTACCTTTGGTAATCCTCTCACTAAGTCTTTCTTTACCAACTCATTTATATTGTTGAAATTGAGATGAGAAAGCTTCTTGTGCCAACTCCAACTTTCATCTACAGTCGCTTTACTGATGAGGCATGTAGAGTGTCCATCAGTATTGGTATAGATGTTGGCTTCATAAATGTTACCATGTCTTTGTCCAGTTAAAGCAACCTTCCCTGAAGATTTGCTGATTACTTCAAAATGAGTATCATAGAAGTTGACATGATAACCTATGTTCTGTGATTTGACTAACACTTAGCAAATTGTGTTTGAGTCCTTTCACCAGAGCTACTTTTTCAATGATGACATTTCCAATGATAATACTACCATATCCCAAGGTTTGTCCAATGTTGCCATCTCCATAAGACACAGTTGGGCCAGCCTTTTCCTCAAATTCTGATAGCAAGGTTTTATCTCCAGTCATGTGCACAGAACATCCACTATCCATGACTAACACATTTTTCTTTTTACCCTGCATTCAGAATCACAAAGAACTCAGTTAGAATTTTTAAGAACCCACACTTGTTGGGTTCTTTTAGCATGCAATTTAACATTTTTGGTAGCAGAAGTTTTCTTAACAAAAATATTTTCTTTAGGATTATCTCCTTTAGAATTTATTTTGTTATCATCAGAATTAATAGATGTATGCTTAGAATTCACATTCTTTGTTTTGCCAGAATTTGCACTTTTATTGAACTTTGGCAATGGTTCATAAACATTGTAGTACAAATTATGATATTCTTCACACATATAAATTGAATGCCATTTACTACCACAATGAAAACAGGGATGTTGTGGTTTATAAAATACTGTCCTATTCCTAATGTCAGACTTAGGAATTACAGTATTCTTCTTCTTACTCCTCCTGCAGTCAATAGCAAGATGATTAGAGTTACCACAATTAAAACATGTCTTTCTTGGTGCATTTGGAATATACCTATAATTATTCTCCTTGTTTATTCCAACTTTACCATTCCTATTTCTTTTGACAGTTGGGACTCTCTTCCTATCTGTCACATCACAGATCTTATCTCTTAGTTGTTTCTTTGACAAAAGACCTACATTCTTGTTTTGGACAGACTTTAATTTAGAATTTTGTGCAGAAGTGGATCCCTCTTCAGTAATTGATTTGGGATTTTCTGGATACACATAATTCACAGGCTTTAATCTTGTCTTTGTACTGTCTGTAACATATCTATAGGTTTTTGGATTTGTCGAGTCATTGATAACAACTCTTTCTGGATTTGATGAAACAACCTTTTCCTTGTTCTTTTTCTCATTCTCTGGCTTATAACCTAGACACTCTTTCCGATTTTTATCTTTGATTATCTCATGAGTTTTTGTTCCAGAGTGTGTCCAAGTTCTGAGTTTTTCATTAGCATCCTTAAGTTGCATTTCAAGTTCTTTACATTTAAACTCTATTTCAAGTTTCATGTGTTTAGCATTATCACATTCTGTTTGAACTTCCTGCAAGAAAATTAACTCAGCTTCTAAATGATCATTTCTTTTAGTTACCTCTGCCATTTGAGATTTTATTCTAGTATTTTCAAGAGATTGACTTCTAAAGCTGATATGCAGAGTCTTAAGAAATGACCTTAACTCAGAGACATTATTCGTATCAAAATCAAACAAGGTTTCAGATACCTTAGATTCAGCAGCAGCAACAGTCTCATCAGTATTGGTCATTAATGCGTAATTCACCTTTTCTTCTTCAGATTCTGAGGAAGAGTCCATCCAATCCTTGCTTGATGAGATAAGAGCTTTGGTCTTTGCCTTTTTGCACTCAGTTGCAAAATGACCCATTCCATCACAGTTGTAGCATCTGACTTTTGACTTGTCAAATTTGCTGCTCTTGTCTTCTTTCTTCTTGTACCTGTCTTTGTCGGCATTGAAGGTTTTCTTCTGGAACTTACCTTGCTTCCTAGCCTTTCTGAACTTCATCTTCTTGAAGCCCTTGACTATCATAGCTACCATCTCCATCATATCAGAATCAGTAGAGTCATCATTAGTATCAGAATCAGACTTAGCATCAGTATCTGATGATGAGTCATCAGGAATTGACTCCACAACTCTACTTTTTCTTGAAGAACCTTCTTCAGCTTTTCCTTTTGATTTTGATTCAACATTCAAAGCAACAGATTTTGCTTTGACATTTTTCTTGTTCTTTCTCTGTTGAACCTCAAGATCATATGTTCTTAGCATCCCATAGACTTCATCAAGAGACAGCATCTTCAGATCATATTGATGCCTTATGATTGAAGCTTGAGTATCCCACTCCTCAGTCAGAGCTCTTAGAAACTTGGTATTTGAATCCTCTGGATCATACTCTTTGCCAACTAGATAGATTGTTCAGCAGTGTTAGAAATCTATCATAGATATCAGTAAGGCTTTCATCAGATCTAGCAACGAACTGCTCATACTCCTGAATCAACAGAGCCCTTCTGTTTCTTTTGATAGATTCAGTGCCTTGACATTGAGTTTCCAAAGTATCCCAAATTTCCTTTGCAGTCTTGCATGCTATGACCCTGTTTGACATGACATTATCAAGACTGTTATGCAAAATATTTTTTACCTTTGCATCCTTGAGCACTTGAGCCTTTTCTTATGGAGTCCACTCACTCTTTGCCTTGATGACATAGTGTTCAGCAACAGTCTCAGTTCTTGCAATTAATCTTGTTGGAAGAAATGGTCCATTATTGATCCTGTCAAGATAGTCAGGATCAGTAGCTTCCAGATACATTAACATCTTCACCTTCCATGTTGGATACTCAGTTTTCTTGAGAATGGGAATCTTAATGCTTTCATACTTGCTTGTCGACATCTTAAGATCGTTTCTGATTACTATTAATCAGTTTTCTCTGATACCAATTATTGCCCAGTAATTAACAATTGTAGAAGGGGGTTGAATACAATTGTATAAGATTTTCGACTTAAGCAGAAATAACACAAGTATGAATCAATAACAGCTTTATTAATTCTGATATAAAACTGTTACAAACTCTCTTAAGAAATCCTTATGTTTTTAAGAGCTGCTAGGTTACAGGATAACTCGTGTAAGCGATTGCTATAATGTAAAACCTAAACTTTGTTTATATAGAGTACACAGTTACACTATCAATTACAAGATATTCTAAATCAATTACATATAACTCTGAATGCATATCCTGTATGATAGCTGCCTTCCTATAATTTAGGAACCGACAAATCAATCTTCCTTGATCTCTGGTCTGATGAGAATCTTTACAAAATACTGACCAGCTTCTAATACTGACGATACCTTCATATTGACATATTATTACTGATGACGTCAGCATCAATATCTTGATCAGTAACAACCCAGATCCTGATATCACTTGAATCAATATCTAACAGTGCTCTAATGAGACTTGTTGGAGACGTCGAATAGTGAACCATTCGAGAAGTCTGACTTATCGAAATATACTCATCACTCACAAAAATTAATTTTCACTATCTTTTAAAATTTACCAGACATATTCATTGAAGAATATTCTAGCAAATTAAACAGTGATTTTCTCAAAATTTCATATAAATTTCAAGTTAACAAAAATATGATTTTCCAACATATGCAACAAATTTGAAATATTTATAAATCATATTTCAGCCAACACTTACTCCAAAAATATTGAGAATTTAGATAAAGTAAGTGTTTACTGCTACAACAATCTAGATGTTGTATTCACTTAGCCAGAATCTGAAGAATTCAGCATTCCAATCTCACTAACCAACCTTGTGAAGGTGGCTTCATCTAATGGCTTAGTGAATATGTCAGCTAGTTGTTTATCTGTAGAGACATAATGCAACTCAATGGTTCCATTAGTTGCATGTTCTCTAATGAAATGATATCTGATGTCAATGTGCTTTGTCCTAGAATGATTGACAAGATTGGAAACTATAGAGATTGCACTTGTGTTGTCACACATGATTGGAATTCTTTCCAACACAAGTCCATAATCTCTAAGTTAATTTCTAATCCAAAGCACTTGAGCACAGCAACTTCTAGCAGCTATGTATTCAGCCTCAGCTATAGAAGTTGACACAGCTTGTTGTTTCTTGCTATACCAAGAGACTAACCTTTGTCCAAGAAACTGGCAGCTACCTGAGGTGCTTTTCCTATCCACTCTGCATCCAGCATAATCAGCATCAGAATAGCCAACCAGATTGAACCCTGTGTCCTTAGGATGCCATAAACCCAAGTTTGGAGTGCCCTTCAGATATTTAAAGATCCTTTTTATAGCAATCAAATGTGATTCTTTTGGATTTGACTGAAACCTTGCACACAAGCATGTAGCAAACATGATGTCTGGCCTACTTGCAGTAAGATAGAGTAGAGAACCAACCATGCCTCTGTAGAGTGAGATGTCTACTTTCTTGCCTTTGGCATCTTCATCCAATTTGGTGGCAGTGGCCATGGGTGTCTTTGCAGGTGAGCAGTCTTCTAAGTCAAACTTCTTCAATAAATCCTTGATGTACTTGGTTTGACTGATAAAAATGTCATCCTTCCTTTGACTAACTTGCAGCCCAAGAAAGAATGTCAACTCTCCCATCATACTCATCTCATATCTGCTCTACATGAGCTTAGAGAATTTCTCACACAGCTTCTCATTTGTAGAGCCAAATATGATATCATCCACATAGATCTGAACTAGGATAATATCATCACCATGCTTCTTGTAAAACAGTGTCTTGTCCAATGTGCCTCTAGTGAATTGATTTTCAAGGAGAAATTGTGATAAAGTGTCATACCATGCCCTTGGAGCCTGCTTAAGTCCATACAATGCCTTAAGAAATCTGTAGACAAATTCTGGAAAATGTGGATCCTCAAAGCCAGGTGGTTGTTGCACATAAACTTCTTCTTCCAACTCTCCATTCAGAAATGCACTCTTGACATCCATTTGATAAACTTTAAAGTTTGAATGAGCAGCAAATGCCAAGAATATTCTGATGGCTTCCAATCTAGCAACATGGGCAAATGTCTCATCATAATCAATGCCTTCCGGTTGAGAGTATCCTTTTGCAACCAACCTTGCTTTATTTCTTACTATTACACCATCTTCATCCATCTTATTCTTCAGAACCCATTTTGTTCCAACAATGGTTCTATTCTTTGGTGCAGGCACAAGTTCCCATACTTTGTTTCTTTCAAATTAATTCAGCTCCTCTTGCATGACAATAATCCAATCTGGATCCAACAGTGCATCATCAAGTTTCTTAGGCTCAACCTGAGACAGAAAACAGCCATAGAGGCACTCATTCTGAGTTGCTCTCCTAGTCCTTATTCCTGCATTAGGATCTCCAATAATTTGCTCTGCAGTGTGTGATCTATCCCATTTCCTTGAGTGCTCAGCCTGATTTCTCATTCTTGATGATGCTTCATCATCCAAGTCATGATTATTCTCATTTTCTCCCCCTGTGATGTTGCCACTATTCACAGGTGTGTCTTGGATGCTTGTTTCTCCACTATTGATTGGCACAAATTCTTCTCTTGTATCATCATTCACTTGAGTTTGTTGAACTTGAGTTTCAACTCCAGTTTCAGTCTCTTCATCAGAATCATCTAGATTATCAAACCTTAATGGATCTCTATCTTCATCATTGGCTTCTTCTAGTCCAGGCAGTTTACTGTCATCAAATGTCACATCTGTGCTTTCCATAATTTTTTTTTGACTGATGACATACACTTTGTATGCAATTCTTTCCATAGAGTAGCCAAGAAAAATTCCTTCAAATGCCTTTGCATCAAACTTACCAACATATTCTGAGTTATCCTTCAATACAAAGCATTTGCTTCCAAAGGTATGAACATACTTTAGAGTAGGCTTCTTTCCAGTCATCAAATTGTAAGGTGTCTTTCCAGTGTTTTTGTTGATGAGGGTACTGTTCTGGATATAGCATGCAGTGCTTACAGCCTCAGCCCAAAAACATGTAGGCATCTTTGCATCAAGTAACATTGTTCTAGCAGCCTCAATTAGAGTTCTATTCTTTCTCTCAACAACTCCATTTTGTTGTGGAGTCCTTGGAGCTGAGAATTGCTGAGAAATTCCATTCTCTTTGCAGAATGCTTCAAGTATGGCATTTCTGAACTCTGTTCCATTATCACTTCTCAGTGCAATCACACTTGCATTGTTGGCCTTTGCTTCCTTGTCAACTTTCTTTATGTGCTCAATGATTACTTGTGGAGCCTCATCTTTTGATGCCAGAAATTCCACCCATGTATACCTTGTAAAGTCATCAACCATCACCAAGGCATACTTCTTTCTTCCTAGTGACATAATATTGATAGGCCCAAACAAATCCATATGAATGAGTTGCAGGGGCTTGGTTATTGATGTCACTTTCTTTGACTTGTGGCTTGATCTTTTCATCTTTCTTTTTTGACAAGCCTCACACACTCCTTCTTGACAGAATTCAAGTGTGGGCATGCCTCTCACTAACTCTCTTTTGACTAGAGAATTAATGGCTTTGAAGTTCAGGTGTGATAATTTCTTATGCCACAGCCAACAGTCTTCATTTGATGCTTTTGAGTAGAAGCAACAAATTTTGTCCTTGTTTGCAGAGTCCATATTGGCTATAAACATGCTTCCTTTTCTTACTCCAGATAGAGCAAAATCACCAATCTTCTTGTGAGTGATCAAACATTCATCTTTGTCAAAATTCACCTTGAATCCTCTATCAGTAAACTGACCAACACTTAGCAGATTATGCTTGAGTTCCTTGACTAGTGCTACATCTTCAATGATGACATTACCAACTTTTAACTTGCCATATCCCAATGTGTTACCAATGCTGTCATCTCCAAAAGCAACCATTGGGCCAGCCTTCTCCTCATACTGTGATAACAGGGCCATATCACCAGTCATATGATTTGAGCATCCACTGTCCAAAATCTACATGACCTTCTTTTCACTTCCTTTGCCCTGCAATCACAAAGGTATTACTTCTCCTTTGGTACCCAAACAAGTTTGGGTCCATGTGACTTAGAAACAGTTTTATCATAAACAACATGTTTGTCAACTTTCTTGGTGTTAGTCTTCTTGTCACTGTTAGAAGTCTTAGAACCTGAAGTTTCAGACTTAGGTGACAGAGGTACCTTCCTAACTTTAGGAGGACTTGAAGACTTCGACCTTGTGTAGTGTGTGTGAGAATTGTGACTGATACAACCATCAATGAATTGCCTTCTCAAATTGAAACATCTAGTCATCACATTCATATTGCATGGCATACAATCAAATTTATCACAAAATGGAGCATCTCTATGTCTTAGAGGCACAGAACAATCATAGAACGGATTGGGCACACTACCAACAGGTTTCTTTCATGCATGAGTTAAATGATTTGTACTGAAACAGTTCTGACAAGTTTTCCTAGGGGCATTAGGCATATAAGCATAGTTGTTATCTTTGTTAATCCCTAACTTGCCATTTCTGTTCTGTTTCTTCTTAGTCACTTTCTTCTCTGATTTACTCTTCCCATCTGAAACAAACTTAACAAACTTCTTAGGTCTTGACCTATCACCTACAGGCTCCTTGGCTTTTGACTTGGCACTCTCACTCTTGGAGGATGCTTATTGTTCACTGGATTGTGCCTCATCCTCATCATTCAACATTTGCTTGATGAGTAAGGCATCCTCATCAATTTCAAATGTTGATTCTTTAAAAATTGGATTTTTAGCCTTTTTCAAAATGTGAGGCACTTCCTTATGAACAACTATGTCATCTTCAATGATAGCATAGCCTTTTCTCTGTTTAAGAGTGCCATAGTCAAGTCCAATAGCAGCCTTGGGTTTTGCTTGAATTTTCTCACAATAGGATTGCACTAGACCAGATGATTTCTTAAATGTTTTCAGTTTGAATTCATTTTCAGCTAATTCATCCCTGTGACGCCCCCAAATCCGAGGTCAGAGATTCAGGTCGTCACATCACCATTCAACCATATCATACCTGTATTAACTTTACAACTCAACAATACATCCATCCAGACCTCAATCTTACGCACATACAAGTTAGAGCCTCAGAAACGATAATCAAAAGTAACACTAAATATTATAATTCATCTGTACAATCCAGAATCTTACGCACTTCCACTTATACAACTACACTTGAAGACAAGTCTTACTATTACAGTTGAAAACCTATCAGACTTACTCTGTAGTATTTTTTTAGGAACTAAATCATCTCCGGGGTAAATCTCCTACTCCTCTTCTGCTGGTGCGGAGTTAACCGACCAAGTTCTTCTCTTTCTGAAAAGTTTTTATAAAGCAAGAATGAGCTACATAATGCTCAGCAAGTTCACCATTTTGGAAAATAATAAAGTGGTTTATTTTGAAAACGTTCCCAACTGTATGGGTGTATATCTCAGATTACAAAACATAACTCGACAATATATATGTCCGAGTTTGAATAAAACATTTATACTCACTAAGGAGCTTTAAGAATAACATATGAATCCTTTACAAGGTTCTCATTTCAATATATCTCAAGTTTGAAAATATATACGTATGAGTATATCAGTTTCGGCAAAACACTCTACGGTTAACATAATGTACAGGGAATGCATTGATGCAAAACCTCTTTCCTTCCATTAGCTTAGAAGGTTTCTCATTCAAAAACATTTCATTCTTTGAAATAATTGCAAGAGTGCACTAACACGTGCCAATCTCTATAGAAAATCTTGCAGTTCTAGATACTGCACGATGTTAATATTTTTCTTATCAAAAACCACACTATCGGCAACTTGGCACTTAGGCCCAAGAAGCAGTGTTTGAGTATTTTTCCAAAGTGGAGGATGGGACTGGAAGAAAACATAAAAACCTGACAAGGATTGACGATGATCAGTCGCCACATCCAAGTCCAATAATCCGCGGGTCTTCTCTACCGGTAGAAGGATAGAAACTACATCCGTAACTATCCTCGGGTGAAAACTACATCCGTAATCACCCTTGATGAAAACTACATCCGTAATCATCCTTCGGCAACACCTGGGCCGGAATAATAATTGATGGACCGCCTGGCTCACGGCCGCTTACACATCCCGGGAATCGTTCGTCAACGATTCCCACACCTGCCAGAGTCCCCTTTTTCTTTTCTTTTCAAAATCGTTTTGATAGAAAACCTGAGTAGTTGAAGTTCGACCTCAGTCGTCCGATAATTCTTGAAAAACGTACAAGAAGCAAATGCTGATCGGGGGTTTTCAAAAATGTTTTGGGTCCGAAAGAGTTCAAGTTTGAAAATGCTGAAGGTATCTTGGATTAGTTTTGTCTTTAAATAATGAACGATAATTAATAAATAATATTTTTAGATTTAATATATAAACAATTAGTAAAATCATTATTTAATTAAAATAAGCTTTTAATCCAAGATAGATATTTTTGAGTATTTTTAACAACGTAAAAATAATAAATACGTAAGTATACGATACTTCCCGAATGACCTTTCGGGTTTTCGTAATTTAATCACGATACAATAATATACCGCTCCCCGGTCAATAGTATATTTGGACCGCTACGACCTCTATTGTTAGAGTCGTTGTCCGAAGAAACATTTTCATTCTAAGTTCAAGGGTGTACAAACACATATGCATATATCTCAAACTTCAACATAATCTCATAAAGCATACGCATATAATACGTTTGGAACTACAAACACAAAAGTGAAAAATCCTTATATATAAGTTTTGTAAAGTAGACTTGCATAGGTAAAATCAAGAATATAATATTTTGAAATTAAATACTTAGGGTTGGAAAACTTGCCTTGGTGAGGTTGGGGTGGTCGGCTCGCGAAGTGGAATGGAAATCTATACATAATCAATATTTGTACGTTAGTACCTTAACAACGCTACTTAATCATAAGGTTTTAAAAATCGTAAGACCAACTTAACGATTCCACTTGTGATCACTAACCCTCTCATATGACCATGTCGTCACATTATCACTTTCGTTACCCATTCGACTCAAATCTATTCCTCGAACTCGAAACTCAAGTGAATATCCTTAAAACTACTTTAAACTAATCCCCTAAGTGGTTTTTCACTTGCGCACACCTCGCTCTAACATTTTTATAAAATTGAAAAATTCAACTTTTAATCAGATTCTTTTTGGATAGCCTTCCTTACTGTAAGACCTAGCTATTCTCAATTTTTTCACAATGTTTGCAGAAAGTTTGAGGGTCCAAAGACAGTTTACAAACAGACCATACAGTGCAGTCCGGATTTCAGAACCACTCCTCACTCTTCTGGTCATAACTCAAAATCTACACATCACCTAGTCATGAACTTTATATTTCTCGAAACTACATTCAAATACCTTTCTAACCATGGGTATTAGACCCTCGGGAGACAGGTTTAAGGGGTTCAAAAGCCTACTTCAAGACAGTACATACTCCCAGACTTTTTACTCAGCACACATCTTTACTTAATCCTTCAAGAACTCAACTTATACATCATATCTACCATCAAAACCATCAAGATCCTTACCATTAACACATATATGACTACATAACTCAAGAACATGGCTTACAACATGGATACAAGCATAATATCCCAAGATCTAACCATCAAAAGTCCAAAACCTCCAAGATTTACACTAATACTTTCAAACCTTAAAAGATCCATCAAATCTTGACACAAACTAAAAGTGAGAGGATGTTATACCTTTCTTGAGCCTAGGGAAGCCTTGTACGAGCTTGGGTAGCCTTAAGAACACCTTAGCTAGCTTAGATGAACCTTAAACTTCAAGATCTAAAACAAAAGTTATGGTTAGCCATTATACATCTCCAACTTCCACCATTTTTCTCACCATGCTACACTTTGAATAAAATTATGAAACTTAGTACATACCTTCACAACACCTAGGGGAAGCTTGGGTTTTAATCTTGTGAACTATAGAGGAGTAGAAGTGGAGAAAATGATTTTTCTTCCTCTCTTATTTTTCTGCTCAGATTAGAGCAGTTTGGTAAGGGGGGAAAAGAGCTTTTCTTTTGTTTTTGTTTGGTCAAATAATTGTGTGGTGTATGGATATATTGGTGGTGTATTAGATGATAAGTAATCACATGTCTCCACCCTACTAGCTAGCCCTAGGTTAGGCCATGTCTCCCTTGTACTTAAAGCATGGCTAGATGTACTACTAACCCATTCTACTTAGTTTGCTTTTTGTACTTCTAGTTAGCATTTCTAACTTAATGGTTGCATGGTATCTTGCATGGAATATTATCTCGTCTTATTACCCAACCAATTTTTGTTACGTAATCCTTAATTCTTGACGTATCTATAATAAAACTCCTCGTAATAATATTTTGTCACGTAGGGATTTTCCTTGTAATTCCTTAAGTACTTAATTGCGTAAATTCCTTAAATATCCACAACTCCTTGTCATAGTCTCTTAAAATCTCCTAATACTCTAATAACTCTCAAATCCCAAGTTTTTATAAATCTTAAGGGCAGTAGGCCTCTTGCCTTAACAATCTTCCCTTATTCTTACACAGTGAATGTAACAACATAAATTTCTCAGATAATCAATTCCATTAAACAACATAGGTGACTCAAAAGGTCCCAATTTCACAATGTCATATGATATTATATTCTTAAAAGATTACAAAAAATCAGGGTTCTTACAGCCTCCCCTCCTTAAAAGGATTCCGTCCCGGAATCAGGTTGAAAATAGTTGAGGGTACTTTTCACACATCGCCTCTTCGAGTTCCCATGTTGATTCTTCGACATTCTGGTTCCTCCACAAAACTCTCACTAGCTTGACAACTTTGTTCCTCAGCACTTGTTCCTTGATATCCATGATTTCCACGGGTTTTTCCACATAAGTCAAATCTGGCTTTAGGTCTACCTGGTCGTACTCTATCACGTGCCGAAAGTCGGTGTGGTAGGGTCGTAACATAGACACATGAAACACGTTGTGCACTTGCTGCAAGCTCGGGGGTAAGGCTAGTTCATAGGCTAACTTTCCAACGCCTCAAAATCTCAAAAGGTCCAATAAACCTCAGACTTAGCTTCCCTTTCTTACCAAACCGCATCAATCCTTTCCAGGGGGATACCTTTAGCATTACGAAGTCTCCAACCTCATACTCCTTTTATATCTCGTAAAATTTGACCATTCGAAATAATGGGTTTCGTAAAAAAAAAAACTAACGACTTATACATACACTCATTTGCACCGTAAAAACGTAATATCAATTCGAAATCTTCATTTAATAATTCGTACATATCGTGGTTGCAAAAATTTCTCATCCACCCATAAAATTACTATTCATCCAGGTTTCGAATATTCACGAAAATTAGGGTTATTGCAGTCTCCTCTCCTTAAAAGGATTTTATCTTAAGAACCTAAGGAAAATAATTATGGATACAATTCCAAACTTCCCCTTTCCAACTCTCAGGTTGACACTTCAACCCTTTTGTTCAACCCTTTAATCGCCATAGATGGTTTAGAACCATTAGTTCATTATCGAATGTATCTCTCCGTTCTATTACTCTATCCAAGAGTTATCAGTATTTATCAAATCTCTTCCTATCTAACGGAACGCTACTAGATCAAATGACAAAGACATTGTTGAGAAAAAAATGGCTTTTCCCGGATGAAATGAAAATTGGATTCATGGAACAGGAGAAAGATTTCCATTATTATGATGACTATATGATGGTCTCACCAACGCTTTAATGTTGTTTCTCAACGCATGCTCTCCTCGACCTGTATTCCTTATCGGTTGTTCTATGAATGAAAATTTCTAACCCACTACTTATACGTTCCTCTTCTACCTTGTTCATTGTATCCGTGTTGAGTCCTGGTATCGTTGGCCCGTGAATACTTTGTGGTCGTGTTTTATAATCTAAGACAACGTCAATACGCATGGTATTCCTCATATTCCTTGGCTTGATTAGAACGCATGTGTTGCCTCCCGTAAGCCGTTACCACTTGCTATGGATATTGTATAGTCTTTGGTATACGTCGAACCAGTTCAGCTACTATATCCCTCGTTCATTGACTTCTACGTAATGCAAGAAAAACGAAACTTCTTCTTTCGCAATATGGTTTACAAGAGACGGACTTGCGTTCACATGGTGACGATCGTGATAACAACGTTCATTTCATGGACAAGTTTTTATTCTCGACTGCCCCGTGAAATCTAAAGCACAACACTAAATATAAATTCGATCGTCTGGATAATTCTTCGTCCCTTAAGTCTTTATCTGGCGTAATCGCTGCAGAAGTTTTATATTGCACCACCATCTCTTCCGTATATAAATCGATAATCTTCTAAATGGAAAGTCCCTCGTAGGTAAATCACTTGGTCCAACAATTATAAATCAACTAGGGCCATCTCTTGGCTCGGTCTTCGGCGACCTACTTATGAAATTCATTATAATTCTGTCCACGTTTAAGATTTTCTACAGGCGGAATTAATCCACTAGATCTCTATCATTCTGCTTTTGACATGTCGCGTTTGTACTTAATAGTTTTCCAATACCATTCTTCGTATCCGCTTGCCAACATTCTCTTAATTCTCTATACCTCTTTGTCCTTCCCCATAATTTAGTCATTTTTCCTCTAACATTATTATTTATTGTATATACTCTATTTTCTTGGTCAATACTGACTGAATTCCAATTTCGAATAATCCCTTCTATAGGTATCGGCCACCACACTGGCCTCCCCTGGGTAATAACAAATTTCTCCATTATACTCCCTGTTCCATTTCGTCACCTTCTCTCTTATGTTTAATTCTAATATGAAGATATACTTATGGCACTTGTGGAAAAATTTCACACTTTTCTCATAAGGTTAACGTCTCAGTTTTATGCGTGAACGCTATCATGACTAATCCCCGACTCACGGTTAGTATATCCTATCCCGTAACCTTTATGTTGTTTAGAAGTATAGGCTATCATCCCCTTTCTACTGCATCAGCACACATCTTAACTCTTAAAAGATGCATCATCGTGACCCTTAAAGTCCTCTTCTCATCATAAAGTATAGCTAACAACGAGGTTGTCACTAATCGCTCATATCATTCTTAAAACTTTATTTATTAACCCACAAGGGCTTCTGACTCACTAGTCAATCCACATGATATTACCAAAATTTATAATGTTTATATTAGTGTGAAATGCCGACTTTGGTGCAATACAGAGATCGATCTTGAGTTGGTGAAACCTTCTCTTCAACCTTATCTTTGAAAAACAACTACACATTTTAACTAGTCAACAATTCCTCCATTTCCGATAAGGGTATCAGTTCTCGATGGTAGATGTAAGATGTCATACGCTCGTCCTCTTTCACAACTGGTGCCAATCAGCCTGAGGCCTGCATGCTGCTGCGATTCCCAATAAACTTGATTAGGTGGTAATCTCGAAGGATCATTGGGATATATCCATGCATCCATTTGCTATTAGGGCCTTTTAAACTTTATGTCTCTCTATGTGCATCAATCCCTTTAAGCTAAGTAAAGCTTCACATTCTTGCCACAATATTTCTTCCTTTCTTGTCCATCTCACTTCCATGTTAGTTTCCTCTAAGGATATGTCTTACATCGCAGTCGATTTGCATTTCTTGGATCAGGAAAAGGCTTGGTAACTCCAGAATTCATTAATATAACATCCTGATGGCGGTTGGTAGGGGCGTGCTCCCAACCACCTCATAATTTCTTATAACCTTCCTCACACTAATATTAAAGGTCCTTGTGGTATGCCCCAACATGTTATTCCTACTTTAAATAATCACTCGGCATAACGCTCTGGCTGCACAATTACAACATTTGGTTTTTGATCTCATATTGGTGCAACGGTTCACAATTGTACCTCCCGTTCACCTTTGAGTAATCACTTTTGAAAGGAATGGTTTTAAAATAACAAGGTCCAATAGATAATTTCAATAAGAATTCCACATTGGATGTTCCAAGGATGTTGATGGTTCCAAATACTAGGAGTCTCGATTTTCGGAGATGTAAGGATGGACAAAAAGAATACAACAAGGTTTATTCCTTCATGTCCTGAAAATTTGGTAATGTGATATCATAGAGAATGTTGCACGAGGGCAATGATTGTTGGATACAAAAGTCATAAAGATGGTCTTTATACAATTCTTACATCTGGGGAATACTTTTCCTCTTGAAAAATAGAGGATCTAAAAAGTCCCATTGATAAAGGTCAACCGATCGAAAGAAATTCTACTATGTGACGATAAAAAAAATGAAGCAGTTTATCATTCAAGTAATCTATGGTTTCAAATGAATATTCATTATATGAATGAAAGAACAGAATATTCAAGTGACATAAAGTCTGATACAAAGATGTGTAGAATTCAAGTTGAGTGGACGACCTCACTAGGTCTCAATCAAGTCATTCGTCAAAACTTTCATCATCATACTTTACCACATGCAAAATGCATTACGGAATTAAAGAATGAATTAAATTGGGAGTTAGACCAGTGAAACAATAACTAGTCCCTTTCAAGAAACACTAGCAACTAGCTAGACAAAATTTGCTAGTTCGCCTGTTTGAGACATCACCACTAGCTAGGACAATTAGCTAGGTGTTCTTCACAACATTACAATTTTGACTAGTTAGAACAATCAACTAGTCATTCATATTGACATATTGACTAGCCAGTTTCAATTGGCTAGAACGGAATTTCAACATCGTAGCCACTGAAGAAACTTTAGGCTACTCGGACAACGAATGGAAATAAGAAGTTATTAAGTTTGAAAAAAAGAAAACTATAAAATATGAAGAGAATGTTCTAGGTATCGAAACAATCGATAACCTCTCATCAAATATTACTTATCAGTGAAACGGTCCACCCAAGGGTGCCTCCGTACACATGCTTTATCAGATCTTACAGTAGAATGAAATTCAGAATACTAGTATCAAAATGATATCCTTACTATGATTTCAATGTACGACGCACAATCTCATTTTGAATAGAAGAAAGGATTCATGAGGAATATCTGGATGTTAAACCATCCATGTTCTCAACAAGTTGATAAATATTTATGGGCTCGACTGAAGAGTGCAAGTATGAAAGAAGTAGTCAGATATCAATATTCGTTTAGGAATATTCATTGATTAATTAAGGAAACAATTGTTGAACATTCCTTGGATAATTGAAAGGAAGTGTAAATAGTCCTGAGCAGAACGAAATAATTATAAACTTCAAATAGAATACTCGGGGATCAAATAAGATACTTTGGATGAGTCCCGGTTTAGAGAAAGTATATCACTGGTGGTTATTCCACAAGTTTGAAGTAGAATGCTAGAAGGGTTACCTGATATAAACTAATCGAGGTAACATGGTTAGTGAACAGTTTAAAATGAAGTAGTGCACCAGCCGGTAGTTGCCAAAATAAGTTAATAATTATTCGTGCATCTCATTATCACCATTATGAGGGTAACTCCATCTCTTCGTCTTCGTAATACAAGACACCAACTAGTACGTCTCTCAATCATCATCTTAAAGTCATTTATCGAGTTAGGGTTTCACAAATATATCTGTCATTTCCGTGCTTTATCTTGAAGACCAAGCTTCACATCATTTCGGGGACACCTGCTAAGTCCATAGGGTCCTACTTCATGCCTTTCGACATGAATCATAAGTGGCCAGTTCCCCCTGGGAACATATCAAAGAGATCTCTCAGGGATCTCAGTGCAGTCCATAGGTTCAGTGGCGGGTGTGTGCATGTGAACATATACCAAAATATTGAGGTCTACAACACATATATACGTAGTCCCTGATAACATCTCTATCAAAGGATCCCACTCTAGACCCACTGGTCTTTTCTTTTGGTAGACTCTGAGATCACTGTATCGCTCGTTGCAACCATATTCAACTTCACTTGAGTCCCTTTGTTAATTCTACTTGGTTGTTCTCTAAGTTGAACTACCATGCTCTAGCGCCCGAACCATGCGCGGAATTATCTAGCACGCTCGTCTTATGATAACATTCTTGTATAACACATGTAAAATTTACCATCAAGGGTAATGAAATCCACAACGGCATAGTAACCACCTTTCAGGTAAACCCGTTACTTATCGAAAATCGGATCTTATAGCCAAAGTAAAAGACTGTCATTATTCCAAGTACTAAGTACCCTTAATTATGTAGGGAAGTCTAAACTTCTTGATTCTTAAAATGCTGCCTCCTAAACTGTGGAGGACTATGGGCCACAAAATTTATGCCAGCCTAGTCATCCGATCATATTGGCAATATCGCCTCTATCTCAGCTGCTCTTGAGATTTCGCTCTGCTTCCTATATCATTACCTATGATAGGTCATGTACGACTCTCAAACCTCTATTCATCATTCTGAAGGTCTCTAAGGATTCTATCAGCCCTAGTATAATACCTCCAGTAAACACTCCAGTCCATTCTACTCACAGGTACCTCTTCCGGTAGTCCAATAATAAGTTTACTACGATCTCTTATGTCATTCTCCTACTTAGACTTAACTCTCCACACTCTCGTTTCTGAGTACTGTAACTTATCTCTCTGATACCATTTCTGTGACGCCCCCAAATCCGAGGTCAGAGATTCAGGTCGTCACATCACCATTCAACCATATCATACCTGTATTAACTTTACAACTCAACAATACATCCATCCAGACCTCAATCTTACGCACATACAAGTTAGAGCCTCAGAAACGATAATCAAAAGTAACACTAAATATTATAATTCATCTGTACAATCCAGAATCTTACGCACTTCCACTTATACAACTACACTTGAAGACAAGTCTTACTATTACAGTTGAAAACCTATCAGACTTACTCTGTAGTATTTTTTAGGAACTAAATCATCTCCGGGGTAAATCTCCTACTCCTCTTCTGCTGGTGCGGAGTTAACCGACCAAGTTCTTCTCTTTCTGAAAAGTTTTTATAAAGCAAGAATGAGCTACATAATGCTCAGCAAGTTCACCATTTTGGAAAATAATAAAGTGGTTTATTTTGAAAACGTTCCCAACTGTATGGGTGTATATCTCAGATTACAAAACATAACTCGACAATATATATGTCCGAGTTTGAATAAAACATTTATACTCACTAAGGAGCTTTAAGAATAACATATGAATCCTTTACAAGGTTCTCATTTCAATATATCTCAAGTTTGAAAATATATACGTATGAGTATATTAGTTTCGGCAAAACACTCTACGGTTAACATAATGTACAGGGAATGCATTGATGCAAAACCTCTTTCCTTCCATTAGCTTAGAAGGTTTCTCATTCAAAAACATTTCATTCTTTGAAATAATTGCAAGAGTGCACTAACACGTGCCAATCTCTATAGAAAATCTTGCAGTTCTAGATACTGCACGATGTTAATATTTTTCTTATCAAAAACCACACTATCGGCAACTTGGCACTTAGGCCCAAGAAGCAGTGTTTGAGTATTTTTCCAAAGTGGAGGATGGGACTGGAAGAAAACATAAAAACCTGACAAGGATTGACGATGATCAGTCGCCACATCCAAGTCCAATAATCCGCGGGTCTTCTCTACCGGTAGAAGGATAGAAACTACATCCGTAACTATCCTCGGGTGAAAACTACATCCGTAATCACCCTTGATGAAAACTACATCCGTAATCATCCTTCGGCAACACCTGGGCCGGAATAATAATTGATGGACCGCCTGGCTCACGGCCGCTTACACATCCCGGGAATCGTTCGTCAACGATTCCCACACCTGCCAGAGTCCCCTTTTTCTTTTCTTTTCAAAATCGTTTTGATAGAAAACCTGAGTAGTTGAAGTTCGACCTCAGTCGTCCGATAATTCTTGAAAAACGTACAAGAAGCAAATGCTGATCGGGGGTTTTCAAAAATGTTTTGGGTCCGAAAGAGTTCAAGTTTGAAAATGCTGAAGGTATCTTGGATTAGTTTTGTCTTTAAATAATGAACGATAATTAATAAATAATATTTTTAGATTTAATATATAAACAATTAGTAAAATCATTATTTAATTAAAATAAGCTTTTAATCCAAGATAGATATTTTTGAGTATTTTTAACAACGTAAAAATAATAAATACGTAAGTATACGATACTTCCCGAATGACCTTTCGGGTTTTCGTAATTTAATCACGATACAATAATATACCGCTCCCCGGTCAATAGTATATTTGGACCGCTACGACCTCTATTGTTAGAGTCGTTGTCCGAAGAAACATTTTCATTCTAAGTTCAAGGGTGTACAAACACATATGCATATATCTCAAACTTCAACATAATCTCATAAAGCATACGCATATAATACGTTTGGAACTACAAACACAAAAGTGAAAAATCCTTATATATAAGTTTTGTAAAGTAGACTTGCATAGGTAAAATCAAGAATATAATATTTTGAAATTAAATACTTAGGGTTGGAAAACTTGCCTTGGTGAGGTTGGGGTGGTCGGCTCGCGAAGTGGAATGGAAATCTATACATAATCAATATTTGTACGTTAGTACCTTAACAACGCTACTTAATCATAAGGTTTTAAAAATCGTAAGACCAACTTAACGATTCCACTTGTGATCACTAACCCTCTCATATGACCATGTCGTCACATTATCACTTTCGTTACCCATTCGACTCAAATCTATTCCTCGAACTCGAAACTCAAGTGAATATCCTTAAAACTACTTTAAACTAATCCCCTAAGTGGTTTTTCACTTGCGCACACCTCGCTCTAACATTTTTATAAAATTGAAAAATTCAACTTTTAATCAGATTCTTTTTGGATAGCCTTCCTTACTGTAAGACCTAGCTATTCTCAATTTTTTCACAATGTTTGCAGAAAGTTTGAGGGTCCAAAGACAGTTTACAAACAGACCATACAGTGCAGTCCGGATTTCAGAACCACTCCTCACTCTTCTGGTCATAACTCAAAATCTACACATCACCTAGTCATGAACTTTATATTTCTCGAAACTACATTCAAATACCTTTCTAACCATGGGTATTAGACCCTCGGGAGACAGGTTTAAGGGGTTCAAAAGCCTACTTCAAGACAGTACATACTCCCAGACTTTTTACTCAGCACACATCTTTACTTAATCCTTCAAGAACTCAACTTATACATCATATCTACCATCAAAACCATCAAGATCCTTACCATTAACACATATATGACTACATAACTCAAGAACATGGCTTACAACATGGATACAAGCATAATATCCCAAGATCTAACCATCAAAAGTCCAAAACCTCCAAGATTTACACTAATACTTTCAAACCTTAAAAGATCCATCAAATCTTGACACAAACTAAAAGTGAGAGGATGTTATACCTTTCTTGAGCCTAGGGAAGCCTTGTACGAGCTTGGGTAGCCTTAAGAACACCTTAGCTAGCTTAGATGAACCTTAAACTTCAAGATCTAAAACAAAAGTTATGGTTAGCCATTATACATCTCCAACTTCCACCATTTTTCTCACCATGCTACACTTTGAATAAAATTATGAAACTTAGTACATACCTTCACAACACCTAGGGGAAGCTTGGGTTTTAATCTTGTGAACTATAGAGGAGTAGAAGTGGAGAAAATGATTTTTCTTCCTCTCTTATTTTTCTGCTCAGATTAGAGCAGTTTGGTAAGGGGGGAAAAGAGCTTTTCTTTTGTTTTTGTTTGGTCAAATAATTGTGTGGTGTATGGATATATTGGTGGTGTATTAGATGATAAGTAATCACATGTCTCCACCCTACTAGCTAGCCCTAGGTTAGGCCATGTCTCCCTTGTACTTAAAGCATGGCTAGATGTACTACTAACCCATTCTACTTAGTTTGCTTTTTGTACTTCTAGTTAGCATTTCTAACTTAATGGTTGCATGGTATCTTGCATGGAATATTATCTCGTCTTATTACCCAACCAATTTTTGTTACGTAATCCTTAATTCTTGACGTATCTATAATAAAACTCCTCGTAATAATATTTTGTCACGTAGGGATTTTCCTTGTAATTCCTTAAGTACTTAATTGCGTAAATTCCTTAAATATCTACAACTCCTTGTCATAGTCTCTTAAAATCTCCTAATACTCTAATAACTCTCAAATCCCAAGTTTTTATAAATCTTAAGGGCAGTAGGCCTCTTGCCTTAACAATCTTCCCTTATTCTTACACAGTGAATGTAACAACATAAATTTCTCAGATAATCAATTCCATTAAACAACATAGGTGACTCAAAAGGTCCCAATTTCACAATGTCATATGATATTATATTCTTAAAAGATTACAAAAAATCAGGGTTCTTACAATCCCTAAGAGCCTTTTCCACTTGACTAGCACATAAAACCTTATTCTGCAAATATTCAACTTCTTTCTTAAGGTTTTCTACTTGCATAGCAGTTAGCTCAAGTTCCTCATTCTTTTTTATTAACATTTCATTTCTAGTAGACAGTTTAGTAATCTCCTCATTAGCAGCAGTCATACTAGCATGAATATTAAACATCTCAACAGATAGTTGCTCAATCATGCATTTATACTCAGAAACAGACATGTATATAGTAGTGAGAGATGGTACCTGAGAGTCTGATGGAGATGTGTCATCCTTGGAATTGGCCATCAAGGCATAGTTGCAGAATTCTTATTCCTCTCCATCACTATCAGAATCATCCCAACACTTCCCTTCAGCTATGTAGGCCTTGTCTTGTGTCTGCTTTCTCAGAAGGGCCTCATACTTAGCTTCAAGTTCCAGAAACTCTTTATCCTTCTTTTTAGGCTTCTTGTATTCACTGGCAAAATGCCCTAGGTCATTGCATCTATAACACCTTACAGATGACCTATCCACATGGCTGGTTTTAAATTTATTCTTGTTTGGTTTCACAGGTGCCTTGCTTTTGTTGAATGAATGGTTTTGGGTTTTGGGTTTGAAGGGTTGGTTCCTCTTGAATCTGATGTTTGGAAATTTTCTGGCCATGAAAGCATATGAAGTGTTTTCCATTCCATCTAGCTCTTCAAGAGTATAGAACTCTTCTTCCTCCTTCTCCTCAACAGGTTCATTTACCTCAGCTTCAGTTTCTTCATCATCTACTATCTCCTCTATCCTTAGCTGGCTTGTAGATGCTTCTAGGTCTTGAATAGATTTGTTGACAATCATGGCACATGATGTGTTTATCATTCTGCCTTGGTTGGCTTGGATAGCCCTTTTCTGAAGCAACTCAAGCTCATGAGTCTTTAAAACCCCATAGAGCACATCATAAGTGATTTTGTTCAAATCTCTTTCCCTTAGAGAAATGACCCTTTGCTCTAGATGATTTGGTGAAGATAGCAAAAACTTCATGTTTAATTCCTTGGTGCTGTAAACCTTTCCATTCATCTGCAACTCAGTAACTAGCTTGTGAAATCTCTCAAACATCTCAGTAATGCTTTCCTTGGGCTGTGCCATGAAAGCTTCATACTGTGTGACCAGTATATGTTTCTTGTTTTCCTTGACCTCATCAATTCCTTCACATAACACCTCAATGTGATCCCACATTTCTTTGGCAGATGTGCATGATGCAATATTTGCAAACATTGACATATCCATGGAATCAATAATTAGCAACATGAGATGGCTGTCAAGAGCAACCATCTCCTTCTCTGATTCTGTCCATTTGGATGGTTCCTTGGCCACATAAGATCTTGGAACAGTTGTGGTTCCAACAGTCTTTTCAGGTATTTCTTGTTGTGGAACAAAGGGACCATTCTTGAGAATCTCAGGATATAAAGGATGAGAGGCTTTGATGAACAACATCATTTTTATCTTCCAGAGGTTGTAGTTTTCTTTGTCAAACTTAGGGACTTTCACCGTTCCTGTGGTCTTTGGTGTATTCGAACTCATGATCATTTTTCTGTTTTTGAATAAACAGCCTGCTCTGATACCACTTGTTGAGTATTGAATACAGTAAAAGAATACAGTGGGGGGGTGAATGGATTCTTGAACTTTTCTTCGCTCTTGAATCTGTGTAGCAGATTGGTGTTTGTGTGTGCCAAGCTTAGGTGCGGATAAAAGATAACACAAGACACAATGTCACTTTAATCTAATATATTATTAGATAAAGGTTGCTACAATCTGTGAATACAAATGATAGTATTCTCAGCTTCATTTTTCTCAGAGAGATATGACTTACAATGTGTATGAAAAACTTAACCAACTAAAGAAGTGAGATTGTATTCTTATAGATCATGAATACAACTCAGTTACTATAGATAAGGTTACAGGATAAATTACTTTCTTACATGTCTATCTGTTAGGTCGAATACACAATAAGCAATCAAATACTGTATGAGTAACTTAACAAGAACACACTGTTTAACAATTAAAAATTGTTTGGAATTAATAATTCCTCTCTCGGTGATGTAAATATCACAGAGAGCTGCTTAGGTTACAATCAATAGATTTCTCAATGTTCGATTACCCTTCTAGGGTTAACCTAACTGTATTTATAGAACATACAGCTTCGTACAATCAGTAACTGATACTCCTAAAATCAAGCTATACAATTGATATCAATCACGATTGCTCCAGTCTTCCAAGTCAACTCAATCTCTTTGACAGCTTTCCAATCTTCAAAGATATTGCTTCCATATTTATCAATCTTCAAACACTGTTGACTCTTCAGACAATACTGCTACAGAGTTTAACAAACTCTGTTTGCGCTTCCAGTCAGTGTTTAATCAAACTCTGACTGCTTCCAGCTAAACTCTGTTTTCTGACTTTAGCTTCCAAACACTGTTTTCATCAATCATTTCTAACAATCTCCCCCAACTTGTCCATTAGCAAGAATGTACAAGTTTTACAGTAAATGATGATGTCAAAACAAATACAAAGTTTACAGTGTTTAACATACAAACAGAGTTTAAGCTATTACTTAACAAATTCTTCATGAAATAAGAAAATTCTTACAGACTTTAATCTCTAATCTCTTGAAGATCAGGCACTGTCCTGAGATAGTCTATAAGCAACCTTCTTTCAGCATTTTCAAGCTCTATCTGCATAGCTTCTTTGATTTCTCTCAACTGAGGATCATTCTCATCAGTTTGATAGATAGCAGCTCTAAGATCATAGATTTTGTTTCTTCTCATCTCATTTCCCAGCCTGATGTATTTCACCTCTTCAGATTTTACATTGAAATCCAGAACAGTAATTCCAAGATCTGTTTTCAGCTTTGTAGTCCCCTTCTCCATTTCAATCAGATTGCCATTCCAATCTCTGTATTTAGGAACATACTTGCTGTTGAATTTCATTTGCCTTCTTGCAAGGTTTTGAATCATTCTTTGTTGAAGTACATTTGCAACTGACTGAGTTCTTTGATTTCTCACTCTGAAAATATATAGAACATATTCAAGTTCTTCAGCATACTTTAATTCAATATCCTTTTCAGAGACTTTAAATACTGTTCCATCAGCCATGAAATATAGCAAGAAATCCTTTTCTAGACTCTTCTGATATACAAGCTGTACTGATTCCAGTTTGTCTAAACTCTCTTGAGTGACACCACCTCCTGGAACAGACAGTGAAGAAGGATCTCTAGGACCAACATATTGTCTTTTATCTCTGTGTGAGCCTATGCCTTCTTTGTTGTATCCAACTTTACCAGATAAAGCTCTACCATCAGAAAAATCCATTGGAATTGTAGCTTCTAGTCTTGGATCATGAGGAGCACCTCTTTTAAATGTTGATTTCAACTGAGAAGACAATAATGGTGTGGTCACAACTTGTGCAGCAACAGAGGTTGTGTTTTCATTCTTCTGTACAACATGTGTATCAACAGAGGTTGTAACTATACTTTTCAGTTTTTGCTTAGCTTCTGCATCTGTTGGTTTTCTGAATACTTGCATTCTTTGATCTGTACCAACTAGTTCTTTGATTTGAATACCTTTAAGAACAGGCTTTGCAGCTTTAGCAACTTTCACATTCTTCTTTCCTTTTTCAGACTTTAAAGCTTTCAGATGCTTTTCTTGTAAACTCTTCTCTTCAGCTTTAGCATCTTCTATGGTCACTCCTTCTGCATTCTCTTCCATGAAAAGCTTAACAGCTAACTCCTCATCGGTCTTTGGGTTTGATGTTAATTCCAAACTCTTGGTCTTTGAGGTACCTTGAGTTTCAGTGTTTGTTCCAACAGACTGTGATTTAAAAGATTTGCCAGATCTCAGAGTTTGCCTTTCAGAGTTTAAAACCTTGCTTTTATCACTTGCCCCTCCATCTCCAGCATCATCCTTTTGAGTCAGAGTTTGAGAAACTTTGCATTTAGACTTAGTCACTCTCTCCCCCTTTTTGACATCATCAGGAATTAGTATTGATGTAATGAGCTCTAAAGAGTTTGCAATTGAATCCACCTTAGCAGATAAAGCAGTCTGATTTTCTTCAACCTTTCCTAGCCTGGCAAAGAGAGTGTCTTGAACTTTGGACAGCTGAACAGCTTTTATTTTGGACTCTCTTTCCATCTTCAACTCTCTTGACTGAATCTCAGTCTTCAAGGAAGCAATTTCTTGTTTAGTGTCAGCAAAATTTCCTTCAAGAGTCTTGACTTGTACTACAGTTGCCTTTAAACAGGATAAGATTTCTGGATTTGAAATTTGCTTTGCAGTTTGCTTAACAAACTCAGATGCTCTCCCTTTTGGAAAAATGCAATCTTGTTTATACCAATTTTCAGCAGATTTAGCAAGATGCTCTACTTCAACAGCATGTGATGGACAAGGCTGAGCAAAAGGTGTATGTTTACTATCTGTCTGTGCAGGTGCACTCACAAAAGAGTCAGAGTGTGCACTACTGTCAGATTCATCTTCAGCACTTGCATCTTTAGCTTGAGCATCCTTTAAAGAACCACTGTGCTGAGCAGTGTCAGCCACAGTTTCTGCAATAACTTCTGCAACCTTTTCACTAATGACCTCATGTTGCACAGGTTCTGCAACAGAGTTTGCCTTAGTAGCTTCATCACCTTTGTCTTCAATTTGAGAAGATACCAGCTCTGTGTGTGATGCCACAGCTTTAGGAACATGTACTACAGGCTCATCAGCTACACCAGGAGCTTCAACATGAACAACAGGTGAGACAGGATCAAGAATTGATTCAGGAACATCATGTACTGGTGACAAACCATCTCTTTGATCCTCTTCTACAGGCATTTTATCCTCTGTAGATATTTCAACAGTAACATTATCCTCTGCAGGCATTTCAACCTCTGCAGGTATTTCTACTTTGTCATCCACAATATTCTCTGCAGGCATGTCAACTTTTGCAGGTACTTCAACATTCACTGTATCCTCAACAGTAGGTGTTTGCTGTGAAACCACCTCTGGAGCTTCAACAACATTCTCTGCATCTGAATCAGAAAGAATTAATCTCCTTTTCTTGATTGGCACAACAATCTCCTCTTCATCTTCACTTGAGCTTTCTTTTGGTGGTGAAAGTGAAGGTCTGTTTGCATGTTGCTTCATTCTTCTAGTATAAACAGCTCCAGGTAATGTCTGTTTAGCCTTTGAATGTTTAGTGTTTTGGGCAGTGTGCTTCTTTCTCTTTGGCTTGATTTTGGCTGGTTCAGTAGGTGCTGGCTCAGAGTGTAAGGTATCAGTGTTTAAAGCTTCAGTGTTTAATGGTTCAGTGTTTGAGGGTTCAGTGTTTGAGGGTGGAGAGTTTATTGGTGGAGAGTTTAAAGTTTCTGGTTGTGGTTGTTGAGATGTAGTAGGTACAGTAGTTGTGGGTGTTGGAGGTGTTGGTTCAGAGTTTATGGTTTCTGGTGGTTCAGGCATTTGTTGTGGTGATTGAGGGTCTTGTGGTTGGTTCACATAGTTTTGTAAGGCTAAAGGCATAAACAACTCAGGTATTTGCTGTTTAGTGACATCTTTGTTTGTCAAATCAGTGAACATTCTCTTAGCAACTTGAAAAGGCTGAATTACATCAGCTTCATCAATTGGAATGTTAGGCACACATGCAGTAAATAGCAATTGACAAAAACGAGCAAAATAAACAGTAGTAGACTCAGACAATCGCTCTCCCAAGTTCATTAGTACTAGTCTACCAAAATCGAAGTTACCTCCATATAGTAGAGCATGACCAATTTGGAGAGTATCCAGAGGTAGTGCATCCCAGTTTGTTGTCTTCTTTCCAAAAGCCCTTGTTATGCAATCGAAAAAGAAACTCCATTCTTTTCTCAAACTTGGCCGTCTCAAAGACCCTATCTTGTTCAAGTTTCCTGCACATCCAATTTGTTCCAACATTGTCCTCAATCGATCATGACCAACAACACTGTAAGAAGTGTGTGTCTCAAAATCCAAAGCATCCCTGACAGTGGTTGGAGTAATGATATACTCTGATTCTTCATGAGTGAAAATGATTGTTGGAGTGCCAGCCTCTCCTCCATCATCATATTCAGAGTTTGTCCAGAAAGTAGCAATCTGTGAAGCAGATAATGTTGGTGGTGCAGTTAGAGCCGTCCCTATCTCAGAATCGTTCAAGAAGTTTTGGAACAAGTGAAACGCCTGTGGAGCATTTTCATTATCCAATGGTGCTGCATAGTTACTAGGGAGAAAAACTAACCCTGCTGCATCAAACGCTTTAGTTGCCATTAGTAACAAGATACGAAGATATGCAGAGAAAAGATTTGAATGCACTGTAAGTGTTTATCAAAAAGTGAAGGAGAGAATAAGAGAAGTGTGAAAATGAATAAGTATGTAAGTAACTGTGAGTGGGTGAATGTGAATCGATATGGAGTGAGAGACTAAAGACGATTAGAGTAAAATTAAAACTCAATCGTTTATTTAGTAAAAACGCGCAACTGTTGTAGAGTAGTGTGTGAGTGGGACACAATCATGGGACACGTGTCAAACAGCCAAAGGATCACTTAATAATTACCGCTGTTATTCCTATAATCACGACACTTAGACACATTAACACTAATTAACAGTTGTCAACCACCCCAATTACTTCAAAATAATCAAATCATCTCAATAAAACTTTACCTCAGAGTACTTAACACAACTCAACAGTGTTTATCGATTTTCCAACTTTATCACTAAAACCCTTTCAAAAATTGTACAGTTGTGAATATGAGTGTGTGTGAAGCAGAGTTTACTGAAATCAATTTTTAGAGCATCTAATATTTCATAAAATCCATAACAAACAGTTAATAAACACTGAATGCACAAACTCTCATATTAAACACTGATTGTTTGATGAATGCTAAACTCTGTAGTTACTGTAATACAGAGATCTGAAAACTTCTATTCCCTTTGATGTCCATGATTATCCAAGTAAGCACACAGTCTTTAAAGACAAAAATATCAAGAGATAGAAATCAGAGTTTCATTCAGTGAATAACAGTCATGAACTGGATATTCTCACAAACTCTCAATGCACACAAGTGTTTAGGTGAAGTGTTTACACTCACATTCAATCAGAAATAGCAGAATCTACCATATGCTTGAATGTCCACCAATTCTACACTACCTTGAGTACATGTATTCACAAATCAAAAGGACTTTATTCAGGGTTTAAATGGAGTAAGATCAAACAGATGAAAAGAGATGTTTTATTCATGAGTGACTTCAAGCTGAACATCTTAAGAGAACAAAGTGTTCAGTCACAGTATGTATTTGTATAGGATCAGTATATATGCTCTTTTTCTTTTTCTTTTTCTTTTTTTTTTATTTTTTTTTATTTTTTTTTATTTAGCATATATACTGAATAAACTTTTCTTTTCTTGAGAAATACTCATCTGCTTGAGAAAAAAAATATAACTGCTCTTAACACTTCAGAGTATAAGAAAAATGAGCAGTTAATAAGGCTCAAAGGGGTTTACTAAGGATGGAATTTATGAACAGTGTTTGAAAGAATGGTAAATCCTATTGCCTTTATCATTTTCATGCACACACATATCATGTAGTCTCAAAATGGTTTAATACAAGTTCTAGAGAAACATACTACCTGATGAATATCACACAACAATAAATACTGATTGATAGAAAATGTATCAATCACTGATTTGGCTCAAACTCTCACAGGTTGTAGACATGAATCTGAACTCACCAAACTAATCAATGACACATCTCAAGTTTTATGGTTTTCACAAGTACAAACAAGGAATCATCATGAACCATACCTTTGGAAACAGAATGTCACTTATCAGAGTTTAGAGTTCATCAATAACCAAAATTATTTATGAGTAGCCATGCACACAATATTCATAGACTCAGAGTTTAGGACTAAATAAACTAAGAGATGCTATAAATATGAAACAGTATCATGCTGTGTTAATTTTCTGCACAAAGTCTGATTAGATAGCAGTGACTCAGAAAGAATCATGATTTAATTACTGTGAATCATGCTTCATACATATTTCTTCATTGGTATTTTCATTCAGACAATAATCAATTCTGAATTCACTGAGTGTATCTAACATGTTAACAGTATTTAACAGACAGACATGCTGACAGAGTTTAAAAAGATTTAAACATTTGCATGCAGAACAGAGTTTAATACTAAGGTTCACATAGCACTTAACAATTTACAGAAAACATGAGCAATAAGTTTTTGAGTCTAACCAACATCTCTAGTCAAAACTAGAGACCATTCCTAGTTCATTGACCAGTCTTGTAAATGTAACTTCACTCAATGGCTTGGTGAAGATATCTGCAAGTTGTTGTTCTGTAGACACAAAGTGAAGCTCAATGTTGCCTTCCTCTACATGCTCTCTGATGAAGTGATACCTTATGCTGATGTGCTTTGTCATTGAATGTTGCACTGGATTACCTGTCATTGCAATAGCACTTTGATTATCACAGTAAATAGGTATCTTGGAATACCTTAATCCATAATCCAGCAGTTGATTCTTCATCCATAAAATCTGTGCACAACAGCTACCAGCAGCAATATACTCTGCTTCAGCTGTAGATGTAGATATTGACTTCTGTTTCTTGCTGTACCAGGAAACAAGTCTGTCACCCAGAAATTGACAACTTCCACTGGTGGTTTTTCTGTCTATCTTACATCCAGCAAAGTCTGCATCAGAGTAACCAAGAAGTTTAAACTCTGATTCTCTTGGATACCACAGCCCCAAAGTCATAGTGCCCTTGAGGTACTTGAATATCCTCTTTACTGCTGTTAAATGTGGTTCTCTTGGATCAGCCTGGAACCTTGCACACAAGCAAGTTGCATACATGATATCAGGTCTGCTAGCTGTCAAATAGAGCAAAGAACCAATCATTCCTCTGTAACCTGTCATATCTACTGATGACCCTGCATCTTTGTCCAATTTTGTTGCAGTTGCCATGGGAGTTGTTGCAGATGAACAGTCAAGCATACCAAATTTCTTGAGAAGGTTTCTGGTATATTTTGCTTGATTTATAAAAATTCCATCATCTGTTTGCTTCACCTGTAGGCCTAGAAAATAACTAAGCTCTCCCATCATACTCATTTGATATCTTGACTGCATAAGTTTGGCAAACTTCTTGCAGAGTTTATCATTAGTAGACCCAAAAATAATGTCATCCACATATATCTGAACTAAAAGCAAGTCACTACCATTTTGGAAATAAAACAGAGTTTTGTCAATAGTACCTCTGTTAAATCCACTTTCTAGTAGAAATTTGGCAAGGGTTTCATACCATGCCCTTGGTGCCTGCTTAAGTCCATAGAGTGCCTTGTCTAACCTGTAGACATAATCTGGATATTTTGGATCTACAAACCCTGGTGGTTGTTCCACAAACACTTCTTCTTCAAGTTTTCCATTCAAAAATGCACTTTTTACATCCATTTGAAATACTTTGAATTTCATGTGAGAGGCATATGCAAGAAAGATTCTGATTTCCTCCAATCTAGCCACTGGAGCAAATGTTTCATCATAGTCTATTCCTTCCTGTTGTGAGTAGCCTTTTGCAACCAGTCTTGCCTTGTTCCTTGTGATAACACCTTCACTGTCAGTTTTATTCCTGAAAACCCATTTAGTACCAACAATGGATCTGTTCTTGGGCCTTGGTACAAGGGTCCACACTTCATTTCTTTCAAATTCATTTAGCTCTTCTTGCATTGCTGTTATCCAGTCAGCATCTTTAAGAGCTTCTTCCACTTTCTTTGGCTCAGATTGTGACAAGAATGCATGAAACAGACATTCATTTGTTGTTGCACTTCTTGTCCTTACTTTTGCATCTGGATCACCAATGATCAAATCAGGTGTGTGAGATTTAGTCCATTTTCTTGCAGAAGGCAGATTGCTTCTGTCATCATGTGATCCTCCCCCTTGATCCATGCTCTCCTGATTTTCTTGGTGTCTTTCTTCATTTTCTGATGCTCCCCCTGAATGTGACTTCTCAGAATTATCAACAGAGTTTGAATCAACAGAGTTTGATTCAGAATTATCAACTGAGTCACTATCAGTGTTTGAATCATCACTTTGATGTGATTCTTCATGCTCCCCCTCAACTGGTTCTTCCCTTGTTTCTGATTGAAGAGTT
The DNA here is from genome assembly GCA_037693485.1 of Kitagawia praeruptora. Classification (NCBI taxonomy): domain Eukaryota; kingdom Viridiplantae; phylum Streptophyta; class Magnoliopsida; order Apiales; family Apiaceae; genus Kitagawia; species Kitagawia praeruptora. The sequence continues at coordinate 130,125,052 of CM075354.1, forward strand.
TCTTCAGTATTTACCAGTAGAGGTTCAGAGTTTAGATGAACAGAGTTTGTCAAATCAGTCTGATCAGAGTTTACTTTTTCAGAGAATAAATCTTCATTTTCAAAGTGCAATTGATCATGTTCATTGACATCTTCAAGTCCAGTTATTTTCTTGTCATCAAATGACACATGAATTGATTCCATGATCACTCTAGTTCTCAAATTATAAACTCTGAATGCCTTTGTTGACAGTGGATAGCCAACAAAAATTCCTTCATCTGCCTTTAGGTCAAACTTGGTCAACTGTTCAGGATGAGTCTTCAACACAAAGCATTTGCATCCAAAAATATGAAAATATTTTAGATTTGGCTTTTTCTTCTTTACCATTTCATATGGTGTTTTACCATGCTTGTTGATCAGTGTTGCATTTTGAGTAAAACAAGCAGTTTGAACTGCTTCTGCCCAGAAATATGTTTGCAACTTTGCTTCATTTAGCATGGTTCTGGCAGCTTCTATCAATGTTCTGTTCTTCCTCTCCACTACACCATTTTGTTGTGGAGTACCAGGTGCAGAAAACTCTTGTTTTATCCCTTTACTCTTGCAAAATTCTTCCATTGATGAATTCCTGAACTCAGTTCCATTGTCACTTCTGATTATCTTCACTTGATGCTCTGACCCTTTTTCCAGTTGAATTACATGTTCTGTCAGTGTTAATGCAGTTTCATCCTTCTTTGCAAGAAAATATACCCATGTAAATCTGGTATATTCATCAACAATGACTAATGCATATTTCTTCTTTCCAAGAGACATCACATTCACTGGACCAAAAAGAACAACATGTAGTAGATGATAAGGATCAACAATTGAAGACTCAGTTTTGCTTTTGAAGGAGACTTTTCTCTGTTTAGCCTTTTGACAAGAATCACACAGTCCTTCTACATTCAACAAGGACTTTGGTAGACCTCTTACAAGATCATTCTTGATTAGCTCATTGATGTAGTCCAGGTTCAAATGAGAGAGTTTCTTGTGCCATTTCCAACTCTCTTCACTGGACATTCTTGTAGACAGACACACTGCTTTGCCATCAGTGTTTGTTGACAATTTGATTTCATAGATGTTATTGTGTCTGTTTCCAACTAGAGCAACTTTCCCTGTAGATTTACTGATCACTTGACAATATTCAGGCTGAAAATCCACATGATATCCTCTGTCACAGATTTGACTCACAGATAGCAGATCATGCTTGAGTCCTGGAACCAGAGCTACATTTGTGATGATGACATTTCCAAGATTAATATTGCCATATCCCAGTGTATGTCCTATGTTGCCATCTCCATAGGAAACTTCTGGGCCAGCCTTCTCTTCAAACTCTGATAGCAGGGCTTTATTTCCTGTCATGTGTCCTGAACATCCACTGTCCACGACTAGGGTACTAACCCTGGTGCCCTGCAATCACAAACAATCAATGATTATTAGTTTTAAGGATCCAGACTTGCTTGGATCCTTTGGCTTTCTTAATTCTGTTAGCTTTTGCAGCGGAATTCATATTTACAGAGTTTAAGCTAACTTTTTCACAGTTTACATTTGCAGAGTTTACTTTAACCCATTTCAAATTTGGCTTGGGTTCATAGTAATTATAGTAAATAGCATGATAATCTCTGCAAGTGTAAATAGAATGCCAAGTACTTCCACAGTGTTTGCATAAAGTCTGTGGTTTAGTTCTCACATAATCACTCTTTACTGCAGTTTTAGAGGGCAAAGAATTAATGTTCTTATTCTTATTGCAGAAACTCGCAAGATGATTAGTGCTACCACAATTAAAGCATGTTTTTCTAGGAGCTAATGAAGCAAGCATTGGCTTAATTCCTGAAGTTATGCCTACTTTTCCATTTTTGTTTTTCTTAGGCAATCTCTGTTTGTTGACAGATTTTATCTCCTTAAGCTTATGCTTGAGTTGTTTATCTGTCATTAAACCAATGTTAGCCTCTTTAACAAAAGTTTTAGCATATGACTCTTTAACAGCCTTTTTCTGTGCTTCAGTCTTAGGTCCACCTGTTCCCATGACATTACCCTCAGATGAACAATGTGGTCTAACCTTTACCTGATTTTCAAATCTAAGTTCATCTCCTACAGAGTAACCTAGACCTACTGTATCTGACTGAAACACTTCTTGAGTGTCTTTACCAGAGTGTGTCCAAGTTTTAATGATGTGTTTAGTATCCTCCAATTCAGATTCTAGTTGCTTATACTTACCTAGCAACTCCTGTTCAATAAACACTGCATCATCTCTCTCTTTTTGAATTTTATTCATGTTCTCTAGCTGTTCCTCAACAAGTTTATTTCTTTCTTTGAGTTGAGAACACTCAGACTTTATCCTCTCATTTTCTAAGGTCTGATCTCTATAACTGATATGCAATGCTTTAAGATAAATTCTTAATTCAGTTATATTATCAGTGTTATAAGCATAAGTGGTTGGAGGTACCTTGAGATCATCATTTTCAGTCTGAGTAGTAGCCATGAGAGCATAGTTGACTTCCTCATCTGAATCTGAAGTGTCTGCCCAATCTCTGCCTTTGGTGTAGAGTGCCTTTTCAGTTTTACCCTTCTTACACTCTGGAGCATAGTGTCCCATCTCCTTACACTTGTAGCATTGAATCTCAGACTTATCTTTCTTTCCAGATTTGAAGTCCTTTCCCTCAGCTTTCTTGAAATTCTTCTTGTCAGACTTTGAGTAGTCCCTTGAGAATCTCTTTCCCTTCTTGAAGTTCTTGTAACCCATCTTCTTGAAGGTCTTTACCATCAATGCAGCCATTTGCATCATCTCTTTATCATCTTCAGAATCAGATGAACCATCTGTGTTTGAGTCAACATCAGTGTTTGATGACTCATTCTCTGAATGGATGACTAAGGCTTTCCCTTTTGCTTTTCTCCTTGAAGCCTCCTTCTTTGATGGTTTCTCCTCAACCTTGAGAGCAACAGACTTTGACTTTCTACTAGATCTTTTGTTTCTTTGCTCCAATTCCAATTCATGGGTTTTGAGCAGACCATAAATTTCATCAATCTCTGTTTCACCAAGTTCATAATTATCTCTAATAGTGGTCGTTTTCACATCCCACTTTTCAGGTAGAGAAAGAAGAAACTTGAGATTTGAGTCTTCTAAATCATACTCTTTGTTAACCAATGACAAATCATTGAGCAGTTTACAGAATCTGTCAAATGTTTCTGTCATGGTTTCATCAGACTTTGCCTCAAAGTGCTCATACTCCTGAGTGAGTATGTTTCTTCTGTTTTTCTTGATTGCAGGAGTTCCTTGACACCTAACCTCAAGTGCATCCCATATTTCCTTTGCAGTTGTGCAATTAATCACTTTATTAGACATAACATTGTCTAATGCACTGTGAAGTAAATGTCTCACTTTAGCATCCTTTGCAATAGATGAAAGATCCTCAGCAGTTAGATCTTTCTTTTCCTTTGGAATGACCTTTGATTCCTCACCAGCAGCAGCAGCAGATAATTTTGTTGGTTTGTGAGGACCTTCATATATTCTATCAAGGTATTCTGGATCTGTAGCCTCCAGAAACATGGTCATTTTCACCTTCCAAATTGCATACTCTGATGGCCTAAGTATAGGAACCCTTATTGTTTCATACCTACTAACAGTAGTAGGGGCTTTCTCAGATGGTGGAGGTATCTCTGCCATTGATTACTTTTGTGTTTGGATCTTTAACTGTAATAAAGTAACAGATTAGGCTCTGATACCACTTGTTAGGTCGAATACACAATAAGCAATCAAATACTGTATGAGTAACTTAACAAGAACACACTGTTTAACAATTAAAAATTGTTTGGAATTAATAATTCCTCTCTCGGTGATGTAAATATCACAGAGAGCTGCTTAGGTTACAATCAATAGATTTCTCAATGTTCGATTACCCTTCTAGGGTTAACCTAACTGTATTTATAGAACATACAGCTTCGTACAATCAGTAACTGATACTCCTAAAATCAAGCTATACAATTGATATCAATCACGATTGCTCCAGTCTTCCAAGTCAACTCAATCTCTTTGACAGCTTTCCAATCTTCAAAGATATTGCTTCCATATTTATCAATCTTCAAACACTGTTGACTCTTCAGACAATACTGCTACAGAGTTTAACAAACTCTGTTTGCGCTTCCAGTCAGTGTTTAATCAAACTCTGACTGCTTCCAGCTAAACTCTGTTTTCTGACTTTAGCTTCCAAACACTGTTTTCATCAATCATTTCTAACACTATCCTTTTTGAGTAAGCATCCAAACAGCTACAGATTTGACTTTGCAAAGTTCTGTTCAGATCCACTTCTTTAGCTCTTTGTCTCTTCTATATCTCTCCAAGCTTCCTTGTTGGCTTTCCAGAGCACGTTACAGATTCTGGTCCATAAAGTGCATTGGCTTGTTGCAGGTTTCAGACTTGTACAATTTCTTCAGTATTTTGTCTCCAAGAATGTATTCGAGAAGTGGCTAAGTGATTGATTCGAGAACTAGGATTAGATAACTCTGAGTTCTCGAATACTGTATGATTGACATATCGAATCACTTCTCGAATAATACTTTTCTCCAGGATTCCTTGAGTTATCCAATAGAACACTTGACTTGTCGAATCCTTGAGATATCGAATAGCTTTCTGAGTCCTTGAGATATCGAATGGAACTTTGACTTGTTGACTCTTTGAGAACTCGAATACCACTTTGACTTGTTGATCTCTTGAGTTCTCGAATAGAGTATCTAGACATGTCGAATCTCTGAGATATCGAACAGTGTCTTCTGAAATATCGAATCTCTGACTTCTCGAATGCTAGACTTCTCGAATAGACAAAAGTACTTCTCGAATTGGTACTTAGGCAAATTCTTCATTTCTTCAAATCCCAACTGTGATTATTTGACATTCTTTATCTTCTTGCTTGAGGCATGAACCTTGGAACTTCTTTCAAGCATTATTCTTGACTATATAAGTACAGTTACACAACTAGGATTTGGTGCCTATTACAAGTACAGAACAAATAGAAACTCTACAACTAGAGGTTCCCTCAGTTAAGAGGTCATGTAAGTAATGCAAAGCATTACAGATAGTTAGGCTTATTATTAGATGTAAACAGGCATGCCTCTGTGACTAACAAAAATGACATGATATTAAATCGTGTACCCGAAATTTAAACACAAAATGACACTAAGTTACAAAAAAAAATTTGTGTACACAAAATGAAATGAAATACGCGAATAGAAAAAATGTAACAATTATATGAAATATTACTATGTATCCAAGTTATGTAAAGATATAATTATATGTCTTAGAACAACATTGAGATGTTACAAAACAAAACTAAGAGTAACATGCAAGGTATAAAGTCTCTCAAACAAAATGAAACCCTCATTTTTATTTTTTCTTATTTCTCGTTAACAAATATCTCTCTTTGCGTAAAATCTTTCTACCAAGTTATTTAATTTTCTTAGCCATTTTTTTATATTTTGTTGATATAAAAAAATATAGTTAACCAACCAAGCAAATTCAATATATGCTCTTAGGTTAAGATATGAGAATTGATACTGTTACTTTAATTTAAGAATACAAAATTCAAAAAGGCATAAAAACAATATATAATTTTAAATGTATCAACATTTTTACTTATCATTATTAATAATTTTTATAACAAAAATAGTACCTGCTGTTATCCCTCTCTCTCCACCTTTCCCAAAAGATGCTAAACTAAAGCTTAGGAGCGGATATCAATTTTTTAAGTTTTTTTAAAAAAATTATATTGATTTTTCTTTATCTTTCAATAAAAATATCATTGAGAGTCTAGTACCCCGTTGTCCGTTGGTGGATTTTATCTACCAAAATATTAGATTTTGTACTAACTCCTTGTAAATGATAAGCCTTATTTTCTTTTCCTTGATTTTACTTTGGCTTTCACTAAATATATCTCTTTATTGAGAGCCTAATATCCTGTTCGTGGATTTTGTATACCCATATATTAAATTTTGTTATATTAGTTCATTGATTTGGATAGTATAGAATCACAGTTCTGATTGGTTGTTTGAATACGTTATGACAAATCAGATATACATATTCCTCACGTTTATAACAAATTGTTAGATTATCTCGCCGAAAAGACTGTATAATTTAGTGACATAAGCTAGAGATCGATGTACCATAATTGAAGATCTGTTCAATAATTGGATAAGGGAAATTAGTGATATAATTTACTATATGTTTGTTCAATTTTAATTATTTTTGTAGATGTGTATGCCTTTTCATTGATGATTTTTGCACGTTTGATTATTTTTGTGTATGTCATATGTCCTTTTATTAATGAATTAATTATCAATAAATAAATAGTGATTTATAAGGAAATTTGTGCTAAATTGACCAATTTATTATGGAAATATTCACTAATAATATTTTCATTGACTCTGTAATATATTTTATTTTCTGATTGATAATTTATACACCAAATAATATAAAGTACTATTTAAGATTTATTTTATTTAATATTTTGAATAATTCAAATATGTTGTCAGGTCAAATTTTTTTCCCATTAATTATTGCATAGTTAAAAAAAAATTGTAATTAAAATGTTAAAAGGTGATTGGTTTAAAATTCATTCTAACATTTTAATTGGTTGATTAACTTTTTTTATGACTGAATTATTTAATACTTTACATAACTTAAATTTTGAATGTGTATTTGGAATAGTGTGGTAAATATTTTTATATTATTAATAATTTTTAATTCATGATTTTAATTGTACCTTATGATTTTGAATTGAAAGTTTGAGATATCAAGATATCTATTATATATAGAATAGATTCATGTATTAATGTATAAATTTTTAAATTTTTAAATTAAATAATTATTGTATTTAGAATAAAATTGTTAAGTAATCACTGAATAACATTGACAACCCAACATTATAAAAAAACATTTATCTATAGGCACACCTAACAATGTAAACAAATCAGTGTAATGTGATAAGAATTAATGATGCCTACAATTTAGGAAGTCGCTGAATTATTGAAGTTTGCTACTAAATATTCTAATGGAAGTAACTCTGAGTGAATCCTGACTGGGGATGATGATAACGTAAATCGTTTTCTGTTTTTTTATCAGAAATGTTTTTCTGTTGAATATATTGGACAATTAAAACATGATACATATAATACATATATACAATCGAAATAAAAAGATAATCTTTCCAAGTATAAAATGCCATATAATAAAAAGATATAAAGTAGTACCTTAACCGAAATTGATATGATTTAGCCATGAGAAGAATTGATGCATACACTTAGTTTATCAAAGTTGGCTAAGTCTGATGGTGAATAGGGAATAAGCGGCTTAGATTTCTTATAATTGATATAATAATTATATTTTTTAGATTGTAAGAATTTTATTTTATATAAACTGTTTATTAGTTAACCGTTAAAATAAAAATTAGTAGTTATTACACTTAGTTTATCAAAGTTGGCTAAGTCTGATGGTGAATAGGGAATAAGCGGCTTAGATTTCCTGTAATGTTTAAATTGATATAATATTTATATTTTTAGATTGTAAGAATTTTATTTTATTTAAATTGTTTAATAGTTAACCGTTAAAATAAAAATTAGTAGTTATTACACTTAGTTTATCAAAGTTGACTAAGTTTGATGGTGAATAGGGAATAAGCGGCTTAGATTTCCTGTAATGTTTAAATTGATATAATAATTATATTTTTTAGATTGTAAGAATTTTATTTTATATAAATTGTTTATAAAATAAAAATTAGTAGTTATTATGTTTAGTTAATTGATATGAAAAAATAAAAATTAATTGTTATTGAGTGTAACTTGATTTGAGTTTAGTCTTGGCTGAAACCTCTGTTATTGAAATCGGCCGATTTCTGAAAAATCGCCGATAAATCGGTCAAAATTATGGAACCAGAACAACAGAGAAACATATAATATCGATTATAATTGTACAATATATATTATAAAAATCATATGATAGTATGATTGTGATTGACTTTATATTAAAAGAGTGGTTGATTAATGAATGATTAATTATGAAATTTAATTTAAAATATGTAATAGTATATCGTGATTGATTTCAAATTAAAATTGTGATTTTCTAATAATTTTTTTTTTGATTTAAAAAATATGTATTTGTAAATATGTTTAATAAAATCAATATTGTATTTAAATTCGTTTAAATAAATTTATTAATTATTTTATTAACAAATTGTGAATAAATATATTTTGAACCTTTCAAAAAATCGAGTTTTTGAAGATATGGATTTTATCCAAGTTATTTAAAATTTGTCCAAATCTGATTTCGTAGTGTTGGCTTATAAGCATTTATTAATTAATTTTATTAACAAATTATGAATAAATATATTTTTGACCTTATAAAAAAATCAAAATTTTGAAGGTATGGATTTTATCCAAGTTATTTAAAATCTGATTTCAAATCCGATTTTTTCAGATTTTTAGTTAAGTTAGATTATAATTATTTAATATCGATTATAATTTTACAATATAAATTATAAAAATCAATTTATATTGTACGATAATATAATTGTGACTGACTTTATATTAAAAGAGTGGTTGATTAATGAATGATTAATTATGAAATTTAATTTAAAATATATAGTGGTATATCGTGATTGATTTTAAATTAAAATTGTGATTTTCTAGTAAATATTTTTTGATTTGAAAAATAGGTATTTATGGATATGTTTAATAAAATCATTATTGTGTTTAAATTAGAAGTGTTAACTAACTATGATTAAAGAGGTAGGGTGAGATTGTAAATAAGGAAATGTCTAAATTTTGGGAATCAGCTCTGATTGGTCCTAAAATAATTTCTCGATTCTTATTGGTTAACTGATGTGTGGTAGACTCAGGTATTATAATAAAGGATTACGTTATTTTACTAAATACAATTACTCGTAATATTTTTAGAAAATGAGAAATTAATATTGTCCGTTATATTTCCATTAAAAGAGGGATTTTAGTTGGAAAATATAAAAAAAATGATACGTTTTTATTAAATAGAAATGCATGTGATATGATTGGAAAAATAGAGGTTTTAGTAAGAAAAAATAAAAAGATAATGTGTTTTGGCTTAAAAAGGAAATCGTCCATGATATAATTGGAAAAAGAGAGATTTTAGTTAGAGAAAAGGTAACGTGGCTAGAAAGGGTAGTTGATTAGTAAATAGTAATTATAATATAATTACGTTATTTGATTAAACAAAATTGCTCGTAGAGTTTTTAAAAAAGGAATGTAAAAGATATTGTATTTTAACTAAAAAAGGAAATTGTTTTTGTTTTTGAAAAATAGAAAGCTAATATGTTTAACCTGAAAAAGGAAATTGATTAATAAAGGAGAAATTTTAGTTAGATAAAATATATAAGATATTATATTTTACCTGAAAAGGGAAATTGTTTAGTTATTGAAAAATAGAAAAGATAATATGTTTAACTTAAAAAAAGAAGGGGTTTTTTAATAATATATCCCAATTTAAAACATGGTTTGTAAATATGTCCTATATATATTTGAAATTTCAAATCTATCCTAAAATCAGTTTTTCATTCAAATTTTAACAGAAAAGGACCATTATACCCTTTTTAATCAAATATATTTTAAAATATAATGTCTCATAAGAACATAATTTGATTAATATAAATTATAAATTTTAATATTTTATTTGGTTAAGGGTGCCCCTGGCGGGGCCAGTGTAAGAAAAAAAACAAAAAAAATTATTTTATGGTTAAAATTAAAAAAAGCACCCCTGGTCCTATACTAAAAATAAAATATTTTTTCAATTAATAAAATTTTAAAATTGTAGTATACTTATAATAATAACTAATTAATAAAAAAGGATATATTAGTCTTTATAAAACCTAAAAACTGATAATGGGACATATAATTAATAAATCAATATGATGGGACATATTTGTAAAATGATCTATTAATTTGGGACATATTATACAAATTCCCAAAAAAAAATTAATTAGTTAATAGGATGAGTAAGGGTAAATAAGTAAAATCAATAGGTACTGTACCGACCGACCGACCGACCTATCGATCAATCTTTTAATGTTTCGACTTTTATATAATAGTATAGATTTATTTAACAAATTTAGTAACCTTATAGAAATATTATTTAGTAACATTCGACAATCACAGGGAAATAAAACAAGTGCACAAACATGTGGACAGATTGTTAAAGACTTGGAAGGATTCACTTGAAACACTTGTTTAGTTAATTACACAGTTTAATACTCCCTCTGTTTCAATTGAAACTTCCTGTTTTGACTTTTGTTCCTGTTCATTGTAAGCGATTGACTACTAATTTAAGCATAATTTGTAAGATAAAATATATTCATGAGTGATCTTGTTTGATTCGTATTTGTGAGTACTTTAATACAGTGAAATTTTTATATTTGATACT